>CM056059.1:111969872-113387372 GCA_029574335.1 Rana kukunoris | reverse complement strand
AAAGGCTGCAAAAAAATGAGAGAAAAAACTTTTTTTTTTTGCTAGGCAGATCGTCTTAATCTGCCACTTCCTATTCCGCGGTAGAGTTCATTCTTCTCCTCACATTGTCTTCTGGGACGAGTGGAGGCGCTGGAACACGATCCGATGGACGGATCGGCCTCGGGTCGCCGACATCGCGGGCACCCTGGACAGGTAAGTGTGCTTATTAAAAGTCAGCAGCTACAGTGTTTATGGTAATTTTACAGCTGAACCTCTGCCACCGGACTCCTAACTGACACTTTTGACACTTTTTTGGAGATCAGCGACAATAATACAGTGCTAAAAATATACACTGTCATTGTACTAATGACACTGGCAAGGAAAGGGTTGACATTGGGGGTAATCAAAGGGTTAATTGTGTGCCTAGCCTGTATATCAGTGTTTTTACTAGTGGAAGTCATGGATCTGTGTTTCTGTTTTACACAAACACAGGATTCATGCCTTCTGTGATGACAGAATGACAATCTGCCTTGTTTACAAAGACAGACTGGCATTCTGTCAGAGTACTGAATGATCAGTGGGACCTGCTGATCAGCTCCCACCAAAAATACCTTGGTGGTCAGTGGGAGTAAAAAAAAAAATATATAGAAATAGTGCCCCATCTTTGGTGTCAGTCAAACGAATAGTGCCCTATCATTGCTAGTGGGAAGATGTTTGCCCCACGGTTGGTGTTAGACATGTGCAATTGCAATGTGTGTTAATTTCAAAATTTCTTTTAATTTCCAAATTTTTGGATTTTCAGGTTTTAAAAATGCACGCTGTTTCTGCATGTTTGTCTGCAAAAATTAGGGTTAATTTGGGTGGTGAGGAGGTGTTGTATCACTTCCTTACTCCCTATCAGTAGACACATGTCTAAATCTACCCTTAACCACTTGACCACTGGGCACTTAAACCCCCTTCCTAACCATACCAATTTTTAGCTTTTGGTGCTCTCACAATTTGAATGACAATTACTCAGTCATGTAACATATGAAATGTGTGTCCTTTTTTCCCCACAAATAGAGTTTTTTTTTGGTGAAACTTGATCACCTCTGGGTTTTTTATTTTTTGCGCTATAAAAGAAAAAAGACTGAAAATCCTTTAAAATATTACGCAGGGTATTGTTGCAGAGTATTGTGCAGGGTATTGTTGCAGAGTGTTGCGCAGGGATGGATGGTTGGGTCTGTGACTGCAGTTGTCACAAGATCCAGCCCACAGCACTGCTGCTGCCTCCGCTCTCCCCCCTCTCCTCTAACACTGTACCGATCGATACAGAGAGGGGAGGGTTTGTTTACAAATCATCACTCCATCATTTGATGGAGCGATCATGTGGTAAACGGCCGATATCAGCGTCAATTTACCAAGATCCGTGATGCACCAGGTCTTCTAGACCCGACGCTCACGGATGTTTCCGGGAGCGCGCCCCAGGGGTCCCGCGGGAGCAGGATTCTGGGAGGACGTCCCAGGGAATATCTGTAAGCGTCAGGTCTAGAAGACCACGTGATCACTCCGTCACATGATGGAGCGATCACTTTTAAACAAACCGGCCAGTAACTAGATCACGCTGTAGACGTCTTTTGTCTAAAGCGCGGTCGGCAAAAGGTTAATTGGTCTTTTTTTTAAATTTATTTTACAGTGCATCCAGAAAGTATTCACAACGCTTCACTTTTCCACATTCAATACAATACTCCATAATGACAATGTAAAAGTGGCCCGGAAGGTGAGGACGTCATATGACACCCGCCCAGAACAAGAGCTGCAACGTCCTCCAGGCAGATATAAAAGACACAGATTAATGCAGATCTTTAATCTTTAATACAGTACATAATAAAAACACAAGCAGTGTCCCAGGATGTGACGTAGTATCAGATTCCTGCAGTGCCTAGGAAGAATAAGCACAAGCAACCAATTAGGTAATGTACTGACATGGGGCATGCTAATAGGAGGAGGGAGCAGAGTGAAAGAGAGTAGTGCTTCTCCATTTATCACACAATCACAATTTGGGGTGAGTCCAGGATGATCATGACTCAGAAGATGTGGGTTAAATAATAATGGCCCTCAGGCTGGGAACACCTAGTGGCAGAAAAAAAGTACTGCAAAGCACTAAAAGGTCACTAAAGGAAATTTTATGTTTTCCTTTAAAAAAACAAATATGTTATACTTACCTCCACTGTTCAGTTTTGCACAGAGTGGTCACGATCCTCATCTTCTGGGGTCTCTTGGCGGCTGTCTCTTGTCCTCCCTGCAAAGAACGCATCACCTTCATGCGAGAGAGCTTGCATTGTGTGCAGTCCATGTGGGTGCGCTCCCGTGATATAGCCGCTCACTTTATCACTCGGCCCTGCCCCCAGACGCGCTGCGTTACTGGATGTGATTGACAGCAGCGCCAGCCAATGGCTGCGCTGCTCTCAATCCATCCGCTCTAGCCAATCAGCGGCCAGGCTAAGCGGCGAAGAGGATCTCGGGACCGAGCGCAGGAATTTTGAGGGGTCAGGTAAGTAAAACGGGGGCTCGGGGGGGGGGGGGCAGTATCATTAGATGTTTTTTCACCTTAATGCATAGATTGCATTAAGGTGAAAAAAAAATTTCCTTTACAACTCCTTTAATACAAGTGAATACTTTATTAGCTGATGTTTTATTTTATCTTTTAATAAGCTAATACATTTTATCCTGTTAGTTTCGGCTTGTGTTCTGCCTTAATTAATGATGATCCATTATCATAAGTGAATTTTGGTTATATTCCAAAAGATTCTCTCCTTAAGAAATATTTTAGCCCCAATTGGAATACAACAACCTCGCAAGGTGACACTTTTTTCCTCTGTGGGTTTTTCCCTTGCAAACATTGTGCATTCTGTAAATTGAATATATCAAATGGTACAAAGAAAATACCCTTTTTGTTCTACAGTAACACATGGAGAATCTTAACATAATACATTCCTTGTTATTCCACGCATGTCGTTATCTTGAGGACTGTCCATGCGGACTTCAATACTTTGGACGTACCACGAGGGAACGACATGTTAGGATTGCTGAACACATTTGTAATATTAGGAAGGGTTTGTTGTTGGCACACAATCTGACTTTACATTTTGCAAAGTGTCATGGATAAACCCTCAAGGGTTAAAGAAGATAGGGATTGTAAACTTGGGTATAAACTGGAGGGGGACAGAAAAAACAAAAAAAACAACACACACACAAAATATATAAAAAAAGATCAAATAAAGCAAAATGTCACCAGCACACCATTATAATACAAAATAGGACAATATGTGACCGTGACATTTTGCTTTTTGGACTTTTTTTGATGGCGCTGTCCCTCTGTTGTTCACCATAGCACCTGAGATTATAAAGGATTATGGTTGTAATAAATAAAATACTTATTGTATATTTTACTAATGATTAGGTGCTTTTATTAACAATGAGTATAATATGTATGTAGCGCTACCCCATTCAGGAGCTGCTGAGTATAAATGGGATCGGCGTGTTGTGTTACCTGGCAGGTGTCTAGGGGTGATACTTGTGAGTTGAGGAGAAGAGAGCGAATGTCCAGTCCTTAATTGGATTTTCTTCAATGCTATATTCCAACGCCCAACATGGCCTTCATCAACATAATATAGGATAGGAAAGGTTGATGAGGAGAGAGAGAGAGCTTGAGTATCAGGCCTTAGATATCGAAAAATGAGAGAGCAATCTTACTCTCAGTAGTAGTGAACTCAGTTCGTCGCCACTCTAGTGAGTAAAGTGCTCCTGGACAGGTCTCTGCCACAGGCCTGGCAGCCGGAACACCACTTGCAAGTGCTGGGAGGACCAGGCCTCTGCCACAGGCCTGGCTCGGGCCTCTGCCACAGGCCTAGTAGTTGAATGAGCATGAAATTGAAGTGAGCGAGTCCTCCCAATAAATTTAGTTAGAGTCACTGGATCCCCGATGGTTTGTTCAAGCCCTATTGGATCACCTGCCTCCGGGTTCTCCTCCAGCTTGGGATCCTTTTAGGAAAGGTTTGGGACCCAGCAGCTTCTGGGATCCCTCTCCGTGTTAGAGTGAAGCTCCGTATGGTGCGCAACTTCGGCCAGGTAGACCATGGCTGCGGGGTCCATGGATGTGTGCACCCTGAAGGTGGATGCCGCACCTGGAACTCGGACCCCGCAGGAAACAAGAACGGCCCCCAGGCCAAGGCGGCTACCCCAGATATAGCCTCCCTCAGCATGCCCCGACGAGGGAACCAACCCCTCTGATTGGCTGCTGAGGAAAAGGAATCCACCAGAACCCCTCTAGCGCCAACTGCCGCCCAGGGGTGAACACACACCCCTAGAGCACAGACCGGCCCACAGGATAGTTCCGGAATTGGCAGCAGCCCAGTTTTACAAATTGCGAATGGGAGCCATGTAACTCTCCCATTCCCCACTAACTTTAGCATAACGCCCCCACAAATAGCAAGGGGGCGCTACATGTATAATTATTATTATTATTTAACCAGTTAAGGACCCCCGCACGCCTATGTACGTCCACAACATGGCTCGTACAGGCACAAGGGCGTAAATTTACGTCCTCACCTTAGTGCGGTTCGGGGAGCGATCGCCGACGAGCGGGCGGATGTCCGTGTTTTCCGCCCCCCCCGCGATCGCTCCCAGCCAATGGGAGCGCGCTCCCAGCCTGTCACTTCCTCCTCCTGTGTTTACACAGGAAGGAGGAAATGATGTAATCTCTCATCGCAGCGCTGTTTCCCAGCGCTGCTGATGAGAGAAGACATCCACAGTAAGTGTGCACCAACACAACACTGACACACACTCACATAGGCATATTAACCCCTTGTGATCGCCCCCCCCCCCACCCCCCTGTCACAGTGTCACTGAATGCAGTGATCTAATCACTGCATTTAGTGTCAGTGTGACAGGCAGTGTAAAAACAGTTACTGTTAGGTTCAGGATAGCCCCCCCACCCCCCCTAATAAAGTTTTAACCCCCTGATCACCGCCCTAGTTAACCCTTTCACTCCCTATTGCCAGCGTCACTAAGCGATCATTTTTCTGATCGCTGTATTAGTGTCGCTGTTCCCGCTAGGTAGCTATTTTTTTTATTACGATTTTTTTTTTTTACTAAAGACATGTGGCTAAATACATTTTGGCCTAAATGTTTTACTAAAATTTAGTTTATTTAATTTTTTTTTAACAAATAGTAAAAAAATAGTGATTTTTTTCAAAATTGTCGCTCTATTTTAGTTTATAGCGCAAAAAATAAAAATCGCAGAGGCGATCAAATACCACCGAAAGAAATCTCTATTTGTGGGAAGAAAAGGACGCAAATTTTGTTTGGGAGCCACGTCGCACGACCGCGCAATTGTCTGTTAAAGCGACGCAGCGCCGAATTGTAAAAACACCTTGGGTCATTTAGCAGCGTAAGTGTCCGGGTCTTAAGTGGATAATAATACTAATACAAATTAAATAAAAAAAATTAAATATATATTCCGTATATACTCGAGTATAAGCCGAGTTTTTCAGCACATTTTTTTGTGCTGAAAATGCCCCCCTCGGCTTATACTCGAGTCACCTTTTTGCGCCTGATCTCCTGGACTTTGGGGACCTGGTACCGGCCGGCCGTACCCCCCCCCTGGACTTGGCACACATATAGCCCCACTCTTGCTCTACAAGTGTGCAAAGTTTGTTGTGCGGGAGATCTATGGCCGGAGAGCACCGATTTTTCAAATTGGACACCCCTTCCATAGACTCCCATGTTAAATGGTAATTTCTCTGGTAATTTTGGGGACCCGGTACCGGCCGGCCATAGGTCCCCTGGATCCGAAATCTGGCAGACATGTAGCCTCCGTTCTTCTCTACAAGTGTGCAAAGTTTGTTGTCTGGGAGACCTACGGCTGGGGAGCACCGGTTTTTTAAACACGGGCACCTCTTCTATATAAGGAAAGGAAGGAAAGGGGAAGAAAAGGAAAGGGTGTTTTCCCTGTCTTAATTGTATTCAGTGTAATCTTATTATGAAAGGCGACCACTATGTCCATCCCAACAATTGTCCATTTTTTGTCTATAAGTTGTATATCATTTTGTTGTACATATTTTGATTTCCGTTCATACTAGATTATGAATTTTTAGATTGCACTAGATATGATTAGTAGTGGGTGGGAATTTGTTTTGAGCCTGCGCGGGGTTAATTCATTATAAGGAGTATCTACTTTGGGATTATTGGTCACACCTGTGTGGTATATCCTTCGGTGTTAGGCCCCTTTCACACGGTCGGACCGTTTAGGTCTGCCTGTCATATTTGTTGGTGCACCTGAACGGCCGCTCCATACTTCTCTTTGGAGCGTTGGATGTCAGTGGAAACATGTCCGCTGACATCCGACCCGATCCGATCAAATCAGACGGATGGTCATACGTTCCCATCCGTTAGTGGCGGATCGGTTTGGGTAAGATCTGATGAAAACGGACAGCAGTGCTGCACAAGCCCCTCCCCGCTCAGTGAGCAGAGAGGGACTTGTCATCCGCCGGCTCAGCGGAGAGATCTCCTGCTGAGCTTGCGGGAGCTGGCGGACTCCGCTGAGATGGAGTCCGCCTAGTGTGAAAGGGGCCTTAATATAATGGCATGTTGCTTTACGGCAGAATGTTACACACAGCTTGTTAGCCTGGCGAAGAGCAGGGATGACTGGAACTGTACAGTAGCGTACTGCATTAATCTTAAAGATAACATCAGTAAATTGATTGCATTTGGAGAACGTGTCCCGTTGTCTTAATTTTTATAATAATATAAATAAAAATAATATAAAAATTAGTAGTAGTAGTAGTAGTTTTATTAGTAGTAGTATTTGTAACGTTTGGGGGCTATAGCCCAGCGAGACTAAGTGCTTAAAACCGTTTGCGGGGAAAAAAAGGCTTTTATTCACAGAAAACAAAATAAGGCTTTGCTCAGCACACCAGAAAACTATAACACAAAAGTCTGCTTGGCTTCAGCACCAAAAATAAGTCAAAATAAATCACATACAGTTCGTTGGTAGACGGGTCTTCACCCCCTGTATTCCAAAAGTCCTCACTGTGGTCTGAACAGCAGCTAGCAGACTCCCAGCTTGTCCTCACAGGTGTAATCTCCACACTCCTTCACACACCTCCAGCACCACTTCCTGCTTTATGGGTGGTGTTCTGGGAGTGTTAACTCCTGGTGTGCTGGTTCCCAGTGTTTAGGAGTGGAGGCTCTCTCCCACCCAAATAGCACTTTGGAGCTTTCAAAATTCCAGGCCCCAAATGATTCTATTAAAGACAGAGACCATAGCCCAAATAATGGTGCTGTATAGTAGCCGTCCGGGACCCAATCCTGGCATCCTGTACATATCTCCCCCTCTGCCTCAACGCAGAGGTGTTGGAGGCACCAGTAGCATGATACAATGGACTCGGGAGAGGGCATTGTCATTCTGATGTTGTCTCCCGGGTCTGTGCTCTACCACGAAATTGAATTCCTAGAGAGAAAGAAACCACCTTGTTACTCTGGCACTGGTGTGCTTGTTCTATCTCATCCAGGTAAGGGGAGCATGGTCTGACACCAAGCGAAACTTCCTACCCAGGAGGAAATATCGTAGGGAGTCCAAAGCCCACTTGATGGCAAGACACTCCCGCTCCACCACCGCATAGTTTTTCTCAGCTGCCATCATCTTCCTACTAAGAAAAACCACGGGGTGCTCCTCTCCATTGATTTCCTGAGACAGGACTACTCCCAAACCTTCATTTGAAGCATCTGTCTGCACTACAAAATCTTTTGAAAAATCTGGAGCTACAAGCACCGGATCTTGGCACAAAGCTGTCTTAAGCTTTTGAAAAGCTGTCTCGGCCTCAGCGTTCCACTTCATCATCACTGACTTTCTGCCTTTGGTCAAATCAGTCAGCGGTGCAGCAATACTGGCAAAGTTGGGGACAAACCTCCTATAATAGCCAACTATGCCCAAAAACGCTCTGACCTGCTTCTCGGTTAGGGGACGGGGCCAGTCCTGTATGGCTTCCACCTTACTCATTTGGGGCTTCACTAGCCCTCTACCCACAATAAACCCTAGGTATCTTGCTTTCTCCATCCCAATGGCACACTTCTCGGGGTTGATGGTGAACCCTGCTCTTCTCAAGGAGTCTACGACTGCCTGAACCCGGGGAAGGTGGGACTCCCAATCAGTGCTGAAGATGACTATGTCATCTAGGTAGACGGAAGCGTACCGTTGGTGTGGGTGCAGAGTTTTGTCCATGGCCCTTCGGAACGTGGCAGGGGCTGAATGTAGACCAAATGGCATCCTCTTATATTGGAAGTGGCCTTCCGGGGTAGAGAGGGCCGTGTTCTCCCTGGCTTCCTAAGTCAGGGGAATCTGCCAGTACCCTTTTGTGAGGTCCAGCGTGATGATGTACCTGGCAGGACCCAACCTCTCAATTAGCTCATCTACCTGTGGCATGGGATATGCGTCAAATTTGGAGACTTCATTAAGCTTTCTGAGGTCGTTGCAGAAGCGGATGGTGCCATTGGGTTTGGGTACCAACACGATTGGGCTTGACCACTCGCTCTGTGACTCTTCAATGACTCCAAGCTCAAACATTCTTTTAACCTCTTCCGACACTGCCACCCTATGAGCTTCTGGGATACGGTAAGGGTTTAATCTGGCTTTTACATTGGGCTCGGTCACAATGTCATGCTCGATGACGTTGGTGCGACCAGGCAACCCTGAAAACATGTCCCTATTTCTTTTTAAAAATTATTTTGTTTGCTGGGTTTGGAGCCTAGTCAGGGTAGCAGCAACCTGCACCAGGTCGATCCCTGCATGGTCCCTTGACTGTTCCCCTACTACTGCGGACACTTGTTCTCTGTCTCTCCAGGGTTTCAACAAATTGACGTGATAGATTTGGTATGGTTTTCTTTTCCCCGGCTGGTGTACCTTGTAGTCCACCTCACCGACTTTCTCTGTATTTAATGGCACATTATTGAATAAGCGCACCATTGTCATCTTTTTCTTTTACATTTATTACAAAGTGTTTTTTGAGTACACTACTAAGTGCTTGCAGCTAATTCACGGTCACTATAATATACTATATATATATTTTTTTTTTCTGAGTTTATTTTCACTATATTCACTGGAGGCTGATGGCTTATATTTGCTTAAATATTAGAACATAGTAGCGTGCACGTTTTTCCCTCAGAACACAGACAATGCAATCGCTTCTGCAGCACTAGATTCTCTAAAATAGAGAAGAAAATACTTCCAGAAAAGCCATGAAGGTGTTCCAAAAAAATGTTTCAAACAGATTTCAAAATACAGTGCATGGTCTACTGACCTCAAGCCGCATAAAAGGAGTCGGTTGAAAAGTTTATACAAGTCACTGAACAACTCAAATAACTGTTAATAGACATTCTGTAGATATGGCATCCAACAGTGTATGAAGAAAACCATAAAGGTACTCCACCAAAAAATGGAATTTCATACCTGCCAGATCCAATGACCTGCATAATAGAGGCCCTTCTATGCTTATGGTAAGCTTGTGGAGAACTCATTTTTTTTAGTTTTAAAAAGGCATCCCTTTCTCTATGCTGTAAAAAAAAACCTTCTGCGAAGCTCTGGGAAGTAACATCTTTCTGCAAAATCATTCTAGAGGGGAAAACGTCTTATTATATTAAGAAGCTAACATTAGCATATAAGCACTTAAATAGGAACTGCAGTCTGCTTACATAATTTGTAATAAAAACATATTTGCCGTTCTGAAGCTTCCTCCTAATCACTTTGCATATTATTTTATATATACTGTGATTCTATACTTAAATATGCTGCAGAAATCTCCCTTCACAGAGTCTGGCTGCAACCATTTTAACTGTGGGCAGCTGAATCTGCTGCCTGTTCACTTCCTGAATTTACACAGACACAGAGGCACGCCTCCAGCCCTGCAGCTCTCATTGGCCCTCTTATGAATCACCACCCTCCCTTCCTGGCAAAAGCTCACGAGAGTTAGAGAGAGAGAGAGAGAGAGCTGTGCAAAATTTCATAAGCCTAGGCTTTTTACCAGACAAGGAACAGGAAGTGGGCTTTATAAGGTATTTACTGGCAGAAAAAAAAATGTTTTATTATCCAAAGTTAAAAGAAAAAGAGCAAAGGATT
Organism: Rana kukunoris; assembly: GCA_029574335.1. Classification (NCBI taxonomy): domain Eukaryota; kingdom Metazoa; phylum Chordata; class Amphibia; order Anura; family Ranidae; genus Rana; species Rana kukunoris. The sequence continues at coordinate 113,377,240 of CM056059.1, read as the reverse complement.
TGATAGATGGAAAATTAAGAAACATTACTGAAGTTCTGCTTTAATAAGCATTAACAAAACTATTATACAAATAAATACAAATACATAAATAAATGTAAATAAAGTCCAACTAAAGCCCAATGATAGGAGTTAGTTATATAAAGGCAAAATTCTCATAGAGGTAACTTGATAGACGAAAAAACAGCTAAAACATCTATCCAAGCATCGACTGTTAAATTTATGAATTGGCCACTCACCTCCAACAATGACCCAAGGGTCAAACAAGGCTCATCGGATAGTCAGATAAGGAATCCTGCTGATGGATCTGTAAAGGCATCCAGGTTCTAAAGACGAAGAACTACGTCCAAAACTTGGCATCAAAACAACTTGGATAATTCTATATATAGAGGAAACAGCTAGCTCCAAGAAATGGAACTTCTTGTACAAATGGCACTCAAAGGAAACAATGAACAGCCATAGTGCAATATTGCCAAATGAAAAGTAAATGTATTTAGTAAAAAAAGTGCTTACATCAAGCAAGGATAAAAAACACAGTAAAAAGCAATGGGAGTAGTGACACACACGGCTCCTCACCGTACTTTCGTGAAACACCACCGAAACTGACGTCACAAGGCTCTCCCCGACGTGTTGCGTCACTGGTCACGTGACTTCCTCTGCCTGTCACCTTAAGACTAAAAGTGGCCACTTCAACACACATTATCCAGGCATAGTCTACTTTTGTCACCATAAGGAATCCCTCCTTGTGGAATGCCATGCAGTCATTGCTGGAGTGCATGTATTCAGTGATTGTCTTCAGAGTCCATCAGCACCATGATGCAAGGAAAAAAGAGAGGCCCGGAGTATTACCCAACGGTAATAAACGGAGGGCTGGCATGACAGGGGCTAATAGTCAGGTGATCAGATTTTTTAAAAGAAATCCGGAGACAGATTTATTTTTACTAGTAATGGCAGCAATCAGTGGCTCTCTACCTCGCAGCCTGTCAAGTCTTACTCTTTGGGCCCTGGCTACTACTGGGTGGGGAGCGGAGGAAGGTCACCCAGCCAGGCAAGGAGATCAGCAGGCAGGTGGGTGGGACTTGAGCCAAGGCAGAAGAACATGCAAGTGGAGCTGGATGGGCATGCACCCAAGGCTGAAGAAATATTCCCTCCACTGCGACCAGCACATGATCATCAGAAAGGGGTACAGATAATGAAAAAAAATAGACCCCCTAAGCCAGTAGGAGCGGCAGAGCAGGGGTGTGTATATCGGAATATTTTTTATTTAATTCTGCACTAAATGTCTATGATATTGCCCCAGCCCCTGTTCAAATCCAATCCGGGGACAAAATCGGGACAGACTTGGTCCAGGGACAGTGTTCTCAATCTGGGGACTGTCCCCGAAAACCGGGGATGTCTAGTCACACTAGCTAATAGGGCTTAGGTTACAGGGAATTAATGGAAGGGGGAGTGTTCAAGGAGGTTTCAGGGCTGTTATGGGGAATGGGGTGGAGCTGAGGGAGGAAGTGAGCTGTGGACAGAAGAGGTGGTCCCAGTTGCCAGGGGGAGAGGGTTCACAACTTCCCACCTGCCCCCTGTACATTTTGGTGGGCATTGTGTTTGTTTTGGGGGGTCTTGAGTGTCTCCAGGGGTTGGTTGTGGCCCTTGGTGGGGTGCAAGGTCATTTTAGGTCATATGGGCACATAAAAAAGTGTGGTGTAGGGACCCATCTGAGGTACGGCTCCCAGTTGGTATATGGGTACGAGTTGGTGGTTTCGCGACTAAAGGCCTGAGAAGTAACTAGCAGGTATGGTTCTGGTTTTATGCCTATTGGGACCCTGTGCTCTATTTTATTGAATATAACTGTATGTTATGATTGAAAAGGTTATTATGTTAATTATTGGATATTTATATTAGATTAATAAAACGGCTGCTATGGCCAATTTACTCAAGTTCAGTGTGGTGTGGTCATTAGGTGGAAGGGTGAGATATTGGTATAGCAGGTAACAAGCCATAGTTAATACCATAGTCATGAAAAAAAGGTGAAATAAATGTTTTTATTAACATTGTATTTGCTAGAGCAGTGTGTATCAGAAACAATGTACAGCAAACAAAATGTCGTTCCATGAGAGTTATTTTAGGGTGTCACATCATTGTTACAAAAACGAAATGCTAGATACTTGGTCATTCGGGCACTCAAAGGGTTACCATTCAGTATAATAAAGTAAATTGTTAGCGATGAAAATGTTTTGACCCCTCGCAGATTGTAAATAATTTGCTGTATCGCAGCTGACTTTTTTAATCAGACGGATCCTCGGGAGGGCGCTGATGATTAAATAGAAGTTGAAAAACTCCAGCAGGTGAGCAGGGCCCTTTCATCCCTTCTCAGCATTGTCTTCATGACAATTATATTCAGTGTTTCCTCTTTTCATAAGTTTTTTCTTTTGTCTTTAGGAAATCTATTTTTTGTTGAAGGAACCCGTGAGAGACACATAGAGGCTGCTGTTCCTAACCGTCTTCTGAAAACAGTAGTGCTGTGACCGATATGTTGGGTAAGATGCGTTCTGTATCACGAAACAAGAAGGCAGCAAATTAAGAAATATCTCCTGATCGGCATTTATTTTAGAAAGTACTAAGTCTGCAGAATTAGCACCTTTGGTGTGTGTGTGGAAGACCATGCTAGACTGGTGGACCAACAGAATATGTTATTGGTGGATATCAAGGTGATGAATATGGTAGGAGACTCTTCGGGGAAGTTAATCTCCAAGTAGGCAGTGGTACATTTTTCTGTTAAGATCTTGGGGCTGCCACTTTTCTGATATGGTGGCAAACACATTTCATCTAGAGTAGCTCGAACCATGCCTCGTATACACGACCGCTTTTGGCCAGGAAAACTGTCTGTGTGTATGCTACATGGCAGTTTTCCCGACAGGAAAACCGCCGGGAATCGCAGCAGAAAAAACAAGAACGTTTCCTTTTTTTCCTCCTGGGGTTCCCGGCGGTTTTTAACCCAGCAGTTTCCCTATGGGGAAAGCCTGCAGTGGAGCATACACACGGCCGGGTTTCCTGGCCAAAGCTCTCATGGCAGTTTTCCTGCCAGGAAAACCGGCCATGTGTAGGAGGAAAAAGCTGCCGAGCTGGTTCTCGGCTTTCCCCTCGAGTTTCCCAGCGGTAAAAAGTCCACCGGGAAACCCGATTGTGTGTACGAGGCATAAGAATGCTCGGTAACAGATGGTCATCTGACTTGATGGTATTATTTTAGAACTTTATTGAAGCAGCAAAAGTTCCAGGTGGATTCATTGCATTTCAGGCGAACAGCCTCCCACTTCGCTTTCACAACATAGCGGCATTCTGTGCCACCAACAGCATTAAATTACCTCCTATTGGGGAGAGAATGCTCTACAATTTGTCATATCAACAGCTCATAAGAAGGGGGAGACTGTTGGAACTGGCTCCACCTGTAACCTTCTAAAACAATACCATCAAGTTACATGACTATTTCTTACTGGGTGCTCTTACATTCTTACTCAAGTTACAAGATTAGCATGACAGAGGTCTCTAATAATTTCTACATCAGCGATTGTCTATGGCCAAACATTGCCATAGACACACTCCTAAACCTTATGGACGGCCTTCCTAGAAGAGTTGAAGCTGTTATAGCTGCAAAGGGTGGGCCAACTCAATATTAAACTCTATGGTCTAAGACTGGGATGCCCCCGGGGGTGTTGGCTGCTTTTTTCCATGTCCTCCTCCATGCTGCTCCGGTCCCCCTCTGTGTAACCCTTCGGTCCCCCTCTGTGTAACTCTCCAGTCCCCCTCTGTGTAACTCTCCAGTCCCCCTCTGTGTAACCCTCCGGTCCCCCTCTGTGTAACCCTCCGGTCCCCCTCTGTGTAACCCTCCGGTCCCCCTCTGTGTAACCCTCTGGTCCCCCTCTGTGTAACCCTCCGGTCCCCCTCTGTACCCCACCTACAGTCCCCCTCCGTGTCCACCTCAATGCTGCTCCGGTCCACCTCTGTGTACCCCTCCGGTCCCCCTCTGTGTTCCTCCTCCGGTTCCCCTCGCTGTCCTCCTGGCTCCTTTTGTTTTCCAAATGCACAGAGTCAGTGATCACTGCCTCTGTTTATTCATAACTGAGCATCGTAAGCAACGCTTCAGTTTATGGATGGAGAGGAGACAGAGGCTTTATCGTATCAGCGAGTACTTGAAAAAAGTATTAGAACTAGTACTCTTGAAGTGTCTTAAAAAATTGGTATTAGTGCAACCCTAATTTTATATATATATATATATATATATATATATATATATATATATATTGTGAGGAATTGGCTCAGTAGCGGGTGTGTGTGACCACCTGAATGGGTTCACTACACGCAGAACTGTACAGAAAGGCAGTTGAGGATGGTTGAAAACAAATGATATGGTTTATTTTTCCATATTGCTGGATACAAGTGCAAGCATCAAAACAGCATAAACAAAATAAAACATAAAATAAACCCTTGCCACTTGGGAGGTCTACCTTCCCAACACAGGAACCTACCTATGGAGTCTGGCACAGCCTACTGCTGGGCAGACACTGCTGGTCATACAGCAGAAAACAAAAAGTCTCTTTGATATTTATCACACAGAAATATCCATCAGCACCTCACCTCTTCAAAAGTCACTGCTCTCCTTCACTCAAAAAGCCTCAGGATGCAGCAATCAGTAGCCATCATTTGGATGTCTTTGAAGAGGCCTTAATTACCTCATTCTGAACAGCTGAAGTTTTCCAACGCCCTAAACCTTTCTGGCTATTTCTGCAGCCGACGCCTAGTAGTAATTGGTGTATTGTCTAAACAAGGCAGACATGTATCTCCCGTCTGTGACAACACACAGAGATTTACCTGACTTCCTGTCACAATATATATATATATATATATATATATATATGTAGCACTACCCCCGAAGGAGCTGCTGGTTTGTTTTGGGTGGCATGTTACCTCTGTATCTCCGCCGTCTAGGGTACTTGATGAGAGTTGTAGTAAAGGGAATGTATTTTCTGTGGTTTTATTACCCAGCCGGATAAAAATGATTAAACAGTGGAGAGGTGAAGAGATAGCAAATAGAAGACAGCAGACCCAGGTGTAACTGCATACAGGGAAACAGTCCTGCGTCCAACAACATTTTACTTCGCCACTCCAGCCGGAGTGGGTGTAGCGCACCTGGACAGGCCTCTTTCACAAGCCTGGCAGCCAGAGTGTCACTTGAACTTGGGATCAAGTCTCTGCCACAGACCCTCTCAAAAGAATGGAGACAATTATGGTCCAGAATCCTCTCTCAGTAGATTCAGCACCCGGATTTCCTTCAAGTAGTTTTTGCAAGTTAGCGACTGACAGGCGACCAACATCCAGCCTGTCAGATCCCAGGGAGTCCCCGATGAATGGACAGGCACCTCCTGGAACACCAGCCTCGTGCTTGGTATCCTTCGGACAGGCTCCTCATCGTCCAGCCTCCTCCAATTGGATGGACAGCTCAGGACCCCCTCCAAGTTGGGGACCCAGTCAAACACTGGCCCCGCACAGCAGATCAGTTGCTCCGGGCCAACGTGGTTCCGGAACCAGGAACACTGCTACCCACGCACACCCCGGCCAGGAGGGCCATATGCGGGGGTGTCGTGAAATGGCTACCCCAATGGTGGGTGCCACACGAGGAAGAAGACCTCGAGGCAATGGCATCTGCCCCTTTTATACCCCCTCTCAGAATGCACAGCGAGGCGGCCCACCCCTGACTGGCCGCTAAGGAGCCAAGCTAGAGCAGAGACCCCAATTTAAACAATCAAACAAATTTAGAGCCAACTATTTCTCTGAATTCTCCCCCTAAATTTAATATAGCACCGGCTCTGAAAGTAGCCCGGTGCTACACATGTATTTTTTTTTTCACTGACATAATCATAATCGCCGATGTCAGTGATGTCATGTAGACTGAAAAGCTTTGCATATTACGCTAGCACTATATAAATATAAAAAAATAAATGAAGCATTAAACTCCTGTAAATGAAATCCTTGTCTTTGGTATTTGTATCCTTTTTGGCGTTTTAACAAGAAACAGCCAATACTAGAGTACAGCCATAAATATTTGCTCAGCGTGTCGGCTGTGTGCGCACGACATCTAAAACTTTGTCTCCGAGCAGTAAATAAAAGAAACAGAAAAAAAATAACAGAGTGCATAGGAAGGGATTAATCTACTTCTTGTGATTTTAATCTCTCTTTTGCTAAATGTATAGTGTGGAACTGATCCAACACAGCAGCGCGCCAATTAAATCATTTTGAAAGAGTTTTTTGCATGCTTTTTTTGTGCAGTTTTAAACAATAGTTAGTCCCTTTTAATGAGACGAATATGGGAATAACAAAAGCAATTTGTGCCAATGTCAAGAGATACTCAGACAACAACAGCAGCAGACAAAAAGCAAATTACTGTTCAGAAGATGATGTTCTAGATCCTTCATCGTAACAGGAAATAGAAACTGTTACATATAGCAATTGCCAAGCCCAACATCCTACCTGCACATAGCTGCACCCCCACCATCAACATCATAATGAAGCTTTAAAATAAAAACCTTTCTGTGACGGGAGGGCCCGTGGACCCCAGAATCCCTTAAAAAGTATGTTTCTGGATCACCAGTAGATGCGTTCCATTATCACCAGCAGGTATGTTCCAGGATCACCAATAGGTATCCCCCAGCATTAACCCCTTTGTGGCAGCGCCTCCTAGCCCTTTAAGGGATTTCAGATGCCGGCAAACGGTGTGGTATTTATGATCATGTGACTGCAGTGATTGGCTGTCATGGCCATCACATGATCGGAAAGCTTCCGATCGCAAGAAGCTTTCCGTTAGCCGCCAGTAACTGTGCAGGGAGCACGCAGGACACGCTCTTGGCAAAGCTGTGTCTGCAAAGTGGTATGCAAATATGCGGCCTCTCAGTACCAAGGCCCCCCTTCCGAGAGGCTGCATATTTGCGTATATCGGCGTAGACTAGGGGTTAATAGTAGGTGTGTTCCATGTTCACCATAAAGAAGGAGTGGGGAGGGCAGGCGCAGTACAGCAATGTCTAGATGAAGAACTAACTGCTTATCAGGCTGTTCTCCCTGAGTGCATTTCAGGGTTTTAGGTTCACCTGCAGTGGCGGTGCGTCCATAGAGGGCACAGGAGCGCCGCCCCCTCTCTCTCCTGCACCTCCACTGATCAACAATACAATACATAGATTCATGCATTGCATGAATCCATGTATTGTTGCTGCTGTCCACTATTGAGATGGCCGGCCCCCTGGTGAGCGCCTGCCATCTAATTAACGGCAGCTGGTTGGCTTTGGAAGTGCCTATTAGGGCCAGCGGCTCTGATAGGCTTTCCGATTACAGCCTGTTGGCTGTAATCGGCTTCCAAATAGTTAACCAGGGGACACACAGGGGGTGCGTTCCCTGGCTAACTCTAAGAGGCATCTCAGCCAATCAGGTTCACCGGTTCTGGTTACCGGTAACCTGATTGGCTGAAGCATCATCTAGGGTGTGAAAAGACATCGAGGGACGGTGGAAGGAGGGTTACTAGAAAGGTAAGTGCTGGGTGGGGGCAATCTGGCAAGATTTTTACAGGGCACAGTGGCGACAATTGATGGGCACAGTGGCTACAATTGATGGGTACAGTGACTACAATTGATGGGCACAGTGGCGACAATTGATGGCACAGTGGCTGTGTTTGATGGCACAGTGGCTGCGTTTGGCATGGCCTAGTGGTGACAATTGATGGCACAGTGATGACAATTGATGGCACAGTGATGACAATTGATGGCACAGTGATGACAATTGATGGCACAGTGGCGACAATTGATGGCACAGTGGTAACAATTGATGGCACAGTGGTAAAAATTGATGGGCACAGTGGCTGCGTTTGATGGCACCGTGGCTGCGTTTGGCATGGCCTAGTGGTGACAATTGATAGACACAGTGGCGACAATTGATGGCACAGTGGCGACAATTGATGGCACAGTGGCGACAATTGATGGCACAGTGGCGACAATTGATGGCACAGTGGTGACAATTGATGGCACAGTGGCGACAATTGATGGCACAGTGGCTGCATTTGATGGCATGGCACAGTGGTAGCAATTATTGGGCACAGTGGCACTTATGTACTGCTTACTTTTTCACATCTGTAACTACATTTTTTTAAATCCGGACGACTAACATTTTTGGGAGACCAGCAATGTCAGCCCCCCTGTTCTCTTTTGACCCAAGTGTCCCTAAAAAAACTACACTGGGACAAACTGTAGGCTGCCATTTCTCAACTCTTCCAAAATACTAGTTGCCTGGCTGTTTTGCAGGTTAAAAGGCTTTGGAGCTTTCGGAATGGCTAACCCAAAACACATATACAGTACAGGAGGTCTGACCCAGGCAATAAGTATTTTTAGAAGAAGGTCATCACTCAAAGCCCCCATATTTCTCTCAATGCAAGTTTCCTTTAATTTGTTCCCAAAGCCTTTTATGACATTGCACGGATATGACAGGCACACGAAGCCCATATTACATTATTTACGGCAAGATCTGGCGAGATACAAAACCCCATTAGAGAATATCTCATACTCCGCTCTATCATGGTACTTTTTTAACCTTGGACTGTCAGCCAAAAGGAGAGAAATCCCTTCTTTTAAATAAAGGAAAATTTATTGTAGTTGGGAGTCGGTAAGGACAATTGTGAAAATGATTGTCTGTGTTATCGGAAAAGCAAACGGACTTTAAAGTGCAGAGAAGCGGCAATAACTCTGCATGACAAGCGCCAGACAATTCATCACAAGGCGCTACAGCAAAGTTTGCCGCGGCGATGATATCGGCGCAGGAACAATGTATCAGGAGTTTCTCCTTAGGGGGAGATGTTTACATTCGCTGCAGAAGGTTGTCACTTACATGAAAGTGACTCATCGTAGAGATCTCTAATGACCACCATCTAGAACTTATAGGATCACAAGCTGCAGGACCAGCTTTGGAAAAGAGCAGGTATACCAGTTACTGCATTTAAAGGGAAACAGTACCATACTCTACCATATAGCTTGGAGTTTACACTATGTTCATTCTATATTGGAGTTTGATATTCAGTGGAAAAATACATTTTCTCCTGCCCTTCTCCTGGCAGGAGAAAAGCAAAGTCAAAATGCTCCTAAAGCCGCATTTCTGTAAATGCACATGAAGTCAAGCACATGGGCTTCAATTAATTTAATTGGCACGAATACAAATGTATTCTGCGTTTAACCAATTGCCGACCACACTATAGCCGAATGACGGCTATAGTACAGCGCGATCGTCCAGTTCTGGTGGGGCATCCCAGAACCCTCCTCCTGTGTGCCCCCTGGGGAGCACATTGGGCGTGCTCTGTGATTGCTGTGTACCTTGCTGATCACAGATTGGGAAAAAGGGACAATTACAGCAGCCCTTTACCATGTGATCAGCTGTGTCCAATCACAGCTGATCACATGTATACAGATTTGCCGGTTATCGACAGTCCTTTCCTGACGCACTGTGTTTGTGTGAGGAAAGGAGAGACGATAACTGGCAAGGTTGCCAGTATATTGTTTGCTCTGATCATCAGTGCTCTGATCATCAGTGCTGCCTATCAGTGCCACCCCATCACTGCCCAATAGTGCAGCTTATCAGTGCCCATCAGTGAAACTTCATTAATGCCTATTAGTGCCCATCAGTGCAGCCTCATCAGTGCCTATCAGTGGCACCTCATCAGTGCCTCCTCAGTGCCCATCAGTGCAGCCTCATTAGTGCCCATCAGTTCAGCCTCATTAGTACCCATAAGTGCACCTCTTCAGTGCCACCTCATCAGTGCCTCCTCCTCAGTGACCATCAGTGCAGCCTCATCAGTGCCGCCTCAACACCTTTTTTAAATTAGTTTTTATTAAATTTTTCTAAACATTTATACAATTAACACCACATTGTCAATAAGCATACAAAAAATGTCTTCAATTGAATACATTCATCATTTCATACACATAGATTACAACAATAAACATTAACATATATTACAACTAAAGGACAGTCCTACCTCTTCCATACCTCCTACTCTCTCCTCCCCCCCTGCCCATTCATCGAAAACAAGGAGAGAAGAGGAGAAGAAAAAATAAAAAAAGAACCTACCCACCTGATTCAAAAAGGAGTGCCCCATTCTCAAAACATATTTATCTGTGCCCTCACTGCTCCATATTATGAGGGGACAAGAACAACTCTCATCCTCCACTACCCATATACCTCTCTTAGTTGATGAGAGGAGAAAAAAAAAAGGCGGGGGGAACCCCCACACCTAATTCAAAAGGCTCAACACCTAACTCACATCTCTCTTCATCCAGTTCTGTGCTCATCTGCAGCACCAATGCTCCAGTTCCAAATCGCATGACAAGTTGCACCCAGCAATGGAACCATTTAAATCGGTGCAAACTCCGACTTTGCGGTGCAGCACTGATTTGAAAAAAAAGATTTGTGCGCTATTTTTTTGCGTTTTCTGGTGTGACTTGCAATTTGCACCTGAAATCGCACTGATCTACAGCTTTAAAATCATGCCACTTCAAGTGAACCAGGGCTAAAAGGGCAAACAAATGGTATAATACGAGTTTAATTAAAACAAAAAACACATATTGTATCCAATTTAGATAACCCTGAACAGCCCTAACTGAAAATCTGCTATAAGGTGGCATTCCACTGTAACACAATTAAAGTGGTATTAGTGCTGCTCGTTATCGTCGTTTTCAGAGTGAAATTACATTTGAGAGACAAGTTTAAAAAGAGTTTCTATCTGTCAGACAAGCTTTGAGTAGCTGAGGACGGATGATGGTTTTAGCTCACAATAATTGTCAATCTTCTGTCTTTATCCAGAACCCAAGTCACCAAAAATATGAATCTTTTCACAAGATAATCTTCCTGAAGCATGGAACTGTCAAGATGTCAGTGTTGGGATGTATTGGGGCATAAAAATGAGGAGAAAAGATAGAGCTTAAAGACCAGTAGGGATTTAGGGAACTACAAGGGTCAGCATGACCAGCATTGATTATTTGCTGTCTTTGCTAACTTCTATTTCTAAAAATGCTTTCATGCTAGAGGGTCTCAAACTGGCGTCCCTCCAGCTGTTGCAAAACTACAAGTCCCATCATGCCTCTGCCTGCGGGAGTCATGCTTGTAACTGTCAGCCTCACAATGCCCCATGGGACTTGTAGTTTCACAACAGCTGAAGGGCCGCCAGTTTGAGACCCCTGGCTAGACCCTTTGGCTTCGATACTTTGGGGTCTATAAAGAAAAATGTGCATAGCCATTTATCTAGTGAACCTGCATCTACAGCCATGGCCAAAAGTTTTGAGAATGACACAAATATTAATTTTTTCATATGCCTGAATGATCTGCTGTCGCTGACAGGTAGATCCATGTAGAACAGTGGTGCCCAACCAGTGGCCCGGGGGCAACATGTGGCCCACAGAGCCCTCTGATGTGGCCCGCGACCTTCTGCTCTGGGATGGAATAGAATACTGTTATTAAGCCCTGGTTCACACTGGGCTGCGGGAGTGAAGCCCTGCGAGTTCAGCTGAACTCGCACGATTTCACTCCAGCTGGCAGTCCCGATTTTGGCCGCGATTTAAGAGACATCTGTGCGGGTTTCTGCACAGATGTCAATGTAAATCGCGGCCCGAAATTGCAAAAAGTAGTACAGGAACGATTAGGACGGTGTCATTGCCGACAATTGCCGCTGATTTGAGATGCGATTTCACATGTAAAATCGCATCTCAAATCGAAGCAAATCGTACCCAGTGCGAACCTGGGCTAAAGGTCAGTTTCTCTAAGGACAGGCAGATGTAAATCTTCCAGCTGTGCAGAGCGGACATGCCATCCACCTGCTCTGCTGATTGTGGCCCGTGACCAGTTACAATGTTTCTTAAGTGGCCCTCGCTCTTCAAAAGGTTGGGCACCCCTGATGTAGAATGTAGACGGCACCTGACAAAGTATCATGTCAATAGTGTCTTCTTCCTAGGTGTTTCGTTCCCAAAATTCAAGACTTTGGCTACCTTCAAAAGTATGGGCCAGATTCAGGTAGTTGGGAGCATCTTTGCTCCGGAGTAACGCTTCTCATTTGCGTTACGCTGCAGAAATTTTAGGAGCAAGTGCTGTCATTCACGAAGCACTTGCTCCTAAAGTTGCGGCAGCGCATCGCAAATGAACCGGCGGAATTCAAATTGGGCGGGTACGGGGCGTGTAGTATTTAAACGAAGCGCGTTCCCGCCGCGAACGTAGTGCGCATGCGTCGAGTGTTAAAACATCCCCGTGCGCATGCTCCAAATTTTGTGAATGAACGTCAATGACGTCACATTCCCATTCATGAACGTTTTACGCAAGCGACGTTTTTTTTTTTTATTTCCGACGCGATGACGACGCCTATACCTAACATAGGATATTCCAACCCCATGTAGGTATAACTATGCGCCGCGTATCCCGTCCGGAAATGTCGTAACGTCACTGCGTCGCGCCGGAATGCGATCGTGAATTGCCGATTTCCGCTCATTAACATATTTTTTGAGCGGAAATCGGCGGGAACGCCCCCGGCGCCATTTTTAAGTTGAAGTAACGATGCGATGGCGAAACTCAGTTACGCTGCTCGCATCGGAGCTTCAACCTGGCGTTTCTTGTTTTCTGGTTACAGAAAACAGAAACGCCGGCTCAAAGTCACAGTTAGGCTGGCGAATCACTGGATCCGCCAGCCTAACTGTTCCTGAATCTGGCCCTATGAGTTTATTCTTCAAGATAGACAAGCAAAAGACAATGGCCCGGATTCACAAAGCACTTGCACCGGCTCAAATCAAGTTTCGCCGATGTAAGTGTAAATTTGCGCCGGCGTATCTGTGCGCCTGAGTCACAAACCAATATACGCCTAAAAACTGGTCACTCTACGCCGACGTATCTTACTTACCCCGACGTAACGTGGGTGCATTCTTCTTCTGGATGCATGTTGCTGCTCCCATTGATTAGCCATTAAAATATGCAAATGAGCCCATGTGCCCATGCCTCACTGTGCCCATGCCTCACTGTGTCCATGACTAGACTTACGTTTAACATGGGAGTCTATGGAAGGGGTGCCCGGCTTTAAAAAATCAATGCTCCCCGGCCGTAGGTCCCCCAGACAGCAAACTTTGCACACTTGTAAAGGAGAACTGCATGTGTGCCAAGTTTCAGGTCCATGGGGACCTATGGCCAGCTGGTATTGGGTCCCCAAATTTACCGGAGAAATTACCATTTAACATGGGAGTCTTTTTGTCCGATTTTTCGCCAACAAAAGTGTATGATAGCATGCTTTAACAGTTTTCAACAACAAATGTGTGTTGTCGGATAATCCGATCGTGTGTACAGAAGTCCTTCGGAAAAAAATCCATGCTCAGAAGCAATGCTAACCATAACACAACATTAGCAGAAGTTGCCCAAAGGGTGGCGCTAAAGAGCTTAAAAACATGTAGTTTTGTGTTTGTTGGCCGACAATTTGCAGTTTGTATGCAAGACAAATTCCTGGCCAACGCCCTTCAGAAAAAAGTCCTACGCTTTGTCTGCGGAAAATCCAATCATGTGTACGAGGCCTAATACTGAGTATAGGATCACGTTTGGCTTTATTACACCTGAAATGCATGTAGCTGATTCAAACTGAAAGTTCAGTTGGGCTTTAAAAAAAAAAAAAAGTTTTTGCTAAAGTTAGCCATTAAAATCTTTTTTTTTTGAGACAACACAGTCCCACTACAGTTGTTTAAGTTGTGATATTTAGTTGCTTATCCAGGATTGGCTTTTAAATTACATAATGCATGTACCCCGTAATAAATTTCATTTAATTATGAAGAAAGAGCTCCATCAAGCTTAACAACATAGCCAGCCAACTTCAATCCATCTCGGCATTTGTTTGAGAGTTCCCTGAGGGTCTGGTGGGAGCATTTAACATATACATTGACATTTGCTATTTACTGTGGGGTGCCTGGTCAAACGTTCTTTAGCTGAGCCTACATGATGAACACATTAATCACCAACCGAGGCAGGGTTCCAGTGCTTGGTACAATTGACTTTCACTCCTGGATTGTAATCAGAATCTATTCACCGGGGATTATTAGTTACTAAGCGCAAGAAACGCACTCCACGTGCGTAATAATATTACAGTAAGCAAAGCATATTCTGACGGGGCTCTCGAAGGTCACAGGATCTTTATAATGAGATGCCGTGTTTTCATTTATATTGTGGCTGCTTGGAACAATTATAGACGATGGGAATCGAGACTGCTGGTTAATTTTCTTATTGGATGGGGATTGTTTTATGGTGAGTATTGGCAACGCTGCACAACAGTAATGAATTGAGAGATTGGTGTATATCGCGCTGACACACAAACATGTATCCAGTAGCAGCCAGCACAACACTCGGACAAGTGCAAACCAAAAGGTTAATGTAAAAATAAAATTCTGTGCAGTGCTCAAAAATTCATATCAATACGAATTCATATTAAAAAAAAAACAATGTATGATGTGAAATAACCATAATGATGCAAATAAAAAACAAAACAATGAAAAGTTATGTGAAATTCACATCCAAACTAACTGGTTTCCGACCGGCTCACGCAGATATACTATGGCTCTCCTGGGCGAAATCCCATATAAACACAGGCGTGCGCACAGGGTGTGTCGGGTGTGCCCAGGCACACCCTAATCACCCTTTACAGCACATATTCCTCCTACTTTCCTGGCTCCCTCCTCCCCCTGCAGTGCTACCAGCTTCCCTCCTCTCCCACTAGCTGTTGCTGCAAGGATGTTTTAGGATGAGTGGAGGAAGGGGCTGGTAAATATGTAATTGACCATCCCTTTCCCTTTCTGAATGAACATCGTTAGTGATCAGTAATGTGTCTTTGGGGTGCACACCCTAATGCAATAGACTGCGCACACCTATGCATACTGTATATATATATATATATATACAGTATATATATATATATATATACGGCTTTGCCCAGGAGAGCCACCAGAGGGCGCACGCATGCCCCCTGTAACCCGATGCGCGTGACCGGCGGGCACGATTGTGTGCACGAGCGGGAGCACGGTGGTTTGTGTTTGTGTAAACACACAAATCCCTGTGCTGTCTGAGGAGAGGACAGATCGCGTCTTTCTACAAAGCAGAAAACACAATCTGTCATCTGCTATAGTGAGTCCCCCATCCCCCCACAGTTGGAACACACAATAGGGAACACAGTTAACCCCTTGATCGCCCCCAGTGTTAACCCCTTCCCTACCGGTGACATTTACATAGTAATCAGTGCATATTTAAAGCACTGATCGCTCTGTAAATGTCAATGGTCTCAAAATGTGTCAAAAGTGTCCGACTTGTCCGTTGCAATACCGAAAAAAACACAGACCACTGCCATTACTAGTAAAAAAAAAAAAAAAACGCCATATAAATGGCATAAATCTTTCCCATAGTTTGTAGACGCTATAACTTTTGCGCAAACCAATCAATATACGCTTATTGCAATTTTGTTATTACGAAAAATATGTAGAAGAATACATATCGGCCTAAACTTTTTTAAATTGGGATACTTACTATAACAAAATGTAAAAGATATTGTGCTTTTTTTCAAATTCGTCGCTCTTTTTTTGTTTATAGAGCAAAAAATAAAAACGCAGAGGTGATCAAATACCACCAAAAGAAAGCTCTATTTGTGGGGAAAAAAATGACGTTGATTTTGTTTGGGTACAACATCGCGCAATTGTCAGCAAAAGTGACAGAGTGCCTTATCTCAAAAATGGTCTGGTCATTGGGCAGTCAAATCTTCCTGGGCTGAAGAGGCTAACGTCCGTACTTCGTCATGTAAAGGTTATTAAACCATAAAAATAACAGTCCATGGATAGACAGTGAGAGAAAAACTATAGCAGAAAAAGGTATTCTACGTGCCGTCAGTGTTGAAGTGAAAACACAACATAGAAACCACCACAGGTCGTGTGAAGGCTTACTGGATTGTAGGGACTCAAATAGTCGACAAGGCATGTAATATAAATTAAACACCAGTGTATGGGACCTCCACATCTGGACTCCAGGTCAGGATTGAAGACGGTCCAATTATTCAGGAGATGACTCAGAGTAGCAGTTCACAGAAATCCTGTCAATTTGTCAGACTAAATCCTCTCATGTGCCCAAATTGGTGTAGCCAAAAAAGAAAATATTCCACATAAACATTAAAATTGTATTAAAAATTCGGAACACTCACATTTGGTATGTAGATCAAACTCTTGAAAATATATGATTTGGGTAACACACTAACATCAGCAGGGCTCCTACCGATGCGTTTCGTCTAATAATACGTCGTCTCTTTAGACAAAATGAATTGACTTTATGCAGAGGGCCAGGTGTTTATTAAATCTTAATGTTGGTTATATGAGATAGAGAGAAATGGATAAACTTTAAAGTGAACCGTTCCTTACCCATGCATGAGTGGATATATCTTGATACATCTTTCTGCTTATTTGACACATGTCATGGGAGTCTGATGAATCTGGTGAGTAGGATGTTTTCCTAAACTGGTGGAAGACGGCCCTTTCTATTCCTGTCACTGAATTTATTCATCACTGTGCACTTGATTGAAGAATCGTCGGTGGTGGTTTGGACTTTTATTGGAAAATTTATATTCACATTTGAACATTATTTGATTACACCTTTATATATTTATTTGTATTTTCATATTTTTTATATTATTTATATATTTGAGCACAGTATGAAATACATTTTTAATTTTCTTTTCGCTACCTGGCTGTTACCTACGACAGTGTAAGCTTCCCATGCAGAACAGAAGATAATTTAACCCCTTCCTGCCAATGTTACATATATATATGCAGACTAATTGAACTGGACTTTTTTTCCGGGGAGCCACATATGTGCATGCCTGCCTTTGTGCAGAGACAGCTCTCATTGAGAGCCCCATGTCCCCTAATAACGATTGTTGAAAATATATATATATATATTTTTTACTATTTTAGGCCAGTTTTCATTTGATAAGAGAAAAAAATCAAGCGTTCCATTACCATTTACCACCAACTGAATGCCCAATTCATCCTGAAAAAAACAAGGTATAATCTACCTGGATGCACAAAGTAGTTGCGATGATACACTATGGTCCAGATTCACAAAGCACTTACGCAGACTTAAGTGCAAATTTGTGCCGGTAAGTGCAAATGTGCGCCTGCGTATGTGTACGCTAGACCCACAAACAAACATACGCCTAAAAACTGGCCACCCTAAGCCGACGTAGCAAATATGGGCTGGACGCATGTTGCTGCTCCCATTCAAATGTGCAAATGAGGGAAATACGGCAATTCCCGAACGTGCGTGCGCCCGACGCATGCTGCACGAGGTGCGCGTAAGTTATACATCCGGCATAAAGTTATTCCCCATAGATGAGGTGCAACCCGGCAACAGACATGCAAAGGTCTGCACCAGGGAACACAAGCCGGCATATTGTGCGTTGGACGTGTGTCTGGCTGGGCGTACGTTAAGTTCATGGCGTATGTGGTAATCCAGCGTAGCTTAGGCAGTTGTGCCTAGGCGTGGTTGTGAGCATGCGCATAAGGGTGCTGTGCATGTGTCTACGT
The DNA here is from genome assembly GCA_029574335.1 of Rana kukunoris. Taxonomy (NCBI): domain Eukaryota; kingdom Metazoa; phylum Chordata; class Amphibia; order Anura; family Ranidae; genus Rana; species Rana kukunoris. The sequence goes on along the minus strand of CM056059.1, from coordinate 113,359,601 downwards.
CATGGCAACGTCACGGCGCATGCACAGTTCATGATATGCCGGGCGTAAAACACTGATCCATGCTCGGACCATCATTTCGATGGGGTCACGCCCACTTCCACCAATGCAGGCCTGCGCCTTCGAAACCCACCCCGCTGGCGCAGCGTTGGGAGCACTGGCTTTCTGAATGCAATGCTTGCCTCTCCGCGCTACGCTGGCGTGGCGTACGGCGTTTGCACTACGGCGGCGTAATGTGCGCCCACGCTCTGTGAATCTGGGCCTAAATTACCAAAAGTATTGGTACAGGGATGGTTACAAGTACACTTGTTTTGGGTGCAAATTAAAGGAGAAAGAAAAGGATGGACATTCTAAGTATTTATCCATTTTATGTAAGTTTACTGGCAATTATTATCCTGACCTTAGTGTTCTTGTATTTTCTGCTCATGTCAGTTGTTTTCCCCCTCCAGTGTCACAGCCAACAGCTGTATTCATGTCATGGTGCTGCAATCATTATGAGCTGCCAGGCACTAAGAATAGACCTGTTGGCAAGTTTAAAAGCTGTTAAAAATGATTATCTTTAAAATTGGCTCGATTTGCATAATATTGTCCAAAATGCTTTGCAATAAACTTTTTCCTGCTAACCCAAAATCTACATTAATCATCTCGCTGACTCTGATATGCCCAACTAGAGGAGACAAACTGTAACTTTTTGGGCTATTTCTTTCCAAAGTAAACATATCATTTTGTAACATACAAAGCCTCCTCTTTATGGAAACCGTTGGAAAGGAGTTCTGGTTGAATTTTGAGCAGCAGAGAAACTAAGATGGCATGACTAATAACATTTAAAAATGGGTCTCTTATGCCTTGTACATTTGGTCGGACTTTTGACCATGCAAAAGTCCGACAGAAAGAAAGAGAACAGATTTTCTATCTAAGGCCGGTCGGACTTCCGATAAAAAAAGTCAGATGGAGGCTACACACGGCCAGACTTTCCGAGAAAAAAAGCCTGATGACTTTTTTTCACCGACCGACCTATCGAAGTTGTTGAGCGGGGGGGCAGTGCGCTGACCCCGATCATACTTGTTGAGTATGATCAGTCGACCAACCGAAGTTGGGGGGCTGCATTTCATCCATCTGCCGAAGTTGTTGGGCGGGGGGGGTTCCGAGGATTGCATCTACCAAAGTTGTTGAGCGGGGGGGGGGGGTGAATTTGCCATAAACAGGGGATTGTCGTTAAGTTGTGGGAGGGCGTTTGCCACGATTGCTGCAAAATTGCAGAAGGGGGTTGCCACGATTGCCGTGAATGGGGATTGCTGCAAAATTGCGGGAGGGGATTCCCGCGAAATTGCGCAATGGGATTCCCGCGAAATTGCGCGAAGGGATTGCTGCGAAATTGCGTGAGGAGGTTGCCGCGATTGCCACGAACGGAGGGGGTTGCCGCGATTGGGCCCGATGCCCCCTATTGGGTCGGGGCCCATGGACTTAAGCCCAGTAAAGCCCAAAGTCAAGTCTGGCCCTGCGTACAACACCACGACAAGCCGAGAAAATTAAGTTCAATGATTCTGAGCATGTGTCAAATTGTTTCTGAGCATGCGTCGGAATTGCTACAGACGATCGGAATTTTCGATTGGATTTTTTTCCATTTGAAAATTTGAGAACCAGCTCTCAAATTTTTGTTGGCAGAAATTCCGACAGGAAAAGTCCAATGGAGCCTGCACACGGTCTGAGTTTCTGACCAAAAGTTCACATCGGACTTTTCTTGTCGGAAATTTCAACCGTGTGTACGGGGCAATACTTTTTCTCTCTTTTAGATGTCAATAACAACAATAGCTTAGCTGAAAAGCCAAGAATGACCTGTCGGGGATCTCCCTGGCATGGGCCAGGAGAGAAACAAAGAGCCACCGGAGAGTCTTTGCACTTTTCAGTTCTCGGAAAATGTCATGTTATGGGTGGAGAGGCTCTTTAATTCTCCTGCCAGTTTACAGGTTGGCTCCGGGCAAGTGGCAGATGTATTCCTTCCATCTATTGTGTGACAGGCTGCTCAAATCATCATTACTGCAAGTAAAATGTGGAACATTTTCTGTGTTTTATTTCTTAAGCACATTTGAGCAAGCTTATGATTTATATAGGCCAAAGGCAGGGAACTGGGAGTCTGCAATGTACTCCTTTGTAAATGAAAAATGTGATACGGTACACAGGGAACATGCCAATTATTTGACAAGATGCTGCTGCCGTTTTCATGACATTTTTTTTTTTTTTTGTAACGCCGCTGTAAAATTGATGGTGTAGGTTGCAAAAACTTTTTAGATTAGATGTTGTTAAATTCACATTGGGCTCATCCAATGTCCATCAACTTGTATTTCAGCAGGTCTGTTTATAAGAATGTTCACATAAGTTTCCTACATTTTTTCCATTTGAATTCAAAACTTAAAATATAACTAAATATAACTAAAGGCAATTTTTTCTTTTTTAGTTTTTGATAAAGCTGAAAGGGGTAAGAACCCCTGTCAGTTTGTATTGCTGTCTGTGCCCCTGTTAAGGAGATTCCCCCTCTTTGTTTGTCCTGTTTTCCATTATCATTGAAAGTAAAAGAAAATGGGTTGTCCCCAGAAAAGTAATGGGGGGGGGGGGGATCTTCCAATGGGGACACTAGTTTTGGTAAACTGGGGGGCTCAAAGAAAAAGAAATTGATGTCCCTTTTTTTTCCACAAATAGAGCTTTCTTTTGGTGGTATTTGATCATCTGGGGCTTTTATTTTTTGCTCTATAAACAAAAATAGAGCAACAATTTAGAAAAACAAAACAAGGGCCCGGATTCACAAAGCACTTACACCAACGTATCCACAGATACGCCACGCAAGTGCAAATATGCGCCATCGTATCTATGCGCTGGACCCACAAACGAAGATACGCCAGAAAATAGGCTTCATCTGACCGACGTAACCTGCCTACGTCGGCGTATCGGAAGCGCATATTTACGCTGGACGTATTTGGCGCTCCCATTGATTTTGTATTCAAATATGCAAATGAGGGAGATACAGCGATTCACGAACGTACGTGCGCCCGACGCTGGCTACGCGTGCCGCGCGTAATTGTACGCCCGGCGCAAAGTTATTCCTCATAAAGCAGGTGTATCTCAGCAACAGACGTGCACAGGTCAGCTGGAGAGCAGCTGCAGCAGCACCATTATGGACGACTGCTCCCTCGCCAGCCCTTCCTGGAGGGATCTGGGTATACCCCTGGTCTTTCTCAAAGCCTTCCTGGGGGTGGAGAGGCTTGTGCCCGTCCAGACGGGGTAGCCCTGAAGGGGGTTCCCCTGGATGGGGTAGACCGAGAGGGGGTTCCCCTGGATGGGGTAGCCCTGGAGGGGGTTTCCCTGGATGGGGTAGCCCTGGATGGGGTAGCCCTGGAGGGGGATCCCCTGGATGGGGTAGCCCTGGAGGGGGTTTCCCTGGATGGGGTAGACCGGGAGGGGGTTCCCCTGATGGGGGTGGAGGTTTGGGAGGGTTCGGTGAAGTTGATATCCTCCTCGAGGTAGACACATTCCTCTAGATCACCATGCTCCTCCTCAACTTCCTCTATAGAGGTGTGGGCACTCCCCTTTTGGGGATGGTGTGGGTCGTCCAGCAGCAGGCGACGGCCCCGCTCCCTCCAGCACATCTGTGGATGACACAAATCATTCACATGTTGGGGGACCCACACACTTGTCACATGTTTCCTTGCACCCCCTCACATGCTACACACCGGATGGCGGATAAAACACACTTACTTGTCCTCAAGGCCTGTTCACCGGAGTCATAGCCCTCCAGGCCCTCCACCTGCTCCCGCTCCAGACATCGTGCTATCACCTCCTCATCGGCAGTCAGCCTGACATTACTGGCTGGTCCGCCTCCCGTGTCCCTGAGGTGCCTCTTCACCTTGGCCAGCTTCTTTTGGACATGACGACGCAGGTCATTGATTTTTTTGGCAATGTCCTTAGAGGTCCTTCTCTCATGCCCAAGGGCATTGACCTCCAGGGTGACCTCCTGGAGGATCTCTATATTCCTGGCCTTACTGGTCATGCGACTCTGGGCGTCATGGAGGTACACATCGTATCTTGAGATTGCAGATATCAGGATGGCCTTCTCCTCAGAAGAAAAGTTTTTTATACTCCTCTCCCTCTCAGTCGCAGGAGCAGACATCGCTAAGAAGGCAAAAGTATCTGCACCACGGAAGAAAAGCTGCTGGTGTACTTTTGCTATTGTCGGGCGCATGTCTGGACGTATTTATGCTCTCGACGTAGGCGGTGGGCCGGCCCAAAAAATATATATATGTAAAAAAAAAATGTTCCTTAGTTTAGTTTAGGCCGATATGCATTCTTCTACATATTTTTGGTAAGCAATAAGCGTATATTGAATGTTTTGCGCAAAAGTTATAGCGTCTACAAAATAGGAGATAGTTTTATGTAATTTTAATTTAAAAAAATGTTTATACTAGTAATGGCGGCGATCAGCGATTTTTATCGTGACTGCGACATTATGGCAGACATCTCGGACACTTTTGACACATTTTTGGGACCATTGTAATTTTTACAGCGATCAGTGCTATAAATATGCACTGATTACTATGAAAATGACACGGGCAGGGAAGGGGTTAACCACTAGGTGACGCTGAAGGGGTTAAGTGTGGCTTAGGGAGTGATTCTTACTGTTTGGGGGCGTGGCTACATGTGACATGTCACTGATTGCTGTTCCCGATCACAGGGAACAGACTATCAGTGACAGTGTCAATAGGCAGAATGGGGAGATGCCTGTTTACACTTGCCTCTCCCTGTTCTGCAGCTCTGTGACCCGATCGCAGGACACCGGCGGACATCGATCCGGAGCTTGCAGCAGGGGCGAGAATTTCAAAGTGACGTATATATAAGTCATTTTTCCCGGCCGTGCCATTCTGCCAATGCATATCTACAGGAGTCGGTCGGGAACTGGTTAATTTGCAGGAATCTCCAATGTCAGAATACAATAGCTCAATGGGAAGGATAAGTGTGGGGATGGGGGAATCAAGTCATCTTTCGGGGAAAAAAAGGAATCATCTATTGGCTGCCTTACCCTTGTGGGTCCTATTTAGCTGCCTTCAAATTTAAACACTTTGCACAATCTATAATGCCCCAGTATGCCCCCTTCTACTCCCCATGAAAAGCTTTGCATTACAGGTACCACTTACAGGGACTAATCTAGTGCATCTACAAGCTCTTGACAACCTCACAACTCTTAGCTATAGACTCAACACTGCAACTTTGCTCTTGCTAGAGACCTGCCACACAAATTTGGTACAATCTGGAAATGTGTCAACTAGAACTTGTGCTTCAAGTGCTCTGCAAGTGGGGGTGGAGCTACAACAACCGTTGGAGTGTGTGCGGTGTCTTTGCTTCATGCGCTCCCCTAGGTGAAACGAAATTACCAGATGATTGGATGAAGGAGATCTCCCCTTAGACCGAGCGAGTTAAGAGAGTTAAGCTGGACCTACCTTAGTGGCTGCTGAATGTGCTGCTGCCGCACTGCTTGGTTCCCGACGTAGACGCCTTGGCTCCAGTCTTTCTGTGGCTGTGCGGACGGAGAGGGAGCGGGACCTGAGTTGGGGGCGGGCACTCTGCGTGAACTGAGCTGGAGCGATTGGTGCTGGTCGAGAGGAGGAGAGGAGGACCTCCATGTGACCGCACAGCCGACGCTGGGACACCGAGAGCCGTCGAAGGTTGCCGAGCCTGGTCGCCGAAGGTTGCCGAGCCTGGTCGTTCAGACGCGACGGAAGTCGGGATCCAGTGCACAACAGTGCAGGCTTCGGCATCACCTGAAGGAATCGACAGCCACCGCTCAAGCCGTAAGACCGCTGAGAGAGCTGCAGAAAAAGGACTGAAGGAGTAGAGGCAAGGCTGGTAAGGTGACAGACAATTTTTTTTTATGGCTTATCCCTTCTAACTATCGGTGGAATGGTGTGTGTAAAGGTATGAGGCATAGATAAAACAGCAACCTAGCCCCTTGATGAAGACATAATTTGAACAAAAAAAAACAGGGGGGTTACCCCGGGGAAAGTGCATGCAAAAAAAGGGATTTTTAAATACAGCTTACCTGTAAAATCCTTTTCTTGGAGTACATCACGGGACACAGAGCGGCATATTCATTACTATATGGGTTATATGGAGTACCTTCAGGTGTGGACACTGGCAATCTCAAACAGGAAGTCCCCTCCCTATATAACCCCCTCCCCTAGAGGGAGTCCCTCAGTTTTGTAGCAAGCAGTATGCCTCCCAAAATGGTCACCCAAAAGAGGGGTGGGAGCTCTGTGTCCCGTGATGTACTCCAAGAAAAGGATTTTACAGGTAAGCTGTATTTAAAAATCCCTTTTTCTTTCTCGTACATCACGGGACACAGAGCGGCATATTCATTACTATATGGGATGTCCGAAAGCAATGCTTTAATGAGGGGAGGGAGACATCTTCCAAAGAAGGATTTAATTTTAGAGGTATACTCAGATACTAGTAAATCCAACTTAAACGAGAAATGTAAATCTCAAATCAAATCAAGGGAGCCCCCTCAGATCCTGAGGAGCTTGAATCGCGGCCTGTAGTACTGACTGCCCAAAGGCTGTATCCGCATTCCTTCTTACGTCCAATTGATAAAATTTTGTAATGACTACGTTGCTGCCTTGCATATTCGAGCCCTAGAGATCTGATGATGTGCTGCCCAGGAGGTGCCCATGGCCCTGGTAGAATGGGCCTTTACCGACAAAGGAGGAGGCACTTCTTCACACCGCAGGCCCGAACAATTAATTGTTTAACCCATCTTGCGATGGTGGATCAAGCGGCTGCCTGACCCATCTTGGGCCCTTCCGGTAGAAACGAACACCACATCTGTTTTCCGAACCTTCTCTGTAGCTTTAAGATAGGCCCTTACGGCCCTGACAATATCCAACGTATGCAGCAACCCCTCCTTTCTAGAGGTGGGTTTTGGAAGAAGGATGGAAGTACCACATCCTGGTTCAGGTGGAAACTGGATATAACCTTTGGTAGAAAGGAAGGATGAGGACGGAACCCCGCCCTATCCTTATGCAAAATGAGATATGGTTCCTTACAAGATAAGGCTGCCAATTCCGATACTCTCCTGGCCGAAACTATGGTGATCAGAAATACCGACTTTCTAGTCAGTAAAATCAAGGTACCTCAGCCAACGGCTCAAGGGGTTGTTTCTGTAGGGATGACAGAACAAGATTTAAAGTCCCATGGACAAAGTGGTGACTTGACAGGAGGATTAATACGCAAGACCCCCTGTAAGAAGGTCTTTACCAGCGAGTGGGTGGCCAGCGGCCTCTGAAACCACACTGACAGAGCTGAGATCTGTCCCTTGATTGTGCTTAGTGCCAGGCCTTTATCCACTCCTAGCTGGAGAAAACTTAACACCCTGTCAATAGTATATTTACGGGAATTCCATCTTTTGGATTCACACCAGCCTACGTAGTTCCTCCACACCCTGTAATAAATCACCCTGGAGGCCGGCTTTCTAGCCCTAATCAGGGTAGGAATTACCTGCCTAGACAGACCTCTACCCCTGAGAATCAGGGATTCAGCCTCCAGGCCGTCAAATTTAGACGTTGTAATGTAGGGTGGAGGATCGGGCCTTGTGAGAGTAGGTCTGGTTGTAGAGGAAGAGTCCAAGGGTCTCCCACTGCCATCTTCAGGGCTAGTGAGTACCAAGTCCTCCGGGCCCAAGCCGGAGCTACTAGAATGACTGGCTTGTGCTCCACCCTGATCCTGCGCAACAGGCGAGGGAGTAACTGTAGCGGAGGGAATGCATATAGAAGTTTGAATTGATGCCAAGGGCAAACCAACGCATCGGTTCCGCAGGCCATAGGATCCCTCGCTCGAGACACGAACCTGTCTAGTTTCTTGTTGAACCTGGATGCCATTATATCTACGTCCGGCATTCCCCACCTCTAGCAGATTGTCTGAAAGACCTGGGGATGCCGAGACCACTCCCCTGGCAACCGACTCTGGCGACTTTAAGAAGTATGCCTGCAGGTTGTCCACTCCGGGAATGAATATCGCCGAAATGCAGGGTACATGAACCTCTGCCCACTGAAAAATCAAGCTCTTGAGCGGCCTGACTCCTGGTTCCCCCTTTGGTGGTTTATGTATGCCACCGCCGTGGCATTGTCTGACTGGATTCTCACCGGGAACCCCTTTAATCTGGAGGTCCATGCCAGAAGGGCTAGGCGAGCAGCTCTGATCTCCAAGATATTGATGGGGAGCTGCCTCTCTGCTTTCACCCAAGTTCCCTGGCGAGAGAACCCCTCGAAGACCGCCCCCCCAGCCTGCCAGGCTGGCGTCTGTGGTAACTACCTCCCAGACAACAGGGCTGAAGGATTTTCCCTTTAGAAGATTCTGGGGGTTCAACCACCAGGCCAGGCTTTGTCGGACCCTTGATGATAGCGTCAAAGGGGACTCTAAGGCATGTGCCCTCTTGCCCCAGGCTGCTAGAATGGCTGCCTGTAGGACGCGAGTGTGGATCTGAGCGTACGGTACTGCCTCGAACGTGGCCACTAGCTTGCCTAGTACTCGCATACACAGGCGAATAGTTGGTTTTTTCTTGTTTAGAACCAACTGAACCAACCCCTTGATAGCCTCGATCTTTACAAGGGGCAGGAACACCCTTTGCTGTTCTGTGTCTAACCTCATGCCGAGGTATTCCAACTGCTTTGTAGGCTGGAACGCTGACTTTCCCCGGTTTTAGGACCCAGCCGAATCCTTCGAGGTACCGAACCGTGAGGTTTACTGCCTGTTGCAGACCCGGCCGTGAGTGATCTATGATTAAAAGGTCGTCCAAGTATGCTAGGACTGTGACCCCTTGGATCCTTAAATTGGCCAGAACTGGGGCTAGGATCTTCGTGAATACCCGGGGGGCCGTGGCCAGCCCGAAGGGGAGCGCCCTGAATTGGAAGTGTCGCTGCCCCACCGCGAAGCGTAAAAATCTTTGATGCGACTGAAAGATTGGTACATGAAGGTAAGCATCCTTTATGTCTATGGAGGCCAGAAAATCGTCCCTCTGAAGCGCGGCGGCTGCTGACCGGATGGATTCCATCCGGAAGGAACGAACCCTTAGGTAACCGTTTAACCTCTTTAGGTCCAAGATTGGCCTGACATCGCCGTTGGGCTTTGGTATGACAAAGAGATTGGAATAGAAACCTAGCCCTTGCTCTTGGGCTGGCACCTCTATTATTACGTCCTGGCAAAGCAGGTGATCCAAAGCTGCCAGCATTGAGGCCTTCCTTGCTGGATCCTTTGGTAGCCTTGATTCTTGAAAATGAGGCGGAGGACACCTTAGAAACTCCAGTCTGTAGCCTGTGGTTACAGACGCCCGGACCCATTTGTCGGGGATCTTGGCTTCCCAAACTTCTGAGAAGAAACGAAGCCTTCCCCCCACCCGCGAGAGTGGGGGCGCCCCTTCATAAGGCAGACTTAGGGGCTGTCTTTGTCGGCTTGCGATACCATGGCCTCTTACCCCCAGGGGCCTGTTCCTGCGATCTACTGTTAACGTTGGATCGTGCAGGCGGCCGTCGATACTGCCTGGAATTTGAGGGCCCCGAGACAGGAAAGAGCTGCCTCTTAAATGTAGGACCCCGGAATGCCTTTTTGACCGGTAAAAGGGTACTCTTGCCATTTGAAATAGTCTGAATATATTTATCCAGATCCTCTCCGAAGAGTCGTCCTCCATGGAAGGGAAACCCTGCCAGAAGCTTTTTGCATGGGGGCTCCGCTGCCCAGTTCTTCAACCATAAGAGCCTTCTCATGTGCACCAAAAATAGTGATAAACGAGAGGCCTGCTGGATGGAATCTTTTATAGCATCTACAGCAAAACACAGAGCTCTGGGAATGTCAGAAAACTCTTCTGCTTGTTGGGTAGGCATGTCCTTTAACATTTCTTTTGTCTGGTCTTTTAACGCCTGACAAACACCAATCGCAGCCACAGCTGGCTGTACCACTGCTCCTGCCGTAGCAAAGGATGCTTTTAAAAGTGTCTCTAACCTTTTATCAACCGGATCTTTAAACATATGTATGTTTTCCACCGGGCAAGTTAGTGATTTATTCACACATGAGATGGCTGCATCCACTACTGGGAGCCTCCACCTCTTGGAGAATCTTTCCTCCATGGGGTAAATGACCGCAAATCTTTTCGGTGGCAGAAAAATCCTGTCCGGCCGTACCCAATCCCGAAAGATCAATTCCTCCAAGAGAGGATGGACCGGAAAAACTGCGTTGCTTAACGGAGCTTTCAAAGAGCCCAGAGAGGATACCGGAGGAACCTGAGGCTCTGGCAATGGTAAACTAAATGCCGAGCGGACCATGTCCGTCAAAGACTGTACCCACAGTCTTTCTGTCTGGGAGTCTGAAAATGGTTCCTCAGAGGCAGATCCCTCAATCCCTGAACCCTCTTGGTTCAGGTCTAGTTGATCCTCCTGTGATTCCAATTCCTTCGGAGAGAGAATCTCAACATCTGAGGATACACCTCTTGTGATGGGGGTCTAACCCGTTTCTTACCAGGAATAGCTCTAGCGATTAATGCTGCTATTCTCTCTTCTAGCCCCCCTAGGGATACGGCTAGCATCTCCTCTGTGATAAACACAGGGCTGGGCTGATCTGGGCCAGCCTCCGCACCAGATCCCCCTAATGGCTCATCCAAGGCGCCCTTTATGTTAATAAGTTGCGGGGAAAGTATCGGCATATCATCAGAATCAGAAGGGGAACCCCTTTGTTTTTTGGTCTTTTTTGTACCCTTTGACCCCGAACCTTTGGAAGCCATAATACAAAATCGAGGGACTCCGCCCACACAACAGACTGTAGTGGCCAGGAGTACAAAACCAGAGCTTAGGGGACAATAGATCACTAATGCCCAAAAACTGATGGGATCCCGTATGTTTTTCTCTTTTTTTTTTTTTTTTTTAAATATATATTATATATATTTTCTTTTTTTTTTTTTTTTTTTAAAACATACAGTGACCCCAAACTTAGTTTGCCAGCCTCCAACCTGCTGCAAAAAGGGGGATTTCTTGGCTTAACAAAAAAGGCATTGGAACAAAGTCCAGCATGTACTACCCCTCTTCCGCCACCGGGAGTCACTGTTCTGCCGCTCTGCGTCCTCTCCTTCTGAAATCAGCCTCAGACTGAGCACTGACAATGCCTGCTGATCTATAACAGCACAAGGCGCGCCCCTGTATGACGCCGCAGGCACGCCCCCCCCCCCCCCGCCCTCCTGTCTGAACGGCGCGAAAAACGTCTATAAGACGTGCGCGCGCACGCGCGCGCGCGCGTATGCCGGAACAGGAGGAACATGGAGGAGCCGCGCTGCTGGAGACCCAGGACTGCAGAAACAGGCGGCAGATTCAAACCCCCGGCCAGGTAGGACTCTCCAAAAGGCCCCTAGGGATCCTTACTAGTCCTAGGAAGAAAGCAGCAGGTTAGCTAGCAACACATTCTTAGACAGGGGAACCTAGTGATGGGGGAAAAAAGGTGTCATCCTGTCTCTCTCAGACATAGTGAGCAAGGTTGCCCATGCAGAGCATACTTAGGCTATCCCCCCTTTTAGGTTACCCCGGAGAGCCTGCTGTCGAACCAAGTCCCGCAGGCTCCCCTTACCTGCTCCATGCTGCAGGATGTTTGTCCAGCAAACTGATCCAATCTTCTCCCATCTCCGTGGGTAGCGTAGTAGACCTTCAGGCCCTGGGGTCCTATGAAGGTACCCACTGTCCTGGACCTATATAGCACCCTGGCAAACAGGAACTTATGGTTTTTACAAACTCCAAGTCCTGGGCCCAGGGTCCAGCCCTCCAAAGAGGAGCATTATAGGCAAAACCCCACGGTTTGGGGCCCGGGTACTGTCCACTTTGGCACTGAGGCTCCTTGGACAGATCCGGTTAGCCCGCCCTTAATCCCAAGGATGTGGAGCAAAGCTATTCCGTGACCAACACCTAAGACACTGGCGAAAAAACTGAGGGACTCCCTCTAGGGGAGGGGGTTATATAGGGAGGGGACTTCCTGTTTGAGATTGCCAGTGTCCACACCTGAAGGTACTCCATATAACCCATATAGTAATGAATATGCCGCTCTGTGTCCCGTGATGTACGAGAAAGAAAGGGCTGATATTCACAGTAAGTCCTGGAAAGCTATAAGTTGTCTCTTGCTTTTAAAAAAAAAAACACCTGGTTGCGATGGAAACTAATGGTGCCTCCCTCTACTGTGATCCACTTGGAAGGTTTAGGAGATCAGGGAAGATCTGTATATATTGAAAGACTGCAGATCTCATTTCTCTCTATCCCTGATCCTGTTAGACATGTGCATTCGTTTTCGTTAGAATGCATTTTCGTCCGAAAATCAGGTTTTTTCGTTATCGTTTTAACAACTGATAACGAAACCGCAAGAAACGAAAACCGAAAGATCCGACATAAAAAATGCTTTATTTTCGTTTTTGTTGCGGTAAAAATTCGATATAGAGAGATTCGACATTATAGGGAAAAGATTCGACATCATAGAGAAAAGATTCGACATTATAGAGAAAAGATTCGACACTATAGAAATAATAGATTCGACATTACAGAGAATAGATTTTGATTTATGAGAAAATAGATTCGACATTATTACTAGTCATACAACATTAGAATTCTTGTAGGCGGAATATTCGAACGGAAATGTACGATTCGACGTAAAGATTCGACGTTCCGTCGAATATTCTTTTGACCATTCGACAGAAACCAAGTATTATTGGATTTTCGGACGAAAGCTATTCCCCAACAAAAAACAAAGTGAATCAAAACGATTTTGGGGAGTAACTAAATAAATTTATTTTCCAAACAAAAACGAAAAAAAAATATTCCAGTCTGCACATGTCTAGATATTGTACAGACGGTAAACGGTAAACAGAGGAGCTAGGGGCCGGACTGTGTGGGCACTCAATTGACTGTTGCAACTTGTTTAATTTAAAATAAAGGAAAATGGTGAAGAAGTTCTATTTAGTGACTGACCAAATGGCAGAGAGCCCTGTAAAAAAAGGGACATCAGGCTCACCGGTAAAAAAACAATGTAGATTCAGAAGTGCACCAGGCTATAGAGGAGACCCTGGGAAAGGGTAAAGATAAAAGCAAAAAGGGTCTAACACCAGAAGCAAAAGGGCAGAGTAACGATCAGACATCTCCTGAAAAACAACATTCTAATCTTTCCCTTGAAGGCACACAAGCCCCTCCTACAAAGCAAGATATGATCGATATGATGTCCCGTCTAGAACGGACAGTCAAAGGTGAAATGGGAGCAACAAGAAGAGATATACAGAGTGTACTACAGAGGGTAGAAGGTATAGAAGAGCAACTAGAAGAGCATAAAAATGCAATTGTAGAACTAAAAGGAAGAGCCGACATGGACTGGATAGAGATAAGAAATGCTCGTTATAGACTTGAGGTTCAAGAAAATCGCAGTAGAAGGAAAAACTTGCGGGTAAGGGGCCTCACTGAAGAAGTAAAGGATGGAGAATAATGCCCCGTACACACGATCACTTTATGTGATGAAAAAAACGAAGTTTTCTGTGAAGTAAAAAACGACGTTTTTGAAACTTCACTTTTCAAAGACGATGTTGCCTACACACCATTGTTTTTTCACAAAAAGCGAGGTTACGTTCACCACTCTTTTCCATTGAAGCTCGCTTCATAACTAGCTTCTGGGCATGCGCGGGTTGAAAAACGTCGTTTTAAACTACGTTTTTTGCTACACGCGGTGACTTTTTGTGAAACAAAAAACGACGTTTTGAAAAACGACACATAAAATTAAAAAAAAAATTGTCGTTTTTTACAAGACATAAAACAACGTTTTCCCCTACACACGGTCAATAAAATTGACGTTTTTAAAAACTTCATTTTTTTTCATCACATAAAGTGATCGTGTGTACGCGGCATTAGGAAAGACATTACAAGAGATATTTAATATGGCTCTTAAACGAGAGACAACTGCTCAGATGCACTTTGTAAGGGTACACAGAATACAAAGACCATATAATGCCCAGAGAGATTCCCCAAGGGATACCATTGTAAGATTTCAGGACTATGAACAGAAAGAGCTAGTATCCCAAAGTACGAGGAATTTGGCCTCTTTGGAATATAAAGGAACTCAGTTACTTATATTTTCAGATTTATCCCCAGAGACTCTAGCACGTAAAAGGGCATTGAAACCGTTGACGAATCACCTTCGGGCAAATGATATCACCTATAGATGGGGCTTCCCAGCCTGTTTGTCAGTAAAAAATCAGGGAGTCTCGGCATATATTCGGTTTCCAGAAGATGTAGAGGAATTCTGTAATAAACTGAATATCCAATATGTACAATTGGGAAAAGAGACCCCCGGCATGGAAGAGGTGGAAGGATCAGGACTGGAATAGAGCCTAGAATCTAGAATATAGGTTTCAATGAGTGACTTATTTTTTTTTGCTGGGGAGGGTGGATTGAATTGAAGGGATGTTTTTTTTTTTTAAATCAGAAAAACGTTTATTCAAGAAAACAATATACAATAACATACACTGTCATATAAATAGCAGCACCTCAGAAATAACATTGTTCCAATACAAAAGCTACGATCCACATAGAGGGGAGTAACGGTGTGGATTACATTTAGAATAACAGTTTCTGCTGTACATAAAGAGTCAACAATCAATGTACAGAGCCAAAAAGAATATGTAAACAGCGTTAGCCTGGATCGAGGGTATCACCTCAGCCAGGAGTATTCAGAATCAGAACAACCCAAGATAAAAATTTAAAGTTAAGGTTGAGAGTGAAGCTACTACTTGGATAAGAGAAACTCGAGAAAACAGAGCAGGGGGAGGGGAAAGAAGAGAGAAGGAAGGGGAGAAAAGGAAGAAAAAAAAAGGGGGGAAGGGGAGTAGGGGGGAAAGAGAAAAAGAGGAAAGATAAGAAAACAATTCACCATCTCCTCTGTTGGGAAGTAGCAGCATTTGACTCGAACAGAATACATATTTCAACAGCACAGGGTAATAGTATTTTACATTGCAAAAGTCTATCAGTGATATGTTGCGGGGGACCCAATCAAGGTACATCAAGCCATGGTTGCCACATGGAATAAAACTTTCTCAGCGCATTTCTATGTTGATAAGTGAGTTTTTCCCGAATTAATAATCTATTGACATCATCAACCCATTGCTGACCCGTCGGTACCCTGGATGATATCCAAAACCTCGCAATCGCCGTCCTGGCTGTATATAACAAGTGAATTATTGCAGTATGACCATTGGGCGAGAGCGAGGGTATCTCCAGTGCCCCGAGCAAACACACAATGGGCTCCTGTGGGACCGGTACTTGGTACACTTGGGATATAGTGGTAAGAACAAAATTCCAGTAGCGAAACAATTTCGGGCACTTCCACAACATATGCAGCAGGTCCCCTTCATGTACACAACATTTTGGGCATATCGGTGAGGCCCTGCATCCCCATCTATGTAAACGGACTGGGGTGGGTCCTGTACACCCTGTGAAACAGAAACAGGTGAGAAAGTCTACGGGCTGCAGACACTGATACAAGTGGGGCTGACGTAAGGCACAATTCCCATGTTTCACCATCTATAGGGCCTAAGTCCTTCTCCCAGCCCTTCCTACATGGAAGTGAAGAGGCATCATGTGTTGTGTTGAGCAGTATACTGTATATCCTAGATATCATGCCTTTCTTATCTCCTTTCAAAAATACTTCCATCGTCAGAGGGTGTCTTGATAACCTTAGCGGTGATAGTCTAGACTCAGATTGTATAGCATGCCTCAACTGTAAGTAGCCATAAAACTGGAATCTGTGTAGAGAGAACTCTTCCCGGAGATCCGTGAAAGATTTAAGAGTCTCTCCGCTGAACAGCTGAACTATATAATGTATGCCTGCTAGTTCCCAAGACCGGAAACCCTCAAGTTTGAGGAGTTTGTGAAAATATTTGTTGTTCCATATTGGGGTAAACGTGCAGACACCCCTTATGTTCAGTATCAATCTGGTGTACTTCCATATGGAGTTCAGCAGCTTGATGGTAGGAAGTAGTGTTGCTCACGAATATTCGCATTGCGAATATTCGCTACGAATATTGCATATTCGAGTATTCGCGAATAACACGAATATCGCGGCGAATATTCGCTATTTCGAATATTCAAATTTTTTCAATTTTTTTTTTAGAACAGATCACATCCTAGAGATCCCCATCGACGTCTAAAAGCATTGCTGGTATGATTAGAGACCTTGGGCCGAGTAGCTGCAGCGCTCATTTTATATTGCCGAAAAATCGCAATGCGATTATTCGGCAATAGCGATATCGCGCGATTATTTTATATTGTAATATATCACGAATATTCTGAGCCAATCAGAGTGCTCCATTCCGCATTTCTCGAAATTTCGCAATTATTTTGTATTGTAATATATCACGAATATTCTGAGCCAATCAGAGTGCTCCATTCCGCATTTCTCGAATATTCGCAATTATTTTATATTGTAATATATCACGAATATTCTGAGCCAATCAGAGTGCTCCATTCCGCATTTCTCGAATATTCGCAATTATTTTATATTGTAATATATCACGAATATTCTGAGCCAATCAGAGTGCTCCTTCCGCATTTCTCGAATATTCGCAATTATTTTATATTGTAATATATCACGAATATTCTGAGCCAATCAGAGTGCTCCTTCCGCATTTCTCGAATATTCGCAATTATTGTGTATTGTAATATATCACGAATATTCTGAGCCAATCAGAGTGCTCCTTCCGCATTTGCCGAATATTCGCAATTATTGTGTATTGTAATATATCACGAATATTCTGAGCCAATCAGAGTGCTCCTTCCGCATTTCTCGAATATTCGCAATTATTGTGTATTGTAATATATCACGAATATTCTGAGCCAATCAGAGTGCTCCATTCCGCATTTCTCGAAATTTCGCATTCGCATTCGCAATTCGCATTCGCATTCGCAATAGCGAAAATTCGCAATAATTTCATTTCCAAAAAATATCACGAATATTCGTATTTAGCGAATATATCTCGAATATTCGACTATATATTCGAGATATATCGCAAAATCGAATATGGCATATTCTGCTCAACACTAGTAGGAAGGGAGCCCGAGATGTGTGCGAGTCCCGCTTCCAGGTGAGACAGCGCAGACATCTCCGACCCACAGGGCATCAACAACAAACGGACAGGGTCCTCCTTGTCCTTCTCACCCCAGCCTCCGAGGTGCTGAAGCTGTGAAGCCACAAAATAATACCGGGCGTGCAGGACGGCCATGCCACCCTGATCCTTAGCTAATTGTAATGAGGAGAGGCTGATACGGGCTACTTTGTTGCCCCATATCAGGTTCCTGAACTGGGCATCTATCTGGGTGAACCATGCATGTGGGATCCACACTGGGGAATTGTGCAATATGTATAGCAGATGAGGGACCCAAATCATTTTAACTAAGTTAGCTCTTCCCGTGACCGAGAGGCTTATATATATACACATACTGTATTTATTGGTGTATACCGCGCACTTTTTTGCCCTTAAAATCAGGCCAAAATCGTGGGTGCGCGATATACGCCGTAACTTGCTTCCTGTGCTGTGTTTGAATCCGCCGCTGACATATACCGAGCGCAGTACACTCGGGCACGCTCGGCTCCTCTCGCATAACCGCGAGGGGAGCCGAGCCTGGCCGAGTGTACCCGAGTGTACTGCGCTCGGTATATGTCGGTGGCGGATTCAAACACAGCACGGGAAGCAAGTTACGGCGTATATCGCGCACCCACGATTTTGGCCTGATTTTAAGGGCAAAAAAGTGCGCGGTATACACCAATAAATACGGTATGTAGTTTGTATGTATGTTAAATGTATTTATGTATTTATTGCAATGTTGATAAAATCTTAATAAAATTAATTGGTTTTACAAGTGCTCTGCAAGTGTACAACTCGTCAGTGAAAATGTGCAGCAAGTTAACAGACGTACAATTCATCAATGCCACAAATTTGTGCCAAGTTATTCCTTGCTATCTTGGTTGTTATATAACCTGTGAAACTCAGGTATTGCCTATGAAATGATGCACCCTTAGTTAAAAATGCCATGGCCACTGCATGTGTACAGTAAGGCTGTAATGGTGGGCCCAGTGAGGTTGCATTCATGGGCACAGTGAGGCTGTAATGGTGGGCACAGTGAGGCTGTAATAGCGGGCACAATGAGGCTGCATTCACGGGCACAGTGAGGCTTTAATGGCGGGCACAGTAAGGCTGTAATGGCGGGCACAGGGAGGCTGCATTCATGGGCACAGTGAGGCTGTAATGGCGGACACAGTGAGGCTGCATTCATGGGCACAGTAAGACTGCATTCATGAGAACAGTAAGACTGCATTCATGGGCACAGTGAGGCTGCATTCATGGGTACAGTAAGGCTGCATTCATGGGCACAGTAAGGCTTCATTAATGGGCACAGTGAGGCTGCATTCACAGGCACAGTGAGGCTGTATTCATGGGCACAGTGAGGCTACATTCCCATCATCTCCCCATGCCCATCATTGCAGCCTGACCGTGCCCATAATCGCAGACTTGACTGAGACACACAGCGGGAAATGCCCGCTGAGTGTGAGATGTAGTGGAGGAGGAGGAGATGGGAGGTGAGCGCTGTGCTGTAGCCCCAGATTAGCCCAAAGCGGCCCCAGGGCAGGCGGCCTACCGGGAAATGTCCCGTATCCCAGTAGGCCAGTTCGGCCCTGGCCCTGCTGTTATTTTTCACTACATCTGGGCTCAGCCACCAATTTTTAATTTTCACCCATCTGAAAGAGACATTATGCAGGGCTTTGAGCACTGTGGGTCTTGAACACTTTCAGGTATGTCAAACAGTAAGCCCCCAATGGGCCAATGTGGTTCCTTCTGCCACTTCGGACCACTTCTTCTCTTGCTAGGGTATGTTTGGTTTAATTTTGTCCGCTAAGCAACACAATAGTTTTAAAGTGGTTGTAAACCTCAGGTATGAAATCTGAGCAAAGCACATACACTATATTACCAAAAATATTGGGACACCTGCCTTTACACACACATGGACTTGAATGTCATCCCAGTCTTAGTCCGTAGGGTTCAATATTGAGTTGGCCCACCCTCTGCAGCTATAACAGCTTCAACTCTTCTGGGAAGTGCTGTCTACAAGGTTTAGGAGTGTGTCTATGGTAATGTTTGCCAATTCTTCCAGAAGCACATTTGTAAGGTCAGGCACTGATGTTAAACGAGAAGGCCTGGCTCGCAGTCTCCGCTCTAATCCATTGGTTTGAGGACAGGACTCTGTGCAGGGCAGTCAAGTTCCTCCACCCCAGACCTGCTCATCCATGTCTTTATGGATCTTGCTTTGTGCACTGGTCCAAATCATTTGGTGGAGGGGGGATTATGGTGTGGGGTTTTGTTTCGGGGGTTGGGCTTGGCTCCTTAGTTCAATTGAAGGGAACTCTTAGGACATCAGCATAGCAATACATTTTGGGTAATTTCATGTTCCCAACTTTGTGGTAATAGTTTGGGGATGGCCCCTTCCTGTTCCTACATGACTGCATACCAGTGCACAAAGAAAGGTCCATAAAGACATGGATCAGCGAGTTTGGGGTGTAGGACCTTGACTGGCCTGTGCAGAGTCCTGACATCAACACCTTTGGGATGAATTAGAGTGGAGACTGTGAGCCAGACCTTCTCGTTCACATCAGTGCCTGACCTCACAAATGCGCTTCTGGATGAATGGTGAAACATTCCCATAGACACACTCCTAAACCTTGTGGACAGCCTTCCCAGAAGAGTTGAAGCTGTTTAGCTGCAAAGGGTGTGGCTGCACTTCTGCTGTTCTCCTGAGCTCCAGTGAGGCCTACTGATCCAGGGAGCTTGATTACTCCCTATACCCAGAGTGGATGCAGGAACCTGGGGTGGACCCAGGGGAAGATCCCCCGGATGGCCAGAGTACCGATCCTCCCATACCAGTGTTTGAGGACCTGGGAAATGGCCCAGCTAAAGGGGAAAGCCTGGCAACCTACAGAAAGAAGGTTTGTGCAAGGATTGCGAGAATCGCCAAGGAGGAGGAAGTACTGGCAAAGTTGAAGTTTGACTTCAAGCAAAAAAAAATCGCAAGTGATCGGCTGCATAGTTCCAAGAGGAGACAGATGCGGCCTGAGTTAATGGCTTTGGAGGCCAAAGTGGAAAAGCAGAGTCTGCTGGTGGCTACATTGAAAGAAACCAGCGGTGCTTTCAAGGAGAAATATGGCAACGATGATCGCTTCCGTGCAATGCGCAGAGGGGCTATAGAGGCCAGTGGAGGACAGGCATCACCAGAGTGCGAGAAGCCAAGGTCAGTGCAAAGCAAAAAAGTTTCTGTGGGCTCGGATTGTGTTTCTGGCCAGCACGCTGGAAAATCTTTGCATTCCAAGCCAAGTACCAGTATGCTTAAAGACAGTGGTGAAAGCTCTGGCACACAGGCTGCAGGTGATCAGCAGTCAGGTGTTTTGTCTGGCAGTATGTCATCGGGCCAGGAAAGTTCTGTGCCCTTACCACCGCAGCAGGAGGCTATGGAGCAAGATGATCCATCTGAGCCTGTGAAGGGAGCAGGTATGATGAACCTTATTGCAGAAATGGAATCACCTTTGCATGGTCGCAAGTTTGCAGTGTCTGGATCATCTGAGGATGAAGAGGAGGATAATGATGTCCCCCCAAAATCTTTGAAACATGAGGTGAAAGTAAATGCAGGTTTTGTTCAGAACTTGCCTATACAACACAATGGAGGTGTAGTTCCTATGGATTGTGCAGTAGAGGGCGGCGCAGAGCAAACGTATCCCCTGGCTGAGACTTCCACCTGTGTACAGCCAGCCAGTGAAGGGTGTGTGGACTCTGCTGTGAAGAGTAATGATAAAGACATCACTGTTGGTAACCCTTCAGTTACTGGTAATGAAGGTAGAATTACCAAGGGCAATGTAAATGACATTTCTGTGTCAGAAGTCTCTGCTCCTGACAATATTGTTGTTGCTGCTTTATCTAAAGAGGGGTCTGTACCTAAGAGTGATGTTGCAAGGAGTGCGATTATTTCTTATGCTGCAGCAGTGGCTGCAACTGTGCCAGGGGTGAGTAGGGCCAATTATTCTGCAGTTGCTAGGAGTGATGTGACTGAAGGTCAGGCCAATATGACACCATCTGGTAGCTCCTTTAAACGCCGCAATGTGGTCCAATTGAGGTGGATTGGAGAAGGCCCCCCCCCAAATAGGAGAGATGTGGTGGACCGCATTCTGGGGATGGGTTTTAAAGCGGAGGAGATTTTTGCCCTTATCAGCCCAGTTGGGTCATATGAGTATGACCTCTCCTTTGTCAAGGCAGAAGGATTAGATGTCTTTTGGGAGAGGTATGAGCAGAAGTGCAAGAAGTCCCCAAGATGGGCAGGTTTGTCACCTAAAGTAGTCTCCCGCCAGCCATTATATAAAAACGTCACAATTCTAGTGCGTAATGAGTCCATTCCTGCTGCGGATCTGGGGGTGTGGTTGGGGAGATATGCGGATGTCCAAGCCCCCTTGAGGAAGGTTGTAGATGACAGGGGGATATGGACAGGAGGATGGACAGTATTAGTAAAACTGCATGTCACCGGTAATGTTGTTAAGCACATCCCTTCCTCTGCCTTTATAGGTCGTGACAGGATCATTACTTTTTATGCAGGACAACCAAAGTTATGTCACCGCTGTGGTGAAAAAGGCCATTTTTCAAGCTCATGTACTATGCAGAAATGTTCCCTCTGTCAGGGCTCAGACCATGTTGCAAAGGACTGCAATAATATTCGCTGTAATCTTTGTAACAAGTTAGGTCACCCCTATAGCCTTTGCCCTGAAGCCCTCCATAATCAGCCGGGGTTGGTGGAAGAACTGCTGAGAATGGAGGAGGAGGAACGTGGGGGGCAGCAAGGGGTTGGTGGAGCTGTTTCAGCTAGTCCTGAGGGGTCCCCCCAGGTGTCAGTTTCCCAATCTGAAGGTGTGACCCCTCCTGTGTCTGCTTCCCAGTCTGTGCTTCCTACTGTGTCAGTGTCTACTTCTGTTGTGTGTTCTTCCCCAGTGTTTCAGATACCCAGTGTTCCTGATGTATCCAAGTCATCCAGATTGGCTGAGGCTGCCAAAGGGGCGGATTCATGCCGATCTGAGGTGGCAACTTCGTCGGGACCTTCCCTGGGGAAACGTAAGACCTCTAGTGGAGGTTCTAAGGGGAAGAAGGGGGAAGTTGCCACTGCTAATGATATAGATGAGGCCTTTAAGGGTAATGTTTTAGGGGAGGAGGGAGAGTGGACCAAGGTGAGCAGAAGGAGGAATAAAGTAGTCCTGACCTCTGCCTCCTCGGCTTCATCTTTAGAGGTAGAAGATCTACCTCTGGGAAACAAGTTTGGGTCCTTATCTGACGGGGAAGAGGAGTCTTCTAATTCCGTGTCTCAGATGGAGGAGGATGAGGGAGAAGGTTCCCTAAAGAGGCCAGGGTCTCCAGTAAAGGAGGAGGGTGCTCAGGCTAAGAAACGCCTACCTCAATCATCCTAATGGCAGTTCCCACTCCGATAAAGGTGGCAACGATTAATGTTGCCAGCATAAAATCTGTAGGGGCTCGCAATATGGCCTTATTTTTGCTCAGCGAGATGGATGCTGATGTTTTATTTTTGCAAGAGACCCGGCTAAATTGCCTTGCCGATGTCCACCTGGCAAAGAGGGAGTAGAGACGTGGGCCCTCCTTCTGGTCTCTTGCGGCCGAGCCTTACAGCGGAGTTGCAGTACTTTTTACTGGCATGGTAACGTGTCGGCGGGTTATCGAGGTAGAGATTGGAAGGTGTATGGTCCTGGACGTCTCTGTGAAGGGGCATGATCTACGTCTGGTAAATATTTATGGACCACAAACTAGATGGGAGAGGAAATGCCTCTTTACAAAGATTAAGCCTTTCCTTTTTACATCTCGGCAAGTTGTCTTTGGAGGTGATTTTAACACCGTCACTAGGCCCAAAGACAGGAAAGGCTCCACTGACAGCCTGAGATATGATAGCGTCTTTCTTAATATGATAGCCAGGGAAGCAGGTCTGGAAGATGCGCATATTAAGCGTTGCCCAGACAGCACGGGGTACACATTTAAGAGAGGCAGTTGTGAGAGCAGGATAGACAGGTTTTTTTTTAAGGGGGACTCTGCCTTTTCGGCTCCTGAGTGTCGTATGGTGGAGTTCTCTGATCACCTTATGCTGTCTGTTATTCTTAATGCTTCAGATATGCCACCTAAAGGAAAGGGTATTTGGAGGATGAATTCGGCTCTGCTGGATGACGAGGAGGTAAGACAATCTTTTGAGGATTTTTTTCAGGCTCAGGTAACCATCCTGGATTTCTGCAGCAGTAAGTCAGAGTGGTGGGAGCTTACCAAAAGCCGGATCAGTGGGTTTTTCAAGGCCATAGGAAAAAGGAAACAGCTTGGTAAGTACATTGCCTACCAGCAGCTGCGGAGAAAACTTGATCGCCTTGTCTCGAATGGTGGAGATTCAGGGGCAATCTCTGAGGTGAAACTTCTCCTTAGGAAGTATCAGTATGACCGGCACGCTTCTTTGGTTCTGGAAAGGGACTACGGGAAATATCACTCGCCCGACCCTTATCAGAACTGCAAACAAAGCGCAGCTGTTAAGACGGTTGTTGGGCTAAGGGATAGTACGGGCTCTTTGACGAAATCCAGGTCAGGGATCCTGGAGGTCTCGAGGTCTTTTTATGTGGAACTTCTGGGGGAGAAGTACCTCGATCGGGCAAAGATATCAAGTTTTCTGGATTCTACACCAGATCTGGGAAATAACATTCCGCTGGCAAGTTTGACGGGGGTAATCACAGCAGAAGAGGTAGTCAAAGCTATAGACGGTCTGGCCATTAAGAAAACGCCTGGGCCAGACGGATTGACGGCTGAATTTTATAAGACTTTCAAATCCAGCTTGGTACCTTATCTTGTGGAGGTATTTAATGGCTGTCTGCAAGAGGGTTCGCTCCCTCCCTCCATGAGACAATCTGCTGTTATTCTGTTGTCAAAAGGTAAGGATCCCTCGATGGTTGAGAATTGGCGCCCCATTAGCCTTCTCAATGTCGATAGAAAGATTCTGGCAAAGATAATTTTCTGCCGCTTGTCGTCAGTAGCGGTCAGATTGCTTTCCCGTCAGCAGCACTGTTCGATCCAGGGCAGGAGCACTTTTTCAGCGGTGTTAGCTGTCCGGGAGGCTCTGGAGCGTTGCAGGGCTGAGGGCTGGGGAAAGTACTTGCTGGCATTGGATCAGGCGAAGGCTTTTGATCGTGTCAATCATGAGTACCTCTGGCTTCTCCTTGACAAGTATGGCCTGGAGGGTGGGTTTATTGGATGGCTTAAGACTTTATACAGAGAGGCAGAGAGCTTCATGCTTGTTAACGGTTGGGTTGGACGGCCCTTCAGGGTTGGATCAGGGGTGCGCCAGGGGTGTCCGCTGAGCCCTTTGCTATACGTTTTCGCAATCGACCCCTTCATCAGAAGGCTAGAGAGCGGACCGTTGTGCGGAGTGCCGGTGGGCACTGCTGGTGAGCCGCCCTTGAGGGTTGTAGCCTATGCTGATGACGTTTCTGTTTTTATCTCTGGGACAGAGGAGGCGCAAGAGGTGGTCTCAGTTATAGAGCAGTATTCCGAGGCATCAGGCTCCAAGGTCAACCGTGATAAAAGTGAAGTTTTTTGGATGAGCGAGGGAGATGAGAGCTTTGCACTTCCGGACATCTTCCCGAGGCCTCAGAAGAAAGTCAAAGTATTAGGCATCGAGTTTGGCCCTGATGATTACAGTAAGTTAAATTGGGAAGCCAGGCTAAATGATGCTGATGTCAAGGTGAAAAGCTGGAAAGGGTGGCGGCTCTCCTTGAGGGAAAGGGTGGACTTGATCAAGACCTACCTGATTCCTACCTTTCTGTATGTCAGCTTCGTTTGCATCTTGCCGGAATCCTTCTATACCAGGATTTATAGTTGTTTCTTCCAATTACTATGGGGGAACAGGCTGAATCTTGTCAAGCGGAATGTAACTTACCTATCTAGGCAGCAGGGTGGCTTAGGGATGGTCAACCCAGTTGTATTCTTCTCTCTGATGTTTTTAAAACACAATTTTGGTAACATGCTGGCAGAGAGACCGCCTGGATGGGTGGGTATTTTCCAGATCTGGTTTAGACCTTTTCTGGGCTGTTGGGAGAGTGGCGGGCCAGTGAAAAGCCTAAGGATCAAGCATGGTAAGCTCCCGGCTTATGTTGCCCCGTGCCTGAAAATTCTTAAACGGTGGCATGTGACAGCAGAGGATATCAGGTCCCTCCCTAGGAGACTCCTGGGTGAAAGGATCGTGGGTACTGTCTTTCATGCGCCACTGGCCTTAAGAGATTGCCCAGGTCATATTATGAGGGAGGGTTTACGTTTAATAAATTCTGAGCGGATTCCCTTGAAATTTGGGGACCAGGCCTGGCTCGCTTTCCACAGTAGGCTCTATGTGAGGGGGAACGTGAAGTGCCGCTCTTTGGACAATCGAGGTTGTCCAAGAGCGGAGTGTCAGGGTGAAGTGGAAACCATGGACCACTTTTTGCTTCAGTGCCCTTTCAATATAGAAGTCTATAAAAAGGTGGGGAGGGCTCTGAATATTCCTTTCTTGTCTAGCATGTCTTATGCTGAGTGGGTGTATGGAGCATTGCAGAATCGCAAGGGATATGATTTGCACACTCTTTTTCTAGTCAGCTTAGTAGTCCGATATTACACCTGGAATGCACGGTGTCAGGTATCCCTTCGGCAGAAAGTCCTTCCTGTTCTGGTGGTGGTGTGTGAGATTCTTGGTGAGGTAGGGAAAATTCGGGGTCTCGAGAAAGACAGATGGCAGAAAAGGGTCTGGATAAAGGCGTGGAGGAATATCAGGCCGGTAGCTGCTGTTTGTTGATCTCTGGGTGTTGGGTTCTTTCCCTGGTTTCTCTCTGGACACTCCCTTAGATTTTCAAGGATACCATTTTTGAAGAAAGGCTACATACACATGATAATCTGTTTCTTGGTCTGAATGTTATTTAAGTTGAGTGTAGAGATGTGTAGAGTTTTTAAAGATGTCTGCTTTATTTAGTGATGCGTTCATGTATTATTGGTTGAAGTAAGCCTTTATTATGTATATAATATGTTATGCATAAAAAAAAAAAAAAAAATATCTATAATATTTACGTTTTGTATTTTTGTATAAAAAAAAAGTTGGAATGTGTTTCTTGTTTGCAAGATTCTCAAAATAAAAAATTGCCAACTCAATATTGAACCCTACGGACCAAGACTGGGATGCCATTAAATTTCATGTGCGTGTAAAGACAGGCGTATCAATAATACGTTTATGTGAAGGTTCTCATTTATCCAGGCCATGGTTTATGTCACATGCCCAAGTGGCTTGGATGTTCTAAAAAACATCATTAACATTACAGAACAAGTCCAATTGAAAGCTACTACTAGATATGTGCTATTATGTTGCTTTGTTTTATGTTACACATCATGTTATATGGTCAAAGTATAAACTTCCAGGTTTGTTTTCAAAGGGCATTTAAAATTCAATGCCAAGATCTCAACAAATGGGGGGGGGGGGGGGGGTAACATTGAACATTTTGAGAGGTGGACTCAGATTTTTGGCAAAATTTGTAAAAACAGCATCCAACACAAAATGCATTCTTGCTTCTTTTGTTTACAGATTTATGAGGTGCTCAACCAAATTGCTCTCAAAGCTTACTAGGAACATACACAATAGAATTCAGTTCTGACTCACTGCTGCCAACTACTCTGGATGAGCCGCTTCCCAACTATCAATATGTCATCCGTGGCCACACCGCTATCAATAATTTGTGCTAAACAAACATTTCAGCTGCCAGTTATGATAATCAACCTTCCTACTATGATAAACCCTCCTAAAAATCCTTGAAACCTTGAGCAGAGGCACCGCTTTAAAAATTCATTATCGAGTAGCACTCGGTGTGTTCCATCTTTTATTTCAAAATACTTTTAAAGGGGCTGAGACCAATTCTGTGTTTAATAAGTCATATATACAGTACTTTCTCCAGGAAATTATTAGGAGACCTTACATACTAGGGAAGATGAGAGAATATCAACTATACAGTAGCTTTTGCCTTTTTCTCTGTGATGTCCGGGTATGTCCGGGTGTGTTTCCCTTAGTAGCCACAATGAAAAGAGAACTGTTTGCAAAGTAAAAAAAAAAATACATTACATTACTGTGTCTGTTTGAAAAAAAAGTTTTTGTTTTTTTTTATAAAGTTTTACCAAGAACTGTGTTTTAGTCAGCTGAAGTGGATGTAAAGTGATACTAAACACACATTGTTTAATTTTCATTATCCCTTCTTTTTATGTATATGGATGATGACACTGTATTTATCAAAAAAAATAATAATCCAAATATCTCTTTTCCTAATCAATAAACAGCTATGACCTAGCTCTTTCCCAGCCTCTCTGAAGCCTTGAACTCACGGCCGGTTTCTCGGCAAGAAAACTGCTGGCAGAGCTTTTTGAAGAGAAAACCGGTCGCGTGTATGTTTTCTTGTTGAGAAAACTGCTGGGAATCTCGAGAAAAATAGAGAACCTGCTCTCTATTTTCTCCTCTGGATTCTCGTCGGCCTGTTTCTCAATGAGAAAACTGTGTGTGTATGCGGCTACAAGCTTACCTGTCCTTCGGTAAGCCCGCGCATGCTCTATGAGACTTCAATGCACGCGAGGTAGCTTACAAGGGTAGTGTACGGTGAAGAAAGGTCGCGCGACAGCATCAAATGTGACTAGCGCATGCTCGTCATGTCAATGACGTCACCACGTTCTTGCCATTCTAAAGAATGGCGGTTCTTGAATGTGCCGTGTGTTCACTTGGCTTTGTAAGAAAAGCTTGCTAGGAATCTCGTCGGGAAAACCAACTTTTTTTCCCGACGAGATTCCTGGCCGTGTGTACGAGGCTTAAGTATCTGAAAAAAAATGTTGCTCTACATAAAGATGGCCTAGGCTATAAGAAGATTGCCAAGATCTTAAAACTGAGCTGCAGCACGGTGGCGAAGACCACACAGCGGTTTAACAGGGCAGGTTCCACTCAGAACAGGCCTCACCATGGTCAACCAAAGAAGTTGAGTGCACGTGCTCAGCGTCATATCCAGAGGTTTTCTTTGGGAAATAAACATATGAGTGCTGCCAGCATTGCTGCAGAGGTTGAAGGGGTGGGGGGGTCAGCCTGTCAGTGCTCAGACCACACGCCGCACACTGCATCAAATTTGTCTGCATGACTGTCATCCTAGAAGGAAGTCTCTTCTATAGATGATGCACAAGAAAGCCCGCAAACAGTTTGCTGAAGACAAACAGACTAAGGACATGGATTACTGGAACCTTGTCCTGTGGTCTGATGAAAAAAAAAATCCTGCAAGCAGCCTCTTTGGGGCATTTTGGGAGCGCTGTATATAGTGCTTCTACACCAACCCCGCTCATTGGAATGACATGCAACACGCAACACAAGCTCTTATAACCTCCCCGCTAGTGGCCAAAAAGCGTTGCTTGAACAGTGGTAAAGCGCAGCCTAAACTAGCAGCGCTTTACCGCTAACGGAACCCACCGCCCCATTTTGAAAACAGCTTTAATAAACTTTACTATTGCCTGTCGTCTCTGGCTGGTACAGCCAAGCCGTGAGTACGATTAATAGGCGTGCATGATGACACATCAGCATCCTTGCTCCGCCCTACGTGTTTCATCATGCGACGTCCTAACTGTCTGCTCTGGATACAGAATCACGATCAGGTGCAAGATCTGGGACAGGCAGGAGTCGGCAGCATGTTGGCTGTGAAATACCCAGTCAAGAGGCAGAGTTGTGATCAGAAGTCCAAGCCAGGGTTGATAGGCATAGATAAGCAGCAGACAACAGACAAGGGTGATTTAAAGAGAGGTGTCAGGTGTAGCTGGGGCAGGAACAAGGTTAACAGATCATCAGAAACTTGAATTTCAGGAACCAGAGACAATCCAGCAGTGAGGCTAGGCAGGCCTCAGGTTTAAATAGGCCACTGGGTGCAGGGATCTGTGGGCGCACCCATGTGTGCATTCTTGTTGTTGCATGTTTTGTTTAGCTTCTTTGCTCTTAACCCTGCACATGGGCATGAAAATGAGCACCTGTACGGAAACTAGTAGACATGTGCACACTGAAACATTTTGTTTCGGAATTTCTTTTTTGTCCGAAAAATACATTTATTTAGTTACTCCCGAAATTCGTTTTTATTGAATTTGTTTTTCGTTGGAAAATGCATTCGTCCGAAAATCCGAACGAATTAAGGTTGAATCTGTCATTGAAGGCTTATGGTGTCTGTCGAATGTTCAAAGAAGATTCGACGGAGCAGCAAAACTGTACAACGCTGCAATCATACTTTTCCGGTCGAATGTTCCCCCTATAAGTTATAGTAGAATTCTAATGTTGTATGACACTAGTAATAATTATATTTATTAATTATTATTACTAGTCAACCAGCATTAGAATTTTTCTATAGCCTATGGGCCGAGCATTTGACCGGAAGTGTACGATTGCGGCATCGTACAGTTTAGCTGCTCCGTCGAATCTTCTTAGAACTATCAACAGACACCATAAGCCTTCAATGACAGATTCAATGTTTGTATGTTTTTCGATGCTTTGTCGAATCTTCATCGTTCATGTTGAATTGTCAAGTTAGTTCTAGCTATTTTACTGCTCCTCCTCTTTGGTTACAATCAGCCAATAACATTCATCATTATCATTATTTTTATTTTACTTCCACCACCCAATTCCAGCAGCGATCTTTTCAATATATAATGTTGAATCTTTTCTCTCTATAATGTCGAATCTTTTCTCACTATAATGTCGAATCTTTTCTCTCTATAATGTCGAATCTTTTCTCTCTATAATGTCGAATCTTTTCTCTCTATAATGTTGAAACTTTTCTCTCTATAATGTCAAATCTTTTCTCTCTATGATGTCAAATCTTTTCTCTCTATAATGTCAAATCTTTTCTCTCTATAATGTCAAATCTTTTCTCTATAATGTCAAATCTATTCTCTCTATGTAGAATAATCTTGGACTAATAGAGTTAAGGTTAGGCACATTCGAACAACGAAAATTAAAATAAAGCATTTGTTTATGTCGGATCTTTCAGTTTTCGTATTCTGTGCGTTCATTTTCGTTTGTTAAAACAATAACGAAAATACCTGAGAGTCGGTTCACACTGGGGCGACTTGGGATCCGACTTGAAGTCGTCGCAAGTCGTCCCAAGTCGCGCTGTCCTGAAAAGCAATGTAAGTGAATGGGAGCGGTGTTAATACACACTACTCATGTCGCTCCGACTTCAGAAGAGGTTCCTGTACTACTTCAATCAGACTTCTAGGCGATTTGTACCCATTGATTTCAATGGAAGTCGCTTCCAAGTCTGATCACTGTTTTAATTGAAGCTACTTTCCAGCAAGATATCATACATTTCTCAGGCAAACCCCTCCCTCCCCTTCCCTCTCCCAGAGCTGATTGTTGTTTTATTGGCCACTGGAATGTCTCCTGACCTGAAAAGGACTTCAAGTCGTGTTGTAAATCGCCCCAGATCGCCCTGTGGTTAATGCTCAAGTCGTGTTGAAGTTGCTTCTGAAAGTCGTGCTGAAAGTCGTGTCGCCCAAGGGTGAACCGACTCTGAAATTCAGTCGAAAATGCATTCGGATGAAAACAAATGCACATGTCTAGAAACTAGCGCTTGCTGCACAAGTTTCCTGAGCACCTTCTCCAAGGGAATGGCACATGCTGCACAAGATTCCTGAGCACCTGTATGGAAACTAGCACTTGCTGCACAAGATTCCTGACAAACTGGCTTTTCTATCAGTATATAGCAATAATAGATTTGTAAAGGTATGGATTCCTTATTCTCTTTTATCAAAGTAATTATTAATCACTTTAAATCTGCAGCTTTCATTATGGTAATACCTTGCGATCGTGCCATACAGATCCTTGTTCATGCCCTTTCTGTTACAGTGCTCTGTCCCCATCTCTCAGTTGTGTTTCCTGCCATGGAGTCTTCTGGGAGAGACTATAAGCGTGTAACACGTAGGCACTCAGGGGAGCTTCCAGAAGCCGAATGCAACACAACAGTTCTTGGCAAGATGTCTTTTCACAGTAAGGAGAAAACCTAGAAACAGTAAAAAATAAATGCATTTCTTACAGCCTCGTTTTCCATGATTAGAGAATGCCGCAGACTAACCTAAGGGGAGAGAAATAATGCAAAATTACATACAGGTTTTGGATACTAGTGTAAATTGTTGTTTAAAAAAAATCTTGCAAGCATACAGCTTGTTATTAAAACATATTTAAATATATATACAAAAAATTATAAAAAAGAATATATACATAAATAAACAAAAAACAAATAGGCTTACATTAGCAGATAACAAAAAACAAATGGCTTTTTGCCAAAAAGCATGAATAAAACTACAGTTTTAGCAACTTTAGCATAATTGTATTACTAGCAAACTACAACATTTTGCAAAACAAAGCCCTAACCACAACCCCAACACACACTCAGGCTAAGAAATGATTACACATTTAACCCATGCATGCAGCCTTTTTCCAAAAATCTGATTTTATCAAGAATTTGATATTCCTCCATGCCTTTGTCCAGGCTCCCGGCCGCCACCTGTCCTTCTCAAGACCCCAAATCTTCCCAACCTCACCCAGAATGTTGTGCACCACCACCTTGACAGCAAGGACTTTTTCCGAGTGGAAACCTGACAGTGTGCATTCCACGTGAAGTAACGGACTACTGAGCTACCTAAAAAAAGGGTCTCAAAATCAAAATCCCAATGCATCTCAAAAGACCCGTATGACCACTCTGCATAACTCAAGAGGGAATGTAATGGGATACCCAGAGCCCAACCCACCTACTTATAGACCTCTATATTAAAGGAGCAATGAAGCCAGAAATGGTCTATCGTCACAACACACTCCATTCTTGGACAACCACGGTTCTCCGCAGAGCGATGCTTCAAGTTGCCCTTCACATAGAATCTGCCATAGAACGAGACCCAAGACAAATCCCGAAAACTTTAAAGGGATTCTCTTCAGATAAATCAAACGTAGACCCTCCCTCATTACAGGGCCTTGGCAATCTCTCAAGGCCAGTGGCTCGCTAAAGGCAGATTCAACTACCCTCCTCTCCAGGGCCTTCCTAGGAAGAGACTTAATTTCCTCTGCTGTCACTCGCCACTGCCAAAGCATTTTCAGCACAGGGCAACATAAACCGGGAGCTTACCATGTCGGACCCTCAGGCTTTTCACTAGCCCACTATTCTCCCAGCTTCTAAGAAAAAGCCTAAACCTGGCATGAAAAATACCAACCCACCCAGGCTTCCTCTGAATGCATATTATCAAAATTATGTTTCAAAACCTCAGAAATAATAATACCTATGGGTTGACCATACCTAGGCCACCCATCCACCTTGGAAAGTAGGTAACAGACCTCTGAATGAGGTTCAGCTTGTTCCCCCATGACATCTGGAAGAAACAGCTGTAGATCTTCACATAGAGAGACACTGCAAAACACAGACAATGCTGACATACAGAAATATTAGGTAAGTTTTAATCAGGTCAATCCTTTCCCTGGTTTTCAGTCCTTCCAGCTGGCAACCTTGGCATCGGCATCTTGCAGCCTGCTTTCCCAATTTGCAAGGCTGTAATCACCGGGACCAAATTTTACTTTAATTCATTTCCTCTCCCATCCAAAAATCCTCACTCTTATCCTGATTGATCTTTGAGCCAGATGCCTCAGCATACTGCTTCATCACCGAGACCACCTTCTCTGCATCCTCTGTCCCAGAGATGAAAACAGACACATCATCAAAAGCTATAGCCTGATCCAATGCCAGCAGGTACTTCTCCAGCCCTGCACATTTCCAGAGCCTGGACAGCTAACAACGATAAAAAATTGCTTCTACTGTGAACCAAATAGTGCTGGTGGCGAGAAAGTAGATTGCCGCTACAGTTGATAAACGGCAGAAAATAAATTTTTGCCAGTATCTTCCTATCAACATTAAAAGGCTAATGGGCTGCCAATTCTCAATTCTCAAAGAATCTTTACTCTTTGACAGAAGTATCACCGTCTATAGTTGTAACAGGTGTTCCTTTTGGGCATAGGATGACTGATAAATTATATCACAAATTACATGAGATGGGACATTACTGATAATTCATGTATTGCAGGATCTTGGAATATTATAGGTTGTTTATTCTGACCACAACAGATCAATAGAGCGTGATTCATTTAATGTGTAGCATGGACTGTTGAGATGCTAATTAGGTCTGCTCCTAAGATCTTTCATTGTTCTATGCTAACTAGCCCTGTATTGTGTGAAAGGTCTATTGATGCTAATATGTGTTGTGAGTTAACGCACTCTAAAAGTCATGATGTCTGCCATGTCAGCTATAGTAATTAACTCCTCTAAATGCGGTGCCAGAGTGTCTGTCTGGGATGTGGATTGAGGGGGAACTCGTTAAGCACCCATTATTTGATGTTTTGGGTGGAGAGTTTCATTGTCCCTGTGATTACTGTAGCATGCTTTTAACTGTATAAGAAGAGCTGAGTTTACCATTAAAGGATTAATTTGTTTGAACCAAAGACAGAGCTGTGTGTCTCGTCCTTCTGGAAAATTATAATGGATTGTGTCTGTTGGATTGTCGGAGTGTCCGATAAGCTGTCTTGGGTTGGTGGAATGGAAAATCGTAAACGGTGGTGACCGTTACAATAGTCACATGGAGGGAAAGAGTGAACCCTCTCTCAGACAGCGATTAAAAATCTTGTAGCAATTAAAAAATCCTGTGTCATCTAGGCAGCAATGAATGTGCACATAATCCAGACCTGCCTCTTTAGCTATTTTGTTGAAAAAAGCCATCACAGTCCAGCCTGGCTTCGATACCTTTGATTTCCTTAGTCCTAGTGACAGTGATGAAATCACCACTGAAGACAACTTGCTGGGCTGTAAAAAGAAAGGGCTTGATCTTCATGAAGTCCCTCATCACATCACAGAGATACGTGCAATGTTTCGGAGCCATGCAGGGCCCCTTTGTCAGGCATGCCATTACATGCCTGATTAAGGGGACCTTCGTTGCTCCAAAACATTGCACTTATCTCTGTGATGTGATCACTTTCAATTAAAGAAACCCTTGGATCCATGGTGTGCTGGCGAATATGTACACTTGCTTGATGTTGCCATGACCCTACTGGTAATCGATGCAGCACCCACCATTTTAGGAGCCACACTTGAGAGGAACGTGTGCGATAGGAATATTGACAAGGTGGGCTAACATTTCTGCAAGCAAGTGGAGCTGGCATCAATGGCCACAGGGAAGCTGAAGGAAGGATGTCATGCGGTTCACTCACATTGAACTACCTTTACTAATTATATATTCCAGAGCTTAGGATGTTAACCAATGTTAAGTAACAAAGGGGCTGATTTACCAAGCCTGTGCGCCAAGACTCATGGTGCACAAGCAGGAGTAAACCTGTTTTTGACATTTACCAAAGAAACACGCTGCTAGTGCAGCGTGTTTCCTCATTTACTAAAGTGCCTAATGCGCCCAGAAGAGGGCGCACAGCACGCCAGTACAGAGCTGGCGTGCGGCATTTAGTTATGTAAACATCGGGGATTCGGGCGGGAGTTTATGAGGGGAGGGAGGGGGGTGATGCAGGGGAAGTGTGGTGACATGTGTTTCAACTTGTGTGGCGGGCCGATTTGAAAGGGAAAGTGACTTTTGGGACCCGATCCCCGGGCGCTTGCAAAGTACGCTAGAACCTCGGAAGGTTCACTTGCATACTGGGCATGCGCAGAGGGAAAAATCGGAGCTCACCGCGCGCCTCTTCAGAACGCCGGGAAATCCTTGGTAAATACCAGGCGGCGTAGCAGTGTTTGCACTGCCTGGAGCGGCGTACGGCAAGCTCCGAGCTGTTCTCGGGCTGCGCTGACACTGAAGGGGAACTCCGCGCCAAATTTCAAATGTGAAACCGGCGCGGCTTCCCCCCCAGGGGTACAATAGGCTCTCCGGCTTGGTCCGGAACGTGAGGGGTTAACCCACGCCAAAATCGGCGTGGGGTTCCCCCCCAGATCCGTACCAAGCCCTCATCCCAGGCATGCAGTCTGGCCGGACAGGAATGGGGGTGGGGACGAGCGAGCGGCCCCCCCCCTCCTGAGCCGTACCAGACCACATGCCCTCGACATGGGGGAGTGTGTGCTTTGGGGGAGGGGGGCGCTGCCCCCCCACCCCAAAGCACTCTTGTCCCCATGTCGATCGGGACAAGAGCCTCTTCCCGACAACCCTAGCCATTGGTTGTCGGGGTATGCGGGCGGGAGCCAATCAGAATCTGGGAGCCCCGTTTAATAATGTGGCCCCCAGATTTCGGGCCCCCACCCTATGTGAATGAGTATGGGGTACATCGTACCCCTACCCATTCACCTGGTGAAGGTGGTTTGAACTTTGAGGGTCTTCTGCCGCCGCCCCCTTCGAATTTTTCGGCCTGGACGGGGGTCGTACATCCCATCCAGGACTTGGACGTGGCGGGCTTCTCGTCGCTGTCTTCTGCCGCTGCCCCCTTCACCACGAAGCTCCGTGCTTGTTTGATGAGGGCAGCGGGCTTCCGTCGTCTTCTCCGGGGCGAGGGTCGTACATCCCACCCCGGATTTCCTCGCCGGCTTCTGCCTGGCTCCTACTGGGGGCCAGGCCTTCTTTTGCCGTCTTCCGCCGGAGGGCGCCACTCTCCGGGCTTCTCGACGTTGTCTTCCGCCGCGGGGGCCAGGCCTTCTTCTTTGCCGCCCCCTTCGATTTTTTCGGCCTGGACGGGGGTCGCACATCCCATCCAGGACTTGGACGTGGCGGGCTTCTCGTCGCCGTCTTCTGCCGCTGCCCCCTTCACCACGAAGCTCCGTGCTTGTTTGATGAGGGCAGCGGGCTTCCGTCGTCTTCTCCGGGGCGAGGGTCGTACATCCCACCCCGGATTTCGTCGCCGTCTTCTGCCGCTGCCCCCTTCACCACGAAGCTCCGTGCTTGTTTGATGAGGGCAGCGGGCTTCCGTCGCAGTCTTCCGCCGCGGGGTGACACTCGCGGGCTTCTTCTTCCATTCGATGTTGACACGGCGAGGTCCGGCGCTGAAATGCCTTCTGAGCGGCGGGCAAGGACTTATATTGGCATTGGGCGTGGGCGTGGTTATGCCAACATGTGACCTTAACCCATGTGACAGTGATGTCACGTCACATCACTGTCACATGGGTTAAGGTCACATGTTGGCATAACCACGCCCACGCCCAATGCCAATATAAGTCCTTGCCCGCCGCTCAGAAGGCATTTCAGCGCCGGACCTCGCCGTGTCAACATCGAATGGAAGAAGAAGCCCGCGAGTGTCACCCCGCGGCGGAAGACTGCGACGGAAGCCCGCTGCCCTCATCAAACAAGCACGGAGCTTCGTGGTGAAGGGGGCAGCGGCAGAAGACGGCGACGAAATCCGGGGTGGGATGTACGACCCTCGCCCCGGAGAAGACGACGGAAGCCCGCTGCCCTCATCAAACAAGCACGGAGCTTCGTGGTGAAGGGGGCAGCGGCAGAAAACGGCGACGAGAAGCCCGCCACGTCCAAGTCCTGGATGGGATGTGCGACCCCCGTCCAGGCCGAAAAAATCGAAGGGGGCGGCAAAGAAGAAGGCCTGGCCCCCGCGGCGGAAGACAACGTCGAGAAGCCCGGAGAGTGGCGCCCTCCGGCGGAAGACGGCAAAAGAAGCCCTGGCCTCGGGAGGAGCCAGGCAGAAGCGGAGGAGCCCGAGGTGGGGCGACACCCCCGTTGTTCTCCGCTGTTTTCGGCCGGCCCCCCCCGGATGTAAAAGAGCTTCATTTTGGAGTGGGGGCACAGTCGAGCATGGCGGAGAGCATGGGTGGGTGTTTCCCCCCCCCGGCAGAAGACGGCTAGAAGACCGAGGAGTGGCGACGCCCCCGTTGTTCTCCGCCATTCCCGCCGGCCCCCCCCGGATGTAAAAGAGCTTTGTTTGGGGTAGGGGGCCTGGCCGAACATGGCGGAGAGCATCGGTGGGGGTCTCTCTCCCCGGCGGAAGGCGGCGGCGAAGACCGGGGGGGGGGTAGGTGTACCCCCGCGGCGGAAGACAACGTCGAGAAGCCCGGAGAGTGGCGCCCTCCGGCGGAAGACGGCGAAAGAAGCCCTGGCCTCGGGAGGAGCCAGGCAGAAGCGGAGGAGCCCGAGGTGGGGCGACACCCCCGTTGTTCTCCGCTGTTTTCGGCCGGCCCCCCCCGGATGTAAAAGAGCTTCATTTTGGAGTGGGGGCACAGTCGAGCATGGCGGAGAGCATGGGTGGGTGTTTCCCCCCCCCGGCAGAAGACGGCTAGAAGACCGAGGAGTGGCGACGCCCCCGTTGTTCTCCGCCATTCCCGCCGGCCCCCCCCGGATGTAAAAGAGCTTTGTTTGGGGTAGGGGGCCTGGCCGACCATGGCGGAGAGCATCGGTGGGGGTCTCTCTCCCCGGCGGAAGGCGGCGGCGAAGACCGGGGGGGGGGTAGGTGTACCCCCCCGGCGGAAGGCGGCGGCGAAGACCGGTGCGGGGCTGGAGCCCCCCCGGCAGAAAACGTCTGGAAGACCGAGGGGCTCCGCCCCCGTTGTTCTCTGCTTCTTTCGGCCGGCCCCCCCCGGATCTGAAAGAGCTTATTTTGGGGTGGGGGCCTGGCTGGACATGGCGGAGATCATCGGTGGGTGTCCCCCCCCGGCAGAAGACGGCGAAGCCCGGGGCCCAATGGGCTGGTGGTGGGGGGTCCCGGCAGAAGACCCCCGGAGCTGACTAATAAATTATTTTTTTCTGTGTGTTTTTTTTTGTTTACACTTTTCCACCCGGTGAATGGGTAGGGGTACGATGTACCCCATACTCATTCACATAGGGTGGGGGGCCAGAATCTGGGGGCCCCCTTAATATAGGGGGCTCTCAGATTCTGATAAGCCCCCCGCCCGCATACCCCGACAACCAACGGCCAGGGTTGTCGGGAAGAGGCTCTTGTCCCTTTCGACATGGGGACAAGAGTGCTTTGGGGTGGGGGGGCAGTGCCCCCCTCCCCCACAGCACACACTCCCCCATGTCGAGGGCATGTGGTCTGGTACGGCTCAGGAGGGGGGGGGGCGCTCGCTCGTCCCCACCCCCATTCCTGTCCGGCCAGACTGCGTGCCTGGGAGAAGGGTTTGGTCTGGATCTGAGGGGGAACCCCACGCCGTTTTTTTGGCGTGGGTTTAACCCCTTATGTTCCAGATCAAATCTAAGAGCCTGTTGTGCACCAGAAGGGGGACCCCCACGCCGTTTTTTTTTCTAATTTGGGGTGGAGTTCCCCTTTATCCCGGTCCTGTCAGGGGGGGGGGGGGGAATGCCTGCTCGTCTGTCCCTACAATGTATGAACAGCGATCTGTCATTTCCCCTACACAGTCCCACCCCCTTTACAGTTAGAACACACCCAGGTAACATATTCAACCCCTTCCGCGCCCCTAGTGTTAACCCCTTCCCTGCCAGTGTCATTTTTATAGTAAGCAATGCATTGATATACCATTGCTCGCTACAAAAATGCCAAATCTCACAAAAATGTGTCCGCCACAATGTCGCATTAGACAGAAAAAACAAATGATAGCCACCATTACTAGTAAAACAAAAAATTATTCAAAAAAAACCCATAAGACCAACCCCTACTTAGAACTTTTGCCCAAACCAATCAAACGCTTATTGTGATTTTTTGCAACCAAAAAGATGTCCAAGAATACTTATCGGCCTAAACTGAGGGCAAACATTTTTTGAATATATTTTGGGGGAGATTTATTATAGCAAACCGTAAAAAAGATGTTTTTTTAGTTACCAAATTGTCGCTATAGTTTTGGGTCAAGCAAAAATAAGAAAAAACGCAGAGGTGATCAAATACCACCAACAAATAAAAAAAATTGAATTTTTAGGGGGGGGGGGGGGGAGGATGAGGACGCCCAATTTTTTTGGGGGCCACGTCGCACAACCACGCAATTGTCAGTCAAAATGACGCAGTGTTGAAATGCAAAAAATGGCCCCGTCAGTGACCAGTAATATGCTCTGGGGCTCAAGTGGTTACAAATTAAGAATACACTAAAGTTAGCCCAATTTATGGCCATAATGTAAAAGATGATGTTACACCGAGTAAATAGATACCCAACATGTTACACTTTAATATTGCACACACTCATGGAATGGCGCCAAACTTCAGTACTTGAAAATACCCATAGGCAACGCTTTTTTATGTGTTTCAGGTTACCAGTTTAGATTTACAGAGGAGCTCTAGTGCTAAAAGTATTGCTCTCGCTCTAACGTACGCTATGATACCTCACATGTGGGGTTTGAACGGGGGTTCAATATGTGGGCGGGGCTTACACATTTAAGGCCCGCCCCCATATATGGAAACATTCTTCAAACCACACATGTGAGGTATCATAGCGTGCGTAACAGCAAGAGGAATATTTATAGCACTAGACCTCATCTGTAAATCTAAACTGGTAACCGGAAACAATAAAAATGCTGCTTGTTCGCTTCTGACTGCGAGCTACTAGGGACAGGGGCGTTTAAATTATTACTATTTAGGTTTGTTACGTAAAAATTCTATAAGACCTCCCGTTCAGCTTGTAAAGCATCACTTCAGGGGGACCAAAAAAAAATTTAACACCTCTAATGCTTTCATCCGCCATTGCAGATTTGATTCTGGTACTGCATTTCGAGTGAACTGGGCATGCTCGAACAGTTAGAAAAAGAAGTTGGAAGTTTCATCCTGAAAATGACTTGCATCTTTCTGAGCATGCTCAGAAAGCTCTTTTTTTGGCTTAGTAATTTAAGGACATCCTTAACAGGTGTAAGCAGTTCCAAGTGCACACAAACTAGAGGCTGACATTTCTTCATGTGTTTCCAATTGGTTCATTAGCACACATGTTATAAAAAGCGTGGATACTGCACGTGTCAGCTGCCCCTCAGAGGGGGCAGATTTGCTGGCTGGAAGTAATGGCGGAGTGAAACAGAGATGTTTTGGAGCAAGTTTTGTATTTTTTGATGTTTTCTCTGCTACATAATTTTGCTAAATGTTTCTCAAGATGTTAATGACTAATGTTTTAATCCTGTGGGTCTATCCTGTTATTTCAAAAGCATGATTTATTTTCCAATGACTGTGAAATAAACGTTGGTCTTTTTTGTTTTTAGGTGTTTTTATATATTTTTGGTGTGTTTATTTGTAATTTTTTGTTTTGCTTTCCTTGTTTTGTGGACCAATAAAATTTACTTTCAAATTTTGAAGTTTGTTTTGTGATTATTTTTTTCCTGCTATGGATTTCAACCGCTGCAGCTGAACTAGTTTGGGCCTAAACCATCAAGTGTGATTTGTCTCTAAGCTCTTTCCTGGTGTGTATGCATGAAATGTTTAGTCACCAGAAAAGGAAGGACAAAGCGGTAAGTAATGTTTCCTAGAACTGATGTCCAGACTGACTTTTTAAAGCACATGTGCAAGATGTAGGAAAAGCTGCAAACAGGGCCTGTTGGAGGGGGGGGGGGGGGTGGTGTGTTTTTTTTGGACAGGCTTGAAGTGCTGATTTACAGCGCTGTGCTTGAAACTAGCACAAGACAATCCTATTCTAATTGTGGGTTGTTTGAGGGAAGCCAATTGAGTGTTAGAACCCCTGCTAGTGTTTTTAGGTTGGGCTTTGTGTCCCTTTTCCTAAAATTGGCTTCACTTCCTGTCACACAGCTGAACAGGAAGTGAGGTTAAAACCCTACCAATGGTCTTTTCTTTGGGACACAGGTCAATCTAACTAGTGTCACCATTAAGCAAATTGCACTGCAGTGTACACCCCAAATGATTAGTTTTTTTGGGGTTTAGTAAAGGCAAAGCCGCTCTGCAGTAGAAGCGTAGGCAATGAAAATCAGAAGGGAAGCACTGATGGTTTTTACTTCCAATCCCGCCAAGTTTTGAGTTTTCTTCCTTGCTTGTCCACTTGTAGTGCAAAGTGGATTTGCCTTTAGTAAATGGACCCCAAAGTCCAAGATTCCTACTAATTTGGGGTGTACACAGCAAAATGCCATTTCCAAAATGGGAAACTATTTATATTGATCTGTGTGTCCCCAACAAAACATTACTCAGGTGTTTCCCTCACTTCCTGTTTGGCTGTGTGGCAGGAAGTGAATGAATTAAGTAGAAAGTGACAACATTTGTGAGGTGTCTTTACCCTATCAGGGGTGCAGGCATCCCCAAAACAAACATGAAAATAGTTGATTTAACATTGGGTGGTGTTTGTGGGGGTCCCTAACACACATTCATACATATTAGCAACGCTGGATCGTGGCCTATTGGCATGGTTATATTTTCTTAAGCCTCTCAATAAAATGATCTGAAATTTGGGGTTAAACTGGAACAATAATCATCACTTTTATTTTTTGGATTTCTTTCATTTTGGATAGAGTTGGTGGGGGGGGGGGGGGGTTAGAAGCTCTGTCAGTTTATTTTGTATTATCCCTGTCCGTTTGGGGAGATTGGCCTTCACTTCCTGCCCCATAGCCAAACAGGAAGTGATCGAAAAAGTAGGCAAATTAAGGGCCCCCCCAAGTCCCCCCCCACAGAACTTGTGTGTGTCCCCTGAAAATTCCTGGGTGGGTCATAAAAAAACAGGGTGTGGCCTTGACAGGAAGGGTGGGTCATTTTTCTATTAGGGGGGTGCCAAAATTTGGTCAGGCCTAGGGCAGCACAAAACCTAAATCTCCTACTGCACATTAGGGCTTATTTAGACAGGATCCAATTTACAGCATGTTTTTAGATTGTGGGAGGAAACCCGCACAGGGAGAACATGCAAACTCCAGGCAGATAGTGTCACGGGTGGGATTCGAACCAGCAACCCTTTTGCTGCTAGGTGAACATGCTACACACTACGCTACTGTGCTGAACGAACATGATTGCAGCTGAAAGCATGAGATGTTTTTTTTTTTACCAATTCCATGCTTTCCAGCCTGGAGGACAGATGTGGGGTCTAATTGACCCCGCCTTTCTCTATAAAGAGGACCTGTCACACACTAGTCCTATTACAAGGGATGTTTACATTCCTTGTAATAGGAAGAAAAGTGAAAAATAATACAAACAAAGGGACAAACAAGTGCAAAAAATAAAATATTAAGTAAAAAAATAAAATAACAAAGGAATTTAAATGCTCCTGTCCCTAGTAGCTCGCACTCAGAAGCGAACACGCATGCAAGTCCCACCCACATATGTAAACATCCTTCAAACCCCACATGTGAGGTATCATAGCGTGCGTTAGAGCGAGAGCAATAATGTTAGCACTAGACCTCCTCTGTAACTCAAAAGTGGTAACCTGAGAAAAAAAGTCAAGCGTTGCCTATGGAGATTTTTAATAACGAAGTTTAGCGCCATTCCATGAGTGTGCGCAATATGAAAGCGTGACAAGTTAGGTATCTATTTACTCGGTGTAACATCATCTTTTACCTTATCCCTAAAAATTGGCCTAGCTTTACTGCTTTCTTATTTTGTCATTCATGAAACAGGTTTTTTTTTGGAAAGCCAAAAAAAAAAAAAAACGTTAGAAAATTTTTGGCACAAATACTGTTGGAAATGTGTCCGAAAAAATGGCCGCCACTTTATTCCCTAGGGTGTTTGTTAATAAAATATATATAATGTTTGGGGGTCCTGAGTAAGTTTCAAGGAAGAAAATATAATTGTTACATGAAGGAGAGAAGTGCCAGAATAGGCGCGGTATGGAAGTGGTTAAAGTGCACCAATAAAAGTGAAAAATTCCTTGAAATTTCGTACCATGGGGGGGGGGAGGCAATTAGGGGCGCCATCAGGAATTATGGGGCCCCTTACACAGCTTCAGGCATGGGCCCCCTGGAGCAGAGAATAGGGGGGGGGGGTGCCGCCTGATATTAAGAAGGGGGGGGGGGCTGCCGCAATTTGATAAGCGGGGGGTTCCTTTACTAAAAAATACATATAGAAAAATATATATTAAAAAGGGTGGTAGCCATCCGGGGGCCCTGGGGACCACTGGGCCCTTTAATAAAAAGAAACTTCTGGGCTCTTTAATGAAAAATAAATTACAATATCTACATATATAAAATAATAAAAAAGGGGGTTGCCTTGGGAGCTCTGGGCCCTTTAATAAAAAATAACTACCAAAAATCTAAAAAAAAAATAACATTGGGTGGGAGCTGTGGTGGCTCAACGTGAATGGCACTGCGCTGACAAGCCGTTCACCTCTGCAGCCAAGGGTTCGGATCCCGGTCTCGGCTACATGTGAATTGAGTTTGGTGGTGTCAGCCCGGCTCCCGATGGGTGTGCTATGCAAGGTACGCCTGTGCTTAGTATAACCCACCCCCCCCCCCCCACAAAAAAAACACCACACTTGCACACACTTTGGCCATGAGGTCTCCTAAAATAAAGGGAGGTGAAGGACCTACAGGGCTGGCTGGGTGGGCTACACTCCTTCATAGGGGGAGTCCCTCTGTCCCATCGGGCTCCCAAGTGTAGCAGGTGGGGTG
This sequence comes from Rana kukunoris, assembly GCA_029574335.1. NCBI lineage: Eukaryota > Metazoa > Chordata > Amphibia > Anura > Ranidae > Rana > Rana kukunoris. The sequence continues at coordinate 113,315,953 of CM056059.1, read as the reverse complement.
AGGCCCCCCTCACACCCACCATTGCCACCGGGGGCATGGAGAAGGATGGCGATTGCAAGTCCAGCTCCTCTCTCTCGACTTCACGCACAAAATACACTTTAAAAAAGAAATTAAAGTAAAAAGTAACAAACCTGGGGAAAATGTTTATAACATTTTTAGAAGCAAAAAGGGGCCCTCTGGGAGCTTTCAAAATTATATTATATATATATATGTTTAAAAAATAACCAAAAAATATATCATATGTTTTTTTTTTGATTTTTTTGTAAAGGTGGGGGGTTGTCATCTGGAGCCCTGGGGATCTCCGGGCCACTGGGGACCAGGCCACTGGGGACCTCCAGACCCCTAAACCAAAACATTGGCCCTTTAATAACAAAAAATTTGGGGGGTTGCCACCCGGGGCCCTGGGGACCTCCAGACTGCTAAAAAATATTAAATTCCAAAAATTGGCCCTTTAATAAAAAATCCTACAAAAACCAACTAACAAATATATATACAAAAAAAAAAAGAGGGGGGTTACCATCTGGGGCGCTGGGGGGCCTCCAGGCATCTGGGCACCTCCGGACCCCCGGGCCCCTTACAGGTGTACAGGGCCGCCATCATGAATTTTGGGGCCCCTTACACAGCTTCAGGCATGGGCCCCCTGGAGCAGAGAACCGGGGGGGGGTGCTGCCGCATGAAATTGAGAAGCGGGGGGGGGGGGTGGTGCCACAAATTGAGGAGCGGAGGGGCCCTTTACAAAAATTTTGACAGAAATAAGAAATAAAGAAAAATATATATAAAAAAGGGGGGTAGCCATCCGGGGCCCTGGGGACCTCTGTGCTCTTTATCAAATAAAAATACAAAAGAGAGAAAATACATATATATATATTTTTTAAATATAACATTTATCGAAAAAAAGTAAAAAAACAAGGGGGTAGCCTTCCAGGGCCCTGGGGACCTCTGGGCCCTTTCCTTAAAAAAAAAAAAAAAAATATATTAAAAAAATATATATATTTTTTTAAATATATATATTTTATTTTAAAAAAAGGGCTTGCCATCTGGGGCCCTTAGTGGCCTCCGGGCCCCTGGGGACCTTCGGAGCCCTTAAAAAAAAAAAAAAAAAAAAATTTTTTTTTTTGTTTTAGGGTGGTTCCCATCCGGGCCCCTGGGGGCCCCTGGGGACCCCCGGGCGGTGTAATGCCTGTACCCCCCTAATGGCGGCCCTGCAGGTGTACTGCCTGTACCCCCCTGATGGCGGCCCTGGGTGTAATGTCAGCATGTGAAAAATGACATTCTGAAGGAAAAAAGCCATTTAAAACTGACTCGCGGCTATAATGAATTGTCAGCTCTTGGAATTTGCAGGAGAATTCATTCATTAAAAACACCAAAAAAAAAGCGTGGGGGTCCCCCCAAATTCAATAACCAGACCCTTTAGGTCTGGTATGGATATTAAGGGGAACCCCGCCATCAATTTTTAAAAAAAATGACGTGGGGTTCCCCCCAAATATCCATAACCAGACCCTTCAGGTCTGGTGTGGAATTTAAGGGGAACTCCACTCCAAATTTAAAAAAAAAATGGCGTGGAGTCCCCCCTAAAATCCACACCAGACCCCTTATCCGAGCACGTTGACCTGGCCGGCCGCAGAAAAGAGGGGGGGACAGAGCGCGGCCCCCCCCCTCTCCTGAACCGCACCAGGCCACATGCCCTCAACATTGGGAGGGTGTTTTGGGGTGCCCCCCAAAACACCTTGTCCCCATGTTGATGAGGACAAGGGTCTCTTCCCCACAACCCTTGCCCGGTGGTTGTGGGGGTCTGCGGGCAGGAGGCTTATCGAAATCTGGAAGACCCCTTTAACAAAGGGGCCCCCCAGATCCCGGCCCCCCCCCTGTGTGAAATGGTAATGGGGTACCTTGTACCTCTACCATTTCACGAGAAAAAAAATGTAAAGGGTTAAAAAAGACAAGAGCCGGTTTTGGACAAGTCCTTTATTATCTTCTTTCTTCTTTTCTTCGGGTTTCTTCCTTCTTCTTCTTCTTCCTCTGCTTCTGTCTTGGGTCTTCTATTCCCGCATCTTGCCCGGCGTGTTCTTCCATCTTCTTCCGCTGTCCTTCTCGTCCGCATCTTCCTCTCCTTCTTCTTCTTCGCCGGAGGCGCCGCTTCCAATTGAAATCCCCGCTGTCTGCCGGACCACGCCCCCCCCCTCTGACGCCTCGGGCAAGCTCTTAGGAGTGTGCTGCCAGTGCGTCAGAGGGGGGCGTGGTCACATGTCAGAGGGCGGCCAATTCAATTTGAAGCTTGTGCGCGGCTTTTTCTTTGCCAGAGTCGTCGCTTCCAATTGAATTGCCCGCTTTCTGGAACATGTGACCACGCCCCCCTCTGACGCACTGGCACCACACGGGGACTTTCCTAAGAGCTTGCCCGTGGCGTCAGAGGGGGGGCGTGGTCCGGCAGACAGCGGGGATTTCAATTGGAAGCGGCCGCTCCGGCGAAGAAGAAGAAGAAGGAGAAGATGCGGACGAGAAGGACAGCGGAAGAAGATGGAAGAACACGCCGGGCAAGATGCGGGAATAGAAGACCCAAGACAGAAGCAGAGGAAGAAGAAGATGGAGGAAGAAGAAACCCGAAGGAAAGAAGAAAGAAGATAATAAAGGACTTGTCAAAAACCGGCTCTTGTCTTTTTTAACCCTTTACATTTTTTTTCTCGTGAAATGGTAGAGGTACAAGGTACCCCATTACCATTTCACACAGGGGGGGGGCCGGGATCTGGGGGGCCCCTTTGTTAAAGGGGTCTTCCAGATTTCGATAAGCCTCCTGCCCGCAGACCCCCACAACCACCGGGCAAGGGTTGTGGGGAAGAGACCCTTGTCCTCATCAACATGGGGACAAGGTGTTTTGGGGGGCACCCCAAAACACCCTCCCAATGTTGAGGGCATGTGGCCTGGTGCGGTTCAGGAGAGGGGGGGGGCCGCGCTCTGTCCCCCCCTCTTTTCTGCGGCCGGCCAGGTCAACGTGCTCGGATAAGGGGTCTGGTGTGGATTTTAGGGGGGACTCCACGCCATTTTTTTTTTTTGGGGGTGGAGTTCCCCTTAAATTCCACACCAGACCTGAAGGGTCTGGTTATGGATATTTGGGGGGAACCCCACGTCATTTTTTTTTTTGAATGGCGGCGGGGTTCCCCTTAATATCCATACCCGGACTAAAGGGTCTGGTTATTGAATTTGGGGGGACCCCCACGTCATTTGAATAATTAATTTAAAATTCGTACCATGGGGGGGGGGGGGAGGTCAGCAGGTGAATAAAGCGCACTTTTCATGTGGTTAGAAATATGTCTTTGCACAAAATGACATTCTGAAAAAAAAAAAAAAAAAAAAAAAAAGCCATTTAAAACTGACTCGCGGCAATAATGAATTGTCGGCTCCCGGCAATTGCAGGAGAATTCATTCATTAAAAAAAGGGAAAAAAAAGCGTGGGGGTACCCCCAAATTCAATAACCAGACCCTTTAGGTCTGGTATGGATATTAAGGGGAACCCCGCCATCAATTTTAAAAAAAAATGACGTGGGGTTCCCCCCAAATATCCATAACCAGACCCTTCAGGTCTGGTGTGGAATTTAAGGGGAACTCCACTCCAAATTAAAAAAAAAATGGCGTGGAGTCCCCCCTAAAATCCACACCAGACCCCTTATCCGAGCACGTTGACCTGGCCGGCCGCAGAAAAGAGGGGGGGACAGAGCGCGGCCCCCCCCCTCTCCTGAACCGCACCAGGCCACATGCCCTCAACATTGGGAGGGTGTTTTGGGGTGCCCCCCAAAACACCTTGTCCCCATGTTGATGAGGACAAGGGTCTCTTCCCCACAACCCTTGCCCGGTGGTTGTGGGGGTCTGCGGGCAGGAGGCTTATCGAAATCTGGAAGACCCCTTTAACAAAGGGGCCCCCCAGATCCCGGCCCCCCCCCTGTGTGAAATGGTAATGGGGTACCTTGTACCTCTACCATTTCACGAGTAAAAAAAAGTGTCAGTGTAAAAAAAGACAAGAGCCGGTTTTTGACAAGTCCTTTATTATCTTCTTTCTTCTTTCCTTCGGGTTTCTTCTTCCTCCTCCTTCTTCTTCCTCTGCTTCTGTCTTGGGTCTTCTATTCCCGCATCTTGCTGGCGTGTTCTTCCATCTTCTTCCGCTGTCCTTCTCGTCCGCATCTTCTCCTTCTTGTTCTTCTTCGCCGGAGCGGCCGCTTCCAATTGAAATCCCCGCTGTCTGCCGGACCACGCCCCCCCTCTGACGCCACGGGCAAGCTCTTAGGAAAGTCCCCGTGTGGTGCCAGTGCGTCAGAGGGGGGCGTGGTCACATGTTCCAGAAAGCGGGCAATTCAATTGGAAGCGGCGACTCTGGCAAAGAAAAAGCCGCGCACAAGCTTCAAATTGAATTGGCCGCCCTCTGACATGTGACCACGCCCCCCTCTGACGCACTGGCAGCACACTCCTAAGAGCTTGCCCGTGGCGTCAGAGGGGGGGGCGTGGTCCGGCAGACAGCGGGGATTTCAATTGGAAGCGGCGCCTCCGGCGAAGAAGAACAAGAAGAAGATGCGGACGAGAAGGACAGCGGAAGAAGATGGAAGAACACGCCGGGCAAGATGCGGGAATAGAAGACCCAAGACAGAAGCAGAGGAAGAAGAAGGAGGAGGAAGAAGAAACCTGAAGGAAAGAAGAAAGAAGATAATAAAGGACTTGTCAAAAACCGGCTCTTGTCTTTTTTAACCCTTTACATTTTTTTTCTCGTGAAATGGTAGAGGTACAAGGTACCCCATTACCATTTCACACAGGGGGGGGGGCGGGATCTGGGGGGCCCCTTTGTTAAAGGGGTCTTCCAGATTTCGATAAGCCTCCTGCCCGCAGACCCCCACAACCACCGGGCAAGGGTTGTGGGGAAGAGACCCTTGTCCTCATCAACATGGGGACAAGGTGTTTTGGGGGGCACCCCAAAACACCCTCCCAATGTTGAGGGCATGTGGCCTGGTGCGGTTCAGGAGAGGGGGGGGGCCGCGCTCTGTCCCCCCCTCTTTTCTGCGGCCGGCCAGGTCAACGTGCTCGGATAAGGGGTCTGGTGTGGATTTTAGGGGGGACTCCACGCCATTTTTTTTAAAAAATTGACGGCGGGGTTCCCCTTAATATCCATATCAGACCTAAAGGGTCTGGTTATTGAATTTGGGGGGACCCCCACGCTTTTTGTTTTCGTTTTTTTATGAATGAATTCTCCTGCAATTGCCGGGAGCCGACAATTCATTATTGCCGCGAGTCAGTTTTAAATGGCTTTTTTTTTTTTTTTTTTTTTTTTTCTCAGAATGTCATTTTGTGCAAAGACATATTTCTAACCGCAGGAAAAGTGCGCTTTATTCACCTGCTGACATCCCCCCCCCCCCATGGTACGAATTTTAAAATAATTATTCAAATGACGTGGGGGTCCCCCCAAATTCAATAACCAGACCCTTCAGGTCTGATATGGATATTAAGTGGAACCCCGCCATCAATTTATTAAAAAAATGACGTGGGGTTCCCCCCAAATATCCATAACCAGACCCTTCAGGTCTGGTGTGGAATTTAAGGGGAACTCCACTCCAAATTTAAAAAAAAATGGCGTGGAGTCCCCCCTAAAATCCACACCAGACCCCTTATCCGAGCACGTTGACCTGGCCGGCCGCAGAAAAGAGGGGGGGACAGAGTGCGGCCCCCCCCCTCTCCTGAACCGCACCAGGCCACATGCCCTCAACATTGGGAGGGTGTTTTGGGGTGCCCCCCAAAACACCTTGTCCCCATGTTGATGAGGACAAGGGTCTCTTCCCCACAACCCTTGCCCGGTGGTTGTGGGGGTCTGCGGGCGGAAGGCTTATCGAAATCTGGAAGACCCCTTTTACAAAGGGGCCCCCCAGATCCCGGCCCCCCCCCTGTGTGAAAAGGTAATGGGGTACCTTGTACCTCTACCATTTCACGAGAAAAAAAATGTAAAGGGTTAAAAACGACAAGAGCCGGTTTTTGACAAGTCCTTTATTATCTTCTTTCTTCTTTCCTTCGGGTTTCTTCTTCCTCCTCCTTCTTCTTCCTCTGCTTCTGTCTTGGGTCTTCTATTCCCGCATCTTGACTGGCGTGTTCTTCCATCTTCTTCCGCTGTCCTTCTCGTCCGCATCTTCTCCTTCTTGTTCTTCTTCGCAGGAGCGGCCGCTTCCAATCGAAATCCCCGCTGTCTGCCGGACCACGCCCCCCCTCTGACGCCACGGGCGAGCTCTTAGGAAAGTCCCCGTGTGGTGCCAGTGCGTCAGAGGGGGGCGTGGTCACATGTTCCAGAAAGCGGGCAATTCAATTGGAAGCGGCGACTCTGGCAAAGAAAAAGCCGCGCACGAGCTTCAAATTGAATTGGCCGCCCTCTGACATGTGACCACGCCCCCCTCTGACGCACTGGCAGCACACTCCTAAGAGCTTGCCCGTGGCGTCAGAGGGGGGGGGCGTGGTCCGGCAGACAGCGGGGATTTCAATTGGAAGCGGCGCCTCCGGCGAAGAAGAAGAAGGAGAAGAAGATGCGGACGAGAAGGACAGCGGGAGGAACAGAAGATGGAAGAACACGCCGGGCAAGATGCGGGAATAGAAGACCCAAGACAGAAGCAGAGGAAGAAGAAGGAGGAGGAAGAAGAAACCCGAAGGAAAGAAGAAAGAAGATAATAAAGGACTTGTCAAAAACCGGCTCTTGTCTTTTTTAACCCTTTACATTTTTTTTCTCGTGAAATGGTAGAGGTACAAGGTACCCCATTACCTTTTCACACAGGGGGGGGGCCGGGATCTGGGGGGCCCCTTTGTTAAAGGGGTCTTCCAGATTTCGATAAGCCTCCCGCCCGCAGACCCCCACAACCACCGGGCAAGGGTTGTGGGGAAGAGACCCTTGTCCTCATCAACATGGGGACAAGGTGTTTTGGGGGGCACCCCAAAACACCCTCCCAATGTTGAGGGCATGTGGCCTGGTGCGGTTCAGGAGAGGGGGGGGGCCGCGCTCTGTCCCCCCCTCTTTTCTGCGGCCGGCCAGGTCAACGTGCTCGGATAAGGGGTCTGGTGTGGATTTTAGGGGGGACTCCACGCCATTTTTTTTTAAATTTGGAGTGGAGTTCCCCTTAAATTCCACACCAGACCTGAAGGGTCTGGTTATGGATATTTGGGGGGAACCCCACGTCATTTTTTTTAAAAAATTGACGGCGGGGTTCCCCTTAATATCCATACCAGACCTAAAGGGTCTGGTTATTGAATTTGGGGGGACCCCCACGCTTTTTTTTCCCTTTTTTTAATGAATGAATTCTCCTGCAATTGCCGGGAGCCGACAATTCATTATAGCCGCGAGTCAGTTTTAAATGGATTTTTTCCTTTGAAAAATGACATTTTGTGCAGAGACAGTTCTAACCACGGGAAACATGCGCTTTTTCACATGCTGACATTAGAGACCCCCATGCTACGAAATTTAAAGGAAAATTACACTTTTATTATTGCACTTTTAGCATTATTAAAATCACTGCTCCCGAAAAAACGGCCGTTTTAAAAAATAAAAAAAGCATTGGTACATGTCCCCTGGGGCAGGACTGAGGTCCCCAAACACTTTTTAGGACAAAACTTGCAGATTAGCCTTTAAAATTCACTATTAAGATTTTCCCCCATAGACTTATACAGGGAGTTCGGCGGCGGCCTTAGTTATCAATCACATCGCGCTGCTGCTGCCGCCGGTTCATGCGCCTAATTAGGGCTTCATCCAGCGCACTAATTAAGGCATGTACCGGCGCAGCGCAGAGTCATTAGTAAATCAGCCCCAAAATCACTGGCTGCTGCTCTGTTGAGGTACTGTACCTTTAAATTACATACATAGGTCTTTTGAGCGATACCTGGTTACATAAAAACAAATCTCCACTTGTGCACTTGTTATAAATACATTTGCAATAAGCAATTAGACCAATTTTGCAATAACCAATTGAATACATACATAATAAACATGTGTCAGTCATGAATTAGTCAATATCCTTGTATCTTCATACATGCAGAATGCGATGATCAGTAGTGCAATTTTTAAAGTTCCAAGTGTTGTCTCTTTAACCACTTAACCACATTTTGCTGGCCAAAGACCACTTTTTGTGATTCAGCACTGCATCACTTTAACTGACAATTGCGCGGTCGTGCGACGTGGCTCCCAAACAAAATTGACAAAATAGGGGATAGTTTTATGGCATTTTTATTAATATATATTTTTTTTACTAGTAATGGCTGCGATCAGCAATTTTTATCGTGACTGGGACATTATGGCGGACACATTGGACACTTTTGACAAATTTTTGGGACCATTGTCATTTTTACAGCGATCAGTGCTATAAAAATGCACTGATTACTGTGAAAATGACACTGGCAGTGAAGGGGTTAACCACTAGGTGGCACTGTTAAGTGTGGCCTAGGGAGTGCTTATAACTGTAGGGGGGATATGCTGTGTGTGACACGACAGTGATCACCGCTTTCAGTTACAGGAAGCGGTGATCAGTGTCCATGTCACTAGGAAGACTTGGGAAATGCTTGTTTTAATCAGCATTCACCCATTCTTCCTCAGTGTGACACGATTGCGTGTATGCCCGCGGACATTGAGTCACGGAGCTCATGGTGGGCGTGCGTGTGCGCAATGCCGGCTTCTTAAAGGAGATGTATATCTGCGTGCGGCGGGAGGCAAGCGGTTAAATGAAGTGCAAATCGTACTCCTCTTTAGTGTCCCCACTCACTTACCGACTATATTATAAGAGTCACAAACACCTTTTATTGTGTTGAATATGCTGGAACTTGTAGTCCTCCTTACTGGTTATGTTCCTCAGTGGTGTGCCACAACGCAGTATTTATACTCATAGCCGGACTTAAAAAGGATTCCAAAAAAGAACCAAATAGAGTATATTTATCTTTCAAAAAAGTGTTTCCCAGTGCTAAACCTTTCATCCAATTTCTAAATTACTGCATTTGTAAATTTCAAAAGCCAGAAATTGTAGTGGTAATAAAAAATAAAATGATACTAACGTTTTTTTTTTTTTAAATAACTATGATGTTGTACTTACCTGCTCTGTGCAGTGGTTTAAATGTCACCTGGTCATGATATACACTATATTACCTAAAGTATTGAGACACCTGCCTTTAGACGCACATGAACTTCAACCGCTTGTCATTCGCTGCACGACTATTTACGTCGCCAGAATGTCACATACCCATGGCACGACACATACCCGTAAGCTCCATGAGTGTGACTGCGGGTCCCGCAGACTTGATGTCCGTTGGGTGCCCACGATCGTGTAACAAAGCTGAAGAACAGGGGGATGCTTGTGTAAACAAGGCATTTCCCTGTTCTGCCTTGTGACAGGACACTGATCTTCTGCTTCCTGTCATCGGGAGCAGCGATCAGTGTCATGTCACTAATAAAAAAACAAAACAATAAAAACGCCATTAAAACGACCCCCTATTTTGTAGACGCTATGGCCCAGATTCACGGACCTGGGCGCATCTTTGTGCGGGTGCGGGTGTAGCGTATCTTCTTTACGCTACGCCGCCGCAACTTAGTCAGGCAAGTGCAGTATTCACAAAGCACTTGCGTCCTAAGTTACGGCGGCGTAGCGTAAATGGGCCGGCGTAAGCCCGGGTAATTCAAAGTAGGCTTGGAGTGGGCGTGTTGTATGGTAATTAACCATGACCCCACGTACTGTAAAAGACGTTTCTAACGAACGGCGCATGCGCCGTCCGTGGACGTATCCCAGAGCGCATGCTCAAAATTACGCCGCAAATACTCATTGGTTTCGACGTGAACGTAACTTACGCATGGCGTAAGGTATGGCACATAGATACGACGGCGCAAATTTACACTTACACCGCGCATCTCGAGATACGCCGGCGTAAGTTCTTTGTGAATCTGGGCCTATAAAACTTTTGCACAAACAAATCAATATACGCTTATTGCAATTTTTTTGCCAAGAATTTGTAGAAGAATACATAACGGCTTAAACGGAGGAAATTTTTTTAAAATATTTTTTGGGGATATTTATTATAGAAAAAAAATTAAAAATATTGCTTTTTTTTCAAAATAGTCGCTTTTTTTTTGTTTATAGTGCAAAAAAATAAAAACAGCAGAGGTGATCAAATTCCACCAAAAAAAGCTCTATTTGTGATGAAAAAAGGACGTCCATTTTGTTTGGGTACAGCGTTGCACGACCGCGCAATTGTCAGTTAACCACTTGACCACTGGGCACTTAAACCCCCTTCCTAACCAGACCAATTTTCAGCTTTCGGTGCTCTCACAATTTGAATGACAATTACTCAGTCATACAACATTGTACCCATTTGAAATTTTTGTCCTTTTTTTCACACAAATAGAGCTTTTTTTTGGTGGTATTTGATCACCTCTGGGTTTTTATTTTTTGCGCTATAAAAGGAAAACGACTGAAAATTCTGTAAAAAAAAATAAAAAAAATCTTGTTTCTGTCATATTAGCGGGTTATTTCTCAAACACAGCATATGCATACCACAAATTACACCCCAAAACACATTCTGCTATTCCTCCCGAGTATGGCGATACCCCATGTGTGAGACTTTTACACAGCGTGGCCACATACAGAGGCCCAACATGCAGGGAACGCCACCAGGCGTTCTGGAACACTATGGCGGCGTACACACGGCCGAGGTTCTCGCTGAAAACCAGCGAGAACCTCGCTGGAATGCACATTCCAGCGAGGACCTCGGCCGTGTGTACGGTCTCGGCGAGCTTCCCGTCGGGAAGCCCGTCGAGCCGAAATAGAGAGCACGCTCTCTATTTCCTCGACGGCCCGCCTGGAAGAATGGCTGGTTGCCATTCCCGACGGGCGGGTCGCCGAATCCGACGGCCGGGAGAGAACCTCGACGGGCGGAACGATGTGTTCTGCCCGTCGAGGTTCTCTGCCGTGTGTACGGCGCCTCGCTGAGACCGTACACACGGCCGAGGTCCTCGCTGGAATGTGCATTCCAGCGAGGTTCTCGCTGGTTTTCAGCGAGAACCTCGGCCGTGTGTACCGCGCCTCAGACCAATTCTGACATTTCTCTCCTACATGGAAAAATCATCATTTATTTGCTAGAAAATTACATAGAACCCCAAAACATTATATATGCTTTTTTAGCAAAGACCCTAGAGAATACAATGGCGGCAGTTACAACTTTTTATCTAGCATGGTATTTTCGTAGAAATTTTTTAAACGCGTGTTTTTAAAAAAAAAAACAGTTTTGTGCTAAAAAAACAAACAAAAAAACAGTAAAGTTAGCCCAATTTTTTTTCATAATATGAAAGATGAAGTTACGCCGAGTAAATAGATACCCAACATGTCACCCTTCAAAATTGTGCACAATGATGGAATGGCGCCAAACTTCGCTATTTAAAAATCCCCATAGGCGACGCTTTAATTACTTTTACTGGTTACATGTTTTTTGTTACAGAGGAGGTCTAGGGCCAAAATGATTGCTCTCGCTCTAACGTTCGCAGAGATACCTCACATGTGTAGCCTGAACACTGATTTTATATGTGGGCGGGACTTACGTATGCGTTCGCTTCTGCATGCAAGCACACGGGGACAGGGGTGCTTTAAAAAAATGGGTATTGCAGAGTATTTGGGTATTGCAGAGTATTGGGGTATTGCAGAGTATTTGGGTATTGCAGAGTATCGTGCATGGTATTGGGGTATTGCAGTATTGCAGAGTATTGGGGTATTGCAGAGTATTGCGCAGGGTATTGCAAAGTATCGTGCAGGGTATTGCAGAGTATCGCGCAGTGTATTGGGGTACTGCAGGGTATTGGGGTACTGCAGGGTATCGCGCAGGGTATTGCAGAGTATTGCACAGTATTGGGGTACTGCAGAGTACTGGGGTACTGCAGGGTACTGGGGTACTGCAGGGTACTGCAGAGTATTGGGGTACTGCAGGGTACTGGGGTACTGCAGGGTACTGGGGTATTGCAGGGTACTGGGGTACTGCAGGGTACTGGGGTATTGCAGGGTACTGGGGGATTGCAGGCTAATAGGGATTGCAGAGCTGGGATGGATTGAGGGATGGCTGGATCTGTGACTGCATTTGTCGCAGGAGAGGGAGGAACCGGCGTCATCAAATGACGCCAGTTTGTTTACAAGTGATCGCGCCGTCATTTGACGGCGCGATCACGTGGTAAACGGCCGCTATCAGCGAGCACGGACACTTCCGCGAGCGCGTCCCAGGGGACACGCAATCGTGGAAGTGAAGGACGACGTCCCAGGGACGTCGTCCCAAAATAACCCCGCCGCGCTGTAGCAGTATTTTTGCTATAGCGCGGTGGGAAAGAGGTTAAAGCAACGCAGTGCCCAATTGCAAAAAATGTCCTGGTCATTGGGCAGCCAAATCCTCCGGGGCTTAAGTGGTTAATGCTATCCCAGTCTAATGTTCATAAGAACAAAGTTCACTTTCTAGGAGGCATTGCAAATAATGAGTAGTGCCCATGCATGGGATGCATGACCTCAAGGTCCTTCAGACAACTGTATCTTCCACACACTCCCAAATATCCACTGTAATGCTACTGTGCTGAGAAAGGCCACAAACTATGCAGCAGTTGTTAACACGGAGTGATTCATTGCCCTTGAAAACACTTCTAGTTACCTTATACACCATCTCCCTCTAAATTGCTATTGATGGCTTGATGAGGAAGACATAAACTTAGTTACAGACTATAATTTATGGTTGTAGAAATGTCACAGGTAAATCAATGGCATTTTATTGGGCATGCCCAATCTGTATAAACATATATCAAACATATCGCTACCCCGAGGGAGCCAACTAATGACATAGCGCTGGAGGTGAGGTACGCTCTGATCAATAGGCAATGTTGCTGTTCTGTGTTACAGCAGGCAAGTGTTGAGTTCATCCATTGGACCCACATACCGACATCAATGATTTTTGTTGCACACTCTTGAAATCGTCTCCAGGCAGTCTTGCAAAAGTTAGTTAAAACTTGTATTTGGTGTATTTTCCCAACCTGAAATAAAAAAAGTAACTTAGGCAAGTAAATGTAATTTTTTTTTAGGACAGTGAGCTTTTGGCTATATTGGTGGGGCCCTGCAATATGTCTACTTTCCCTAAATAGTTGATATTGCTTTTCTAGCCCTTTAACCACTTGCCTACTGTGCACCTACACGGCCCCTTCCTGCCCAGACCAAATTTTAGCTTCCGGCACTGCGCCGTTTTAACTGACAATTGCGCGGTCATACAACGTGGCTCCCAACCAAAATTGGCGTATTTTTTTCCCACAAATAGAACTTTCTTTTGGTGGTATTTAATCATCTCTGCGGTTTTTATTTTTTGCACTATAAACAAAAATAGAGCGACTATTTTGAAAAAAATGCAATATTTTAACTATCTCCTGATTTTTTTTTTTTTATTATCAAAGGAAAATATATATATATTTTTTAAATTTAGCTGTATATTCCTAATTTCTTGGTATGTACCCATAGTACAGGCCAAAATCAATAGTGTGCATTTTGCTTTTTGTTAACCTACCTAAAACGCACTGACCTAGATCAAACCTTGATCTAGGTTTTTTTTTGTATTTTTTGTTATTATTTACATTTTTTTACACACACTTATTTTTTTTCTGCAACTTTTGTATTGACACTCCCAACGGTTCGTATAAGGCAGTGTGTACTGCATGCGAGTCAGGGGCAATTTGGGAATCCCCAGTGGATACGCAGGCTTCCCGCATCGCACCAATGTGAACCGAGCCTCAAAGTGGGACTCCAGCTGTCCTTGCAAAGTGAAAGAAAAGCTGTTTACAAACAAGCCATGTGATCACCATGTGACAGCTGGCCTAGGGACCACATGATCTGGAACCATGCTGGTTGGTTCCTGAATATTCGTAGAGGCCAGGAGCTGACAGTGAGAGCTTGAGCATAACTATTGCCCTTACCCTTCTAGTTGTCAGTTCCAGGGGTACTAAGTCAGTATGGGCAAACCAGTGGCAGAACTCCAAGGGCTGCAAAGGGTTGGGCCCTGGCGTTCTGACACAGTGAAGGGGGGAGGGTTTTCAAGACAGCCATGTGTCTGGGGCAGTGTTAACAAATGCCTGTGTCAGCAGCTTTGAACTGTGCATGCGCAGTTCTGTAAGCATCCAATTAGAGAACTGCCGGGCTTGGCCTCAGATCAGGCAGTGGGGTGTGGCTTATACACGTCCCGCCACATGAGTAGAGACCGAGCTCGGCAGTACTAATCACCTGAATTTGGAATTGTATATGCGCAGTTCTGAGTCACCGACAATAAAAAAAAAATTGTTTTGCCAACAGCCTGGCCACTCTGGAGGAGGATGAATTGGGTGCTCTGGAGGAATCTGTAAGGGGTCACATTGGAGGATGTAATGGTACACTCTGGAGGATGTAAGGGGGCACTCTGTGGATATTATCTCAAATCCTCCAGAGTGCCCCCTTACATCCTCAAAAAGGTGACCATTTACATCCTCCTCCAGAGTGCTCCCTTGCATCCTCCTCCAAAGTGACCCATTACATCCGCACTCTAGAGGCACTAAAGGGCACTCTGGAGGATGTATGGAACACTCTGTAGGCACCAAGGGGGCACTCTGGAGGGACTAAGGGGGTACTGTGAATGAGGTAATGGGGCACTTCTGAGGCACCAAGGGGGCACTCTGGAGGCATTAAGGGGACAACCTGGAGGCATCAAGAGAGTACTCAGGAGGAGGATGTAAGGGGGCACTCTGGATATACTATTTTAGTACCTCCAGAGTGCCCACTTGCATCTTCCAGGGGGGCTTCCTTACATCCTTCAAAATGCCCCCTAGTAATAGTAAGGTCAGAGGCCAGGTTCGCACCTGCAACCAGGCCCTGGCATTGTGCCACTGTGTGAGAAGACCAAGATGGCAAGAAGATGGGCTGCTGCAGAACATGTGAAAGGGTCCTCCTGTGGGACCATAATAAATACCCCTACCGTGGGAGTAAAGGACCCCAGGATCAGTGGGAAGGGCCCTAGGACCGATGGTAAGGACAGGGTCAGAGGGGAGGTCTTCATGGTTTCTTGCATTGGGGCCCTAAAGGTTCTAGTTACTAGTGTTGAGCGGAATACGCCATATTCGATTTTGCGATATTGCGCGAATATATAGAAGAATATTTGCGAATATTCGCTAAAATCGAATATTCGTGATATTTTATCCAAAAAAAAATTTGCGAAATTTCGCTAATGCGAAAATGATTGCGAAATTCTCATAAACGGAGATCATTTCCTGTATTACTAAACTAATATGTACTAAACACTAACTCTACACTAACTCTACTTAAAAGAAAGGAGAATAAGGGGGCAAAAGAAGGGCGGAGAAGATAATCGCGCAATATTCCTATTGCGCGATTATCTTCTCCGCCCTTCTTTTGCATCAGAGCCAATCAGAATAACTCTAATATTCGGCAAAAGGAATATCGCGCAATATTCCTTTTGCCGAATATTCAAGTTATTCTGATTGGCTCTGATGCAAAAGAAGGGCGGAGAAGATAATCGCGCAATATTCCGTTTGCCGAATATTCGAGTTATTCTGATTGGCTCTGATGCAAAAGAAGGGCGGAGAAGATAATCGCGCAATATTCCGTTTGCCGAATATTCGAGTTATTCTGATTGGCTCTGATGCAAAAGAAGGGCGCATCAGAGCCAATCAGAATAACTTGAATATTCGGCAAAAGGAATATTGCGCGATTATCTTCTCCGCCCTTCTTTTGCATCAGAGCCAATCAGAATAACTCGAATATTCGGCAAAAGGAATATCGCGCAATATTCCTTTTGCCGAATATTCAAGTTATTCTGATTGGCTCTGATGCAAAAGAAGGGCGCATCAGAGCCAATCAGAATAACTTGAATATTCGGCAAAAGGAATATCGCGCAATATTCCTTTTGCCGAATATTCGAGTTATTCTGATTGGCTCTGATGCAAAAGAAGGGCCGAGTAGCTGATGCGATTCTTTTATGTTGCCGAAAATTCGCAATGCAAATTTTCGGCAACATAAAAGAATCGCATCATCTACTCGGCCCAGGGTCTCTCTCTAATCATACCAGCAATGCTTTTAGACGTCGATGGAGATCACTAGGATGTGATCTGTTTTAAAAATACATTTGAAAAAATACGAATATTCGCCATAGCGAATATTCGCCGCAATATTCGAGTTATTCGCGAATACTCGAATATGCAATATTCGTAGCGAATATTCTCAATGCGAATATTCGTGAGCAACACTACTAGTTACGCCTTTGGAGCAAACTATCTCTTTCAGTCTACCCTCCCCATGTGAAGCATTGTATGGCTAAGACGTCTTTTTTTGGCCATATGTTACTAACACTAGCCATTCAAATGGGGTGGAAAGGGATGTATAAAGGTAGCTGGCACAGCAGGCCAGAAAGTATAAATCCAGTCGGTGTGTCAAAGGAGGGTGCCGTAACAGAAAGTCAATGTTTGCATGTCTCAGGACCCCTGACTGTAATGAGAAAAGTACGATCTGACATTGTATAGATCTTACTGTTTCCCGGAGATCTGGGTATTGTGATTTTTTTTCCTACACTGCTGGATTACTTTAAACCTAAATAGAGCTTGCACAGTGTTTTCATCGCTCGCATTTGATACAGTGTGTGCTTATACTTCTAGTACAGTGTCACTTTATTTTTCATTTTGTTCCAAGTCTTTATGATTATGCAGATTTCATGCTTTTTGTGCAGCATTTCATCTGATGCTTTTTTCCTGCCAAAATCTTTCATTTTGATTCCACAACACCGTTGCGTTTCCAAACCCGGTCAGTATTATGCCACAATTTCTCTTTTTAACAGAGTACTAAACAAACAGGCTGCGAGGATCGTTTCAAAGTGCACAGCACATATGCTAGCTGGTCCTAGCCACATTTCCTAGATTTAACTTCTGCTTACTAGAATCTCAGAGGTAATACAAGGAATGCCAGTTCATTTAAATATATAAAAACATTTTAACCTCTTCCCCACTAGCGTATAGTCATATGACATCCGCAGGAACTTTTCGCCCCTCCAAGCGGACGTCATATGACATCCTGGGATTCCCTGCAGTGTGGAGATCCACGTCCTGTCAGGGAGAGGAGACCGATGGTGTTATGTATCACGTACCTGGTCGCCAGATTCTGGTTGCAGGAGTGGCCTCTCTTACGGCTCTGGCTCGCGAGCTGCTGGAGTGGAGACAGCGGGCTCAGGAGCACAGCGGGGTAGGAGTGCCGGAGTAGTGTAAGGTAGGTGCGGGTAGATGATTCTTCTGAAGCAGAGTGACCAGAGGTCACTGAAGTAGAAGAAGGGGGTCAGCGACCCCTAACTGGAGGTGCAGCTACAACGACAACAAGCTGATGAGGTAAGCTGGTTAGTGTGCAGTAGAAGATAGCAGCATCAGACAAGCCGGGTCTTAATGGTTAACCAGGTAATCAGGTACGGAAGGCTGGAGCATAGTCATAGTACAGGCAGGAGGGTCTTGGCAGCAGAGGATCAATCAGAAGAGTAAGTCAATGGAAGCCGAGGTCAGGGATTGGAGAGGTACGGATGGTCAACAAGCCGGGTCAGAAGGTTCAAACAGATTTCAGATGCAGGTTACACTCAGAAACTGCAAGAAACTGCAGATCAGGCAGCAATGTGTTGGGAACACCAGTGAGCTTTTAAAGGGAATTTGGCGCCAAACCGAGTTAACGTGCATGCGCATGCTCCCCCTGCGAGCCCACCCGTTGTGCACGCGCGCGCACCCGTTGGGCATGCGCACGTGCATTGGACGCGTGACGGCGTGCAATTACAGGGGAACGCTGCTGTCTCACCCGAATAGTGGTTCGACGGGACTGGGAGGTAAGTCCCTGACAGATGGTGTGTCCCTTGTACATAGGGACACCGATCAGTCACTTCCCCCAGTCAGTCTCCTCCCCCTGCAGTTATAATCACTCCCTAGGAAACACATTTAACCCCTTGATCGCCCCCTAGTGTTAACCCCTTCCCTGCCAGTCACATTTATACAGTAATCAGTGCATATTTATAGCACTGTTTGCTGTATAAGTGTGAATGATCCCAAAATAGTGTCAGAAATGTCTTATTTGTCTGCCTCAATATTAGGGCTGCGCATCTTCACCGGTCTCACAATTGCGATTACGATTATCAAGTCCACGATTCGATTCGATTCCGCGATGCATCACGATGCATCACGATTGCAGCACAAGTGCGCATGGCTCTCCCCCCAAAATACTAAAGGAGATGATCAGAGACTGCAGACGTGGTACAGGAGATGTTCAGAGACTGCGGGCATGCTACAGGAGATGATCAGAGACTGCAGACATGCTACAGGAGATGATCAGAGACTGCAGACATGCTACAGGAGATGATCAGAGACTGCAGACATGCTACAGGAGATGATCAGAGACTGCAGACATGCTACAGGAGATGATCAGAGACTGCAGACATGCTACAGGAGATGATCAGAGACTGCAGACATGCTACAGGAGATGATCAGAGACTGCAGACATGCTACAGGAGACGATCAGAGACTGCAGACTTAGTACAGGAGATGGTCAGAGACTGCAGACTTAGTACAGGAGATGGTCAGAGACTGCAGACTTAGTACAGGAGATGGTCAGAGACTGCAGACTTAGTACAGGAGATGGTCAGAGACTGCAGACTTAGTATAGGAGATGGTCAGAGACTGCAGACTTAGTACAGGAGATGGTCAGAGACTGCAGACTTAGTACAGGAGATGGTCAGAGACTGCAGACTTAGTACAGGAGATAGTCAGAGACTGCAGACTTAGTACAGGAGATGGTCAGTTACTGCGGTTATGCTACAGGAGACGTCAGAGACTGCGGTCATGCTACAGTCTTTCTACTGATCTGATCCTAATCTTTATCAACATTATCCACCTGTTTTTAGCACTAGTGTCTTGCTGTTTTTTTTGTTGCGTTATGACATAAGGGCGAGGCGGGGCCCCTTGCATATAGGATCGGCCCTGGTTGGACACCCATTAAGTTATGTCTTAACGCAGTCAAAGTGTGAATAAGCCCCCTAATGCAGCACTTGGCTCCTTTTCTGGTCACTAGTCTGTACAGTACATGATACACAGAACACATTTATTAGCACACTTGATGTCTGATAGGTCCTCCCTCTCTGGTAATAAAGTAAAGGTAGACACTAGACAGGCACTAACTGTGGGACAGTCCGGTGATGAGCTCTCTCCTCTTCTCCTCCTCTGTGCTCCGCTCTGTGCCCGCACACTCCTCCAGCAGTCAGGAGCAGAGAATAATCCCGGCGCTCTACACCCCGCTCTGTGCCGTACACTCTCTGTACACTATCCGAACCAAACACAGGCACCCGCCCGCCCTCAGCACCACCCCTGACAAGACATGTGTGTACGGGGATACAGAGCTTCTCTCACACCTTCCTAGGTGATACGGCAGACCCCAGTAGAGAAGCGCGCACACTTCTATACAAACGAGTGAGAGGCAAGCAAATGACAAGCTATGACGCGAGGGGGAGGCGGGGCACTACGCAGCTTGCATAGTCTGTGTATAGGGCGGATCGGCCCTGGTTACAGTCATTGGGCGGGGCTGACGCCAGGAGAGACGTGGACGTAGGAGGAGAGAGGTACACCGGCAGTCACATGAGCGCGCCTCAAATACAAACACAAGGCACAAGGTTCGGTGCGCTCTCCCCGAGAGGGGCGGGGCCAAAACATCGATTATTGCGGTCGCATGCATCGGAATCGCATCGGGCACACCCGAATCGCGATGCAGCGATTAAATTTGACACCCCTACTTAATATGGTAAGTCCTGAAAAAAAAATCGCTGATCGCCACCATTACTAGTAAAAAAAAAAAAATGCCATAATCCTATCCCCTATTTTGTAGACGCTATATCTTTTGCACAAACCACAAAATTCTACTCACTCCTCTCACAGTAGTAGCTGGAGTCACAGACTCAGATCTACCATGGTTCGCATCATTCCTAGAAAATCGATCCCAGACATTGAAACTAGGATCCTTCACTTCAGAAGCTCGCACTATCACATGCGGAGTCCCTCAAGGATCACCCCTGTCGTCCATGCTCTTCAACATCTACCTCCGCCCACTCCTCAAAATCATCAGCAAACAGGACCTGCTCTACCACTCCTACGTGGATGACACTCAACTTTATTTTCGCATCACCGACAAAAAAGACCAATATCACGGACTAGGAAAGTGCCTGACATTGTTAGATAAATGGATGATGGAGAGCGCCCACAAACTTAATGGATCCAAAACAGAACTTCTCTTTCTCCAGGCAAACCGAAAGACAAATTGTAGGACAACATGGACACCTCCCACCATCCTTGGACAAACCATCATCCCAAGCACTAAAGTCAAAAGCCTCTGAGTTTTCTTTGACACAGACATGACTATGGACACACAAATAGGATCAGTAGTCAGCGGTTCTCACTATCTTCTCCGCTTGCTGTGTAGACTCATCCCCTTCATTCCGGAAGAAGACACAGCAGTAGTAGTTGGAACACTCATCAATTCCAGACTCGACTACGCGAACTCCCTTTACCTAGGACTACCGAAATACCAGATTTCTCATCTACAAGTTGTCCAGAACACAGCAGCCAGACTGGTAACGGGGAAAAAAAACTGGGAACCAATCACCCGGTCCTGAGGACCCTCCATTGGCTAGCAGTAAAGGATTGGGTTACATTCAAGACCCTCTGCCTCACATATAAATGCACAAAAGGAAATGCGCCTCAATACTTATGCGAGAAAATAAAACACTACACCCCAAATCGGGCCCTACGATCAACTAACCAGAATCTCCTCCACATCCCCAAGTCCCGCTACAAATCTAAAGGAGAACGAAGATTGGCAGTCCAAGGACCACGGCTATGGAACAGCTACCCACGGATATCCGCATGGAAGAAAACCATCAGGCCTTCAGGAAAAATCTTAAGACCCGCTTCTTCTGAAGGTTTCTGGATGACGACATTGGATACAAAGTGCCTTGAGGCAATTTAGTTCGCTATACAAGTTACTCACTCACTCAATCCAATCAATATACGCTTAGTGTGATTTTTTTTTTACCAAAAATATGTAGAATACATATCGGCCTAAACTGAGGAAATTTGTATTACATTTTCTTTATTTTGGGATATTTATTATAACAAAAAGTAATAAATATTGTGTTTTTTTTTCAAAATGTACGCTCTTTTTTTGTTTATAGAGCAAAAAATAAAAACCACAGAGGTGATCAGATACCACCATAAGAAAGCTCTATTTGTGGGGGGAAAAAATGATCAAAATTAATTTAGGTACAATGTCGCATGATGGCACAATTCACATTCAAAATGTGACAGCACTGAAAGCTGAAATTTGGCCTGGGCAGGAAGGGGGATGAAAATGCCCGGTATGGAAGTGGTTAAACGAAATTCCAAATAACTTGTAATTCCATCCTGCAACATATTCAGTGTTTGCCGCCTGGCAAGAAAAATCCTAAACAAGGATGAAGATCGGTGTGTTCCATGGCTCCAGCATTCCCTCCCTCTGAGCTTGCTCATGTAGCGCTGCCCCCTAGAGGGCCCTGGCTGATGATTGTCAAAGGCACAATCACTGAACACTTCCAGCACAGATAATTATGATTCCTCTAAGCATCAAAGCACAGTGCAGAGGGACTAGTTGTAAAGTTGGAGCTGTAGTAGGGAACAAGAGCTGCATAAGCTGCAACTAAGGACTAATTTTCAAGTGCAGAAGGCACTGCTGCTCCTCTGGAAAGCAATCCACGTGTGTTTGACGAAGGCGTGGCGATGTGTTGCCTCCTCACCACCTGATTAAAAACCCATGATTGCCATGCAATGCACATGATTGTGACATGGTACTACAGCAATTAGAAGTATAGATCAGGTGTGAGGAGGCAACCTTCTGCCCAGTGATCTTTGACTTCTCTCATGTTGTGCAGGTAGATCTCCACCTCTTTAGTTTTGCCTACCCCTGGTCTAGGGGATGTCTTTTAAGGTTTTAATGCAGAATAAACTTGTAAAGAAGGAGGGGTGTAGGGCATGGTATACTCCAATAAGTATAGGTTTTAATGAAGAGGACACTAATGTCTTGTAAACACGATCGGAATTTCTGATGAAAAAGGTCAGACGGAATTTTTTCATCGGATATTTCGACTGTGTGTGGGCCCCACCGGACTTTTTTCCTTTGGGGTTTAGAAGTAGAACATGTTTTATTTTTTTCCGATCCTATCGGAAAATCTGATCGTCTGTGTGGAACTCCGACGGAGAAAAAAACACACATCCTCAGAATCAATTTGACGCATGATCGGAAGCATTGGACTTATTTTTTCCCGGCTCGTCGTAGTGTTTTACGTCACCACGTGTTGGACGGTCGGAATTTGGTCTGAAAGACAGCTTGAACGGAATTCAGACAGAAAATTCCATCTGATTTTATCCCATCGGAAATTTCGATCGTGTGTACAGGGCATTACTTCGCCTTTTTGACAATAGCACTCCTTGACCACTGAGTCTGTAAGTGAAATGCCAGATTAGGGGTCTTTGTGGCTCTTATTTCCTTACAGCACCAAAAGTCACCCAGATCAGCAAACAGTCTTTATAGTTATTACTTCAATTGCTGGTCAGGGCCCCCTGGCATGATCAGTGATGAGCAAACTGTTTCACTTCCGCCCTGGATCAGGGTTATCTTTGGTGATCTTCAATTCCCCAAACCAGTCAGGTCTCGATGATGATAAAGGAGGTCATTGGCTACCATACAATTTTTTTTGTGCATTACACAAACAGGATCCCACTAAAATCATACACAGTATCATCTATCTTTGATCTTTGTTCAACTCAGTAGATTATGGAGTCTAAACTGCTAAAGGGTTCAGTAGATCCCTTCACTGGTTCACTTGAATTCCAGTGTTTCCGGACAAATAATCCACCCTATAGCAGCAATAGATTTTTTGGGTTTTCAACCAGGCAGTGGCGTAGCATGGGGGGTACAAGGGGGACCACCGCCCGGGCGCAAAATTTAGAGGGGTGCTGTCACGAGTGTGGGGAGGAGGGAGCGCCAACAACAGATGGGACATAGTAACATATGCATGATGTCACCACTCCATGCTTTAGCAGTCATTATCAAGCACGATTTCCTCCTTCCTACAGCCACCACTGTCTCACACAGTGGACCATATGACCAGACTGGAGCTAGCTGAAAATAGGTATGTCCATGGATCGGGGGGGGGGGGGGGGGGGGGTGCAAATTAAATTACTTGCCTCGCCCCAGGCGCTGACAACCCACGCTACACCACTGCAACCAGGTGAGTCCTTAAAGATCCATTTATCACTACTTATGATATTTAGAAAAATGTTGCTTTCCACTCTATTAAGGCATTTAGCATTACTATCGCTGGTGCTAGATGCGGGCGGCTTAAGATGTGATTAGGAAGAGACTAAGCATCTTCCCTGTGATCAGAAGCCTCGTTTGGGAGGCTGGGAATTTATTTATATTACTTTTTCATGATCAGCCTGGCTGGGATGAATGATAGGGTTTATTTTCCAAGATGAAAATGTGAAAAGAAAATCTGCAAAATTTGCACTTTGCCTAAGATTTGTGTTTCACCGACCGCGGCAGAAAAACATCAAACAGTATTTTAATATAAAGCTTACACTGGCCTCTTTCACTGCAGAAAAAAAGCAATTTGAGCAAATTGAACGGAGTGTCACCGGCTGCCTTTCTAATGCATTTTATATGACATACGTTGCTGTATCGCTACAATCAATGGTGTTCCGCCTTAGAAAAAGATATTTGTAGCCATGCTTTACAATAATCCTGCATTTGGTAACAGAAGCGTGGCTCTATTCTTGCTGTATTATTCAATTTTTCTTTGAAATTAATATTGGTTCAGCGAGACAGTAGCTGGCCTGTTTTTCTCAATTTTAAAGGGGGACATGCTCCTCCTTGTACCTTTTGTGTATAAATATGGTTTGGTTGAACCATTTTGTTAGCAATCTATAAAGCTTGAACAAGGGATCTAAGCTATCCCCAAAGCTTGCAACCTAAATTACTGTATATACTCGAGTATAAGCCGACCCGAGTATAAGCCAAGGCATCTCATTTTACCACAAAAAAACTGGGAAAATGTATTGACTCGAGTATAAGCCTAGGGTGTCCATCTGCATGCCTGTGTCTATGTGCATGCCTCACTGTGCCCATGCCTCACTGTGCCCATGCCTCACTGTGTCCATGCCTCACTGTGCCCATGACTAAACTGACGTTTAACATGGGAGTTTATGGAAGGGGTGTCCGGCTTTGAAAAATCGGTGCACCCCGGCCATAGGTCCCCCGAACAACAAACTTTGCACACTTGTAGACGAAGAGTGGGGCTACATGTGTGCCAAGATTGGGGTCCCCATAGTCCAGGAGATCAGGCACAAAAAGGTGACTAGAGTTTAAGCCGAGGGGGGAGTTTTTAGCACAAAAAAATGTGCTGAAATGTTTGGCTTATACTCGAGTATATACAGTACTTAAGTTAGCCAATGAAGGCTATCTCTCAAACTCTCTAAATTAATTTGTGACTAACTCTGTACAACACCCTACTACTTCTATGAGGTTTCACTGAAACGCCAGTGTGATTACACCATGGTTCTTTACTATTATGGTACTGATCCCGTGGCTGCGCACAAACTTTTGCATTAGGGTGTGCCCCTTAAATCTCAAACACATACTGTATGCGTGTGTGTACATGTGTATATGCAGTGAACCCTTGGATTGCGAGTGACACGGTTTAGGAGCTAATTAAAAAAAAAATCCTGACTCGATTTGCAAGCAGCATTCAAGCTGCTGGGGTGTGCAGTACCGCATTTGACCAGAGGTGCGATGGTGCCGGTAATACTCAGAAACACTTGGAGACGCTTAGAGTGTCTCTGGCTCCCCCTCACCTCTGGCAACTAGTTTTGTCTTGCACAGTCTTGAGGCACCCCATTCTTAAATGCTAAAAATATTCTACTATTTTTTTTGTATAATGCAGCAACATTCACATAGGTGGGGATGAGCCGAACACCCCCGCGTTCGGTTCGCACCAGAACTGTCGAACAGTCCGATCGTTCGAACATTTAGAACCCCATTAAAGTCTATGGGACTCGAACGTTCGAATTCAAAAACAATAATTTTAAAGACCAATTTTCAAGTTATTGTTGGAAAACATCTTTCAGAACCCGGGTCTTGCCCCAGGGAACATGTATCAATGGAAAAAAAAGTCTTAATACTTTTGTTTTTTCAGGAGCAGGACTCCTGAAAAAACGACCGTTTTTAAAACTTTTTTTTCCATTGATAGTAGTATCAATGGGAAAAAAGTTTTAAAAACGGTCGTTTCGTTTCACTCGAATTTGCCGCGAACGATCGCTTTTGTTCGAAATTCGACGAACGATCGAACGGACGATGTTCGAGTCGAACATACGTTCGTTTCAAACGCGAAGCTCATCCCTACACATAGGTAAGACACCCACTATTAGAGGTGATTTATTTTTCCAAAGCAATTACATTTTTGCAAACTGGTACTGACTTGTATTCCAATGTTTTTCTTCTCCCTCGGTTTTTCTCCATCACTTAGCTAATGTGACACCAGTGCTGATGGAGAGGGGTGGGGAAGGGTCAAACAAGGATGCTATGGAGATGCTAGAAGGTTATAATATTTCACAATGAAAACCTGTGGCTTTGTGTAATTAAAAGGCAGGTTTCATCCTTACGCCAGCTTGTATACAATTTTGGGGTACATTTTAGGCATTTTGAGAAGGCACCCCTGAAGAAACCTCAAGGCACCGCAGAGTGCCTGGGCACCCTGGTTGAAAAAGGCTGAACTAAACGGATCTGCATAATCCGGTAATGCTGTGTACACGCGATCAGAATTTCCGACAAGAAATGTTTGATGTGAGCTTTTTGGTCGGAAATTCCGACAGCAAAAATTTGAGAGCTGATTCTCGAATTTTCTCGATCGTCTGTATGCAATTCCGACCCCCAAAAATCATATGCATGCCTGGAATCATTGAACTTAATTTTTCTCAGCTCATCGTACGTGTTGTACATCACCGCATTCTTGACATTCGGAATTTCCGACAACATTTGTGTGCCCGTGTATGCAACACAAGTTTGAGCCAACATTCCGTTGGAAAAAAATCCATGGCTTTCTTGTCGGAAATTCCGATCATGTGTACGTGCCATTAGAGTAATGTAGGTCTCTAGCCACACAACATTGAGACAACTGCGGTATTAACCACAACCAGAAATAACCACCAGTTGGATTCTACCTAGTTTATGTATGACCATAATGACTGCCTTCAAGGGCCACCACTGCTGCACAAGCATAACACCGTATGTCTTTTCTCCCCTCCAAATCCACAGGGCCTATTGAATGTCATCCTGCAGGCCAAAACACCACATATCAATCCCTACAGCATTTGTATTAATGTTTATGTCCTGTACACATGACCCGACATGCCAAAATCCGATGTTTTTCCCGACTTGATTCCTCTCAAGCCTGCCTTGCATACACACTTTCAGTAAAAACAAAAACGCTCGACCAAAGCGTGGTGACATCCAACACGTACAACGGCACTATAAAGGGAACGTTCCATTCAAATGGCGCCACCCTTTCGGCTGCTTTTGCTGATCCTCGTGTTAGTAAAAGTTTGGTGAAAGACAATTTGCGCTTTTCAACCTTGTGCTTTTCAGTCCGTTAAAGCGTGATGAATGTGCTATCTCCATTACAAATGCTAGTTGTACCAGAACGAGCGCTCCCGTCTCATACTTGATTCTGAGCATGAGCGTTTTTTTCCCTCAGAAAAGCATGCACACGACCGGTTTTCGCAACGAGAAAAAGACTGACGAGAAACACGACGGAATAAAATAGAGCAGGTTCTAAGTGGCTTGCTCATACACTTTCTGCTGTCGCCACCCACGGCTTTTGCCTCATGTGAGCTGTCAGCCTGCTGGAGTACTTGTGTTGTATCAAATCATGATCATTGGGAAATCATTGATCATAAAATTTGTGAATAAATAGTGAGATTAAAATGGGCTTCAATATGGCAGTCTGTTCTTTTATGCCTCGTACGCACGGGCTGACTTTTGACCGTGCAAAAGTCCACTGTGACCCCGTTGGAAGTCCGATGGACAAAAAGAGCACAGGTTCTCTATCTAAGGTTCCTCGGACTTTAAACAACTCCGGCCGTGTGTATGAGGCATTACCCTTTGGTTTTATATCGTAATCTGCTACCTGAGCATCAATCATCCCCACTGGATGCCGGTCCTTTTACACTGTGACACATGCGAGTTTGACCATTATAATTTTTGGTCCAACCTACCTGGTAAGAGGCATCTGTCAACTGTTAATGCCTGGTGGTGGATTTCCCCTTATCTCCATTGCACAAATTGCACTTTTTGGATTTACAAATAGGTGATATATGGTGATATATATAGAACTCACTACTATATCAAAAACATTGGAGTTTTATGGGCACTAGGGTGCACTATACAGCAACCTCAAAACCCCTCAGTAATAATGAAAAAGTGATATAATGGTGACTAATACAAGAAGAAAAAATATTACATTTCGATCAAGAAACATATATATATATATATATATATATATATATATATATATATATATATATATATATATATATATATATATACACAATAACTGAAAATAGAATATACCGTAATTAATCGGCGTATAACACGCACAGGCGTATAACACCCACCCTAACTTTAAGAGGGAAGTTTCAGGAAAAAATATTTCTACAGCCCCCTGTGTATAACCGCAGGCACAGTTTACCCTCTATTTTTAGGGTAAAAAAGTGAGTGTTATATGCCAATAAATACAGTAATTAAAATTATAAGTAAATACAAAAGAATTAATAAAAAGTTGGAAATTGTGACAATAAAAGTCTATAAATATTTAACAGAAGACATGTCAAACACCAGTGTATTTGTGCCACATTTCAGATTGGTTGAAAAGCGTGTCCAAAAGAAAAACAATGATCTATCCTCCACCAGACTATGGATTGGCTCCCTACCAGATTTCCACGATCCCTTATGACAGGAGATTATAAACAGCATGTACAGTATTAGGTAGTCACTCCCAGTCTCGCAGTTCAGACATATACGGTCCTAGGGGGTCTCATTCACAAGTAATTTCACCGGCATCAATGCCCACCATGTAAGAAACAATAACAGCTCCACATAGTGTATTAAATGAGTAAAATAATTTATTAAAAAGTAGTATTGCACTTACAATCATGCAGTTAAAAAATCGCCTTGAATCTGATGTGCCGGCCAGTACACAAACTCTCAGGCATCCATCCACTGGGGGAACGTTTGGAGCTTCTTGGGTGACGACAGCACGCCGCTCCGCATGCCCTACGTCAGTTTCGTAAAATATTACTTCTTCCAGGGGCATTATTGTTTTTTAACAGATTGTTTGCATTTTTATGGACTGTATATTGACCTTATTTGAGTCGGGATGTTTGCGAGTTCACCTTTAATGCACTAATTTTGTTGCACTTGCACTTTATGTGTGGTGATTAACTACATCTAATATTATTTATTTATTTGTATTATTAGCGCTGCTTATGTTTATTTGTATCTGGTATAGACTGGTATCACAGTTAATTAAATAGCTGCTTTCTGTTCCATTGTTTGACCTAGCATGGATTTTTAAGCAGTTTACATGGTTGAGACAAACCACACAGCTTTTATTTATTCATGCAAAACCTTTATCCCAAAAGGAAAAAACTGTTTGCTGTAACTGCTTATAACGTGTGAGCTGGAGTTTGGCTTCAATTTGTTAGTGGTTCTAAATCTGCTAATACATTTAACACTACCCGCCCTTCCAGACTGACAATGCGGCTGTCTGCTGTGCCTCCTGTGCTCATTCTAACCACACTAGCAACAAAGATAAACAGTCCTACCTTAATCAGCAGAAAATAACTTCACAATAAATCATTATAAATATACAGTGTATATTGCAACAATTCCAATCTGCAAATCCGCATAACACAACCTCTCTCAAACCATACCTCTGCCTTGCAAAGTCTCATGGTTGAGAAACATTTATGGAAAACTGATAAAAAAATTGACAATGTTGATCTATCAGTGGTCATTGGAAGAAGACCAACTCTCCACAGGTGTACCAGAAGCAACTGAAACACTGACTGGACAGGGCAACCCTTGGACCCCACTACATGGAAAAGCTCAACCTTGACCCTCGTGGACAAATTGACCCATCTAAGACTGCGTGATTAGAAAGACAACAGAGTTCTTGTCACACAATTCATCCCACCTCTGCAAACCCCCATTGTATTTTTTAGTGGGACAAACACATTTACCAATCTGCAGGACACCAAAAAAGGCAATCTCAAATGCCACTTAGAATAACGCAATGGGCAAATAGAATGCGACTCTTGCAGCATGGAGCATAACATAACAAAGGACACAGGCCTTCTTCTGTCTGGGAGTGATCAACCTTTTCTAAAACCCTAAAAGAAACATTTATGGAAAACTGATAAAAAAATTGACAATGTGGATCTATCAGTGGTCATTGGAAGAAGACCGTCTCTCCACAGGTGTACCAGAAGCATAGGGTTATAGAAAAGGTTGATCGCTCCCAGACAGAAGAAGCCCTGTGTCCTTTGTTATGTTATGCTCCAAGCTGCAAGAGTTGCATTCTATTTGCCAATTGCTTTATAAAGTTGCGTTATTCTAAGTGGCATTTGAGATTGCCTTTTTTGGTGTTCAATCATAGCAGAGGACGGCAAAAGAGAAGACACGAGGACACCGCTCGCCGTCACCCGCTGCCCCACTGAGAAAGGTTAAGGCTGGGGGCACACTGGCAGCATTTGATATGGCACAGTAGCTGCGTTTCATGGAGCACACTGGCAAAATTTGATATGGAACAGTAGCTGCGTTTCATGGGGCAGAGTGGGAGCATTTGATGGGGCACACTGGTAGCATTTGATATGGCACAGTAGCTGTGTTTGATGGGCACAGTGGCTTTGTTTGATGGCACAGTGGCTGTGTTTGATGGACACAGTGTCTGCATTTGATGGCACAGTGGCTGCATTTGATGGTACAGTGGTGGCAATTTCTTTTTTTATTATTACATTTTTATTAGTATTGAACACATCCATTAAAATCAACATCATCCTGGGAAACCCAGCTGGGTAGACCAATTGAGACGAAAGATTGGGAGAAAAACAACTGGTTTATTTTCAAAGGCTCTCTGAGCGTGAACGTTCAGGAAAATGGCTACAAGATTAGGACAGGGTGGTATAGGATGCCGGACATTGTACATAAATTTGCTCCCTCAGTGCCAGATAGGTGCTGGAGGTGTAGAAGGGCCTTGGCCACTTTCCTCCATATTTGGTGGGAATGCCCCCTGATTCAACCATACTGGCAAAAGGTGCACGATGTGACAATAACGGTTTCTACGCTTCCCCTGGAGTTTTCACCAGCACAGTATCTGCTTCATCTTACAAAACTTTCCAAAAAGCGGTATCGCAACTCGATAGCGATACACATGATTAATGCAGCCAGACAATGTGTTCCTGTACACTGGAGGGCTGTGACGCCACCTCCCATTAAAGAATGGGTGGCGCGCATTAACCATATTGCAGCGATGGAGGAATTGATATGCACTGCACATGATTACATTTCCAAATTCACCTTTGTCTGGAATGAGTGGTTTGAGTTCCGAAACACAGCAGAATACCAGGCTCTTTTACAGACTACAGGCTAATTATGAACCCTACAGAAACGCCTGACTGGAGATTGGTTTGTTACACTGCCAGCCTAAGGCGCTTTCGTAGTGATTTAGATGGCGGGGGTAGTGGGCCTCCCCACCTACCTCCTCAAGTGTTTCTTTTTGAGAAGTGATGCACCCCACCCCTCTTCCCTCGTCCTAAATCCCCCTTCTCCCCCCCCCTCCTTTTTTTTCTCTTTTTTCTCTTCTTCTCTTTCTCTCTCTCTTCTTTCTTTTAGTTCTTACGGTTGGACGGCAAGGGTGGGTGTGGTGGCCATGGGAGGGCCTCCTCACTCAACCCTTTTACGTCAGGAGGATCCTGGTTGTGACTGTGGGACCGGGCTAGGCAGACGATAGATCTAGGTTGGTTGTGGTCCCTAGGTGGACATAGAGGCCCCTAAATAAAAACAAACTGCTGTGTCACTTCTAGATCACACTAGCATATATCTACACTAGGAAAGATATACAGTTGAGGGGGCCTATGCAGTATATGTGCTTATTCTCTGTTATATGCCTTGCACACTAGCCTCGTACTCTTTTTCCTACCGTGAATACTTTTCTTTAGATCCTCATGTGAAGACTTGTTATATTTGTCGAAATTGTTATTTCTGTAACTGTATCATTGTCCTATTTTCTCAATAAAATCTTTACGGTAAAAAAAAAAAAAAAAAAAAATCAACATCATATCACATATATTCCAATTTCTCATAAATGGAAACATCTTCATCAACATCAAAAAATGGAAACGTCACTTATCTCCCCCTCCCAACCCAAAAAAAAAAAAAAAAAAAAAACATTAATCATAAATTCACCCATACTCCTAAATGTGTTGCGTTCATTGTGCCTTATAACCACCTTTCTATCAATAAACCCCCTTCAGCCTAGTCCAAATGTCCTTCAGGAGATCCATCATTACACACAAGATATAAAAAAATGGATTCATAATTAAAAAAGTAATGAGGCTTCTATGAGCCATATCAATACCACTCTAAACACCAGTGAAGGAGAAAAAAGTGACAGCAATTGATGGGCACAGTGGCTGCGTTTGGGCACAGTGGCTGCTTTTGATGGGCACAGTGGCTGCATTTGACGGGCACAGTGGCTCCGTTTGATGGGCACAGTGGCTGCATTTGATGGTACAGTGAAGGAGAAAAAAGTGACAGCAATTGATGGGCACAGTGGCTGCGTTTGATGGTACAGTGGCTGCGTTTGATGGCACAGTGGCTGCGTTTGATGGTACAGTGGCGGCAATTAATGGGCACAGTGGCTGTGTTTGATGGTACAGTGGCGGCAATTAATGGGCACAGTTGCTGTGTTTGATGTTACAGTGGCGCCAATTGATGGGCACAGTGGCTGTGTTTGATGGTACAGTGGTGGCAATAAATGGACACATTTGCTGTGTTTGATGGTACAGTGGCGCCAATTGATGGGCACAGTGGCTGCGTTTGATGGTACAGTGAGGATGCAATTGATGTTTTTTTTTTCATAATTTTTCAGTTTGTTTGTGCCCCCCAAAAAATGTTGAGCACCAGCCGCCACTGTTCTTTTTCAAACTGTTTAAACCCTCTGAATGGCAAAATCCTTTAAACCCAGTCATGTAGGCCCTGCCCCTATGCTTCTAGACTTTTCTTGCTCCGGGTCTAACTTTCTTATTAGAAAGCATTCTTTGCAAACTGAGAGACATGGATGCACCCTGTAATAAATGAGCAATAAAAAAAAGATGTGAAATATGAACCTATTAATAAGAGGGGTTACATCATGAAGAAAGCAGAGAATATACTTTATTTGAACAGCGTCAATGTCTGCGAGATCACATTTTTAGTGAACTTCAGCTGGCCCAAACATTATTTTCCTGGTGACAGATTCCCATTAAAAATCTACTAGAGAATGCTTTGCTACAAATTATATCCCCATCAAGCAGTTAACTTTATTAAGATAAATCGTAAATGCCATGAAACTTACTTATGCATTCAATATGATATGTTTAATTGGTTGGAAAAAAAATCTGATCTATATACCTTAATACTTTAATCTCCCACATGCTAAATTTATTAAAATCCGTCAGGGATGACAGATGAAAAGATGCGCTTTATTTGCATTCAGGAAAAATCAAACCTGTCTAGTCAGCACTGCTGGAGAATCACAGAATTCTGTTTTCATAAATGTTATTGATTACACCTCATTACCTCTGTGCTTTGGATGCCTCATAAATCAGACCGCCACAAACTTCCCCCATACTTTCCTAAGTGTTTTTATTAAAATTGAGATTGCTACTGTACATGAAATGTATTATATTGTTAAATTCGTATTTAAAACGACATGTCTTCAAAGCTTGATTTATAATGAGAATCAAGCTATAGTGTACTTTCTACAAGTAATAGTTTGGAATTAATATAATAGTATTTACCTAGAAGTACGTTTTGATAAGACTGTCATGCTTATTCATTGCTGTTCCATATTTTGGCTATTGGATTTCATATAGAGTTTTGTAAAAGACCCTCTAATCTGTATATCTTGAGAACCACTGCCACAAAAATATTGAATACTGCTAAATTTATGAGTTTTATACACATATAGATAATTAATCAGTATATTCATTTCTATTTAAAAAAAATATTATTTATTGCCCTTTAACCACTTAAGACCTGGACCAATATGCAGGTTAAGGACTTTGCCCCTTTTTGCGATTCGGCACTGCGTCGCTTCAACTGACAATTTCGCGGTCGTGCCGCGTGGTTCCCAAACACATTTTTTCCCCTACAAATAGAGCTTTCTTTTGGTGGCATTTGATCACCTCTGCGGTTTTTATTTTTTGCACTATAAACAAAAATAGAGCGACAATTTTGAAAAAAATTAAATATTTTTTACTTTTTGATATAATAAATATCCCCAAAAAAGATATACATATTTTTTTTTCTCAGTTTAGGCCGATACGTATTCTTCTACCTATTTTTGGTAAAAAAAAAACGCAATAAGCGTTTAACCTCCCTGGCGGTATGATTCTGTCTGGAATTACGTACCAAAAGCGGTACAATTATTTTGCATGGAAATTCTGCGTTTTATACTGTAGGCCTGCAATTTTTAGGAATAACTCGCTTAAATTTGTCCAAACCAGAGTCTAGTAGACATCCCGGGTATGATAAAGTTTGAAAAAAAAATGATAAAATTATAATATAATAAATAACTATAAATAATTATAACAAATAATAATGTAATTATAATAAAAATTATTCACTAATGTAATCAAATCAAAATCACTGAAATTTGCTCAGTTGCAGAATTGTCGCTGTCATTACTTTTATTTTTTTATGACGAATTTCCCCACAAATCGCTATCGCTCAATTCTGCAAGTGATTATCATTTATTATCGCTGTTTTCTAGCTGCTCTAAAATCACTTTTGACATAAAGGGACACTTTTGGTTGCTATGGACAATCTACAGTTTGCAGGCACAAAAAAAATGTTTTTATTATGTAAAAGAACATGCAGGGCACTGGGCAGACCACTAGGGACAGGGGGGTGTGTACTTTTTACATACAGTACTGTAATCTTTAAGATTACAGTATTCTGTATGTAATGTGTTTGTTTACTTTTTTGAATTTGCCGCCGGTCTCCGCCCCCGTGCGCCGTTACGTCGCAGGGAACGGAGATCGGCGGCGCGCGGGCACTGTGTGAGTCGAATGGAGGACGCCACTCGCTCACACAGCGGGGATGCATCGCTGGATCCAGGGACAAGGTAAGTACAGTACCCCGCCTGAATAAACAGGTAAGCCAGCGCGCGCTGCAGGCTCTGCATTCACCCCGAGCGCGACTCGGGGATATCGATATTTACATGAAAAATCCACCCCGAGTCGCGCTCGGGGATACCGGCAGGGGGGTTAAAGATTGGTTTGAGCAAAATTTATAGCGTTTACAAAATAGGGGATAGTTTTATGGCATTTTTTATTAATATTTTTTTTTTTTACTACTAATGGCGGTGATCAGCGTTTTTTTTCGTGACTGCGACATTATGGTGGACACATCGGACAATTTTGACACATTTTTGGAACCATTGTCATTTTCACAGCAAAAATTGCTATAAAAATGCATTGATTACTATGAAAATGACAATTGCAGTTTGGGAGTTAACCACTAGGGGGCGCTGTAGGGGTTAAGAGTAACCTCATATGTGTTTCTAACTGTAGGGGTGTGGGGCTGGACGTGTGACGTCATTGATCGTCTTTCCCTATATCAGGGAACAGACGATCACTGACATTGCCACTGTGAAGAACGGGGAAGGTGTGTTTACACACACACCTCTCCCTGTTCTTCAGCTCCGGTGACCGATCACGGGACACCGGCGGCGATCGGGTCTGCAGGTCCTGCAGCCGTAGTCACGGAGCTTTGGACCGGGTCGCGGGCACAACCCATGAATGGGTACTTAAAGAGGACATACCCATACGTGATTGTGCCCAGCCATGCCATTCTGCCGATGTATATGTGCAGGAGGCGGTCCTAAAGTGGTTAAGTTTTTATTCTACATTTACTGTACAGTATATGTGAATTGAGCTGTGCAGAAGAAGTAATGGTGATCAGGGCCATCTTAATGCAAGGGCACCCCTGGACACTACCCAGGGGCCCTAGGTACATGGGGGCCCGCAATAATCTTGCATTACATTATACTTGCCAACTGTCCTGGATTTGCTGGAACAGTCATGCTTTTTACTAAACTGTCCAAATATGGTTGTGTCCTGGGAAGCGTCCCAGAACCTATACTGTGCCCTTCTGCATTCCCCCTGTACTGTGCCCTTTGTGTTGACTAGTCTTTGATTTATGGAATGTTTTCCTTGTGTAAAATTGCTTTTATTGAAAGTACTAATGAATATATTCTATATTAAATTCTATCAACTATTTATACTTTATTTCTTGAAAGTAGGTGTGTAAATTGGGGTAAGCTGGTGGGGCCCCAGCACATTACTTTGCCCAGGGGCCCATGATGCTATTAAGACGGCCCTGATGGTGATAGATATTGGAGCAAACTGTACCACTGACAAGGGGCTTCAGCGATAAAGCAACATCTTCTCCCCAATGAGTTTTTGGCTGGTGATGAAATGTTCTGGGGTTCTCTTTCTCCTATTTTGTGTTACCAGTTTGAATTTATGCATGCATCAGAAAATACTGGTCATGTGGTGCTATGAGCACCATTCTCTAAAACATTTTCCTATGAGCCCAGGTTGGCCTTTTTAAAGAACCCTAAGATGGTGTGTCCTTGACATTCTGAGCTCACGGGTAGTGGGTTGAAGGACACTAGAGATGCAACTATGTCATTTTTAACACAGAGTGCCGATACTTTTTAAAGTACTCACCGATACCAATTATCGATACCTATCACCTATGAAGAGTAGGTAGAGGGATCGTTTTGGAGCTTGAGGGTAAGTGAGGGCGGGGGGGTAGGGGGTAAGTAAGTGCAGGGTGGGGGGACTAGAAGGGACTTGTGGGAACACAAAGGACAAAAAGAGCAGGACTATGTGAAGTAAGACTGCAATTTTGTGTATAAAAGTTACAAAATACTCTCACAAGGTTCAAAGCAATTCCCCTCATCCTCCTTATTTGATGCCAATTACCCATCTTCTCCTGTCCCTAGTATTGTGTCAGTCCCCTTGTCCTCCCACCCATGATGTGGCTGTTTCTAGAATAGATTGAGTACACACTGGGAGCTCAATCTGTGGCCAAACAGCTGTTGGGGCCATCATGCCTCTGCCTCCTGCCTCTGAACCTCCATGGTTAAGTTTGGGTATTAATGGGTGAAGATAAAGCCATAGTAGTCAAGATGCTTGCAACCTCGTAATATCATAACATTTTTACTTCCAGACAGAGTGCTAACGACATTGTACTAGTGATCACCAAATTTCCCTGGATTGAGTTTGCAAAAAGTTTCGTAAGTCTTGCTCAAAGTTCGAATTTGGGTGCTTTCTTTCAGTGAAACCTATTTAAGTCTATGGGGAAGACATTTTGTTATCCTACTCTGGCCATTTGTAATGCTAATAAGCACACTATTGTCAAACAAAAGGCATAAAGAAGGAAAAGTGCCTTTAAGTGTAGTATCCAAAAGACATTTATTAAGAAAAAAGGCTAAACACTAGCCACTCACATGATACAGGTAGTAATCAGGTCCATAATGATAAATCCCTGATGAAGTCACGTGTCGTGACGTAACACGTCGGGCGTGGCCAGATAGACGCAGACCGGAAGTGAAGTGAGAAGGCACTCAAACACCATGTTTTTATTCTTATGCGATTTTAAAGTTTATTTTAATGTAAGAGTCCACTTATTTGCAATAAATATCCTTGAATTTGAACTTATTACACTATGGAGGGCATTTTTCCTTTTATTCTTTGATTTCAACTGGAGCATATAAAGATTTGAAAACAGTTTAAAGCCTGTTGTTTTTGGAGTCCAGATGCTGGTTTAACCTGTGGGTTTCAGGAAAGCGTGAAGTTATCAGTAATAGGATCCTGGAGTGACACATTTGGAGACTGAATATTCCTTTATAATTTAAGGCTGGATATACACTGTGAGGTGAGAGTTCTGTGAGCACATAACAGGTGTGTAAAGGCATGAAATGAACACATATTAGAGACATCTCTAGCATGAAGAACCATATTAGATATATTCCTTTTGGGACTTGATTTAATACACCCTTTTTTTACACATCTATATTACATTATTGTTTGTGATAATTTATTATTACTGTGCAAGATCACTTGTTTATTAATAAATCCACTGTTCTGTAGGTAGCCACTGATGCGATTGTGGTCCTCTGGGAGCCATCCCGAGGGTCAGAAGGAGTTCCGCTGATAGATCACAGCAAGATGAAGTACTGTAAGCCAGGAATTCCAGAGGGCAGTGGACTGAAATGTTAAGCAAGAAGTGGTCGGGAACCGTAAATTTTGAAACGCGTTTGGGAGGATGCATGATATACCGATCGGTGTATGGGCACGCTCCTTTCACAAGCTTGAGCAAATTCTGGTTCCCACCCACTTCCTGCCTGGTGCTGCGGTCCATGCTGCACTCCACCCCCTTCGGAGCTTCCAGCTTCCTCCATCTTGCAGTGATCCACCAGCGGACCTCCTCCACATCCTTGGACGGTTCCCAGCGGCCCACGATTGCACTGGTGGCTACCTATAGCACAGCAGATTTATCATTATGAGCCTGTTTACTACCTGCATCATGTGAGTGGCTAGTGTTTAGCCTATTTTTAATAAATGTCTTTTGGATACTACACTTAGGGGTGCTTTTCCTGCTTCGCTTTTTACAGTTGCACAGAGTTTGCTTCTACTCTCCGGATCAGCAGCTATTAGCGGACCATCCTCCCCTGCCCATACTGGATTGGTTTTATGGACGTTTAGGTACTGTCTGCACCCTATCATCAGGCGCATACTTGACATATAAACAAAAGCCATAAGAAGTCTGATTGCCATGGTGGACATGGACCAATGCCAAAGTAACAAAAATAAATAAAATAAAAAGACATAAAAATAAAATTCTCCCTGCACATAATTATCAGCTCTTCCTAACAGCTTCAACACGCACTAACGGTATGGCTGCTGTGAGCACTCCTGCCCCTATTGTTAAAAGGTAGCTTGGTTAAGCATTCCTTCAAATTGTTGGCTCTATTGGCTCAGCTAACCTGGATCAAAAGCTATGTGAAGTGAACCTGCAAACATTTTGGGAAAAAGTTTGTGAACACCTTAAACCCACGGTGAGGTGATTTCCCACAAACCCTTGGTAGCGGCGATCTTCAACTTTATTCCTAATACTTAAAGTGTCTCTAAACCCTCGGGGAGAAGTTACACCTTCAGGTAAGCTTAAATTAAGGCTACCCGTAGGTGCCTGCAATATCTCTGAGACCTACACGATCTCTGAGATATTTGCAATTTCCCAGAGTGACACCTTCTTCTACGTAATGCACCGTCTTTAAAGGGCACACTGTGCTGTTTCAAGCCGGGGTCATGTCGTTTAAGGCGGCTCCCGCACGCATGCATGGGAGTGATGTCACACGAGTCCGGCCAGTTACAGAGCCGGAGTTTGCGGCCCCTGGAAGGCAGAGGGGTGAAGATGGACGCTCGCTGCCATGGAGGAAGACGGCAACATCGCGGGCTTCTACTGCAGGTAAGTGTCACATAATGGGCTACTATGCGATGCATAGAGTGAGTGAGTGAGTGAGTGAGTGAGTGAGTGAGTGAGTGAGTGACTTGTATAGCACTACAAATGCAAACTAAAATCGCCTCAAGGCGCTTTTTACATTCAGCGTCGTACTGATCCTTCAGAAGAGGTGGGTCTTAAGTTTTTTCCTGAAGGCCCGATGGTTTGCTTCCATGCGGATGTTTGTAGGTAGAGCGTTCCATAGCCGTGGTCCTTGGACTGCAAATCTTCGTTCTCCCTTCGATTTGTAGCGGGACTTGGGGATGTGGAGGAGGTTTTGGTTAGTTGATTGGAGAATGCGATTGGGTGAGTAGTGTTTTATTTTCTCGCATTAGTATTGAGGCGCATTTACTTGTGTGCATTTGTGGGTGAGGCAGAGGGTCTTGAATGTGACCCGATCCTTTACGGTTAGCCAATGAAGGATCCTCATGGATGGGCAATGGATTCCCAGGGTTTTTTCCCCGATACCAGTCTGGCTGCCGTGTTCTGGGCGACTTGTAGGCACGAAATCTGGTATTTAGGTAGTCCTATGTAGAGTTAATTTGCGTAGTCCAGTTGGGAATTGATGATTGTTCCAACTACTACTGCTATGTTCTCATCTGGGATGAAGGGGATGAGTCTACGCAGCAAGCGGAGCAGCAGTAGCCCATTATGCTTTACCTTTGCAGGGAGACATAGAGGAAGTAAATCCCATCAGGGTTTACTTCCTCTTTAAAAGACAATTCCACCCACCCGCATAGTATATATCCAAAATTGGAAGGCTAGCTTTGCATGGAATTGAATTTTGTCGGAAAAAAAATGTTTATATGTTACTACACATAGCACCGTTTAATAATACATTGAGCATTTCTAATGACAAAAAAAAAGGTAAATGGCGGTTTTGCATTTGCTTCGAGTTCTTTAATTAAATTGGCTCCTTGATGCCCTAATGTAAGAGTATCTAAGAACTGCATTAGATTATGCAAATAAAACATTCAGTCTATGTGGTCTTTTCAAAGAAACCTCTAATTTTCTATCTTCAAAAGCGATATCAAGTGACTTACATAAATCCTAGATAAATGTGGCTTTTTTTTATATAGATAAATAGGAAAAAAATCACCAAAGAGGGGAGGAATAAAAAAAAAAAAAAAACGGAAAAAATATTTTTTTTCATCTTGTCTGTTTTTGCTGCAGAGCGATTTGCATTTCATTAATTCTCTGTTGGTTTGAAACTGTCTCTTACATTTTCACAGCTGTCCCAAAAGAAAATGGTTTGTGATGTGGGCACACATCATAGCATTCCAATGCAAGGCATTCTGGTGACTGAGCACCAGAGTAACTCCGACTTTCTCTATTAAAACTGGAAGAACATGGAAAGAGGCTTTTAGAGGGGGAGTTGTCTGCCTTCCCTATACACTTGCGGCAAAAGCACATTCACACTAATCAATTTCCACATAAGACTATTGAAGTGGAATGTGCAATCCATTATTCGAGAGACCTGTGTACCCGGAATAGCACTAGGGTTTTGGATTATGTAAAAGACTAAAATGAGTATGAGTATTGCCTAATACATTCACCCTTTGAAAAGGTACAAAACAAAAGGAGAGGGAGGAGGACAAGGACAGAATGGGAAGTAAGGAATAAATGCTTGATCTGAAAGCTGTGCGTGTAATAATTGAAGCAGCTAATAACACAGATTCAAATACATATACTGTATGTTTTACTGGCCAAATTTTTTATATTTCCTCCATTCAGTTCTTATGCCTAGGATAAAAAAACAACGGTTTTCCCAACAGAATTACTCTCAGGGTGCCTTGCATACACACGTCCGAGAAAAGTCTGCCCGTCCAAAGCGCGGTGACGTACAACACGTATGACTGCACTATAAAGGGGACGTTCAATTCCAATGGCGCCACCCTTAGCTGATCCCTGTGTTAGTAAAAGTTTGGTGAGAGACGATTTGCGCTTTTCAGTCTTCGTGCTTTTCAGTTCGTTACAGCTTGATGAATGTAGCTTTGACTAAGCATCTATCCATGATGTGAAACATGTTAGCTTTTTTGTCCCCTATGTCCACTTTCTACCATTGATTGCAGTGTTGCATGAATTTTCGGAAGTTATACAGCTTTGGATTTTATCCTTTGTTCATTTTGTTTCAATACATCGCCTATCCGAGTGCGGCAGTCCAGGAACATTTTTTTTTCCACAGCTTGATGAATGTGCTATCTCCATTACGAACGCTAGTTTTACCAGAAAGAGCGCTCCTGTCTCATACTTGATTCTGAGCATGCACAATTCTTGATTCTGCCCTTTCGGAAAATCCTACAGACGGACAGATTTCCCGCTCAGATTTTTGACCCGACGGGAAAAAAATATCTCTGTTTTGTTTCCCGTCGGAAAAACTACGATGGAGCATACAGACGGCCAGGACTCCCGACCAAAATCTCTCATAGCAGTTTTTCCGTTGGAAAAAACAGTTGCGTGTATGAGGTATTCGATTTAAAAGCTCTGACACATAGTAATGCCCTGTCTTGTTTTCCTTGCACGTGCCTGGGTATCCTTTGCAAAGTGGATTTTCACCATATTCACTAAGATAAGGAATAAAAAATTCCCTTGCAAAGTGATCATCCTATCAAAGCAAACAAGAGAAGGTGCCACCATCTAGGTGTAAACTGTTTATTGAGGAAAAATATCAAAACAAAATAATGCACTCATGGCATGATAGGCAAGATCAGCATGTCATTAGTGTGGAATAAAAGTTCTAAAGGCTGAAGGTTTTTTACCTATTTTTACCTCTTCATTCTATGCATGAAGGTAAGAAAACTTACTGTGTTCAGTGGCTCGCCCCCCCCAATCCTTGTCTGAGGTCCCTCTAATCCAGCGATGTTCATGATCCATCGATCACAGCCAGTGAGCCAATCAGGAGACAGCAGAGGCGGGGCGCAGACGCAGCTCTATGTGTCTAATGCATACATAGAGCCACGGTTCGGGAGTGAGCAGGCAGTGCTGCCCCCCGAGTAACTGACTTTCTAGGGGGAGGAGTCAGAAGCACCGGTGGGGGACCCAAAATGAAGAGAATAGGAGCTGCTCTGTGCAAAACCACTGCACAGAGCAAGTAAGTATAACATGTATGAACAGCACTTGCTAAAAAATCTTCAGTCATAACTTATGGAATAAAACATTATGAAACACAGTCCATGATGTCAGCCAAGTAAAGTGAAAAAAAGTCCACTTGGTTATACACAGCACCCGTTCTCCGTGCACCTATGAAATAAATATTAAAAAACACAATCCATATTATCAGCCAAATAAAGTGAATGTGAAAAAAAGTCCACTTGGGTATATACAACACCCGTGCCCTGGGCACCTTTGCCCCACTATGAGACTTATGCTGTTTCACCTCATGCTCATGTGACACACACCACACTCACTGGACTCCAATGACCCTCCTAATGTATAGTAGAGATGAGTCACTTATCGCTTTGTAGGTCACCTCAGGACATCTCTGAAATTCCCAAAGGCTCCTGGCTTGGATCCAATCCCCTCCTGTGAAAGATCTCATATGCCTCTCCACTGCAATGGGCAATGGATGGGAGTAAAAAAGAAGAGAGGAAGACTCCCATAAAATCTTTTAAATGGATTACATATTTTCAAAATGTAAAAAAAATGCCACTGATATACAATAACATATTCAGAGGACACTGAGGACTGAGGACAAAGGCAGAAAAATGAAGGTTTGAGGGTTATACAGGAAGCACGGCCTTCACCCAGACATTACTGTACTGCACCAGGCCACCCCAATTCCTTTTGTCTATAATTCAGTCATCCTGGTTCTTGTTGCCACTTACACACACAAGACCAGATGCAGAAAAAAAATGCCAATACTCAGGGCTTTTTTTCAGGGGGACCTTGGGGGAACTCAGTTCCACCACCTCTGGCTCGGACCCTTTGGTGCCTACTCACCACAATCACTTGTAAACACAGAAGTCTGGTTTCTGTGTTTACAAGTGACAGCTCTGCACTCTGTGTGTAACCCCCTGAACTCTGCACTCTGTATGTAATGCAATCCTGGGATTTAATGCCCCTTTAAGACCCTTCTACTGTTTTTGAAATCTGAACAGGGTCGTGGTTGAGTTCCTGCACCTATTTTCTGAGAAAAAAAGCTCTGCCAATATATGGATTTTTAACCACTTAAGACCCGGACCAATACGCTGGCAAATGACCCAAGGGGTTTTTGCGATTCGGCACTGCGTCGCTTTAACAGACAATTGCGCGGTCGTGCGACGTGGCTCCCAAACAAAATTTGCGTCCTTTTTTTCCCACAAATAGAGCTTTCTTTTGGTGGTATTTGATCACCTCTGCGGTTTTTATTTTTTGCGCTATAAACAAAAATAGAGCGACAATTTAAAAAAAAATGCAATATTTTTTACTTTTTGCTATAATAAATATCCCCCAAAAATATATAAAAAAACATTTTTTTTCCTCAGTTTAGGCCGATACGTATTCTTCTACATATTTTTGGTAAAAAAAATCGCAATAAGCGTTTATCGGTTGGTTTTCGCAAAATTTATAGCGTTTACAAAATAAGGGATAGTTTTATTGCATTTTTATTAATTATTATTTTTTTTACTACTAATAGCGGCGATCAGCGATTTTTTTCGTGACTGCGACAATA
Source organism: Rana kukunoris (assembly GCA_029574335.1). Classification (NCBI taxonomy): domain Eukaryota; kingdom Metazoa; phylum Chordata; class Amphibia; order Anura; family Ranidae; genus Rana; species Rana kukunoris. The sequence goes on along the minus strand of CM056059.1, from coordinate 113,272,285 downwards.
TGGCGGACACTTCGGACAATTTTTACACATTTTTGGGACAATTGTCATTTTCACAGCAAAAAATGCATTTAAATTGCATTGTTTACTGTGGAAATGACAGTTGCAGTTTGGGAGTTAACCACAGGTGGCGCTGTAGGGAATGTGTACCTAATGTGTGTGTTTACTACTGTAGGGGGGTGTGGCTGTAGGTGTGACGTCATCAATCGCGTCCCCCTATTACAGGGATGACGCGATCGATGCTCCGGCCACAGAGAAGCACGGGGAAGCCGTGTGTACACACGGCTCTCCCCGTTCTTCCGCTCCAGGGACGGATCGCCGCACTGCAGCGGCGATCGGGTCCGCGAATCCCGCGGTCCCGGTCCTGGAGCTTCGGACCGGGTCGCGGGCGCGCGACCGCGGGCGCGCGCCCGCGACCCACGGCTGGGTACTAAAACCAACGTATATATACGTTGATGTGCCCAGCCGTGCCATTCTGCCGACGTAAATCTGCAGGAGGCGGTCCTTAAGTGGTTAAACATGATTGGTGGTAAAGTTAACCGAGAAATGGAAAGTTATACACAGCACAGACCTCGGGAAGCACAATACTACTGACCCCCAATGGAGCTGTGTGTGCTTATTTTGCATGGGATTATACAGAACACATATTAAGATAAATCAAGAGAACTTGCTGACTTTAGCATAGTTGTTGTATCCTGAACATCATTAGTAGCTCAAGGATTGTTTTCACTTATAGGCTAGAATAGCTTTTTATATTCATTAGTATCCTTGTGAGTTTAAAAAGAACTTCAGCAATCTTCTAGTACAGTTTGGCAGCGTACAGTCACAAATGAATGGCAAGAAAACTGTTCAAAGAAAGTTAATCCTATCTAGGACAAGGACGTTACCTAAATATTGTTACCTATTTATAGTATGAGCCTGCAGTTGGCTGACGAAGAGGTCCTGTGTGACCTCGAAACGTTGCACTACTGTGATGTTTGTTTTGCATTACATTTTTGGACGAAATCAACGATACACGGTGTGCTGGTAAATATGTTTGTTTACGGTTGGCTACTGTTTATTTGTTTACCTTATTATTCTTAGCTGCTCTGTATAAAACTTTTAAAGTAGACGTGCACCCTAAAACTATAGACATCCACGATCTAACACTAACCTATCTAGCGCTGTGAAGAAGACATCAGTATACATAACTTTTTTTTAAGCCGATTTGACCCAATCCTATGCTGAGCTGTCAGCTGCGGCTTCAGTGTGGAGGTGGGTGCAGAGGACACAGCCGACAATGGAAGCTTTATAGTAAGTCTATGAGTGATGTCACTCCCCATTCATTTCACAACCGTATTGGCTGTGTCCTCTGCAGAGCTTCTGTTGCTGGAGATCGGGTCGGATCAGCTTCAAAAAAAGTTATGTATACTGATTTTTTCTTTACAGGTAGGTTAGTGTTAGATCTAGTCTATAGATGCAGGGATTTTAGTTTTAAGGTTGGACTACTACATAAAGCTGTGTCCACACAGGCCAAAAAAATTCTGAAATCGGCCAGTTCCGGAAAAACTGTATGGCTTTAAGCTAGTGTGTGCAGCTGTCAGTTCTACAGAAGGCGATCTCATGACCAGCTTCTGTTGAATGGGATGAAATTCCGAAACAAAATATTTCAGTGTGCACATGTCTAACTTCTAGTGTGTACCAGATACACTATATTACCAAAAGTATTGGGACATCTGCCTTTGCACGCACATGAATTTTAATGGCATTCTGTAGGGTTCAATATTGCGTTGGCCCACCCTTTGCAGCTATAACAGCTTCAACACTTCTCGGAAGACTGTCCACAAAGTTTAGGAATGTGTCTATGGGAATGTTTGACCATTCTTCCAGAAGAGTATTTTTGAAATCAGGCACTAATGTTGGGTGAGAAGGCCTGGCTCGTGGTCTCCGCTCTAGTTCATCCCATGGAGGAGCTCAGCTATGAGGAAAGATTAGAGGAACTGAATTTATTTTCACTTGAGAAGAGGAGATTAAGGGGGGATATGATCACCATGTACAAATATATAAAGGGTCCCTATAGTGAACTTGGTGTTGAGTTATTCACTTTAAGGTCATCACAGAGGACAAGGGGGCGCTCTTTACTTTTGGAGGAAAGGAGTGTTAATCTCTAAATACAGAAAAGGTTTCTTCACAGCTGGGAACATGTGGAATAGACTCCCTCAGGAGCTGGTTCTGGCTAGCTCAGTAGATTGCTTCAATAAAGGTCTGTATTTTTTCCTAAATGTACATAATATAACTGGGTACTAACATTTATAGGTAAAGTTGATTCAGGGAAAAACCGATTGCCTCTTGAGAATCAGATTTTTTCTCCTGCTGGAGAAAATTGGAGAATGCTTTGCTGTTTTTTTCTGCCTTCTTCTGAAATAACTGTGGGTATGAAATTGTGTATTTAGGTTTGTATATGTATATTTTTTATTGGTTGAACTAGATGGACTTTTTTTAACCAGACTAACTATGTAACTATGTACCAAGCTTAATAGTTCTAGCATAGATTTATGCACACAATGTAATAAGTCAGTGGAGTGACTTATAGCCTTCACTTTGACTCTCAATTACAAAATCGAAAAAAAGAGAGGGCCAGATTTATGTAGATGGGCGCATCTTTGTGCCGGCGCATATACGTTACGCCGACGCAACCTAGAGAGGCAAGTACAGTATTCACAAAGCACTTGCTCCCAACGTTGCACCGGTGTAACGTAAATGTGAAGGCGCAAGTCGGCGTAAGTGGATGTGGGTGTGACCTTATGCAAATGATGGCCTGAGCCTGGAGCAGAGACTTACGCCCGGCGTATAATCCACGGAGCATGCGCAGTGACGTCAACGTATATCCGCTTCCCTGTGCGCATGCTCACAACTACGCCGGCCCAACTTCCTGGGAATACGCCAGGACTACCGTCTTACGCCGAGCGCATGAATACACCCAGACATGCACCCATCCGATGCAAAAGTACATCCTGCTCCCCCCCCCCCCCTTTAGCAAGGTCCTTTTTGCTGCGGGGTGGCTGTTCGCATTCCCCGGAGGGAGAGGAGGAAGAAAAAAAATTCACCCCAGGAGATGGCAGTCCTCATCTCTGGCATGGAGAGGTACGACGCCTTCCTCCATGGTGCCCAAAGTCGGGATACCAGTAGGGCCAGGAAGCAGGTCATCCTGGAGACCATCACCTCTGAAGTCAATATCCAAGGCAATGAGACCCGGACAGCCACGGATATTAATAAAATAATTAATGATGTCAGGCGCAAGGTCCGGGAGAAGGTGGCCGCCATCAGGAGGCACTAGAGGGGCACGGGGGGTGGACCCCCCTGTGCAGTGAGCTTGATCTCGGAGGAGGAGGTGGTCGTCCGGTGTCTGGAGAGGGAGCAGTTGGAGGGCATGAGGGGCTTTGATTCCGTAACTGAAGCCTCGAGGACAGGTAAGTGTTGTTTATCCCCCATCCGGTGTGTAGCATGTGAGGGGGTGGAAGGGGACATGTGACAAGTGTGAGGGTCCACCAACATGTGAATGCTTTGTGTCATCCACAGATGTGCAGTAGGGAGCGGGGCCATCTGCTGCCTGTGCCTATCCCACATCATCCCCGGAACATCAGCCTGATCCTGACCCCCTAGGAAGCCAGGAACCTCTCCTCTGGAGGTGGTTGAGGAGGAGACTGTGAATTTAGATGAAGATTCCCTCTACTTTGAGGAGTCCTCGGTTTTGCCTGGGCCCTCTCACACCTCCTCCCCCTGCAGAGGAAGCCCCTCATGGGCGACACCTTACACCCGGGTCCAATCCTCCTCTGCCCCCAGGAAGGCGTCACGGAAGACCAGGGGTGTTTCTGATGCCGTCCACGATGAAATGGCAAGGGACCAGGCCCAGCAGACCCGGCATATGGGGGAAATAGCGGGACACCTGCACCGGGTGGCTGACAGCCTGGCCTCCCTGGCACAGATGACTGATGGCATGCAGGATATAAGTGCCAACTGTGCTGCAGTGGTCACCAGCCAGGGGGAGCTGCAGGCAGAGGTACACACCCTTACTGGGGCAGTCCAGGCCAACAAAGCTGCCATCCAGGAAGAGGGGAGGCAGAGGCAGCGCAACCAGCGTCATAATCAGAACCGCCAGCTGAGGATGCAGGCCCAGACAAACCACTTCCTCAGCCGTATTGCCGTGGCCTTGGAGGACAGGCAGCCATCACCTGCCAGGAGTGGTCCACCCGGGTATGAGCCACCTCCAGATGCCCCACCCCCCCACCCGAGGCTCCCTCCAGGCAGCTGAGGAGCCTGAGAGGGGGCACCAGATGGAGCCCCCGTCAGGCCAAATGAGTGGCGTTTATTTTTTCTGCTTTGGATATGATTTTTTTGTTTTTATTTATGCTCAGGATATGAGTTTTTTTTTTGATTTATGCTCAAGTCATGAGCCTTTTTTTTTTTTTAATGACTGCACACAGGCAGTAGTGCAGGCTACAGTGTGAATAGTGTGTGAATGTGGGGGTGACACTCCTGCCAGTAAGGGGTGTCACCCTCGGTCGTTGGGGAGAAGTTATCCCCACGGCCGTGTGAATGTGGTATGAATGGACAGTGACACCATTGGGGACTTGGCGCGGCGTTGCTGCTCCCGAATCCTGCATGCCAGACTTGGGCTAATCCAATGTGATGTGGATGTGGTGTGTGTGATCTAGGGACCACAGTGGTGTGCAAGCGTGCATTGTCTGTGTGACATGATGAATGTCCAAAGATGCCTACCACGAGGACCCTCCTGACTGCTCTTCCCTCAGCAGACGGGGTAGTCTCGGGCAGGTGGGGACTGTGTAGGTCGGGGGTCAGGTCATCACATATGTCAATCTGCAGGCCCTTTCTCATGGCGTAGTTGTGCAGCATGCAACATGCACCGATGATCTGACACACAAAGTTTGGGGAATACAACAGGGCCCCCCCCAGACTTATCCAAGCATCGGAAACAGGACTTCAGGAGGCCAAATGTGCACTCCACCACTGCACGGGTACTTATGTGTGCCGCATTGTAGTTTCTCTCTCCTCTGGTTTGGGGATTCCGGAAAGGAGTCAGGAGATGGGGCCCAAGTGCATATGCAGAGTCACCTGGAAGGGAAAAGACAGGAGGATGTTAGTCATGCATGTGCCCCTCGTGATGTCTGCATCATGGGGTCGGACAGTCATGCCTGACTCCAATGTCACTCACCAACCGGCCAGCTGTCCCTGTACACGTTCTGTTCAAATTCTGTTGGGATGGGGCTTTGACGGTATATGTAGCTGTTGTGGCTGGACCCAGGGTGTTTGGCACGGACGTGCCATATGAGACATTGGGCATCGGCTATCACCTGTACGTTAATGGAATGCCAGTGCTTCTGATTGCGATATATGTGCTCTGTGGCACGGGGGGGGGGGGGGGGCTGTAGTGTGTAATCAATGATGGTGCGTGGGAATCCTGCAATTCTGTAGAAATCCAGCATTGCCTTCTGCTGCAGATGCTCATTGGTGGGTCTGATGATGTGGTGGGACATGCGTCTGAGGATTGCGGGGACAACCTGGTGCACACATCTGCTCATGGTGGATTGTGACATCCCAGCCACGACTCCACTTATACGCTGAAAAGAACCACTGGCAAGGAAATGGAGTGTTGCCAGTACCTTGACCAGTGCTTGTGAGCAGTGTGTCTTGCTGGTGATGTCATCTTTTAGGGCTGTGGTTATTTCCAGGATGGCATCAGGGCTGAATCTGAAGATGCGATACACCTCCGAATCACCCATGCCAAAGAGGCTCATGCAGGTGCGGTACATCCTCTCACGTGCCCTCCTCCTCCGTACCGGTGGACCCATTAATAGTGCTAGGACCACGGCTGCCCCTGGCATGTTGGCAGACAGATGTGTTGTCCTGCAAGTGGGGTTGCTCAGCTTGCTAAGTTCGTCCATAACGGTGCTGCTGTAGCTGCTCTCCAGCTGACCTGTGCACGTCTGGTGCAAAGATAAACCAGCTATTTGTTGGAATAACTTTACGCCGGACGTACGACTTACGCGCATCGCGTAGCCTGCGCCGGACGCGCATACGTTTGCGAATCGGCATATCTCCCTCATTTACATATTTGAATAGGAAATCAATGGGAGCGGCAGATGCGTCCAGCGTAAATATGCGCCGGCGTAGGAAAGTTAGGTCGTTCGGAGGAAGCCTATTTTCAGGCGTATCTAGTTTTGTGGGTACGGCGCATAGATACGACGGCGCATATTTCCACTTACGCTGCGTATCTCGAGATACGCCGGCGTAAGTCTTTCTGAATCTGGCCCAGAGAGTCTAAATGCAAACAGGATATGTTGTGTTATTTCTATAGGAAGCCCATAATGATTGTGTTCATCAGTGCACCTAGCATTTAATGTTTATTTCGTAAAATAAATATTTTATAAAAATAGCAAAAAAATAACTATGACAGCAGTATAAAAATGTGTACAATAATTGTCTTTTTTTTTTTTTTAAATAAAACTGACTAGATTTTTCCTAATGCTAAAAATCATGTTAACTTGGCAGCCTCATTATTTTTTTCTCATCCTGCTAAACTTTTGCTACTGACCGTTGACTTACTAAAAAAAAAAAAAATACACAAAAAAATCTGCATTTTTTAAGCTGTAAAATAACATGACATCTGCTGTCAAGTTTGCAGTTTTTAGTTACTGTATATATCTCAAAGTTCAGAAAAGTCAGCTTACAAATCAATTTATTTTGTTCTAGCAAGCAAGTGTATTGGAAACAAATTATGTCTTCAGGCCTCCCTTTGATACCTTACTTAAAGAGTACATTTTCTAGGTCTGCGCTCTTTTTTTTTTTTTGCAATCAATTTTCAGTTTGTCTTAAAGGGATTTTGTGATTTGATCACTGTTATGACTATTCATTTGCTAAGGATGATAAAAAAAAGAGTGGTAATCATTTTTCTATTGTGCTTTGGGGATTTTTTTTTTATCCTAATTTGAGTTAATAAGAAGCCGGTAAAGTGCTGCTAATATTTCTGTTACTGATACATTCTGATCAACATACGGTATGCCCCATGAAGCAGCATAAATAAAAAATCTCATTTATGTAGTAAATAAATTAATATAAACAAGTCTGTTTAGATGGATAATTGCCATCATGCACAACAGGCAAGTCATGTAAAGTATAAAAAACACAAAGAAAACAATTCTGATTTTAATGCTATGGATAATTTTACAGTTGGAACAGAAGAGAATTACGGTATTCCTCATTAACATTAATTGCTTTAAAGTTGACCTTTCCGTAACGTTATGAGTCCACACGCAGAAATGTATGGCTTATTACAATATACAGCCAAAGTATTATTTGCTATTTTTGTATGTTTCATCATTAACCACTTGCCTACTGGCGGCCACTTTTACCCCCTTTCTGCCCAGGCCATTTTCAGCTTTCAGCGCTGTCGCACTCTGAATGAAAATTGCGCAGTCATACAACAGTGTACTTATTTGACATTTTTATCATTTTTTTTCACACAAGTAGAGCTTTCTTTTGGTGCCATTTAATCAACACTAGGTTTTTTATTTTTTGCAAAACATTTTTCATAGCTTGTTATAAAATGTTGCAAACAGGTATTTTTTCTCCTTCACCGATGGGCACTGATAGGCTGCACTGATGGGCACTGATGAAGCAGCACTGATGGACACTGATAGGTGGCACTGATGATGAGGCACTGATGAGACTTCACGGATAGGCGACACTGATGGGCACTGATAGGTGGCACTGATAGGTGACACAGAAGGGCATTGAGAGGTGGCACTGATCAGCACTGATAGGCACTGTTAGGTGGCACTGATGGGCACTGATAGGTGACTCTGATGAGGAGGCACTGATGGGCCCTGATAGGTGACACTGGTGCACACAGTAATTGTTATCACTGGTGAGCACTGGTGGGACTGCACTGATAATCAGGACACTGATAATCAGTGCCCTGATTATCAGTGTCAATGTCCCTTTAACACAGGGGGTGTCAAACTCAAATTCATCGTGGGCTGCATCAGTATTATGATTGCCCTCAAAATGGCCGGTTGTATCTGTAAGATTAGATGTCCAGCGCATCCCCTCCCCTTACATTAGATGTCGAGAGCCATCAGAAGTTGAGTCCCCCACTCTTGCTTACATCCTCACAGTGCACTCCCCTTTCCTTATGCTGCTGCTGGGAAGAAGCTGGATGCATTGCTTTAAAGCAGAAAGTAAGAGTCTGGAGGAGGACCAGAGAAGGTCTGGAGCTCTCCTGCAGCATAAAAAAAACATTGAAATCCATGCGTCTGGAGCCCTGCATGTAGATTAGGGGCCGGGCGCATGGATTATGGGTCCGGCGCCCCTGCGCCCCTAATGGAGCGACCGACACTGGTAAAAAAACTCACATAAGGTGCTGCCACACTGCACACAATGGCGGCTGGACCTCAGCCATCTAAATCGAGCTGTACAGCTATTTTGCGCCAGGAGCACGGCTTTACCACAAGATATGTCCTTTATATATGGAGCCCTCACATCAGAATTCCAATGAATGGGGGCAACACGGGCCATGGAAAGTCATTTCCGGGCCCAGCACCATACTAGTGTAGTCTGTGATGTAACTTCCGGTGCCAGTGCCATGTTTTTGTGGCCATTAGTAAACCCATTTGGTATGTCTAGTGTTCTTTGTATATTTGGAGTTTATGCCGCCTACCGTCCCATGTTACATTCCTTCTGCTTTCAATGTGAAACATGTCATCACTTTCACACCTGCAAATCATGTAGTGCTTCCATATTTGTGTCCATCCCTTGTATAATGTGAGCAAATACATTTACATTTAAATACAGTACATATATTAGCAACAGACAGCCCAGTCAGGGCTGGACATCATCACTCACATAAGCAGGAGATGCACGCTAGCAGTGCAGGGCCGCCATCAGGGGGGTACAGGCAGTATGCCCGTAAGGGGCCCGGATGTCCCTAGGGGCCCAGATGGCAACCCCCTCTTGTTTTATTTTATTTTTTATAAAAATGTTATAAAAAATATATATTATTATTATTATTATTATTATTAAATGGCCCAGAGGTCCCCAGGTCCCCCGGATGGCAACCCCTCCTTTTATATACATTTTTTTTTGTTCATTATTTATAATGTTTATTATTAACATTCCATGTTTTACAGTTATACGGCTTTGCGATTTTATAACAGAAGTTGAATACAAGAACAATTTAAAAAAAAAAAAACATTTTCAATAAATACTTCATTGAATACATTTTTTTTTCAAGTTTAAAGGTTTTTATTGATTTTTTTAAAAAAAACATTGACAATAAATCCGAACAACGGAAAGTACAAAAGCATCATTACAGGCTTACTGTACGGATAACAGGTGTGAAACATAAGGTTCTTACTGCAACAAGGTGTAGGGAACACAGAACAAATTAGTGAACTTATAGATATCATGTGTCTTGAGATCCCCTTAACGTGAGGACCGATCCCGCCTCTCCCCGCACCCCTCACGGGAGTTAGCTGTACAAGAGAGGGGCAGGAGGAGCCCACACCGATTATGTATGACAAAGTGACAGACAGTGGGGGTCACTATAAAAAAGCGGACCGCAGGAGACCTCCTGCACCACAGCCTAACCACACAAGACAACTGCCGGTAGTAATCTGTAAAAAAAGCATAAGGTGGGCAGTAGGGGACTCTAGGTAGCACTCAGAAAAAAGATTCATTGCCCTAGAACAGATCACAGGTGCTACCTGTGGGTATTGGGGGGCAGAAGGGGTCGGACAGAGAGAGGGTAGGAAGGAGAAAAGAGAAGAGAGAGAAAGGAAATGCAGTAGCGGGTGATGTTAGTCCATGCCTAGGCAGGTCAGTGTGACAAGTAAATGGACTCTCCAATCCCCATATAGATCGCCCGGGGTTCCCATATCTCCCGAAACTGAGGAAAGGTGTCCAATACAGAACTCATCATTTTCTCCTGAGACATAATCCAAGAGATCTTGTTTTTGGCTGCTGAAATCGAAACCTTGGGGCGTTTCCATGCCCTGGCCAATGTAATTTTAGCCCCCAAGAAAATGAAGAAAACAAGTTTACGAGTTTCGTGGCGTGTGGGAGGGGTTGATTAAGGAGGGCCGTCAGTGGTGACCTGGGGATAGAGAGGCCTGAGACAGTAGATGCAATTCTAAATATTTTGGTCCAGAAGCTTCTAATTTTGGGGCACTCCCACCACACATGCATCATGGAACCCCTCATCTGACACCCCCTAAAACACAGGGGAGAAGCCGAGGGGTACATAGCGGAAAGCCTGGTGGGAGTCAGGTACCACCTGGTGAATACCTTTAAGTTAGCCTCTCTGAGGGACACATTAAATATACCTTTAAAAGACAAATCATAAGCTTTGTGCCAAGTATCCAGTCCCCAGGTCACCTGCAGGTCACCCTCCCAAGCCAACATATAAGGTGTTTTCCTATCATCCCTGGCTAGTGACGAGTAGATTCTGGAGATCCCCACCCCTCTGCTCCATAAGATCACCACACCACTGTTCGTATGGCGTATATATTGGGGAGGTTCAGGTTTCGTGGACCAGATAGAGTGGAGGACTTTTATATACATTTTATATATATATATATATATATATATATATATATATATATTGTTTTTAAAGGGCTCAGAGGTCCCCAGGGCCCCATGTGGCAACCCACCGTTTTTTTATAAATGTTTATTTTTTTTATTTTGTTTATAATTTTTTTTTTTTTTTTTTTTTAACCACTTGACCACTGGGCACTTAAACCCCCTTCCTAACCAGACCAATTTTCAGCTTTCGGTGCTCTCACAATTTGAATGACAATTACTCAGTCATACAACATTGTACCCATTTGAATTTTTTCTCCTTTTTTTCACACAAATAGAGCTTTCTTTTGGTGGTATTTGATCACATCTGAGTTTTTATTTTTTTTGCGCTATAAAAGAAAAACAACTGAAAATTCTGTAAAAAAAAACAAAAACATTTTGTTTCTGTCATATTAGCGGGTTATTTCTCACACACAGCATATGCATACCACAAATTACACCCCAAAACACATTCTGCTATTCCTCCCGAGTATGGCGATACCCCATGTGTGAGACTTTTACACGGCGTGGCCACATACAGAGGCACAACATGCAGGGAACGCCATCAGGCGTTCTGGAACACCCAGACCAATTCTGACATTCCTCTCCTACATGGAAAAATCATCATTTATTTGCTAGAAAATGACATAGAACCCCAAAACATTATATATGCTTTTTTAGCAAAGACCCTAGAGAAAACAATGGCGGCGGTTACAACGCTTTATCTCGCATTGTATTTTCGTAGAATTTTTTTGAAAGCTGTCTTCAAGACCCGGCGAGCACGGACACTTCCGCGAGCGCGTCCCAGAGGACGCGCAATAGCGGAAATGAAGGACGACGTCCCAGGGACGTCGTCCCAAAATAACTCCACCGCGCCGTAGCAGTAAAATGCTTATGGAGCGGTGGGAAAGAGGTTAAAGGCCCAGAGGTCCCCAGGGCCCCGGATGACAACCCCCCTTTTTTTATGTATTTTTTTATAAATGTTTATTTTTTTACTTATTTTTTACACATATTTTTATTATTAATTTTTTATATATAATTTTATTAAAGGTCCCAGAGGTTTCTTTTTTCTTTTTATTAAAGGTCCCAGAGGTCCCTAGGGCCCCAGATGGCTACCCCCCTTTTTTTTATAATTTATTTTATATATAAATATTTTTCTTTATTTCTTCTTTTTTTTTGTAAAGGCCTCCCCCCGCTTCTCAATTTCCGGCAGCCCCACTGCCGCTTCTCAATTTCAGGTGGCAGCACTCCCCCCCCCCGGTTCTCTGCTCCAGGGGGCCCAAGCCTAAAGCTGTGTTAGGGGCCCCAAAATTCCTGATGGCGGCCCTGGATACATGCTGGTGTAATTTACTGTCTTGTAAGTATATTTGCTAATACATTTTAATGGCTATTTACCCCTTCTGCTGAGTGTATTTCACTGGATTACCAAGGTCTGAGTGTTTGTGGCTGCTAAGCCGTTTGATCTCCTTGTGGAATTATTCCTTTTGGTAAGAAACCTGTTTTCTATTTGTTCTCTGCTTTCCTGCTGCACTTGGTATTGGAATTTAAGAAGTTTACTGTCTTTTATTGGTATTGCTATGCTTCACATTTTCAATTTGGGACTTTTATGATTCATGCTTTATGATTCACTTAATATTACTGTCTGTTAATATTACACTGTATATTGTATGTGCTGACTATTTTGGGACTTTCATGGTTTATACCTTATTATTCAACCAGTATCACTGTTTGCTCACATTATATGTCATTTTGGTAATCTTAAAGGGGCAGCACACCTTTACTTCTTTATTTACGTTTGGCACATCTTGTATCTATGGAAAAGAAAAAAAGTGCTAGACAATGATTCTTAATTAAACTAAAAAAAAGATAAAATAAAAATAAATTATAAAGGCAGCAATTTGGGCGGGATAAACACAATATAAACCAGGCAAAAAATTAAAACTGCGCCAATAATAGGGGAAAAAAATGCCACAATAGTCCTCAGATGACATAGGAATATAAGAAGCCAATGAAAAACCTCCAGAACATGTACCAATGATTGTACAGCTATAGATAGATATGCTCAAAAAAGTCCATAGCTGGCTATAAATGACACCGCAGTGATTCCACCAATGAATGAAGTGTCCACAACCGAATACACATGGCCGCTTACCAGAGGGCAAGCATGAATACACATTCGGCTATAGCCCAGCCGCGGGCTTTAACTTCCAGGAGAGTGATGATAGCAGGAACTAGACTGTAACGGCACCCCAAATGGAAAAGGGGTTAATGCCGTTTAGGATATTCCATTCCGGAACAGCAGCTACTGACACTCCACAGTCAGGCGAACAAGACCCATAAGGATAATTCCCACATTAACCAGACACACTGCTCTGTTTGAGGTTCAAAACAGGGAATGACTTTAATGAGAAATACAGGCTCTTATATACAATTTAGGATACCACATGAGATATGGCCCGGATCCACCCACAACATCACACAATGGTTACCTAACGAGCCCCCCCAATACACATCATCCTCAATACATCTCTTAGCAGACACACGGTCTCCAGGACATGACCTAATTTACATGAGCTAATTAACTACAGCTGATAACTCAGACACCTGACCTTTAGGCTTCCCAGTCTGGTTGTCTGTTAACTTACAATATACATTATCATCAATACACCTTCACACAATTACAGCGTCAATTAGCACAAGCCACAATTAGATGCAGAGCAGCCACACTAGAATGAGTCACTATTCTAATATAGCATATATCCTGGGAGATATTGTGGATAATAATTACATAATAATCCCAGGTAGTCCAAGATAATTTCTCAGTCATCCTATGCCCCTAGTGGACATAGGATGATTTTAGACATAAGAGGCATCGGGGAAGCTGAAACAAGTGTATCTCATACTTTTTAAGAGCTTCTGGGTTCCATGGGCCCTCTCGTTACACAGACTCTCACCAGGGATGAACTTTAGCATACCTTAGTCTCCTTTAGCATCACATGCAGTCCGTGGAATCCCACTGAGCAATGCCACTGGTCCCTGCTGTCTTCTGGGACCCGTGTGTCTCCCAGAAGACAATGGGGGCGCCATATATAGCGTAGACTCCTGCAGATAATGCGGGGTCTATGCCCAGAAGTGGGTTTAAATACCTGTCTTAGGTATTTGCTCCCCCCTGAAAGGTGCCAACAAATGTGACACTGGGGGGGGGGGGATCCAGACAGCAGAGGTTCCATTTTTTGTGTGGACCTTCACTTTAACTTGCTTATACTGCATTACTCCTGGTTATAAACTGCAAGCTCTATATTTGTACCTATTTAAAAATTCGGAAGGACCAGTTTGTCTGATTATTCCCCTCTGGATCAAAAATACTCCAAGGGTGCAGGTTAAATGAAAACCTCTGTAAAGGCCATCCACTGACAACTCTACTAGTGTCCTGGCTAATTTAAAGTCCTCCTTTTCCAGGGTTATTTTCTTGGTTACCTTTTTTTTTTTAGAATTTTATAATGTTAATATTTGGGCCCAGGTTCACTTTAAATGGCTAAACTTAAAAAAACTTTTTCAAAGATTTAAAGCTTTATAAAAATGGTTTGTGAACAAATAATTTATAGAAAGTCTGAAGATTATTGGAAAAGATAAGTGCTTTGAAAAAGGTAGTATACCGGGGAACGATAACTTCCAACACACAACTGATTTGCTTTTAATAATCCCATAGGAGACTTGTAACAAGAAATATGGTGACTATACATAACCCAGTTTAACAATAGATTTAACAATAATTTATTGAGCATATAGGAACTAAATGGAAATATTTTCACATTCAACTGGAACATTGTTAAACCTCTTAGGACTCTTGCAGCTAATTGGCCACTTGCTTTGCAGTAAAGAGTAACAAATGGAAAATATGCACAAAGAGTGGTGGGTTTTGCAAATGAAAATGATGGAAACTAATGAAACTAATTATTGTAGTTTCCAAGGGAGTAAAAGTTCTCATATCTCAACCAGTGCCACAATGGAAACATTTGCATAATTGTATTATCATATTTAAGCTGGTCATTATTTCAGTGAAATATATTAATATTTCATTCTGAAATTACTTTTTGGAGGTAGAAAATTCACGATTTTATACAAATGTGCACAGGCTTCCCTCTAGGTGGCTTCCAGTTGGCATCAGAAGAAGGGTTTGGGTCTTTCTGTATTGTCATGTGTAGATATATCTATTAGAAATTGTGGTTCATACATTATAATTCTGAGATTCTGTGATATATATTGTACTTAGGTTTTCCACCATATTTAGTATTATACAGAGCTTTTTTTCTCAGAAAATAGGTGCAGGAACTCAACCACGACCCGTTCAGATTTCACAAAGAGTAGAAGGGTCTTAAAGGGGCATTAAATACCAGAATTGCATTACATACAGAGTACAGAGTTTAGGGGGTTACAAAGCTGTCACTTGTAAACACGGAAACCAGACTTCTGTGATTGTGGTAAGCAGGCACCAAAGGTTCTGAGCCAAAGGTGGTGGAACTGAGTTCCGCCAAGTTCCCCCTGAAAAAAAGCCCTGGTATTATATAGTAAAGCATTAACAGATCACTTACACTTGATGGACAGCCAGAATACTTTCACAGAGTAAATTTCCCTTTCCTTGTGATTTTCTAATCGTTAAAGTTAGGGCTGTAGAAATAAACTATAATTCCTCAATTAATCATAAATTTCTTTGATTGGTACTCACCTCTCCGCCAGCTATCCGGGTCTTCAGGGAGTTCAGTTGGAGATCCAGTGATGTCACGGACACCGGGGGGCTTGCCGTGTCCATCTGAAGGGCTCCTTTGCTGTGTCTTCATATCTGCATGCCGGCGGGACCTTACTATCTGCCACACGCAAGGCCTGTTACACTTCCCTCTATCACTTCCCTCAACCTGGGATTCTACAGACATCCGCTGGAATTTGTCATAGTTCCCTTAACCCCTTTAATGACCGCCGCATGTACATTTACGTCGGCAGAATGGCACGGACAGGCACATCAATGTACCTGTACGTGGCTGCCTTGACGTGGGTCGGGGGTCCGATCGGGACCCCCTCCCCCCCGGTACATACGGCGGTCATTTTTTCCGCCCCCTCCGGATCACTCCCAGCCAATGCGTGCGCTCGCCTGCAGTGTCATTTCCTCCTCCTGTGTTTACACAGGAGGAGGAAGTGATGTGATCTCTGCTCTTGGTGGTTTTTTCAACCGCCGCTGAGGAGAGATCATCACATAGTAAGTCTGCACAACACTACACGGACACGCAGGCACACTTAACCCCTTGCGATCACCACCCCCTGTTACAGTGTCACTGAATGCAGTAATCATATATGTATGATTACTGCATTTAGTAGCAGTGTGACAGGCAATTAGTGTTAGGTTCAGGGTAGCCCCCGTACAACCCTAATAAAGTTTTAACCCCTTGATCACCACCCTAGTTAACCCTTTCACTCCCTATTGCCAGCGTCACTAAGCGATCATTTTTCTGATCGCTGTTTTAGTGTCGCTGTTCCCGCCAGGTAGCTATTTTTTTTTGTTGTGATTTTTTTTTAATAAAGACATGTGACTAAATAAATTTTGGCCTAAATGTTTGACTAAAATTGAGTTTATTTAATTTTTCTTATAACAAAAAGTAAAAAATATTGTTTTTTTTTTTCAAAAATGTCGCTCTATTTTTGTATATAGCGCAAAAAATAAAAATCGCAGAGGCGATCAAATACCACCAAAAGAAACTCTATTTGTGGGAAGAAAAGGACGCAAATTTTGCTTGGGAGCCACGTCGCACGACCGCGCAATTGTCTGTTAAAGCGACGCAGTGCCGAATTGTAAAAACCCCTTGGGTCATTTAGCAGCGTATTGATCCGGTCCTTAAGTGGTTAATGGTACATCTACATGCTGACAGACTGATGTTAACCCCTCCTCATCTGGATTCAGCAGTGGTATCATTGTACACATTTTTATACCAGTATCTACATGTTTTTTATGACTGCTTTTGCTACTGTTTGGTATTACTTACCATTTTTACAGTTTATGTAGCTACAGATTTTATCTCCAGTGCAATATTTATTTTGTTACCTACTTGAAGACTATAAAAGTTTTAATGCTATTCCCATCGAGCGCTGCCTTTGTGTGTTTTTTGTATCCGGCTATCCATTTTTCCAGTGGTTGGTAGCTGCACTGGGAATCAGCCTGCAAGAAGATCAGCTAAAAGTAGTTGGATCTGTATGTGCATTATAATTAATCGAAATTAGTCAATTAATCGATTAAAAAATAATCGATTAATCGAACACGAAAATTTTAATCCGTAACAACCCTAGTTAAAATACATCAAAAGAAAAATGTTTTGTTTTCATAGCTTTGGATCGTGCAGGAAACACCCCTGTCACTTTTATTTATTTTTTGCCCTGTGTGTCCCATTAGGGTGTTTGAAAAAAATCTCTCCAAAATGAGGGTAATATTTCCTTCTAGCTAGCCGTCCCTGGAACAAGTGTTGCCTTCTGTTATGGCGCCAACTGTAACATTTATTTTTCTTGTTCATTTTTTTTCCTTACCGGGTAATGTAGATCATGCTAGGGAAGATATGATCCAGCCACCCATGCAACTCTTCTAAAACAGATAAGTTCTTATAGTGATCTACTGTATTACTGGTTGTAATCAGTCAGCAATAGGTAACTAAAGCAGTGATCTATTGCTATAGGGGAAGGCAGGAAAGAACTGCTTCAGCTCTGTCCTTGCCTCTGGATTGATATCAAATTGTCAAAGTAAGGTGTCAGGCTCAGAGACTGGTAACTATAGCAGTAGAGAGGCTCCCCTGACCATCTGGATAAGTTACCCCGGCAGATGACACAGGTTCAACCGAGGTGTAGGGTCTAAGCACTAACCAATATTTACTAGAGTTCCTGGTGGTGGAGATGGTTTGTGGTGCATGTTAGTGCCAGGTAGCAGTCCTCAGGATCACCCCACCAAGAGATGAGCAAGCCAGGGTCCAGTAGCAGATATAGCCATAGGAATAAAGTAGAAGCATAGTCAGTAAATAAGCCAAATATTGGTAAAAAGTGGTTGCAGGCTGGGATCAAGCAAAACGTAGTTAAAAAATCAATAAATGGTTGTGAGATAAATGGAAGCATAGTCTGGAAACAAGTCAGAGGTTAGTAGCAAGGGGAGCTGTGGTGGCTCAACGTGATTGGCACTGCGCTGACAAGCCGTTCACCTCTGCAGCCAAGGGTTCGGATCCCGGTCTCGGCTACATGTGAATTGAGTTTGGTGGTCTCAGCCCGGCTCCCGGTGGGTGTGCTATGCAAGGTACGCCTGTGCTTAGTACGCCCCCCCCCCCACAAAAACCACCACACTTGCACGCACACGAAATTGGTTTACCACGCACGCACATTGGCCATGCGGTCTCCTAAAAATGAGAGGCGAAGGACCTACGGGGCTGGCTGGGTGGGCTAGACCCCCTCACTCCCTCATAGGGGGAGTCCCTCTGCCCCGTTGGGGTCCCATTGGGCCCCAGTCGGGCTCCCAAGTGGAGCAGGTAGGGTGGGGTGAGTGGGAGGCCCCCCCTCACACCCGCCATTGCCACCGGGGGCATGGAGAAGGATGGCGATTGCCTCCGGGGGGAGGGTCTGCCTACTGCCAACTCCTGCAGTCCGGCTCCTCTCTCTCGAGTTCACGCACAAAATACACTTTAAAAAAAAAAAAGAGGTTAGTAGCAAGTGGTAGTGGAAATATGGACAGATGCAAGTGTGCAAAGGAGCAAAATATAGGCTGGAGAGAGCACAATAATCTGTCAAACAGGAGGCTTAAATCAGAAAGTCCATGGGAGGAGCAAAGTGTTCAAGGTTTACAAGAAACAAAAGACAAGTGTCACGTACCTGGTGGTACGAGCCCGGCGTGCAGGGAGTGGCAGCCCTTGCTTCTCTGATCCCGGGACCCCTGATAGTGCAGACAGGAGGTTCGGGACTACAGAGTCGCACAAGCGCCTGGTACTGGCGGGTGCTGGGCCCGTGAGCAGAGTCGGTGGTTCCTGGAGACACGTAGAAGTACTTGTGCAGGTTGATGGTTCAGGCTCACTGTAGGGCAGCTGGGAGCTGGAGTTGCAGCAGAAGCGGGGAAGGTGTTCCATAGTACAAGCTGGAACAGGTCCCCGTAGGTAAGTCCACTGGCTGGCTTGGGGTGCAGGAGCAGGTAGGGTCGGTACAGGCAGGGTCAGATTCCAGTCCGGGTCAACAACAGGCGGGCAGCAGAAGTACAAAGGATAATCCGAGGGATGGTCGAGCAAGCCGAGATCAGGGCAGGTAGCAGACAGGTACAACAGGTTCAAGCCGGGTAGTCAGGATCAGGGTCAGTCAGGATACAGACGCTGGTAGCTCACAGAGACGCTGTAGACAGGACAGCAAGAAGCACAGGGATCAGATCCCTTTTAAAGCTGGATTTGGCGCCAGAACGGCGTCCCCACGTGAACGCGCGCCGCCGCCGCTGGTGCGCGCTCCCGTGCGCGCTATGGTGCCGCGAATGCGCGTGCGCGCCAATGCGCCGCTCCCGCGCATGCGCGCCAATGCGCCGCTCCCGCACATGCGCGCGCCTGTGCGCGCCGATGTGCCCACCGATGGCCCAGACTGTCCATGACATTGCCCCCCCCCAAGGGGCAGCCTCCGGATGCCCAACTGGGCCAACTTGAGTGGATGGGCGTCTTTAAAAGACTGGATCAACTTCTCCGCGTGTATATTACACTCTGGCTCCCACGAGTTGTCTTCAGGCCCATAACCTCTCCATTTCACTAAGTACTGAACCTGGTTGCGCCTCTTTCTGCAGTCCAGGATGGACTCGACTTCGAACTCCTCTTCTCCGTCAATTAGTACTGGTTCAGGGGGGCCAGTGTTCCGGCCAGGAAAAGGGTCAGAAATGTCAGGCTTGAGGAGGGCGACATGGAAGACCGGGTGAATGTCTCAGGTATCTCCAGTTCGTAGGCTACGTTATTAATTTTTCTCTTAATTGGGAAGGGGCCTACAAATCTGGGGCCCAATTTCTTAGACGGGCAGGCGAGTTTCAGGTTTGCAGTAGACAGCCATACTTGATTTCCAGGTTCCAGGTTAAGTTCTCCCCTCCTCCTCCTGTCAAATACTTCCTTGTTGTATTCCTGAGTTTTGGCCATTGTCTCTTGTAAGATCTTATTATTTGTGCTGAAAAAATGCAATGTTTCCTGGACGGCAGGTACTGAGCACTCTGGGACAGAATTGGACATAAAGAGCGGGTGAAAGCCGTAGTTCGCATAGAACGGAGACTGTTTTGTGGCTGAGTGGACGGAGTTGTTGTACGCGAATTCGGCCAACGGCAACAGGGATACTCAGTCTTCTTGAGAGAATGAGGAAAAACAACGCAGGTATTGTTCCAGAGTCTGGTTGGTTCTCTCCGTCTGGCCATTAGAATGTGGGTGATAGGCCGAAGAGAAAGACAGGCCGATCTTGAGGGATCCACAGAGAGCTCTCCAGAATCTGGAGGTAAACTGTACTCCTCGATCAGACACAATATTTGCCGGGATGCCGTGGAGCCTTATGATTTCTTTAATAAACACCTTGGCCGTCTCCGGGGCCGAAGGTGTGCCCTTCATGGGCAGGAAGTGTGCCATCTTTGACAGTCTGTCCACTACCACGGAGATAGTGGTAAAGCACTCTGAAGGAGGGAGCTCCACGATGAAGTCCATGGAGATCATCCTCCATGGCTCCTCCGGTACCGGTAGTGGCTTAAGTAACCCCCAGGCTCTTGAATTGCCCCCTTTGTTCCGAATACAGGTGGTGCAAGAATCTACATATTTCTTGGGGCCACCAAAACATGCGCTGTAGAAGTTCGGACGTCTTATGCACCCCAAAATGACCGGTCAGCTCATGGTCGTGGCACAAGTTCAAGACCCTGACCCGTAGATCTTCTGGCACAAAAATGTTGTCTTGGTGCCACAGTAGGCCATCTTTGAGTTGTAATTCCGGGCTGGACAAGGAGGTATTTCTGGACGAGGCTTGCCTGATTTGAGACAGCAGATCTTCTTGAAGTAATAGAAAGTTTCCTGATGACAGAATGGTGTCCGGGGAGGCCTGGATCTCCGAACCCCCGTACATGCGTGAGAGAGCATCAGGCTTGGTATTCTTCGACCCTGGCCTGTACGTGATGTGGAACGAGAACCTAGTGAAGAATAGCGCCCACCTGGCCTGGCTCGGCTTCAATCTCTTGGCGGCCTTCAAGTACTCAAGATTCTTATGATCAGTAAAGATCAAGATTGGGTGTGCTGCGCCCTCCAAGAGATACCGCCATTCTTCCAGAGCGGCCTTAATCGCTAATAGTTCTCGGTCCCCTACGTCATAATTTCTTTCCGCCTCTGATAGCTTGCGGGAGAAAAAGGCGACAGGGTGTAAGAGGGCCTTGGGACCCTGTCTTTGCGAAAGAACTGCCCCCACCGCTGTTTCGGATGCGTCAACTTCCAAAATATATGAATAATAAACTCGCGTCAGGATGTCTGAGGACAGACGCGGAGGTAAACAGTCCCTTAAGAGTTTCAAAGGCCGTTTGGGCTTCTGGTGACCAGCGAAACCGGACAGTCTGTTTAGTAAGGTCGGTTATCGGGGCAATGATGGTAGAAAAGCCCCTGATGAATTTCCTATAAAAGTTGGCAAAACCAACGAAGCGCTGAACGCCCTTCTTGTCTGTGGGTGCTGGCCAGTCAAGGATTGCGGAGACTTTCTGGGGATCCATCTGGATACCCTTTACTGAAATTATGAGTCCCAGAAACTGTATGCTTGGTTGCTTGTATTCACACTTCTCGGGTTTGGCATAGAGTCCATGAATCTGAAGCCGTCTGAGCACCTTCTTGACATGCTCTCGGTGTTTTTCCAAAGAAGGGGAGAAGATGAGGATGTCATCTAAGTAAACGATAACGAAGAGGTCCAGATAGTCCCTAAAGATATCGTTCACAAAGTGCTGG
The DNA here is from genome assembly GCA_029574335.1 of Rana kukunoris. Lineage (NCBI taxonomy): Eukaryota > Metazoa > Chordata > Amphibia > Anura > Ranidae > Rana > Rana kukunoris. The sequence continues at coordinate 113,250,689 of CM056059.1, read as the reverse complement.
AAGGTGGCCGGGGCGTTGCAGAGCCCAAAGGGCATGACCAAATATTCAAAGTGCCCGAAGCGGGTACGAAAAGCGGTCTTCCACTCGTCCCCGTCTCTGATACGCACAAGGATATAAGCCCCACGAAGATCCAGTTTAGTGAAAATGACTGCAGTCCCTAGTCGTTGGAACAATTCAGGTACCAAGGGAAGCCGGTACCGGTTTTTGATAGTCACTTTATTAAGTTCCCGATAGTCCACACAGGGGCGAAGGGAATGGTCCTTTTTCTCGACAAAGAAGATACTTGCTCCTGCAGGTGAGGTGGACGGACGGATAAACCCCTTCCGGAGACTATCATCTATATAAGTCTTTAGGGCTTCCAGCTCGAGTTCCGTCAAAGGGAAGATCCTGCCGAAGGGGATTTCTGCTCCCGGGAGAAGTTTGATGGGGCAATCATAAGCTCTGTGTGGCGGAAGAGTCTCAGCTCCCTTCTTGCTAAAAACGTCTAAGAAGCCATTGTTAGATTTTGAATTTATTACTATTTTATGTGATAAACGTTTCTGAATCATTTGGGTTAAACATGGTAGCTTTGAGGACAGAAGAAGGTCAGTTGGTGTGTAGACTACATGTATTTTTGGAGTTCACGTCAAGATAATGGGAGGAGAAGAATTGCTTAATATACACAAGGGGGTGTTACATTTGAGGCAGAAACTTGTCACCTTTCTTGGAGCTATTCCAAAAAGAAATTGTGCTGAGCATGGCTTAAAAACAGTATAAGAACACATGTGATGTGCATAGCTAGCTAGGGAAGCTCTGGGGCCTTAGGGTCACCGGCCAGAGAGATGAGGGACCTCAGGGTCACCCGACCCGACGGGGGAAGGGGCTCTATCCAGCAGAGAAGATGTACCATCTAATTCCTGTTTCTGAAGTACCATCCTGCCATGTTTTACCAGCTGCTAAGATGTAAGCATTGACTGTTGGCTTGTCCTGTCTTGAAGAATAAGAATAAAACATCGTATTATGAAGAAATCCTAAGTCTGTATATTGGGAACCAAAGCGCCTGTGGGAGAAGGAGAGTTTTTGACATATCGCATGACACGTGTTAGAGGACAGTCCTCTGTCTATCAAAATATCTTCTCCTCCACCAACTTTTAACAGCCAGGGTAGGCTTCTGGGACGGCTTGACGGGTCTCAGCATCAGAGTCCATACAGAGCAGAGAGGGGGCTGAAGATGGCACTTGCAGACAATGTTCCAGGCAGTAAGGAGAGTTGAAGTTAATCTCCCCGTAACCCAGTTGATTTGAGGGTTATGGGCGTGTAGCCATGGCATGCCCAGAATGATAGGGAATAGCGGGGACTCAATCACATCTAAGCATAAAAGTTTGTGGTGGGTTTCAGCAATAGTCGTGGCCAGTGGCTGGGTTTCTTGGGTGACCGGTCCAGATCTCAAGATTGATCCGTCCGCTAAGTACACGGAAAGTCCTGAAGCTCTAGGGCGAAGAGGGATCTGGTGACTGGTGGCAAAGGTCCGGTCCAAGAAGCAGCTACATGCTCCTGAATCAAGGATAGCGCTGGCCTGGATATTCCCTCCTTGGCGTTCTTCAGGTGTCAGAGTAGGGCGGAGGAGGCCTAGTTGCATGGGTTCAGAGAGGTCATGAGGCAGCGGAGGCATGGGAGCCGGCCGAGCTGGGTCCGAGAAGGTAGGTACTCGCGGCATCACCCAAGTGGGGCGAGACGGACCAGTGGCCCTTTCAGTTCTGCGTTCTCTTAAGCGCCTATCGATCTGGATCGTTAGATTGATCAAGGCATCCAGAGTTCCAGGGACACCCACCCTAGCAAGTTCGTCTTTCAGGGGTTCAGAGCGTCCCAGGCGGAACTGGTAGCAAAGGGCCGCATCGTTCTAGTTCGTATCCGAACTCCATCTACGAAATTCAGATACGTAGTCCTCTGCTGGTCTGTCTCCCTGTTGGAGGGCATGTAAAGCGGCTTCTGCGGAGGCCGTTTGGTGAGGGTCCTCGTATAGTAGGGACATTGCTTGGAAGAAAGTAGTCAGGTTGTCAAGGGATGCGTCTTTCCGCTCCAACAGGCGGTGGGCCCAGGCTTGTGGCTCTCCGGACAGAAGCGAAATAACAAACCCCACTTTGATGGCATCCAGAGAAAAAGTACGTGGTTGAAGTGCGAAATAGAGGTCGCAGGCGTTCTGGAACGCTCGGTATTTGCGTCGCTCTCCAGTGAATCTTTCTGGCATGGGAACCTTAGGCTCCGGTGGCAGCATAATTACGGAGGGTGCAGCGGATGCGCCTGACGCAGCGGAGGTAGCAGCTGGAGCTGACAAAGCCTGGACTCTGTTCTCCAGTCGGGTGTAGCCCTCTTGTAAGGTTCGGATGGCTTGGGTCAGTCCATCAAGGTGTCGGCAAAGTTCCTGCATCGGATCCACTCCCTGCGTGGGCTCGGTCATGGCTGTCCTGTACTGTCACGTACCTGGTGGTACGAGCCCGGCGTGCAGGGAGTGGCAGCCCTTGCTTCTCTGATCCCGGGACCCCTGATAGTGCAGACAGGAGGTTCGGGACTACAGAGTCGCACAAGCGCCTGGTACTGGCGGGTGCTGGGCCCGTGAGCAGAGTCGGTGGTTCCTGGAGACACGTAGAAGTACTTGTGCAGGTTGATGGTTCAGGCTCATTGTAGGGCAGCTGGGAGCTGGAGTTGCAGCAGAAGCGGGGAAGGTGTTCCGTAGTACAAGCTGGAACAGGTCCCCGTAGGTAAGTCCACTGGCTGGCTTGGGGTGCAGGAGCAGGTAGGGTCAACAACAGGCGGGCAGCAGAAGTACAAAGGATAATCCGAGGGATGGTCGAGCAAGCCGAGATCAGGGCAGGTAGCAGACAGGTACAACAGGTTCAAGCCGGGTAGTCAGGATCAGGGTCAGTCAGGATACAGACGCTGGTAGCTCACAGAGACGCTGTAGACAGGACAGCAAGAAGCACAGGGATCAGATCCCTTTTAAAGCTGGATTTGGCGCCAGAACGGCGTCCCCACGTGAACGCGCGCCGCCGCCGCTGGTCCGCGCTCCCGTGCGCGCTATGGTGCCGCGAATGCGCGTGCCCGTGCGCGCCAATGCGCCGCTCCCGCGCATGCACGCCAATGCGCCGCTCCCGCGCATGCGCGTGCCCGTGCGCGCCGATGTGCCCACCGATGGGCCAGACTGTCCATGACAACAAGGCAAGAATATTCTAAAAGATCAGACAAGGAGATGTCCAGCATCTTGGATAGCACAGCAAGAACCGCCACAGCTAGATATGACAGAGGTCACAGGTTCAGATGAGGACCCTGACACATATCCTCTTTTAATCTGACACTTTTCTCTGCTCTTGGACTGACCGGTGGTCTGGAGCATTAGTGGGTCACATGCTAAACAGTGATGGGTACCAAAGCATTATAGTTTCCTGTTTAAACATTAAATGGAGAACCACTTTTGTTCACTTCAGAGCCACCTCTCTCCCCATGTAAGCCAAATGCAAAAGCAGCTGAGGCAGGTCACTTGCACATACAATGAATTCTGAATGATCTCTGAAGCATTTTAAACTGATGCTAAAACACTCTACATTGCCTTTCAAAGCATGTTGACATAGGCTTATGCCTAGTACACATGTACAGGATTCCCGGGGGTATAAGGTACGCCGGGAATCCTGAAACCGAGAACCTGCTAGGTAACTTTCCCCCTGTACACACGAGAGGTTTTCCCATTGGGAAAACTAAGGTGAGAGCTTTTGGCCGGGAATCCCAGCCGTGTGTATGCTCCATCGCAGTTTTTCCACATGTTCTCTTTTTTTCCCCTGCAGTTTTCCTGTCCGTAAAACTGCGATGGAGCATACACACGACCGTGATTCCCGGCCAAAAGCTTTCATGGTAATTTTCCTGCCGAGAAAACCGGCCATGTTTACGAAGCATCATACTATTTTCCAAAATCCATTTAGTACAACTTGTTTGCATTGTGGCTAGTCCCACAGGCAACTAGGTAAGTCTAGCTGGACTACAAGTGGGTAGTTCACTGACCAATTTGCTATTTCAGAGAACGTACCTATACAGGACTGGTCACCAGCGCAGGACTGTGCAAAAAGTAAAGTATTTGTAAATGATTTTTAACTAAAAATATTTTTTTGGTGGTTCTTTAAACTAAAGGAAGTTATTAGTAACCAAATCAAATAAGATGAAGATTGTCCTACACTTTAATAAGTGGCTTGCCAGAAGTTTCGCTTTAAACTCCAAAGGTTTTTTTTATTCCCATGTTTAACTTAGTTAAAGGACTTAATGTTCTCTTTTCTCAACAAAATTGTTCTCTCTTGTCATCGGACCCTTCCTTAATAAACCTCATAAAGATTCTGCGTCTGAAAAAGCTCATAAAATAAATGATTTCCGTGCTATTGAAATGTTGAATGCAATATATAATAACATGGGCAGCCCTATTATGAATTTATCTTTTATTAAACAAATAGTAAAGCGAAATTGGGATAAACAACACCTCGAGAGGGAGTCGACTGATATGGAGAAAACGTTCTATAATAAATCATACTCACGTCTCATTTCCCAGTTATATAAAATAATTTTATCAAGTGAATATTCATATCCTTCCTACATTTACAGAGCCACAAAAATGATTGATTATTAAAGATAAAACTACCAAAATCAGAAGTAACTTTGCTCTGAAGAACTTTCCTATAAATAAGAATACTACTCAAGTCAACTTTTTTTATTAGGTTTACACACAGTGGCAAACTCTTCTCCTGGCCATTTTCTCCTCTTCTACATCCCTTCTTTACTTTCCCTCTACCTAATTTTCCCTTCCCTTTTTGTCAGTGTGTTTATTTTGATCTTAATATACACCGATCAGCCATAACTTTATAACCACTCACAGGTTAAGTTAAATAAAATGGAAATACAGTTGTTAGGTGTGGGTAGGCTAGCTAGGCTTCTCTGAAGAGGAATGTTTCAGGGGTGGTCTAAAAGCGAATAGAATAAGAGACTGTAACAAGACCCTTGCTTGCTCGGTTCCTCTCTCCCGACACTCCTCTGCTACTATTGGATCAGATTGCAGATCGCAACGTCTGATGGTTCGGTCATCCGATGCTCTGGGATTCGAACTACAGCTATGTGCAGTTTGAATCCATTTGTGTTAGCTCAGAACAAACACCAGGCAGGCTGTGTGTAAGTTCAAACAAGAATCTCTTTTATTGGATGCACACACATTTTTATACAGAGCAGTTTGAACACCCTGCCCCCAACAACCACTTTCCTATTGGTCAATTATAAAGTACATTGTAGTTCTCAATTAGGTCCCCTTGGCCATGCAAATGGGGACTTGAAACAGGGTCAGCAAAGCAGGGATTGGTCCAATAGCTTGAATAGGAGGACTGATATGTGTAATGAGAAAGAAGCCCCAGGGGGTAATTAAAATGCATAAACAGTCAAACAGAGAACAATGCTTTTCTTCCAGACCATGGAGCCGTCTGGAGGGGAGGGTTAGCTTTAAGACAGGGCAGAAAACCCCACACTGTGTAAGAGATTCAAAGGAGAAATACTTCAGTGTTCCAAGGTTCATGACAATACTCCCCCCTGAGAAACAGTCCAACAGCCACAGTGGGACCCCGAATGGGTCAACTTGTGGATGTTGGAAAAGTAGTCTTAATGTTCCAGGTCTGACTGCCGGGATAACCCATCCGCCTTCCTGTTTTGAGGCCCTGGCCCATAATCGGAAGGCAAGAGGATTGCATTCAGTCCTCTCCAAAAGCCTCTGTCCCGGCTAGGTCTGTCACAGAGATAATCGGACAGATTGGGATAAGGAGTTCCATAGGATTGGGGTTGCTCTGGAAAAGTCCTAGAGGCAAGCATAGGAGGAGGTGCAAGGAATAATGCAAAGAAATACCGCGCTAACAACACAAACAAACTAAAAGCTGCAACCACTATGTGTTATACACACACTAAATACATAGAGGAAAAAACTTGAAGTTGCGCTAAAAATAAAAAAATATATTAGATAAACTAGTGTGGTATTCAGAACCATGTGTGAGACAGTGCCTTAGCACACAATAATAGTGTAATGACAGTCCAGTGTGAATGGATGGCAATATAAGTCAAATCAGCTTAAAAATCAGAAGGTAGTGAACCAAAGTAAATTGAAATGTGTTTCACAGACAGTCCTAAGAGTCAATATGAAAAATAATAGAATAAATGTCCATCACCAAAAATGTTAGTGTGATAAACAATGGAGGCTTACCAGAAGGCAAGCATATCGCGCTTGCGGCTGAAACCCCAGCCAGGGCCTTTTAGGAGTCCACAGCAGGATACCTCAGCAGAATAGAGAAGTTAGGATAACTCCAGGTGTGTCATCAAATGGTTAACCAAAAAATTGAAAATCACATAGTGAAGTACGCCAAAATATCACATAAAAACATACTTAACATAAAAATAAAAAAGGAATAAATAGTGATGTCCTAAGTTGTGACTAAATTAACACCACCACCGTGTCACCAAATGAAATGAAGGCTTACCAGAAGCCAAGATAAAAATCTCATATAACAGGAAAGCCTTTGCTCAGAACTTTTAGGGGCAGCTGTTGTCTAGATGTCCTGTAGGTCATCCAAATGTCAGCAATACACCAGAAAGGAGTAAATAGCCCACATAGTGAAGTACGTTAAAAAATCCTAATAGGTTTATTAGGGAAGGTGACGTGCTGACGTTTTGACGTGACGATCCGAGCGGAACGGGCGTTCGAGTGAGCCGGCCGGCTTTACATTTCTCTGTGCCTAATTTTATCTGTAACATGTAAGTGCAACTTTTAAATAAACCTATTAGGATTTTTTAACGTACTTCACTATGTGGGCTATTTACTCCTTTCCTATCATGAAGAACAATTAACACACCAGGCAAGTCCGAGATACTGTTGTGGAGAAGTTTAAAGCCGGATTTGGATACAAAAAGATTTCCCAAGCTTTAAACATCCCAAGGAGCACTGTGCAAGCGATAATATTGAAATGGAAGGAGTATTAGACCACTGCAAATCTAAGAAGCCCTGGCCGTCCCTCTAAACTTTCAGCTCATACAAGGAGAAGACTAATCAGAGATGCAGCCAAGAGGCCCATGATCACTCTGGATGAACTGCAGAGATCTACAGCTGAGGTGGGAGACTCTGTCCATAGGACAACAATCAGTCGTATACTGCACAAATCTGGCCTTTATGGAAGAGTGGCAAGAAGAAAGCCATTTCTTAAAGATATCCATAAAAAGTGTTGTTTAAAGTTTGCCGCAAGCCACCTGGGAGACACCAAACATGTGGAAGAAGGTGCTCTGGTCAGATGAAACCAAAATCGAACTTTTTGGCAACAATGCAAAACTTTATGTTTGGCGTAAAAGCAACACAGCTCATCACCCTGAACACACCATCCCTCCTGTGAAACATGGTGGTGGCAGCATCATGGTTTGGGCCTGTTTTTCTTCAGCAGGGACAGGGAAGATGGTTAAAATTAATGGGAAGATGGATGGAGCCAAATACAGGACCATTCTGGAAGAAAACCTGATGGAGTCTGCAAAAGACCTAAGACTGTGTCAGGGTCAGTACCGGGGAATTGAACCCAGGACCGCTCTGTTCCTATTCCAACACCCTACCTCTGAGCCACTTTCTCAGTTGCTATTTCTGTTTGCTGTCCATCAAAGCCTGGTCCTGAAATATGTGCTGATTGCCTTCTCATTGCAATCTGCACCAGACTCCTGTTTCAGCTGAGGCAGGTTATCCAATTAACCAGGGTATAAAGCCCTGCCTCACTCTGACAGCCTTGTCAGTTCATTCTGATCAGATCATTCTGTCTGTGCCAACAGCTCCTGTATGTTGATCTTCTGCTGCAAGACTGACCCCCGGCTTTTGACCCTTGGCTCGTTTTTGGACTTCTGCTTTCCTGAACCCCTGACCCCGGCTTGGACTTTGGATACCCGATCTTCACCTGCCCTTTGACCCCGGCTTGTATTTTTGGACTTTCCCTGTCTTCTCCAGCCCCGGACCATGGCTTGTCTCTTGGACCTGTTTTCAGCCCTGCCCTGACCAGTGAAATACTTTTGTGCCTGGACGATCTTCTGTTCATCTGCTGCAGCCTTCCAGTCGGTGATCCGCCTGTACCTGCTCCACGCACCTGACCATCATCTTCCCGCTGGTACCGGTGCCTCCCGGTGCGTCCGTCCCTCTGTCCCAATCTCAGGGGGCGGATCGCATCAGGTCGCAAAGGTAAGCTCACAAGTCTGCAAATGGACTCCACTCTAGGTAAGCCCTCACATAATGAACTGACCAATAACATGGAGTCCGCAGACTTGTATAAAATGCTCACCTCCCTGACTCTGCAAGTCTCCAGCCTGCACCGTACCATTCTGGAACTACAGAAAGAAATTCAGTTACTTAAAGGGACAGCACGCCCAGCCCCGGAACCAGCATGTCCTGAGCCATTTGTTGTTATGCCAGAGAAATTTGATGGTAGCCGTGCATCCTTCTTGTGTTTTAAAATGGATTGTGATCTGTTGTTTTCCCTTAAACCTAGGACCTATGCCACGGACTATATTAAGGTTCGTGCTACCATCAACCTGCTTATAGGACAAATTAAATCATGGGATCATCAATTGTTGCAGGAAAAGAGTCCAGTCTTGGGCAGCTGGGAAACTTTCATGTCTGCTCTGGACTCATACATCCCTGTCTCCAAGAGGATCAGCGCTCCCAGGTCTGCTCTCAATTCACGTGGCCTACGGGTATCCAGGGACAGAAATATTCCGTACAGACACAACATCAAGCCAGCCCAGTATGTGCCAAGCTATGAACCTCTGTATGTGCCCAACCATGAAGTCCCAACACCACAAAGCCTTGACGCTCCTGTGGATGCACCCACGACTACCTTGGAGGATGAGGAACCCATGCAGATCGGGGCCATCCAGTCCGGACTATCTTGGGTAGAAAAAGAGCGAAGGAGAAACTATGGACTTTGTTTTTATTGCGGTGTAAGTGGGCACTTTATATCTCTTTGCCCAACCCGCCCACCTCGGCCAAAGGCTCTTCAAGTGGGTACTATTGGGAGTTTTTTTGCTACCCCGGAATCTTTACCTGTTCATCAGCTTGATGTATCTACCTTCCCAGTTGAAGTCCCGGCTCCAGTGTCCCCAGTTCCTGTTCCTGTGTCTACAGTTCCTGTGTCTACAGTTCCTGTGTCTACAGTTCCTGTGTCTACAGTTCCTGTTCCTGTGTCTACAGTTCCTGTGTCTACAGTTCCTGTGTCTACAGTTCCTGTGTCTACAGTTCCTGTTCCGGTTTCTACAGTTCCTGTTCCGGTGTCTACAGTTCCTGTTCCGGTGTCTACAGTTCCTGTTCCGGTGTCTACAGTTCCTGTTCCGGTGTCTCCCGTGTCCCCAGTTCCTGTTCCGGTGTCCTCAGTTGAAGTTCCAGCTCCGGTGTCCCCAAGTGAAGTTCTTCCACCTGACTGTGTCTATGCCTCAAATGGTACCATGGTCCGTAAACAAGATCTAGTAATATTTGAACAAGCTTTACAAGCGAGGAGTGCACCCCCTGCAAGAACTTCAAGATCAACTAAGTCCAAAAAGAAAAAGTAAAAATCTGCTTTATTTTCCCCATGGTTTGGACCCTAAAGACTGTCCCTATGATGACACTCCTTTAAACGCCCGGAGGGCGTTTTTAAGGGGGGGAACTGTCAGGGTCAGTACCGGGGAATTGAACCCAGGACCGCTCTGTTCCTATTCCAACACCCTACCTCTGAGCCACTTTCTCAGTTGCTATTTCTGTCTGCTGTCCATCAAAGCCTGGTCCGGAAATATGTGCTGATTGCCTTCTTATTGCAATCTGCACCAGACTCCTGTTTCAGCTGAGGCAGGTTATCCAATTAACCAGGGTATAAAGCCCTGCCTCACTCTGACAGCCTTGTCAGTTCATTCTGATCAGATCATTCTGTCTGTGCCAACAGCTCCTGTATGTTGATCTTCTGCTGCAAGACTGACCCCCGGCTTTTGACCCTTGGCTCGTTTTTGGACTTCTGCTTTCCTGAACCCCTGACCCCAGGTTGGACTTTGGATACCCGATCTTCACCTGCCCTTTGACCCCGGCTTGTATTTTTGGACTTTCCCTGTCTTCTCCAGCCCCGGACCACGGCTTGTCTCTTGGACCTGTTTTCAGCCCTGCCCTGACCAGTGAAATACTTTTGTGCCTGGACGATCTTCTGTTCATCTGCTGCAGCCTTCCAGTCGGTGATCCGCCTGTACCTGCTCCACGCACCTGACCATCATCTTCCCGCTGGTACCGGTGCCTCCCGGTGCGTCCGTCCCTCTGTCCCAATCTCAGGGGGCGGATCGCATCAGGTCGCAAAGGTAAGCTCACAAGTCTGCAAATGGACTCCACTCTAGGTAAGCCCTCACAGACTGGGACGGAGATTTGTCTTCCAACAAGGCAATGATCCAAAACATAAAGCAAAATCTACAATGGAATGGTTCACAGATAAACATATCCAGGTGTTAGAATGGCCAAGTCAAATTCCAGACCTGAATCCAATCGAGAATCTGTGGAAAGAACTGTAAACTGCTGTTCACAAACGCTCTCCATCCAACCTCACTGAGCTTGAGCTGTTTTGCAAGGAGGAATGGGCAAAAATGTCAGTCTCTCGATGTGCAAAACTGATAGAGACATAACCTAAGCGACTTACAGCTGTAATTGCAGCAAAAGGTGGCGCTACAAAGTATTAACTTAAGGGGCCTGAATAATTTTGCATGCCCAATTTTTCAATTTTTTATTTGTTAAAAAAGTTTGAAATATCCAATAAATTTCGTTCCACTTCATAATTGTGCCCCACTTGTTGATTCTTTAACACAGTTTTATATCTTTATGTTTGAAGCCTGAAATGTGGCAAAAGGTTTCAAAGTTCAAGGGGGCTGAATACTTTCGCAAGGCACTGTATATAGGCCATTTGATGCCAGTATCCACATATCATAAATATTGCCTTTTTTTACGTTTTCTAAGAACCCCAACCCCCTTACAAGTTAAGCGTACCAAAAGACAAAATATCTCAAGCCAAAATTATAGGATGACAAACTGAGCGTGAACGCTCAGCTACCGCAGTGTATAGAGGATTACGTCTGTGTACAGCAGCCGTCAAATCCACTTCCTGATTCTCCTGCCCTCAGATGAAGTCAGGAAGTGACAAAACGCATCAGTGCCATGATCACGTTGGCCGGAAGTGACGCGTGTGCTCCGCGGATAGCCCATTTTGGGTGTTAGCCAGCGAGAAGTCACTGTGGGGCATGTGTTGTGGACTTTGAGGTATAAATCTATTTGTGCTTGGGAAGTAAGGATGAGCTCCGGCGTGTTCGCACAGTCCAAACGTGCAGAGCCAGCCAGGAAGTCGGCAACGCGCTGCGCTAATCACGGGCAGGGAGACATTTCCCAATCTCCCAATCTCTACAATGTCTCCCTGCCCGTGATTAGCGGAGCACGGTGCCGACTTCCTGGCGGGCTCTGCACATGAACTGTGCGAACATGCCTGAGCTCCTCCTTATTGAGAAGTACACACAATATGATTGTTGGCAGGGAATTGTCTGTTGACAGACTGTTGTCCTAAATCTTTAGGAAAACTGTTGTCCAACTTTTGGCCAACAAATGTTGTATGACAGGCTACTACATTTTTGTTCGACAACAGTTTGATGTCAGATTTTAGTATGGCCAGTACACAAATCAGTCTCACAAAAGTCGAAATTACAAACACGCATGCTCTGAATCAATGTTCACCAAACACAAAATTATCAGAATGGGCCCAAAGGGTGGTGCTCAAGAGCTGAGATTCTTCGTAGTATATCACTACATTCGTGTTTGCTGAGACAATTGTGTACCATTAGTATGCAAGACAAGATCCTGGCACACGTCCTTTTGACAAAAATCAGACGCTCGGTTGGCCAACAATCATATTGTGTGTTCGAAGCTTTAGCGTTCAGCCATCTTCTTTCATAGATGCCAGATAACCAGCATTTTTGGAAGGACATCTCCGCCCGTGGTGATGACCTTAAAATTCTAGTCCCTTCTTTCTTCTCGGACTATCTGGCTTAAGTATTTCTTTCATGACAAGCTTCCTTTAAAACAATCTTCTGGTTTTAAATCAGACCTGTGTTATTCTTTAATCCTATCCTGAAGTAAAAGTCTGAATAATGGATGGAGAAGAGGACAAGCAAGATGGCTAAATGAGCGTTACTGAACAGTGAAAGTGTTTTGTGAGTTTTACTCGAGGCAAATTGAAACTTAGACTGCAAATTCTATTTTAGAGTTTTGTGAAAATAAGCTTTATAGTCCAATGCTCCATTTCATTTAGCATCAGTGCTGGGTAGGCTGGAATATTGCTGTGCGCTGGGATGGAGAGAACCTGAATTAGCTCAGTCAATTAAGTCATGATTAATTCATGTTGAACTTTCTCCTCCAGAGATTTTAGAAAACAAAGACTGTACTTAACTAGGTATATCTATTGTGATAAAAGAAGACAGTTTAAAATAATTTAAATAAGAACTCTGTTCTAATGAAAAAGCAAAATTTTGTTTTAAAATGAGGAGCTGTTGGAAACTTGAAATGTAGCTAATTAACCTCTTTGCCAACTTACTTTGCCATAGCAGCTAATATGAAGGCCATTAAATATTGCCATTTTAGTGCTAATATGACAAAATAATTGGTATGCACTCATTCAAGTGTCTTAGGGGATAAATTAGCATTAGTTTTGAAAATAAATGGTGGTAACAGTCAGAGCTGCTGTTAGACATCATTGGGCCCTATACAGCCTACCCGACAGCCCCACTTAGCTGAAAGTGACTGAAGACATAGATTTATCAGTCCCTTTCTCTACAGCCTCCCCTGCACAGGTGAATAAATAGGAAGCTATCTGAGGCTTCCTGCTCATTCACAAACTGAAGCATAGTAAACATAATTTACTGTGCTTCTATGATGAATGGAAACAGGATTAATTTGTACCAATCAATCAATGTGTTCATTTGGGAAAGGAAGGGGCCAGTAAGTGACACATTACCAGCCCCTTCCCTCGCTGTCCATCCAGAAACATCCCCCTGTGTGCTCACAGCAGCTGCTGGTGGGAGAAGAGGGAAGAAATGAGGGGGAAATGGGCACACAGGGGGGCCTGAACAGCAGATGGAAGGGTAACATGTGCTAGAACCAATCCCCCTGCAGTGCAGCCGGACAGAGGCACAGGAGGAGAAGCTGGCAGTGCTGAAGGGAGAGGCAGAAGAGGATCGGTGTCTGCAATAAGACAATACAGCCAGCCCTCCTGCTCAGCAGGTGCCCGGTACCCACCTTTTGAACTGATGGGGACCCAGGCCCAGTACAGGAAGGCTGGCTGTACTGTCTTATCAACAGCCCTGGTGACAGTATGGGGGAATACGTTTTTTTGTTCCGACATAACTGTGCCCCTGTAAACAAAGCCAGATCCATAAATACTTTTCCATCCCTTCCTTCCTCGGCCCTGGCCTATATTTGACTTTTTCCTCAAATCCAAGCTTGTACTGTATGTTCTAATGCAGTCTTTCTCAACCACTGTTCCTAGGGTTCCTAGAGGGGTTGCTAGGAGTTCCTTGAGCTGTGGTAAACACCCCCCCTCCCCCAATCGGATGGTGCCTTCATAGATCCTCAGTCCTTCACCACTGCTAAACCACTTGTATGACTCCAATGTTCTTTCAAGCTCTCTGTAAGGGTGACATTCTACCCACCACACCAAGGGGGCATTCTTCCCAATGACCACCAATGCAATTGGACCAATTTTAGTCATGCATTCCTGAGACATAAAATATTATTTCAGGAGTTCCTCTGGGTAAAAAGGCAGAGAAATTTCTGCTAGTCAGCTATTGATACATAAAGAAGACTCTAGATTGGCTTCACATTGTATGTAATATTTAGCAAAACATTTCTAAAAGTATTTGATCTTTATCCTACATATTGTTAACAAAATGCTGGACACACTTTTTTTTACATAGATTGATAGACAGAGGAATGTAGTAATTCTTATGCCATGTACACACACTCTGAATTTCCGACAACAAATGTTTAATGTGAGCTTTTGGTCTGAAATTCTGACCGTGTGTAGGCTCCATCGGACATTATCTACATTTAACCTCATTTGCCATGTAGTTGCCCACCCCATTAATTTGTTCAGATATTTTTGCAAGGTTTCCACATCCTGTGGAGGAGTCATTGCCCTGCTTGGCTTAGTATCGTCCGCAAATACAGAGACTGCACTGTTTATCCCATCCTCCAGGTCGTTTATGAACAAATTAAACAGGATTGGTCCCAACACAGAACCCTGGTACTCACCCAATGGTCCATGTCAACTGACCTTATTTTGTACAGTAAATGTTTATGGGGAACTGTGTCAAACCATATACGCCACATCTACGGGCCTTCCTTTATCTAGATGGCAACTCACCTCCTCATAGAAGGTTAATAGATTGGTTTGGCAAGAACGATACTTCATGAATCCATGCTGATTACTGCTAATGATACCGTTCTCATTACTAAAATCTTATATATAGTCCATTATCATCCCCTCCAAGAGCTTACATACCATTGATGTTAGGCTAACTGGTCTGTAATTCTCAGGGATGTATTTTGGGCCCTTTAAATATTGGCGCTACATTGGCTTTTCTCCAATCACCTGGTACCATTCCAGTCATTCAGTTCCTCTGCTCCCGGGTGGAGACACTGGCATCTTCAGTAAGGGAAATAGGAAGTGAAGCCTTGCGGCTTCACAGCCTGGTTGCCAGCTGTGCATGCGCGAGTAGTGCTGCACGTGCTCACTGGTTCCTGCTGTCTTCTGGGACATGTGTGTCTCTCAGAAGACAGCGGAGGGACGGAGGAGGGGCCGGACATGACGTAGATCGCTGGAGATTCTGTGACGATCCATCCCTGGAAGTGGGAGCAAATATCTGTATTAGACAGGTACCCTCTCCCCCCTCCCCCTGAAAGGTGCCAAATGTGACACCGGGGGGGGGGGGGACCGGATAGGTGGAAGTACCATTTTTTGGTGGAACTCTGCTTTAGGTTGATGATGATGTTATCTTTAGGGATTTCAGGTACTATAAATTTAGGTTTTCTGGTATAATTGTCTATCCCTTAGGCTGGCCATACACAAAGCTTTCCTGCAACCACGAGCTCCCATGTTCCATGCCTTGGCAGCGACCTCTCCTCTCACCTGCAGCAGCCACTGACTGACACAGGGGAACCAGAGATGTGGTTTACATGATCAGACCAGATTGGAAAGAAAATACTGTAGGTAAGTATACACATTTTTTTTTTACACAGGTTAGGCAGCACAGGAGAGGCAGAGTACATTTTTTAACATAATTAGTGATATCGAGGAATTCTAATTTAAAGGGTCACTACTACTTTTTTAGCTAAATAGCTTCCTTTACCTTACTGCAGTGCTGTTTTCATATCCTCATTGTTTGTTTTTGCTTTGATGTTGCTGTAATTCTGCTCTGATCTCCACACTTCCTAGTTGTCTGTTTCCTTATAACCACAGTGCTGGGAGCTTTCTCACTGTGGTCACTAATCAAGGAGGTGTGATTACTGTGTTTAAACTAAAACTGTGTTGGTGCTGAGGGATTTTAGACAAACCATCACTGGCCTCTATTGGCTCTCTGGCACTCTGGCTCTGTACATCAGAGAGACAGGAAATAACAGCAAAAACGAAACTAGAACTGTAGGTTGATTATATGATTGATTTTTATCTATTTTTAATCATTTTTAAAAGGAATCAGTTAACTTTTATGTCTATATACCCTGTAAACAGTCATTTCAGCCCAAAAAATGTTTTCCTTTAGTGACCCTTTAAGATTATTTGTTTACCAGGGTCCAAGCCTCCTGAAGACACCGGTATAATCGAAAAGTCAAAAAATCCTTGTGTCCCTCAATGGACTTCAAGAAAAAAGATTTTATGGTAACTACAAAAATATATATATTTTTTTTTCAATATACTTAAATACATAGAAAGATTTTCATCATATTTCTGTCTCTCTCTTCTCTGCATGTGGCAGGTTGTCATTACAAAGGATGAGCCTTTGTAATGTTTTGCTAAGAAAATTTTATTCTATTGAAGAGTCGAGCGGCCTGTACAATGCTAAAATCAAACAGTACAATCTCCCATTCACAGCCTGATCTGAAAGGAAGAAAGAATGTGACGTGGTTCTGTGAATATGATTCAATTTCATGCGTCTTTTAGATAAGATTATGTTAATTCTAGTTGCGCAATATTTCGCTCTGAGCTACAGTAATTATAGATGAAGGTTTGTTTCTCTAATGGGTGGGCAGTGTGGAGCAGAACTATCTGTGGGCACACTTTTTAAAAGGATAAGAGCACTTTCAGATGCAGTAGATATCTCAGTCGGTCTATCTCCCCATATGCACATGTGGTACACATTATGGCAGGTGTAGGCAACCTTTGAGAGGTGGAGATCTACTTAGAAAACATGGATGAGTGAGATCAAAGGTCACTGGGGTGTGGCACCCCCTTTTGTAAGAACTTAACAAGCAAACCCCAATAAAGACACGAAGAAAGCCTAGAAAATTTTAACTGTCACTGTAAAAATATAAATTTAGCCTGTAATGGAACCCCAAATGGGACAGGGGTTAAAGCCGTTTAGGATATTCCTTTTCCCGAACCCAATACAGCTATCGACACTCCAAAAATCCGGTGAACACGACCCATACAAATCCCCCCCCCCCCCCCCATTAACAAGACACACATCTCTGTTTGAGGTTCAAAACAGGGAATGAAGCTTTATTGCAAGCACATGGTAACACATTTCTCTTCAAAATACATCCCTCCCACCCTTGGGAAACGGGGTGGGTTAAATTGTACAATGACAATGTTGATACAGGTCCGGTGTGTTTAAACTTCTCCTTTAGTAAACAGTCTAATGGCCCGTACACACGATCTGAATATCGGACGAAAACGATCGTCCGAGGAAGAATCGTACGATTTTCGGATCGGACAAGATCGAAAATGTTCCTCGTACGATGTCAGATCGTACGATTTTCGCTTAGTCAGTATAGTTGTCATCCAAAAATACAATACAAATACATTACAACACATGACATCACTTCCGATTATTTTTTTCTGTCGTACGAGAATTCTCGTGACTTTAATAACCTATTTCATTTTACTTGCGACCAGAGCTTTTTTTCTCAGAAAATAGGTACAGGAACTCAACCACGACCCGTTTAGATTTCACAAACAGTAGAAGGGTCTTAAAGGGGCATTAAATACCAGAATTGCATTACATACAGCGTGCAGAGTTCAGAGGGTTACAAAGCTGTCACTTGTAAACACAGAAACCAGACTTCTGTGTTTACAAGTGATTGTGGTGAGCAGGCACTAAAGGGTCTGAGCCAAAGGTGGTGGAACTGAGTTCCCCCAGAAAAAAAGCCCTGCTTGCGACTATTAAGCGAAAAAAGTTGTCCGATATTCGGTTCGTGTGTACGGGCCATTAGCAGGGTGGGGGGGGTTCTGGAGTGACCCCCCCTCCCTTTCCTCACAGCAAGACACTAAAACATCCCATAATAGGCAGCCAGACTGTCTACCAAGCTCCAATCCACGTCACCACACTAGCAGACTTAATTACCACAATAGAAAATAGAATGCAATCACACCCCATCCCATCACAGCAAGCTTATAGTGCACAACAGCCAACACACAATATATACAATGTATACCACATTGAATCTGAGTGGGGTTCTCATTCACCCTATGCCTCTATTAGAAACACAGGATGATCTACACATAAGAGGCATCAGGAAAGCTGAAACAGGAGTATCTCATATTTTCTAAAAGCTTCTGGGTCCCAAGGGTCCCTTCCGTTACATAGCCTACCTTCAGAAAGAAACACTGCATTTACTTTCATTCACAATTTTTTCATATCTGAGGAGTAATTGGTCACCCCCAAAAATCTGAATCCATCATGAAGGCAGAACAATTGGTACTGCAAACTGACTTATTCGACTAGTTTCAGACCTGGTTGGCCTTAGTCTAACCTGGCTGTCTGTTCTGACCAATGTAAATAGTACGTAGGGCAGTGGCCAGGGATCAATAGTAAATAGGGCAGTGTACAGAGGTTAGTAGAGGTAAATAGTAGGTAGGGCAGTGTCCAGGGGTCAGTACTAGGTAGAACAGTGTACTGAATGTATTAAAGGGCTAGGGTATATTAATGTTACAAAATGATGCCTTCGTCCCATTGAAATATTGTAAAGAAAAGGCAGGCTATATTGGACTATAATGGCATTGTATGAGCAACTGATAGACAGTCAAAATTATAATGTAAAATATTTTTATTACAAAGTAAAAGTTTCTAAACATTTACAATAAAATATTGATTATGACAACCATAAATCAGCTTATCATTTTCATTGTATTAACAATGATGTATACAAAACATCAAATATTGTGCAGTGTATATAAACTCTACATGTTGCATGTTTCGCGGTTACTTTGCACAATATTTGATGTTTTGTATACATCATTGTTAATACAATGTAAATTATAAGCTGATTTATGGTTGTCACAATCAATATTTTATTGTAAATGTTTAGAAACTTTTACTTTGTAATAAAAATATTTTACATTATAATTTTGACTGTCTATCAGTTGCTCATACGATGCCATTATAGTCCAATACAGCCTCCCTTTTCTTTACAATAGAACAGTGTACTGGTAAAAACAGAGGACAGAGTGTCAGCAGGACAGAAGACAGGGGGTCAGCAGGGCAGAGAACAGGGCATCAGTAGGTCAAAGGACGGGATGGTTCAGGATTGCACAGTACAGGGGGCTCAGGAGGGCACACCTTACGGGGAGCTCAGGAGGAAAGGTACAGCGGGGTTAGGAGAGGTCGAAACACATGGAGTCTCATGAAGACACAGGGGGGCTCATAAGGGCACACCACATGGAGACTCAGAGTGGTACAGTACAAGGGGGCCCAGGAGGGAACACCTCAGAGGAGCACAAGACATTGGGTCTTAGGAGGGTACAGTGAAGGCAGGCTGAGGTGGGAAAACCACAGGGGGGCTCAGGAAGGCACACTACAGGGGGACTCTGGAGGGCACAACACATGGGGGCTCTGAAGGGCACAGTACAGGGGGCTCGGGAGGATATATTACAGGGAGGCTTAGGAGGGCACACCGCATGGGAGCTTAGTATGGCACTGTACAGGGGAGCTCATGAAGGCACAGAAGTGGTTTCCTGATGCAAAGCAGTGCAGGAAAGTCATTGTGGCTGATCTACTTGTTCTTGTGCTCTGATCCCCTCTGGCCCTCCTCTCTTGTCCATTCAACATGATGTTATCCACAAGTGCCTTACATTGACTGGAGAGGAGGGCCGGTGGGGATCAGGGCAGTACACTTTGAGGATGAGCTCAGGCACGTTCAGACAATAGCCCAAACCTGGCATAGCTCTCCTCCCTAAAAGCTGTAAAAGCCAACAGTGTAACATAGGTGGGATAAGCATTTCCCACTCTAAAGCTTCACCTAAGCAAGGGGCATGCTGCAGGTCGGGGAATGCCTCCACTGGGTCAGTAAGGCTGGGACTTGAGCATGATATACCTGTCATCTGCCCATGGTCGACTGGTAGATCCCAATCCATGGATTACCGACACCGGACTTATGTACCTTGACCAAGGCTATAAAAATTCTGGAAATAGTCCCTTATGCCGCGTACACGCGGTCAGAATTTCTGACAAGAAAAGCTCGATGTGAGCTTTTGGTCGGAAATTCTGAGTGTGTATAGGCCCCATCTGACTTTTTCTGTCTGAATTTCCGGCAGCAAAAAATTGAGAGCTGGTTCTCAAATTTTCAGACGGGAAAAGTTCTTGTCCGAAATTCTGATTGTCTATATGCAATTCTGACGTGCAACAAATTATGCATGCTCAGAATCATTGAACTTCATTTTTCTTGGCTCGTTGTAGTGTTGTACGTTACCGCGTTCTTGACGGTCGGAATTTTGTGTGTTCCCTTAATAAATTTTGACCCATCTGTGGGCAATTTAGAAGTCCATTGGGTCATCATCACAGTTGGCAAAGACATTTTTAACTGCAAGAATGTTGCAGCTGTCAAATTTAGGTAAGCATGCATCTGGAAATAGAAAGGTTACATAATTTAGGTTAGAGTAGGTAGGGAACATCAGTCTGTGCCACTCTCTGCATCCTTGAGGAATGCCCAGTTCAGAGTAGAGGGGAAAGTACAGCTAAAGATGTCTTTGCCGCCTTTAAAAAGTTAAAGGTAAAAGTAAAAAAAAATCCCACATTTTGTGTTGATCCCAGAAAAGTAATAGAGGGGAAATCTTCCAATGGGGACACTAGTTGCATGGATCTCCTCTTAATTCCTGTTTGGCTGTGGGACAGGAAGGGAAGGGAAATCTCCCCAATGGGACACAGATGGCAAAAAATAAACTGGCAGGGATTATAAACCTCTCTTACTCTATTAAAAAAAAAAAGTTTTGCCTATAGTTCTACTTGAAGAGGAAGAGAACACTGTGTCATCATTTTACCAGCCTAAAGACATATGGGAAAGATAAGTATAAAAAAGTAGCATAACATAAATATTGGGGGCCCTTTGGAAAGGAGGTGACTAGTCAGGGGTGAGTGCCAACCCGGAGCTGTACTTTAACTGACATGCTTACAATTATTATTTTTGGAAATGTGCTACCTGCTGTTTAGACATGTGCATGACGAAAAAAATGTTTTTGTTACATTTCGTTTTGATTCGTTAATCTAGTTATTTTGTTTAATTAAATCTGGTTAATTCATTCAATTTGTTTTCGCAATTCGTTTGTGGAATTCGTATTCGTAATTTTCGAAATGTCTTTGAATTTATAGATTTTATGGGATTCGAAATGATGAAATCGATACATTTTCGAATCGGTCGAAACAAAAATGTTATATTGTTTTAGATTTTTTTCTTCAATCTTTTTTTTTATTGAATTCAGCAAAAGCATACAGGTTACATCAGATTACAGGAAAGAGTACTGTATATAATACATAAACGATCAACCGTGTAAGTAACATGACAATGTGCAAGGTAGACGTTAACATGTAAGAACCTAGTGGCGTGCAAGCCTGGGGGGTACATGAGGAGCATATGCAATGCGCAATATTAGTGTACTCTCTTCTGGGGGGCCACCCCTTATCGGGAGCACTTTTGTGGCCCGGCAGGAGAGAGCACTTACCAATCATGTACCTCAAAATAAGTAAGACATCAAATTCACGCTTAAAGTCAACACAGAACAAGCAGAGCAGTAAGTGATTCACATCATAGGGACAGCTCTGGGGTTGGATGCCCATGGAAGCCAGGCCTTCCTAATCTTATTAGTCTGGCCTGTATTGACCGCCATGATGTAGTCATAGGAGAAGTGCAGGTTAACCAGATCTATCACTTGGGCAACTACCGGGGCCTCCTCCGAGCACCATTTCCGAGTTATGCACAATCTGGACGCTAATAGAATATGGGATGCTACGCATCTGGAAGGGGAAGGTATGTTATCTATTGTCAGACTCAACAATGCCAGTTCAGGAGTAGGAGCTATCATAATACCAAGAGTAGTGGACAGGAGATGGAAAACATCAGACCAAAATGACTGGAGCTTATGGCATGTCCAAAGAATATGAAGGAGGTCACCATTGATGGAGGTGCAACGCCAACATAGATTGGAGGTCTTGGGGTCAAAACCAGCTATTCTGGCTGGGGTCATGTACCAACGGAGTGTAATTTTTTGTGTGAGTTCCCACAGGGCGGAGCATTTAGTGAATTTATAGGAGGCACCTAGGGCGGAGGACCATTGGTCTGTGGAGAAAGAGCAAGAAAGTTCGGATTCCCAGCGAATGTGAGCAGGTAGTTTGGTGAATAGTAATTTGTGTTGGAGGGCATTATAGAAATGAGATATGCCTTTAGTTTTAGGTTTCTCAGCTGAGAGGAATTCCCACGTCTTAGACGGAACGACATAGAGAGGGAGAGGGACTGTTTTCAGGCAGTGGGATATTCTCAGGTACGTAAAGGATTCCGAGGGAGGGAGCTGAAACTCTAGTTGGAGCTGTGTGAAAGGTTTGAGGAGGTTTCCTTGTAGGATGTCCTGCACGAGGTGTATACCTCTCGTGCGCCATCTGGAGACGGATAGGTCTGGAGATAAGAATTGAAGGGACTCTAATGGAATTTGGGATGTAGGAGAGGAGGGGTCAGTTTTAGTTCGGGCGGTAAACTTGCCCCAAGCCAACGCTGTGGCTTTCATGGTTGGTGGAAGGGATGAGGGAACCCCCGAAGTTAATGGCACGCTCAGTACCCAAGCCTTCAAGTTTTTGAGGTTGAGAAAGGAAAGTTCTATTTGCCCCCAAGGAGTATTAGGACAGGGATGAAACCAATCCGCCAATTGGGCAAGAATGGAGGCCAGGTAATAGTCACTGAAATCAATTGAGCCGACACCTCCCGAGAATTTATTCTTGATGAGGTTAGAGTGGGCACATCTGGGTTTTTTGCCTTTCCACAAGAGGGCATTAAGAATCGTTTCAAGGGACTTAAAGTATGATAGAGGGATCGGGATAGGCAATGTCCTAAAGAAGTAGAGAACCTGTGGGAGACACATCATTTTAAAGGCCGCTAATCTACCAGACCAGGAGAGTTCATGTTTTGCTATTTGTAAAGAGTCATGGCGTAATTTGTGGAGCAGTGGGAGGAAGTTGGATGAGAACAATAGCTTCGTAGACCTGGTTAGCTTGATGCCCAAGTAGGAGATTTCTCTCTCCGCCCATTGGAAGTCATATTGCATTTGCAATAAATTCTTAGTAGTAGCATATAAGTGTAAGTCTAGAATAAATGATTTAGTCGTATTGACCTTATAGTAGGACACTCTACTAAACCAGGTAAGCAATCTATGTACCTCTGCCAGGGAGGAAGCTGGGTCCGTGAGGATCAGTATGACATCGTCAGCGAACAAGCTGATCTTGTGTATCGTTCGGTCAATATGAATGCCCGATATTGATGGGAGGGTTCGGACCTGGGATGCCAGGGGTTCCATCAACAGATTAAAAATGAGGGGGGACAGGGGGCAGCCCTGACGGGTACCATTAGATATGTTAAAGGGGCGGGACAACATGTCCTCGGCGAAAACCTGAGCTGAAGGGGTCGAGTACAGTGCCATAATGGCATCGAAGATATGCCCCGTAAATCCAAATTTCTGCAACACTGAGGCTAGGTAAGTCCAGTGGACCCTATCGAATGCCTTCTCTGCATCTAAAGATAGAAGCAGAGAAGGCGTTCCCGTGGATTCTGCAAAGTGAATCAAATCAATCAGTCGTCTAGTAGCGTCGGACGCTTGTCGGCCCGTAGTAAATCCTGACTGGTCCCTGTGGATGAGAGAGGGCATAATGTCTAGAAGCCTCAGTGCGATAACTTTAGAATATATTTTGACATCCAAGTTAAGGAGTGAGATTGGGCGAAAATTTTGGGCAACGGACGGGTCCTTCCCTGGCTTCGGTATAGTAACAATAAGTGCCTTAAGCATTTCTGGATCAAAACAAGAAGAGGAGGCAGCGCGGTTAAATACTGCTACTAGGTGGTGTACTAGGTGTTCGGAGTAATGTTTATAGTACTCCCCGGAATAACCATCGGGGCCGGGGCTTTGTTCATGGGGAGGGCTTGTATTGCTTTATGTATCTCTTGTTCCGAGAAAGGGGCATTCAGTGCTCGAAGTTGGTCATGGGTGATAGAGGGGAGGCGTGCTTTGTCTAGGAAGGAATTAATGTCCTCCTGAGTGGGTTGTGGCGTTAGGAGGTCTCTTTTCAAGTTGTACAAGTCTCCATAGTAGTCACTAAAGGCGTTGGCAATGTCTTGGGGGTTAGTCAATAGGGATTGGGTGTGGGGGTGGGATAAGTGGTGAATTTTGGATTTAACCCTCTTGCCTTTTAGGCGCTGAGCAAGGCGCTTACCTGCCTTGTTAGAGGTGGAGTACATGGTAGCCCGTAGCTTCCGATGTAGATAGTCGTGAGATTGGAGCAACAGCGAACGGAGTTCTTGTCGCAGGGTGAAAAGTTGGTCAGAGATAGGTAGGGTAGGGGAAGATTTGTGAAGCGAGTCAAGGTCCTGAATCTTGGTTGTAATGTCCTCTATGCGCTGCGTCCTCTTTTTTTTATGAACAGCGGATAGTTTCATTAAAATACCTCGCATAAATGCCTTGTGGGCCCTCCACACTACCACAGGGTCCGCCACTGAACCCATATTGAGTTCAAAAAATTCTTTGATATGGTCAGCGATAACCGAAGAGTACTCCTTGTGTTGTAATATAAAATTATTCACTCTCCATAAGGACGAACTATGTTTTTTGCGTGTATCGCCTATGCAGATTGAGATTGGGGAGTGGTCTGACCAGGTGGCAGTGTGGATTACCGAGGCTGTCACATTTTGTAATAACCATTTGTCCACCAATATTAATTCAATGCGTGAGTAAGAGTTAAAACGGGGGGAATAATAGGTGTAGTCTCTCTCTGATCCATGGTGGCACCTCCAGACATCATAGAGATCGCTCATAGCCATGAGGTTCTGTAATGGGGACGGTCTCCATTTGGTGGGTGAAGTGGAGTCTAGGGATATGTTCGGGGCCAGATTGAAGTCCCCGCAGATTATGAGTTGACCTCTCTTGAGAGGTTGAGCTGTTCTCAGGACCTTCCGTAAGAAACGAATTTGGTGCACATTTGGGGCATAAACATTAATCAGTGTGTATATTTGACCATCAATTGAGCACACAAGTATTATGAAGCGACCCTCAGGGTCAATACACAGTTCTAGTTGTTGGAAGTCCAGTGATTCCCTGATCGCAATCATAACACCTCTGGTTTTAGAGGAGTGCGAGGCTTGGTAGATATGTGGGAAGCTGCTATGCGTGCATAGCTTCCAGTCATTCTGAAGTAGGTGGGTCTCCTGTATAAAGACCAGATCGCTCTGAAGATCTTTAACTGTCTTCCAGAGTGAGTGTCTTTTAACTGGGTGATTCAACCCATTAACGTTCAGTGAGAGAAGCGAGAGTGGCATTGTGACGTCTGGTGTATTGATGTGCGGCAAAAACTTACAGTCAGACGTAACACACAGATATCCAGGTACGGGGGGACAGCCTGTAGTGGTCGGTCGGAGGAGGCCTCAAGGAGACCTGCAGTATTGTCAGTGGAGCTGTGGAACAAAACAATGTGTCAGAATACTGTTAGAGCTTATGACATCTAGGAGTATGTAGTAGTCAAAGGAGCAATAGGTAATCAAAAAATGCACACTGTCAGGTGAGATCGGGCGTGTAGCAAGGTGATCTATAAAACAACACCAGAAAAAAAAGGAGAAAACGATGCCAGAAGATGTATCGCATTGGCGGTACACCAATACAGAGGGCGAGCAAGATGCTCAAAACAAAAACCTCTACTCGGGGTTCACGAGAGTCCAAACACGGGCGAACAGCAGCAAGAAGAACAAGAAATAGTGTCCGAAATCGATCATCAAAGCCGATCATCAAAGCCCAGGGGAACGGGTAGGACAATGTAATAAGCCTGTAGGATAATCAATACAGCCACATTATGACATCTCATCGGAGGGCATCTCTGGAGCTTTGTGGGCAGTGGTTTTGATGGCTCTCTGGGGAAGGGGAGCAGGTGGATCTGTAATAATTCCCCAGGCCCGGAGCAATTTGAGGCCCTTCTCTAGATCGTTGATCGTGTAGGATTTATCCTCTTTGTTGATAAGTAGTGTTGCCGGGTATCTCCACTTGTATTGTATCTTGTGGTTTTGCAGACCCTTGGTCACCGGGTTGAGTTGTCTGCGAAGTTGCAAGGTATACTTGGAGAGGTCAGGGAGAAGTTGCACGTCAGTGAAAGGAGACGGGAGGGGTTTCCTGGATTTGAGGCTCATCATCAGATTTTCTTTAATGTGAAAGAAATGTACTCTCATCAGAATGTCTCTAGGGATTGAAGCGGCTAAGTAGGATGGTTTAGCAATTCTGTGGATTCTATCGATCAGGAGATCTCTGGGGGAAGCCTCAGGTAGAATCAGGTGCATGAGTTCTCTTGCATATTTAGACAGATCAGCAGGCAAGATAGATTCAGGTACACCTCTCAATTTGATATTATTTCTACGAGATCTGTCTTCGAGGTCTGCTAGCTTAGAACGCATCCACGTCTGATCCTCTTTAATGCCTTCACACATCTATGACCCCATTTACCGTGGAGGCGCAATCAGACAAATTCTCTTCTATGTGTGTCACTCTATTGTCTAGGGAGTGAATATCTGCAGTAACTCTGTGGAACATAGATGAGAGGTCAGACATCAGTGAGGTTTGTAGGGACAACAGCATGTCCTTTAAAGTGGAATCGAGTACAGGCTGACCCGAGGTAGGGAATGATGCCATAGAGGAGTGCAAGGCCTGGTTCGACGTGAGGGGATTGTAAGCCGGGGCCTCGATTTCTGCGCGTGCCGCGCGGCGTGACGGCGTATCCAGCCGCATTTTCGCTTTGGCCGGGCTGCTTGTGAGCGGGTCACCTCCGTAGGGGTGATCCAATAACTCGGGGGACACTGGAGAGGATAGTTCTGTTTCAGGCAGATCCGTGTACGAGCGCCGCAGCGCGGCATGGTCGGCGCCATCTTGGGAAGCACTAACCTTCTCTGCCGGCTTGAAGGCAAAGGCCGTGAGTTTTTGGGGTTTGTAATCCGAAAATCTCTTCCGCGAAGTTGCCTCCATGATCCTGGGGTTTCACTGCGGTGATGTGGCCGTGTAGCAGGAGTCTAAGTAGGCTGTCGTCGTGGTAGTTTTCCCCTGGGCAGACGAGCGAGGTGATCAGGCTGCTGCTTCCATCGCCAGTCGGCCATATTGTTTTAGATTTGAATGCAGCAAAGTGAACCAACAAAAAAAAAATCTTTATCAAATGATTAAATGACTCTTTAAATCACCTTTGGCTTAACAAAAACAGCATTATTTCGAAATGGTACTTTAATAACACACAGAGGGCCAGATTCTCAGATACCCCGTCGTATCGCTGTTTTTTTTGCCTCGTATCTATGCGAGTGATTCCTAGAATCACTTTGGCATAGATACGGCTGAAGATCCGACAAGTGTAATACCATTACACTTGCGGATCGTAGTTGTAATGACAACTCCGGCCACTAGGTGGCCTTTACGTTGTTTTCTCATTTGCCTATGCAAATGAGGCTACTACACCGATTCCCGATCGCTTTTACGCCGCCCCGTCGTCGCGTACGTCGTTTTCGTCCGCGTAAGGTTACCCCTGCTAATATGAGGGTTAACCTTACGCAGTACCGTCGGATGCCGTCGGGTGCCATGTTAAGTATGGCGTCGAGTCAGCGTCGGCTTTTTCCGTCGCTTACGTCGTTTTACTAACTCGTTCTCGAATAGGGCATTGCGTAGTGTCGATCACGTCGTTTTGACGTCGGTTTCCACGACCCTTTCCGACGTGAGCTGGAGCATGCGCACTGGGCTTTTTCCCCCGGCCGGCGCATGCGCAGTTCGTTCGACGCGGGGGCGCGCTTAATTTAAATACAAGCCGCCCCCTTTGAATTACGCGGGCTTACGCTGGGCGATTTACTCTACGCCTCCGCAAACTACGGAGCAAGTGCATGGAGAATACGGCACTTGCTCTGTTACGTTGCGGCCGCGTAGTGTAAATAGCTTAAGCTACGCTGGCGAATTTGTATGAGAATCTGGCCCATAGTCTTTGATTTCAGCAATATGTGTAGTGAGAATTCGACTGGCATTTAATGTAAAATTTGATTCTAATTTCAGTCTGATTTACCTTAATCCGGAACGAATTTTGTTACGTTATTCGGAGCATTTGGTAAAATTTGTTTAACCCCTTCCATACAGGGCATTTTCACCCCCTTCCTGCCCAGACCAATTTTTAGTTTTCAGCGCTGTTGCACTTTGAATGACAATTGCACGGTCAGGCAACACTGTACCCAAATAAATCGTTATGTTTTTTTTCCCCACACAAATAGAGATTTCTTTTAGTGGTATTTGATCATCTCTGCGGTTTTTATTTTTTGCGCTATAAACAAAAGAAGAGCGACAATTTAAAAAAAAACACAATATTTTTTTCTTTTTATTTAATACATATCACAATATTTTTTTTTAAAAACTTTTTTTCCCTCAGTTTAGACCGATACGTATTCTTCTACGTATTTTTGGTAAAAAAAACGCAATAATCGTATATTGATTGGTTTGCGCAAAAGTTATAGCATCTACAAAATAGGTGATAGATTTATGGTATTTTTTTTTTTTTTTTTACTAGTAATGGCGGCGATCTGCGGTTTTTTTTTGTGACCGTGACATTGCGGTGAACATATCGGACACTTTTGACACGTTTTTGGGACCATTCACATTTACACAGCGATTATTGCTATAAAACTGCACTGATTACTGTGTAAATGTGACTGGCAGGGAAGGGGTTAACACTAGGGGGCGCTGAAGGGGTTAAAATGTGTCCTAAAGTATGTTCTAACTGTAGGGGGAGGGGGACTCACAAGGGGAGGAGACCGATGTGTGTTCCTCTGTACTGGGAACACACATCGATCTCCTCACCGCTGACAGGAGGTGGATCTGTGTGTTTACACACACAGATCCACACTCCTGACGTGATTGCCGGAAATAGCGGGTCCCCGGCGGCAATCGCAGCCGTCGGGCACGCGCGCGGGATCGCGGGTGGTGCCGCGGGCGCGCGCCCTAGAACGCCGTGAAGACAGGACGTTGTGCAACGTCCAGTCTCATCGGCGAGGGGATGACCATAGCGTCATTTCCCTATGGGCTGGAATTGAAGGGGTTAAATTGTAATTAAGGTATTCGGATATATCCAATTCTCAGCATAACGATTTTTTTTCTGAATATTAATTTGGAACAAAATAAACCGCACATGTTTACTTCCGTTCCAATTGTGTTGGCATGAGTTACTATTGGCTATATCCCCTATCCCAAGCATCTTCACCCAGATTTGTATTGCAGAAAAAAGGAGATGTGTCTGGACAAGAAGTTAATTTATTAAAGACAAAAAAAACTGTTCACTTTACAAGGAAATTTTCTCTATAGTTTAGTGTGGTGCAGTTTCATTTTTCAAAGAATACCCAATCCTGTGCAAGGAAAAAAAATATGCATTTTTGCTTGCACATTATTGGATGGAGGGTGCATGTGATCAGCATCGGGCCAATCAGCACTGTCCCAACAGAGGGTCCGGGGTTAAGGATCCTGATAGGACAGCCAGTGCAGTATGAAAACTCTACCCACAAGGCATTGATAGAAGTTACAAGACTGATATATATTGCGGAGGCAGACATTTTGTTGGCTAGTATCGGAGGTGAGTAAAGCCGCGTACACATGATCGGTCAAACCGATGAGAACGGTCTGAAGGACTGTTGTCTTAGGTTAACCGATGAAGCTGACCGATGGTCTGATGTACCTACACACCATCAGTTAAAAAAGCGATCGTATCAGAACGCGGTGACGTAAAACACAACGACGTGCTGAAAAAAATTAAGTTCAATGCTTCCAAGCATGCGTCAACTTGATTCTGAGCATGCCCGGGTTTTTAACCGATGGTTTTGCATACTAATGATCGGTTTTGACCTATCGGTTATCAATCCATGGGTTACATTTTAAAGCAAGTTTGCTTTTTTTTTAACCGATGGTTAAATAACCTATGGGCCCCACACAAGATCGGTTTTGACAGATGAAAACGGTCCTTTAGACCGTTGTCCTCTGGTTAACCTATCGTGTGTACGCGGCTAAAGAATCTCCACTCATAATATCCTGCACAGGACTCTATTCGGTTGCCAGAGTTGTGTCCAACCACCAATTCGTCAAAAACTCCAATTACTGCTGGATTTAAATAAACCGGAAGTTAAGCGGTTGGAGTTTCTGATGGGTTGGAGAACTTGACAAAACACCGGCTCCTGGGTTCAGTAACACTTTCTCTTTGTGCATGATTGGATATTCTTTGCCAAGGGAATTTTCACCACATTCACTAAACTCTGGGGAAACTTTCCTTGCAAAGTGCAACTTCAATAGCAAAGCGGACAGCCTATTTTCCTTTAGTAAATCAACCCCACTGTTATAGCAGAAAAGTGGAGGAAAGACTAAAAAAAAAAGGAGGCTGTCAGTACAAATTCGATCTACTAAATACAAACTTGTGTGACCTCAGTTGGACTTTAAAACTAAATAATAGTGCTAAATTACACCTTTTATAACAAAAAAGACTGCATTTCATACAATATGACTGAATTTGTATATTCGGCTATGACTAGCTCTGGTGTGCTTTTAAGAAATCTGCCACTCTTGCAAAAAAACAAAAATTGCTGGAAATAATAGTTATAAAAGAAGGAAACGCCTCCACCCATAGTGTATTTGTATTGACGCAAAGCCTACAATGCCGCCTGTCACATTGGTTATAGATTGAGTAGTAGACCAAGGGCAGTTGTGACACTGTATAATAAGCAGTTGTTGCAGACATTGGACAGAAATAGAGGCGTCTTTTCCTGATTGCGGGTGTCAGAGACCTAACATTACCTTCCACAGCACTCGCTGCAAAACAATAATCAAACAATGTCTTTCCTGGGTCTTGTGGGCAATCTGGCATGAAGCAAGTTGAATCTCATCTTTCTGACAAGTCTTGTTGCAGTTCTTAGCGTGACAAATTTATTTTTCCTTAGAAGTCAGCAAGCGGAAAATGACACAACGGAATGGGCCACCTGGTAGCAAGTACAGTACTTCGGTTTAGAATGAGTGGGGATTGCTGGTGTTATATACAGCTTTCCTTATAGAACGTTTTTATGCTGAAACTCTTGTAGCTTTAAGATTATTTTATCTATTTTTTTTTTTTAAATGAAAGTATAACCAAAAACATGTAGTAGGGAAAAAATCCTGATATCAGTTTTATTGCTGCTTTTTTCCCCACTGGGTAGTTTTACCCCCTGTATTTGTTCACTGTCACCAGTGTTGCTCATCTTACTTTAAAAAAGTAATTAGTTACAGTTACAAATTACTTCTCCGAAAAAGTAATTGCGTTAGTCACTCAGTTACTACATTGAAAAAGTAATTAGTTACTCAGCAAAGTAACTGATTTTTTTTTTTTAATATTCTACAATGCTTTGTTGAGATGATTCCCTTTCAAGAATGCAGATGATGGGCGCTTGCCAAGGTGAGTTGATACTCCAAGACAAAAGAATGCCAGATCCTTGAGAGAAGAAAACCGGAAACAAATGGTGATCTTGTGTATATCCCAGCCTAGGTGCATCCGTCCCACCATGTATGTGCAGCTAATAGGACTTAAAACCCTTATCCATCTGCTATATATTACATCCAAATTATAAGCTGGATTAAAATGTATGTTTATAATATACATTCCCTTGACGTTTACAGAGTCTGTAATTTAAAATCTTATATTAGGCTTTATAAGAATTTTCTATAGTTTATTGTTTATTATTTTATTTATCTTATATAAGCTTTATTAGATGCAAGGGATCTGGAATGGGGATGTCAGATTTTTCTTTGTTGTCTGATGAAGAGATGAAATCACTGACCAAAAAAAACTGCTGATTATTGGTCTGTATAGGTGTCCTGCACTTACCATGTTGACCACTAGATGTCGCTGTGTACACTGTGTTGTATAGGGAACGTTTGTTCTGTGGAACATTTTTTTCCGGCCATTATTCTAATGCGGAGTTCCACCCATATTCATATTCACAGCGCCGGCAGAAGCAATTACTCTGCTACCATCTAGTGGTGGTAGATGTAATTGCAGTAATGCCGCCCAAGTAATGGGAACTGCATTACCGTGAGGGGAAAAGTAATCAGGTAGATTACTCGTTACCCTCAAAAGGGGCTGCGTTAGGTAACTGCGTTTATTTTAACTCAGTTACTTACAACACTGACTGTCACAGAGAAAGAAAGTGGTACATGATCCAAAATGTTATAGTTGTCACACGAAAAAGAGGTGGGGATACATTTTTCAATGGGGACGGCAGTTTTGCTGATAACTGTGTAGCGGTTGGTTGCTACGAGTTACAGCATCCACACATTCCACCCTGCTGCCACACATCCCACCCTGCTGCCACACATCCATTAAACACACTCCTTTAGTCAATGAACAGTCTCTTACTTGTTTTTGTTGTTTTATTGGGGGATTAACTTGGTTGGGGAAAGGGACATGGGATGCCCATAGAAAAAATAAGTACTTTGAATAATATAGTAACTGTTAGACATGTGCATTAGTTTTCGTCCGAATGCATTTTCGTCCGAATTTCAGGTATTTTCGTTATCGTTTTAACAAACGATAACGAAAGCACAGAAAACGAAAAAACCGAAAGATCCGACATAAACAAATGCTTTATTTTCGTTTTCGTTGCAGTCGAATGTGCTTAATCTTAACTCTATTACTCCAATATTATTCTACAAAAAGAGAAACGATTCGACATAGAGAGAAAAGATTCAACATTATAGAGACATGAAGAAGATTCGACATAGAGAGAAAAGATTCGACATAGAGAGACATGAAGATTCGACATAGAGAGACATGAAGATTCGACATGGAGAGACATGCAGATTCAACATAGAGAGACATGAAGATTCGACATAGAGAGACATAAAGATTCGACATAGAGAGACATGAAGATTCGACATAGAGAGACATGAAGATTTGACATAGAGAGACATAAAGATTCGACATAGAGAGACATGAAGAGTTGACATAGAGAGAGATAAAGATTTGACATGAAGAGACATGAAGATTCGACATAGAGAGACATGAAGATTCGACATGGAGAGACATGAAGATTCGACATAGAGAGACATGAAGATTCGACATGGAGACATGAAGATTCGACATAGAGAGACATGAAGAGTCCAATTTTTTTTTTTAAGATTCTGTCGAATCCTCTTTTTTTTTTTTTCTTAGAACATTCGTCAGACACCATAAGCTTTGAATGACAGATTCAACCTTAATTTGGATTTTCGGACAAATGCATTTTTTTAACGAAAAATTAAATAAATAAAAACAAATTTCGGGAGTAACTAAATAAATTTATTTTTCGGACGAAAACAAAATTACGAAACAAAATATTTCAGTGTGCACATGTCTAGTAACTGTGGTTACGTACAAGACGTACGACAAGCTGAGAAAAGTTCAATAGACAGTGCGGCTATGCTGCTTGATTCCTAACATGCACACACGATTGGAATTTCCGACAACAAAACTTGTTGTCAGAAAATTTGAGAACAAGCTCTCAAATTTTTGTGTGGGAGATTCCAACAGCAAATGTCCGATGGAGCCTACACACGGTCAGAATTTACGACAACAAGCTCCCATGGAACATTTGCTGTCGGAAATTCTGATCGTGTGTACGCGCCATTACAGTGAATAAACCCATCTGTATTTGGAGGTGAAATCTCTTTTACTCTAGACGTAAAGAATGCCCCTGTGTCCTCTGTGTTGACCGTAAAGTGAATAACTCAACACCAAGTTCACTATATGGACCCCTTATATATTTGTACGTGTTGATCATATCCCCCCTTATTCTTCTCTTCTCAACTGAGAATAAATTCAGTTCCTCTAAACTTTCCTCATCGCTGAGCTCCTCCATGCCTCTTATCAGTTTGGTTGTAAAAAAGATTAAACGTTGTGGTTGTCCAATGTCCAGGAATGGGTTGATGAACTCAACCACATTATGAGGATGGAGGAATTACCAGCTAAAGGACCAATCCAGCACTCGAACATCATGGAAACGTAGTGCCCTTGGATTGATTGTCATACTTCCTTATGCCTTCAATCTTTCCTATGACTTGTATATTGTACTTACTGCAATAACACTGGTGTTACTGAGCCTACCTCCAACCGGCTACCTTCCTCTTCTCTCTATTTTTCCACTTCAGTTCTTTTTTGTGTATTCTTTAATTTCGCTATTTAGCTGTGGTGATGGAGACGATTGGATTTCCACCCCTACAATGAATTGTGGTCACAAGGCTCAGCTGTCTATGCATAACTGACTCCCTGTCACCTGATAATTGCTATTACTGGGTACACTACACTTAAGCAATAAAGGATCTCTTTTGTAACCCCTATAATGGTGATATTTACCTTTTACACTCCATTTCTGTATGTGAAGTTATGTTTAAACAACGTAAACCTTTGTGGCAGAACTACTGTGGTTGCAGCAGTTTTTATGTCTTTTCTTCCTCCTCCCCATGGTGCCCAGACTAGTAGTCAAACCCATATTATTCTCTGAGAAAACAGAAGTAGAGAATGCTTGCAGCAGTCACAGCAATAACAACAGGCTTCATTTCCATGGATGTTTTTACAGCCACTTTTCTGAGCGTTTTTTGCAGCTTAAAAACAGCTCTCTATGTTAGTCTATGGCCTCATGCCCACCATGATGTTTTTGAGCTGTAGATGGCTGAGCCGTTTTTAAGCTGCAAAAAAAAAAACATGACCAGTGCGTTCTGAAGCTCCAGCAATAGAGCTGTAAAAACGGCAGATGTTAAAAACGCTCAAAAAAGCTCAAGAACGCTACCTGCCGCGTTTTTGAGCTCCAGCTAAAAAAAAAAAAAAACGTGGACTGGCATTTTTAAGCTGTAAAAAAGGCTGAAAAAAGTGTCTGTAAAAACGTCCATGGAAATGAAGCCTAAAGCTTTGTTACCATGTCAAAGAAACACACGGTATGCATTTAAAACAGCTGTATTATTATGATGGTATTTAATGTATATATGGACTTAAAACCCAACTCTGATGCCCTAGCTGGTTTGAAAAGCAATCAGCTCTGGCTGCAATACTTGCCTCTTCTCTACTGCTGTCCCCCACAATAATTCAGCCTGCCACTAGATGTCCTCAGTCTTCAAGGCCAAATGACACCCAGCTGTATTTTCAGAAGATTGAGGACATCATGTGAGTGTAGGGCATTACGAGAGTACCCTGTACCAACAACGCAATATTTCAGTTCCTGGAGTCAGCCTTGACCTCCGGAAGATCTACCCCCTTTATGACCAGGCCATTTTTTGCGATACGGCACTGCGATATTTTGACTGACAATTGCGCAGTTGTGCGTCATTGTACCCATAAAATGTCCTTAATTTTTTCGAGTGGAAGATGACTCCAGGGGCAACCTGTGAAGCTCCGATGAACTCCATGCCCAAGAGGGTTAAGGCAGTGCTGGAAAATAATGGTGGCCACACAAAATATTGACACTTTGGCCCAATTTGGATAATTTCACTTAGGGGTGTACTCACTTTTGTTGCCAGCGGTTTAGACATTAATGGCTGTGTGTTGAGTTATTTTAAGGGGAATAGCAAATTTACACTGTTATACAAGCTGTACACTCACTACTTTACATTGTAGCAAAGTGTCATTTCTTCAGTGTTGTCACGTGAAAAGATATAATAAAATATTTACAAAATTGTGAGGGGTGTACTCACTTTTGTGAGATACTGGCCTAGATTCACGTGAGCGGCGTAACTATTAGAGGGCGTAGCGTATTGTATTTACGCCGCCGCAACTTAGGACGCAAGTGCAGTATCCTCAAAGCACTTGCGTCCTAAGTTACGGTGGGGTAGCGTAAATGTCCCGGCGTAAGCGCACCTAATTCAAATGTGGAAGAGGTGGGCGTGTTTTATGTAAATTAATCGTGACCCCACGTAATTGATGCTTTTAACGAACGTGGACGTATCCCAGTGCGCATGCGTCGGATAGAATGCCTAAGATACGTCGAACACTGCCTACAACATGAACGTAACTTACGCACAGCCCTATTCGCGTACGACTTACGCAAACGACGTAAAAAGATACACTTGTTCCGACATCCTTGCATGGGCTGTGCCACCTAGAGAGCAGCTTTATCTTTACGCTGGCGTATGTCTTACGTAAACAACGTAACTAATTGCGACGGGTGCACGTACGTTCGAGAATCGGCGTATCTAGCTAATTTTCATATTCAACGCGGAAATCAACGGAAGCGCCACCTAGCGGCGAGCGTAAATATGCAC
The DNA here is from genome assembly GCA_029574335.1 of Rana kukunoris. Taxonomy (NCBI): domain Eukaryota; kingdom Metazoa; phylum Chordata; class Amphibia; order Anura; family Ranidae; genus Rana; species Rana kukunoris. Next base: position 113,214,609 of record CM056059.1, on the reverse strand, counting down.
CCAAGATACGATGGCGTAGGAGACTTACGCCGCTCGTACGCTCGTATCTTGGCCGAATTTATGCGTAACTGATTCTAAGAATCAGGCGCGCATATACGACGGCGCACATTCGGACTTACGACGGCATATGTGGAGATAAGCCATCGTAAGTCTTTGAGAATCTGGCCCACTGTGTGTGATCCTGCACAGAGCTAATGCCCTGTAGCAGTAAAACTGCTATAGGGCGGTCAGCAACTGGTAACAAAACGATTGTTTGATATTTCAGAGTGATCAGAACCAGGGAGCTGTCAGATAGGATGTGGATAATACAGCAAGAGCTGTTTTTTATTTTTTATGCTGGACACTAATTAAATGTTGAGCACCCCACAAGGAGCCGCAAGTAGAAAGGTATCCGCCACCCTGCGCAGCAAGGCACACCACATCTTCAGAAGCAGACTGCAGTCAGGAAACAGTTCAGTGCTTTGTTTTGTTTTTATTGAGGAGAATAAACTTGGATGAGGATAGAGGTATTATGGGTTGCAAAAACTTCTTCAGGGACACTTAAAGCGGAGGTTCACCCAGAAATCGAGTTTTTGACATTTGCCCCAGCATACTGCTAACATCTGCAGTATGCTGTTTTTTTTTTTTTTGCTACTTATCGTTTTATGACATGTTGTAATCCGCCTCCGAGCGGGGAATCATGCGGGCAATGGGTGTTGCTAAATGAAGAGGAGTTGATTGACGGCTGCGGAAGGCGCGTCACGCCTTCCGAAAAAACCCGAAGTGACGCTCGAGTGTTTTTGGCGCCTGCGCCCGCCGTGTAGCGCTGACTGCGCAGGCGCCGTAAAAACACCCGAGCGTCACTTCGGGTATTTTTGGAAGGCGTGACACGCCTACCACAGCCGTCAATCAACTCCTCCTCGTTTACGAACGCCCATACCCGGAAGTAATCCCCCGCTCGGAGCCGCATTACAACGGATCATAAAAAGATAAGTAGCAAAAAAAAAAACCAGCATACTGCAGATGTTAGCAGTATGCTGGGGCAAATGAGATAGAGACAGAAAGAAAATTTTTGGATGAACCTCCTCTTTAACTATACACAGTCTCTGTGTTCAATCTCTATATACACTCCTCGTCCACCTCCTGCACAAACCTGCTTGCAGGACAAATAACAGATCTAGCTGGCACACTGTTTGGATGGGGTCTGACAGGGCACTCTGTCAGCTCCAGCAGTTTCCCATTACCGACAGGGACACTTTGGTGTGTAAAAAAAGTCCCAGTGTCCAGCTTCATGCCTGTGGCTACTGATCCTAGTGACACCTCTTCAGGCACTGCCAGCCCACTTGGCTGCAGCTGCCCCTTTCACTATCCCTCCTGGCTAATTTTCCACCTGGCTGTCTTTTACCTGGAGATCTCCTGGACGTGCTTACTGGCTCCTGCTGTCCTCATACCTGCTTCCATGCATCCAGGAAGGCTTATTTTGTGTGTATTAGAGGGTCCTTCCAGTACCTCAGCCCCCAGACCAGGGGTCACCCCCCCCCCAGACTAGGGTGCTACTAACAGCCTCATTAGCGGGCAGCACAGTGGTGTAGTGGTGTACCTAGCAGTAAAAAGGTTTACTGGTTCAAATCCCAACTACGGCACTACCTGCCTGGAGTTTGCCTGTTCTCCCTGTGCCTGCGTGGGTTTTCTCTGGGTAATCCTGTTTCCTCCCACACTCCAAAAACACACTGGTAGGTTAATTGGCTTCTGTCTAAAATTGGTCCTAGTATATGAATGTGAGTTAGTGAACCTTAGAATGTAAGCTCCTTGAGGGTAGGGACTGATGTAAATGTACAATGTATATGTAAAGCACTGTGTAAATTGACGGCGCTATATAAGTACCTGAAATAATAATAATAATTAGCACTCCAGCTCCCACCCAAACTCTCCTGGCCTGCTGGGCTGACACTATTTAGAGTATTTATGAGGTGGTCTATCCCCTGCCAACAGATCTGTTGGGGATTGGCCAACAGATCCCTCATGAATACTCCAGGCAGCTCCTCCTCACCTCCCACCCATTCTTCTGAAAGTTTCTGGCAAGTTCCAGAAGTAGGGGGAGAGATGCTACCTGCTGAGTCATACCAGCCTCCCTGGATCTCTCACCCTGACCCAGATTCAAATACAGGCTTGGCAAGCCAAACATGTTACCTACACTAACAAATAACCCTATAACCCTAAAATATATAAAACCGGAGATGGCCTTTTAGTGTTATGCCCTGTACACACGATCGGTTCGTTTGATGAAAACGGTGAAAAAAATAGAACCTGTTTTAAATTTCAAGTCGATGCATACTCGGAAGCATTGAACTTCATTTTCTCACCACGTCACTGCGTTGGACACGATCAGATTTTTAACGGATGGTGTGTAGGCAAGACTGATGAAAGTCAGCTTCATTGGATATCTGATGAAAAAATCCATCGGTTTAGATTCCATCAGATATCCGATCATGTGTACAGGGCTTAAGGGTGTAATATATGAGTTGTATGTTAGGATGTGATTTAGAATTTTCAATTTTTTTTATTTGTTGAATGCACCACATTTAAAAGTACAGCACCATTGCAGGAAACATAAGTACCATCAAATAATCCTTGGTAAAGTTGTTTCTTTAATTGTGTACCAGCAATATTTCTGAAAACTTTCATAATTCCTGGAAGACTAAAATAGACACCCAACACATTCTCATGGAAAGAGACAATAAATGACTGCATACTGAAAGGCACTGACACCTTCTGCAATGGATTATTTCTAAGACAATGTTAGTACCCTGTAGGCTTTGGCTTGCCATTGCATTAAAGTTCCCCTTGTATAGAAAGAAGCCGTCAAAATAGTAATGAGACTAAAAATACAGACAGCATACAATTATAGTCGGTATAATAAAGGCACGTTTTCCCAGAGACTACCTAATAATGTGATATGGGAGTGAGCCTTACAGTGTATGTTACAGCCAAAAAAGGGACAGTAGAACATTGTTAACCATATAATCATCAATTATATAGTGCACCTTGGAGCAGGCTAGACAATCTAAGCATAATTCATGTCAGCCCACCATGCAGACAACAGCAGCTAACATTGTTAATAAAGGAATGGGAGGGCGTAATGTAAAAGTGTCAGAGCCCTACAGGAAAAAATATTGAGCACAGTATATGCGTACCAACATGTGCGTATAGAGAAAACATATACAGTCCTGGTTGACCAATCAGTCAACTCCACATTCCAAAAACGAACAATTATCAAAAATGAAAAACTAGTGGGACTTTAACCACTTCCATACCAGGCACTTACGCACCTTCCCGCCCAAGCCAATTTTCAGCTTTCAGCACTGTCGCAATTTGAATGACAATTGCGCGGTCATGCTACACTGCACCCAAACAAAATTGGCGTCCTTTTTTCCCCACAAAGAGAGCTTTCTTTTGGTGGTATTTGATCACCTCTGCGTTTTTTTTTTTTGTGCAACAACTAAAAATAGAGCGAAGATTTTGAAAAAAAAATAAAGTTTTTATTTTTTTCTGTTAATTTTTTTGTAAATGAGTATGTTTTCTCTTTCAATTATGGGCACTGATATGGTGGCACTGATGGGCACCGATGAGGTGGCACTGATGGGCACCGATGAGGTAGTTCTGATGGGCACTGATTAGGTAGCACTGATGGGCACTGATAGGCACTGATAGGCGGCGCTGGTATTGGGCACTGATGGGCACTCATGGGCGGCACTGATGGGCCGCCCATGTCAGGAGAGCCGCTGATCGGCTCTCCTGTACTCGCGTCTGTCAGACGCGAGTGAGGAAGAGCCGTCGGCGGCTCTTCCTGTTTACATCGTGATCAGCCGTGATTGGACACGGCTGATCACGTGGTAACGAGGCTCCGCCGGAGACTCGTTACCGAGATCGGAGGTGCAGGGTGTCAGACTGACACCCCGCATCACCGATCGCCGCGCTGCGCGCCCCCACGGGCGCGCGCGGCATTGAAATCGTGCTAGACGTTTGAGAACGTCTAGTCACGATTTCATAACCACTTCCCTGCCGTAAATCGGCTATTGGCCGGGCGGGAAGTGGTTAAAGGTGTTGATCTTCCTCTCAGTATAATTTTCAGTACACAATCATTGGTTAAAATAAATCTTTATTGTACAATTTTAAAAGGTATAGAGCCAGGGTTATATCATACCCCCCATAAAAACATTAGAGACATAATGATAACACGTCATCAAAACCCAAAGCACCCAAAAGATAGAGACCCCTCCTTATGTAGATAAACAGTATCCTTGGATGGAATAATGACTTCATATATGTAATATTATATAACAAAAGGAGTAAATGACTCATCCCGACGTGTTTCGCCTTTGTCGACTTAATCAAGGGCTTTAAGGGGTACGCTAGTAATGGGCTAAAAGGTGAAAATAGATTGTATCGCAATAGAATCCAACAAAGAGTCTCACTTCATGTGGTCAAACACCCACCTGACCAGGACACTGGAGACCGGACGGGCCAGGACACCTCAATGGGGAGGCCTCCAAACAGCTCCCCAAAACAAGGGTAAAGGTGAAGGCAGTGGCACCTCCACTGCTCCTTCTACAGTTTTGTCTCTGGTGCTTACTACCCTAGATAACATGTATGTAAAATTTCAATGGAGGACAATAAGGTGAGCGATTGCATTAGAGGTATGAGGATCTGCAAAATATCCTTTGTGCAATCCTTTGCTCACTCGCACCTGTTTGGATCATATGGAGATATTTGATATGGGAATGGTGAGGGATGTGCAAAGTAATGTAACCCATAGCAAAAAGCCTGATTATATTTTATCATAGTAAGATAAAAATGCATTTTCTGATTGGTTGCTTAGGGTTAGCGTTTGTGTAAATCTTTTTGCTTTTCCTAAATAATTGGAAGTGGTATGGTTCCTATAAGTAATGTCTGAATAGGTAATACCCATTGAATCACCAGGTTTGAAATAAGAGATCTCAAGCCTGGTAAACTGAAAAAAAAAGTCGTGCCAAATATTTAGATCAAAAGTTGAAAATTTTTCTTTTTAGGCACCAATTACATAAAGGAAACAATATTTTTATTAGCAATTTAATAAAAAAAAAATCATAAAGACAGAGGAATCAGAACAATTTAGTTAAAAACTGCAACATGGCTACAGTGAAAATTAAAAAATTCTTCAATAAGGTCAAAGTGTCAACATACGTCACAGCGAATGTATATGACTGTACTAGGTTATAGCAAACTTCGAGCTTGCCAAATATTTGTTTTGTGTACAAAATTCTTTATTGTTAATTACATCTGATAACAGGATAGCAAAAGACAGACCTACCACTCAGCTATAGAGGCAGGAGGGATAGTAGTTAAATTATTTTTTGGGTCAGAGAGTTACATCTAGAAGCTTTTTTGTTGGGTACAATAGATAGATGGGTACAATAGATACTATGAATATACTATTCATGGCATGCCTTGTGACAGCCTAGGGAAACAGTTCAATGGATTCAGTTCCAGCTTAACCTCTTTTGGAGCCCACTCAGAACAAGGTGGGCGGGGAGGGGGTGCAGAAGTGGCATGCGCCACGTTGCATGCAGTTGCAGCTCAATCATTGCGTGAGTCACATTTAGCAGGAGGTACTGATCATCAAATATGGGGGATAATTTCTCCTGCCCATGTGTATACCCCCATACGGCTGCCTTTGCAGACTCAAAACCTCCCCCCCAACCACAAGTGTAAACAAGCCCTTAGAGCTCATTCCCGCGGGTGGACGGAGGGCAGTGTGAAAGCATTAGACACTGTCACTGTGAAATTGATCATTTAAGGAAACAGGGTGTGTACATGGGCGCTCTGCAAGACTACAGAGCGTAGATGTGGAGTGGAGAAAACTGCTTTTGCAGCTTTTTCCAGGTTTTGCTATCCCTGGGTGGGGCTCTGTAGTTTGGAGATTCCATAGTGAATTGGGTGGGATGAAATTTACTACCCAGTGTTCAAGTTTTGTGGAGGACCTGCAGGGTGTATGATCAGGTGCCCACAGGCCCTATAATGGAGGTTTAAGAATACCTCAGGGCTCTCAGTTGGAGGTGGCTCCACCCAAGAGAGACAGGAGGTTTCCAGGAGTAAGGGGCTGCATGGGGCAGCCAGAGGCGTTTGTGTCTTCAAGAGACAGGTAATGGCCTGAGGAGTAAGGCCAGATTGGAGTTGTGGGCACTAGAGTCTGCACTGAAGAACCTATAGTCTGGGTGAGCAGCATAAAAAACAGATGTACTGCGACTAAAGCTGAGTGAGAGCTTAAGAGCCAGGCGGGCTAGCATTTTCCATTTATTTGAATTCACTGGAGAAGAACCTCTGTGTGGGAAATAAATACACAGAATAGAACCAGCAACTCCAAATGTCCCTTTTGCTTCTTTATTGGTGCATAAAACAAGTGCGTAAAAATGGTGAGGAGGTGACATATCGCATTCTCGCTGCCTGCCAAATGTCCTGTAAAAGGGATATGCCATGGATTGTTTTTTAGAGGGGCAGCAATGATAGCTAGATGCACATGCGAAGAAGCCCTTTCATTTAACCTTCAAGCCCCTCCAGATCTGTTTAGTTCTATGCACCGTTCATCAGAGCCCACTTCCCCTTCCCTCCCTCATCCCACACTAAAGCCTTGTACACCCGACGGGAAAACTGCAAGGAGAGCTTTTGGCCGGGAATCCCAGGCCGTGTGTATGCTCCTCACAGTTTTTCAGACAGGAAAACTAGCCAAAAACCACTGGACAAAAAAGAGAACCAGCTCTCTTTTTTCCCACCAGGAAAACCAGCAGACTTTTGCCCAGCGATTTTTGACAGTTTTCCTACGGGGAAAAACTCAGATGGAGCATACACACGGCCAGGATTCCCAACCAAAGCTCCATCGCAGTTTTCCTGTTGGGAAAAACAGCCATGTGTAGAGGGAAAGACTCACCGAGCAGGTTCTTGGCTTTCCCCTCAGGATTTCTGATGGGAACTTTACACGTCAGAAAACCTGCAGGTGTGTTCGGGGCATAACAGTCCTTCTGAGACTAACACCCACAATGCCGCTGCATTTTTTGACACCACCAAGGCAAGGACATCTTTTTTTACTTTGCCACTTTTAGACACATATTTGTGAACTGATTTTAACCGCTCGGTTACTCTAAGGTTTTTTCCCCTTAATGACAAGGCCATTTTTTGTGATACGGCACTGCCGCGCTTTAACTGACAATTGCAGTGTAAGTTCACGCAATGACATCAGCAAGTCTTGCTGATGTCATTGCGTAGACGTAAGTCTTGCTGGTGTCATTGCGTGAACATACATTCTGTTTTACAAGCGATTTTTATCTGCTCAAAATGTAAGCGTTCCTCTTTTTTAATAAATATCCATTGTTATGTGGATTTACATTCATTTCAGGCCGCATCTTGTGAGCACACGGGAAAGAATTGGTCTACCCCCCTCTGAGTTTTCCTTCTTTGTTGGGAGCCATTTAAATGACAGTGTGACCATCATCTGTTGGTGCCATTAGTTGCAGACGTGAATGTCAATTGTATTGGTGCGGTTTCACCACAAGCCCTGATGACTCAGTAGGCTTCTGCCTTGTTGAGTACATTAGCTCTGGTAAGCCTGGTAAGCCCTCCATATGTATAAAAAGGGGAAATTTATAGAACTTTAAATGAGGTATATTGTCCAAACGAGCATACACCTCCATCGCTATTAATCGTTAAGAAAAGGGGGAAATTTGGGACATAGAGTGAGATGTATGTTAGACAAAAACAAATAAATTGCACGATAAAGAGAACGTTTATTGATATAAATACACATGGGACATGGTGCATAGCACATATGGCGAGCTGATGGGCATATAATAGACAAGACAAATGTGAAAAGTCCATTATTGCACATGATACATAAAATAAAAGAAGAGTATAATATATCTTGAAGGACAGCCCCCAATTCTCTGATGGACAGGCGTTCTTCCAAGATCCCCAGCTGAGTGTGGTAAATGGGTCTCGCTGCCCTTATGTTTTGTCACAGACGGTTTATATCTTATTGAGTGGTAATGCATACTTTTTATATATAGCCTGATGTCTGGAGACTACTCAGTCAATTATACCAGCCATTTATTGTTTAGTGCATGCCAGGTTGTGCTGTCTCTACTTGGGAACTGTTAGGTAGGTTACTGTTTATTGCCATACAGTACCCTCCTCATGCCGCCTCTTTACTCCGGGCCTATTTAGGACCGCTGGTGTAAGATCTCTCTCCTGTGCCGTGAGGGGAGGGCCTCGTATTTCACCCTAATCCTGATGTCGCGGGGGTACTGCCCTGTAATGTTTGTGCCCTCACCCTCAGCATACCACCTCTCCCCCCTTAGGGGGGTAGGGTCGCAAACCACCTATCTACCCTCCGCCCTTGGCTAGTTTGGGTTATCAGATCTCCTATGATGTTCATGACTATAATTGTTCGGTCTGGGGTGGCTCGCTCCTATTGACCTTTCTTTATTTTTTTATTTTTCTTTTATTCTCTCGGACTGTGTCCTGTCCAACCCCCATACGGGGGCATTCAGTGTTACCTGTGCTCCGTCTGAGGCACAGGTGCCCTGGGCACACCGTACTGATCCGATTCTGCTCCCTTCAGGTAAGGGGACATAGTCCTACTGCCTAATCAGTATTTTTGCTCTTTTGTCTGGTGACAACCGCCCTCCCTGGTGAACTCTTAGAACCCAGCTCATATCCCTCCCTTATCTAGTGCCCAATTCCGCACCTCTATCCTCCCCCTCTAATATACCTCCCCTCAGCCAAGATGGACGAATCATCCTCATCCCTGCCACCGACACAACAGACCCCTTGCCCCTCCAGGTTTAAGCTCCTTTCGATCAACATTCAGGGTCTGAATACCCCTAAAAAATGCTCGCAGCTGCTTTATACGCTCCAAAAAGACAAACCCCACATTGTACTTATTTAGGAGACCCACTTCCGTGCTGACTCCATTACCAAGCTGCACAATCATTATTTTCCTATTGCATACCATGCCACTAATGAGGTTGCGAAATCAAAAGGAGTCTCCATCCTCATATCAAAGCATTGCCCATTCCAGATTTCTGATGTACAAAGGGATACGGCTGGCAGATACCTCTTTCTGAAAGGCACACTCTATGGTAAACCGTAAACTCTATGGTAAACCGTACACAATCGCAAGCATTTATGCCCCTCGTTTTTTCACGACATGTTTTATCAATTGATTGCCTTTAAAAATGGAACGCTGATAGTAGGAGGGGATTTCAACACCCCTCTGTCACCCGCCCTTGACACGTCCAACGGCTCAACGTGTATGTCCTACCACGCTCTGCGCGGCATTAAATCCCAACTTAGCTTACTAACCTTGCATGACACTTGGCGTACCCTTCACCCGAACGGGAAAAATTACTCCTTCTCCCCTTTGCACAACAAATACACCAGGATCGACCATTTCTACATTTCCCAAGCGGACCTCACACTCCTCACGGGGGCGATGATAGAACCCATGACACTCTCCGACCACCACCCTATTACCATGTCACTGGCCCTCCTAGACCACAGCGCCAAGTCGGTAATATGGAGAATGGATGATTCCCTGTTACTAGACTCTGGAAACTCCCGCCGGATATCAGAACGTCTGACCCAATAGTTTACAGAAAACAATGTTGCGGATACCCCCCCAACTACCCTGTGGGCGGCACATAAATGCGTCCAGGGTAAACTTATCTCCTTAACAGTTCAGCGCAATAAATGAAGGAAGGCCTGCATTGCTGAGTTATCCAAATGGGTTAAAGAACTTGAGAGTACCCACAAACGTACTTTAGCAACCTGAACTCACTTCGACCTACTGAAAGCTAGGGAGGAACTGTTAAAAGAACTCCAAGTTGCCCTAAAACGCAAATTTGCATTCTCCCACAAGTTGTTTTATGAGTTTGGAAACAAGGCAGGGGGGGTGGGAGCTGTGGTGGCTCAACGTGATTGGCACTGCGCTGACAAGCCGTTCACCTCTGCAGCCAAGGGTTCGGATCCCGGTCTCGGCTACATGTGAATTGAGTTTGGTGGTCTCAGCCCGGCTCCCGGTGGGTGTGCTATGCAAGGAAGCCTGTGCTTAGTATGCCCCCCCCCAAAAAAAAACACCCCACTTGCACGCACACAAAATTGGTTTAACACACACGCACTTTGGCCATGAAGTCTCCTAAAATAAAGAGAGGCGAAGGACCTACGGGGCTGGCTGGGTGGGCTAGACCCCCTCACTCCCTCATAGGGGGAGTCCCTCTGCCCCGTTGGGCCCCAGTCGGGCTCCCAAGTGGAGAAGGTAGGGCGGGGTGAGTGGGAGGCCCCCCCTCACACCCGCCATTGCCACCGGGGGAATGGAGAAGGATGGCGATTGCCTCCGGGGGGAGGGTCTGCCTACTCCTGTAGTCCAGCTCCTCTCTCTCGAGTTCACGCACAAAATACACTTTAAAAAAAAAAATAATAAAAAAAAAAAAGGAAACAAGGCAGGGAAGCTTTTGGCATCAGCTATACAAAAGAAAAGAGCTAACAACACTATTCACTCTATTACTACACCCTCGGGGATATCCGTTACCAGAACTCACCACATAGCACAAGAGTTTGTCAGATACTTCTCGGGCCTGTATAACTTACCCAATGATTTTCTACCCCCCCAGGACCGGACGACACTCATGGAAGAATTCCTCACTAAATACGGCCCCTCCCCTGTCCCTCCAGACGAACTTTCGCACCTGGACTCTCCGATCACTTCCGAGGAGGCCCTGAGAGCCTTGAAACAGCTGAAAGCGGGGAAAAGCCTGGGTCCAGACGGACTGCCAACCGGCTACTACAAGGCTTTCTCAGATTCTCTGATCCCCAAATTTGTTGCAGCCTTTAACACACTCTACTCTGCCCCCTGCCCACATCGTGATCTCCTTGAAGCCCACATTACGTTAATCCCTAAACCGGGTAAGGACATCACCCATGTTGCAAACTACCGCCCTATTTCCCTACTCAATGTTGACATCAACCTATATACCAAAATAATTGCCAACAGGTTACTGCTATTCCTCCCCAAATTTGTTTTGACGGATCAAGTTGGTTTTGTCCTGGGTAGGGAGGCTCGGGACAACACTATCAAAGCCATCAACATACACCATTGCATGACTTCTACAAATACTGGAGGCTTTTACTTGTCGTTGGACGGGGAGAAGGAGTTTGACAGGGTGGCCTGGGACTACATGTCTGCAGTTTTACATAAACTGGGTCTCCCGTTTCGCCTTATCCAAATGATACTGACTTTATACTCTTTCCCAACTGCACGGCTTTGTGTGAACGGTCGGCTGTCGGACACCTTCTCCGTGTCCAATGGTACCAGGCAGTGCTGCCCTCTCTCCCCAATAGTATTCATTCTTGCCTTAGAACCCTTTCTCTGTAGGTTATGCGACAATCCGGATGTTACAGGCATTTCCATTAAGCAGAAGCATTGTAAAATAGCAGCGTATGTGGACGACATCTTATTGTTCCTTACTAACCCGATAACAACCATACCCAACCTCCAAAAAGATTTCACACTTTTCAATAGGCTTTCCAATTTAAAAATTAACTTTGGCAAATCGACGGCACTGAATGTATCCCTTCCCAGTGCAACGGTAACCCTCTGTCAACAAATCTTTCCCTTCCGTTGGGAACCTAACGCGATAACGTACTTGGGAATTAAACTCCCTACAGTCCTAACTGACCTTTATGCCAAAAACGTCTTGCCTATCCTACAAACCATAAGGGACGATCTCCACGAGTGGAACAAAGGACGCTTCTCGTGGTTTGGTAGGGCGGCCATACTAAAAATGAACGTCCTGCCCAGGATACTGTACTTAATGCAAGCCATTCCGATTAAAATTCCTCCTGCTTTTTTCGCCTCTTGTAATCAAGTGTGTAGGACATTTCTTTGGACGGCTCGCCCCCCCCCCCCCCCCGGGTGGGTTGGGACAGACTTACTCTTCCCAAGTTGAGGGGTGGATTGGGTTTACCGGAGCTGTCCCTTTACTACAAGGCATGCCAGCTCACCAGGATAGTTGAATTGGCACAGGCACGGTCGCAATAAGGACTGGGTCAATATCAAAAACACTTTTGCACAGTTCCCCAAAGCGCACGCTCCTTGGATTGACGCCAGATCGGTGCCAAAAACTTGTACCGATCACTCGCTAATTGGTCCTACTGTGGATACATTCAGGGCCACCTGCCGAATTCTGACCCCCTCTCCTGGGCCCATGACGCCTGTCACCAAAAACCCTGATTTCCCACCTGATGTCGCTATGACAGTTGTGACGATAGACGCCCATGTAGTACCGGCTAGGGCATATCAATTCTTCAACGATGGATCCATACTCTCCCATTCCGAGATGTCTTCGAAATTCCCGAACCTACACATACCCTTCTTCAAATTTCTACAGACATTTCTTACAGAGTGCCCCGTCCCTATCCCCTTGGTCTAGGGACCGTACGCCTTTTGAAATCCTTTGCGATGACATAGGCCCTCAAACGCATTTGATCTCCATCCTATATTCCCTTCTCATATCCAAAGCTGCTCCCAACACCAAATTCCACCGCCTATGGGATAATGACTTGGCTGTCGCTCTTTCTCCTGCTGACTGGGAAAGGTGTGGGAATACGCACATAAGGGATCTGTTAACGTCTCGGCACAGGAAAATAGATACAAACTATACTCGCGCTGGTACCAAACGCCTAACAGACTTAATAACATTTTTCCGGGTATCCCCCCTACATGTTGGAGGTGTAGCACGGAGGTGGGTTCGCTTTTACATGTGTGGTGGGAGTGACCTCTAATACAACCATTCTGGAAAAGGGTGCATGACCTCATTGTTCAAATCACCACCTTCACTCCGGACTTTACGTCGGCGCAGTACCTACTGCACCACACGTCCCTGCTAAGACAGACATACCGAAGGTCGTTAATGCTGCACCTCATCAACACAGCCACCCAATGCATCCCTTTACGATGGAAAACCACCTCTCCCCCCAGTGTCGAGGACTGGTTGTCTAAGGTTCACAAAATAGAGGAAATGGAAAGAATCATCAACCAGACTAGAGACGTGCATGAAAAATGTAGAACCACTTGGGCCTGTTGGACACACTATAGGTTGTCCTTGGGTTCTGCTGACCCGGATGTAGTGTGCGCAACAGTCCTTGGGTTTGTTGCCCCTTTTCCCCCTCATTTGTTCTTTATATTTATATGTAATGTGGTGTCACGATTGATCCTCCTATGCCTCACACATACCAACTGTCACGTGGGCAACTAATTTGTTCTGGTACTCTGGCCCCCGCCCTTCATTTCGTCCCTATCCCTTCAACTCTTTCCTTGCCCCCTCCCCCCCCATGCTCCTCCATTTAGTGACCAATTCTATCAAGGTGTTCATTGTGGTAGCTTGGGAGTGAGTCACAGTTCAGCCTGCTACCCCTCAAGTTTCAGACTGTGAAATTTCTACACTAATGGCAAATGTCTGCACTGTAGTTATACAGCTAGGGCAATACTGTCTGCTCTATTCATGCCGGGGGAGTTGGGGTCTCGACCAGTGCAGCTGTTGCTTTCCCAGTTCCACGTTAGATTCGGGGTTCAGTCCCCCCCCCCCATGCTTATGTTGTGGCCCCCGACGGGGTTACATCCTCTTCAGTGGTACAGTTGCTATTCGACTTTAGCTTTATACCATTGGCCATTTTCAACAGGTATCCAATGATTCTGGACACCAGCACTTATCTTACAAGAGAACACGTGCTAGTTTATAGTCAATTTGCTTTCTGTATACATTGCATTCTAGACTTCTGTAACTGTATTACTCCTGTTTACTTGCCTGATTCTACTGTTTGAATGTCTTAGCGGATACTGTTGCGTAAGACTTTGTACTGTAAAATCTTTAATAAAAGGTTTAAAAAAAAGAAAAGCTTGTTTAGTCCCGTCATTCATGGACAAAGAATTATGGGCATTGTGGTATCAAAGACAGAGACCCTATTGATGTGGGCAGAATTGAAACTACATTACCCACAAGCAGAGCTTTTTTTCTCAGAAAATAGGTGCAGGAACTCAACCACGACCCGTTCAGATTTCACAAACAGTAGAAGGGTCTTAAAGGGGCATTAAATACCAGAATTGCATTACATACAGTGTGCAGAGTTCAGGGGGTTACAAAGCAGTCACTTGTAAACACAGAAACCAGACTTCTGTGTTCACAAGTGATTGTGGTGAGCGGGCACCAAAGGGTCTGAGCCAAAGGTTCCCCCAGAAAAAAAGCCCTGCCCACAAGGAAACTGTACTACCAAGGTGCAATACGCCACGCACAGCCTGATGGTAGGAGTTATTTAAGACAAGTGTGGACTAGGGTGACCGTGTGTCCCGGATGCCCCGGGACAGTGCCGCATTTTGCAGGTCTGTCCTGGGCACATTTATTCCAGGACAATACAGTGTCCTGGAATGAAACTGACACAGCCACCCCCAAGCCAATCTTATGCTCCCAAAAAAGGCTGCCACATCACTGCTTTACTCACTGGCAGTACTTGTCCTGGCCGGGAATGCCTGGAGGAGCACAATCCTGCCCTCTGCTTTTGATTGGAGAAATTATAAATCCCGCCTCTTGTGTCCAATCACTGTGCTGTGATTCATTACAGCACAAGCTAATTTTTTGGGAAGGGAGGGTGTCCCTGAATGGTAGTTTGGAAATGTGGTCACCCTGGTGCCCACTCGGATGCCACCTTTCAGCCAACAGGAGGCCTGCATTGAGGCCTGCTGTAAGTGCGCCTAGGCCTGAGAAGCCTGGGCCTACCCTGGAGAGGACGGATTGCCTAGCCTGAGAGGCATCCTTGCGGACATCTTCTCTGACAGGATTGAAGAGAGACTGCCTGAACTCACATCACGTCGGAAGTCACCTCTCGGAGCGGCCGTGTGGAGGACCAGAGGCCCACGCTACAGAAAGATATGATCACTAAAGGAAGGTTTCGGACTGAGGAAAACCAGCGCAGCGAGGCCTTGGTTTAGTGAGCGGACACTTGTCCATCAACATAGTTAACCGACTCGCAGGAGTGTGACTTCCATAGATTTCACTTGTGCTTGCTGGCATCTGCAAAGCCACGAGCGGGGACACACTGCCTCCTGATAGCGATACAATGCCTTGGCGCACAGCTTTACTGTTACAGTGTGGGCATCAAGTGTTTGTTTTTCCTTCTACCCTGTTTTTGGAATACAAATAAATAAGTGCACCAACGAAGCTAGCGGAATATTAACTGACTCTTAAGGGAACATCCACCCATTCCCTCTTTTTCCCACAAGTCGTTACTACAGGACACTCACCAGATAAACTGTCCACTAGTGGGGAGTTTATGTATTTATTGTATATAACTGTCTGTATCGCATTGTGATTTTGCTGTTTTTATGCAAGACCTGGTGGAGAGGTGTCCCAGTGCTGATGTCATTGCATTGAGAGATTCCTCCACCATACTCTCACTCAGATGGGGTCATTTAGGTCTGATTGCAGGGATATTCTGAACTAGCTGTATTCCAGTGACAATTGCAGAGAGCTGTATGTAATTAATGTCCTTTGCATAACCATTGTTCTATTTCTTTGCCAAGTAAACATCTTAACACTGGTTAAGCCATGTCTTGTGTGGGACTCTGTCTGTAGCAGCTGTGTGGCAGGTGAACAACACCAAGGTAACAATATTTGACTCCATTGATTGTTGTGTGGTATCATTGTGGACTCCTATAACCATTCGGGGGCCACAATTACATTATTGTCCATTTGTGCCAAGGGGGGATCGAGCTAAGGCAGGGTGACAGGCAGACAGGCAGAGTGCAGGCCCAAATCTAAACCAGCAGCTCCTTCGGGGGTAGTGCTACATACATGTAGTTACATGTTTGTTATTAGGAGTTAATGTTCATACATTTTATATTTTTTACCATCACACGGTCTTATCTCATATGACTGTTTTTACTTAGCGCTGCACTTATATCCATTACCATAGAATAAAAGACACATGATCCAGATTGGGGTGACACGTCTATATTGCTAAATTTGCCAGGTAAATGACAATCTAAAAATTGATTCTCTCATCACTCCTCTAATCTTTGCACATTTTCAAACCTCAAAAAATAGAGCTGAAAAGCAGCCATTTTCATTGCCTTCTCCGTGTTATTAACACATTTCTACTACTATAATCATGTTTACAGCAACCTGGTACAATATCTTTGTAGAATCAATAGAGGAAGCTGAAACATGGACTGCCTCTATAAGAATCCCGGGCAGCAAAGAGATGATTACTGAAGAGTATTTAATTAAACGCGGCGGTCTCCGGCTGCATCAGCAGAATCACTGGCTATTTCCATCCAGACTCTGAATAAAGAGAGAGTCAATTGAAGAGCTCTGAGGTGACCGGAGTGATGTATTGTTCCTGTACGCGTTCTACCTTGGAAGGGCGTCTAGTCAGTAAATAACGAAAGAGGAACTAGGCGTTGGGGAGCGGTGACAGGCTTGACAAATGCACCTCTTACAGTCAACTAGGTAAAAGCCAGCTGGTCATCAGTACTTGCAATTACAATCGCTTCTTCTCCAGTACACAGCTTCCAACCCTTTTTTCCTCCCCCTCCACACCTTGGCAGTTTTACAGGAAATTAAAGTTTATGTCTGGACAAAATGAAAGAAAAACACGACTAATGTGTTATCAGCACCAGTGGTGGTGCGTCTATAGAGGGTGCCGGTACTGGCTCTTGCGCCGCCACTGATTACAATTACATCGATTCATGCATTGCATAAATCTATGTTATTGTTCCCGCTGCCGCCGACTATTCAGATGGCCAGATGGCAGCTGGTTGGCTGTGTGGAAGTGCCTATCAGAGCCACCGGCTCTAATAGGCTTTCCGAGTCCAGCCCTTCCGGAAACGTATCTAAGGGACGTACGGGGGATGCGTTCCTTGGAAGACTGACAGGTGTCTCAGCCAATCAGGTTCACCAGTTCTGGTTACCGGTAACCTGATTGGCTGAAGCTACATTGAGGACGGGAGAAGACATCAAGGGACGTAGAAGGAGGATGGCTGACCCCCAGAAAGGTAAGTGCCGGGCGGGGGAGGGGCATTTTACAGGGCACAGTGGCGACAATGGGCACAGTGGCATCAATGGGCACAGTGGCGACAAGGGGCACAGTGGCATCAATGGGCACAGTGGCGACAATAGGCACTGTCATGACATTTAAAGGGCACAGTGGCATCAATTGGCACAGTGGTGACAATTAACCACTTAAGACCTGGACCTTTAGGCAGCTAAAGGACCTGGACAAGTTTTGCGATTCGGCACTGCGTCGTTTTAACTGACAATTGCGCTGTAGTGCGACATGGCTCCCAAACAAAATTGGTGTCCTTTTTTTCCCCACAAATAGAGCTTTCTTTTGGTGGTATTTGATCACCTCTGCGGTTTTAATTTTTTGCGCTGTATACAATAATAGAGCGACAATTTAAAAAAAAATGCAATATTTTTTTAATTTTGCTATAATAAATATCCCCCAAAAATATATAAAAAACATTTTTTTCCTCAGTTTAGGCCGATACGTATTCTTCTACTTATGTTTGGTACAAAAAATCACAATAAGTGTTTATCGATTGGTTTGCGCAAAATTTATAGCGTTTACAAAATAGGGGATAGTTTTATTGCATTTTTATACATTTTTTACTACTAATGGCGGCGATCAGCGATTTTTTTCATGACTGCGACATTATGGTGGATACTTTGGACAATTTTGACACATTTTTGGGACCATTTAAAATACATTGTTTACTGTGAAAATGACAGTGCAGTTTGGGAGTTAACCACAAGTGGGCACTGAAGGGCTCATGTGTGACCTAATATGTGTTTACAACTGTAGGGGGGTGTGGCTGTAGGTGTGACGTCATTGATTGTATTTCCCTATAAAAGGGATCACATGATCTATCACGGCTCCACAGTGAATAACGGGGAAGCTCTCCCGTTCTTCAGCTCCGGGGACCGATCGCGGGAGTCCAGCGGTGATCGGGTCCAGCGGTCACGGTCACTGGGTCACGTGCGACCCCACGGCTGGGCTTAAAGGGCCACGTACATGTACGTGGATGTGCCCAGCCGTGCCATTCTGCCGACGTATATCGGCGTGAATGGGTCCTTAAGTGGTTAAAGGGCACAGTGGCGACAATTGTCACAGTGGCGACAGTTGATGGGCACAGTGGCTGTGTTTGATGGCATGGCACAGTGGCTGCGTTTGATGGCATGGCACAGTGGTGACAATTGATGGCATAGTGGCTGCGTTTGATGGCATGGCACAGTGGTGACAATTGATGGCACAGTGGCTGTGTTTGATGGCATGACACAGTGGTGACAATTGATGGCACAGTGGCTGCGTTTGATGGCATGGCACAGTGGTGACAATTGATGGCACAGTGGCTGCTTTTGATGGCATGGCACAGTGGTGACAATTGATGGCACAGTGGCTGTGTTTGATTGCATGGCACAGCGGTGACAATTGATGGCACAGTGGCTGCGTTTGATGGCATGGCACAGTGGTGACAATTGATGGCACAGTGGCTGCGTTTGATGGCATGGCATAGTGGTGACAATTGATGGCACAGTGGCTGCGTTTGATGGCATGGCACAGTGGCTGTGTTTGATGGCATGGCAAAGTGGTGACAATTGATGGCACAGTGGCTGCATTTGATGAGCCCAGTGGCTGCATTTGATGGGCACAGTGGCTGCATTTGATGGGCACAGTGAGGCTGCAATTTTTATTTATTTTTTCGTTTGCGCCTCCCAAAAATTTTTGAGCACCAGCCGCCACTGATCAGCACCCACATAACAATGCTTGTTATTCTACCCGACCCATTTTATTACTACTAAACTGCAAAAAGCACCATGACACCGTTTTGGAGTAAAATTGCCCATTGCGGCCATTTATTAACCAATAACCAAGTATAACAAACATTCCTTAAAACAGGAACAAAATGAATACTGTGTTTTCCGGCATATAAGACAACCTTTTGTATCTAAAAATATGCCTCAAATCGTGGAGGTTGTCTTATACTCTGGTACCTGTATGCAGATTCTCAGTCACACTGAGGGCGTCCATTGTTCAAAAGTTGCACCTCCTCCTCGTGCTGTTCCGTGATAGACGGAACACTCAGTTTCCCAGCAGAGCCTCTGTTCAGTAAAACGCCTATCATAGATGTCTTCTCATCCTCGGCCTCGGACGAGAGGCCACCCGTGATAGGCGGAACACTGAAAAGAGGCTCTGCTGGAAAACTGAGTGTTCCGCCTATCACTGAACAACACGAGGAGGAGGTGCGGCTTTTGAACAATGGACACCCGCAATCAGATTGAAGCCTCATACACACGATCGGATATCTGATGGAATCTAACGCAATGGATTTTTTCATTGGATATATTCGATGAAGCTGACTTTCATCAGTCTTGCCTACACACCATCAGTCAAAAATGCAACCTTGTCCAACGCGGTGAAGTAAAACACTACAACGCGCTGAGAAAAATGAAGTTCAATGCTTCCGAGCATGCGATGACTTGATTCTGAGCATGCGTGCATTTTTGACCGATGGACTTCCCCACAGACGATCGTTTTTTTCTATCGTTTTTTTATCCATAGGAAAAATTTAAAATAGGTTCTATTTTTTTTTCACCGATGGGGAAAAAAAACAATGGGGTTTACACACGATCGGTTTGTCCGATGAAAACAGTCCATCTGTCCGTTTTCATCAGACAAACCGATCGTGTGTACAGGGCTTGAGACTCTGCATGTCAGGGATAAGGTAGGTGAGGCATGCAGTGGCACAGTGAGGTATGCAATGAGCACAGTGAGGCATGCAATGGCACAGTGAGGCATGTAATGGCACTGTGAGATTTGCAATTACACAGTGAGGCATGTATGGCACAGTGAGGCATGTAATGACACTGTGAGATTTGCAATGGCACAGTGAGTCATGCAATGGCACAGTGAGGCATGTAATAACACAGTGAGGCATGTAATAACACAGTGAGGTATGCAATGGCACAGTGAGGTATGCAATTAGCACAGTGAGGTATGCAATGGCACAGTGAGGCATGTAATGGCACAGTGAGGCATGCAATGGCACAGTAAGGCATGTAATGGCACAGTAAGGCATGTAATGGCACAGTGAGGCATGTCATGGCACAGTGAGATTTGCAATGGCACAGTGAGGTATTCAATGGCACAGTGAGGTATGCAATGAGCACAGTAAGGTATGCAATGGCACAGTAAGGTATTCAATGGCACAGTGAGGTATGCAATGAGCACAGTAAGGTATGCAATGGCACAGTAAGGTATGCAATGGCACAGTGAGGTATGCAATGAGCACAGTGAGGTATGCAATGACACAGTGAGGTATGCAATGAGCACAGTGAGGTATGCAATGACACAGTGAGGTATGCAATGAGCACAGTGAGGTATGCAATGAGCACAGTGAGGTATGCAATGAGCACAGTGAGGTATGCAATGAGCACAGTGAGGTATGCAATGGCACAGTGAGGCATGTTATCGCACATTGAGGCCTGCAATGGCACAGTGAGGCATGTTGATGGCACAGTGAGGCATGTAATGGCACCGTGAGGCATGTTGATGGCACAGTGAGGCATGTAATGGCACAGTGAGGCATGTTGATGGCACAGTGAGGCATGTAATGGCACCGTGAGGCATGTTGATGGCACAGTGAGGCATGCAATGGCACAATGAGATTTGAAAAAAGCTGAATAAAGCCTGTTCCTGTCATCGGTTGTTCCTGGCTACCCCTCAGCTTCCAGACAGACTAGTAGGAAGGGGGTTATGTTATACGGCAAGTATATCTCAAAACCAACATTGTAGCTGGAAAATTAGGGGGTCGTCTTATACGGACAGTCGCCTTATACGCGGTAATACAATAAACATAAGGTTTGCCGATCTTTGCAGGCACCAAGTATCAATTATCCACTTTGTATCTGCGTAACTACTTAAATGGTCCCTGGCTGCACCACACCGGCTCTGGATCAACCTCAACATTCTGCAGGCACCTCTCAGTTTAACTTACCAGTTAACCCACCATTAACTGCCATTCCACAGGGGACTCCATACCTTAGATGGGTCCCTAATATGATAAGCACAGGAGATTTTTAAAATGCCTCCAAAGACCCCAACCACCAAGCCACCATGGCCACTTAAAGATGAACTGATCCAATGTAGGGGTGGGGAGCGGGAACGTTCTTCTCCACATGCCTTCTCAGGGTGTCGGGAACTTCTCCAATCCTCCTGAAAGACCCCTTGCAGCCCCACCTTCCTACTGAAACCCACCAATCACAGTTAGTGACACTACAACATTTTAGTTAACCCTCTCTCTCCTTCATTCCCCTGTCTACCAGTCATGCTAGTCCTACAATTCTGTCTACACTTATCTCGTTGTTCTCAGCTTGTCCCCAAGGCTCTGTTATATCGGGACATGGAGTGGGGACAGTGGAAGAAGACAGGATCAAACAGCCATTTTACACAATGTGCGGGATTAACCCCTTAGGTTCCACAGTGAGTATTACAAGCATACTTTACTGGAATATACAGACTGATGTTACTGTTGTGGGTTTAGTAACACTTTAAAATTTGGTGAATTGAGCCCAACATCTCTTTAACTACTTGCCGACCAGCCGCCGTCATATTACTGCGGCAGGTCGGCTCTCCTGGGCGAGAGCCCGTAGCTCTACGTCGGCTACTTTGCTGCCACTAGTGGGTGCGTGCACCGGCGGGTATGATTGCACACGCGATCGCTCGTTACAGAGCAAGGACCAGGAGCTATGTGTGTAAACACAAAGCTCCCGGTCCTGTCAGCAGGGGAAACGCTGATCTTCTGTTCATATAATGTATGAACGGAAGATCAGTGATTTCCCCTAGTGAGTTCACCCCCCTGTACAGTTAGAACACACCCAGGAACATACTTAACCCCTTCCCCGCCCCCTAGTGTTAACCCCTTCACTGCCAATGGCATTTTTATAGTAATCCAATGCATTTTTATAGCACTGATCGCTATAAAAATGCCAATGGTCCCAAAAATGTGTCAAAAGTGTCCGAAGTGTCTGCCATAATGTCGCAGTACTAAAAAAAAACGCTGATCGCCGCCATTACTAGTAAAAAAAAAATATATATTAATAAAAATGCCATAAAACTACCCCCTATTTTGTAAACGCTATAACTTTTGCGCAAACCAATCAATAAACGCTAATTGCGATTTTTTTTTTACGAAAAATATGTAGAAGAATTCGTATCGGCCTAAACTGAGAAAAAAATAGTTTTTTCATATATTTTTTGGGGATATTTATTATAGGAAAATTTAAAAAATATTGCATTTTTTTCAAAATTGACACTCTATTTTTGTTTATAGCGCAAAAAATAAAAACCGCAGATATGATAAAATACCACCAAAAGAAAGCTCTATTTGTGGGGAGTGCTCTGGTCATTGGGCAGCAATATGGTCCGGGGGTTAAGTGGTTAAACAGTAGAGTTTTTAATTTAACTCAGTACACATAAATTATTTATATTTTGTGTAAACAGATAACTTTTAGCGTGTGTACCGTCTCTGTAAGGGTTTGAACTCTTTCATCAGGCTCTTTTCAACCATATCTGTGTTTACTTCAATGTGCTGAATGTTGTCTGCCCCACCCATGTTACGTCCTTTTTAACAATTGCTGGGCCTCATGTCAACAACAAAAGCTTTGACCGTGGATAGAACAGCCCTGAGAGAAAGACGTCTCTTCACAGCGGTAAAGGTTCTGTAAATTGAGAGAGAAGAAAGGTGACTGAAATAAAATAATAATAAACATGAATGTTTTTATTCCACAGCCTCGCTGCAGCTAAGCACCCTAACAATGTTCTATTACCTTTACAGCAATACATTCATGTATCTCTGAGTGGGAAGCTATAGGAATGGCGCAGAGGAAGCAGAAGCCGCAGACCACACAGAATGGACAGAACAATATGACCAAGGATGTTGTTAAATAAAGACATATGTATTTTTTCATTTTACGTTTTTTAAGCAAAAAAATTTGTATTCCAAATGTAGTTAAACTTGTTTTTATAACTTTATTTATTTATTTTTTATGTAATCTTTATTTATGTGTTTTCAAATACAAAATAAAGAAAGGAGAACATTCGGACAGGTAAAGCACTTTACAACAACCGAAAGGACACAACAAACATAGGGCCAGATTCAGGTAGAGTTGCGCTGGAGTATTTCGATATGCGCCGCGTAACTGTGAATATGCGCCGTCGTTTCTATGTGGCCGTACCCACCAAACTAGATGCGACAGAAAACTGGCCATTTCCGATCGGCTTAACTTTCCGACGCCAGAGTCTCGTCAGCGCATAATTTCGCTTGGCGCATCAGTCGCGCCTATTGATTTCCCCTGCAAATATGCAAATGAGGGAGATTTCCCGATTCGCGAACGGATTAGCACCATACGCCGGCTACATGCGCCGCGCGTATCTCGTCCGTCCGGCGCAAAGTTATTTCTACAAATAGCTGCTTTATCTTTACTCCAGACGGCCTCAGGTCAGCAGGAGAGCAGCTACAGCAGCAGCGTTACCGACGAAACTAGCAAGCTGAACAACCACACGTGCAAGGACAACACCTCTGTGTGCCAGCATGCCAGGGGCAGTCGTGGTCCTAGCACTAGTACTGGGTCCCTCGCTACGGAGGAGGCGGGCACGTGAGAGGATATACCGCACGCGCATGAGCCTCTTTGGCATGGGTGATGAGGAGGTGTATCGCCTCTTCAGATTCAGCCCAGATGCAATACTTGAACTAACCACAACCCTGCAGGGTGACATCACCAGCAAGACACACCGCTCACAAGCAGTGCAGCCACTGGTGAAGGTACTGGCAACACTTCATTTCCTTGCAAGTGGATCATTCCAGCGTACAAGTGGAGTGGTGGCTGAGATGTCACAATCCTTCCGTGAGCAGATGTGTGCACCAGGTTGTCCCTGCAATCCTCAGACGCATGTCCAACCACTTCATCAGACCCACCACTGAGGAGCTGCGGCTGAAGGCAATGACAGATTTCTACAGCATTGCCAGATTCCCACGCACCGTGGGGGCCATTGATTGCACACATGTGGCACTCCAGCCCCCCAGGGGCCACAGAGCACATATACCGCAATCGGAAGCATTGGCACTCCATCAACGTACAGGTGATAGCCGATGCCCAACGCCTCATATGGCACGTCCGTGCCAAACACCCTGGATCCAGCCATGACAGCTTCATATACCGTCAGAGTCCCATCCCAGCAGAATTCGAGCAGAACATGTATGGGGACAGCTGGCTGGTTGGTGAGTGACATGGGTGGCAGGCATGACTATCCCCTCCCATGATGCACATCACAAGGGGCACATGCATGACTAACATCCTCCTGTCTTTTCCCTTCCAGGTGACTCTGCATATGCACTGGGACCCCATCTCATGACTCCTTTCCGGAACCCCCAAACCAGAGGAGAGAGAAAATACAATGAAGCACACATCAAAACCTGTGCAGTGGTGGAGCAAACATTTGGGCTCCTGAAGTCCCGTTTCCGCTGCCTGGATAAGTCTGGGGGGACCCTATTGTATTCCCCTACCTTTGTGTGTCAGATCATCGGTGCATGTTGCATTCTGCACAACTTTGCTATGAGAAAAGGCCTGCAGATTGACATACGTCATGACTTGACCCCCGACCCACACAGTCCCCATCTGCCAGAGGAGAACCAGTCTGCTGATGGAAGAGCAGTCAGGAGGGTCCTCGCCGTAGGCATCTTTGGACACTAAACCAAAACATTAATCACACAGACAATGCATGCATGCACACCACTGATGTCCCTAGATCACACACACCACATCCACATCGCATTGGATTAGCCCAAGTCCAGCATGTAGGACTTGGGAGCAGCAACGCCAGCGTCAAGGCCCCAATGATGTCGCTGTCCATTCATACACCTTTCACACGTCATTCATACAGCCGTGGGGTTAACTTCACCACCACGGCCGAGGGTGACACCCCTTACTGGCAGGAGTGCCACCCCCTCACATTCACACACCATTCACACTGTCCCCTGCACTCCTGACCGTGTGCAGTTAAAAATAAAATAAATATCTCATAACCTGAGTAATCCAAAAATAAAACAAAAACTCATAACCTGAGTAATAAAAAAGAAAAATAATATAAACCAAAACAAAAATAAATCCCTCATCTGGGATGACGGGGGCTCCTCCTTGTGGGCACTCTCGGGCTCCTCAGCTGCCTGGAGGGAGTGGGTGGGGGTGGGGGGGCATCTGGAGGAGGCTGATCCCCGGGTGGGCCACTCCTGGGAGCTGTTGGCTGCCTGCCCTCCAAGGCCACGGCAATCCGGCTGAGATACAGGTTGGTCTGGGCCTGCATCCTCAGCTGGCGGGTGATATTATGCCGCTGGGCACGCTGCCGCTGCCTCCCCTCTTCACGGATGGCAGCTGTGTTGTCTTGGACGGCTGCTGTCAGGTGCCGTACATCAGCCTGCACCTCCCCCAGGCTGGTGACAACGTCCTGCACACCACTGGGCAGCTGCGACATGGAGCCCAGGCTGTCAGCGACCCGGTCCAAGTGGGCAGCAATCTCCCCCATCTGCTGTGTTTGTCTGGCGTGGTCCAACACCACCTGGTCCTCGACCATATCACACACCCCCCTGGTCTTCTGGGTCGCCTTCCTGGGGGCAGGAGAAGGTTGTCCCCGTGGGGATGGACTCGCCCTTGAGGGGCTACCGAGGATGGGGGAGGGGATGACAGAGGGCCCTGCAGAGGAGGAGGACTCCTCCAACAATAAAATAAAGTCCTGTTCAGAAACAGGCTCCTCCACAACCATCTCTGCAGAGGTGGTGTGGGCACTCTCCTCCACCTCGGTGTCTTCAGCACCCAGGGGCTCGTCCTCAGGATCCCGTTGGGAGGTTGGGGTGGACTGGACGGCAAGAGATGATGGCCCAGCTCCGTCATCTGTGGATGACACAAAGCAGACACATGTTGGTGGTCACACACACTTGGCACATGTACCCTCCCCCCCCCACATGCAACACACCAAATAGGGTATAAAAAACACTTACCTGTCCTGGAGCCTTCCTCCACGGAGTCATATCCAGGGACCCCCTCCAACTGCTCCCTGTCCAGGCAGCGGGCGACCACCTCCTCCTCCGTGGTCAGGCTGACCGGACATGGGGGTCCACCACCTGTGCCCCGCTCATGCCTCCTGATGGTGGCCACCTTGCCACGGACCTTGCGCCGCAGGTCGTTGATTTTTTTTTGTATATCCCCAGCAGTCCGGGTGGAGTACCCCAACACATTGACCCTGCCAGCAATGGTGTCCAGGATGCCCTGCTTCCTCTCCCGGCTGGTCTTACGACTTTTTTTCCCGTGGAGGAACTCATTAAAAGTCTCCATAGCCGAGATTATAACTGACACCTCCTGGGAGTTAAAATTGAGATTTCTCCTCTCTTTGGGGGTAGCGGGAGCAGCCATCACAGAGGAAAAGTAACTTCCCTGGGGTGGGGGGAAACGGAAATACTTTTGCGCCGGAATGGCGCTTCCGCTGGTGCTTTTATACGCGCAACGGAACACATTGCGCTGGCGTTTCCCGTGAAGTGGTGCCGACGGAAGTTGTGAGCATGCGCACAAGGGGGCGAGTGGAGCCTCACTCACTGCGCATGCTCCGTGGATGATGCGCTGAACGTAAGCCTCTGCGCTGGGCTCTGCCCATCATTTACATATGATCACACCCACTTCCACTTGCGTCGGGTTACGCCAGCGCATTATCGTTACTCTGGCGCAAGTTTACACGCAACTGCTATGTGAATAACAGTACTTGCGCCGAAAGTGTCGGCGGAGTAACGTAAATGAGAAACGTTACTCCAAAGTAAAGAAGCGCCCATCTACCTGAATCTGGCCCATAGTGGCCAAAAATACAACGCATAACCTTTATATGAAACATTTTAAGGTTTAAAGCGGAGTTCCACCCAAAAATGGAACTACTTCTTTTCCGGTTCCTCTCCCCCTCCGTTGTCACATTTGTTACCTTTCAGGGGGAGGGGGGAGTTGCTCCAACTTCCGGCGATAGATTCCGTGGCGATCTCCGCCATGTCCCCCCCCCCCCCCCCGCTGTCTTCTGGGAGGCACACAGGTCCCAGAAGACAGCAGGGACCAGTGAGGAAGTGCAGGCTTCACTTCCTGATTTCCTTACTGAAGATGCCAGCGTCTGCACCTGGGAGCCAAGGGACAGCTCGGCTTTGGGTGAGGACATCACGGGCACCCTGGACAGGTAAGTGTCCTAATATTAAATGAATTACAAAAAAAAAATTGGGCGGAACTCCGCTTTAAATGCTGGGTTCACATTGACACTGACAGACGAATGCTGCAGGCAGCATCCCTGTTCTCTGGTAAAGGGACAACGGAGCCAAAGATTGCCAGGACTCCTGTGCAAGCTGCTCCACAGCCGCCCCGAGATATGTGAACCAGTGTTCTGTCGGAATGGGTCCCCCATCGCATGGGTTTTGTTGGTATGGGTCTCTGAGGATGAACAGCTGAACAGCTGTTCTGTACCTGTAGATGGCGCATGCACAATCAACACGCCGCTCGCTCCCGATGCTCAGGGTGGGTTATTCATTGCATACAACAAGGATGGAATGCAACAAGGAGCGGATGCTTTTCTCAAAGGGTATCTGCACCCCCTCTTCCCTGAAAGGTGCCAAATGTGACACCAGAGGGGGGGAGGGTTCCGAAAAGTGGAGGTTCACTTTTTGTGAGGACCGTCGCTTTAACAAAGGCTGTCAGAAGCCATGTTTTGAAGCAAGTATAAACAAGCCCTAAGGGGAGGGGGGAAAAAGAACCAGCAAATAAAAAGAAAAAGTTGCGCTACTAAAAGAAATAATCAGTGTAGCCGCCTGCACCAACCCATAAGACAGTATTGTGTACAAGAATAAAGGAAAAAAAGTGCCACGCTAGGTAAGATATAGTGTGAACTATAATCAAAAGCAAATGTGTAAGGACATAAGGATGCCCCTAATAGTATTAAATACCAACTGGTGTATATACATAAACTGAATCAAATGTCAACAATAATGTAAAAAATAAAATTATTGGTAAGTGATTATGGCCCGGATTCACATACATTGGCGCATCTTTATGCCGGCGTAGCGTATCTTATTTACGCTACGCCAGCGCAACGCTGAGAGGGAAGCATGGAATTCACAAAGCAAATGCTCCCAATGTTGTGCCGCGTAGCGTATAGTCGTCAGCGTTAGCCGACGTAAGTCAAAGTAGGTGGAAGTGGGCTGGAAGTGGGCGTGATACATTTAAATGAAGCGTGACTATGCGCCCACTATACGCCGGCGTAGGCAAGTTACGTCGGTCGGATGAAGTCAGTTTTTAGGCGTATCTTAGTTCTGTGGGCACAGCGCACAGATACGGCGGTGCATATTTGCACTTACGCGGCGTATCTCGAGATACGTCTGTGTAAGTGCTTTGTGAATCCGGCCCTATATATGTAATAATAAATCACAATGGACAAAAATGGAAGATACAAGTCCGGAGTAGCCACAAAATGACACAAAAGTGGTAGAATGGCATCAGATATAACCAATAACCAAAGAAGTCCTGTTGTGCGACTATGTTGAAGCTTGTGAGGTGAGTTGCATCATATCAGAAGTTTGAAAGCTCACTGGGAGGTCCACCATACAATCCAAGGATAACCAAGACATGTAAGAAATGGATACTCTTACCAGACGTGTTGGACACACTCGCCAGCGGCGGTATGTCAGGCAGGCATAAACGAAATCCTCAGGATGATACCATCCACAGAGAAGGCGGTGAAGCTTCAGGGATGTCGTTGCGGTCCAACGTCTTTAGGTCTTGTATATTCAGGATAAGGTGAACAAAATTGGAACCTCCTCTTAAAGGGCAGTAAGAGAGCATATTTACTGGCCTCAGCGGCTCGGTCAGGGTTAACACTAGCAGAAAGAGGAGGAGGAAGGTGCCGCTGTCCGGTTTGGGCACCATTTATACTCCGTTCATCCTCCCGCCAGAGCCACAAAAAGCGGACACTCTCCGAGGACGCCGGTTCGAGGGCTATAAGTCCTCCTCAGGGCGGCTTCTGTTTGTTGTGAGGGGACGGAGGCTGCCATCTTTTTCCCGGACTTAGAAGCTGCTGTAACCGAACAAGAAGGGGGGCTTGGCGGATTGTATGGAAGCATAGCAGCCTCATCTATTACTGCGGCGGCAGACTTATAACCCTCAGACCGGCGTCCTCGGAGAGTGTCCGCTTTTCGTGGCTCTGGCGGGAGGATGAACGGAGGATAAATGGTGCCCAAACCAGACAGCAGCACCTTCCTCCTCCTCTTTCTGCTGGTGTTAACCCTGACCGAGCCGCTGAGGCCAGTGAATATGCTCTCTTACTGCCCTTTATGAGGAGGTTCCAATTTTTTTTATTTTTATTTTTTTTATATTTAAAATGTTTATTGAAGTTTTCAGAGGAATACATGGCCAATCAGTACATGGTAAAAACAGGTCACCAAAACAAACAGTCGTATTACAATTTGAAATTGTTAAATGGGGGCCTGTTCCTTGCAAGAATTACTAGGGGGTTAGAGCACATGCGTATTAGGGTGACCAAGGCGTCCTGGCCCAGAGACCTCCTGGGGCCGGCTCCCCTGCCAACCCACCTCCTCACCCCTCTGGGATTAAACTGTGCGGAGGGCGTCGGAGAGGATCCCTGCCCAACATGCGCGACCAGAAGCAAAACTTGTAAGAGAGTAGTATAAATGGAGGAACAGCCCATGTGGGAAGAGTACTGTACTGGAATGTGGCCAACTAAAACAAAACAAACAGATACAACAACCGTGGGAGAGACCTAGATTGGGCTTGGAAGAGCCATTGGGGCATAGAAGAAGAACAAGGCCCAAGGGTAGGTCCCCCATGGCGTGGGGGGGTAAGGGTGGGAAACTGGGGAGGTGGTAGGGAGAGAAAGAAAGAGATAGATGTGAAGAGAAGAGAGAGGCGCATCGGCGGTCTGCTATTACTGTGTATACCCAGGAAGGTCAACTGGACAGGTAAATGGAGTTTCCAATCCCCATATAGTTAGCCCAAGGTTCCCATATCTCCCTAAATTGAGGGGAAGTGTCCAGAATAGAACTCATCATTTTCTCTTGAGGCGGCGTACACACGGCAGGGAATCTCGACAGGCAGAACACATCGTTCCACCCGTCGAGGTTCCCTGCCGGCCGGCAAAATCGGCGACCCGCCCGTCGGGAATGGCAACTAGCCATTCTTCCAGGCGGGCCGTCGAGGAAATAGAGAGCGTGCTCTCTATTTCTGCTCGACAGGCTTCCCGACGGGAAGCTCGCCGAGACCGTACACACGGCCGAGGTCCTCGCTGGAATGCACATTCCAGCGAGGTTCTCGCTGGTTTTCAGCGAGAACCTCGGCCGTGTGTACGCCGCCTGAGACATAATCCAGGAAATCTTTCTTTTAGCTGCTGTGATAGAGACCTTGGGGCATTTCCATGACCTGGCCAAGGTGAGTTTAGCCCCCAAGAGGATAAAGAATATAAGTTTACGAGTTGACTTTGGGGCCCTGGTAGGGAGGTGGTTGAGGAGGGCCGTCGAAGGGGACCTGGGGATGACAAGTCCGGTGATTTTGGATGCTATGTGGAAAATTTTAGTCCAAAAACTTATAATTTTAGGGCACTCCCACCAGACGTGCAGCATGGAGCCCCTCAACTGGCACCCCCTAAAACACAAGGGGGAAGTCGAAGGGTACATGGCCGCAAGCCGGTTTTCGTGGCCCAGATGGAATGAAGGAAGTGGGATATTTGATGGAACCTGAATCCCTCCGATGGGGGTAGTTTTCAGAGTCTTAACACAGTGGGAAAGGGAGAGAGGTCCTGCAGGAGAGAGGAAGTGCCAGATCCGATACATCCCCTTGTCCAGCCACCATGCAAATGCCCTGATGTCCATTCCAGGAGGGAAGTCGGGGTTATGAAAGATGTGACTCAGGGGTTTACAGGGGGAGACCAAGGAAGGGTCATGTTTAAGCTTGTCCCAGATCGCAAACGTGTGAGATAAAGATGGGCAAAGAATGGGGGGTCTAGCCCTAGGTGGGCACCATAGGAGGAAGTCAAGGGTGAAGGTAGGCACCGCTTGCCTCTCCATGTCCACCCAATCAGGTTTGGCGGATTTGCTATAGACCATGGAGATCTGGGCAAGTCTAGCCGCTTGATAGTACCACAGTAAGTTGGGTAGTCCCAGTCCCCCCCTGTGTCTGAGTCTGAAAAGAGTGTGCTTAGCTAGGCGGTGGCCCGACTGTCCCCATATAAATTTGATAACCTTGCTTTGGAACGAGTCTAAATGGTCCTTCCTGATTGAGATCGGGAGCGCGCGAAAGAGGTAAAGGAGCCGCGGGAGCAGGGTCATTTTCACTGAGTTTATCCTTCCTAGCCAAGAGAGTCGGTGCGGTTGCCATTGTTTAAGATCAAGTCCCAATTTTTTGTAAATGGGGGGGTAGTTGGCCAGATATAATTGTTCAAATTTGGGGGTCAAGTTGATTCCTAGGTAGCGAAAGGAGTCCTTCAACCGAGCCGCTAGGGGCCCTGGGAGGGAGATGTTGAGGGCCATAGACTTGGCGTAGTTGACCCTTAAACCTGATATGGACGCAAAGTTCTCAAGTGTTTTACATATCACTGGCAGGGATGTGGAGGGTGAGGTGACAAAGAGGATCAAATCGTCTGCTAACAGGCCGCATTTGTGAACAGCGGAGCCGCAGCGCACTCCAGCAATGTCGGGGTTGGACCTGATGGCGATGGCCAAGGACTCAATTGCGATGGCGAAGATTAATGGTGACAGGGGGCATCCTTGGCGGCTCCCGTTACGAATTTTAATGGGATCGGAGTATAATCCCTGCAGTTTAATCCTGGCTTCGGGGTTAGAGTATAGAGATCTAATTAGTCCAGAAAAGTTAGGGCCGAAACCCCATCTTTCCAGAATTTGGAATATGTAGGGCCAAGAGACCGAGTCGAAGGCCTTTTGAAGGTCCAACGACAACAACATCCCTGCCTGAGCACCTCCGCCATCCCATCCCGATTGCAGTAGAGACATTACGTCTATTACCCTTCTGACTTGATCTGGGCCCTGACGCCCAGGGATGAACCCGACCTGATCTTTGTGTATGTATATGCCAATGAAGGATGCTAATCTGTCTGCCATAACTTTAGTTAGGATTTTGAGATCGTTATTGATCAGGGATATTGGTCTATAATTACTAACGTCACCCGGGTCCTTGTCAGGCTTAGGGATGACGGAGATAAAGGCTGTATTAAGTTGTGCGTCTAGAGGGTCCCCCTTGGTCTTGGAGTTAAAGAAACAATACTTTCGGACCCTGCCCACAAAACAGAGATAGAACAAGCTATCTCTGAATACTTCTCACTGAACAGTTCCCCTGACATCCCTGCAGAGACTCTCTGGTCTGCCCACAAGGCAACCATCAGAGGCAAGCTAATTCAAATCAAGGCAAGGCTTAACAGGACTCGCAGAGCGGACATAGAGACTCTGGAAAAGAAATTCCAGGCGCTCCGTGCGGACCATAAGAGGGACCCGGGGTGTGGGGCTAAAATTTGTGCGAAGGCCTTATAGTAAGGGACTGAAAACCCGCCTGGGGCAGATCCTGTCCTCAAATCCTTGATAACTTCCAAAACTTCTGCAGTGGAAACCGGGGCCTCAAGTTGGTCCCTGTGGTCCTTTGTTAAGGTGGGTATAGGCAGATCATCTAGGAACCTAGTCCTGGTAGGTGTTGCCTTAGTCTGTTGTCCTCTATACAGATTTGTGTAAAAAGAGTGGAACTCCCGCAGTATTTTTAAGGGGGTTCGCCGTGGGGGGTTGGCCCGCTATGTTAATTTTAGGAAAAGCGAACGTACGTGGCCGCGGGGTGAGTTTAGAAGCCAAGAGGTGTCCCGGTTTGTCTTTCGTATGGTAGAATCTCGCCCCCTGCCATCGCAAATTGGTCGCAGCCCTGGCAGTCAGAGCGAGGTTCAGTTCCAGGCGGGCCGAGTCAACGTGAGATATAGGGCATCGACCCGGGTCCCTCTTATGGTCCGCACGGAGCGCCTGGAATTTCTTTTCCAGAGTCTCTATGTCCGCTCTGCGAGTCCTGTTAAGCCTTGCCTTGATTTGAATTAGCTTGCCTCTGATGGTTGCCTTGTGGGCAGACCAGAGAGTCTCTGCAGAGATGTCAGGGGAACTGTTCAGTGAGAAGCATTCAGAGATAGCTTGTTCTATCTCTGTTTTGTGGGCAGGGTCCGAAAGTATTGTTTCGTTAAGACGCCAGTGGCGGGAGTTAGGTAGTGAGGGGTGGTTAGTCCAGGACATACTTACTAGAGAGTGGTCAGACCAGACTGTGTCTGTGATCTGAGATCTATTGACTGAGGGGATCAGAGCGTTGGAGATTAAGAGATGATCTATTCTGGCGTAGGTTTGATGTGCGTGGGAGAAGTGTGTGTAGTCTTTTTGGGTAGGATTCATCTCCCTCCAAATGTCCGTGAGACCCCTTTGATACACTAATTTGGCAATTTTTGAGCTAAGTCTGGTGGGACGCACATTTTGTGCTGTAGGTGGCTTGGACTTATCAATGCCTTGGTCAAAGGCGACGTTTGAGTCTCCTCCTAAGATCACCATGCCCTCCAAAAGAGGGTCCAAGGTTTTAAATAAATCAGTGAAGAAGTTCAATTGGCCTACATTGGGGGCGTAGTAGGAGACCAGGGAGTACAGATGGCCGTCAATAGTGCCCTTGGCCAGGACATACCTCCCTCCCGGATCCCTGTATTCTGATTGTAACATAAACCTACAGTGTTTAGATATGAGAATCGCTACCCCCTTGGACTTATCTTCCGCGTTAGCCAGGAAAAATTGTGAGAATTGGGCATGTATGAAATTGGGTTTGTATCGGATCGGGAAGTGTGTCTCCTGCAGGAAAAGGACATCAATGTGGCGTGACTTCATGAAGTCTAGAACCTTCCGCCGTTTGGAAGGAGAGTTAAGGCCCTGTGTGTTGTGAGTGGCCACCTTCAAAGAGGGTGCCCTAGGAGCATCACTAGCCATGGAGCAAAGGGGTGGGGGAGATCACCAAAACCCCGTCACCTACCTTGATAGAGGCCTCACAGTGGGTGTAGGAATCCGACCATCTGGGGAGCCGTCGACCTCCTGGGAGTAAAGAGCCATCAGCAAGCCTATCACCGCCTGAAAGAGGAAGAGAAGTTAGGAAAGAATAAGACAGTGGAAAAAGAAGGAAGGGGGGAGGGGGGGGACATGAGCCCACTGGGGGCTCGGGCTGGTGCTGGACATAGCCGTGTCCAACATCCAAAACCCTATTCTCGTTTACCGCACCCTGCAGGTAGGGTGGGCGCCTAACCCAAGGAGAGGGCATAGCCTGATCCGTGGGATAGGAGGAGGCGCAGCAACACCGCTCCAGCCGTGACGTGAATAAAACTGTCAACAGGAGCCGAGTGCTCCAACAAAAGGAAAATTTTAAGCGGGCAATAAGGATGCCCCGCCGACCTGCCCCCCGAAGGCCCACCCCCCCTCCCACATGCCAAGCATGAGGAGAAGGTCGCAGGCCCCCGAAGGCACGCCGTGCGCTTCAACAAAATACTTGAGTATATAAAAATGCAAAAAAATTATATAGAAAAAAAAAAAAAAACAACAGGCAAAAAACATCTCAAACATTAGGCAATAGTGTTGCTCACGAATATTCGCATTGCGAATATTCGCTACGAATATTGCATATTCGAGTATTCGCGAATAACGTGAATATCGCGGCGAATATTCGCTATTTCGAATATTCGAATGTTTTAAATTTTTTTTTAGAACAGATCACATCCTAGAGATCCCCATCGACGTCTAAAAGCATTGCTGGTATGATTAGAGACCTTGGGCCGAGTAGCTGCAGCGCTCATTTTATATTGCCGAAAAATCGCAATGCGATTATTCGGTAATAGCGATATCGCGCGATTATTTTATATTGTAATATATCACGAATATTCTGAGCCAATCAGAGTGCTCCATTCCGCATTTCTCGAAATTTCGCAATTATTTTATATTGTAATATATCACGAATATTCTGAGCCAATCAGAGTGCTCCTTCCGCATTTGCCGAATATTCGCAATTTTTGTGTATTGTAATATATCACGAATATTCTGAGCCAATCAGAGTGCTCCTTCCGCATTTCTCGAATATTCGCAATTATTGTGTATTGTAATATATCACGAATATTCTGAGCCAATCAGAGTGCTCCTTCCGCATTTCTCGAATATTCGCAATTATTGTGTATTGTAATATATCACGAATATTCTGAGCCAATCAGAGTGCTCCATTCCGCATTTCTCGAATATTCGCAATTATTTTATATTGTAATATATCACGAATATTCTGAGCCAATCAGAGTGCTCCATTCCGCATTTCTCGAATATTCGCAATTATTTTATATTGTAATATATCACGAATATTCTGAGCCAATCAGAGTGCTCCATTCCGCATTTCTCGAATATTCGCAATTATTTTATATTGTAATATATCACGAATATTCTGAGCCAATCAGAGTGCTCCATTCCGCATTTCTCGAATATTCGCAATTATTTTATATTGTAATATATCACGAATATTCTGAGCCAATCAGAGTGCTCCATTCCGCATTTCTTGAATATTCGCATTCGCAATTCGCAATTCGCAATTCGCTTTTGCAAAAATTCGCGAAAATTCGCAATCATTTAATTTCCAAAAAATATCACGAATATTCGTATTTAGCGAATATATGTCGAATATTCGACTATATATTCGAGATATATCGCGAATTCGAATATGGCATATTCTGCTCAACACTATTAGGCAATAGGAATGATCAAGTGAACATGAGTGGAAGCACTCAAACCATGAGTTTGTATCGAGATAAACAGGCAGACCATTCTGAGGGTAATACTAATATCTTAACGGTCCCCAAGGGATGCAACCGGGGGAAAGAAACAGAAAAAGGCAGTTCTCCCCAGGATACGGGAGAAGTCCACAGAGAAGAAATGACAGTCCTCACGGACTATTCCCAGAGAGTCCTCGCGGCGGTGTCACGGTGGTCTGGTATCCTTGGTCTTCTTGAATTTAGGCTTGTCCCAGGTGTTTGTTAGAGGGCTCGCAGGAGAGGGGCGTTTGGTGGATCCAGGATTGGAGCTGGAGAGGTCCATGGCTGCTTCGTGTGAGATGAGGCGAAGGTTCAGGAGCAGGCGTTCTCCATCATGGAAGTTGTGGAATGCATGTGCCTTGCCCTTATATTCAAACTTAACGGCAAATGGAAAGGCCCACTTGTATTTGATGTCACGTTGTGACAGGACCGATAAGAGAGGCTTTAGGGTCCTCCGCTTCTAAATGGTTGTGGGTGAAAGGTCAGCAAATACCTGAACGGTGTGACCCTGGAAAGTAAGCGGGTTTTGGCGCCTGCAGGTCTTCATCACCTCCTCCTTCACCGAAAAAAAGTGTAGCTTAACCACAATGTCCCTGGGGGAGCCATCCTTCCTCAGTGGCCCCAGGGTTCTGTGGGCACGGTCAATCTCCAATTTATGCTGGGGAATATTAGGGAGAAGTTGTTTGACAAAGTCCTGGACCACAGAGAAAATGTCTTTGAATGATTCAGGGAGCCCCCTGATCCTAAAGTTCTCTCTCCTGGACCTGTTCTCCAAATCATCGATCCGCGACATAGCTATGTCCTATTGGTCCTGGAGGATTTGAATATGGTCAGAGTTCTGCCGAGTTGTGGCAATTGTCTGATCGAGCTTGTTTTCTATGGATTCCATCCTGGATCCTATCATCTAAAAGTCCCCTCTAAGTTCTCCGGTTATCTTTGCTGCTGTTTGAGCGAGACCCCTGTCCAGCAGAAGTGACAGTTGTGTAAATAGGTCAGTCGTATGTGACAGGGAATGTGCAGTGACGTCCGCCATGACAGGCCTTTCAGATGCCTGAGGGGAAGTAGGCCGCAAGGGAGAGCCCATGATATCTGCCATGGTTTGCTCCAGCAGTGACTCTGTTGAGGCTGGGGAGTGAGCCATGGTGGGGAGGGGGCCAGCCGGGGTCCCTGGTGTTAGCGAACAGGCTACAGAGGCATACGAGGGTCTGGCATCAAAGGGCTCCTCCGTGTCAGTGAGGAAGGGCTGAGCGCCGCCCGCCACCTTGTGTTCGCGTGTCCCGCTTACCGCCTCCAGCTGCGGTCCCAGGCTGCGTCTCGTCGGTCCCACCGACATGTACGGATACTCCTGCCTTTCCCCCACCGATCAGCGTTGGCGTGGTGATCGGCCGGGACCCGAACCGCCCGCTAGATCCGTCGATCGGCCGGAACGATGCGGAGCTCCAAGGCTAAGCTGCCATCCCGGAGCTGTCCACGCATGCGCCTCCAGGAGGTTCCAATTTTGTTCACCTTATCCTGAATATACAAGATCTAAAGACGTTGGACCGCAACGACATCCCTGAAGCTTCACCGCCTTCTCTGTGGATGGTAACATCCTGAGGATTTCGTTTATGCCTGTCTGAAATACCGCCACTGGCGAGTGTGTCCAACACGTCTGGTAAGAGTATCCATTTCTTACATGTCTTGGTTATCCTTGGATTGTATGGTGGACCTCCCAGTGAGCTTTCAATCTTCTGATATGATGCGACTCACCTCACATGCTTCAACATAGTCGCACAATGGGACTTCTTTGCTTATTGGTTATATATGATGCCATTCTACCACTTTTGTGTCATTTTGTGGCTACTCTGAAAAAGAACCAGTGCACTTTGTCTGAAAGTGAAAATATTTTTTTTAAAGCAAATTCTAAAATACTATTGCGGAAACTACTCTATATGCATAGGCGACACACCCATGAGTGCAAAATATCAAACTTTAAATTACTGCTGAAAACACACTGTCAGAATAATCATCTTTCGAACAAATACAAGACTAAAGGAAAAAGTAGAACTGTTAGATTTTCTGTGACAGCTCTGCAATTTGAGTCAACTGTGCTCCAGGCTCCCCTGCAGTCACCGACTCCGCATCAGAAACAGATGCTGCAAGAAGGCTGTGGATCAGATTTAATTTAGATATCCAGGGTACTGCTATATTTGAATGTGACATCATTAGAAGTAAAGTATCTCAGCTGCAGACGGACACATAACCCTAAACATTTCAGATGTACTGAATCCGGACAACTGCGGGGACACAATTTTGTTCTTAAGCAGCTCCCTCTAGGGGTAGAATGGGGA
The DNA here is from genome assembly GCA_029574335.1 of Rana kukunoris. Taxonomy (NCBI): domain Eukaryota; kingdom Metazoa; phylum Chordata; class Amphibia; order Anura; family Ranidae; genus Rana; species Rana kukunoris. Next base: position 113,176,231 of record CM056059.1, on the reverse strand, counting down.
AAGGATCATCACTTTGGGGCAAATACTATATACAGTATGTCATTCCTACTGACAGGAGACAGAAACACAGTCAGTGCAGACTTATGTCTCTTATGTATGTCATGCCCGTGAAGGTTTTTTCCTGGCCGTGATGGGATTTAACAGAAAGGGGACAGAGCTGGGATCATTCTCAATCTTCTGAAATGTCATCTGATGTTTGAAATGCATTTTGGAAAGTAGGGCCTTTGCTGCTGTAATTGAGGAATATTTTAAATATATAAAACATATGCTGGGAGTATTATACCAGAATTGTTTTTTAAAAACTAAAATGTTGTCCTCACAGGCCTGTGCACAGGATATTCCAGGTGTACCTGGGCACACCCATATATCCAGTGTCCATATCCCCCCCTGTTTAGACCCTTGATATTTCGCCAAAGCCCCCTAATGGGGCTCCTAAGAAAATTGTAAAGAAAATAATAATAATTTTTTTTTTTTAAATAAAAAATTAAATAATAAAAATAAAAACTACTGACACGTCCACTGCTCTACTGACACCAAACTCTGCCCTACTGACACCAAATTCTGCCTTACTGACACGTTCACTGTACTACTGACACCAAACTCTGCCCTACTGACACCAAATTCTGCCTTACTGACACGTGCGGCGGAGTCCCCTTCGTGTAAATGAGGCCTTAGTGGGCGTTCTGGCTCTCCTGTAGTCCAAGGGAGGGGGCGAGCACGACAGTCCACACCATAGAGAAAGCCCCGCATTAATGTGTGTAGTTACAGACAGAAGAACAGGAAGTGAGTATTTCTCAGACGAAATAAGGACATTTAAAAGCAAAATATAAGGATGAGGTAAGTGAAGGAGGACTGCTCTAAGGTAAAGGAAGCTATTTAGGAAACAAATTGTACCTTGACAAGACACACTTCTTCTGAAGACACAAGACCGAGATTGGCTGGAAAAAGCACCTTGAGGTGATTTTGTTCGCATTTCCAGCGCTATACAAGTAACTCACTCACTCACTCACTCAATGTGCGTGTAAAGCGTTTATGTGCGTGTAAAGGCAGGTGTCCCAATACTTTTGGTAATATAATGCATATATAATATTCCCATCATGCACGTTTTTTGAAATGGCAAGAGTTAAGCAGGTGCTGTAGCAATTGCCAGCTGAGAACTGGTAACATAAGCCCTTAGCATATCAAAGATCTTTGAACTAATATCCAAACGTTTTATTCAGAAGCTCACATCACAGCAATAAAATTCAAAGTTTTCTGGCCACACAAGATCCTTTTGTCTAGCATGTCACATGGCGGTCGGCGGATACCTAAACCCAAGAAAAAAAAAAGGAACATATTGCAGCCCACAGAGTGGCTGCATCAGTTTGCTTTTTTTACTCCACCTAAAATAACTTTTTCAGAAAATACCTGTCTTTAAAGTTAAAGCCTATCATTGGACAAATTTGTTATCCACCTCACCCCCCCCCCCTCCCCTCATTAACCACTTAAGGACCAAGCCTCTTTTATAAGTTAAAACATTTTACTTAAAACAAAATTACTTTATTAAACATTATAATTTTTTTTTTAACACCCTAGAGATTAAGAGGGCTGCCATTGCAATACTTTTTGTCACACCATATTTGCGCAGCGGTCTTACAAGCGCACTTTTTTTGGAAAAATTAAAAAATGTTAATAAAAAAATAAGACAACAGTAAAGTTAGCCCAATGTTTTCTTTATATTGTTAAAGATCATGTTACGCCAAGTAAATTGATACCCAACATGTCACGCTTCAAAATTGCACCCGCTGGTGGAATGGCGTCAATCTTTTACCCTTAAAAATCTCCATAGGCTACGTTTAAAAAATTTAACAGGATGCATGTTTTGAGTTTCAGAGAAGGTCTAGGGCTAGAATTATTGCTCTTGCTCTAACGATTGCGGCGATACCTCACATGTGTGGCTTGAACACCATTTTCATATGCGAGTGCTGCTCACATATACGTTTGCTTCTGCGCGTGAGCTCGTCGGAAAGGGGCGCTTTAAAAAAAATGTTTTCTTATTTATTTTACTTTACTTTATTGATTTTAAAACTGCTTTTTTTTTTTTAAATAGGTTACTTTTATTCCTATTACAATTAATGTAAACATCCCTTGTAATAGAAAAATACCTCACATCTCATATTTGGACTTAAAGCGGTATTTCGTTTTTTTTTTTTTTAATTACTGTCCCGCTCTTACCTGGTCTTGATATGAGCCCGTGCGTACCACTCTTTTCGCCGCCAGCATTTTTTTTTGATCAAAACTATACTTTATAAAATCTGTAGGTGGCAGGTTCCATCTTAACTGTCCCACGCTGAAGCCTAGCACTAGGCATTTCCGGGATACGGTGAATGCTGGCGTCCCAGCATTCACCGCTCTGCACAGTTCCCGAGTCACGTGACCCGCAAAATATTGCGGGATTTGAGCACACAGCGTCTCCTGGGGACGTAAAGACAGATTCCCAGGAGACAAAGCGCCGTCGGGGGAAAATGGATAGGCACGCCTATTCCCCCGCGGTGTACTTTGATTGACAGGCCAGAATTGAATGGAGAAAACGGTAAGCCTTCACTAAAAAAAAAAAAAAATGCACGGATTTTGTCTTGTGAATAGAAGGCTGTTTAATACATATTAAGTGAATAAATAGGGTGAACCTCCACTTTAAATGCAATAAAAAAACAAACAAAAGTTACAACAAAATAATGTCTCTTTAAGACGTATGGGCGGAAGTGTCGTTTTGACGTCTTGCCCTCACTCGTCTCCATACCTAACAGGACACAGGACCCGATTGCCTTCACCACTACCGACAGCTCAAGTAAGCAGGGGAGGACCCGGGAGAGCGGCGGGAGGGGGGCCCCTCTCCTGCCGCCAATAACTGATTTTGCGGCAAATCCACTGCAGAGACCACCAATATCAAAAACAGAACCGGATAATCAAAAGATGGATATCTCTGTTGTGGCAGCAGCTGCTGCCGTTACCAAGATATCCATCTTTAAAGTGCAGACGTATATGTACAGAAGCTGGTCCTTAAGTGGTTAAAAAAAGTGTTATTAAAAAAAACACTCTGATTTCCAAAAGAGAGACGACTCAGAATACAACATGTCGCATGACCATGGATTGAGTTGAGTATTTGGTCCATTTTTAATAATTTTATCAATTGCTGTTGCAATTAGCGACAAGAGCGTAACTCGTTTTTTTTTTGTTTGTTTTTTGGAGGGTGAGGGGTGCCCTGATCAAACGTTAAACTGTAGGTCCAAAGGCCTAACACTTTCATGCATCTAACTGCTTGCAATATATGCATCCTTATACTGTTCTGTCACTGGTCCACAATGGGCAAAACTGAGCATTGTCATGAAGCTACAATCCGGGGATAAGATGAGGATTAAGGCCACAGTTTAAAGCTATAACACTGAGAAATACATCATTTTTTTAATCACACAACACTCAAGTTTTTCTACATCATACCCTGAAAATTTGACCCACTCAATAATGTTCAAAATATTCTGCTCCTAATTCTCATTCAGTTCTGTAAACAGGAAAAACTAAAAAAAAAAAAAAAGCTGCGCAAATTATATGTGCACCAACCACTGATTATGAACAATCAATAGGGAAGAAACAAAAAATGTAAATAAATATAGTGAGAAGCATCTCAAAAATGAATAGCACAATCAGTAGGAAAAATGCGATCCTCCTGTACACACGTGAACAGGCCCGGATTTACTCCCTGTGCCACCCCAAGGCCGGGTCCTTCAATGCCGTCCCTCTCCCCACACACACACACACACACAGGGGCCAAGTGATACAGTCGGCAGCTATAGCCGCCGACTGTATCACGGGAGCGCGCCTGCAAGAACTAACCCATATGTGAGAGAGCTCCCATGAAGGAGGAGCCGAGACAGCCGCCGATCCCCCCATCACAGATTCCGCCCATCAAAAAGCCCCCATATAAGGTCATCTATCGCAAAGCCCCCCATTAAAGATTCCCCATCACAGACTCATCTATCATTACATTGTAATATAAAATGAAATAGTTCAACTCACCATAATGCAGAATGAGTGGGAGCCCTGATATCACTGTCCCCAGCAAACGGAGTGCTTCCTTACATCTCAGGTCTATCATAGGAGCCAGTCCAGGAGGCAGGACTTTGTATGACAGTGGCCGCCAGGTAAGTGGGAGATCCCTGCTCTGTGAAATCTGGTGTCGCTCCCCCTCCGAGGCAGTCCAATGGGCACAAACCCTGGGCGCCCTCCCACTGCTCCATCTCCCGGTGCACCCGCTCGCAATTGGCCCTACAAAACAGGGACAGACTTGGTCCAGGGACAGTGTCCTCTGGTCACCCTAGGCTAGTGGCCAGCAGGACCCATAGGTCAGTGGCCAGCAGACAGAGAGGGGGGGGGTGGGCTGACAGAGGAGGAGTGGGCTGACAGAGAGAAGCTGACAGGGGGGTGGGCTGAGAGGGGGGTTGGCTGACAGAGGGGGGTGGGCTGTGGGCTGACAGAGAAGGGGTGGGCTGAGGGGGGGTGGGCTGACAGAGGGGGTGGGCTAACATAGGGGGGTGGGCTGACAGAGGGGAGTGGGCTGTGGGCTGACAGAGGAAGGGTGGGCTGTGGGCTGACAGAGGGGGTAGGCTAACAGAGGGGGGGTGGGCTGACAGAGGGGAGTGGGCTGTGGGCTGACAGAGGAGGGGTGGGCTGTGGGCTGACAGAGGGGTGGGTTGAGAGGGGGGGTGGGCTAAGAGGGGGAGTGGGCTGTGGGCTGACAGAGGGGGTGGGCTGTGGGCTGACAGAGGAGGGGTGGGCTGAGAGGGGGGTGGGCTGACAGAGGGGGGTGGGCTGACAGAGGAGGGGTGGGCTGATAGAGGGGAGTGGGCTGTGGGCTGACAGAGGGGGGTGGGCTGACAGAGGGGAGTGGGCTGTGGGCTGACAGAGGGGAGTGGGCTGTGGGCTGACAGAGGGGGGAGTGGGCTGTGGGCTGACAGAGGGGGGTGGGCTGAGAGGAGGGTGGGCTGACAGAGGGCAGTGGGCTGTGGGCTGACAGAGGGGGGGGGTGGGCTGACAGAGGGGAGTGGGCTGTGGGCTGACAGAGGGGGGGTGGGCTGTGGGCTGACAGAGGAGGGGTGGGCTGACAGAGTGGAGTGGGCTGTGGGCTGACAGAGGGGGGGTGGGCTGTGGGCTTACAGAGGAGGGGTGGGCTGAGAGGGGGTGGGCTGACAGAGGGGAGTGGGCTGTGGGCTGACAGAGGGGGGTGGGCTGTAGGCTGACAGAGGAGGGGTGGGCTGAGAGGGGGGTGGGCTGACAGAGGGGGGGTAGGCTGTGGGCTGACAGAGGGGTGGTGGGCTGTGGGCTGACAGAGGAGGGGTGGGCTGAGAGGGGGGTGGGCTGACAGAGGGGAGTGGGCTGTGGGCTGACAGAGGGGGGGTGGGCTGACAGAGGGGGGTGGGCTGTGGGCTGACAGAGGGGGGGGTGGGCTGTAGGCTGACAGAGGAGGGGGTGGGCTGAGAGGGGAGTGGGCTGTGGGCTGACAGAGGGGGGGTGGGTTGTTAGAGGAGGAATGGGCTGAGAGGGGGTGGGGGCTGAGCTGACATAGAGGAGGTGGTTTGACAGAGAAACATGGCTGAAACGGGGAGGGGGGGTAAATGAGACAGAGACCTCAGAAATACACAGCGCCCTTGGCGCATTCACACGTGACCAGCTCCGTCTGTCGATCCATTTGCAGGGCACTCGCAACACAAATGCCCTGTGATTGGCCGAACAGGGTCATGTGCGGCCGCACGCTGTTGAATTCTGGGACATGTAGGGCCAGATTCACGTATTCCAGAGCATCTTTGCTCTGGAGTAACGCTTCTGATTTGCGTTGCGCTGCCGAATTTTTAGGAGCAAGTGCTGTCATTCACGAAGCACTTGCTCCTAAAGTTGCGGCAGCGCATCGCAAATGAGCCGGCGGAATTCAAATGTCGCGGGTACGGGGCGTGTAGTATGCTAACTACGCGCGATCCCGCCGCCGACGTACTGCGCATGCGTCGAGTGTCAAAACATCCCCGTGCGCATGCTCCAAAATCTGTGAATGAACGTCAATGACGTCACATTCCCATTCATGACCGTTTTACGCAAGCGACGTTTTTTTTTTTTTTCCCGACGCGATGACGACGCCTATACCTAACATAGGATACTCCAACCCCATGTAGGTATATCTATGCGCCGCGTATCCCGTCCGGAAACGTCGTAACGTCACTGCGTCGCGCCGGATTTCGATCGTGAATTGCCGATTTCCGCTCATTAACATATTTTTTGAGCGTAAATCGGCGGGAACGCCCCCGGCGCCATTTTTAAGTTGAAGTAACGATGCGATGGCGAAACTCAGTTACGCTCATCGCATCGGAACTTCAACCCGGCGTTTCTTGTTTTCTGGTTACAGAAAACAGAAACGCCGGCTCAAAGCCACTGTTACGCTGGCGGATCACTCGATCCGCCAGCGTAACCTTTCATGAATCTGGCCCCATAGTCATGATGCGAGCCTCACATCATGACTACATGTCCCAGAATTCCACAGCGTGCAGACGCACATGACCCTGTTCGGCCAATCACACGTGTTCAAGTGCCAGCATCTGCCCGACTCTATCAAAGAAAAAAAAAAAAAAAGGCCGCGAGTGGCGCGGCCGTTTTGCATATCAATCAGGACGACCTGGGGGGAAATAACTAGTATGTGGTCTTCTTGAAAATGGCTGCCAGCAAAGACATTATCTTTAGCCGGCCGTGGACCTCCAGCGGCGGCGGTGAAAAATAGTTATACTGCCTAAGTAGCAAGTGCCGCCGCCCGCGGGGGGCTATGTTAGCGGCCGCGAAAGCCGAAAATTTGCCGCAGGAGCGGCGCCGCCCTTCACCCACTGCTGCCCCGAGGCCTGGCCTCGGTGGCCTTGTGGGAAATCCGGCCCTGCACGTGAATGTCTATGACACAGATCAGAGTCCTATTGTCATAAATAGTGAACTCAAAAGGTGATCTTCTAACTAAAGATGTGCTGCTCCTCTGTGATGAACAATGGTGACATCAAACACACTGCGAAATGGTGACAAGATAGGAAAGAGGATCTTCCACCTTTCTAATTTGCAGTCTCTTACCAGATGGGAAGATCCCAATTAGAGATCTTCTGTGGGCATATGGCTATGAACCCAGCCTATAGGTTCCTCTGGCAAGATGTCTTCAACCCAACATCCCAGGGATCCGCTCACAAAAGGTCAACAAAAGACACAGCCAAGCGAGGAGAAGGGAAAAAAGGGCGAACATAGCGTAATCCAATTTAATATTTTAATAGAAGGTAAAAAATAAAAAACCCACTCACATTGTGTAGATTTAAAAATTGCATGTAAAAGTTCAGTAGCCGGCCAGCTAACACAGCACGTTCCTCCGGGAATTTGTGTATCGCAGTGATGTCAGCACGCCGCTTTACCCTAAACGTTTCGTCTGTAAACAGGAACATCTTTCAGCACAGCTGAAAAGTAATCATGCTAATGATGTGAAAGGAAGACTAGAGCTCCTCCTGCTGGCTAGATAGTAGGCTGCATAATATTTACATGCAATTTTTCATATATACATTGTACAGGAAGGCAGGAATGAGTTTTGAATGTGAGGTATGTGTCCCTTTTGTTTGGACTATGGTACCTTTAAAGGGATGACAATGAGCAGATTTGATTCTCTATGATAAAGCCCCTTGGGTGGAGCGAAACATGTCAAAGGAGTATAGTCAGGAGGAGCTTAGACTCAAGCCGTATCCTCACTTTCCTGTATAGTGGCTGGGTTCCAGTTTGTGTTATCTCCACCTCTTGTCTTGTGATTATCTTCAGTTTTTTTTAATTATATCAACATTTTTTATTTTGTACCAATGTGACAAAATAATTAAAATTCAACATTCTTCCAATATTTCATAAGAAAAATAATGTAAATACAATTTGCTCTTTCTTCTATATTATAACTTTGTCATTACCATAATGGAAATGTAACCTTAAAGCTAAATTAAAAAAAAGTGGAAGAGCTTTAAGAAACCCCACAAGTGACATTTTGAAGATGGTTCAAACCTGCATGGAAAACCTGCAGAAAAGCGGTCATTCTCATTGTTCGGAGCCCAAATGACATTCAAATCCAGATTTATTTACATGATCCATGTTTCACCCAAGCGGTATTAAAACTGCATCTCCACTGCAGTAGCAAAAGTCACTCATTAAATTTCATTCCCCAAGAACTGCGTCTGAGGGATAGAGAACAAATTATTATTATTTTTATTTTTTGTTTTTGTTTTTTTAATGTTGTTTTGTTTTTACACTCATAAAGATTAAACATGATTTTAACATCACCCAGGGTGCAGTGGCTAGACATAAATTTGAGAAATAAGAGGAATCAGTATTGTGCAGGCAAAATCTTTGAGAAAAATTCAACTAAACGTGTAATAATCAATAACTTTACACTTTACATAAAAATAAAAAAATATGGATATGCACTATACCAAGCAGTATAGTTTCAAAATTATATAAAATACTACAAAGATGCCAATAGTGAAATACATATGAAACTAAATATATAAATGTATGTATACACAGGCATTTATATATATATATATATATATATATATATATATATATATAACAAGTAACAATGGGGCTGATTTACTATTGCAGCTGCGCTGCGCCGGTACATGCCTTAATACGTGCGCTGGATGAAGCCTTAATTAGGCGCATGAACCGGCCGCAGCAGCAGCGCGATGTAATTGATTAGTAAAGCCGCCGCCGAACTCCCTGTATAAGTCTATGGGGGAAATCTTAATTGTGAATTTTAAAGGCTAATCTGCAAGTTTTGTCCTAAAAAGTGTTTGGGGACCTCAGTCCTGCCCCAGGGGACATGTACCAATGCTTTTTTTATTTTTTAAAACGGCCGTTTTTTCAGGAGCAGTGATTTTAATAATGCTAAAAGTGCAATAATAAAAGTGTAATTTTTCTTTAAATGGCGTGGAGTCCCCCCTAAAATCCACACCAGACCCCTTATCCGAGCACGTTGACCTGGCTGGCCGCAGAAAAGAGGGGGGGACAGAGCGCGGCCCCCCCTCTCCTGAACCGCACCAGGCCACATGCCCTCAACATTGGGAGGGTGTTTTGGGGTACCCCCCAAAACACCTTGTCCCCATGTTGATGAGGACAAGGGTCTCTTCCCCACAACCCTTGCCCGGTGGTTGTGGGGGTCTGCGGGCAGGGGGCTTATCGAAATCTGGAAGACCCCTTTAACAAAGCGGCCCCCCAGATCCCGCCCCCCCCCTGTGTGAAATGGTAATGGGGTACACTGTACCTCTACCATTTCACCAAAAAAACAAAAAAAGGAAAGGGTTAAAAACGACAAGAGCTGGTTTTTGACAAGTCCTTTATTATCTTCTTTCTTCTTCTTTTCTTCTTTCCTTCGGGTTTCTTCCTCCATCTTCTTCTTCTTCCTCTGCTTCTGTCTTGGGTCTTCTATTCTCGCATCTTGCCCGGCGTGTTCTTCCATCTTCTGCTCCTCCCGCTGTCCTTCTCGTCCGCATCTTCTTCTTCTTGTTCTTCTTCGCCGGAGGCGCCGCTTCCAATTGAAATCCCCGCTGTCTGCCGGACCACGCCCCCCTCTGACGCCACGGACAAGCTCTTAGGAAAGTCCCCGTGTGGTGCCTGTGCGTCAGAGGGGGGCGTGGTCACATGTTCCAGAAAGCGGGCAATTCAATTGGAAGCGGCGACTCTGGCAAAGAAAAAGCCGCGCACAAGCTTCAAATTGAATTGCCCGCCCTCTGACATGTGACCACGCCCCCCTCTGACGCACTTGCAGCACACTCCTAAGAGCTTGCCCATGGCGTCAGAGGGGGGCGTGGTCCGGCAGACAGCGGGGATTTCAATTGGAAGCGGCGCCTCCGGCGAAGAACAAAAAGGAGAAGATGCGGACTAGAAGGACAGCGGGAGGAGCAGAAGATGGAAGAACATTCCAGGCAAGATGCGGGAATAGAAGACCCAAGACAGAAGCAGAGGAAGAAGAAGGAGGAGGAAGAAGAAACCCGAAGGAAAGAAGAAAAGAAGAAGAAAGAAGATAATAAAGGACTTGTCAAAAACCGGCTCTTGTCGTTTTTAACCCTTTACATTTTTTTATTTTTTGGTGAAATTGTAGAGGTACAGTGTACCCCATTACCATTTCACACAGGGGGGGGCCGGGATCTGGGGGGCCCCTTTGTTAAAGGGGTCTTCCAGATTTCGATAAGCCTCCTGCCCGCAGACCCCCACAACCACCGGGCAAGGGTTGTGGGGAAGAGACCCTTGTCCTCATCAACATGGGGACAAGGTGTTTTGGGGGGTACCCCAAAACACCCTCCCAATGTTGAGGGCATGTGGCCTGGTGCGGTTCAGGAAAGGGGGGGCCGCGCTCTGTCCCCCCCTCTTTTCTGCGGCCGGCCAGGTCAACGTGCTCGGATAAGGGGTCTGGTGTGGATTTTAGAGGGGACTCCACGCCATTTTTCTTTTAATTTGGGGTGGAGTTCCCCTTAATATCCATACCAGACCTAAAGGGTCTGGTTATTGAATTTGGGGGGACCCCCACGCTTTTTTTTTGGTGTTTTTTATGAATGAATTCTCCTGCTATTGCCGGGAGCTGACAATTCATTATTGCCGCGAGTCAGTTTTAAACGGCTTGTTTCCTTCAGAATGTCATTTTTCACATGCTGACATTACACCCAGGGCCGCCATCAGGGGGGTACAGGCAGTACACCTGTAAGGGGCCCGGGGGTCCGGAGGTGCCCAGATGCCTGGAGGCCCCCCAGCGCCCCAGATGGTAACCCCCCTCTTTTTTTTTTGTATATATATTTTTTAGTTTATTTTTTTAGGATTTTTTATTAAAGGGCCAATTTTTGGAATTAAATTTTTTTTAGCAGTCCGGAGGTCCCCAGTGGCCCGGAGATCCCCAGGGCTCCAGATGACAACCCCCCCCCCCCCTTTTTTTTAAAAAAATACAAAAAATTATATATTTTTATATATTTTTTTGTTATTTTTTTAACATATATATAAATATATATATATATATAATATATATAGATGACAACCTTTTTGCTTATAAAAATGTTATAAACATTTTAGATTTTCCCCAGGTTTTTTTTTTTTTCTTTAATTTATTTTTTAAAGTGTATTTTGTGCGTGAAGTCGAGAGAGAGGAGGTGGACTTGCAATCGCCATCCTTCTCCATGCCCCCGGTGGCAATGGCGGGCCTCCCACTCACCCCACCCTACCTGCTACACTTGGGAGCCCGATGGGACAGAGTCTAGCCCACCCAGCCAGCCCTGTAGGTCCTTCGCCTCTCTTTATTTTAGGAGACCTCATGGCCAAACTGCGTTTGTGTGCGGGCAAGTGTGGTGGTTTTTTTGGGCGGGGGGGGCGTACTAAGCACAGGCGTACCTTGCATAGCACACCCACCGGGAGCCGGGCTGAGACCACCAAACTCAATTCAGATGTAGCCGAGACCGGGATCCGAACCCTTGGCTGCAGAGGTGAACGGCTTGTCAGCGCAGTGCCATTCACGTTGAGCCACCGCAGCTCCCACCCCATGTTATTTTTTTTTAGATTTTTGGTAGTTATTTTTTATTAAAGGGCCCAGAGCTCCCAAGGCAACCCCCTTTTTTTATTATTTTATATATATATATATATATATATATATAGATATTGTAATTTATTTTTCATTAAAGGGCCCAGAGGTTTATTTTTATTAAAGGGCCCAGAGGTCCCCAGGGCCCCCGGATGGCTACCACCCTTTTTTTAATATATATTTTTTTATATTTATTTTTTTGTAAAGAAACCCCCCGCTTATCAAATTGCGGCAGCCCCCCCCCCTTCTCAATTTCAGGCGGCAGCACCCCCCCCCTGTTCTCTGCTCCAGGGGGCCCATGCCTGAAGCTGTGTAAGGGGCCCCATAATTCCTGATGGCGGCCCTGATTGCCCCCCCCCCCCCATGGTACGAAATTTCAAGGAATTTTTAACTTTTATTGTTGCACTTTAACCACTTCCATACCGTGCCTATTCTGGCACTTCTCTCCTTCATGTAACAATTATATTTTCTTCCTTGAAAATTACTCAGGACCCCCAAACATTATATATATTTTATTAACAAACACCCTAGGGAATAAAGTGGCGGCCATTTTTTCTTACACATTTCCAACGGTATTTGCGCCAAAAAATTTCAAACGTTTTTGGTTTTTTTTGGCTTTAAAAAAAAAACCTGTTTCATGAATGACAAAATAAGAAAGCAGTAAAGCTAGCCCAATTTTTAGGGATAAGGTAAAAGATGATGTTACAACGAGTAAATAGATACCTAACTAGTCACGCTTTCATATTGCGCACACTCATGGAATGGCGCTAAACTTCGTTATTAAAAATCTCCATAGGCGACGCTTGACTTTTTTTCTCAGGTTACCACTTTTGAGTTACAGAGGAGGTCTAGTGCTAAAATTATTGCTCTCACTCTAACGCACGCTATGATACCTCACATGTGGGGTTTGAAGGATGTTTACATATGTGGGTGGGACTTGCATGCGTGTTCGCTTCTGAGTGCGAGCTACTAGGGACAGGAGCATTTAAATTCCTTTTTTTTTTTAACTTAATATTTTCATTTTTGCACTTGTTTGTCCCTTTTTTTGTATTATTTTTCACTTTTCTTCCTATTACAAGGAATGTAAACATCCCTTGTAATAGGACTAGTGTGTGACAGGTCCTCTTTATAGAGAAAGGCGGGGTCAATTAGACCCCACATCTGTCCTCCAGGCTGGAAAGCATGGAATTGGTAAAAAAAATAAAAAAATAACATCTCATGCTTTCAGCTGCGATCATGTTCGTTCAGCACAGTAGTGTAGTGTGTAGCATGTTCACCTAGCAGCAAAAGGGTTGCTGGTTCGAATCCCACCCGTGACACTATCGGCCTGGAGTTTGCATGTTCTCCCTGTGCGGGTTTCCTCCCACAATCTAAAAACATGCTGTAAATTGGATCCTGTCTAAATAAGCCCTTATATGCAGTAGGATATTTAGGTTTTGTGCTGCCCTAGGCCTGACCAAATTTTGGCACCCCCTAATAGAAAAATGACCCACCCTTCCTGTCAAGGCCACACCCTGTTTTTTTATGACCCACCCATGAATTTTCAGGGGACACACACAAGTTCTGTAGGGGGGGGGGCACAGGAGTCTCTTAATTTGCCTAGTTTTTCGATCACTTCCTGTTTGACTATGGGGCAGGAAGTGAAGGCCAATCTCCCCAAACGGACAGAGATAATACAAAATAAACTGACAGAGCTTCTAACCCCCCCCCCCCCAACTCTATCCAAAATGAAAGAAAACAAAAAAATAAAAGTGATGATTATAGTTCCAGTTTAACCCCAAATTTCAGATCATTTTATTGAGAGGCTTAAGAAAATATAACCATGCCAATAGGCCAGGATCCAGCGTTGCTAATATGTATGAATGTGTGTTAGGGACCGCCACAAACACCACCCAATGTTAAATCAACAATTTTCTTGTTTGTTTTGGGGATGCCTGCACCCCTGATAGGGTAAAGACACCTCACAAATGTTGTCACTTTCTACTTAATTCATTCACTTCCTGCCACATAGCCAAACAGGAAGTGAGGGAAACACCTGAGTAATGTTTTGTTGGGGACACACAGATCAATATAAATAGTTTCCCATTTTGGAAATTGCATTTTGCTGTGTACACCCCAAATTAGTAGGGATCTTGGACTTTGGGGTCTATTTACTAAAGGCAAATCCACTTTGCACTACAAGTGGACAAGCAAGGAAGAAAAATAAAAACTTGACGGGATTGGAAGTTAAAACCATCAGTGCTTCCCTTCTGATTTTCATTGCCTACGCTTCTACTGCAGAGCGGCTTTGCCGTTACTAAACCCCAAAATAACTAATCATTTGGGGTGTACACTGCAGTGCAATTTGCTTAATGGGGACACTAGTTAGATTGACCTGTGTCCCGAAGAAAAGACCATTGGTAGGGTTTTAACCTCACTTCCTGTTCAGCTGTGTGACAGGAAGTGAAGCCAATTTTAGGAAAAGGGACACAAAGCCCAACCTAAAAACACTAGCAGGGGTTCTAACACTCAATTGGCTTCCCTCAAACAACCCACAATTAGAATAGGATTGTCTTGTGCTAGTTTCAAGTACAGCGCTGTAAATCAGCACTTCAAGCCTGTCCACCAATACACCACCCCCCCCCCCCCCTCCAACAGGCCATGTTTGCAGCTTTTCCTACATCTTGCACATGTGCTTTAAAAAGTCAGTCTGGACATCAATTCTAGGAAACAATACTTACCGCTTTGTCCTTCCTTTTCTGGTGACTAAACATTTCATGCATACACACCAGGAAAGAGCTTAGAGACAAATCACACTTGATGGTTTAGGCCCAAACTATTTCAGCTGCAGCGGTTGAAATCCATAGCATGAAAAAAATATCACAAAACAAACTTCAAAACTTGAAAGTAATTTTATTGGTCCACAAAACAAGGAAAGCAAAACAAAAATTACAAATAAACACACCAAAAAAATATAAAAAAAACTAAAAACAAAATAGACCAACGTTTATTTCACAGTCATTGGAAAATAAATCATGCTTTTGAAATAACAGGATAGACCCACAGGATTAAAACATTAGTCATTAACATCTTGAGAAACATTTAGCAAAATTATGCAGCAGACAAAACATTAAAAAAACAAAACTTGCTCCAAAACATCTCTTTTCCGCTCTGCCATTACTTCCAGCCAGCAAATCTGCCCCCTCTGAGGGCAGCTGACACGTGCACTATCCACGCTTTTTATAACATGTGTGCTAATGAACCAATTGGAAACACATGAAGAAATGTCAGCCTCTAGTTTGTGTACACTTGTAACTGCTTACACCTGTTAAGGATGTCCTTAAATTACTAAGCCAAAAAAACAGCTTTCTGAGCATGCTCAGAAAGATGCATGTCATTTTCAGGCTCAGACAACCAGCTTATTTTTCTAAGTGTTCGAGCATGCCCAGTTCACTCGAAATGCAGTACCAGAATCAAATTTGCAATGGCGGATGAAAGCATTAGAGGTGTTTTATTTATTTTTTGGTCCCCCTGAACTGATGCTTTTCAACCTGAAGGGGGGGTCTTATAGAATTTTTATGTAACAAACATAAATAATAATAATTTAAACGCCCCTGTCCCTAGTAGCTCGCAGTCAGAAGCGAACACGCAGCATTTTTTTTGTTTCCGGTTACCAGTTTAGATTTACAGATGAGGTCTAGTGCTAAAAGTATTCCTCTCGCTCTTACGCACGCTATGATACCTCACATGTGTGGTTTGAAGGATGTTTCCATATGTGGGCGGGCCTTAAATGTGTAAGTCCCGCCCACATATTGAACCCCCGTTCAAACCCCACATGTGCGGTATCATAGCGTATGTTAGAGCGAGAGCAATACTTTTAGCACTAGACCTCCTCTGTAAATCTAAACTGGTAACCTGAAAATAAATAAAAAAAGTGTTGCCTATGGGTATTTTCAAGTACTGAAGTTTGGCGCCATTCTATGAGTGTGTGCAATATTAAAGTGTAACATGTTGGGTATCTATTTACTCGGTGTAACATCATCTTTCACATTATGGCCATAAATTGGGCTAACTTTAGTGTATTCTTAATTTGTAACCACTTGAGCCCCAGAGCATATTACTGGTCACTGACGGGGCCAGTTTTTGCATTTCAACACTGCGTCATTTTGACTGACAATTGCGTGGTTGTGCGACGTGGCCCCCAAACAAATTTGGCGTCCTCATTTTTCCCCCCAAAAAAATGTTGAATTTTTTTTTTTTTGGTGGTATTTGATCACCTCTGCGTTTTTTCTTATTTTAGCTTGAACCAAAAATATAGCGACAATTTGGTAAATAAAAAGACATCTTTTTTACTGTTTGCTATAATAAATCTCCCCCAAAATATATTCAAAAAATGTTTGCCCTCAGTTTAGGCCGATAAGTATTCTTCGACATATTTTTGGTTCCAAAAAATCACAATAAGCGTTTGATTGGTTTGGGCAAAAGTTATAAGTAGGGGTTGGTCTTATGGGTTTTTTAGGAATATTTTTTTGTTTTACTAGTAATGGTGGCTATCATTGATTTTTCTGGCTACTGCGACATTGTGGCGGACACATTTTTGTGAGATTTGGCATTTTTCTAGCGAGCAATGGTATAGAAATGCATTGCTTACTATAAAAATGACACTGGCAGGGAAGGGGTTAACACTAGGGGCGCGGAAGGGGTTGATTATGTTACCTGGGTGTGTTCTAAATGTAAAGGGGGTTGGACTGTCTAGGGGAAATGACAGATCGCTGTTCATACATTGTAGGGACAGACGAGCAGGCATTCCCCCCCCCCCTGACAGGGTCCCCCTTCAGGTGCACAACAGGCTCTTAGATTTGATCTGGAACATAAGGGGTTAAACCCACGCCAAAAACTGCGTGGGGTTCCCCCTCAGATCCAGACCAAACCCTTCTCCCAGGCACGCAGTCTGGCCGGACAGGAATGGGGGTGGGGACGAGCGAGCGCCCCCCCCCCCTCCTGAGCCGTACCAGACCACATGCCCTCGACATGGGGGAGTGTGTGCTTTGGGGGAGGGGGGCATTGCCCCCCCACCCCAAAGCACTCTTGTCCCCATGTCGATAGGGACAAGAGCCTCTTCCCGACAACCCTGGCCGTTGGTTGTCGGGGTATGCGGGCGGGGGGCTTATCAGAATCTGAGAGCCCCCTATAATAAGGTGGCCCCCAGATTCTGGCCCCCCACCCTATGTGAATGAGTATGGGGTACATCGTACACCTACCCATTCACCGGGTGGAAAAGTGTAAACACAAATAAACCACACAGAAAAAAATAATTTATTAGTCAGCTTTGGGGTCTTCTGCCGGGACCCCCCACCACCAGCCCATTGGGCCCCGGGCTTCGCCGTTTTCTGCCGGGGGGGACACCCACCGATGCTCTCCGCCATGTCCAGCCAGGCCCCCACCCCAAAATAAGCTCTTTTACATCTGGGGGGGGGGCGGCCGAAACCAGCAGAGAACAACGGGGGGCGGAGCCCCTCGGTCTTCCAGACGTTTTCTGCCGGGGGGGCTCCAGCCCCGCACCGGTCTTCGCCGCCGCCTTCCGCCGGGGGGGGGACACCCACCGATGCTCTCGGCCATATTCGGCCAGGCCCCCACCCCAAATTAAGCTCTTTCCCATCCGGGGGGGGGGGCGGCGGGAATGGCGGAGAACAACGGGGGCGAAACCCCTCCTCGGTCTTCGCCGCCGCCTTCCGCCGGGGGGGTACACCTACCCCCCCCGGTCTTCGCCGCCGCCTTCCGCCGGGGGGGTACACCGGGGGGGTACACCGTCTTCTGCCGCTGTGACAGTGATGTCACATCACATCACTGTCACATTGGTTAAGGTCACATGTTATCATAACCACGCCCACGCCCTATGCCAATATAAGTCGGTGCCCGCCGCTCAGAAGGCATTTCAGTGCCGGACCTCGCCGTGTCAACATCGAATGGAAGAAGAAGCCCGCGAGTGTCACCCCGCGGCGGAAGACAGCGACGAGAAGCCCTGGCCCCAGGAGGAGCCAGACAGAAGCCGGCGAAGAAATCCGGGGTGGGATGTCCGACCCTCACCCCGGTAGAAAACGTCAGAAGCCCGCTGCCCTCCCTCCATAAGCAGGAGCTTTGTGGTGAAGGGGGCAGCGGCAGAGGACAGCGACGAGAAGCCCGCCACGTCCAAGTCCTGGATGGGATGTACGACCCTCGTCTAGGCAGAAAAAATCGAAGGGGGTGGCGGCGGAAGACAGCGACGAGAAGGCCTGGCCCCCGCGGGTGGTGCCCCGCGGCGGAAGACAGTATAAAGAAGCCCTGGCCTCGGGAGGAGCCAGGCAGAAGCGGAGGAGCCCGAGGTGGGGTGACACCCCCGTTGTTCTCCGCCATTTCCACCGGCCCCCCCCCCCGGATGTGAAAGAGCTTAATTTGGGGTGGGGGCCTGGCCGAACATGGCGGAGAGCATCGGCGAAGGGGGCGGCGGCGGAAGACCCTCGAAGTTAAAAAATGTTTCACCAGGTGAATGGGTAGGGGTACGATGTACCCCATACTCATTCACATAGGGTGGGGGCCCGAAATCTGGGGGCCGCCTTATTAAAGGGGGCTCCCAGATTCTGATTGGCTCCCGCCCGCATACCCCGACAACCAATGGCTAGGGTTGTCGGGAAGAGGCCATGGGGACAAAAGTGCTTTGGGGTGGGGGGGCAGTGCCCCCTCCCCCAAAGCACACACTCCCCCATGTCGAGGGCATGTGGTCTGGTACGGCTCAGGAGGGGGGGGGCGCTCGCTCGTCCCCACCCCCATTCCTGTCCGGCCAGACTGCATGCCTGGGATGAGGGCTTGGTACGGATCTGGGGGGGGACCCCACGCCGATTTTGGCGTGGGTTAACCCCTGACGTTCCGGACCAAGCCGAAGATCCTATTGTACCCCTGGGGGGGAAGCCGCGCCGGTTTCAAATTTGAAATTTGGCGCGGAGTTCCCCTTCAGTGTCAGCGCAGCCCGAGAACAGCTCGGAGCTTCCCGTGCGTCGCTTCAGGCAGTGCAAACACTGCTACGCCCCTTGGTATTTACCAAGAATTTCCCGGCGTACTGAAGAGGCGCGCGGAAAGCCCCGATTTTTCCCT
Source organism: Rana kukunoris (assembly GCA_029574335.1). Taxonomy (NCBI): domain Eukaryota; kingdom Metazoa; phylum Chordata; class Amphibia; order Anura; family Ranidae; genus Rana; species Rana kukunoris. The sequence goes on along the minus strand of CM056059.1, from coordinate 113,157,486 downwards.
CTGCGCATGCCCAGTATGCAAATGAACCTTCCGAGGTTCTGGCGTACTTTGCAAGTGCACGGGGATCGGGTCCCAAAAGTCACTTTCGCTTTCAATTCGGCCCGCCACACACGTTTAAACACATGTCACTACACTTCCCCTGCATCACCCCCCCTCCCTCCCCTCATAAACTCCCGCCCGAATCCCCGATGTTTACATAACTAAATGCCGCACGCCAGCTCTGTACTGGCGTGCCGTGCGCCCTCTCATGGGCGCATTGGGCAGTTTAGTAAATGAGGAAACACGCTGCACTGGCAGCGTGTTTCTTTTGTAAATGTCAAAAACAGTTTTACTCCTGCTTGTGCACCATAAATCATGGCGAACAGGCTTGGTAAATCAGCCCCAATATGACATATATGACAAGTAAACAGTATAGAGGAATATGCTTTGTTCATATTTCATACAACCAATTTAAATATGAGTATTCCTCAAACCATATTGCAATAAGATGTAGCAAAAGTGTATTTCACTTTACATCTAAAGAGGGAAAATATTCTCACAGCACATGGAAGAGCGCTAACTCTGTGGCATGTGAATAATATGAACTGACAAGGTAATCTGAGTTTTGTTACACCATTTTAATCAAAGGTGCAGAAAGACAGTTACAATATAAACTGAGAACTGAGGAAATGGGAATTATACGAATGTGCTTGTATATATATATATATATATATATATATATATATATATATATAGAGTTGGGGGGGCACCAAAGTTAACAAAAGAGATTTGAAGAAGGATGAGAGCAATAGAAGGGACGTTTTTGAGTTAACCACTTGCCCTCCGGAAGATTTACCCCCTTCATGACCAGGCTATTTTTTGCGATACACCACTGCGCTACTTTAGCTGACAACTGCGCGGTCGTGTTACACTGTAACCAAATACAATTTATGTCCCTTTTTCCCATAAATAGAGCTTTCTTTTTGTGGTGTCTGATCACCTCTGCAGTTTTCATTTTTTACGTTATAAAAATAACTGCTTACATTCCTTGTAACAGCAATAAAAGTGATCAACATTTTATATTATAAAAATAAATAAAATAAATAAGAAAAAAATAATTTTTAAAGCGCCCCTGTCCCCGCGACCTCGCTCCGCAAAGAAAACGCATACGGAAGTCACGCCCGCATATGTAAACAGTGTTCAAATTACACATGTGAGGTATCGCCGCAATCATCAGAGCGAGAGCAATAATCCTATCCATAGACCTCCTTTTTAACTCTAAGCTGGTAACCGTAAAAAAAAATTAAGCGTAGACTATGGAGATTTTTAGGTACCGTAGTTTGTCACTGTAACGGGAGGGCTGTGGGACCCATAAGCTCTTACACAGATTGAGCCAGGAAATAAGGAAAATATGTTGGATTGTTTTAATATGGGTCTGTAATCCACAATATATTCCAGGATATCTTGAAATATTACAGGTTGTTGATTCTAAACCCAACCAGTCAATAGAGTGATTCATTCATGTGGGAACACAGACTGTTAAGGTGTTAATTAAGCTGGTGTCATGTAAACAAGCCTTAGTCAGGCTTCTAAAGACCTTTTCATTGTGTGATGTTAATTGACACTGTATTGTGTGAAGTTCTATTGATGATAATGTGTGTTGTGAGTTAGCACAGTCTAAAAGGTCAGATGTCTGACGTGTCAGCTGTAGTTTATTAGCATGTCAATTATGTTTACAAAAAGAATGTGTATTGTATAGCCGGTGAGAGAAGCCGGAGTCACCTTGTCTGGCTTGTCAGCTGTAGCTAATTAGTTCATGTAGATGATGTCAGACCCGGTGCCAGAAAGTCAACCCAAGATGTGTATTGGAGGCTCGTTAGCAAGCATTGTATAATTTTGTGGGTGGAGTTGGGTCATTGTTCATATTTGGTTTATAACTGTATAAAAGCCTAAGTTTACCATTAAAGTGTCTATCTGTTTTGAACCAAAGAACAGAGCTGTGTCTCATTTCTGGGGAATCCATATGGGCCATGTTCGTTTGCTGGATTGTGGAGTGTCGATAAGCTGTCGTGGGTTGGTGAAATGGAATATCGTAAGCGGCGTTAACCCCTGACCGTAACAGTCACCATTCCACGAGTGCATGCAATTATAAAGCATGTTTGGTATCTATTTACCCGGCGTAACATCATCTTTTACATTATATAAACAAATTGGGCTAACTTTACTTTTACATTCTTTAATAATTCATGAAAGTTAATTTTTTCAAAAAAGTTGTGTTTAAAACATCGCTGCACAAATACTGTGTGACATTAAATATTGCAAAAATCGCCATTTTATTCTCTAGATTCTCTGCTAAAAAATATATAATGTTTGGGGGTTCTAAGTAATTTTCCAGCAAAAAAATACGGATTTTAACTTGTAAACACCAAATGTCAGAAATAGACTTAGTCATGAAAGGGTTAAAAAATAAAACATGATAGGTATGCTGTTTGAATGGGGACCAATGGGAAAACATAACGACCCTATAGTGGGATTTTAACAACCCTATAGTGGGATTTTCTCAAATTTTACTGCAAAAACTAAAATATGCTTTTACCTAACATAAACTTAACCCCTAGCCCTAAGTTTAACCCTATACATGCTGGCCTTCACATTCCTGTACCAAATCCCTGGAGCCAGCTGCTTTGTTAATATGTGTGTGTTTTCCATTGTACCAGAAAACACAGAGCAAGAGAAGTAGATTACTTTTTGCACCATTGCTTTTTCAGATAAATCAGAGGAATTTTTTCCATTAGTCTTTGATTAGAAGGACTAGCTGACTCACTGGAGTTAAAAATGAAAGGTATTTGTATTGTCTCCAGCATTTATTTGAAAGTAAAGTCTCTTTGTGGCACATTCTACTGACTCCGAATTGCGGTGAATATTAAAAGTTTTAAAAAACTACAGTGAAACCTTGGATTGCGAGCATAATTCGTTCCGGAAGCATGCTTGTAATCCAAAGCACTTGTATATCAAAGCAAATTTTCCCATAAGAAAAAATGGAAACTCAAATGATTCGTTCCACAACCATTTACGTCCTTTAGTTAGCAGCCTCCCCAAAGAGATTAGAAGCAAAATCCAGCAGGAGCTACAGAGTATAATAGAGAAGAGAGGTGCCTCTAAGTGTAGCAATATGATTACTGTCGGGGACCTGCTGGTATGGGAAGAAGTCTCTTACTTGCGCGCATGCTCACACGCGCTGCTGTGCAGAATAGGCAACAACATCCATCCGTGCCTGTACGGGTGTGCATGCCTACGTAGCGTGTGCGCGCGTGTGCACGCTATCGCTACTTGGCACCATTATGCCTTTATAAGGTCAGCAACTGCAATGATGCATTGCTGATTGATCTGCAGCTCTGTACCTGTCACATACCTGGTAGTAGAGCCCAATGTGCAGGGAGCGGCCTCTCGTAAGCCTCTGGCTCAAGGGCCCCTGATAGAATAGACAGGGGTTCAAGAGTGCAAAGAGGCACAAGTGCCTGGCAGGTAAGCTGGTGTAGAGGGCTGGATGCAGCAGCGGGGAGGTATACTGTAGTCTGAGCTGGATGCAGGCAGCGGGCTGAGAGCTGAAGACCATGGCACGGCACTCGTGGAACAGGAGATTGGCAGGTGGGACTGGCCGGATCAAACACAGGCGGCCAGGTCAGGTACCGAGGCAGAATCCAGAGAATTGTCAAAGTCCAGGCCGGGTCAGTTCATAAGGCGGGCAGCAATCAGGTTTAGAAGGAGAACAAAAGCGAGGTCAGGACGAGCCGGGATCAGGGACCGGCAGCAAGCAGGAGTAGTCAAGGGAGAGCCGGATAAGGTAACCAATTAGCAATCAGAGTCACAGGTAGCAGGGGTCTCAGGAAAATGCTGTAGACCAGACAGCAAGGCAGCAAAGTATCTGATCTCTTTAAATATCTCTTTAAAGTGTTGTCACAGCATGCCCGTGCAAGCGCCCATGTGCCGAACGGCCCCTCCGTGCACAGCCATTACTCTGACACTGTTGATGCTAGGCAGACTGCTGAAACGCCTTTCCTGACGGTACCAGTAATCTGCATACCTGTTTATCTGTTACCTGTACCGACCCGGCTCTGCTTGACCACCCGATATCTCCAATCCCGACCTTGGCTTGCTTTGACCCTGCTCAGTCTTCTATTTGCCTACCAGCTGCCAGACCTTGCCTGTACCTCTGACCACGCTTAGTCTCCTGTATCGAACCGTCTGATTACCTGCTCCAACCTGGCCTGTCTGACCCTGCTACTATCTGCTGCTCTGTGTTGCACCTAACCCGGCTTGTCTCACCCTGCTCCAGCTTCCTGCTGTTCCTGTACCTTCCAGCTCCTGGGTCGCTGACCTACAACCATCCCTACTGCTGCCTACAATTCCAGCCATAAGTGTAAATGTACCCATATGATTTTATATTAGATAATATAAAAGTCCAATTGCCAACAACTAAATGGCAGCAAAAAAGGAAAAAGTAAGTCCTGGTATGTTTCAAACAAAAGTGATTCCACAATAACAGAAATGTGAAGAAAAACCTATGATGGCACCAATTTCATACATGTCCCTTCACCAGAAGTACAAGCCTGCCTACCAGAACACTAAATAGGCCTGGAAGTCAAATACACTCTGGACTGGAATGGGTCGTTAGGAAGAAGGACACAGGAAAACCGAACGGATCCAATCGATCTCCTCAATTTTGACGGCTGGAGGGTGGATGGAAGTAATCCAAACGAATGGAAATGATCACCTCACTCACAGCAGATATCTCGTACAGTACTAGGGGAAGAAATACTTGCATAGCATAATATTGTATGCACAGAGTTTAATGTAAAAAGAATCAGATATACTTACAAAAGCATCTGAATAAAATCACGTATAAAAACAAACAGCCGGCCAGCAAGCAGACACCCGTCCTATGGGTGAAGACGTCAGCGTGTCAACTTCCCGACGATCGTTTCGTCTCACAAAGACGTCGTCACAGTGGATCCTGAAAATCCGACAACAATTTTTTGATGGAGCGTACAAAAGGACGGATTTTCCAACAACAACCTGTCATCACACAGTTCCCATCTGATAATCCGATCGTGTGTACGGACCTTTACCACTTAAGGACCGCCGCATGATGATATATGTAGACAGAATGGCACGGCTGGGCACAAGGGTGTACATGTATGTCTCCTTTAAGAACCCAGCCATGGGTCACGAGCGCGCCGCCAGCGGCATGCTCGCGACCGGTCCGAAGCTCCGTGACCGTGCCTGCGGGACCCGTGAACCTGATCGCTGCCGGTGTCTGGTGATCGGGTCACAGGAGCTGAAGAACGGGGAGAGGTGAGTGTAAACAAACCTTCTCTGTTTTTCTCTGTGGCAGTGTCAGTGATTGTCTGTTCCCTGTCATAAGGAATGACAATCAGTGACATCACATGTCCAGCCATGCCCCCCTACAGTAATAAACACACATGAGGTCACACTTAACCCCTACAGCACCCCCTAGTGGTTAACCCCATCACTGCCATTGACATTTTCACAGTAATCAGTGCATTTTTATAGCACTTTTCGCTGTGAAAATGACAATGGTTCCAAACATATGTCAAAAGTGTCTGATGTGTCCGCCATAATGTTGCAGTCACCAAAAAAATTGCTGATCGCCGCCATTGCTAGTAAAAAAAAAATATATTAATAAAAATGCCATAAAACTATCCACTATTTTGTAAACGCTATAACTTTTGCGCAAACCAATCAATAAACGCTTATTGCGATTTTTTTACCAAAAGTATGTAAAAGAATACGTATCGGTCTAAACTAAGGAAACATTTTTTTTATATACATTTTTTGGGGGATATTTATTATAGCAAAAAGCAAAAAATATTGATTTTTTTTTTTTTTTTTAATTGTCGCTCTATTTTTGTTTAAAGCGCAAAAAATAAAAACCGCAGAGGTAATCAAATACCACCAAAAGAAAGCTATATTTGTGGGAAAAAAAAGACGCCAATTTTGTTTGGGAGCCACATCACACACCCGCGCAATTGACAGTTAAAGCGACGCAGTGCCGAATCGCAAAAAGGGGCAAGGTCCTTAACCTGCATAATGGTCCGGGTCTTAACCGGTTAAAGACGACCATATACTATGCAATTTACATGTTTTGTGTAGATAATCAGGCTATAGTGTAGTTGGTGTTGATTTGATTTTCCTGGCAGATTAAGCTGGAGAGAGCTTCTGGTTTTCCTATTAGATTCCTAATATGTCATGCTATACTGACCCGATTAAAAATAAATAAAAAATATTATCCATTTTATTGAACTGAACATAACATAATTTGTATAGGAAAAATATATACATTCTCTTTAGCAAGTAACATAATAATTAAAGAATATGTGTGACGAAAAAAAAACGATAAATTTATTTTGGTAATAAAATAACAATTGAAAAATATGTGTGGGGGGGAAAGGATACATTCCTTTTATTAATGAACTTAATATATAAAGAGCACATTATGCGTGGGAAACATGATTAATTATTTTTAGCTGATTGGAAACACTATAATGGTTTTACCAGCTCCTCAATGTAAAGCAATGCATTTTAACCCTTTCATCCCTAAGCCTATTTCTGAGGTTTGTTGCTTACAAGTTGAAATCAATTTTTTTTACGGTTACCGGGTTAGAGTTACAGAGGACGTCTTTCACTAGAATTATTTCTCTCACTCTCGCGATCGCTGCCCTCTGATTCCTTCTGTATTGTAACTGTACTGTTTGCCCGCCCTTTTTTTAAAGTGCTGCGCAAACTGTTGGCACTATATAAATCATATATAATAATAATAATTAGCACCAGTATGTGTGTGCTATCATAAAACAAAATATATACATTCTTTCATTTCTAGCAGGTGTGTTCCATCATCAATAGTATGTGTTTTTTATCATCACCATCCATGTTCTATCCTCTCTAGCAGGTGTGTTCTAGGATCACCAGTATGTGTGTTCTATCATCACCAGAAGGTATGTTCTATCATTTCTAGCAGGTGTGTTCTATCGTGAGAGATGATACCGCTCTAAAAACCGTTGATCCCTTGGCTTTGCTTCCATCCCACTAAACCAAAAGGCTGCTGGCTATGCACAGGTGCATTGGATAGAAGAAGATCCTGGACTGCCGTACTCCTTAAAACAATGTCTTTATTGTACAAATGAAATCCAAAAAACAACCAAAGCGATGCAGTCAAAATGAAGTGAACAACAGGAAAAAGGTGGCTGACATGTTTCACATCATGTGATGCTTACTCATAGGTGTGTTCTATCATCGCTAGCAGGTGTGTTCCAGGATCACCAGTATGTGTGGTCTATCATATCGAGCAGGTGTGTTCCAGGATTACCAGTATGCGTGGTCTATCATATCTAGCAGGTGTGTTCCAGGATTACCAGTAGGCGTGGTCTATAATATCTAGCTGGTGTGTTCCAGGATTACCAGTATGCGTGGTCTATCATATCGAGCAGGTGTGTTCCAGGATTACCAGTATGCGTGGTCTATCATATCGAGCAGGTGTGTTCCAGGATTAGCAGTAGGCGTGGTCTATAATATCTAGCTGGTGTGTTCCAGGATTACCAGTATGCGTGGTCTATCATATATAGCAGGTGTGTTCCAGGATTATTAGTATGTGTGTTTTATCATCACTAGAAGGTGTTTATCATCTCTAGCAGGTGTGTTCCAGGATCACCAGTATGTGTGTTCTATCATGACCAGAAAGTGCGTTCTATCATCACCAGAAGGTGTGCTGTAGGGTTGTCAATATGTGTGTTCTATCGTCACTAGCACGTATGTTCCATCATCATCACCATGTTCTAGCATCTCTAGCAGGTGGGTTCTATCATCACCAGTATGTGTGTTTTATCATCACCAGAAAGTGTGTTCCATCCTTTCTAGCAGGTGTGTTTCAGGATCACCAGCAGGTGTGTTTGATCATCACCAGTAGGGTTTTTCCCAAAATAACCAGTAGATGTATTCCACCATTACAAGCAAAAAACAAAATCCAGCAGTTTACTACCGATTTAAGCAAATTACACAATACTAAACTTTATGTTCAGCTAAATCCAAACTCCAAACCACACTCTTTTTTTAGCTCCAGCAATGTGATTGTGTCTAAACCAAAATATGCAATCTGGGAGAATAATGTAATAAAGTCTGCATTTCCTTATACCTGGTACACACGATATGATTATCCAACATGCTAGTTTGCATATGTAAAAAATAAGAGTTTATTACATATACGACTGTCACTGACTGTGGTTGACAGAAGTGGGAGTCAATGGCTTTCTCAGCCAATGAGGAGGAAGGATCACGGACAGCCGAATCCCTCGCTGGATCGAGATGGGGCTCAGGTAAGTATTAGGGGGGCTGCTGCACACAGAAAGTTGTTTATCTTAATGAATAGAATGCATAGAATGCATTAGGATTTAAAAAAAAGAAATAATTTTTACACCTGTTAGTCTCCGTACATATAGGGTGAAGGAATATATTTGAAGTTAAAGGAGAAATGCGGGAATCCAAAATAAAACAAACATAGATACTCACCTCCCTGCTGCAGCATTAGTCCGATGCTGCAGCTGTCATCTGACAAGCTCTGAGCCTGAGAATTGAGCTATCACATGATCACTGATCACTCAGTTCTCTGTTTTCCCATAGCAGAGAGTGGGGACTGTAAGAAGAGAGCAAGGGCTGTCAGTCACCGCTCTCTGCTCTGCCCCCCCAACATTCACTGTAGCACCAGGCTGGGGTGTGGGCGGGAAAAACTGGCTCAGGTTGTCACTGAGAGGTGAAGCCAACTGCCAATCAGGTATCTAGGTGGATCCCTACACTATTGCAAATGCAAGTGCACCCCTGTGACCCAGAAGAAAAATATAAACAAAAAAAAACATTCAAAGATGTATTGTAAATATATATATTGTACACATATAGCATTATTTTTATTTTTTTTGTGCTACAACTGTAGATTGAAAAGCAAGTCAAAAAATTACTTTGTCTACATCTGTCTAAAAATATTTTTTGAAGCACACTGATAATTTTATCCCTGTAATTGTTTCTACTATTCATAATCTGCTTTCCACCAAGAAACAATTATCTAAATCACAGGAGCCAATCTACTAGTGGTGTGCACCCACTGGGCTGCCTATCAGTCAATAAAGACTGCTTGATGTCACGTGCGGTCTGAACCGCGCTAGCTATGTTTTGTTTTGTCATCTCCTGATACATTCCTTCAGCAACTGATCGTTACTCTTAAGTCGAATAATTGAGCTGAAGTGTTTGTGTCAGAAAATGGGACTCTCTGATTTTCTTATTTAATCATTAGAAATATATAATGCACCACGCTACCACCCAGGAACACGAGCCATATAATTGCATTTTTTTTTTTGTTATAATCAGAGTAATTTGAAGATATTTCAGTTAGGCTCCCAGCAGGATTCAGTTTTCTAAAGGTCTTTTGACAAAAGTGCAAAAGTTCTATTTTTTTTTAACGAGAAACCGAATTAAAACAAAAGGCTTTTTTGTTTTTATATTCCTGACTAACTGTGTGCGGTAGAGAAAATGGTGGCAATGACCTGTAAGCTGTTGGCGTATTTTAGCTGTATTTTAACTAATGCACAGAACACAAAGCCTTCTGGGAACATAATTTATTCTTTTGTCAATGTTCTAAACACTTTCGTTAGATTCTACAATAGTGAAATGCTATGCTTTCCCAACTCACCAGAGGTGCAAAGGGTTGTTTAGAAAACTGTGAGGCCGCGTACACACGATCGAATTTATCTGCTGGAAACGGTCCGACGGACCGTTTCAGCAGATACATTTGATCGTGTGTACGGGCGGACAGACAGGTTTTTCCAGCAAACAAATTTTAAAGCATGCTTTAAAATCTGTCTGCTGGGAACCCGTCCGTCCGACATGTCTGCTGGTTAGTACACTAACCAGTGGACATATCTGCCCGCACATGCGTCGAATGGATTCGACCAATGCGTGGAAGTTTTTTACTTCCTGGTGCGGTGACGTGATGGCGTCAAAGTCACCGCCACGTCACCGCGCTGTCTGCCGGCGGGGATTTTGGTTTGATCGTGTGTACACAATCAAACCAATATATCCCAGCAGACAAATCCGGTCAAAACGGTCTGTCAGACCGATTTGATCGGATTTATTTGGTCGTGTGTACGCGGCCTGAGAGGACGCAGGGCAGTCTGTTGCCCTCAAGCTACTGAGAAACTGCAAATTCCAGCCAATGTTATTAGTAATAGAAAAAAAAACTGATATTTTCACTTAATAGTTAAGCACAATACACCAGTTAGTTCCTAAGAGCCCAATCACACAGGGACGACTTTGGATCCGACTTCAAGTCGCCCCAGGTCGCCCCTAATCGCCTCAAGTTGCGCTGCATGAGAAAATAATTGTAAGTGAATGAAGTCGTCTTAATGCACACTACTGCAGTGGCTCCGACTTCAAAAAAGGTTCCTGTACTACTTCAATCCAACTTCTAGGCGACTTGTAGGTAACTTGTACCTATTGATTTCAATGGAAGTTGCCTCAGAAGTCGGATCACAGTCTTAACTGAAGCAACAATACAGGAAGAGAACATACATTTCTCAGGCAAACCCCTCCCTCCTACAGAGCTGATTGTTGTTTGATTGGCCACTGCAAAGCCTCCTGTCCTGTAGACGACTTGAAGTTGCCTTGTACTGTCCTGGAGGCAACTTGAAGTTGCCTTGTAAGTTGCCTGATGATTCATACTCAAGTCATGTCCAAGTTGCCTTCCAAAGTCATGCTGGAAGTTGTAGGGGTATTATGGGATGCCCACTTGACTTTAGAAACTTCAGGGACAATTCTCCTATATACAGTCTATATACACTTCTTCCTCTAGCACGTCACCTGCTTTAAAAAAAAAAACGTACTTGGTTGGGACACTTTTTATGAATCTGGCAAAGCACTCAGCCCGTTCAAAGCAAAAGCCCTTTACAGGCAGGGACCCCGGCACTCTTTGGTTGTGTAGCAAAGTCTAGCGTCCAGCTTACATCCCTGTGGCTACTGATCCTAGCACCACCTCTTTAGGCACTGCCAGCCCTCCTGGCTAATTCTACACATTCCTGGCTGGGGCCCTCATATATACTCCAGTCAGCTCCTCCTAAACTCAACCCTCCACTTCTGGAAGCTTCCAGAGAGCAGGGGGAGTTACCAGAGATGCTGCCTGCTGTGTCATCCAGCCTTTGTGAGTCACTCAGCCCTGATCCAGATTGAACCAAGGCGTAACTGGCAGCCAAGCCAAATTTACCTACTCTAACCACTATATACACTAGCACACTAAGCTATAGGGTGCTACACGTTTATTCCAAAATTATTAAAATCACACTTACATTATAGCAATTAAAATGAGCATCAATGAAAAGTCCAGGAACACTGGTTTGCGTTCCACTTGCGTAGAGTACTTTATATTAATATTAATAAAAGTCGTATGATAATGTAAGAGAGCGTATTATTTGTAGGGGAGACACCCACCACTAATTTTAGTTGTCTTACTTATAATTGAATACATTTTCCTTGGCTGAAGTGGTAAATCCATTTTTTTTTTTTATAAAATCTTAATTTTATTGTACAAAATCTTGCTTAAATAGTACAGACGGGCCCTCTTTTATTATTTGTAACATTTTAACAAAGTTTTGTAAAATACAATTGAGATAATACAGTATACACTTATGTGTCAGTTGGTACCAAAAAAAAAAATCCTGTCTCAACTATATAGTTTTTTTTACAAACATTTTATGATATGACCCATTAAAATTGTAATTTCAATTTATTCCAAAGGTAGGGATGAGGTCAAGATTTTGTGAAGGCTATTTTACATCCCATCACATGACAAAATGTATCTGCAAATCCTCTCCACAGGTCCACTGGGAAAGTTAAAATGATTTCTCTTTTATTTTTTATTCAACAGTCAGGGGTTATGCCCCCACAAGGACCTCATCCTATACCTACCCACAAGGCACCTGCTAAAAATGTTTAAAAAAAAATACATACATACATATCTTTTTCTAAGGGTCTCTTGGCTGCTTAGATGACATCACAGGTCCTTCATGTGTGACAGCACAATAATTCCCTGAGCCCACTATTTGATGTTGCTTTCCCAGAGAATGTGGGTGAAATGATTGGCAGAGTAAGATTGAGGACACCTTACAGCTGAAAAAACACCTTACTACATAAAACAGCCAGAATGTTTTTAATTATAATATGATTATTTTATAGTACGAAGAATGCAACAGGAGGAGCTGTAAAACAAGGTTGGTCGGGAACGCCCAATACTTTCAGGTGGCATCTATCTATTGGAGTATGCAAGACATACAAGAAGCCAAGAGTTTACTTGACATAAAGCTCCACCTGTAATTAAAATATTATTATTGGGTTAACTGACCATTAAGTTAGGAGGACATTTTTTAACACATTTGTTCTCTAATTACATTTTTCTACAATAAACATTTGTAAACTAAGATATTTTGCCACGCAGCACACCTTGTCCCTTCTGTTTGGAATAATAAAGTGGCTGCTGTTCCATCTTATCGATTATAATTCCATTACTGTAGATGCCCCTAACCTTCATTCTCTTTGGTTGTATTTTTCCCTTTTTTTGTGACAAATAATGGTGATACCATAGCAACCATAACAGTATAATTATGCAAACTGTAATTACTAAATATTAAACACCATATTAAAATCAGGTCATTATGTCCTAGTTTGTTCTAAGGTAAATTACAAATGAAAGGGTCATATTTATAACAATTACCTGGCGTCATTTATGTGTGAGAAGCAGCAATAGCAGGCTAGATTAACAGAACTCAGATACTGTATGTTTATGTAAGGAATCGTGACATCTATAGTAGCATGAGTATACAGCCTGCCCTGATCACTGGCTTTGTTGCCAAAGCAGTGATTGGAGTAATCTGTTTTAGACCCTGATGAATGGTGCCTTGTTGCATCCCTATAACTAAGATGTTGGTGCTTTCTATGAACTTTAAAACTAATAAACACTTTTCTCTTGATTTAGAAACATAGAAGAATAATGTCAGAAGAAAAACTAAGTGGTCCATCGAATCTTCCCCATTTTTATATGTAATTATTATAGGCATATAGGGCCAGATTCAGGTACATCTGCGCATTATTGGACCGGCGTAGCGCACCGCCTTTACGTTAGACTTGCGCAATGTAGCCGCGCAATCACCCTATTCTCGTCGCTTTTACGCATAAAATTGCGCATGCGTAACGTTATTTCAGAGGCGTAAGGCGGAGTAATACAAATTGGGAAGGACGTGGGCGTGTTACATTGAAATGAGCCGTGACCCCATGCAAATGAAGGGCCGGCCGGCTCGCGCACGCGCGCTTGAAGGAGACCATGGTCAGCACCTCTGTGCGCATGCTCACAACTCGGGAACAGCGCAATCAGTGAAATTGGAAGTAGACCCGGGCAACTTTGCTGAACTACGCAGACAGCATAAATAGCTAGACACAAACGCACTTCCATTGCAAAGTACATCCCTTTGTATCCCTCCCTATACAGCAAGGTGCTATTGTTCTGTTGTTTGTTAGCATTTATTTGTTTGTTTGTGACGTGTCGTTGAGATATTTGGGGACTGTTTTGCAGAGTGATTTTTGTCTTTTATGTGTTTTCTTTGTTGTTTTTTTTTTTATTATATTTTTGCTGGGCTTTCTTTTTTCGGTTCTGTTTGTGTATGATTTGGGAATGTGGGGGTGACATTCCTGCCGGAAAAGGGGTGTCACCCTCATTTGTGGTGGAGAAGTGATCCCCTTTTTTTTTGTTCCTTTTTTTTTGTTGCTGGAAATTTTTTGATTTTGCTGGTCATTTTTTTTTTGTGTTGTGAATGCTGTTTGAATGTGGGGGTGACATTCCTGCCGGAAAAGGGGTGTCACCCTCAATTTGGTGGAGAAGGGTTCCCCAGGACCAGGGAGAAGTGATCCCCAGGTGAATGGTGTATGAATGTACAGTGACATAATTGGAGCCTTGGCGTGGCGTTGCTGCTCACAAGTCCTGCATGGTGGACTGGTGCCAATCCAATTTGATAAGGATGTGGGGTGTGTGTGCTAGGGACCACAGTGGTGTGCATGCATGCATTCTCATTGTGCCTTTTTGTTTAACGTGCAAAGATGCATATGTGAGCTGGCATTAAATGGGGTCATGAGATGGGGTCCCAGTGCATATGCAGAGTCACCTTGAAGGGAAAAGACAGAAGGATGTTAGTAGTGCATGTGCCCCTTGTGATGTGTGCATCATGGGGGGGGGGACAGTCATGCCTGCCACCCATGTCACTCACCAACCAGCCAGCTGTCCCCATACATGTTCTGTTCGAAATCTGTGGGGATGGGGCTCTGATTGTATATGTAGCTGTCATGGGTGTCATGGGTAGTGTCATGTGTTGGGCTGCTGATGTCCTCCTGCAAGGTTGTGGTTAATTCCATGATGGCATGAGGGGTGAATCTGAAGATGCGAGACACCTCAGAATCACTCATGCCATAGATGTCTATGCGTGTGTGATATATCCTCTCCCGTGAAGAGTGAAGAGTGAGGGGCTTGTATCAGATAAGAATATTGTATTAGATTAGATTAAATTGTAAAGTTTATATAAGCAAATTAAAAGTAAAAAAAAAAAAAACATCTGCCGTGCCCTCCTCAGTGCCCTCCTCAGTGCCCTCCTCCTTCTTTGCTCATCTAAAGTCAGTAGTATAGCTATGAGCATGGATGCCACTGGCATGTTGGCATACAGTTTGTTGGGCAACACGTGTGACTGCTCTGCTCCTCACTAACGGTGTTGCTTTATCTGACATGTAGACGATTTTTCAAATTTTAGACCAGCTTTTATATGGTCTAATTTTAGACAGGACATTATGCTGTTGCGCACAGCGCGTAGCCTGCGCTGCACCAACGTTCTTTTGTGGATCCCTGTAAGTCCCTCATTAGCATATTTGAATAGCAAATCAATGGTGTGTCTAGCGCAGTTTTGCGCGGACGGATGCGCCAGTCTAACGAAATTACGCTGGACAAAAAAAAGTAGATTTCTTGCGTATCTCGTTTTGGGAATGCCGTGCATCGAAACGCACGCGCACATTTAGACTTACGCCACGCATCTCCTGTTATGCAGGCGTAATCGCTCTCTGAATCTGGCCCATAGTGTGTATGTGTGTATGTATCCAGTATCTCACAAAAGTGCGTACACCCCTGCCATTTTTGTGAATATTTTATTGTTTTCATGTGACAACACTGAAGAAATTACAATTAGCTACAATGAGGGGGTGGCTGTTCGTTTTTGTCCGCCCCCTCGTGATCGCTCCCAGCAAATCTGCTCCCTCCCTGCTCTGCTCTTCCTCTGCCTGTATAATGTAAACACTGGCAGAGGAAGTGATGTCACCTCTCCTCTCGGCGGTATTTTCAATCCGGCGAGAGGAGAGAAGACATCACAAGTAAGTTGAACTAACACTACACTGACACCACACACATAGGCACACTTAACCCTTTCAGATCACCCCCCCCCCCCCCAGCCCCCTGTCACAGTGTCACTAATAGCAGTGATCATATATTCACTGATCACTGCATTTAGTGTCAGTGTGACAGTTAGTGTGACAAGCAGTTAGTGTTAGGTTCAGGGTAGCCCCCGTACCCCCCCTAATAAAGGTTTAACTCCTTGATCACCGCCCTAGTTAACCCTTTCACCCCCTATTGTCAGTGTCACTAAGCGATCGGTTTTTCTGATCGCCGTATTAGTGTCGCTGTTGCCGCTAGGTAGCTAGTTTTTTTTTATTGCAATTTTTTTTTTTACTAAAGACATGTGGCTGAATACATTTTGACCTAAATGTTTGACTAAAATGTAGTTTATTCGATTTTTCTTATAACAAAAAGTAGAAAATATAATTCGTTTTTCAAAAATTTTGTTTTTTTTCCGTTTATATCGCAAAAAATAAAAATCTCAGAGACAATCAAATACCATCAAAAGAAAGCTCTATTTGTGGGAAGAAAAGGATGCAAATTTTGTTTGGGAGCCACGTCGCACGACTGCGCAATTGTCTGTTAAAGCGAAGCAGTGCCGAATTGTAAAAACGCCTCTGGGCATTTAGCAGCATATTGGTCCGGGGCTTAAGTGGTTAAAATAACTCAACACACATTGTTTTGACATCATCAGACTGCCTATCTGATTCCAATCAGAGGAAGCTTTGTATTCATTGCTAGAATACATCACTTTTACTGAATATTTGAGCACCGATCAGATAGGCTCGCAGGGATCTCCAAACTATGGCCCTCCAGTTGTTCAGGAACTACAATTCCCATCATGCTTAGTCATGTCTGTGAATGTCAGAATTTTACAATGCCTCATGGGAAATGTAGTTCCGAAACAGCTGGAGGGCCGTAGTTTGGAGACCATTGCTCTATGGCATAGGTGGCAAACACAAGGCCCGCGGGCCGAATCCGGCCCTCCAGGCCATTTCATGTGGCCCTCGCACCTCTCCTGCAGCTGCAGGTGAGCTCCAGCCCTTGCCTGGTCTTACTCCAGACCCTTACTTTCTGCTTTCAAGCAATGCATCCAGCTTCTTCCCAACAGCAGCATAAGGAAAGGAGGTACATTGTGATGTAAGGGAGAGTGGGGGACTCAACTTCTGATGGTGGGGGGCTCTTGACATCTAATGTAAGGGGAGGGGATGCGCTGCACATCTAATCTTACAGATACAACCGGCCCTTTTGAGGGCAATCGTAATGCTAATGCGGCCCACAATGAAATCGAGTTTGACACCCCTGCTCTATGGTATTCCAGGTATGAGACTGAAAGCCTTGACTCCAACCTGGAAAAAAACGTGTGGTATGCTGTATATAGCCTCAACTAGTACATACAGTTTATAACAGCACATCCAGGGGCCTCACATGTTAGTGAGGGACAGCTTGGTCTAACTTGGCCCAAACAAACTATGTAAGTGTATCAAAAGCTGGAGTTTAGCTTTAAGGACCCAGTGTTTTGCATGGGGTTATAATGTGTTCTTAAGTTATCCAGACAGGGATGGTCACTGATTGCTTGTGGCTTCTTATGCAAGTTAGTCCTATGGGGGTGCCGGACTGTCTAAAGAGGCCATTTGTCTGAAATAATGGGAGTAGCCCTTTTTCTGGTGTACTCCAAGACTTGTGTTGTCTGGTCCTTGAGGTTTCTATAGCCAGATTCATTGGTCTTTGATCCAGGACTTGGGAAGCAGCTTCTTGGCGAGAATACCCAACAGAGTGTCCGTAGTCCGTCACAACATACTTATCTGGGACAGAAGTCTAGTGCTTTACCAACTCGTCTCTTTTTTTTAGTTCTGCAATTGTTCTTCTAAAACTAGTCTTATCTGCATGCTAAATGCCTTGCTTACTAGTTAAATAACTCTAAAATAAAAACAGCTCACCAGTTTAAGACCAAGTCAATCCATTAAAGAAAATAGGACAGTAGAAAGAAATTGAAAAGAAAATTCAGTCATTGAATTGTGAGTCGGAAAAACCCGATCCTTTGAAACAGATAGATTTGCTTGTCTTTGTTGTGTCTAAAAGTAAAAGGAAATTGAAAAAAGGATGTCATTCAATTGTGAATAGGAAATAACCGATCCTATGAAACAAATAGATTTGTTGGCCCTTGTCGCTTCTGCCATTGCTTGTTTATATACAGAGTGAATCATTCTGTAGTCACCATGAGAAATTATGATTCTTGCTGAAAACTGTTTAAACAGAAGTTCATCAGTGACTGTTTATTTACGACTTCCGTGTAAATAGCTGCTGAGTGTTCGTCTGATCTCAAATGTTATTTGTAGTTAATCTGTGATGTGTGCTTCTTTTCATTCTTAATTAAAATTTGTCTTTCATGAAGTCTTCAAACATTGATAATTTAGAGCCTGCAACCCACAGTAGAACCATGTGGTGTGCAGTCAGAAAGGTGACCTGATTATTACTCGCTTTATGTTAACAAGGCTTTTTATTTCAAAAAGTGTTAAACTGTGGCTAGCCATAGAGCTACAGTATTTAAAGTGCATCTAAAGCCAACTTTTTTTGTGGTTTTAGTTTTAGTGTTGGTGAAGCCTTGATCCCAATTTGTTGAGTGGCCATCAAAATTATTTTTGACGTTTCCCTTTTATCTGGGATCATAATTCTGATGGGTAAATTCCTTTTAGACAGGCCCTGTCCCCTGCCTTTTTTAGCCACTTCCCGCCCGGCCAATAGCCGATTTACGGCAGGGAAGTGGTTATGAAATCGTGACTAGACGTTCTCAAACGTCTAGCACGATTTCATGCCGCACGCGCCCGTGCGGGTGCGCAGCGCGGCGATCGGTAATGCGGGGTGTCAGTCTGACACCCTGCACCTCCGATCTCGGTAACGAGTCTCCGGCGGAGCCTCGTTACCACGTGATCAGCCGTGTCCAATCACGGCTGATCACGGTGTAAACAGGAAGAGCCGCCGACGGCTCTTCCTCACTCGCGTCTGACAGACGCGAGTACAGGAGAGCCGATCAGCGGCTCTCCTGACAGGGGGGGTTCGCGCTGATTGTTTATCAGCGCAGCCCCCCCTCGGATCGCCACACTAGACCACCAGGAAAATAAAAAAAATACAAAAAAAAGACACAAAAAAATGACAAAAAAAAAAAAAAAAAAAATGACAAAAAAAAAAGGGGGTGGCAGTAAAAAAAAATGATGCCAATCAGTGCCCACACATGGGCACTGATTGGCAACATTGATCCATCAGTGCCACCCCTCAGTGATCATCAGTGCCACCCCAGTGTCTGTCAGTGCCACCCCACAGTGCCAATCCATGACCAGTGCCCACCTACCAGTGCCCACCTGTGCCACCTATCAGTGCCCACCTGTGCCGCCTATCAGTGCCCACCTGTGCCGCCTATCAGTGCCCACCTGTGCCGCCTATCAGTGCCCACCTGTGCCGCCTATGAGTGCCCATCTGTGCTGCCTATGAGTGCCCATCAGTGCCGCCCATGAGTGCCCATCAGTGCCGCCCATGAGTGCCCATCAGTGCCGCCCATGAGTGCCCATCAGTGCCCAATACCAGCGCCGCCTATCAGTGCCCATCAGTGCTACCTAATCGGTGCCCATCAGAACTACCTCATCGGTGCCCATCAGTGCCACCTCATCGGTGCCCATCAGTGCCACCATATCAGTGCCCATAATTGAAAGAGAAAACATACTCATTTACAAAAAAATTAACAGAAAAAAATAAAAACTTTATTTTTTTTTCAAAATCTTCGCTCTATTTTTAGTTGTTGCACAAAAAAAAAAACCCGCAGAGGTGATCAAATACCACCAAAAGAAAGCTCTATTTGTGGGGAAAAAAGGACGCCAATTTTGTTTGGGTGCAGTGTAGCATGACCGCGCAATTGTGCACCTCCGATCTCGGTAACGAGTCTCCGGCGGAGCCTCGTTACCACGTGATCAGCCGTGTCCAATCACGGCTGATCACGGTGTAAACAGGAAGAGCCGCCGACGGCTCTTCCTCACTCGCGTCTGACAGACGCGAGTACAGGAGAGCCGATCAGCGGCTCTCCTGACAGGGGGGGTTCGCGCTGATTGTTTATCAGCGCAGCCCCCCCTCGGATCGCCACACTAGACCACCAGGAAAATAAAAAAAATACAAAAAAAAGACACAAAAAAATGACAAAAAAAAAATGACAAAAAAAAAAAAGGGGTGGCAGTAAAAAAAAATGATGCCAATCAGTGCCCACACATGGGCACTGATTGGCAACATTGATCCATCAGTGCCACCCCTCAGTGATCATCAGTGCCACCCCAGTGTCTGTCAGTGCCACCCCACAGTGCCAATCCATGCCCAGTGCCCACCTACCAGTGCCCACCTGTGCCACCTATCAGTGCCCACCTGTGCCGCCTATCAGTGCCCACCTGTGCCGCCTATCAGTGCCCACCTGTGCCGCCTATCAGTGCCCACCTGTGCCGCCTATGAGTGCCCATCTGTGCTGCCTATGAGTGCCCATCAGTGCCGCCCATGAGTGCCCATCAGTGCCGCCCATGAGTGCCCATCAGTGCCGCCCATGAGTGCCCATCAGTGCCCAATACCAGCGCCGCCTATCAGTGCCCATCAGTGCTACCTAATCGGTGCCCATCAGAACTACCTCATCGGTGCCCATCAGTGCCACCTCATCGGTGCCCATCAGTGCCACCATATCAGTGCCCATAATTGAAAGAGAAAACATACTCATTTACAAAAAAATTAACAGAAAAAAATAAAAACTTTATTTTTTTTTCAAAATCTTCGCTCTATTTTTAGTTGTTGCACAAAAAAAAAAACCCGCAGAGGTGATCAAATACCACCAAAAGAAAGCTCTATTTGTGGGGAAAAAAGGACGCCAATTTTGTTTGGGTGCAGTGTAGCATGACCGCGCAATTGTGCACCTCCGATCTCGGTAACGAGTCTCCGGCGGAGCCTCGTTACCACGTGATCAGCCGTGTCCAATCACGGCTGATCACGGTGTAAACAGGAAGAGCCGCCGACGGCTCTTCCTCACTCGCGTCTGACAGACGCGAGTACAGGAGAGCCGATCAGCGGCTCTCCTGACAGGGGGGGTTCGCGCTGATTGTTTATCAGCGCAGCCCCCCCTCGGATCGCCACACTAGACCACCAGGAAAATAAAAAAAATACAAAAAAAAGACACAAAAAAATGACAAAAAAAAAAAGGGGTGGCAGTAAAAAAAAATGATGCCAATCAGTGCCCACACATGGGCACTGATTGGCAACATTGATCCATCAGTGCCACCCCTCAGTGATCATCAGTGCCACCCCAGTGTCTGTCAGTGCCACCCCACAGTGCCAATCCATGCCCAGTGCCCACCTACCAGTGCCCACCTGTGCCACCTATCAGTGCCCACCTGTGCCGCCTATCAGTGCCCACCTGTGCCGCCTATCAGTGCCCACCTGTGCCGCCTATCAGTGCCCACCTGTGCCGCCTATGAGTGCCCATCTGTGCTGCCTATGAGTGCCCATCAGTGCCGCCCATGAGTGCCCATCAGTGCCGCCCATGAGTGCCCATCAGTGCCGCCCATGAGTGCCCATCAGTGCCCAATACCAGCGCCGCCTATCAGTGCCCATCAGTGCTACCTAATCGGTGCCCATCAGAACTACCTCATCGGTGCCCATCAGTGCCACCTCATCGGTGCCCATCAGTGCCACCATATCAGTGCCCATAATTGAAAGAGAAAACATACTCATTTACAAAAAAATTAACAGAAAAAAATAAAAACTTTATTTTTTTTTCAAAATCTTCGCTCTATTTTTAGTTGTTGCACAAAAAAAAAAAAACGCAGAGGTGATCAAATACCACCAAAAGAAAGCTCTATTTGTGGGGAAAAAAGGACGCCAATTTTGTTTGGGTGCAGTGTAGCATGACCGCGCAATTGTCATTCAAATTGCGACAGTGCTGAAAGCTGAAAATTGGCTTGGGCGGGAAGGTGCGTAAGTGCCTGGTATGGAAGTGGTTAGGGATCCACAATGGGTCATTTTTTGGATGTTGGAAGCATAGGAGGAGGTTGTGTCTTCCAGCAGGATGGAGCCCCCTGCGGATGGTTGAAGCCATTTAGGAACAGTAGAGGCCTATGGTCCTTTAGAAAATGAGCAGTGAGCCTGAACTGCAACTAATACCACTGCACCCCTCATGTACAATATCATATATCCCAACCTTCTGAGTTTGGAAGAAGGGACACCTATTAGCGAACGTATGCAGGCATAGGACACACACCCCCTTAAAGGAGAATTGTACAAAAAAAAAGATTGGTTAACCACATAAGTGCTTTTTTTACCACTACTATTCCTTTATATTGGCTTTTGGAATTTACAAATGAAGCAATGGGTTAAAAGGATTAGCTTTAACCACTTCAATACCCAGCCATAGAAAATTGACGGCCTGGGATGGGATTTACCATCCTAAGTGGCCGTCAATTGACGGCCTAGGCATTGCAGGCGAATATCTGGATGATGCCTGCAGCCAGAGGCATCATCCAGATATCCTCTTCTTCAGCCGACGATTCTGCACAATGTAAGAACGATCATAGCGGCGGTTCCGCCGCTTGATCGTTCTTACAGGCCGCGGGAGGGGACATCCCCCCCCTCCCGCCGCCATCCGGTGCTTCTCCGGGCTTACCTGTGCCTTCGGGGGCCCGGAGAACGAATCGTCGGCGGCGGCAGAAAGCATAGAGATGACTGGTGACCAGATGGTCACCAGTCATCTCTATGACCGTCGGAGGACCCGGGCGCGATGTGATGACGTCACGCCCGGGTCCCCGTAAGTAAACAAAGCCGCGATTGCGGCTGTAAGCCCCCATTCATGAGATCGGTGAATTTTTTTTCACCGATCTCATGGTTTCCAGCCTGGAGGAGAGATGTGAGGTCTTATTGACCCCACATCTCTCCATAAAGAGGACCTGTCACACACATTTCCTATTACAAGGGATGTTTACATTCCTTGTAATAGGAATAAAAGTGGAAAAAAAAATATGAAAAAAAGTGTAAAAATAAATAAAAAATAAGTAAAAAAAATAAATAAAAGATAAAAAAAAAATTAAAACGCCCCTGTCCCCGATAGCTCGCGTGCAGAAGCGAACGCACACGCAAGTCCCGCCGGCATATGTACACGCTGTTTAAACCACATAAGTGAGGTATCGCCGCGTGCGTTAGAGTGCCAGCAACTAATCTAGCACTAGATCTCCTCTGTAAATCTAAACTGTAACCTGTAAAAAATAAATAAAGCGTTGCCTATGGAGATCTTTAAGTTCCGAAGTTTGGCGCCATTCCATGAGTGTGCGCATAATTAAAGCGTGACATGTTGGGTATCTATTTACTCGGTGTAACATAATCTTTCACATAATACAAAAAAATTGGGCTAACTTTACTGTTTTGTTATTTTTTTAATTCATAAAACAATTTTTTTACAAAAAAAAGGCGTTTGAAAAATAATTGCGTAAATACCGTGCAAGATAAAACTTTGGAATGACCGCCATTTTATTCCCTAGGGTGTCTGCTAAAAAAAACATATATAATGTTTGGGGGTACTGTGTAATTTTCTAGCAAAAGAATGATGATTATTACATGTAGGAGAGAAGTGTCAGAATAGGCCCGGTATGGAGGTGGTATAAAAGCCTGGTATTGAAGCGGTTAAACACTTTAAAAAAAAAATAAGTAGTGCATTTTATATACAACTATATAGATTAGACAAATATGTGATTGGAGGCAGGGGATGATTGGAGGCACTGCAGAGGGGGATGGTGGCACCGCAGAGGGTGGGGGATGGAGAAAGGGGTTGTTGGTGGCACCGCAGGGGGAGATTGGAGGCAGTGGGAGATTGGAGGCACTGCAGAGGGAGGTGAAGGCAGGGGGTGTTGGTGGCAGAGGGGGATGGTGACACCGCAGAGGGTGTGGGGTGGAGACAGAGGTTGTTGGTGGCAATGCAGGGGGAGATTGGAGACAGTAGAATATTGGAGGCACTGCAGAGGGAGGTGAAGGCAGGGGGTTTTGGTGGCAGAGGGGGATGGTGGCACCGCAGAGGGTGGGGGATGGAGACAGAGGTTGTTGGTGCCACCGCAAGGGGATATTGGAGGCAGGGGGAGATTGTGGCACCGCAGAAGGGGGTGAAGGCAGGGGGAGTTGGTGGCAGAGGGGGATGGAGGCAGGGGGTGATGTGACTAAATTTGCCCTTATTATATCGACTATATTTGACTAGCGTACTTGTTTGCAGCCTTAATACTGAAATTTGCACCTAAAAATGTAATTTAGTAACTTGTGAAATTCCAGTAAAAACGTGGCTGCGCCAGTAAATTTCAGGTGTCGTGCCAGTAAATTTCAATCTGGTAGGTTGGCAACACTGATTTGGATAGAGGGGCATGTTAAGCAAAAACTATTTTAATATACCTTTAAAAAATAGCCCCACATTTTCTGCAAACTCTAATATTTTACTGCACGCTAACTGTTTATTGGCACGTGCCTTGCAGGTACCAGTGAGACGGAGCTCTCTGTGACTTGCTCGCTATCCAAGTTGATCACACCATCTGAAATTGTCACCCTGCAAAGACTATCAGTAACCAAAGTCTGCAATCAGTCTTTACAGAGCAGGATGTTTTATTTCCAGGCTTCAATTATCCTCAGACTTCTCTGCCATTCGAGCCCAAGCACAAAGGTTTTGCACCTCTGAAATATTACCCAGGTGTCAAATGACTGCAAGGAAATTCACGGTAAACCGTTCTGTACAAAGAGGCTGCATCGGCATGAAATAACACAGCAGCTTAGACTCTAAAATCTGCTCAGATGCTTTTTTATCCCCAGGAAGGCAATCCAAATAAAACTCACTATTTTTGTGCGTGTTTTGGGATGATGTGTTCTATGTGCTCTGAGCTTTGTAATGTCAGACTTGTCAAAACTTTTATTTATAGGTAAAATATAATGATATTTTTTCCTGTTTTGTTCTCCACGCCAGGGACGGTAGCAATTATGATAGTGCTTTGGTATCCCAATACATTGCTGGTCTCATAGAGGGCCCAGCTGCTACCCAAATGGAACAAATGGCTCTCTATGGTGTGAGCTACACAAGTAGTTCACGGTGGTGATTGGTCATACATACTGTGTGTAATTAATTGCGGCGCGCCACTACTTGTATAGATTAAACTAGCCATGCCCCAGCAGAGTTTCTCCAGAGGTGGCTAGGGATACTTTGAGCCATAAGCACGTTCTGCTTAATGATAAATAACCACTGACCACCATTGTAAGGATCATTCTTCCTACCTGCCATTGGTGTAAAAGGGCAGTTTTCCCACTGATCACCAATTTAAAGAGGCCTTTTGCCTTATAAACACAATCAGTTTTCCCGACGGGAGGAGAGCTTTTGGCCGGGAACCCCGGCCGTGTGTATGCTCCTCGCACTTTTTTCCGACGGGTAAACTGCCCAATAACCAAAGAATAACCAGTTGTCTTTTTTCCCGCGCCTAAAAACCGGCTGACTTTTGCCCGGTGGTTTTTGGCAGTTTTCCTATGGGAAAAACTTTGAGGCCGCGTACACACGATCAAATCTGTCTGCTGGAAACGGTCTGACAGACCGTTTCAGCAGACAGATTCGATCGTGTGTACGGGTGGACAGACAGATTTTTCCAGCAGACAAATTTTAAAGCATGCTTTAAAATCTGTCTGCTGGGAATCCGTCCGTCCGACATGTCTGCTGGTTAGTACACTAACCAGCAGACATATCTGCTCGCACATGCGTCGAATGGATTTGACGCATGAGCGAAAGTGTTTTACTTCCTGGTGCGGTGACGTGGCGGCATCAACGTCATCGCCACATCACCGCGCTGTCTGCCGGCGGGGATTTTGGTTTGATCGTGTGTACAGCGATCAAACCAAAACAGCCCAGCAGACAAATCTGATCAAATCGGTCTGTCAGATTTGAACAGATTTATTTGCTCATGTGTACGGGGCCTGATGGAGGATACACACGGCCAGGATTCCCGGCCCAAGCTCCATCGCAGTTTTTCCTGTCAGGTTCTCGGCTTTTCCTGTCAGGTTCTCGGCTTTCACCTCGGGATTTTGTTCCCGTCGGAAATGCTGCACGTGTGTACGGGACATTTCTGCCCAAGTAAGGAGCAATCTTCTCTCAGACCACCAGTGCAAAGTGGCCCCTCTACCACTGACCACAGATGCAAAGGAGTCTTTCACTCACTGACCACCAATGTAAGGGGCATTCTTCCACTTGCATACGGTGTAAAGAGTGTGGATCTAAGTTTGGATGACTCCTGTTGATCCGTGGTGGTTTTCTAATTCCACGACCACACTCATACAATATCTTTGGTCTCTTTAGGATGTATATTTCCTATCAATATATCACATTGGGACCTGCTGACCGCACTATCCTCATTCAATGGTACATCACCCACTACCACATATGACATTAGTGGTTATAGTAAAATACCAGATTGGGACCTGCTGACTGTATGGCCCTCATTTTTTGGTACATCACCCGCTGCCACATACTTTGTTAGTTGTCATATCAAAGACTGCCATAGGTGCACTTGAAGTGTCCTTAGAGGTGATATAAAGTCCACAGGGATCAATAAGGTGACTGAGTGAAAGTGAAATCTTAATGGTCCACCACCGTAGGTTTAGTTGAAGAGGCTTACCAGATGGATAGCGACCACAATAAGTGTACACCTATTTGGTCAGCTATAGCTTAGGGTTAAACCAAACACTGTTCACAGAGGGACTCAGGAAGGATGAGTGGCAAAGATATCCGATCGTTTCACAAACATCTTCATGGGAATTGTGAAACGACAATTCCCATGAAGATGTTTGTGAAACGAAATGCGTCGGAAACCGATTGAGTTGAGTTGAGTTGAGGTGCACTTTCTATAGCGTGGTCAATTACCCCGGAGGATCCCGACACGCTGTACACGATTGACCCTACTGCCTGTATATTTATACGCCCATGATTGTTCATATCAAATGTGAGTGTACAATTTTTGTTTTATCCTAGTAAAACTTTTTTATCAGAGTTACGCTATGTTTGCTCTATTATTTCCTTCTTTGCCATTGGGCCTTCCGAGTCACGTTGTCGGCTGAATGCATTGAGAAGAGGAGTGAAAATTTTAAGTTTGATCCTTCAATTGATCGGATATCTTTGCCACTCATCCTTCCTGAGTCCCTCTGTGAACAGTGTTTGGTTTAACCCGAAGCTATAGCTGACCAAATAGGTGTACACTTATTGTGGTCGCTATCCATCTGGTAAGCCTCTTCAACTAAACCTACGGTGGTGGACCATTAAGATTTCACTTTCACTCAGTCACCTTATTGATCCCTGTGGACTTTATATCACCTCTAAGGACACTTCAAGTGCACCTATGGTGTCTAATATCTAGCTTATATTATTCGCCTTTTCATTTTTGTTTAAGCGCTACATATTTTCTTTGTATATACTGTGTTTGCTAAATTGATCATTTAGTTATGTTTGCTGCTGTATTGTTTTAGTAGCGCGGTGAGTGTGCATACTTAGGTATATACCAATTTTTTTCATATCAAAGACTGCCACCTTGTTATTTACATCTTGCATTGTTTGTGTTTTTCTGGGTGTGCTCCTATGCCCACCCTAGGCGTTAAGGCTGGGGGATTTGCTGCCTGCTGGCCTTACTGGTAATTCCAAAGTTTGCTATATATCTGGGTCCTGAAAAAGCCAAATTATTTGCGAAACGTTGGCCGCGCAGACAATTCAAAATCACATTATTGTTGAACTGTATCATTTCAACCATTTGCATTGTTTTTATTACATAGTTACATAGTTAGTCAGGTTGAAAAAAGACACAAGTCCATCCAGTTCAACCATAAAGTAAATAAAATAATCGTACAATCCAATATTCCCATTTCTATACCCACAGTTGACCCAGAGGTAGGTGAAAAACCCCATCAGAGCATGCTCCAATTTGCTACAGCAGGGGAAAAAATTCCTTCTGTATGTATTTTTGTGGTCTTCCCCCTTCTTTTTTTAATTTTACAGTACATGTTATGTCTCCTTGTGGCCGCTATAGTCCATCATTTTAGGATATGGGGGTATTCTCTCGCTTATCATTTAATATTTCTTTGTGTAAAGAGGCCATTTTTCTATTGACCACCAATGTAAGGGGCCCAAGGTATACAGAAACGTCAGATGGCTGCACTCCGCACAATTCCAGTTTATTGAAGAATCATGTAAAAACATGTGTATAGGAGGCAAAAAAAGGGGGTAATGCGATCAGAACTTCCGCCAGGATAAACTCAGATGGATTTTTCCGACGGAATTCCATTCAAGCTGTCTTACATACACACTGCCACACCAAATTCTCACTGTCCAAAACGCGGTGACGTACAACACTACGACGAGCCGAGAAAAATGAAGTTCAATGCTTCCGAGCATTCGTCGACTTAAAAAGTGTTTTTTTCTCTGTCTGAGTTTCACACAGACGATCAAAATTTCCAATCGGAAAAAAATAGAATGTTCTCTTTTTAAACTCTGACGGAAAAAGTCCGATGAGGCACACACACGGTCGTCATATCCGATGAAAAAATTCCATCAGACTTTTTCCATTGGAAGTTCCGATTGTGTGTATGAGGCATAAGAGGGTGCATGGAAAGGTCAATGCGTTCCTTGCCGATTTAGCACTTACTCATGAGTCATATGAAGGGCTCCATTATATGACTCATGAGTACGTGCTAAATCGGCAACTGTATTTGCTCTTTTTTACAATAGTGTTTTTAAGTGACATATACAAAACGTTTTTAACAGCAACTTTTCATTAAAAAAATGCCTTTTTTTACTTTCAAAAAGTGCACTTAAAAAAAAAGAAAAAGGAAAACCGTAAAAATCTCTTCCCTTCAATTTATAAATGAATTTGGTGGTTTATCTGACGTTTTAGAAATCACTTTCTATCCTAAAAATGGCAACTTTAATTATCGCTCATAAAGCTCAACTTTGCGATCCAAAGCAGAAAAACAACGTGATTTGTCAAATGATTCTGTTTTACCTTGATTACCTGAAACTGCGCTGTCTTCGCACACCGTATAGGCCATCTATGGAAGATGTAATTTGTGTTCGTGAAGTGATTGGGTGCAGCCTTGGCAAGAGAGAGCTATATCTATATATGTCACCTATTTTTTATTTATTTTTTGCAGTTTCAAAAGGAAACTTTCTGATTGTTGATTCGCATTGTATAACGCTGATTTGAGCAAACACAGAGAATACAGCACAAAATGAAATAAACCGTATGTTTCAAGACCAGCTTTTTAGTTAACTGTTAAAAAGCAAGAAAAAAAATCATTTTCTAGATATATGAGAATGGAGCCACCTTCAGGTATGACGGCAACAACAACAAAAAAAAAAACCTCTAGCACAGTATCAGTATTCACACCCATTGTATCCTTATTGGCAATTATAAAGGTAATGGCTCTTCAATCAAAGAAGGTCAGAGAAAAATCCATTCTATGTTATTATCAGTCCTAAAGTGATGTCACATTACAGATGCCATGCAAATCCCTGATATTTCTGTAAAATACGTAAAGTGCTAATAAAAGACTGGGGTGAGGCTTTGTTGTCATGCGATTTGAAGTACTGCCATTTGAGTATGGCAGCAGAATGATGACCACATACATCATTCTCACCTTTAACCACTTAAGACCCGGACCAATATGCTGGTAAATGACCCAAGGTGTTTTTGCGATTCGGCACTGCGTCGCTTTAACAGACAATTGCGCGGTAGTGCGACGTGGCTCCCAAACAAAATTTGTGTCCTTTTCTTCCCACAAATAGAGCTTTCTTTTGGTGGTATTTGATCACCTCTGCGATTTTTATTTTTTGCGCTATATACAAAAAGAGAGCGACATTTTTGAAAAAAAAACACTATTTTTTACTTTTTGTTAAAAAAAAAATCAAATAAACTAAATTTTAGTCAAACATTTAGGCCAAAATTTATTTAGCCACATGTCTTTAGTAAAAAAAAAAAATCGCAATAAAAAAAAATAGCTACCTAGCGGGAACAGCGACACTAATAAAGCGATCAGAAAAATGATCGCTTAGTGACGCTGGCAATAGGGAGTGAAAGGGTTAACTAGGGCGATGATCAGGGGGTTAAAACTTTATTAGGGGGGGTGGGGGGGCTATCCTGAACCCAACACTAACTGATTTTACACTGCCTGTCACACTGACACTAAATGCAGTGATTAGATCACTGCATTCAGGGACACTGTGACAGGGGGGGTGGGGGGGCAGATCGCAAGGGGTTAAGTATGTCTATGTGTGTGTGTGTCAGTGTAATGTTGGTGCACACTTACTGTTAGGTGTTCCTCTCATCGCAGCGGTTGGAAATACCGCTGCGATGAGAGATTACATCACTTCCCCCTTCCTGTGTTTACACAGGAGGAGGAAGTGACACAAAGGGGGAGCGCAGCGATTGGCTGGGAGCGATCGCGGGGGGGCGGGTAAACACCGACATCCGTCCCGGATCGCTCCCGGAGACACAGGGAACTCCGCACGCCGCGGAGGGGGTCCCGATCGGACCCCCGACCCGCTACTGGGCAAGGACGTAAATTTACGCCCTTGTGCCCATCCGTGCCATTCTGTGGCCGTATATATGTGCGTGCGGAGGTCCTTAAGTGGTTAACCCCTTGGCGCTGGCCACATGCAAATATGCGGCCCCTTGGCGGGAGGGCCTTGGCAACCAAGCGGCCGCATATTTACATTAGTTTGTGTAAATACAGCTGTGCCAAGATGGTGCATCCCTACGCGCTCCCGGCACAGTTACTGACAGCTGACGAAAAGCTTTCCAATCATATGACTGCCTTGACAGTAAATGACGACGGTCGCATGATCATAAACCCCGCCCCACCTACCGGAATCCTAAACCCATTAAATGGTCAGGAGGCGTCAGCTCCAAGGGGTTAAAGTGTATGTGTAGCAAAAACTTTTTTAAAGTGTGGAAGGGTTAGAATTAGGGTGATACCGATACCAGTATCAGTATCGAGACCGGTACCGAGTATTTGCGGGAGTACTTGTACTCCCGCAAATACCCCCGATACCTAAATAGAATACTTCCCCCCTCCCCGCCGCTACCGCCGGCGCATCGAAAGCCGCTGCATCACGCCGCCGCATCGAAAGCCGCCGCATGGGTTAAACGGCGTGAGGGAACATCACAGCTTTCATTTGAATAGCTGTATTGTTCCCGCTGCGTATAGACACTACCCCTTGCTCAGGATTGGATGGGTGATCGTGATCTGTCCAATCCTGAGCAAGGGGGAGTGTCTATACGCGCGGGCAAAACAGCTATTCAAATGAATGCTGTGATGTTCTCCGTGCGGTGGCGGCGGCTTTCGGCGGCTAGGTATGGGGGGACATGGCTGGAGAGACATGGCTAGAGGGACATGGCTGGAGGGACATGGCTGGAGGGACATGGCTGCATATGTGGGGGACATGGCTGGGAGGAAATGGCTGCATATGTGGGGGAAATGGCTGGAGGGACATGGCTGCATATGTGGGGGACATGGCTGGAGGGACATGGCTGCATATGTGGGGGACATGGCTGCATATGTGGGGGACATGGCTGCATATGTGGGGGACATGGCTGGGGGGAAATGGCTGCATATGTGGGGGACATGGCTGGAGGGACATGGCTGCATATGTGGGGGACATGGCTGGAAGGACATGGCTGCATATGTGGGGGACATGGCTGCATATGTGGGGGACATGGCTGGAGGGACATGGCTGCATATGTGGGGGACATGGCTGCATATGTGGGGGACATGGCTGGAGGGACATGGCTGCATATGTGGGGGACATGGCTGCATATGTGGGGGACATGGCTGGAGGGACATGGCTGCATATGTGGGGGACATGGCTGGAGGGACATGGCTGCATATGTGGGGGACATGGCTGCATATGTGGGGGACATGGCTGGAGGGACATGGCTGCATATGTGGGGGACATGGCTGCATTTGTGTGGGACATGGCTGCATTTGGGGACACATTTAAAAAAAGTATCGGTATTCGGTATCGGCGACTACTTGAAAAAAGTATCGGTACTTGTACTCTGTCCTAAAAAAGTGGTAACGGGACAACCCTAGTTAGAATCGCTGTAAGGTTTTTGCTACTGTTTGTGTTCCTGCGAGGTAGATTTATCCACTCTATATGTTCTGGTGACTGAGCAGTAGGTAACAGGAAATGCAACATTTTACCAGAACCAAAAGTGAGTTAAAATCTTCCTATCTGGCGATGACTGCTTAAAGCGGAGTTAAAGCTGGACTTATGTTTATTAAAAGTCGGCAGCTACAAAAAATGTACACCCACCTGTCCCACAGTCCAGCGAAGCGCCTGCCCCAAAGCCTCCGTTCTCTCTCTCACCTGTCCGCGGTGCCGGCATCACTAGTGTGGGCACCAGTCTGTGACAGCTGGGTACACACTGCGCATTCACAAGTCGCACTGCACGTCTTGAATGGCCAGGCAATCTTCTGGGACCTGTGACGAGTCACAGAAGATTGCAGGAAGGGAGGAGTCGCCTTGGCAGTGCAGGCGTAAGTGGGAGCCAAAACTAGGTACCCACTCTCCCACCCCCAAAAAAACGACATGCCAAATGTGGCTTGTCAGGGGGTCAGGATACCTTAAAGTGGAAGTTCCGCTTTTAGGTGGAACTCCATTTAAAAGCCCCTTTTCACACTGATCTGTTGCGGCAAAAAATAAAAACACACCAACACCCTATCTAATAAAAGTCTATAGCAAAACTGCGAGAACGCTGCGCTGCACCCGAGCTGCAGGGAAACCGCAGCATATCAGTGTGAATGATGCCTGTGGGCAGGGCTTAAGGTGCCCTAGTGTGAACACTGAATCACAGGCAGAAGCCACAGTCATTTGAAATCAATATTAAGGCAGGTCTCCAGGCTTTAGAAGGGAGCAGCAGCTTTCACAGTTAACTCCTTCTAAACTGTGGCTGAACTTCTATACACTGTTAAAGGGGCTGTAAAGGTTCAGGATTTTTTTTAAAACAAACCCGTCATACTTACCTCCGCTGTGCAGTTGGTTTTGCACAGAGTGACCCCAATCCTCCTCTTCTGGGGTTCCCTTAGTGGTGCTCCTGGCTCCTCCTCTTCTCAAAAGCCCCAACACATAAGCACTCTCCTTCGGAACACCCATGCGGGCAAACTCCGGTGTCCCGCTTCTGCGTTGATTGATGCAGAAAGCAGGATACAGCCCCGCCCCCAACGCCTGCATCATTTGATTTGATTGACAGCAGCGGAGCCAATGGTGCTATCAATTCATCCAATCAGGACACGAGACACCGGTCGGCGCTTGTGTGCTCAAAACACAGGGCTCAAGTTAGTATAACGGGGGCTGTGGGGTTTTGTGTCAAATCGATATGGCCTGCAGGTATGGGATTTGCCAGTCGGGCTAGCTGAGATCAGTAGTCCACTTATTAATGTAAGATTAAAAAGGGGAGTAGCCGCTCCAGGTGGGAAGCCAGATGAATATCCTCCGTTGCAGATAACTATGACTAAGCACTAGTTTCAGTGCGAAACGCGTCACGAGTGTGGGTTTTATTTTATTTTGCTGTGACTTGTAGTGCTGTCCTTCTTTTAATAAAGGCTACAATTTGTTCAGAGTTAGGCTGTCCAAAGACAATTTTTGTTCCTGCATTATTAATGTAAGCTGCTAATTAAACTAGGCCACAAGAAGGGATACTTCAGGCCCCTGGCCTATTAACCAGTCAGCAAGTTCAGCCAGCACTTGGGACCATTTCGAGTGATCCCTGGTGTAAATGTGAAGATGATGCACATTGAAGTTTTTGTGCAGGAGGAGAGGAGTCCTGGGAGCAATAGTCTGCAGGAGTTGGTGCAGAGGAGGAGTGACAGCCTGCAGGAGTTGGTGCAGAGGAGGAGTGACAGCCTGCAGGAGTTGGTGCAGGGGAAGTGACTGTGAGTGTTAGAGTCCATCTGTTCTTCAAGGCTCAATCCATTCAACAATTCTTTAAATGTGATGGCAAAGTGATCTGTTGTATGAAAAAAAAGCAAATGACTGTTCATTGTCTCTGAGATGATAGATGAAGGTCTTGTAGCAGGGTGATATGGAGGATGTTAATAACTAGTAGCAACCACCTGCTACAGCTATAAAAAAAAAAAAACTTAAAGTGGATGTAAACCTACTCTCATCCTTTCTAAACTACTGACATGGTGCTGATCTATAAGGATATACAAGCCTCCTGCATGTATCCTTACCAGTCAAATGTTTCCTCTCTGTTTGTTATAAGAACTGAAATACTGCAGATTCTGTGGGTGGATCTGTTGTCTGGAGCTCTGTGGGTTGAGTTGTGATGTCAGTAGACTCCTCGCCCTCCTCTACACTCCCCTTGTCAACATGCATTTTTTCCCTATGTATTCCTTACACTAAATTCTGCTATGATCACTAACATCCAGTCAAAATCCAGAAAAGTAACCACATGACTTCAGAAAAGTAGTGGGGGTGGGAATTAAAAAAAATAATGCCTGTCTCCAGCTAGTGCATGAGATGTGTAAATAACCTGTCACTCACAGCAAGGGGGCGGAACGGACTAAGGTTTTTCTCTGCAAGACCGTTTTATTTCTCTGAACAATAAAAGAGGATTGCTCAGAGCTGGAATAACTCTGTGTGGCAAGGCTGGGCACAGATGATAGGAAATATTATACTCTACATTGTGACATCAAAAAAATGAATACAATTGTTTGGGTTTACATCCACTTTAACATTTGGATATTTTTTTGATTCAAGATGTACAGGTATATAAAACAGAACTATGACAGCCATAGAAAACATCCTGGGGATCAGTAAAACTGATTTGCAACAAAAAAGAAACAAACAAGAGAAGTATATAATAAAAAATAAAAAAATGGTAATGATACTCAGGAAACAAAATAATATTCCGGTAGGGGTTACCTCTACTTTCAAATGTATTTTTTAACTATCTCGGCTTCTACTTCATTTCGGTAATTGGAGGTTGGTAAGATTTGCTATAAAAATGTCAGTTGACAAAATGGATGGGAGACACGGTGGCTTATTCTTGGGCATGTTTGAGGTTAATTGGTTGCATTTAATTCTAATTGGTTGGTCTTTCTGCAGCCTCATGTTTCCTAATTAAGCACAGGAAGAAAGTGTAATCAGGTGAGGGACATTGATCGGGACGGATCTGATCAATCATGGCGTAGTTAGCCGGAGCTGCTGTGTGGGCTGTTTGCTGGAGGCTTTAGCCCAGCTCTGCTAACACCGCGCATCCCCAGGGTACATGAGAATGAATTACTGTGTTTTACCTGTAATTACAGACCGGTTCAATTAGGTGGTGAACAATTACATGCATAGGTACTGATTCCACAGCACTGCTACTGAGCCGGATACGAGTATCAAAAAATCATTATAATAGTAAATATTGGACATGGGGACTTGAATTGAACTGTTTTGTTTGTGAAGGCTAATAAAAAGGAAATGCCTAAAATATGACCTTTCAGATTCGATTAGAATCGTAATGTAACACAGATAAAATAAAGTAAAACTCAAGAAAAAACTTTTTTCGGTCAGCTTTAGGCCTTGTTCACATGGGAGTACTTTACCACTTCGGCCCTGGAAGGTTTTACCCCCTTCCTGCAGAGCTGTATCCTGGCCTAGGCCAACAAGGCCCAGGCCTAGGGCAGCACTTTGCAGGGGGGCAGCATGAAAAGAGTCCCCACCGGCTTTTGCGCTACACTGTTAGGAAAATTAGTCTAGCGCCCCCATAAAGCGGCCGCGCTGCTTCTAGTATGCAGGAGGCCGGCATTCCGCAACTGTAGGGGGGATGGGAGCTTCCAATTTTGACTGTTTTGTCATCCTGGACCACAAACCTTCCTCACTGTGCTATATGTTTCTGCTGCACCATCTACTTAAAGTAGAACTATAGGCAACACTTTTACCATCCCTGTCCCATTACAAAGATTTTCCTTCACTTCCTGCTCTATGGGCAACCAGGAAGTAGGAGGAAATCTAAGTAAATTAAGGGAATCCATTGCCCCCCGCCATCCAGGCCCTCAGAACCAGTGTCCTCACTCGAAAATTTCAGGGCGGGTCCTAAACAACACAGGGTGTGGCCGTGACAGGAAGGGGTGGGTCATATTTAAATTAGGGGGTGCACGAGTTTAGTCAGGCCAGCACAAAACCTAAATACACCTCTGCCTTCCTGACCAGATCAGTTTTTACAATTTGGCTGCGGCTGTACCCAAACAATATTTGGGTACCTTTTTTCCCACAAATAGAGATTTCTGTTGGTGGTATTCGATCACCTCTGTGGTTTTTATTTTTTGCACTATAAACAAAAAAAAGGGCAACAATTTTGAAAGAAAAACAATAATTTTTACTTATTGCTATAATAAATATTCCCTAAAGAGTTTTTAAAAAACAAATTTCTTCATCAGTTTAGGCTGATATTGTGATGGAAGTTACTAAAATGAATATTTTGTGTTATGCTATTTCTTTTATTAGAACCACTGAAATGTTTTTTTTTTTTGGTCTTTATATTGTTTATCTGTTTTATTTCCTTTTATTTCTTGATCTATATAAGATACATATGTATGTGTGAGAAATTGAGAATATATTACAGTGTTATTATCTTTAAAGCGGAGCTTCACCCTTAAAATTAACTTTTTAGCTAACCTATCTGTAGCCTTAATAAAGGCTTGTAGCGTTGTCATTTTTTTTTTTGTGTACACTTACCTGTCTTCAGCCGCACTTCCGGGTCTTCTTCCTTGCGAGGAGTGGGCTTGTCGCTTTTTTTCCCCGGCCGGGAGCTCTGCATAGATGATTGACATGCGCGTCATCGCCTTCCGAAAATATCCGACAGGGACTCGGCTCTTTACCGCGCTATACGGCGCCTGCGCCTGCCGTGTAGAGCCGACTGCGCAGGCGCCGTAAAGTGGCGAGTCCCACTCGGATATTTTCGGAAGGCGATGACGCGCACGTCAATCATCTATGCAGAGCTTAGGAACGCCTACTACCCGGGGGAGCGAGAACCTGGAAGCTGGGTGAAAACGTCAGAAAACCGTAAGTACAGACCGAAAAAAAAAATCCAGCATACTGTTGATGTCAGCAGTATGCTGGATATAACAGTCTATATTTTTTTAGGGTGAACCCCCGTTTTAAGTGAAATGACAGATTATAAAGTTTCAGTACATCTCAGCTTGGAGTGGAGACAAAGAGAACTATTAATACAA
The DNA here is from genome assembly GCA_029574335.1 of Rana kukunoris. NCBI lineage: Eukaryota > Metazoa > Chordata > Amphibia > Anura > Ranidae > Rana > Rana kukunoris. The sequence continues at coordinate 113,120,690 of CM056059.1, read as the reverse complement.
AACAGCTGTCACCCCTCCTCCCTCTTCTAACGAGGGAGCATATATGGCTCTGAATGAAACCCCTGTGAGCTTGAATGGGGGACCCTGTGTGCCACAAGGACTTCATGTCAAGAATAGATTCACAGGAAGAATCCTTATATGGACTGACCTATCAGTGTGCTCATGTGTGTGATGTCATTTTGTCTATAAAAAGTCAATAAAGATTCCGCCTCCCTCTCTCTACGGCTGGAACAAAGAAAGCAAGCAGATCTCTGCATGTTTCTCATAATTTGAATCAGAGGGTTTATTCTCTGGAATGTCTATATCAATATGTATTCTTCTACATAAATAAACGCATATTAATTGGTTAGCGCAAAAGTTCTACCGTCTACAAACTATGGGAAAGGTTTATGGTATTTTTATGGCATGTTTATTATTATAATTTGTTTTACTAGTAATAGCGGTGATCTGAGATTTTTTGCGGTATTGCGGTATTACACTGCGACGGGCAGATCGGACACTTTTGACACATTTTTGGGACCATTGACAATTACAAAGCAATCAGTGCTATAAAAATGCACTGATTACTGTGTAAATGTCGCTTGTAGAGAAGGGGTTAACACTAGGGAGCGATCAAGGGGTTAAATGTGTGTTGCCTCAGTGTATTCTAACTGTATGGGGATAGGATTGAGTAGGAGAGGAGATATCGCTGTTCCTACTTACTAGGAACAAACGACATGTCTCCTCTCCTCTGACAGCACAGAGATTTGTGTGTGGCCAGCGGCGATCGCAATCGCCATTCTGCCCCCTGTAAATAAACGTGAGCTGGTTGGGAACCTGTTAAAGTGTTACTAAACCCAGGAGCCTGCATTTACTATATCTGGTCTTCCGCAGTACACAGAATATGGAAATGCAATTAGTTTAGTAAATATGAACTTGCTAAATATCTTTTATCAATAGCAGTCTTGTGACTTCGATATGTGTCTGGTTAAAGCTTGTAGGAGGCATTTTTATTCTCCTCTGACTGTCCTATGAGGCTGTAGGACCCCTGACCCTCTGTCTGGACAGTGCTGATCACATGCATCCTAACAACAAAGAAAAACTCTTCAGCAATACACACCAAACTGAGCATGTGCAGAACACCCCCAAGGCTCTGTACTATCAGGAGATGGAATATGGACAGTGGAAGAAGGGGAGGATCAGAGAAGACTGTATCAAACAGCCATTTTGCACAATGCACAGGATTAACCCCCTAGGTTCCACAGTGAGTATAACAAGAATGTTTTACTGCATATACAGACTGATTTTACTGTTGTGGGTTTAGTAACACTTTAAGCTGACTTGATTAGACATCCATGCAAGTGTGGGTCCCTGAACGTCCCAGGTCCCTGTCCAGCCCTGCATCTCAATTGACTTGAATGGGACTGCCTGCATGGGGATTCATGGAACACCTGTGCTGCAACGTGGGCAAACAAGGTCCATGCACGGGCATATGCCTATGTTTTCTCAATGCTCATATAAATGAGACCCTTGACAGCAGAAGAATCTTCCTAACAGGAATAGAGACATCAATAAAAATTCAACAGAGGTACTAACTATCTGCAGTCATCTCATCGATGGGGACACAGGCAGCAGTAGCAGGTGATCCCTGATGACGTCAGACGTGATAATACAACGTTGGGTGTGGGTGGTAATTTCCGTTCAGCTGAAACACAGGTGGAGCGCAAACCGGCGATTCCTTTATATTACATGCTACTCAGTACTCAGGGGCGGTGCGCAGTGATGCCGAGCAGGAAAGCAGGGGAAGAAAAAGCTGTTGCTCGTCTGGAAGCACTGCCCGCCATAGATGGGGTAAGTGCCAGGTTCCTAACTGACCGACTGAACCAGGGGGGATGCAGGTTACCCAATCAATGCCCCCCCCCACATTTTTTTTTTTTTTACTACCAGCCGCCACTGATGCTACTCATTGTCTTCTTTGATGTAAATGCAATATAGCCTTTTTTTCAATAACATTTTTTAAATAATACACCATGAGAGTGTTCTCTCCTCTCCCTCTTTATATGGTAACACTGGAGCTCTGAATATATGGTATCTTTATGTACATTGAATGAATGTCAACATCGCTTTGGATTGCATTTCTGTGACCTCATGTGAGATATCATGGAGCGTTTCCATGTGTGCATTTGACTCCCTGTAATAGAGCAACTAAGTCTGGTGAGTTAATAGTGTGTCTGCATGCTGGTGGAGAGGAACCTTTCCTATAGTCACTGATTACGTCACTCGTATTTGGGATTTATTAATGAACTTCATAATTTTTATTAAAGAATATGTGCATTCATTTGTTCATTCACTATGGTGATGTGTACTTTATGATATATGAGCATGTTTTTTTCATTTTTTTTTTTTTTTTCACATTTTATCAGTAGCACATTGACAGACGTGCTAACCTTTCCCTACTTTGACAAAAAAATAAATAATAGTTATTGGCTGGAGTTTTATACCATTTACAAATACACCCATAGATCCATAGAGGTATGCCGTACTCACCAAATTCTGCCGTCAGCGCTGGGGATGAGCGGAAAGTCTTATTTTCCACAAAGTCCTGTGATTTTGGTGAAATGCATTGGAGGCAACGTGAAACGTCAAAATAGGGTGCTTTAGGGTGCTTTTATGGGCACAATAGATTTAAATATTTCTCGAATGTTACAGACGCTTCATTGAAATTTCTTAGATCTGTTCTTGTGCCAAAAATGGCCCTTCATTAGCTTTAGTTTTTTTATTTTTTATGTTATTTTACTTTAATGAAAATAATAGAACAGAAAGTGAGAAAAAAGTAAAAAAAAATGTAAGATAAAATACACAAATAATGCTTAAAGGGGTTGTAAAGTTTGGTATTTTTATTTTCTAAATAGGTTACTTTAAGCTAGTGCATTGTTGGTTCACTTACCTTTTCCTTTGATTTCCCTTCTAAATGTTTATTTTTTCTTTGTTTTCTTTGTCTGAATTTCTCACTTCCTGTTCCTCCTCAGTAAGGTGTTCATTAAGCTGTTCTAAATGACTTTCCACTGCTCGGATGATGGTGGAAAGCTTACTGAGGAGAAACAGCAAGTGAGAAATTCAAACAAAGAAAAAAAACATTTAGAAGGGAAATCGAAGGAAAAGGTAAGTGAACCAACAATGCACTAGCTTAAAGGAACCTATTTAGAAAATTAAAGACGAACCTTTACAACCCCTAAAAGTGATACTAAAGGTTCAAGTTTTTTTTTTTTTTAACAAACAAACATACTTAGAGTGGCTCCGATCGTTCTCTTCTGGGGTCCCACGGCGGATCTCGCGGCTCTTCCCCACATTAGATAACCCTCTCTGGTAAGCTCTCTCCCGAAGGTGGTTACTTTGTGGGCGGACTCCCATGCCATACAATCGGGGTCCATAGACACAGGGTGTATGACTCGGCCGTGTCATTGGATTTGATTGACAGCAGTGGGAGCCAATGGCTGCGCTGCTATCAATCTATCCAATGAAGAGCCGAAAAGCCATGGAGAGAGGGATGTGGGATCGCGCCCACGGAAATTTGGGGCTCAGGTAAGTAAAACGGGGCGCTGGGGGGGGGGGGGGGGGCGAACACTGAAAAGTGTTTTTTTCACCTTAATGCATAGGAAACACAAGGGTTTACAACTCCTTTAAATACACACACACAATAAAGAAAAAACACAAATATATAGAACACTAAATGAAATAAAGAAACTACCCTTTAAATTAAACACCATAAACAAAATTTAGATTAAGAAAAGAAAATTGCCTAAACAACTCAATGAACGAAGTTGAGAGGATCTGCTTTGGTGGAATTGAAAAAAAATCAGTTAATTTCTCAATCTTAATTGAATCACCCTTCCAATCCCTAGTATTACAGAATCTAATATGTGCCAAGAAATCATTCCTTACACCACTGCACAGCCACTGGTCTAACTGTGGACTGGGGACAGATCGGATCCATGGATTGATGTTGTGAACACCAAATTCTGACATTACTAAACCATGCATCATTTTTCCAGTGGGCAGTTGCCCAGTTTTACTAGAACTCTGCATGCTTTATGTATTGAGTAATTGATTTTTCTTTAAAAGATTCAGATCAAAGCAAATTGAAATAACTTGCTCCCCAGCACAGTTGAATATTCCCGAATGACATTAATTGATAGATTTAATTTTTTGCCTCGATTTGCTTAAGTTATGTAAGTGCATAATATTTTTTATGTATATTACTGTATGTAGCCATGTGCTTTTCTAAATAGAGAGCAAGTTAGAACTCAGTGCTATAGTGGCTCTCTATGCCTTCACTGAAGGGACATGCTAGACTTAGCAGCACTGTCTGCCTCCCACCAGCAGGGAGGCAGACAAGCCAAAGGAGCTCCATACATTTGTAAGCTGGCCACATTGTCAGGCCCCGTACACACGATCAGACATGTCCGATGAAACATGTCCGACGGACCGTTTTGATCGGACCACGCTGAAGTGGTCTATTGGTCTGATGTGTGTACACATCATCGAACAAAAATCCCATCGGACCAGAACGCGGTGACGTAGAACACCACAACGTGATGAAAAAACGAAGTTCAATGCTTCCAAGCATGCGTCGACTTGATTCTGAGCATGCGGGGGTTTTTGGTCCGATGATTTTGTGTACTAACCATCGAACCTGTCCGACGGACAGGTTTCCAGCAGATAGGTTTTAAAGCATGTTTTGAAACTTTGGTCCGCTGGAAAACGGTCCGATAGGCCGTATACACGATCGAACATGTCCGCTGAAACTGGTCTGCGGACCAGTTTCAGCGGACATGTTCGATCGTGTGTACGCGGCCTTAGTTGAAGTCCTGCATGAGAGCCATGCTGTCAAATCCTATGAACCACAGTACTCACAAGGAGACAGTGTGAGGGAAGAGGAATGGCTGTATTTCTTGGGCTGCATAGCAGAGAGTTTCCTCTTTTGCTGCATAGAGACCTGCCTTTCTGGGTGTGTGCCCTCACCTGACACAAGCCCATGACCTGATCCAAAGATTTGGGTTCTGTGTTCTGGGAATCAGAGAGAGAGAGAGAGTGAATAGGCTTGAAAGGGCTGAGCTATTGGCGATACATAGACCTTTGCTGCAGAGAGACCAGAGCATTATATACCTGTAGGCTGAGGAGAACATCTGAATAGTGAGGCCATTCTGCTGTGAATGGCGAGAGGGCTCTGCTGCCATAAACCATTTTGTGGCTAGTAGGGACTGAGCAAATAGAGACTAGACACTAGACTTTTGACTAGCAGTCTTTACGACTGCATGTAGACTATATTTTTGTAGGACACCATATAGACTGGGCCCCAACGTTACCGGGCTGAAGAACCAGGGCAGGACTTTCTCGTTAGCTGCTCTATTAGGTTTTCATTTGCTGCCACAAGTAATACAAGACTTTTGTAGTAAAACCTGGGTTTTAGCATTGTTCACCATCGTAGTTATTGTAATTCATGCCATTACATTGTGCGGAATGGTAGTTTATCAAATATAGATTACTCCTGCTACCCGTAGAATCGTCCAGGACTTCATTGAGGGACAAAAAATCCAAAACATACATGTGAAAATATCTACCATAAGCATTATTTGACCTTCTTTGAAAAAAGAGGTCATATCTTTCTGGTGAGTGAGGTGTGCGTCTGTCGGGAAGAGGATAAACACCTTTTCTCCGGTGGCACTGAGCACTTTGGTCATTATTATGGAATTTGATATTATTGTATTTGGGTTATGTGATATATTTTTTATAAATCCCATCTTTGACAGCTATCGCATCCGCCAGAAGTCCTTATCCCTTTTTTTGCCTCTAAAGTCAGGTTTAGCTGTTTTATATCCTGACACCCATGCACACTTTGTTAATTTCTTTGTTAATTTTTCTAAATAATAAAACTATATTTTATAAAGGAATTCTGGGGGCCACCTTTTGCAGAGGGGATAGGGGCAATTGCCCTTTTCCCCCTTATAAATCCAGCACTACATGGAACAGGCCTATGCTTGAATCATGAAGTTGTCTCTGCAGCATTAACAGCTTGAGGACCGCAGCACGCAGATATACATCTGCAGAATGGCACAACTGGGCACAAGGGCGTACATATACGTTCCCTTTAAGAGCCCAGCCGCGGGTCGCTTAGCGGTCCTCAGCTCCGTGACCCGATTGCCGCCGGTGTCCCGTGATCGGGTCACAGAGAGGAAGAACGGGGAGAGGTAAGTGTAAACAAACCTCTCCCCGTGCTTCCTAGTATGGCTGTCACTGATCGTCTGTTCCCTGTTATAGGGAACGACAATCAGTGAGGTCACACGCACAGCCACGCCCCCCTACAGTAAGAATCACTCTCTTAGGGCATGCTTAACCCTACAACGCCCCCTCCTGGTTAATCCCGTCACTGCCAGTGTCATTTTTATAGTAACCAGTGCATTTTTATAGCACTGTTCGCTGTAAAAACGACAATGGTCCCAAAATAGTGTCAAAAGTGTCCGATGCATTCATCCTCCTCTAGGAATGGGCTGCTTCATTTTGGTATCCAAACTCTGGTTTACAAGCTGTTAGTGAGCTCTACTTTTTTCAAGCCACATTCACACAAATCTCCCATCTACAACTCCTGCAGAGTAACTGCATACAAAAGAATTGAGTATTGTCTGTGTGCAATTTGCAAATGATAGAAACAATCATCTGCTTCATCAAAGGCACTTATAGAAAAAAGAAAATCAGTTGTAAAGACGCTTGGGAATCACCTTACTGTCTACATATCAAACTTCAGACACAGGTAATCATTTCTATTACAAGAAGGGAACAAGTCAATTTTTTTTTTAAGGAAAGCTACAAGCAAAACACAATATTCAGCAGTCAATAATTTCGAACATTTGACGTGTGTAGGCGGATTGTTTTTGTACATGCTTGTTGGTAAAAAAGCTCATGATCCACATTGGATTTTGGCTTCTTACTTAAATGTTAATTTTCCACTGCAGGCTTGAATTCGGTTGGCCATTACAGATAAAGCAGATGGTTATTGCTTCACACATTTCAATAAATTAAGCCCCTTGACTCTAACCTGATTGATAGCTGTAAAAAAAAAAGAGAACCTGTACTCCCATTTAACATTTTAAAAGTAAGTCCTGCTTGAGAGCAAGCAGCACATGTTGCCTGCTATAACTAAAAACATGCATTGGTGCCCCTTTCTGATTTAGTTTTACTTTGTTACCTATGGACTAACTTCATGGTTAAGCCCTGCCAATTGCCAGTAACTAGAAAGAGATTTGAAAAGGGCATTAACACCCTAAATGTACCCAGACGCAAAAAAGCAGGCAGTGGTTCAACTGAGAAAAAAAAGGGCAAAGAACGATAAACAAATGCAGGAAGTTTTTTTACTCCTTGGTAAAAGTCCATAAAAGTCACTGTGGCATGGAGTTCATATTATGGCAGCATCAGCAGTCTCTCTTCCAAGCAGGATCTGGGGAGCCTCCCACCAGAAAACCATGTATAAAAAAAAAAAATCCTCTATAAATCCCTCAGTCAGCTTAGCTTACTGTCCACTAGTCTCCTCTCCCGATCTGATAGCTGCAGGGGGAGGTGCTGGGAAACTTCCGCTGACGTCAGCTGGGAAGAGGAGAGTAGGAGAACTGCGCTCTCAAGTAAGCTATTATACTGCATATTTTTATAAATTACATCCACTGGTGAGCTTAAAGTGGAGGTTCACCCTAAAAACAGTTTTCTAACATTACATTCAGCATACTTCCGACATGTACAGTATGCTGTTTGTTTTGTTTTTCTCGCTGTACATACCGTATTATTGTTCTTTTCCACCCGGCTTCTGGGTACACACTCCCGCAGGAGTAGGCGTTCCTATGCATCGGCACAATGTCATCTGGGACTTAGCCCAGATGATTGACGTGCTTGATAAAAAACTTCCCCCCGGCGAATAAGGCGCCTCACAAGTTCCGAAAATAGCTGAACTGGGAGTCGGCTCTATACGGCGCTATATGGCCCCTATGCACAGACTAGGAGCCGTGTAGACGCAGGCGGCGTATAGAGCCAACTCCCAGTTCGGCTATTTTCGGAACTTGTGACAAGCCTTATTTGCTGGGTTTTTTTTTTTATCAAGCACGCCAATCATCTGGGCCAAGTCCCACATGACACTACGCCTCTTCATAGGAACACCTACTCCCGCGGGAGTGTGTACCTGGAAGTCGGGTGGAAAAGAACAATAATTCGGTATGTACAGCGGAAAAAATAAGAAAAACAGCATACAGTACATGTCGGAAGTATGCTGAATGTGATGTTTTTAGGGTGAACCTCCACTTTAATGATATATTTTAGAGGGAACTATAGAAGAAAAACACATTTTTTTTAGAGTAGGAGGGAAGGGGGAGGAGGATAGAGGGAGGCACAGACATAGGAGAGCAGGGCTGCGGGTGACGGAGGCATGTACGCTGATCATGGTGTCAGGGCTCAGCAGGCCTGATATATCGTGGTCAGCGTACAGAGGGGAGGGGACGGTAGAAACTGGCAATATCAGCCAGGTATTTTAGGTGATATGGGGGGCCAAATTACACAGCACAAGCAGTGTAAGGGAACAGTATCCAATTCGATTTTTTTTAGGTTAACAAACCTTTAAGAGTAGCAATTATTAAAACATATTAGTAAAATGAAAAAAAAAAATGCACTCGCGTTTTAAAAGAAAAGCATATCAATAGATCTCCAACAGATGACAACCTTCCAGGTGGTCAATGGTGAGCAAGCCTCACCATCTGGATGTGATGTAAGGTGCTTGGAACCAGGAAGTTGATCAGGGGAACATCAGGAAGAGCCAGCAAAAGCAGCAGCTGAGTGTGTATATCACATGGATAAGAACCACTGTGGACAGCAGGGAAAAGTGTGACCCTCTTTTTCAAAGCTTAAAGGTTTGACAAAGGGGGCCACACACCCTGGTGTGGTTATGCATGTCGGGGTGTGGCCCTGTTGGAAGGCAGCATCATTTAAAATAGTTTTTGGTATTTTTACTCCCTGAAGGGTACAGGCAGATGGCCCCCAAGTTGGAATGTAACCAATTACGCCTCTGACTGCGCATTACAAAGCCGGGCTCCGGTCTGGCTAGGGCGAGAAGGTGGGAATCATTGTTTAATCACTCTTCAATCTTCAAAGAGAGCTATGGCTGCCAAGATAATTGATGACAAAAATCAAAAGAGAAACAGATACCTGGGGATGATACATTAACAATGCTGCCCCTAGAGGCCAATACGGCAAGATGGATAGTAATATAATCTATTGAGGAGGACTGCCCAGTGAACACACTGATTTGTTAAAAAAACAAGTTGGGCTGGCAATGGGGTGGGTCTGGATGATGTGTGATTGTGGGATTGAGGTTTAAAAAGGACTGTCTAAAACACAGAGCCCTCTATTGCCATGCAGAGCCTAGTCAATGAGACATTGGGGGTGATTTACTATTGAAGCTGCGCTGCGCCGGTACATGCCTTAATACGTGCGCTGGATGAAGCCTTAATTAGGCGCATGAACCGGCCGCAGCAGCAGCGCGATGCAATTGATTAGTAAAGCCGCCGCCGAATCCCTGTTAAAGTCTATGGGGGAAATCTTATTTGTTAATTTTAAAGGCTAATCTGCAAGTTTTGTACAAAAAAGTGTTTGGGGACCTCAGTCCTGCCCCAGGTGACATGTACCAATGTTTTTTTTATTTTTTTAAACGGCCGTTTTTTCGGGAGCAGTGATTTTAATAATGCTAAAAGTGCAACAATAAAAGTGTAATATTTCTTTAAATTTCGTACTATGGGGGGCTCTAATGTCAGCATGTGAAAAAGTGCATGTTTCCCGTGGTTAGAAATGTCTCTGCACAAAATGACATTTTTCAAAGCAAAAAAGCCATTTAAAACTGACTCGCGGCAATAATGAATTGTCGGCTCCCGGCAATTACAGGAGAATTCATTCTTAAAAAACAGAAAAAAAAAGTGTGGGGGTCCCCCCAAATTCAATAACCAGACCCTTTAGGTCTGGTATGGATATTAAGGGGAACCCTGCCGTCACTTTAAAAAAAAAATTACGTGGGGTTCCCCCCAAATATCCATAACCAGACCCTTCAGGTCTGGTGTGGAATTTAAGGGGAACTCCACCCCAAATTTAAAAAAAAAATGGCGTGGAGTCCCCCCTAAAATCCACATCAGATCCCTTATCCGAGCACGTTGACCTGGCCGGCCGCAGAAAAGAGGGGGGGACAGAGCGCGCCCCCCCTCTCCTGAACCGCACCAGGCCACATGCCCTCAATATTGGGAGGGTGTTTTGGGGTACCCCCCAAAACACCTTGTCCCCATGTTGATGAGGACAAGGGTCTCTTCCCCACAACCCTTGCCCGGTGGTTGTGGGGGTCAGCGGGCAGGAGGCTTATCAAAATCTGGAAGACCCCTTTACAAAGGGGCCCCCCAGATCCCGCCCCCCCCCCCCCTGTGTGAAATGGTAATGGGGTACCTTGTACCTCTACCATTTCACCCAAAAAAAATGTAAAGGGTTAAAAACGACAAGAGCCGGTTATTGACAAGTCCTTTATTATCTTCTTTCTTCTTCTTTTCTTCTTTCCTTCGGGTTTCTTCCTCCATCTTCTTCTTCTTCCTCTGCTTCTGTCTTGGGTCTTCTATTCCCGCATCTTGACCGGCGTATTCTTCCATCTTCTTCTCCTCCCGCTGTTCTTCTCGTCCGCATCTTCTTCTTCTTCTTGTTCTTCTTCGCCGGAGCCGCCGCTTCCAATTGAAATCCCCGCTGTCTGCCGGACCACGCCCCCCTCTGACGCCACGGGCGGATAAGGGGTCTGGTGTGGATTTTAGGGGGGACTTTTCTTCTTTCCTTCGGGTTTCTTCCTCCATCTTCTTCTTCTTCCTCTGCTTCTGTCTTGGGTCTTCTATTCCCGCATCTTGACCGGCGTATTCTTCCATCTTCTTCTCCTCCCGCTGTTCTTCTCGTCCGCATCTTCTTCTTCTTGTTCTTCTTCGCCGGAGCCGCCGCTTCCAATTGAAATCCCCGCTGTCTGCCGGACCACGCCCCCCTCTGACGCCACGGGCGGATAAGGGGTCTGGTGTGGATTTTAGGGGGGACTCCACGCCATTTTTTTTTAAATTTGGGGTGGAGTTCCCCTTAAATTCCACACCAGACCTGAAGGGTCTGGTTATGGATATTTGGGGGGAACCCCACGTAATTTTTTTTAGAAAATTGACGGCGGGGTTCCCCTTAATATCCATACCAGACCTAAAGGGTCTGGTTATTGAATTTGGGGGGACCCCCACGCTTTTTTTTTTTTGGTGTTTTTTATGAATGAATTCTCCTGCAATTGCCGGGAGCTGACAATTCATTATTGCCGCGAGTCAGTTTTAAACGGCTTTTTTCCTTCAGAATGTAATTTTTCACATGCTGACATTACACCCAGGGGGGTACAGGCAGTACACCTGTAAGGGGCCCGGGGGTCCAGAGGTGCCCAGATGCCTGGAGGCCCCCCAGCGCCCCAGATGGTAACCCCCCTCTTTTTTTTTTTATATATATTTTTTAGTTTATTTTTTTAGTATTTTTTATTAAAGGGCCAATTTTTGGAATTAATTTTTTTTTTAGCAGTCCGGAGGTCCCCAGGGGCCCAGAGGCCCCCAGGGCCCCGGGTGGCAACCCCCCATATTTTTTGTTATTAAAGGGCCAATGTTTTTTTTTAGGGGTCTGGAGGTCCCCAGTGGCCCGGAGATCCCCAGGGCTCCAGATCACAACCCCCCCCCCCTTTTTAAAAAAAAATACAAAAAATTATATATTTTTATTTATTTTTTTGTTATTTTTTTAACATATATATATATATATATATATATATATATATATATATATATATATATATATATATATATATATATATAATATAATTATGAAAGGGCCCAGAGGGCCCCAGATGACAACCTTTTTGCTTATAAAAATGTTATAAACATTTTCCCCAGGTTGTTTTTTTTTCTTTAATTTATTTTTTAAAGTGTATTTTGTGCGTGAAGTCGAGAGAGAGGAGCTGGACTGCAGGAGTTGCAATCGCCATCCTTCTCCATGGCCCCGGTGGCAATGGCGGGTGTGAGGGGGGGCCTCCCACTCACCCCACCCTACCTGCTACACTTGGGAGCCCGATGGGACAGAGAGACTCCCCCTATGAGGGAGTCTAGCCCACCCAGCCAGCCCTGTAGGTCCTTCGCCTCTCTTTATTTTAGGAGACCTCATGGCCAAAGTGCGTTCGTGTGCGTGCAAGTGTGGTGTTTTTTTTTTGGGGGGGGGTGGGCGTACTAAGCACAGGCGTACCTTGCATAGCAAACCCACCGGGAGCCGGGCTGAGACCACCAAACTCAATTCCGAGACCGGGATCCGAACCCTTGGCTGCAGAGGTGAACGGCTTGTCAGCGCAGTGCCATTCACGTTGAGCCACCACAGCTCCCACCCCATGTTATTTTTGTTTAGATATTTTTTTAGTTATTTTTTATTAAAGGGCCCAGAGCTCCCAAGGCAACCCCCTTTTTTTAATATATATTTTTCTATATTTTTTTTTTTGTAAAGGAACCCCCCGCTTATCAAATTGCAGCAGCCCCCCCCCCTCTCAATTTCAGGCGGCAGCACCCCCCCTGTTCTCTGCTCCAGGGGGCCCATGCCTGAAGCTGTGTAAGGGGCCCCTAATTCCTGATGGCGGCCCTGATTCCCCCCCCCATGGTACGAAATTTCAAGGAATTTTTAACTTTTATTGTTGCACTTTAACCACTTCCATACCGCGCCTATTCTGGCACTTCTCTCCTTCATGTAACAATTATATTTTCTTCCTTGAAAATTACTCAGGACCCCCAAACATTATATATATTTTATTAACAAATACCCTAGGGAATAAAATGGCGGCCATTTTTTCTTACAAATTTCCAACGGTATTTTTGCCAAAAAATTTCAAACATTTTTTATTTTTTTGGCTTTCAAAAAAAAAACCTGTTTCATGAATGACAAAATAAGAAAGCAGTAAAGCTAGCCCAATTATTAGGGATAAGGTGAAAGATGATGTTACAACGAGTAAATAGATACCTAACTTGTCACGCTTTCATATTGCGCACACTCATGGAATGGCGCTAAACTTCGTTATTAAAAATCTCCATAGGCGACGCTTGACTTTTTTTTCAGGTTACCACTTTTGAGTTACAGAGGAGGTCTAGTGCTAAAATTATTGCTCTCACTCTAACGCACGCTATGATACCTCACATGTGGGGTTTGAAGGATGTTTACATATGTAGGTGGGACTTGCATGCGTGTTCGCTTCTGAGTGCGAGCTACTAGGGACAGGAGCATTTAAATTCCTTTTTTTTCTTCTTTTTTTTACTTAATATTTTCATTTTTGCACTTGTTTGTCCCTTTTTTTGTATTATTTTTCACTTTTCTTCCTATTACAAGGAATGTAAACATCCCTTGTAATAGGACTAGTATGTGACAGGTCCTCTTTATAGAGAGGCGGGGTCAATTAGACCCCACATCTGTCCTCCAAGCTGGAAAGCATGGAATTGGTAAAAAAAAAAATACATATTTTAAATAAACTGTACTTCACTATGGTGGTTTCCCCTCTCCCTCCTTCATGAGAGTGTTTGATTCCGGGAAACATAGAGCTGCGCAGCTGAATCATTCAACTGGTTTAGTGACCGACTGCTGTATTTGACCTTTTCTAAACAATCAGGTCAACACCATGCGGTAAGGAGCCATCCATTAGTGCACATTTGGGGGATCTTCTTGGTGGAGGTGGACACCTTTTACAATGAATTTTCAACAATTTGCATCTGAGAAAGATTAGCCTTGATTGGACTTTATCTAACACTCTTTGAATGGACTTGAGTTTATTTATTTATTCATTTATTCACTTTTTTTTTTTTTTTGTACAATCTATTTTTATTTCACTATTTTCAGTGTGTTGCTGCTCACTAAGTCTGCTATTGTTGGTTCAGACGGACCATTTATTAGATTTCACTTTATTGTTTATATTCTTATATTCAATATTAGCGCCCCCTCCACTTACCATTACTGTTCAGTTCAGACCTTTGATGAGGTCTCTATCTTAGGGGAGCTGCTTATTCACTATAATTATATGTTGTTGTCACATTAATTTTTATTGGCGCGAGATACCACACCTTTTAAAAAAAAAAACATCTCAGGCTTTCAGCTGCGATCATGTTCGTTCAGCACAGTGGTGTAGTGTGTAGCATGTTCACCTAGCAGCAAAAGGGTTGCTGGTTCGAATCCCGCCCGTGACACTATCTGCCTGGAGTTTGCATGTTCTCCCTGTGCGGGTTTCCTCCCACAATCTAAAAACATGCTGTAAATTGGATCCTATCTAAATAAGCCCTAATATGCAGTAGGATATTTAGGTTTTGTGCTGCCCTAGGCCTGACCAAATTTTGGCACCCCCTAATAGAAAAATAACCCAACCTTCCTGTCAAGGCCACACCCTGTTTTTTTATGACCCACCCAGGAATTTTCAGGGGACACACACAAGTTCTGGGGGGGGCGGGGGCACAGGAGTCCCTTAATTTGCCTAGTTTTTCGATCACTTCCTGTTTGGCTATGGGGCAGGAAGTGAAGGCCAATCTCCCCAAACGGACAGGGATAATACAAAATAAACTGACAGAGCTTCTAACCCCCCCCCCCAACTCTATCCAAAATGAAAGAAAACAAAAAAATAAAAGTGATGATTATAGTTCCAGTTTAACCCCAAATTTCAGATCATTTTATTGAGGGGCTTAAGAAAATATAACCATGCCAATAGGCCAGGATCCAGCGTTGCTAATATGTATGAATGTGTGTTAGGGACCCCCACAAACACCACCCAATGTTAAATCAACAATTTTCTTGTTTGTTTTGGGGATGCCTGCACCCCTGATAGGGTAAAGACACCTCACAAATGTTGTCACTTTCTACTTAATTCATTCACTTCCTGCCACATAGCCAAACAGGAAGTGAGGGAAAAACCTGAGTAATGTTTTGCTGGGGACACACAGATCAATCTAAATAGTTTCCCATTTTGGAAATTGCATTTTGCTGTGTACACCCCAAATTAGTATAGATCTTGGACTTTGGGGTCCATTTACTAAAGGCAAATCCACTTTGCACTACAAGTGGACAAGCAAGGAAGAAAAATAAAAACTTGGCGGGATTGGAAGTTAAAACCATCAGTGCTTCCCTTCTGATTTTCATTGCCTACGCTTCTACTGCAGAGCGGCTTTGCCTTTACTAAACCTCAAAGTAACTAATCATTTGGGGTGTACACTGCAGTGCAATTTGCTTAATGGGGACACTAGTTAGATTGACCTGTGTCCCGAAGAAAAGACCATTGGTAGGGTTTTAACCTCACTTCCTGTTCAGCTGTGTGACAGGAAGTGAAGCCAATTATAAGAAAAGGGACACAAAGCCCAACCTAAAAACACTAGCAGGGGTTCAAACACTCACTTGGCTTCCCTCAAACAACCCACAATTAGAATAGGATTGTCTTGTGCTAGTTTCAAGTACAGCGCTGTAAATCAGCACTTCAAGCCTGTCCACGAATACACCACCCCCCCCACCAACAGGCCCTGTTTGCAGGTTTTCCTACATCTTGCACATGTGCTTTAAAAAGTCAGTCTGGCCATCAATTATAGGAAACAATACTTACCGCTTTGTCCTTCCTTTTCTGGTGACTAAACATTTCATGCATACACACCAGGAAAGAACTTAGAGACAAATCACACTTGATGGTTTAGGCCCAAACTATTTCAGCTGCAGCTGTTGAAATCCATAGCATGAAAAAAATATCACAAAACAAACTTCAAAATTTGAAAGTAATTTTATTGGTCCACAAAACAAGGAAAGCAAAACAAAAAATTACAAAATAAACACACAAAAAAAATATAAAAAAACCTAAAAACAAAAAAGACCAACGTTTATTTCACACAGTCATTGGAAAATAAATCATGCTTTTGAAATAACAGGATAGACCCACAGGATTAAAACATTAGTCATTAACATCTTGAGAAACATTTAGCAAAATTATGCAGCAGACAAAACATCAAAAAAACAAAACTTGCTCCAAAACATCTCTGTTGCGCTCCGCCATTACTTCCAGCCAGCAAGTCTGCCCCCTCTGAGGGCAGCCGACACGTGCACTATCCACGCTTTTTATAACATGTGTGCTAATGAACCAATTGGAAACACATGAAGAAATGTCAGCCTCTAGTTTGTGTGCACTTGTAACTGCTTACACCTGTTAAGGATGTCCTTAAATTACTAAGCCAAAAAACAAGCTTTCTGAGCATGCTCAGAAAGATGCATGTCATTTTCAGGGTCAAACACCCAGCTTATTTTTCGATTCGATTATTGTTCGAGCATGCCCAGTTCACTCGAAATGCATTACCAGAATCAAATCTACAATGGCGGATGAAAGCATTAGAGGTGTTTTATTTTTTTTTGGTCCCCCTCAACTGATGCTTTACAACCTGAAGGTCTTATAGAATTTTTACGTAACAAACATAAATAATAATAATCTCACATGTGTGGTTTGAAGGATGTTTCCATATGTGGGCGGGCCTTAAATGTGTAAGTCCCGCCCACATATTTAACCCCCGTTCAAACCCCACATGTGAGGTATCATAGCGTACGTTAGAGCGAGAGCAATACTTTTAGCACTAGACCTCCTCTGTAAATCTAAACTGGTTACCTGAAAATAAATAAAAAAGTGTTGCCTATGGGTATTTTCAAGTACTGAAGTTTGGCGCCATTCCATGAGTGTGTGCAATATTAAAGTGTAACATGTTGGCTATCTATTTACTCGGTGTAACATCATCTTTCACGTTATGGCCATAAATTGGGATAACTTTAGTGTTTTCTTAATTTGTAACCACTTGAGCCCCAGACCATATTACTGGTCACTGACGGGGCCAGTTTTTGCATTTCAACACTGTGTCATTTTAACTGACAATTGCGTGGTTGTGCGACGTGGCCCCCAAACAAATTTGGCATCCTCTTTTTTCCCCCCAACACAATTTTATTTTTTTGTATTTGGTGGTATTTGATCACCTCTGCGTTTTTTCTTATTTTTGCTTGAACCAAAAATATAGCGACAATTTTGTAAATAAAAAGACAACTTTTTTACTGTTTGCTATAATAAATCTCCCCCAAAATATATTCAAAAACTTTTTGCCCTCAGTTTAGGCCGATACGTATTCTTCGACATATTTTTGGTTCCAAAAAATCGCAATAAGCGTTTGATTGGTTTGGGCAAAAGTTATAAGTAGGGGTTGGTCTTATGGTTTTTTTAGGAATATATTTTTGTTTTACTAGTAATGGTGGCGATCATTGATTTTTCTGGCTACTGCAACATTGTGGTGGACACATTTTTGTGAGCTTTGGCATTTTTCTAGCGAGCAATGGTATACAAATGCATTGCTTACTATAAAAATGTCACTGGCAGGGAAGGGGTTAACACTAGGGGCGAGGAAGGGGTTGATTATGTTACCTGGGTGTGTTCTAACTGTAAAGGGGGTGGGACTGTCTAGGGGAAATGACAGATCGCTGTTCATACATTGTATGGACAGACGAGCAGGCATTCCCCCCCCTGACAGGACCGGGATAAAGGGGAACTCCACACCAAATTAAAAAAAAAAAACGGCGTGGGGATCCCCCTCCAGGTGCACAACAGGCTCTTAGATTTGATCTGGAACATAAGGGGTTAAACCCACGCCAAAAACGGCGTGGGGTTCCCCCTCAGATCCAGACCAAACCCTTCTCCCAGGCACGCAGTCTGGCCGGACAGGAAAGGGGGTGGGGACGAGCGAGCGCCCCCCCCCTCCTGAGCCGTACCAGACCACATGCCCTCGACATGGGGGAGTGTGCGCTTTGGGGGAGGGGGGCACTGCCCCCCCACCCCAAAGCACTCTTGTCCCCATGTCGATAGGGACAAGAGCCTCTTCCCGACAACCCTGGCCGTTGGTTGTCGGGGTATGCGGGTGGGGGGCTTATCAGAATCTGAGAGCCCCCTATAATAGCCAACATGTGACCTTAACCCATGTGACATCACAGGGCATGATGGGAATGTGATGTCACATGGGTTAAGGTCA
This sequence comes from Rana kukunoris, assembly GCA_029574335.1. Lineage (NCBI taxonomy): Eukaryota > Metazoa > Chordata > Amphibia > Anura > Ranidae > Rana > Rana kukunoris. Next base: position 113,102,553 of record CM056059.1, on the reverse strand, counting down.
CATGTTGGCATAACCACCCCCACGCCCTATGCCAATATAAGTCCGTGCCCACCGCTCTGTCGGCATTTCAGCGCCGGACCTCGCCGTGTCAACATCGAATGGAAGAAGAAGCCCGCGAGTGTCACCCCGCGGCGGAAGACAGCGACAAGAAGCCCTGGCCCCAGGAGGAGCCAGGCAGAAGCCGGCGAAGCCCGCTGCCCTCCCTCCATAAGCAGGAGCTTCGTGGTGAAGGGGGCGGCGGCGAAAACGTCTAGAAATCCGGGGTGGGATGTGCGACCCTCACCCCGGTAGAAAACGTCGGAAGCCCGCTGCCCTCCCTCCATAAGCAGGAGCTTCGTGGTGAAGGGGGCGGCGGCGGAAGACAGCGACGAGAAGCCCGCCACGTCCAAGTCCTGGATGGGATGTGTGACCCTCATCCAGGCAGAAAAATTCGAAGGGGGCGGCGGCGGAAGACCCTCGAAGTTGAAAACAGTTTCACCAGGTGAATGGGTAGGGGTACGATGTACCCCATACTCATTCACATAGGGTGGGGGCCCGAAATCTGGGGGCCGCCTTATTATAGGGGCTCCCAGATTCTGATTGGCACCCGCCCGCATACCCCGACAACCAATGGCTAGGGTTGTCGGGAAGAGGCTCTTGTCCCGATTGACATGGGGACAAGAGTGCTTTGGGGGAGGGGGGGGCAGTGCCCCCCTCCCCCAAAGCGCACACTCCCCCATGTCGAGGGCATGTGGTCTGGTACGGCTCAGGAGGGGGGGGGGGGGGGGCGCTCGCTCGTCCCCACCCGCATTCCTGTCCGGCCAGACTGCATACCTGGGATGAGTGCTTGGTACGGATCTGGGGGGGAACCCCACACCGTTTTTGGCGTGGGTTAACCCCTCACGTTCCGGACCAAGCCAAAGAGCCTATTATACCCCTGGGGGGGAACCCGCGCCGGTTTCAAATTTGAAATTTGGCGCGGAGTTCCCCTTCAGTGTCAGCGCAGCCCAAGAACAGCTCGGAGATTCCCGTGCGTCACTTCAGGCAGCGCAAACGTTGCTACGCTGCTTGGTATTTACCAAGAATTTCCCGGCGTACTGAAGAGGCGCACGGAAAGCCCCGATTTTTCCCTCTGCGCATGCCCAGTATGCAAAAGAACCTTCCGATGTTCTGGCGTACTTTGCAAGCGCACGGGGATCGGGTCTCAAAAGTCACTTTCGCTTTCAATTCGGCCCGCCACACACGTTCAAACACATGTCACCTCACTTCCCCTGCATCACCCCCCTCCCTCCCCTCATAAACTCCCGCCCGAATCCCCGATGTTTACAGAACTAAATGCCGTACGCCAGCTCTGTACTGGCGTGCCGTGCGCCCTCTCCTGGGCGCATTAGGCAGTTTAGTAAATGAGGAAACACGCTGCACTGGCAGCGTGTTTCTTTTGTAAATGTCAAAAACAGTTTTACTCCTGCTTGTGCACCATGAGTCATGGCGCACAGGCTTGGTAAATCAGCCCCTATGTCTACAGGATTGTGATAAGTATTTTTGATATTCTGCTGTTTAGTGTTTGATGTTAGCATATTCCTATTTTCTGGGGAAATAAATGAAAGATATTGTTTTAATAAGCAGTGTGTTTACTTTCATAGATAACCTTATATCAGTGTGCTTATCAGAGTCTTAATAGACTAGCTAATTATAGGCTTAGACAAGTTAATAAATATATGCAATAGATAGAGGGAATCCGTAAACACCTTTCAGAAGAATAGTTATATACTGTAGTTTATATTAGATTGTATAATATTGCATTATTTACCTCAGGCCCATATTGTCAAAACTTAAAGGTTTGTTAACGGGGCCACCTTGGCATTTAAATTTCCTACTGTAGCCAAAAATACAAAAAGGCATTAGCATTACCCTTAACACAATTTTTTTTCCCCAGAATTTTTTTATTATAGGGTGCTGCAATTGTCAATGCCAAAGGCAAAATCTTCTCCTGGTAAAATCCAACAGAGGGAACCACTAATTCACCCCAAGACCCAAGATGCGAATCCTCCTTACCATTAATTATTTTACAATTTGTAAAGTAATGTAACTTATGTCCATAATTGGTGAAGGTTTTGAGACAAATTATTATTTAAATATGTCAGCAAAGTTACAATTAATGCTAACATAAATTATAAGCCTCATATTTGATATGCTCTATGGATTTCCCTTCCTTTTTGTTTTAATGTTTTGTTTATTTGTAATTATAATAAATGAAAAACAAAGTTCCCTGGAAGAATCTTTAGTCCAATTCCTTTGTGGTCCATTTTTCAGAATATAAAGTAAATTTTACTCAACTAATGAATCATGACTATTCCTGGCATTTCGGAGGCTTCTCACTATAATGATCTTTATATGGCTCCAGTTCATTCATGCTTATCCAGCTTTCGCAAGTTGCTGAAGGCTGACTAGTAAGAAAGTCTGTTCGGCACTTTCATTTTACAGTTTGAATTTCAGAAAAGAAATCGCCATTTAATGTTTTTTGTTCACAAATGCCATTTGACATTACAGTAAAAGTGTTTTGACCCTCGAATATTCGGTTTCCCTGCCCAAACACTCTCAATGACCTTCTGGTCCCCCCCAGTACCCATAACACATGCAGCCTTCCAAAGAATACATTTCAATGCAGATAGTTTTACAAAAAATGCATGCCTGGTTATATTTCCACCTTTTTTTTTATTTTATTTTTTGCTCCCTCTGCAGATTTCCCTTCACTTCCTGTCTTGGATTTGGGTACACAGCTGTAAATGAGAAGGAATATCCTCAAAGTGAGGGCAATTCCCTTCTTAGAATGTTGTAACCAGATTGTTTGTCCTCCTCATAGAAAATGTCTTGCTTTCCTGATAGCTCTAAAATGTAGGAGTTGCACTTACTTTCTGTTTCAAATATTTTATTGAATTTTATCATTATCAACAAAATTCCATTAACAGAGCATGTACAATAATATAGTAGAAAAAGGCGTAATCATTCAGGAAAGTAACTCTTATAAATGTAAATGAAAATAGATAACCTAGAGGGTTGTAGGATAAGATTATGTAACATGAAATGTCATAATCATAGCTTCATGGCAGCTATTTGACAACAAGTAACTGAGAAGTTAAGTTGATTGAAATAATATAATATAATTATGTCATCTATGAAGATAATAGAATAGAATTAAATGAACCTATAAAGAAATATAAAGTTAATGTGTTGTAGAATAGCTGGGGGAATAAATTAGGCTAAACCAGGGCCAAGCTTCTTCTCTTGGCTTGGCTTTATCTGGTGCGAAGGTCAAAAATCCCAACCATTCAAAGCATCTTCTATTACAGTTGGTATATCAGATAATTAACAAGAATAAACCTAGTAGAGGGGATAGGGAACAGAGGGGAGAGAGAAAGAAATGTCCTGCACTTACTTTTTCTCCGTCACAAGGATACATAGTGGAGTGACAGGGACACAGACCAATAGAAAAAAAACTAGCAGAGGTTTAACCCTTCCCTACTTTGGGCCTTACACACCTTATACAGTACATGTTATTGTGTTTCTAAATCCAAATCTTTTATTTTTTTAATTTATAGTTTTAGAAAGGCAAAGTTTAGCAACCCTTTTTATTGCTGCATGTGTTTCCACTGGAAAGATTATGTCTTGCTGAGTCACCTGGAATGCTGGACAGTTCTCTCAATGATCCTACCTTGAACCTTGTTTGTCCTGAACGTTTTTCTCCTCCCATGAACTTCCTGATTTAAAGAAGTAGTAAAGTTTTTCATTTTAATGTATTCTTTGCATTGAGATTTTGCGTTCTTTTAAAGGGAGATATGACTTTAAGGTTTGACGATCTACAAAGGTATTTTGAATTAGACAGATGTGGTAAACAGCCTTCATACATGTTGCAGATCGTTAATCATATAACCTGCTTTCCCAGACATGTAACTCATGCAGAATCCCATTACCATTGCAAATAATATTCTTGCATTGTTTTCTCTGGAACAGAAATCTGCTGTATCGGCATAATGAGAAGAACTGTTATCTCGAAGCTGGAAGAACACGAATATCATTCAGAGATGAATGTTGGATGGGGAGAACACATTAGAAGCCTTGAAGCAGAGAAAGCTCAAGGTTTCATAAGTGGAACTGTTTATTAAGGCAATAATATTGCTACTTAGCTTCATTAACGGGCCAAATGCCTAAACTTTCATTTTCACAGCTTTCTTGTTTCCTATTAGCATTAAAAATATTTGTGCAACACTGTTGGCCCCATTTCCATTTGCATCAATAGATTTCGAAGGCCATTACAATCTTGGCTTTTAATGGCATGATTGATGAGACTGTTTTAACCTTGGCTCTTACTTGCCAAAAATGTAGCATCATGTAGAATACTAAACACTTTTAATGAAGTGGCTACTGCATACTAGTTGCATTTTTATTTTACTCAATATAACCAGTTGTTTGCTGTGTCAGTGTCCTAACATGCTCTATAGCAGTTTTACCCTTAGCAGTGTGACAGCGATCCCACAATACCTATTCCTCTATTTCAACTTTAACCCCTGACAAATGGCTGGGCCAACCAATTGTGTAAAATGTGAGACTGTCAAAGACCTTAACCACTTTTGACACATTTTTGGGACCATTCACATTAATACAGCGAACAGCGATATAAAAACACACTAATTACTGTATAAATGTGACTGGCAAGGAAGGGGTTAAATGTGTATCCTTGGTGTGTTCTAATTGTGTGGGGGGAAGGGGACTGACTGGGGGAGGTGACCGATGCTGTGTGCCTATGTACAAGGGACTCAGCATCAGTCTCCTCTCCCTGACAGGACTGGAGCTTTGTTTTTACACACAGAGCTCCACGTCCCTGCTCCAAACTACCGATCGGCGGATACCTGGTGGACATCACGACCGCCAGGCACCTGCATGGGCATCTCAGGGACGCACCAGGTGCGCGCCACCATCGGCACGCGCGCGCCCCCCAGTGGCTGGAGGATTCGATGCCGTCAAATGACGGCGGCTGGGATATTCAGAGCCACTTTGCCGTTGGTCATTTGACTATGGGCGGGGATTCAAGTGGTTAAAGGAGTTGTAAATAAAACATTTGTTTTTGCTGAAATGACTGTTTACAGGCTACAGAGATATATTAGTTAACTGATTCCTTTTAAAAACGATTAAAATCAGATAAAAATCAATCATATAATGTACCTGTAGTTTCTAGTTTCGTTTTTGCATGTAGTTTCCTGCCTCTCTGCCTTACAGAGCATACAGAGCCATAGAGCAGTGATGGTTTGGAAAACAAAACTAGAAACTAGACACACAGTAATCACACCTCCTTGAAGTTAGTGACCACAGAGAGAAAGCTCCCAGTACTGTGGTTATCAAGAAAACAGGAAGTGTGGAGATCAGAGGAGAATTACAGCAACTTGAGAGCAAAAAAAAAAAACGAACAATGAGGACATGAAAACAGCACTGCATTAAGGTAAAGGAAGCTATTAAGATTAAAAAAATAATTCCTTTAAAAACCCTTTAGGGACTTTAGATTTCTGTGGTAGTCACTTCATAGATTGCTATTAACTGATTGTCGACTACTGTCATAAAGTGTGAAAATTGTTCTCCATACAATGACAACAAGGAAGTAACCACAGAAGTAATTTGGAACCATATAGAAAATCTGTAATACATTCCAAAACCATGTAATGAAAAGATGACCATATAAGTTGCAATCTGATTGTAAAATTTACCAAATGTTCTAAAGTAAGCAGCCCTTTCGAGGGTGAGCGCTACACTAAAAAATAAAAAGTTATGCCTTTAGTTCCACTTTAAAAGTCTTTGTTCTATTTTACTCTCTGATTAACTCACAGCATTCCCCTTGTTTTCATACTGCATGGAAAATACACTATATTGTCCACATCAGTGCCTAACCTGATGCTGCATCTTTAGGAGTTCTCTTCACTGGAACTAAGGGGCAAAGCCTAACCCCTGAAAAACAACCCTGCATCATAATCCCCCCTCCACCAAATGATTTGGACCAGTTCACAAAGCAAGGTCCATAAAGACATGGATGAGCGAGTTTGGGGTGGAGGAACTTGACTGGCCTGATAGACCTGATAGAACACCTTTGGGATGAATTAGAGTGGAGACCACGAGCCAGGCCTTCTCGTCCAACAACAGTGCCTGACCTCACAAATGCGCTTCTGGAAGAATGGTCAAGCATTCCCATAGACACACTCCTAAACCTTATGGACAGACTTCCCAGAAGAGTTGAAGCTATTATAGCTGCAAAAGGGTGGGCCAACGCAATATTGAACCCTACGGACTAAGACTGGGATGATATTATAGTGTATATCCTGTGTGACAAAGTCGCAGAAATAGCGGTAATGTAATGCAACAAAGTCGCTGATCCTAAGCAATAAATACAGCTTTATTGCACTCAAAATAAATAATACAAAACAAAATGGCCTACTCCAATTTAGGAGGCTAACTAACAGTAGTGTCCCTCACTACAATGTACTGAAGGGGTTATTCCAGCCTCCAGTATAAAATAAACAGAATACCAGTCCAAATAAACAATTATCTGTGACAGACCTTGTTCCTCCAATGCAGACAGTCTCCAACCTGTCTGTCCAGCTCAGCATACCTCTCACACTGAGCTCTCACCTCCCACTTCCCTACCAGGTGACTGTTAATTAATAGGGGGAAGAGAGGAGGTTTACCTGTTGGCCAGGCTTAACCCCTTCCAGGGCAGGGAAAGCTGACCTTTCCAGTCTCTCACTGGTGTACATAAAATCGTGTACCCTGTCACACCTGTTAACATCACTGCAAGGAAGTTGAACATAACTGATGGTCATAATATTTTTAATCTTCCAGTTTAGGCTTCCAGCACTTACCTACTGTAGTCTGCCACTCAATCAGTATACTGAATCACAGAAAGGCCAACTAACTGGGGTCAGTTGGTTGCAATGTACATGATTAAGTTTGGGTTTGTCCTTCACTTTCCTATTTTGGCTGAAACATTTCATTATTTCTGCAAACCTGATGTTGTTGGCTTGCAAGATGCCTGCATAGTACAAGTTAAGCATTTTAATGCTTCCTGCAGGTTTCTGAATTTCTTATGTTTGTTTTAATTTTTCCTATGCTAATAGCCAGTGTTGCTGGCTCTTCCCATTCAGCTTCTGATCATCAATATAAATATAAAGGAGGTGGGAGGAAAAGCTTTTTTGATGTTTTGGAAGCCTGATACGCTCAGTCTACTTTCATTAGAATTACTGACAATGGAAACATGGTTATTAAAGAATAGTGGTGAAAGCATTTCTCTGCTTATGCCTATCATTTGCATAGTTTAACATTTTTCAGGTGTGGCATAAAGTTTAATCTACTTAAAGTTTGCTTTTCTTTGTGCCTCATTCCAGAGTCTTACTCCTTACTTCAGACCCAGTAGAGTCATCTGTGAATCTATGTTCTTCTTTATGCAATCTAGGAAGATTATGGCTGGTAGGAGGGGTTAACAGGGTGTTGTACATCGTTTGTGCTGAAGACTGCGCTGGACTGACTAAAGTCACTAGTCATAGATAGGTGGTAGTGTGGGCGGGTAGGAGGAGTTCCTCCTAGTTGGTTGTGCCCAATGTTGGCTAATGACGGTGAACCCTCTTGGGGTTTTGGCTGCTGCCTTTTTGGTACAGCCTTATGGTTGTGGTACAGCCTTATGGTCGTTCCTGCATTTAGACATGGAAAAAGTAGGAAAGAAGGAGTGCCCATTGCCCAAAGGAATACATGTTTATGATTAAAAGATGATTGGAAGTGGCGAACAAGCACATCAAGACAACATGTTTCGGGAGAAAGATCTCCACCTTCTTCAGGGCTATCTAGTAAGCACAAAAAATATGCAGGGTGCTGTACATAGCTTTCTGAAAAAATCAAGGCACCCTGCCTTAGTACTCCTTCCAAAACCTATTAGTCCCGTTGTAAGCAGTGGGCTGGTTCTTAGGAGGAGTTATACAAACAGCAAAGTTCTTTGATGGGTGGGTTTCAGTCCAGAGGGTAGGGCATTCCTAGGAAGGCTGCATCTGCATGTATATTGTCCTAATTAATGCTCAAATATAAAGCTGAGCCTCCCTATTAAAAAATAAAATGAAATCCTATGAATGAAAGTGGTGGGTCACAGACAGTAAGACTGGGGAAAAAAGCAAATGATGCTGGATGTCATTCAGCAAACATATACCATAAGCTTAATCTGACATGCTGCAGCCTCCAATGCGCATTGTGAGAAGATCAAGGAGACTAAGTGGCATCACACCAGAGTCTCTATAAGGCTCTGTAGCCACAAATACTAGAGAATGACCACAATTTGAGTAATCGGTAATCATAAATAGCTAATTGTGCTAAGCCTTTGCAACAGCTCTTGCAATGGAAAATTAGAGTCTTTCTTTAAATCCCAGTTCTGTGCAAACATCATCCCTTCCACCGCACTTTCAGCCATTCATAGACTTTACTCTTTTACTTACCATGCTTCTTTAACTTATTTTACCACAATCCCAGGGCTCCTGGACATGCCCAGGGGATATTATTTTCCCTGTTTCCTGCCCTCTGAGTTTAGAGAGGCCTTAACTGATGAGGCAGATGTGGCTGGGCATGTTTTCTACAGCCAAGTGTATGGGCCACCACTGTTAATACCTGTGTACTAGAAAGGATCCCAGTATCACATAGCTTATTCAGAAGACCCATATACTGTGGGGAGCACTTCTTAAACTTTTTTGGTTCAGATGGTGTCAAGCGCGTGTGGCGGCAACCAGGTTAGGAGTACAAAGACAAGTGTGTCTTGCCGACAGTCAAGCATGGTGGTGGTAGTGTCATGGTCTGGGGCTGCATGAGTGCTGCAGGCTCTGGGGGGCTACAGTTCATTGAGGAAACCATAAATGCCAACATGTACTGTGACATACTGAAGCAGAGCATGATCCCCTCCCTTCGGAGATTGGGCCGCAGGGCAGTATTGCAACATGATAATGACCCCAAACACACCTCCAAGATAAGCACTACCTTGCTTAAGATGCTGAGCGTAAAGGTGATGGACTGGCCAAGCATGGCTCCGGATCTAAACCCTATTCAGTAGCTGTGGGGCATCCTCAAAATGCTCCGTGATGTCGTCATGGAGGAGTGGAAGAGGACTCCAGTGAAAACCTGTGAAGCTTTGGTGAACTCCATGCTCAATAGGGTTAAGGCAGTGCTCTAGAATAATGGTGGCCACACAAAATATTGACACTTTGGGCATAATTTGGACATCTGAAACCTTGTTACACTAACGAGTCAAATGACAGCAGGGAGGGAAATTGGCTAATTGCTCCCAATTTGGAAATTTTCACTTAGGGGTGAACTCACTTTTGTTGCTAATGGTTTAGATATTAATGGCTGTGTCTTGAGTAGTGTTGCTCACGAATATTCGCATTGCGAATATTCGCTACGAATATTGCATATTCGAGTATTCGTGAATAACACGAATATCGCGGCGAATATTCGCTATTTCGAATATTCAAATTTTTTCATTTTTTTTTTTAGAACAGATCACATCCTAGAGATCCCCATCGACGTCTAAAAGCATTGCTGGTATGATTAGAGACCTTGGGCCGAGTAGCTGCAGCGCTCATTTTATATCGCCGAAAAATCGCAATGCGATTATTCGGCAATAGCGATATCGCGCGATTATTTTATATTGTAATATATCACGAATATTCTGAGCCAATCAGAGTGCTCCATTCCGCATTTCTCGAAATTTCGCAATTATTTTGTATTGTAATATATCACGAATATTCTGAGCCAATCAGAGTGCTCCATTCCGCATTTCTCGAATATTCGCAATTATTTTATATTGTAATATATCACGAATATTCTGAGCCAATCAGAGTGCTCCATTCCGCATTTCTCGAATATTCGCAATTATTTTATATTGTAATATATCACGAATATTCTGAGCCAATCAGAGTGCTCCATTCCGCATTTCTCGAAATTTCGCAATTATTTTGTATTGTAATATATCACGAATATTCTGAGCCAATCAGAGTGCTCCATTCCGCATTTCTCGAATATTCGCAATTATTTTATATTGTAATATATCACGAATATTCTGAGCCAATCAGAGTGCTCCATTCCGCATTTCTCGAATATTCGCAATTATTTTATATTGTAATATATCACGAATATTCTGAGCCAATCAGAGTGCTCCATTCCGCATTTCTCGAATATTCGCAATTATTTTATATTGTAATATATCACGAATATTTTGAGCCAATCAGAGTGCTCCTTCTGCATTTCTCGAATATTCGCAATTATTGTGTATTGTAATATATCACGAATATTCTGAGCCAATCAGAGTGCTCCATTCCGCATTTCTCGAATATTCGCAATTATTTTATATTGTAATATATCACCAATATTCTGAACCAATCAGAGTGCTCCATTCCGCATTTCTCGAATATTCGCAATTATTTTATATTGTAATATATCACGAATATTCTGAGCCAATCAGAGTGCTCCATTCCGCATTTCTCGAATATTCGCAATTATTTTATATTGTAATATATCACGAATATTTTGAGCCAATCAGAGTGCTCCTTCTGCATTTCTCGAATATTCGCAATTATTGTGTATTGTAATATATCACGAATATTCTGAGCCAATCAGAGTGCTCCTTCCGCATTTGCCGAATATTCGCAATTATTGTGTATTGTAATATATCACGAATATTCTGAGCCAATCAGAGTGCTCCATTCCGCATTTCTCGAAATTTCGCATTCGCATTCGCAATTCGCATTCGCATTCGCAATAGCGAAAATTCGCAATAATTTCATTTCCAAAAAATATCACGAATATTCGTATTTAGCGAATATATCTCGAATATTCGACTATATATTCAAGATATATCGCGAAATCGAATATGGCATATTCTGCTCAACACTAGTCTTGAGTTATTTTGAAGGGACAACACATTTACATTGTTATACAAGCTGTACACTCACTACTTTACAATGTAGAAATGTGCCATATCTTTAGTGTTGTCACATGAAAAGATATAATAAAATATGTGAGGGGTGTACTCACTTTTGTGAGATGCTGCATATTTTATCAAAACTCACAAATACAGAAGTGATGCCAGTGTGTGTTTTCTCTATGGTGATGTTGCCCCTTCCTAGTAGACACATCTGTACTGTGCATGGAGAGAAAACATGCATCGTCTGTGAAGCTGAGAATAGAGAGCGTGTTGCTTGGTCTAATCTAGTTTAATGAAATATGATTGAAGCACACAGTGGAAATTACATATTTGTTTTGTTTACACACCGGTAACTTGTGCAGGGGTCTAACAGGCAGTGTGTGACCGAATTATGCTGTGCAGGAACTGGCACTGTTTCATTTCATTATAACTGAATCATGTAGTTTAACTGAATTAGCATAGATTGAGGAAGATCTAATAGATCTGGCAGTCCTTGACTTTACTCAGATTCTGCCAAAAACAACTTAGAAAGAGAAAAACATCATAACAAATAAATATTTTCATAAATGGGAGGACAAGTATATAACAATAATAATACCATCTACCCAATGGTCTGCTACCTTGTTGGAGTGGCACTCTTCTTGCATAGCTCTATAACCTTGAAGGAAATTCCACTAGGAACTTTGACTCCCAGTAGAGTCACACAAGATGGTGAATTTAAACTAGAAAGACAGACCACTCCTATAACAATGGAGCAAGCTGAAAAATAATAATTCCGTGCCAAAATGATGTTGGCATTGCTTGGCTCAATAAATGCAGTTATGGTTTGGCTGAACTTTTTACAAACCCTCCTAAATTTAAAATTTATGAATCAGTCTTATTAAAGCTACTGAGAAATCAGGGTTAAAAAAATAGTCTAATACTGAGCAGCAAATAATACTAAATAATAGACATTAATAGTCCGAATTTCGGGTATTTGCGTTATCGTTTTAACCAACGAAAACGAATGTGCAGAATCCGAAATCGGAAAGATCCGACATTAAAAAATGCTTTATTTTAATTTTCGTTGCTGCAACAGTTCGATATAGATAGGAGCAGTGCCGATCCTGACCTCCCTGGGGCCCTAAGCAAAATGACATGGCACATTAAAAATGAGAAGCGGGGGTCGCTGACGACAGTGACATGTCACATTAAAGAGAGTTGAGAAGCGGGGGGAGGGGGTGTTCTGCTGTCGGAAATGACTCAGCCAGCAAGTTTAGAAGCGGGGTGAGGGGGTGAAAATGACTTCTCACCAGACGGGGCCTCTAGAAATTTGTGGGGCCCTTCGCAGCTTTGCGGGGCCCTAAGCGGCTTGCATAGTGAGCCTTTAGGGAGGATCGGCCTTGGATAGGAGATTCAACATGATGTTGACAATAGCGATCTGTGTCCAAGATTATTCTACATAGAGAGGGAAGATTTGACATTGTAGAGACTGCGCTGGGGTAGACCATTCGACATGAACAACGAAGGTTCGACGAAGCAGCGAAAAACATACAAATGTCGAATCTCTCATTGAAGGCTTACGGTGTCTGTCGAAAGTTCTAAGAAGATTTGACAAGCAGCTAAAATGTACGACGCCACAATCGTACATTTCCAGTTAAATGCTCGGCCCATAGGCTATAGAAGAATTCAATGTTGGTTGACTAGTAATAATAATTTATAAATATAATTATTACTAGTGTCATACAACATTAGAATTCTTCTATAGCTTGTAGGTGGAACATTCGACCGGAAATGTACGATGGGTATGGAGACACCATAATGCAAGGCTTTCTCCCTGGTGTGGAGAAAGCCTCTTGAGGGGGGAGGGGGCGAACAGGCAAGTCAGGACACTCTCTACTTTGCAGATAGAGAAAAGAGCTGTGTGTTAGTGGACGTCCTGACACTCCTGCACACCCCCTCCCCCTCAAGAGGCTTTCTTCACACCAGGAAGAAAGCCTTGCATTACGGTGTGTAGTTACAGACAGAAGAACAGGAAGTGACGATTTCTCAGAAGAAATAAGGACATTTAAAAGCAAAATGGAGGATGAGGTAAGTGAAGGAGGACTGCACTAAGGTAAAGGAAGCTATTTAGGGAAAACAAAAATCCTTTACAACCCCTTTAATATCAGCCCTTTGAGGTAATTTACCCTCAGCTGCTCACACTTTGGGACTTCGCTATAATTTTGCTTTAGCTTCTACGTTTGCTGTTGCCTCAGGTCTACAATGCCTGGTTCTAACTGTGACTGATTTACTGAACTGGTTTGCAACTCATATTTGGCTATATGCTATTTCTTTAAAGGACTCAACATCGGTTTATTAACATCAGTGGCACAATAACTCCAGGAGCCTCATGTGCATAGCCATTATTCATAATTATCCCTGCTTACTCCCCAGAGGGGGACCTGCTCAGCTTATAATGTTGCTGAGCCACTAGCCTGAAGTGCCATTTATTGGATCTGTAATATACTTACTAGATTCCATTAGTTTGGCAACTCCTCAGAGGATAATATGTATGCATGTGCTATATGTGACGTAGTAGCTTTTTAGTTTAGACAACGTTGTCTTGCTATTTTTATATAATTGGGTGTTGGTGATGGGTGTCTAGTGTCTGTAATATATGCAAAATTTGTTTTTCTATGAAATAAAAATATACAATTTTTCACAAGCAGCTTGGTCTACCCGTAGCTCTTTTAGGGGGTCTGTCCTTTCTTCCTCCCCCTTCCATTTTTATGAGAATGATTTTCCCCACTTCTGTTCTGCACTCACATTGTGCCCGGCCTAAGCATGCTTATGTCATTACCTCTGCCAGCCAGACCACACTGATTCCTGCTTCTGTGGTCTGTGAGTGCTCAGTAATCCATGAAAGTTTTGTGCTCAATCCCCCATAAGTGTACCATGCTGACATACAATTGATGAAGCTTAAACGCTGAAACTTAAACAAGCACAGCATGGAGTGATCACACTACTCAAACAAAATGGACTTTGGGGGTCAATCATGCTTGAGCACAGTACATACACCCTAGCTTGAGTACCTCCTCAAACTAGCTGTTGATCCTGCCAAATTCAGCCTAGTCTTTGCATTACCTGTAACTGAGTACTGGAGATAACTACTGGCTCCTAATGCTGTGGCAATGTAGTCTCCCCACTGTGTGCTTGGACTATAGCAGGGGTCTCAAAACTTTGTAAGCAAAGGGCCAGTTTACTGTGCTTCAGAGTTTACGAGGGCCGGACAGTGGTCAGTGGGATACGAAAAGGTCCTGACATCAGTGGGAAAAATTAACGCCCCATTGTTTGTTTCAGTGGGAGTAATTATTCCCCCGTCATTGGATCCCATTAGTGTCATTGAGGAAAAACTATGCCCATTGTTGGTGTCATTGTGAGGAATTGTCCCCTATCATTGGTGTCATTGTAAGGAATTGTGCCCCATCCTTGGTGTCACGAAGAGGAAATGTGTCCCATCGTTGGTGTCATTGAGAAGAATTGTGACCCATCGTGGATGTCATTGGGCCCCTTTGTTGGTGTCATTAGGCCCCATTGCTGGTGTCAGTAAGTGAAACTATGCCCCATTGTTGGTATCAGTGGATGAAATAGTGCCCCAAGGGCCAGATAAAAGCAAGCATCTGGCCCCCGGGCCACAGTTTGGAGACCACTGGACTATAGCATGCCATGCCGACCCACTGCGTACAAGGTCCTATATTCACAGAATTGTGTCACAGCCACAACTGTCTGTCTGTCTTGATCTTCTTGATTGTCAAATCGACAAAAGGAGTACCAGATGGTCATCTTGAATGTATATAATAATTTATTCCTGATAACAACATGACAACGTCGGTACAAAAGGTATCCAACACGTTTCAGTGGGCCTACAATTCCCCTTCATCAGTGCTTGGATGAAAATGACTCACTTGGTATAAGACTCTCTTGCATGAATATCTGCAGCTCAAGTCTATTGTGACTACAAGTGTTCCTTCCCTGACATAGAACACCTTTCAGAAGTTTGAGTCCTATAAGAAGCTTTCTTATTTTCATCCAAGCTCTAAGGCCTTGTACACACAGGGGGCCAGATTCAGAAAGAATCGGCGGCGGCGTACCATATGCCATTTACACTACGCCGCCGCAATTTACTGGAGCACTTGCTCCGTAATTTGCGGTGGCGTAGTGTAAATGGCCCGGCGTAAGGCCGTGTAATTCAAATGGGGCGGCTTGTATTTAAATTAAGCGCGCCCCCGCACCAATCTAACTGCGCATGCGCCGGCCGTAAAAATAGCCCAGTGCGCATGCTCCAACTCACATCAGAAAATGTCGTTGAATCCGACGTGAGCGTCATTTACGCAAATACCTATTCACGAACGACTTAGTAAAACGACGTAAATGACGGAAAAAGACGACGCTGTCCCCACGCCATACTTAACATGGCATACGACGGATCTTCGTAAACGTACCCCTCATATAGCAGGGGTAAGTTTACGCTTACGGAAACGATGTAAACAACAACGAGGCGGCGCAAAAACGTTCGTGAATCGGCGTATCTGTCTCATTTGCATAGTCAAATAAGAAATTGACGTAAACGCCACCTAGCGGCCTGCGGAACATTACATTTAAGATCCGACGGTGTAAGTGACTTACGCCAGTCGGATCTTAGCGTAAATCCGGCGTATCATGTTTTTTGAATAGAAAACAATGATACGCCGGCGGGAAATTCGAATTACGCCGGTGTATCTGTAGATACACCGGCGTAATTCTTTTCTGAATCTGGCCCGATCAGTCCAAACCAATGAAAACCGACTGAAGTTCAGTTTCATTGGTCCAGACCGACCGTGTGTATGCCCCATCAGTCTGTTGTCCTTCAGTCCAAAAATTTAGAACTTGCTTTAAAATCGGACCGATGGACGCCTACCAATCGGTCAAAAACGATGGTTAGTACGCAAAAGCCGCACATGCTCAGAATCAAGTCAACGCATGCTTGGAAGCATTGAACTTAATTTTTTTTTGCATGTCGTTGTGTTTTACATCACCGCGTTCTGACACAGTCGGTTTTTGAACTGATGGTGTGTACGCACATCAGACCATTAGTCTGTGAACCGATGAAACTGAACTTCAGTCCGTTTTCATCAGTTTGGACTGATCGTGTGTACAGGGCCTAATGAATGGGGATTGTTGGCCGTCGAAATGTGTTGGCTACATTTTATCTTGGATGAAAATTACAAAACTTGTTTTGGGGCCAACAATCCCCCTTTATCAGAGCTTGGATGAAAATGGCAAAGCAACCTATAAGAAACGATTGCTGTAGGACTCCTTTTTCAAGAATATCTCCAGCACTTGTCCTATATCAGGGAAGGAACACAATAGACAAGTGCTGGAAATATTCTTGCAAAGGAGTCCTACAGCAATAAAGTCTTAGGCCTCGTACACACGAGGGGATATGTCCGCTGAAAACGGTCCGATGGACCGTTTCAGCAGACATCTCCGCTCGTGTGTATGGGCTAGCGGACAGATTTCTCCACCCGACAGATTTCAAAGCATGCTTTGAAATCTATCCGGTGGAATCTGTCCGCCCGACATGTCTGCTGGTTAGTACACTTACCAGCAGACATGTCGTCCCCCACCACCGCCGCGCCGCCGCCGAATGGATTCAGCGCATGCGCGGAAGTGTTTAACTTCCTGGTGCGGTGACGTGGCGGTGACGTGGCGGCGTCAACGTCACCGCCGCGTCACCGCCACGTCACCGCGCCGTCCGGCGGCGGGGGAATTTGATCCGATGGTGTGTACACGCCATCGGATCAAACTCCCGATCGGACATATCCGATGGAAATGGTCCGCGGACCGTTTTCATAGGATATGTCCGATCGTGTGTACGAGGCCTTATAGGATGCTTTGCCATTTTTTATCCAAGCTCTGATAAAGGGGCATTGTTGGCCCCAAAACAAGTTGGATCCCCCTTATCTTGTTAGAAAATGACAAAGCGTTCTTTATGATGCTTATGCCGCGTACACACGATCGGAGGTTCTGACAACAGATGTTCGATGTGAGCTTGTTGTCGGAAAATCCGACCGGAATGTCTGATTGTGTGTATCCAACATTTCTTATAACTCCTGGGAGGTGTTCTATGTCACGAAAGGAACCTTGACAGTCTCAATGGACAAATGCTGGAGATATATGTGCCGGGGAGTCCTACAGCAATATAGCCTTATTGGAAGTTTTGTAATTTTCATCCAAGCCCTGATGAAATGGATTGTTGACACCTGAAATGTCCTGGATACCTTTTATATTTCTGTAGCCACAATGTTATTGGCAATACATGATAATGGACTCCCAAGGTGATCATATGTCATTACTTTTGTTGATTTCACTTCGATTTCTCAATTTGGATGAGCATTAACCCTTCTGGGCCCATGCTTTGTGGTGGAACTGCAGAGGCTAATGCCGCGTACACACGACCATTTTTCGGGTTCTAAAAAATTTAGTTTTTTTTGTCAATAAAAACAGTCGTGTGTGGGCTTCAGAGCATTTTTCGGGTTCTAAATTTTTTTCCCGAAATGCTATATTTTTTCATGATGTTTTTACCATTGTCGTTTTTAAGGTTATAAAAAATGGTCGTGTGTGAGCTTTAACGACGTGAAAAATCCACGCATGCTCAGTAGCAAGTTATGAGACGGGAGCGCTTGTTCTGGTAAAACTAGCGTTCGTAATGAAGTAAGCACATTCATCACGCTGTAACAGACAGAAAAGCACGAATCGTCTTTTACTAACACAAAATCAGCTAAAGCAGCCCAAAGGGTGGGGTCATCCGAATGGAACTTCCCCTTTATTGTGCCGTCATACGTGCTGTACGTCACCGCGCTTTGCTAGAGCATTTTTTTTTTTTCACGATCGTGTGTAGGCAAGGCCGTTTTAATAATTGGGTTGAAAAAAACGTTGTTAGAACCCGAAAAACTGCCGTGTGTACACAACATAAATCATCAATAAAAACCTCCTGGTTAAAGAATTGATCTGTTGCCTCAGATCTAGTGGATTGGCGGTGGTTCCTGTATGGATGCTGACAGTTAACAGTTCTTTCTGCAGTCCTGTGGCTTGGTAAGATGTCATCAGAAGATGCAGAGCGCAAAGGTAAAACCAAATCAGCAAAAATAAGACATTTTGGAGATTGTATTCATACTTTTTTTTCACAAAGGGCACTTAGACACCAGTGAACAAGAGGGCACTTCTAAGTGCAGCAACAAAGATACATGTATTACAATAAAAAAAATAAGATCCACTCTCATTTAGAATGATAAAAGCATATCATATATAACAGGGCTGTCATCTGTGGACCGAAAAGATGCAGGAGTGTACCCAGGAATAGAGCTCAAAGCTTGCTGGCATAAGCCCACCCACAAAAGGCACAGAATCCGAGATTTCAGAAGACTGACAGCACGGGAACCTCTTGGATTATGTCAGATGCCAGGGGTGTGTAGCCTTGTAGAGGGTGCGATAACGTGTTTCGAGGCGGCAACGCCTCTTCCTCAGACCTATAGTGAATTCAGTATGATTATTTGTCCTTTTATACCGTTCAGCGTGTCCATCCTCTTAAAGTTCTATTAAACTCACATCATTAAAAAATATCAATAAATGGTGTATTACGTGCTGTTCATACTCAGTCACTATGACGTTTATTTACTGTATTCTGCAAAAATAATTGGGTTGATCCTGCTGTTTTCTGTCTCCCCCTCTTGTCCATATCACCAATGTACTTGGGGATTTTGCAGAGAAGTGTTGGCAGCTAGTGTTCAGCAAATGTTCAGTTTTCAGTTTATTTCTACCCTGAGCATTACCTCTCCAATTACACCTGAGCAGCCCATGTGACTATAGAGTCACACATGTGGGTATATATACTCCCTCCCTCCACCTCCATGTGCACTAACCAGCTAAACATTGTGTATATATGAAGATTTAAAACAGTTTATTGATAATAATTATTAATTCTGTATCCCAAAGGTTGTTTTTATTTTTATTTTGAACGTATGACCAGAAACAGAGGACTAAAAGTTCCCTCTGCTTATGTTTTTCTGCAGACAGACTGTGATTAGTCTCTGGGTGGAAACCAAGCCTGTTATAAGCCCGACTCATTTGGGTGCTTGTTATAGTGAGTGATACGTGTGTTGTTCCTGATCAAGCTCCGTCTTCCCTGCTTTGCTAGTTTGGCTTTCCCTGCTTTGGACCAGATTATTGGACTATTCTTTGAACTCAGCCTGTTTTGTTACCTGGACTGTCACAGAATCCCGTTATCTGTCTGCTAACCGCAAGTATCTATTTGCTTTGCTCAGTTTGCGTCTGCCCTGGCGTGGGGGCCAAGCACTATAGCATTGTTTATAAGTCCTGGGGGCAACCAAGTACTGGTAGCCTTGCTTACCTTATGGGAGAGGGGGCTGCTATAGTAAGGTGACCAGATTTTGAAAATTTTGAAAAATTTTGAAAAATAAAAACCAGGGACATTTTTTTTTAATAGTAATGGCGGCAATAAGTGACTCAATCCCTGTCGCCACTACTGCACCACCTCACAGCCTGTCCAGTCTTACTCTCTGGGTCCCGGCTACTACTGGGTGGGGAGCGGAGGAAGATTACAAAGGAAAGCCAAGGAGATAAGCAGGCAGGCCGGGACTTGAGCCAAGGCAAAAGAACATGCGAGTGGAGCTGAATGGGCATGCACCCGAAACTGAACAAAAATTCCCTCCGCTTCGACCAGCACATGATCATCAGAAAGGGGCACAGAAAAAATACACCCCCCTACGCTAGCGGCAGAGCGGGGGGGGGGGGGTGCAACTCAGATTTTTTACATTTTTATTTTGCACTGACTGTCTTTGAAATTGCCCCAGCCCCTGTTCAAATCCAATCCGGGGACAAAACCGGGGACAGACTTGGTCCGGGGAGAGTGTCCTCAATCTAGGGACTGTCCCCTGAAACTGGGGATGTCTGGTCACCCTATTAGGTGAAGCACACAGTAGCTAATTATGGTGTCTGATCACCTGTGTTGATGTACACGTGACACAAGCAGAGAATAGTCTGAGACAAGCCAAGGTCAGTATCCAGAATCCACAGAGCAAAGTCAGGAACAAGCCGGGTTAGCATCGGAAGACCAGTCAGCAAGCAGGAACATGGGTCACAGGAAAGCTGAAGAACATCCAGCGATTAGCACACATCAGGATCTCCTTTAAATAGGATACTTGCCGCCAATGCATGCAGGCGCACAGAAATGTGTCTATGTGTGAGTGCATGTGTGAGCAGCAGCTGCATGAGGATGAGCATTAGCTGTATTGGCTTCCTGGCAGTATCATTATTGCTGCACTTAGAAGTGCCCTCTTTTTCTCTTTTGTTATACTCCTAATATTCCTTCAATCGGATGTAGATGTAGGACATGCCCCCTGCCACACCCCCTTAAAGGAGAAAGGCCCAACAAAAAGGCTAATTAAATTCACAAGGACTTACTGTACCACTACTATTTCTTTATATTGGCTTTTAAAATGTACAAATGCAGCAATTTAGAAATCGGATAAAAGGTTTAGCACTGGAAAACACTTTTTGAAAGATAAAAAAGGCATTTTATATACAACTTTATGGATCAGACCAAAATGAGGGACAAATGAGAGGGGAAGAGGGACAGAGGGGCATTGCTCCAAATCAGGGACAGTCCCTCGAAATCAGGGACAGTTGGGAGCTATGGGATGAGGAGCTGCTCCAAGGTTTTTGTGGTGAGCTACTGACTGCAGGGATTAGCATGTGATCTGGTTACCACTATCTTTGGGACTATTAGTGCAATAATGGTCTATATACAATAGTATGCATTTTTTGTGTGCAAAAGGTTTACCCAGGGCTGTCTTAATGAGAGGGCACACCTAGGCACTGTCCAGGGGCCCGAGCTGCATGGGGGCCCCTGCACTTTCCCCAAAGCAGCTGGTCCTTGAGCCCATGATGCCCCAAAATTCTCCCGGGGGGTGACCGTGTTATACAGTCAGCGGCTATGGCTGCCAGTAGGGTGACCACATTTCCAAACTGCCATTCAGGGACACACCCCCACTCTCAAACCTTCCCCCAAAAAGATGAGGGGGCGGGGGGAAATGTAGTCTCGGGGTTGATGGGGAATTTGGCGGTGGATTATTTGTCAGGTGATTGCGCCACTTGTCACCAGATGCAGTGCTGCTGTCACCAGGGACATCTTAACAGCATTATGGGCCCCTGGGCAAAGTAATGCTCTGGGCCCCCTATAAGCCTGTCCCAATTTTTGCACCTACTCTCAAGAATTAAAGTATAAATAGTTGATAGATTTATTATTATATTATAAGATGTATTATCAGAATATTTGTTTATTAGAATGGGTAGAGCTGTGCTGCAACTTCCGTGCAACTGTGTGCAATACATGTGATTGTGGTGGGGTGATGCAGCATTTTTGGAGTTAAAACAAGTGGTGCAGCATGCTGAAGCACAACCATATGCTGCGTTGCAGTGTGAATGGGACACATAGGAAACAATTGTTTCCTGAGTGTTCCTGACGTGATAGATGTTTTACAATGCAGTAAAATATCTTTCACTGCATATAGTGTACATTAGGCTACGTTTACACTGGTGATTGGGGCCGGAGCGAATTGATGTGGCAGTTCCTCTTGTAGCTCTCAGCAGGTAGGTGCGTCCACCGGCCCTGTTCACTATAACTACAGGTCGCCAGTGGCTGAACCTACTTGTTGCTCTCTGCGCAGTTAGCGATTATCTGTGGTGATTGTTGCTGGACATAAAGTGCATGCAGCATTGATCACTATAGTGAACAGGGCAAGCGGCAGCATGTACCCACTGACAGCCGCAGGAGGAATTGTGGCTACTATGCACACCATCCATTATCACCGGTGTGCAGTGGCGGCTGGTGCTCAAAATTTTTGGGGGGGCGCAAAGGAAAAAAAATTGCAGTCTCACTGTGCCCAAACACAGCCACTGTGCCATCAATTTGCACCACTGTGCCATGCCATCAAATTCAGCCACTGTGCCATCAATTCGCACCACTGTGCCATGCCATTAAACCAGCCACTGTGCCATCAATTGTCACCACTGTGCCATGCCATTAAACCAGCCACTGTGCCATCAATTGTCACCACTGTTCCATGCCATTAAACCAGCCACTGTGCCATCAATTGTCACCACTGTGCCATGCATTAAACCAGCCACTGTGCCATCAATTGTCACCACTGTTCCATGCCATTAAACCAGCCACTGTGCAATCAATTGTCACCACGGTGCCATGCCATTAAACCAGCCACTGTGCCATCAATTGTCACCACTGTTCCATGCCATTAAAACAGCCACTGTGCCATCAATTGTCACCACGGTGCCATGCCATTAAACCAGCCACTGTGCCATCAATTGTCACCACGGTTCCATGCCATTAAACCAGCCACTGTGCCATCAATTGTCACCACTGTTCCATGCCATTAAACCAGCCACTGTGCCATCAATTGTCACCACTGTTCCATGCCATTAAACCAGCCACTGTGCCATCAATTGTCACCACTGTTCCATGCCATTAAACCAGCCAATGTGCCATCAATTGTCACCACTGTTCCATGCCATTAAACCAGCCACTGTGCCATCAATTGTCACCACTGTGCCCTGTAAATTGCTCTCCCCCCGGCACTTACCTTTACTGGAGTCAGGCATCCACGTCCCACGATGTCTTCTCCCGCCCTCGATGACTGACAGCCGTCTCAGCCAATCAGGTTACCGGTAGCCAGAACCGGCCAACCTGATTGGCTGAGACGCCTATCATCTTATCCAAGGGGCATACAGTCTGTGCGCTCTGAGAATAAGCTTCCGGGGCCCGAGGGCTGTACTGGGAAAGCCTATCAGAGCTGTTGGCTAAGTGCCAGCTGGCGTTATTCAGATGGCCGGACATAAGCGCCGACCATCTGAATAACAGAGGCAGCGGCAAAAATAACATAGATTCGTGCAATGCATGAATCTATGTTATTAGACTCAGTGGCGGTGAGAGCCAGAGGGGACGGCGCTCCAGCTCCCTCTATGAACGAACCGCCACTGCCGGTGTGACCCTATGTAACCCTAGCCCTCAATCAGACTCAGTGCAGAGGAAGGGACATCTGCAATTAACAAGGGGGGTTGGTTAGACACACTCACCAAATCTCCAGCAAGGATTTACCAATATGTGCCTGTGTTCCGTCAGATTTGGCGACCTGTCAGAATGTATAACGGAAGTGACGTTTCGTCGTCACCATCTTGCTACACCCCGCATTCCTCCACTGTAAAGATAGACTGAGAAGGGGCAAGCGGACATCTTGTTACACCCACCGGAGTTTGTCAGTAAGGCAGAGGACGGTGTCAGTAAGGCAGAGGATGGTGTCAGTAAGGCAGTGGATGGTGTCAGTAGGGCAGTGGACGGTGTCAGTAGGGCAGTGGAAGCAGGGCCGGATTTGCTTTCCCTGCCGCCCCAAGGCCAGGTTCCACAATGCACCCCCTTCCAACCAACAGAACCACCCCCCCACCCCCAAATCAAGGGAGAATGGCAACTGGATGGCAGGGGCAGCACGGTTAGTTCAATTTTTTTTTAATTATTATTATTTATTTGTAGCTTGTCTCTTACACTTTTTTTATTTTTGTATAATTTTCTTATTAATTTTCATATTCTTTACTTTTTAATTACTTTCTTATATTATTAATTTAATAATTATTTATTTTATTTTTTATCAATTTTTTTTTCACTTAACTTTTTTTGCTTCTCTTTATTAACCATGTCACCTCCAAAACAGGAGTCCTAGCACTGTGCTAGAACTCCCGTCACAGCTGAGATGGGAAGAGTACAGCTCACCCCTCTCACTGTGTACATCGGCAGCAGGAACAGGTGACAGACTCGGTGGCTGGGGGGAGGACGGAGTGCTGAAGATATAGCCAGCAGAGAGAGGTATGTGGGGTGGGGGGGTAGAGGGGAGGACGGACGGGAGCACACATTTTACAAGTGATTTTGGCGACATTACCGCAATCACTTGTTAACGAGTGAGCAGATTCCCCCATAACTTACCGCCCTTAACTGTATGTTTCAAATAAATCCATGCCACTGCCGCCCCTTGGTGCCCTGCCGTCCGAAGGCCTGGCCTCTGTGGCCTTGTGGGAAATCCGGGCCTGAGTGGAAGGTGTCAGTAGGGCAGAGGACTGTGTCAGTAGGGCAAAGGACGGTGTCAGTAGGGCAGAGGGCGGTGTCAGTAGGGCAGAGGATGGTGTCTGGACAGGGTGAATATTTTTTATTTTTAACCAATTTACAATTTTTTACTATTTTTTCTTTTTTTAGCAGTCCTGTTGGGGGGCCTCTGGTGGAATATCAGGGGTCTAAACAGACCCCTGATGCTTCACTTTTGAACCAGAGAAAGTGATTGAAGACACAGACCTCAATCTCCATTTTTGCAGCTTCAGCTACACAGAATGAATGAACAGGACAAGTCTTCCTGTTAATTCACACACTGAAGCACTAGAGGGGAAGTCAGCAGCACTGTGGGGGTTAAGGGGAGTCACAGAGGGCATGGGCAGCAGAAATAAGAGTAACCTGGACAGGGAGGCAGCATATACAGGAACCGACCCCTCCATTTTCCTCCTGCAGCATCTGAAATCCGTCTCCTTTCCCGCAAGCTTTCAGCGGTTGCAGAAGAAAAATGGAGGGGTCACTTCCTGTATATGCTGCCATTCCTGTCCAGGTGTAGGACCTAATGCAGGGGTGCTCAACCTTTTGAAGAGCGATGGCCACTTCAGCAACTTGGTAACCGCTCGTGGGCCACAATGAGTGGCGTGGGCAGCAAGGGCGGATCCAGAGTCTAGTCTCGGGAGGGGCACTGCCAGAAAATAAGGTGTTGCTAACAGAACTCAATTAGGTGTCTGATGTGTCCGCTGCAATGTTGCAGTACCGCTAAAAAATCAATGATTGCCGCCATTACTAGTAAAAAATATTTAAATATAAATGCCATAAATCTATCCCATAGTTTCTAGACAATTGTCAGGGACTGCAGACATGGTAGAAGAGATGGTCAGAGACTGCAGATATAGTACAATAGATGGTCAGAGAATGCAGACATGGTACAAGAGATGGTGAGAGAATGCAGACATGGTACAAGAGATGGTCAGAGACTGCAGACATGGTACAAGAGATGGTCAGAGACTGCAGACACGGTACAAGAGATGGTCAGAGACTGCAGACATTGTACAAGGGATGGTCAGAGACTTCAGACGTGGTACAGGAGATGGTCAGAGACTGCAGACGTGGTACAAGAGATCAATGCAGCCTCATCAGTACCCATCATTACAGCCTCACTGTGCATATGAACGCAGCCCCACCTTTGTATAAAAATTCAGTCCCACTTTTGTTTATTAATGCAATCCCACTTTTGTTTATTAATGCAGTACCACTTTTGTATATTAATGCAGTACCACTTTTGTATATTAATGCAGTACCACTTTTGTATATCAATGCAGCCCCACCTTTGTATATAAATGCAGTCCCACCTTTGTATATAAATGCAGTCCCACTTTTATCTTTGAATGCAGTCCCACTTTTGTCTATGAATGCAGTCCCACTTTTGTCTATGAATCCTGTCCCACTTTTGTCTATGAATCCAGTCCCACTTTTGTCTATGAATCCAGTCCCACTTTTGTCTATGAATGCAGTCCCACTTTTGTATATAAATGCAGACCCACTTTTGTCTATTAATGCAGACCCACTTTTGTCTATTAATGCAGCCACACTGTGCATGACACTCACCATGGCATTACCTTGATCACACACAGCAGGTATCTCCTATCCCGACGTGTGTCATGGAACAAACAGGGCAGTGTGCTCTAGCAAGGTCCCCCCTAGACGGGCTTGTGTGATAGACAAAACACTTATTCAATCAGTGTTCCATCTCCATCTACTATCACACAAGCAGGTCTAGCACAAGCAGCACAGCCGAACACAGATCCAGCTCTCACACACAGCCAGAGATGCCCGATGTCATACACGCAAAGCAGCCTCAGGACAGGCAGCCTACTGGCCCTGGTAATGAGTGAGAGAGAGAGAGTGAGAGACTCGGCAGCGGCAGGCAGGCCCGGACTGGGACAAAAAATAGGCCTGGGCATTTTAGACTGAGCAGCCCGGGGGGGGAGAAAGATAGATAAATAAAGAAAGGGAAGGGAAGGGAGGAAGGAAGGAAGGAAGGAAGGAAGGAAGGAAGGAAGGTAGATAGATAGATAGATAGATAGATAGATAGATAGATAGATAGATAGATAGATAGATAGAAAGAGGGGAAGGAAGGAAGATAGTTTGATAGATAGATAAAGATAGAAAGCAAGAAGGGAAGATAGATATATAGATATATAGGTAGATAGATAGATAGATAGATAAACAAGAAAGATAGATAAAGATAGAAAGCAAGAAGGGAAGGAAGGGAGATAGATAAAAAAAAGAAATATAGATAAAGACAGAAATATAGATAAAGAAAGAAGGGAAGATAGATAGATAGATAGATAGATAGATAGATAGATAGATAGATAGATAGATAGATAGATAGATAGATAGATAGATAAAGAAGGGAAGGAAGGAAGATAGATAAAGAAAGAATGATGGATAAAGATAGAAAGAAAGAAAGAAGAGAAGGAAGGAATATAGATAAAGATAAATAGATAGATAGATAGATAGATAGATAGATAGATAGATAGATAAAGATAGATAGATAGACAGTGGCGGTGTGTCTATAGAGGGCGCTGGAGCGCCGCCCCCTCTGGCACAGTGGCGACAATGGGCACAGTGGCAACAATTAAAGGGCACAGTGGCAACAATTAAAGGGCACAGTGGCATCAATTGGCACAGTGGCAACAATTAAAGGGCACAGTGGCTGCGTTTGATGGCATGGCACAGTGGTGACAATTGATGGCACAGTGGCTGCGTTTTATGGCATGGCACAGTGGTGACAATTGATGGCACAGTGGCTGTGTTTGATGGCATGGCACAGAGGTGACAATTGATGGCACAGTGGCTGTGTTTGATGGCATGGCACAGAGGTGACAATTAATGGCACAGTGGCATCAATTGGCACAGTGGCGACAATTGAAGGGCACAGTGGCTCCGTTTGATGGCATGGCACAGTGGTGACACTTGATGGCACAGTGGCTGTGTTTGATGGCATGGCACAGTGGCTGTGTTTGATGGCATGGCACAGTGGTGATAATTGATGGCACAGTGCTGTGTTTGATGGCATGGCACAGTGGTGACAATTGATGGCACAGTGGCTGTGTTTGATGGCATGGCACAGAGGTGACAATTGATGGCACAGTGGCTGTGCTTGATGGCATGGCACAGTAGTGACAATTGATGGCACAGTGGCTGTGTTTGATGGCATGGCACAGAGGTGGCAATTGATGGCACAGTGGCTGTGTTTGATGGCATGGCACAGTGGCTGCGTTTGATGGCATGGCACAGTGGTGACAATAGATGGAACAGTGGCTGCGTTTGATGGCATTGCACAGTGGTGACAATTGATGGGCCCAGTGGCTGCGTTTAATGGGCACAGTGAGGCTGCAATTGTTTTTTTTTTTTTTTTTCATTTGCGCCCACCAAAAATTTTGAGCATCAGCCACTACTGTAGATAGATAGCTAGATATATTATTATCTATCTAGCTATCTATTTACAGTGGCGGCTGGTGGGGGGGGGGTGCAAACGAAGAAAAAAAAAAGAGAGAAAAGAGAGAGAGATAAAGAAAGAAAGGTGAAGAGAGAGCGAGAGAGAAGGGAATGAAGGGCACCCCATACATCAGTGTACAGTACTCACAGTACTCACTCAGAGGCAGGATATCAGACTCCATCTTTCCTTTCTTTTTGCTGGGCTTGAATCTTCCCGCCCACGTCCCTTAGGCAGCAGAACAGTGTCTGTCGGGAAAGTGGGCGGGGCAGACACGAGAGGAGAAGAAGAGAGGAGGGAGAGGAGTAGAAGCAGCTCCTCTCCTCTAACTGGCCGTGGGGGCAGCAAGGGGAGGGGGGAAGTGTCAGAGCTGGCTATGATACCCCGGCTTATCTCTCTCTATCTGGTGCTGTGTTGGTGGTGTACACCCCTGGGGAGACGTGACATATGGCCCGCGGGGGCAAAGAAGTTTAAAAAAATGGTAAAAAATTCTTTTTTTTCTTTTTTTAAAGCCAATGTGACATGATTGCCTCGGAGGGGGGGCAATTTCCCTGTTGCCCCCCCCCCTGGATCCGCCGTTGGTGGGCAGATGACAGGTCCGTGTCCACTCCACATATGCAGAGCAGAAACGGACACAGCCCGCTCTACTCTATGGACCCTCCGATCCGATCCACCCAGAAGGAAGGAGATGTATCCCCCTTCTGTTTTTTTTAGCCGATCAGATTGGAGGTAGGCAAGTGTACATGGACACAAATCCGTTTACATCTGCCGCTCCATAGAAGTGAATGGAAGGTCCGATTAGGCCCATCTAAAAAACAGACAGGTGGAGCCGTTTGGACTGATCACTGATGAACTATGGTTTACTCACACTCTGGGTTAGTTGCCATAGAATTCTATTATATACTGCAGGTGTGGCGCACTTTTTAAAAGCTCACCAAACCTGCATGCATTAACAGAAGTCTATGGCGCAGTGCAGGTAACGCGCAGATGCACTATGCTGCACCTGTGAATCAGTTTGAAAGCAGCACAGTGTAGCAAGTATACCAGTGTAGAAAACAGACATGTCTATTGCAGTTTGACCTCAATCTTTGCTGGCGGCTGCTGCTGTCTTCCAGGGTGGGTGTGGCTGGCGGCTGCTGCCGTCCTCCAGGGTGGGTATGGCTGGAGGCTGCTGCTGTCCTCTTGGGTGGGTATGGCTGGCGGCTGCTGCTGTCCTCCAGGGCAGGGGGGACAGCCAGCCATACCCACATGTGGCCCACAGGCCAGCGTCTGAGCACCCCTGACATAATGTGACAGGGAGGTGGAATGGGCTCCTGGAGCATGGGCCCAGCATTATGCTGCCTGCACACTACAAGTCCCAGTGTGGTCAGAACTTACCCCTCTCCCCATGCTGGCTCCTGTCACTCCAGGGAAGTCTCAGTCCCTCTCCCTTCTGATAGAAGCCCTCTATTACTGAGGACAGGTGGGGGAGGGAGGGTAAAAATGAGGCCAGGAGAGATCAGTGGGGCGAGGGGTGAGGAGACCATCAAGGAGGGGGCGGGATAAGCTCACAGAGGGGACGTCGCCAATCACAGAGGTGCACAAATAGGGAGGACAGGAGGGGATTGGGAGGCAGTGTCATTCTAAGCAAGAGAACGGCCCCTTAGCAGATGACCTGCCTTCTCCACTCATCGGCCTCTTTCAACGGCACATTTGGGGAGGGGGGTGGGCTGTAACATAACATACCAGAACCTCATGCTGCGCTGCTTCGAACAAACTTTCTGTGACTTAATCAGTGTGCAGTGCAGTATACAATTCTACCCTAGCATTGCCAGTAGCTTTGCTCTAGATCTAATCGGTCCTCATTGGGCCCCATATGCATCTGGGGCCCATGGGCTGTTCCCAGGTGTGCCCGATGGATAAGACGGCTTTCACTCCCTCTGCATGACCCACGTGCGTAGAAGGCAATGAGTGGCGTCACTATCTGGAGAGTGAAGATCACACCAGTCCCTGCTGCTTGCCGCTGGGTGCCGGAGAAAGAGGAGGTTCCGAGGTGGGTGGGGACAGCCGTGCTGCACTAGGTGCAGGCCTCGCTTCCGGCCTCACTGTCTGAGAGTAAATTGTCACTGGTTGCAAGATGCCAGGCAACGCCGGCCCTGGCAACCTGTTCTGGAAATGTAGTTATTAGTTAGTAGTTAGTAGGGGATGGCTGTGTCCTCTATTTCATTCCGGGACATTGTATTGTCCCAGAATGAAGGTGCCGGGACCCTGAACAGAACAGACATGTCAATTGCGGGACAGTCCCGGGCAATCCAGCTAAAAACGTGGACACCCTAGCCACCGGCTGTATCATGGGAGCGCGCTTCCTATGAAGGGGGTTAGCTGATGCGTGGAGGAGCCAAGACTGCTGCTGAGGGACCCCAGAAGACGAGGATCGGGGCCACTGTATGCAAAACAAGCTGCACAGTGGATGTAAGTATAATATGTTTGTTTTTGTTTTTTTAAACGGGAACCTTTAGTGTCCCTTTAAGGTTAAAGGAGTTGTAAAGGAAATGACTGTTTACAGGGTATAGAGACATAGGGCCAGATTCAGGTAGATGCGTGCATATTTTATCCGGCGTAGCGCAGCGCATATACGTTACGCTGACGCGAACTAGTGAGTCAAGTCCAGTATTCACCAAACGCATGTTCGTTACTTTGCGGCGGAGTAACGAAAAAGCGCTGGCGCAACCCGACGCAAGTGGAAGTGGGTGTGATCATATGTAAATGATGGGCGGAGCCCAGCGCAGTGACTTACGTTCATCGCATCATCCACGGAGCATGCGCAGTGAGGAAGGGCTCCACTCGCTCCCCTGTGCGCATGCTCACAACTTCCGTCGGCACCACTTCATGGGAAACGCCAGTGCAATATGTTCCGTTGCGCGTATAAAAGCGGCCGCAAATGCGCCTTTCCGGCGCAAAAGTATATCCGGTTCCCCCCACCCCAGGGAAGTAACTTTTGCTGTGTGATGGCTGCTCCCGTTCCCCCCAAAGAGAGGAGAACCTCAATTTTAATGCCCAGGAGCTGTCCGTAGTGATCTCCGCTATGGAGACCTACAACGACTTCCTCCACGGCAGGAAAAGTCGGAAGACCAGCCGGGATAGGAAGCAGGGCATCCTGGAGAGCATTGCTGGCAGGGTCAATGTTTTGGGCTACTCCACCCGGACTGCTGCCGATATGGGCAAGAAAATAAATGACTTGAGGCGCAAAGTCCATGGCAAGGTGGCCACCATCAGGAGGCATGAGAGGGGCACGGGTGGTGGACCCCCATGTGCGGTCAGCCTGACCACGGAGGAGGAGGTGGTCGCCCGCTGCCTGGAGAGGGAGCAGTTGGAGGGTGTACCAGGATATGATTCCGTGGAGGAAGGCTCCAGGACAGGTAAGTGTTTTTTTTCCCCTATTTGGTGTGTTGCATGTGGGGGGGGGGAGGGTACATGTGCCAAGTGTGTGGGACCACCCAACATGTGTCTGCTTTGTGTCATCCACAGATGACGGAGCTGGGTCATCATCTGCCGGCGGCCAGTCCACCCCAACCCCCCAACGGCATCCTGAGCCCGACCCCCTGGGTGGTGAACACAATGAGATGGAGGAGAGTGCCCACACCTCACCTGCTGAGGTGGTTGAGGAGGAGCCTGCCTTTACTGATCAGGACTTTGTTTTGTTTTTGTAGGAGTCCTCCCCTTCTGCAGGGCCCTCTGTAATCCCCTCCCCCATCCTAGGAAGCCCCTCAAGGGCGACTCCATCCCCCCGGGGACAACCATCTCCTGGCCCCAGGAAGGCGACCCGGAAGACCAGGGGGGTGTCTGACGTGGTCCATGACCAAATGGCCCGGGACCAGGCCAGGCAGACCCAGCAGATGGGGGAGATTGCTGGGCATCTGAACCGGCTAGTTGACAGCCTGGGCTCCGTGTCCCAGCTGACCAACGCAGTGCAGGATGTCAGCTGCAACTGCACTGCAGTGGTGACCAGTCTGGGGGAGGTGCAGGCTGATGTTAGGCACCTCACTGCAGCCGTCCAGGCCAACACTGCTGCCATCTGGGACCAGGGGAGGCAGAGGCAGCGTGACCAGGGGCATAATGTGACCCGCCAGCTGAGGATGCAGGCCCAGACCAACCACTATCTCAGCCGGATTGCTGTGGCCTTGGAGGGCATGCAACCAACACCTGCCAGGAGTGGCCCACCCGGGGATCAGCCACCTCCAGATGCCCCCCCACCCCCCACCCACCCCCTCCAGGCAGCTGAGGAGCCAGAGAGGGCCCACAAGAAAGAGCCCCCGTCAGCCCAGATGAAGGCTTTTTTTTTTTTTTTTTTTTTTTATGTTTTTGGCTCAGGTTATGAGTATTTATTATTTTTTTAATTTTGCTCAGGTTATGAGATTTTTATTTTATTTGAACTTTGCTCAGGTTATGAGATTTTTATTTTATTTGAACTTTGCTCAGGTTATGAGATTTTTATTTTATTTGAACTTTGCTCAGGTTATGAGATTTTTATTTTAAGTTTAACTGCACACACTGCACACGGTCAGGAGTGCAGGGGTCAGTGTGAATGGTGTGTGAATGTGAGGGGGTGGCACTCCTGCCAGTAAGGGGTGTCACCCTCGGCCGTTGGGGAGAAGTTATCCCCACGGCTGTGTGAATGACGTGTGAATGGTGTATGAATGGACAGCGACATCATTGGGGCCTTGACGCCAGCGTTGCTGCTCCCAAGTCCTGCATGTTGGACTTGGGCTAATCCAATGCGATGTGGATGTGGTGTGTGTGATCTATGGACCACAGTGGTGTGCATGCGTGCATTGTCTGTGTGATCAATGTTTTGGTTTAGTGTCCAAAGATGCCTACGGCGAGGACCCTTCTGACTGCTCTTCCATCAGCTGAATGGGTCTCCTCTGGCAGGTGGGGGCTGTCTGGTTGGGGGGTCAGGTCATCACGTATGTCAATCTGCAGGCCCTTTCTCATGGCAAAGTTGTGCAGAATGCAACATGCACCGATGATCTGACACACAAAGGTAGGGGAATACAATAGGGCCCCCCCAGACTTATCCAGGCAGCGGAAACGGGACTTCAGGAGCCCAAATGTTTGCTCCACCACTGCACAAGTTTTGATATGTGCCGCATTGTATCTTCTCTCTCCTCTGGTTTGGGGGTTCCGGAAAGGAGTCATTAGATGGGGTCCCAGTGCATATGCAGAGTCACCTGTAAGGGAAAAGACAGGAGGATGTTAGTCATGCATGTGCCCCTTGTGATGTCAGCATCATGGGGGGGGACAGTTATGCCTGCCACCCATGTCACTTACCAACCAGCCAGCTGTCCCCATACATGTTCTGTTCGAATTCCATTGGGATCGGGCTCTGATTGTATATGAAGCTGTCATGGCTGGATCCGGGGTGTTTGGCACGGACGTGCCATATGAGGCATTGGGCATCGGCTATCACATGTATGTTGATGGAATGCCAATGCTTCCGATTGCGATATATGTGCTCTGTGGCACTGGGGGGCTGGAGTGCCACATGTGTGCAATCAATGGCCCCCACGGTGCGTGGGAATCTGGCAATGCTGTAGAAATCTGTCATTGCCTTCAGCCGCAGGTCCTCAGTGGTGGGTCTGATGAAGTGGTGGGACATGCGTCTGAGGATTGTGGGGACAACCTGGTGCACACATCTGCTCATGGAGGATTGTGACATCCCAGCCACCACTCCACTTGTACGCTGGAATGATCCACTTGCAAGGAAATGAAGTGTTGCCAGGACCTTTACCAGTGGCTGCACTGCTTGTGAGTGGTGTGTTGGGCTGGTGATGTCATCCTGCAGGGTTGTGGTTAGTTCAAGGATTGCATCAGGGCTGAATCTGAAGAGGCGATACAACTCCTCATCCCCCATGCCAAAGAGGCTCATGCGCGTGCGGTATATCCTCTCACGTGCCCGCCTCCTCCATTCCAGGGGGACCCATTAGTAGTGCTAGGACCACGGCTGCCCCTGGCATGTTGGCACACAGAGGTGTTGTCCTTGCACGTGTGGTTGTTCAGCTTGCTAGTTTCGTCGGTAACGCTGCTGCTGTAGCTGCTCTCCTGCTGACCTGTGGCCGTCAGGAGTAAAGATAAAGCAGCTATTTGTAGGAATAACTTTGCGACAGACGGACGAGATACGCGCGGCGCATGTAGCCAGCGTCTGGTGCTAATCCATTCGCGAATCGGGAAATCTCCCTCATTTGCATATTTGCATGGGAAATCAATAGGCGCGACGGATGCGACAAGCGAAAATATGCTCTGGCGAGGGAAAGTTAAGCCGATCGGAGAAAGCCCGTTTTCTGTCGCATCTAGTTTGGTGGGTACGGCCGCATAGATACTACGGCGCATCTTGACAGTTACGCTGCGCATATCGATATACTCCAACTCCAGCGCAAGTCTTGCTGAATCTGGCCCATAATAGTTAACTGATTCCTTTTAAAAACGATTAAAAATAGATAAAAATCAATCATATAATGTGGCTGCAGTTTCAGTTTCGTTTTTCATCTAGTTGCATGCTTCTGTGAAGGACAGAGACACAGAGCCAATACAGGGCAGTGTTTGTTTTTAAAATGAAACTGATTGGTTCTGAGGGGTTTTAGACACACAGTATTCACACCTTCTTGATTAGAGACCACAGAGAGAAGCTACCATGACTTTTTTCATAAGGAAACAGACAACCAGGAAGTGTGCAGAACAGAGAAGGATTACAGCAAAAACGAACAATGAGGACATGAAACCAGGACTGCATTAGGGAAAAGGAAGCTATTTAGCTATAACAAAATTCATTTAGTGACCCTTTAAGGTGTTATGCTTGCAGACTGTGGCAGTGTTTTGTTGGGCTTGAATGGTGACAGTACAGGGCTGTCTTAATGAGAGGGCACACCTGGGCACTGTCCAGGGGCCCCAGCTGCATGGGGCGGGCCCCTGCACTTTACCCAAAGCAGCTTGTCTTTGAGCCCTTGATGCCCCAAAATTGTCTCCACTGTAGGGACCCCAGAGAATTACTTTGCCCAGGGGCCCATGATGCTATTAAGATGGCCCTGGGTTTACCTATGCTTTAATAAGATACTGTACATTGATTTGCCTCGTTACCATTCCACCCTCACCTAAATCCACATCACCTGAATTATGCGATCAGCGTTCCCTTTCAACTCACCCTGCGCTTCTTCCGTTGGGATATTTATTGCGCTTTGTGTCTCTCTGCGTAATTACTAACAAAATACTGCAGTGCTGTTAGGGAACTGAAAATATTGTACTTCAAATGCCATCTCTTGCTTTCTGCCAGGCATGAACCAAGGAAGGGGAGAAATTACCTTTCCATTTTCAAGTACGGAAAACACTCCCGACCCTGCTCACCTCATTTAGACAATTGTGCCGTCCTTTCATGTTTTAAGACACTTATCTCCTGTTGCTTTGAAAAACTTGCAAGCTGCAGTGCTCTCTGATGAAAAAAAAAAATAGACCAGTTTGGTGTTTTCTGCTTTCAGCACATCTCCAAATATTGCTGAACGCAGCACACTGCCCTGCCAGCTAAAGAACACAGAATACGCTTCGCCGTTGTGCATCTGAAAAGGATATTTCGCCTCACATACAAATTATTGTAGCAATTAGGCAAGCTTCAGCAGGCAGGCACACCTATCCGCTGCCAGTCATCTTTATTGCTTGACCCCTCGGTGCAACGATGCCCATTGCCCAAATCCCCCCCCCACACACACACACATATTTATTTTATCTGGCTGGCCTCCATGCAAATACGCTATTGCAACTTTGCCATCTAGTGTCCGAATGTGTGAACTACATGGCAAAATCTGCAAGCACGCTGACTCCTTTGGTGCAAGGCTTGTCACCTGCATTAATTGGCTGTCAACCTGTTCATGAAAATGTGCTTCTGAGCCCTTAACAGAGCCATCAGTGTCAGTTCAGGCTCTGTTCCCGATGAGTCACTGATAATCAACCAGCTAATTCTCTGACACCTTTTAAAACTAATGAACATCTTTAGAGCAAGGGAGATGGGATTGCATGTGAGTGTTTTACTTAAAGCGTATTTCCACTTTTGCAGCGAAATTGGGATAACGCCTACTTTTAATTTGTTATGTTTTCTTTCACATAGTATAACTTTAATAAAATTGCAGCATAACTTTCTTATGCCGCCTACAGGGCCGATCCTAGGGTCACAGACGCCTGGGTGCAGAAATATTTCTGGCGCACCCACATGGGTGTAGTCATCTTACTACCTCCTCCCCTTTACACATGTTTCTATAGCTACGACTCAAACACAGAGATACTCCCCTAAGAAGTCTTCATTAGTGTCCCCCATCAGAGCCCCCCACAGCAGCTGTCCCCCATCAAAGATCCCCCAGCAGGTGTGCCCTATCAGAGCCTCCCAGCAGGTGTCCCCCATCAGAGCCTCCCCACAGCAGGTGTCCCCAGGGCCGCCATCAGGGGGGTACAGGCAGTACACCTGTAAGGGGCCCGGGGGTCAGCAGGGGCCCGGAGGCCCCCAGAGCCCCAAATGGCAACCCCCCTTTTTTTTTTTTTTTTTAGAGGTCCGGAGGTCCCCAGGGGCCCGGAGGCCCGCAGGGCCCACGGATGGCAACCCCCGTTTTTTTTATTTATTTTTTATAAAAAAAATATATATTATTTTAATATATTTTTATTTTTTCTCAAAGGGCCAAAAAAAATTTCTTAGGGGTCTGGAGGTCCTTAGGGGCCCGGAGATCCACAGGGACCTGGATGACAACCCCCCTTTTTTTATTAAAAAAAAAACATTTTTTTATATATTTTTTTAGTTATTTTATTTTGTGTATATATATATATATATATATATATTTTAAAGGGCTCAAATGTCCCCAGGGCCCAATGTGGCAAACACCTTTTTTTATATATATATATTGTAACAGTAGGAGCTACTGTCACGTTAAAGTGGACACAGAGTCTGCATATTGGCTGAATGCAGAGCTGAAGAGATTAAATTTAAAAAACAGAGAAAATTGCTTTGCCAGTTTTCTTGTATTTTTCTATATTCACATGGGTCTCTGTGGTTTGGAGATCCTTCAGAGATCTGGGTGGGATGGGATCTCCAACCTGTGCCTGCAAGCTGCCTTCCCAGGTGCAGACAGCTCATATAATGAAGGGCTGGGGAGAGCAGATGAGAGGAAGGAAGGCGGAACAGTGGCTGTGACTGTCGCTGTGTCTCTGTTGGGACAGACGCTGTATGCGTTGAAGGACTTCAGGGCCTTGTGCATCCAGGACTGTGGGTCTGGAGGAGCTGATGGTTTGAGGAACCATTACCTGTAGCTGCAGTGCTGTTAAAGACTAGCCAGGTGGGCTGTTATTTTCATTTGTCTCTGCATCACGTTTAAACCCCTGCGTTGGATCCCTATGAATGGACTTGTTTTGTTTATCTCCATTTAATAAACGTGGGCTACCAGGCCCTTAACGCTAATTGCCTATTTGCTGTGGACTCACTACACCAATATATAAATGTTTATTTTTTTATTTTTGTTTATATATTTTTTTTATTAAAGGGCCTAGAGGTTTATTTTTTATTTTTTATTAAAGGACCCAGAGGTCCCCAGGCCACATATGGCAACCCCCCATTTAAAAAAAAATATATATATATTTTTTCTTTCTATTTTTCTTTTAATTAAAGGGCCCAGAGGTCCCCCTTTTTTAATATATAGTTTTCTTTATCTCTTCTTTTTTTTTGTAAAGGCCCCCCCCCCCCAGCTTCTCAATTTCAGGCGGCAGCACACCCCCCCCCCATGCCTGAAGCTGTGTAAGGGGCCCCATAATTCCTAATGGTGTCCCCCATCAGAGTCCCCCATCAGAGCCCCCCCACAGCAGGTGTCCCCATCAGAGCCCCTCACATCAGGTGTCCCCATAGATCAGTACTTGTCAGTCCCTGTAGCTCGGGAGCGCTGGGAGCAGAAGCACTTTACAGGGGGCGGGGCATACATGGCATCTTTGGTTACTTGGAGGGTGGCACTGGGAGAGCATTTCTGGGAGTGCACAGGATGATTGACAGCAGCTCCGGCCAACCCAGAAGCCTCTCATCACACCGCCTATGGGAGAAGAGCCGACACATGCAAGAGGGGGCGGGGCAGACAGGAGACTGCTCCATGCACACTGGACAGAATTAATTAGTGGAGCCTAGTGCCGGAGCATGTTTCGGTACTAGGCTCCGTTGTGGTACCCAACCTGGATTTTGGGACAGTGGGAGGTATGCCCTCTTGTCAGTTGCCAGCGGAGAGAGCAAGCAGGATGAGGAACCGCAGCACCCGCTACATGCGCTCTGCCTCTGGACACAGACAAGGAGGAGGGAGGGGAGCACTTTGGAGCTTTGCCGCCCCCACCTCTGCGGCTCCTGGGTGCGGAGCACCCCGTGCACCCTGCCTAGGATCGGCCCTGGCCGCGTACACACCATCGTGTTTCCAATGGAATAAAATCTGATGGAATTCCGATAAAGCTGACTTTCATCAGTCTTGCCTACACACCATCAGACTAAATTCCGATCGTCCAAAACGCGGTGACGTAAAACACTACTACGAGCCGAGAAAAATGAAGTTCAATGCTTCCGAGCATGCGTCGACTTTATTCTGAGCATGCATGGATTTTTCTCCGATGGAGTTCCACGCAGACGATCGGAATTTCCTATCGGTTTTGTTTCCATCGGAAAATGTAAAAAAAATTCTATTTTTTTACACCGATGGAAAAAAGTCTGATGGGTCCCCCACACTATCATTTTTTCCGATGAAAACAGTCCATTGGATTAGCTTCATCGGAAAAAACGATCGTGTGTACACGGCATTAGATATTCTGTGCGAGAAATTCCAGCACTACAAAACCCCTACTAGTTTTCTTTGTTTATGAGAAGCTGGGCAGCAGGGTCTTCCATAATTAACCCTGTCTATACTGTGCAGGCATACGCACAGGGTGTGCCAGGTGTGCCTAGGCCACAGGTGTCAAATCCAGCCCTCCAGGCCATTTCATGTGGCCCTCGCACCTCTCCTGCAGCTGCAGGAAAGCTCCAGCCCTCCTCTGGTCCTTCTCCAGACCCCTACTTTTTTACTTTTAAGCAATGCATCCAGCTTCTTCCCAGCAGCAGCATAAGGAAAGGGGTATAATATGCAGAGTATCTCCTATATAGTTCTCTCCCTATAACAACAAGCAGGAACCTTGCCCTAAACTATGTAATGCACAGTATCTCACAGGGGACAGATGCAGTGCTGGTGTAGATTTCTGAAGCAGGATAGTCCTATCTCAATCTCTCCCTCCGATCAGCAACAGCTTTTCCCTACCCTAGCTAAAGCAGAGTGACGAGCTGTGCTGTGTGCCTCTATCTTATATAGAGGCTGGGTCACATGCTGGTACATGCTGCACTGGCCAATCACAGCCATGCCATTAGTAGGCATGGCTGTGATGGCTTCTTAGTCACAGTAGTAAAACAAATGGCGATTGGCTGCCGTGCAGCACGCCGTTTCATAGCCGAACTCCGAACCCGAACCCAAACTTTTAGCAAATTATTCGGGTTCGGGTCCAAAAAAAAAAACAAATTCGGTAGGAACCCGAACTGTACAGTTTGGGTTCGCTCAACCCTAATCATTAGATCAATAAATATTAACCAAAAATAAATATATATATATATAGACATATAAATAAAACAAATATTGTAGCAATAAAGTCCATAAATGTTTAACACATTAAATGCCAAACGCCCGTGCTCTGAGCCAAATTCCAAAATCAGTTGAAAACGTGTCAAAAAAAGTGATGTATCCTCCACCAAACTATAGATTTGCTCCTTACCAATGTGAGAAGCCACCTTTAAAGGTGCTATATAAAATAACGTTTATTATTATTATCTCATTCCCCTATGGGCAGTAGTGTATTTAGGTTTTGTGCTACCCTAGGCCTGACTAAACTTGTGCACCCCCTAATTTAAATTTGACCCACCCCTTCCGATCAAGGCCACACCCGTTTAAGACCCGCCCTGACATTTTTAAGTGGGGACACTAGTTCTAAGGGCCTGGGGGGATTCCCTTAATTTGCATAGATTTCCTCTCACTTCCTGTTTGGCTTTGGGGCAGGAAGTGAAGGGAAATCTCTGCAATGGGACAGGGATGGTAAAAAAAAAAACTTACAGGGGCTATAACCCTCCCTTACTCTATACAAAATGAAAAAAAAAAGTGTTGCATATAGTTCTACTTTAAGCACAAATTTCTGATAATTTTGTAGAGAGGACTAAGAAGATACCAGATAAGAAGAACCATTGGCATGGTTAAATCTTCTTAGTCCTCTCCATAAAATTATCAGAAATGTGTGCTTAAAGTCGAACTATAGGAATTTTTTTTTTTTTTGGAGGGAGGGTTATAGCCCCAGTCAGTTTAATTTTTACCATTCCTGTCCCATTGCAGAGATTTCCCTTCACTTCCTGCCCCAAAGCCAAACAGGAAGTGAGGAAATCTATGCAAATTAAGGGAATCCCCCCAGGCCCTCAGAACTAGTGTCCCCACTCAAAAATGTCAGGGCGGGTCTTAAACAGAAAGGGGTGTTGCCTTGATCAGAAGGGGTGGGTCATATTTAAATTAGGGGTGCACAAGTTTAGTCAGGACTAGGGCAGCACAAAACCTAAATACACTACTGTAGCACAGTGAGGAAGGTTTGTGGTCCAGGATGATAGGACAGTGAAAATTAGAAGCAGCTTGCGTTGCACTAAAAGTGTGGTGCAAGCCGGCAGGGACTCTTTCTGTGCTGCCCCCCTGCAAAGTGCTGCCTAGGCCAGGATACAGCGTTGCCTATGGGTATTAGACCCGATGCAGGCCCTTGACCCCTGGGACCTCTCAGTTCTCTAGTTGAGACTTTCTTTAGCCTCTCCACTGGGCCTCTCCGTACATATCATCTTCCTGGCTCTGGTGAGGAGCAGGGCTGTGTAAATCTCACAAATGGATGTGCAGGCATACAAATAGTTTGATAGGTAAAACAGCTCCCTGTATGTTTAATCTGAGTATTTAGTGAATGAAAAGCATTGCTATTTGATGCCCTGACCACAGAGCCGATCTTGCTTGTCGCAGGTGAAAGCTAATGCAATGTTAATGCTTTAATATGACTTTTTTTACTCAGTGGGAAAGCTTTGTGAACAAAGTGCTGTATTGTGTGGGAAACATTAAAAACGTTTATAACGCCCTCACATGTCATAATGCTTGACATGACACTTTTCACTTGCGGTATGCATTATCGCAGCTTGATGAGTCAGGTCATATGTGTATGATTTTACAAATCTTCTGCCAAACCAGGAGGTTTCTGAGTAAGTGTATCTGTGTGTTAAAGCCCAATCACTATAATCTCTTATAAATATTAACAGAGAAAACTTCTTTTTTTTTTTTGGAAAGAGCGTGGAAAGGTTAGACCCTCTGTCAGGGTTTTATTGCTGCATGCATTCCTATTGGGGGGAAATCAACAGAGTTGTGAGATTTAATGCTTGCACCACTTTTCTAATCTTAGAAAACAGAGCAAATTCTCCTAATTAGCAAATGGGGTTCAATCCCCTTTAACCAATTAAGACGCAGACCATTATGCAGGTAAAGGACCTGGCCAGTTTTTGCGATTTGGCACTGCGTCGCTTTAACTGATAATTGCGCGGTCGTGCGGCATGGCTTCCAAACAAAATTGGCGTCCTTTTTTCCCCACACATAGAGCTTTCTTTTGGTGGTATTTGATCACCTCTGCGGTTTTTATTTGTTGCGCTATAAACAAAAATCGAGAGACAATTTTGAAAAAGATGCAATATTTTTTACTTGTTGCTATAATAAATATTCCCAAAAAAGATATAACATTTTTTTTCCTCCGTTTAGGCCGATACGTATTCTTCTACATATTTTTGGTAAAATAAATCGCAATAAGCGTTTATCGATTGGTTTGCGCAAAAGTTATAGCATTTACAAAATAGGGGATAGTTTTATTGCATTTTTTATTAATCATTTTTTTTTTAACTACTAATGGCGGCGATCAGCAATTTTTTTTCGTGACTGCCAGATAATGGCGGACACATCGGACAATTTTGACACATTTTTGGGACCATTGTCATTTTCACAGCGAAAAGTGCTATAAAAATGCACTGTCTACTGTGAAAATGACAATTGCAGTTTAGGAGTTAACCACTAGGGGGCGCTGAAGGGGTTATGTGTGACCTCATTTGTGTTTCTAAGTGTAGGGGGGCGGGGCTGAACGTGTGTGTGACGTCAGTGATTGTCATTCCCTATATCAGGGATCACTGCCACAGTGAAGAACGGGGAAGGTGTGTTTACACACAGCTCTCCCCGTTCTTCAGCTCCGGGGACCGATCGCAGGACACACTCCTAAACCTTGTGAACAGCCTTCCCAGAATAGTTGAAGCTGTTATATCTGCAAAGGGTGGGCCAACTCAATATTGAACGCTACGGACTAATGTCGCGTACACACGATCGTTTTTGGCATGATTTAAAACAACGTTTTTAAGAAAACGTCAATTAAAATGATCGCGTGTGGGCTTCACATTGTTTTTCATCTTCTGAAAAATGTCCAAAAAAAAATTCAATCCATTTTTTAACGTCGTTTTTTAAAAGTTTGTTTTTTGGGTTCTAAAAAATAATCGTGGGTGGGCTAAAACAACGTTTTAAAGCCGTGCATGCTCAGAAGCAAGTTATGAGACGGGAGCGTGAATGGAACTTCCCCTTTAGAGTGCCATCGTACGTCACCGTGCTTTGCTCATCATTTAAAAAAAAAAGATGGTGTGTGGGCAAACGTCGTTTTTAATGATGAAGTTGGAAAAAGGTTGTTTTTCTTCATGCCGAAAAACAAAGTTTTTTTCCATGATGAAAAACGATTGTGTGTACGCGGCATAAGTTCCCATACACACTATTAGATTTTCTGCAAGAATTTGTCTTCTGAATACCCAAACCATATAATATGAGGTGTACACACGGTTGGAATTTCTGACTAGAAAAGTTCAATGTGAGCTTTTGGTCGGAAATTCCGACCGTGTGTAGGCTCCATATGACTTTTTCTGTCGAAATTTCCGGCAGCAAAAATTTGCAAATTCTGATCGTCTCTATGCAATTCCGACGCGCAAAAAAACACGCATGCCCGGAATGAATTTGACGCATGCTTGGAATGATTGAACTTCATTATGCTGTTGTACGTCACCGCGTTCTTGACAGTTGGAATTTTGTGTGACCTTGTGTATGCAACACAGGTTTAAGCCAAAATTCCATCTGAAAAAAATCCACGTTTTTCTTGTCGGAATTTCGGATCATGTGTACGCGGCATAAGAGTTTAAATGTGTATGCAATCAGGCAGGCCCTTGCACTACATGGTTTTGGTAAACCTGAAGGCAAAAATCTACACAAAATCTAATGGTGTGTATGGGGGTCTAGACTGGGATGCCATTAAAAGTTAATTTGTAATCAGAGTCTTCGAGTAAGGAATGCGATGACCCTAATAACCAAGGCCTGGAGTGTGCCTTTGGCCAGCTGGTAGGTACGCCTGAAAGAGGGCATACCCTGAATAAGAAAAGTACAATGAGAATGTAAGCTGGGGGAATGGGTAGGTGGAAACCCAGAATCCAACGCCGAACCCAGCCCTGACAGGGAGGGAGTCTTAAGTACTCTTAGACTCCTCCCACAAACTCAGGCTGGCCTGTGTAATCAGAGTCTTCGAGTAAGGAATGCGATGACCCTAATAACAAAGTCCTGGAGTGTGCCTTTGGCCGGCTGGTAGGTACGCCTGAAAGAGGGCAAAAGACACATATTTAGGTGGAGAGGGGTAGATAAGCGACCAAGAAGTAAAGCAGCACGCGCCCATATGGCAACCTTATGTATACCCGACAAGTAGCCGTTATGACCGGTGAAGCTACCGACTCGTGACCTGTGATAGAAGGAAGCCCCCTGCCGAATGCGTGAAGCAGCCCTGAACTCGACCAATGCCCTGAGAAAGATTGGTTCGAGCCTGCTGCCTGCGACAACCCATATGAGAGCCTGAAGTGCTTATGATGAGTGGATACTTGGGGGCAACTGAACCAGAACTGGCCCGAGAAGACCCTGCAATAATGCCTAACAACGAAAGCTACAACCGGACACCAGCGACATAGCTCCGTGAGGAAAGCCCCCAACCCCAGGCCTACCCATACTGGATAGGAAAGTGAGCGGGTGAGTTGCAAAAATCTGACAACTGGCAGGAGCCTAAAGTGCTGGATACCTGATGGATATGCTGACAGAGCAGAAGGACAAAGCCCATGCGCTAAGGCAACAACAACCTAAACATGGAACCATACCGACACACAGAACCCATTCCTACCTGATAGACTTGGTTGCAGGTTACAGGCAGAAGCACGACCCGATGATGATGCACAAAATAGACTTGCGTGTAAAGGCGGCCGTCCCAATACTTTTGGTAATATAGTGTATGTGAATTCAGCCTCAAAGGCAGAGGACAGGGGTGTACACATGCCAAGGCCAACATTGTAGGTGTGAACAGCCTTGCACATTAGTGTGTGCACCCCCAAGCCCAAAGACACATGCATGTGTATATACTGACGGTGCCAGTAGAGCAATGGACGGTGTCAGTAGGGCAGAGATTGGTGTCACTAATGCTGTGGTTGGTGTCAGTA
This sequence comes from Rana kukunoris, assembly GCA_029574335.1. NCBI lineage: Eukaryota > Metazoa > Chordata > Amphibia > Anura > Ranidae > Rana > Rana kukunoris. Next base: position 113,058,230 of record CM056059.1, on the reverse strand, counting down.
GTTTTTATTTGCATTATTTTAGATTCTTTTTTATAGCTGTATTTTTTATGGCTGCATTTGATGGGGAAAACTGGCTGTATTTGAGGGGGAAACTGGCATCATTTGAGGGGGAAAACTGGCATCATTTGAGGGGGCAAATTTGCTGCATTTGAAGGGGCAAACTGGCTGTATTTGATGGGGAAACTGGCATCATTTGAGGGGGTACACTGGCTGTATTTGAGGGGTAAACTGGCATCATTTGAGGGGGTAAACTGGCTGCATTTGAGGGGTCAAACTGGCTGCATTTGATGGGGAAACTGGCATCATTTGAGGGGGCAAACTGGCTGTATTTGATGGAGAAACTGGCATCATTTGAGGGGGTAAACTGGCTGCATTTGAGGGGTCAAACTGGCTGCATTTGATGGGGAAACTGGAATCATTTGAGGGGGCAAATTGGCTACATTTGAGGGGTCAAACTGGCTGCATTTGATTGGGAAACTGGCATCATTTGAGGGGGCAAACTGGCTGTATTTGATGAGGAAACTGGCATCATTTGAGGGGGTAAACTGGCTGCATTTGAGGGGTCAAACTGGCTGCATTTGAGGGGTCAAACTGGCATCATTTGAGGGGGTAAACTGGCAGTATTTGAGGGGGCAAACTGGCTGCATTTGAGGGGGAAACTGGCATCATTTGAGGGGGTAAGCTGGCTGTATTTGAGGGGGCAAACTGGCTGTGTTTGATGGGGAAACTGGCATCATTTGAGGGGGTAAACGGGCTGTATTTGAGGGGGAAACTGGCATCATTTGAGGTGGTAAACTGGCTGCATTTGATGGGGAAACTGGCATCATTTGAGGGGGTAAACTGGCTGCATTTGAGGGGGCAAACTGGCATCATTTGAGGGGGCAAATTGGCTGCATTTGAGGGGGCAAACGCTGTATTTGATGGGGAAACTGGCATCATTTGAGGGGGTAAACTGGCTGTATTTGAGGGGGCAAACTGGCTGTATTTGATGGGGAAACTGGCATCATTTGAGGGGGTAAACTGGCTGCATTTGAGGGGTCAAACTGGCTGCATTTGATGGGGAAACTGGCATCATTTGAGGGGGTAAACTGGCTGTATTTGAGGGGGCAAACTGGCTGTATTTGATGGGGAAACTGGCATCATTTGAGGGGGAAAACTGGCTGTATTTGAGGGGGGAAACTGGCTGCATTTGAGGGGTAAAACTGGCTGCATTTGATGGGGAAACTGGCATCATTTGAGGGGGCAAATTGGCTGCATTTGATGGGGAAACTGGCATCATTTGAGGGGGTAAACTGGCTGTATTTGAGGGGGCAAACTGGCTGTATTTGATGGGGAAACTGGCATCATTTGAGGGGGCAAATTGGCTGCATTTGAGGGGTCAAACTGGCTGTATTTGATGGGGAAACTGGCATCATTTGAGGGGGTAAACTGGCTGCATTTGAGGGGTCAAACTGGCTGCATTTGAGGGGTCAAACTGGCATAATTTGAGGGGGTAAACTGGCTGTATTTGAGGGGGCAAACTGGCTGTATTTGATGGGGAAACTGGCATCATTTGAGGGGGAAAACTGGCTGTATTTGAGGGGGAAAACTGGCTGTATTTGAGGGGTAAAACTGGCTGCATTTGATGGGGAAACTGGCATCATTTGAGGGGGAAACTGGCATCATTTGAGGGGGAAACTGGCATCATTTGAGGGGGTAAACTGGCTGTATTTGAGGGGGCAAACTGTCTGTATTTGATGGGGAAACTGGCTGTATTTGAGGGGGGAAACTGGCTGTATTTGAGGGGGGAAACTGGCTGCATTTGATGGGGAAACTGGCATCATTTGAGGGGGCAAATTGGCTGCATTTGAGGGGGCAAACTGGCTGTATTTGATGGGGAAACTGGCATCATTTGAGGTGGTAAACTGGCTGCATTTGATGGGGAAACTGGCATCATTTGAGGGGGTAAACTGGCTGCATTTGAGGGGGCAAACTGGCATCATTTGAGGGGGCAAATTGGCTGCATTTGAGGGGGCAAACGCTGTATTTGATGGGGAAACTGGCATCATTTGAGGGGGTAAACTGGCTGTATTTGAGGGGGCAAACTGGCTGTATTTGATGGGGAAACTGGCATCATTTGAGGGGGTAAACTGGCTGCATTTGAGGGGTCAAACTGGCTGCATTTGATGGGGAAACTGGCATCATTTGAGGGGGAAAACTGGCTGCATTTGAGGGGGAAACTGGCATCATTTGAGGGGGTAAACTGGCATCATTTGAGGGGGTAAACTGGCTGTATTTGAGGGGGCAAACTGGCTGTATTTGATGGGGAAACTGGCTGTATTTGAGGGGGGAAACTGGCTGTATTTGAGGGGGGAAACTGGCTGCATTTGATGGGGAAACTGGCATCATTTGAGGGGGCAAATTGGCTGCATTTGAGGGGTCAAACTGGCTGTATTTGATGGGGAAACTGGCATCATTTGAGGTGGTAAACTGGCTGCATTTGATGGGGAAACTGGCATCATTTGAGGGGGTAAACTGGCTGCATTTGAGGGGGCAAACTGGCATCATTTGAGGGGGCAAATTGGCTGCATTTGAGGGGGCAAACGCTGTATTTGATGGGGAAACTGGCATCATTTGAGGGGGTAAAACTGGCTGTATTTGAGGGGGCAAACTGGCTGTATTTGATGGGGAAACTGGCATCATTTGAGGGGGTAAACTGGCTGCATTTGAGGGGTCAAACTGGCTGCATTTGATGGGGAAACTGGCATCATTTGAGGGGGTAAACTGGCTGTATTTGAGGGGGCAAACTGACTGTATTTGATGGGGAAACTGGCATCATTTGAGGGGGAAAACTGGCTGTATTTGAGGGGGAAAACTGGCTGCATTTGAGGGGTAAAACTGGCTGCATTTAATGGGGAAACTGGCATCATTTGAGGGGGCAAATTGGCTGCATTTGAGGGGGAAACTGGCATCATTTGAGGGGGTAAACTGGCTGTATTTGAGGGGGCAAACTGGCTGTATTTGATGGGGAAACTGGCATCATTTGAGGGGGCAAATTGGCTGCATTTGAGGGGTCAAACTGGCTGTATTTGATGGGGAAACTGGCATCATTTGAGGGGGTAAACTGGCTGCATTTGAGGGGTCAAACTGGCTGTATTTGATGGGGAAACTGGCATCATTTGAGGGGGAAAACTGGCTGTATTTGAGGGGGAAAACTGGCTGCATTTGAGGGGTAAAACTGGCTGCATTTGATGGGGAAACTGGCATCATTTGAGGGGAAACTGGCATCATTTGAGGGGGAAACTGGCATCATTTGAGGGGGTAAACTGGCTGCATTTGAGGGGGCAAACTGGCTGTATTTGATGGGGAAACTGGCATCATTTGAGGGGGGAAACTGGCTGTATTTGAGGGGGGAAACTGGCTGCATTTGATGGGGAAACTGGCATCATTTGAGGGGGCAAATTGGCTGCATTTGAGGGGTCAAACTGGCTGTATTTGATGGGGAAACTGGCATCATTTGAGGTGGTAAACTGGCTGCATTTGATGGGGAAACTGGCATCATTTGAGGGGGTAAACTGGCTGCACTTGAGGGGGCAAACTGGCATAATTTGAGGGGGCAAATTGGCTGCATTTGAGGGGGCAAACGCTGTATTTGATGGGGAAACTGGCATCATTTGAGGGGGTAAACTGGCTGTATTTGAGGGGGCAAACTGGCTGTATTTGATGGGGAAACTGGCATCATTTGAGGGGTCAAACTGGCTGCATTTGAGGGGTCAAACTGGCTGCATTTGATGGGGAAACTGGCATCATTTGAGGGGGTAAACTGGCTGTATTTGAGGGGGCAAACTGACTGTATTTGATGGGGAAACTGGCATCATTTGAGGGGGAAAACTGGCTGTATTTGAGGGGGAAAACTGGCTGCATTTGAGGGGTAAAACTGGCTGCATTTAATGGGGAAACTGGCATCATTTGAGGGGGCAAATTGGCTGCATTTGAGGGGGAAACTGGCATCATTTGAGGGGGTAAACTGGCTGTATTTGAGGGGGCAAACTGGCTGTATTTGATGGGGAAACTGGCATCATTTGAGGGGGCAAATTGGCTGCATTTGAGGGGTAAAACTGGCTGCATTTGATGGGGAAACTGGCATCATTTGAGGGGGAAACTGGCATCATTTGAGGGGGAAACTGGCATCATTTGAGGGGGTAAACTGGCTGTATTTGAGGGGGCAAACTGGCTGTATTTGATGGGGAAACTGGCATCATTTGAGGGGGGAAACTGGCTGTATTTGAGGGGGGAAACTGGCTGCATTTGATGGGGAAACTGGCATCATTTGAGGGGGCGAATTGGCTGCATTTGAGGGGTCAAACTGGCTGTATTTGATGGGGAAACTGGCATCATTTGAGGGGGAAAACTGGCTGTATTTGAGGGGGAAAACTGGCTGCATTTGAGGGGTAAAACTGGCTGCATTTAATGGGGAAACTGGCATCATTTGAGGGGGTAAACTGGCTGCATTTGAGGGGGCAAACTGGCATCATTTGAGGGGGCAAATTGGCTGCATTTGAGGGGGCAAACGCTGTATTTGATGGGGAAACTGGCATCATTTGAGGGGGTAAACTGGCTGTATTTGAGGGGGCAAACTGGCTGTATTTGATGGGGAAACTGGCATCATTTGAGGGGGTAAACTGGCTGCATTTGAGGGGTCAAACTGGCTGCATTTGATGGGGAAACTGGCATCATTTGAGGGGGTAAACTGGCTGTATTTGAGGGGGCAAACTGACTGTATTTGATGGGGAAACTGGCATAATTTGAGGGGGAAAACTGACTGTATTTGAGGGGGAAAACTGGCTGCATTTGAGGGGTAAAACTGGCTGCATTTAATGGGGAAACTGGCATCATTTGAGGGGGCAAATTGGCTGCATTTGAGGGGGAAACTGGCATCATTTGAGGGGGTAAACTGGCTGTATTTGAGGGGGCAAACTGGCTGTATTTGATGGGGAAACTGGCATCATTTGAGGGGGCAAATTGGCTGCATTTGAGGGGTAAAACTGGCTGCATTTGATGGGGAAACTGGCATCATTTGAGGGGAAACTGGCATCATTTGAGGGGGAAACTGGCATCATTTGAGGGGGAAACTGGCATCATTTGAGGGGGAAACTGGCATCATTTGAGGGGGTAAACTGGCTGTATTTGAGGGGGCAAACTGGCTGTATTTGATGGGGAAACTGGCATCATTTGAGGGGGGAAACTGGCTGTATTTGAGGGGGGAAACTGGCTGTATTTGAGGGGGGAAACTGGCTGTATTTGAGGGGGGAAACTGGCTGCATTTGATGGGGAAACTGGCATCATTTGAGGGGGCAAATTGGCTGCATTTGAGGGGTCAAAATGGCTGTATTTGATGGGGAAACTGGCATCATTTGAGGTGGTAAACTGGCTGCATTTGATGGGGAAACTGGCATCATTTGAGGGGGTAAACTGGCTGCATTTGAGGGGGCAAACTGGCATCATTTGAGGGGGCAAATTGGCTGCATTTGAGGGGGCAAACGCTGTATTTGATGGGGAAACTGGCATCATTTGAGGGGGTAAACTGGCTGTATTTGAGGGGGCAAACTGGCTGTATTTGATGGGGAAACTGGCATCATTTGAGGGGGTAAACTGGCTGCATTTGAGGGGTCAAACTGGCTGCATTTGATGGGGAAACTGGCATCATTTGAGGGGGTAAACTGGCTGTATTTGAGGGGGCAAACTGACTGTATTTGATGGGGAAACTGGCATCATTTGAGGGGGAAAACTGGCTGTATTTGAGGGGGAAAACTGGCTGCATTTGAGGGGGAAAACTGGCTGCATTTGAGGGGTAAAACTGGCTGTATTTGAGGGGGCAAACTGGCTGTATTTGATGGGGAAACTGGCATCATTTGAGGGGGCAAATTGGCTGCATTTGAGGGGTAAAACTGGCTGCATTTGAGGGGGAAACTGGCATCATTTGAGGGGGAAACTGGCATCATTTGAGGGGGAAACTGGCATCATTTGAGGGGGAAACTGGCATCATTTGAGGGGGAAACTGGCATCATTTGATGGGTAAACTGGCTGTATTTGAGGGGGCAAACTGGCTGTATTTGATGGGGAAACTGGCATCATTTGAGGGGGGAAACTGGCTGTATTTGAGGGGGGAAACTGGCTGCATTTAATGGGGAAACTGGCATCATTTGAGGGGGCAAATTGGCTGTATTTGATGGGGAAACTGGCATCATTTGAGGGGGCAAACTGTCTGTATTTGAGGGGGAAAATTGTCTGTATTTGAGGGGGAAAATTGGCTGTATTTGATGGGGAAACTGGCATAATTTGAGGGGGTAAACTGGCTGTATTTGAGGGGTCAAACTGGCTGCATTTGATTGGGAAACTGGCATCATTTGAGGGGGCAAACTGGCTGTATTTGAGGGGGCAAACTGGCTGTATTTGATGAGGAAACTGGCATCATTTGAGGGGGTAAACTGGCTGCATTTGAGGGGTCAAACTGGCTGCATTTGAGGGGTCAAACTGGCTGCATTTGAGGGGTCAAACTGGCAGTATTTGAGGGGGCAAACTGGCTGCATTTGATGGGGAAACTGGCATCATTTGAGGGGGTAAACGGGCTGTATTTGAGGGGGAAACTGGCATCATTTGAGGGGGTAAACGGGCTGTATTTGAGGGGGCAAACTGGCTGTATTTGATGGGGAAACTGGCATCATTTGAGGGGGTAAACTGGCTGCATTTGAGGGGTCAAACTGGCTGCATTTGATGGGGAAACTGGCATCATTTGAGGGGGTAAACTGGCTGTATTTGAGGGGGCAAACTGGCTGTATTTGATGGGGAAACTGGCATCATTTGAGGGGTAAAACTGGCTGTATTTGAGGGGGAAAACTGGCTGCATTTGAGGGGTAAAACTGGCTGCATTTAATGGGGAAACTGGCATCATTTGAGGGGGCAAATTGGCTGCATTTGAGGGGGAAACTTGCATCATTTGAGGGGGTAAACTGGCTGTATTTGAGGGGGCAAACTGGCTGTATTTGATGGGGAAACTGGCATCATTTGAGGGGGTAAACTGGCTGTATTTGAGGGGGGAAACTGGCTGCATTTGATGGGGAAACTGGCATCATTTGAGGGGGCAAAATGGCTGCATTTGAGGGGTCAAACTGGCTGCATTTGATGGGGAAACTGGCATCATTTGAGGGGGTAAACTGGCTGTATTTGAGGGGGCAAACTGACTGTATTTGATGGGGAAACTGGCATCATTTGAGGGGGAAAACTGGCTGCATTTGAGGGGGAAAACTGGCTGCATTTGAGGGGTAAAACTGGCTGCATTTAATGGGGAAACTGGCATCATTTGAGGGGGCAAATTGGCTGCATTTGAGGGGGGAAACTGGCATCATTTGAGGGGGTGGCTGCAAACTGGGGGAAACTGTATTTGAGGGGGCAAACTGGCTGTATTTGATGGGGAAACTGGCATCATTTGAGGGGGTAAACTGGCTGTATTTGATGGGGAAACTGGCATTTGAGGGGGCATTTATTTGAGGGGAAACTGGCATCATTTGAGGGGGCAAACTGGCTGTATTTGATGGGGAAACTGGCATTTGAGGGGGCAAACTGGCTGCATTTGAGGGGGAAAATTGTCTGGCATCATTTGAGGGGTGGCAAACTGGCATTGAGGGGTCAAACTGGCTGTATTTAAAGGGGAAACTGGCATCATTTGAGGGGGCAAACTGGCTGTATTTAAAGGGGAAACTGGCATCATTTGAGGGGACAAACTGGCTGTATTAGAGGGGGCAAACTGGCATCGTTTAAGGGGGCAAACTGGCATCATTTGAGAGGGAAAACTGTCTGTATTTGAGGGGGAAACTGGCATCATTTGAGGGGGAAAACTGGCTGTATTTGATGGGGAAACTGGCATAATTTGAGGGGGAAAACTGGCTGTATTTGATAGGGAAACTGGCATCATTTGAGAGGGAAAACTGTCTGTATTTGAGGGGGAAACTGGCATCATTTGAGGGGGAAAACTGGCTGCATTTGAGGGGTCAAACTGGCTGTATTTGATGGGGAAACTGGCATCATTTGAGGGGGTAAACTGGCTGCATTTGAGGGGTCAAACTGGTTGTATTTGAGGGGGCAAACTGGCTGTATTTGAGGGGGCAAACTGGTATAATTTGAGGGGGAATACTGGCATCATTTAAAGGGGCAAGCTGGCTGTATTTGAGGGGGCAAACTGGCTGTATTTGAGGGGGCAAACTGGAAGAATTTGATGGGGCAAACGGACGGCATTTGATGGGGCAAACTGGCGGCAATTGATGGGCACAGTGGCTGCGTTTGATGGCACAGTGGCGACAATTGATGGGCACAGTAAGGCGGCGTACACACGACCAAGGTTCTCACTGGAAACCAGCGAGAACCTCGCTGGAAGCTGCATTCCAGCGAGGACCTCGGCCGTGTGTACACAGAGCGCTCGCCCCGCCCGTCGGGAATCCCGTCGAGCGAAAAGAGAGCACGCTCTCTTTTTGCTCGACGGCCCGCCTGGATGAATGGCTGGTTGCCATTCCCGACGGGCGGGTCGCCGATTTCGACGGCCGGCAGAGAACCTCGACGGGCGGAACGATGTGTTCTGCCCGTCGAGGTTCTCTGCCGTGTGTACGCGGCTTTAGGCTGAAATTGATGGGGGTTTTTTTTCAGTTTGTTTGCACCCCACCAAAAAAAATGCGCACCAGCCGCCACTGCGTATTCATCACAATGGAGCCATGCCACAAATGTGAGTTTTTAGAAGTTAAAACAGGAATAGAGGAGGCAACATAAGTCAAATGTCAAACTCCCTATGAATAGCATCCACTGTGGATCGCTCTTTAGAGGTCACCGCTAGTGTAAAGGAGCTCTAAAAAAGTTGAATCAGGATGGGATTTGATCTCTGATGGCAAAACAATAGGTAGACGAGGGAATGTCACTAAACAAAAAGTAAAGTCAAGTGGGTTCAACCTAGGGAAGAGATTCACTGTCTTGTTTGTCAGCTTGATGACATTATATTATAAAGTCATCAGAAAAAAATGACCTTGTTTTGTCCAATGAAGGAATACATCACGTCGTAGGACACTGGTAAAGCTGTTGATCTGTTGATGTATTAATGTATCATCTGCGGGTCAACCGAACGCGATAAATCATATTAAGCATACACTGGCGGAGTAATGTATTGCTTCTCAACTCAGGTTTGGCTGGCAGGAGCAACAATTTGGCACGAACGCTAAAAGACCTTTTTCCTGACAATACACAAGGGTTTTCTAATGCCTGCCTTGGAGAGTTATGAAAAATGGATCAGATCTTCTCCCCTAAGCATTTTAATATGTTATTACCAGTGCACTGTGTTCAATAAATTACAATGTAAACCAAATTCAACTTTTTTGCTGATCCGTTTTTTTCGCACAAAGTCAGCAACAACTTATTAAATCCATAAGAAGCCTATGCTAATTAAGGAGGATTGTAGCCAAAACACAAATTCAAGCAGTAAATATGTTTTGGGAATTTTTAGCTGCCTGCAGGGCCGCCATCAGGAGGGTACAGACAGTACACCTGTAAGGGGGCTGGAGGTCCCCAGGGGCCCGGGTGTCAACCCCCTTTAAAAAAAATATATCTATATATATATATAGATATATTTTTTTTAGGGGTCCGGAGGTCCCCAGGGGCCCCAGATGGCAACTCCCCTTTTTTTTTATTAAAAAAAAAAAAAAAGTTTAATATATTTTTATTAAATTTTTTATTAACTGCTTGGGGACCGCTGCATGTACATTTACGTCGGCAGAATGGCAAGGACAGGCACATTGGCGTACCTGTACGTCCCTGCCTAGACGTGGGTCGAGGGTCCTATCGGTACTTGCGGCGGTCCCCGTGGCTTCAGGAGCGAATCGGGATGAGGGGGCGGCTGTTTGTTTTTGTCCGCCCCCTCCGGATCGCTCCCAGCCAATGCGCGTCCTCCCTGCAGTGCACTTCCTCTGCCTATGTAATGTAAACACAGGCAGAGGAAGTGATGTCAGCTCTCCTCTCGGTGGTATTTTCAATCCGGCGAGAGGAGAGAAGACATCACATAGTAAGTCACACAAAAACTACACTGACACCACACACATAGGCAAATTAACCCCTTCCGAACACCCCCCCCCCCACCCCCCTGTCACACTGTCACTGATTGCAGTGATCATATATTTACTCATCACTGCATTTAGTGTCAGTGTGATAGTTACTGTGACAGGCAGTTAGTGTTAGGTCCAGGGTAGCCTTGTACCCCGCCTAATAAAGTTTTAACCCCTTGATCACCGCCCTAGTTAACCCTTTCACCCCCTATTGCCAGTGTCACTAAGCGATAATTTTTCTGATCGCTGTATTAGTGTCACTGTTGCCGCTAGGTAGCTAGTTTTTTTTTTTATTGCGATTTTTTTTTTTTTTTTTTCTTATAACAAAAAGTAGGGTTGTCCCGATACCACTTTTTTAGGACCGAGTACAAGTACCGATACTTTTTTCCAAGTAGTCGCCGATACCGAATACCGATACTTTTTTTAAATGTGTTCCCAAATGCAGCCATGCCCCCCACAAATGCAGCCATGTCCCCCACATATGCAGCCATGTCCCTCCAGCCATGTCCCCCACATCTGCAGCCATGTCCCTCCAGCCATGTCCCCCATATATGCAGCCATTTCCCCCCAGCCATGTCCCCCACACATGCAGCCATGTCCCCCACATATGCAGCCATGTCCCTCCAGCCATGTCCCCCACATATGCAGCCATTTTCCCCCAGCCATGTCCCCCACATATGCAGCCATGTCCCTCCAGCCATGTCCCCCACATATGCAGCCATTTCCCCCCAGCCATGTCCCCCACATATGCAGCCATGTCCCTCCAGCCATGTCCCCCACCTATGCAGCCATTTCCCCCCAGCCATGTCCCCCACATATGCAGCCATGTCCCTCCAGCCATGTCCCCCACATATGCATCCATGTCCCTCCAGCCATGTCCCCTACATATGCAGCCATGTCCCTCCAGCCATGTCCCCCACATATGCAGCCATTTCCCCCCAGCCATGTCCCCCACATATGCAGCCATGTCCCTCCAGCCATGTCCCCCACATATGCAGCCATGTCCCTCCAGCCATGTCCCCCACATATGCAGCCATGTCCCCCCAGCCATGTCCCCCACATATGTAGCCATGTCCCTCCAGCCTTGTCCCTCCAGCCTTGTCCCTGCAGCCATGTCCCTCCAGCCATGTCCCTCATACCTAGCCGCCGAAAGCCGCCGCCGCCGCACGGGGGATATCACAGCTTTCATTTGAATAGCTGTTTTCCCCGCGTGTATAGACACTCCCCCTTGCTCGGGATTGGACAGATCACGATCACCCATCCAATCTCGAACAAGGGGGAGTGTCTATACGCGGCGGGAACACTACAGCTATTCAAATGAAAGCTGTGATGTTCCCACACACTGTTTAACCCATGCGGCGGCGGCTTTCGATGAGGCGGCGGCTTTTATTGCGGCGGCGGGGGGGGGACGAGACAAGTATTCTATTCAGGCATCGGGGGTATTTGCGGGAGTACAAGTACTCCCGTAAATACTCGGTATCGGTCCCGATACCGATACTGGTATAGGTATCTGGACAACCCTAACAAAAAGTAAAAAATATAGATTTTTTTTTCAAAAATGTCGCTCTATTTTTGTTTATAGAGCAAAAAATAAAAATCGCAGAGGCAATCAAATACCATCAAAAGAAAGCTCTTATTGTGGGAAGAAAAGGACGCAAATTTTGTTTGGGAGCCACGTCGTACGACCGTGCAATTGTCTGTTAAATCGACGCAGTGCTGAATTGTAAAAACGCCTCTGTGCATTTCGCAGCATATTGGTCCGGGGCTTTAGTGGTTAAAGGGCCAATTTTTTTTTTTTTTTTTTGAGGTCCAGATGTCCCCAGGGGCCCAGAGGCCCCCAGGGCCCTGGATGGCAACCACCCCTTTTTTAATTAATTTTTTTATAAAGCAAAAAATTAATATATTTTTTTTATTAAAGGGCCAATTTTTTTTTTTTTTTTAGGGGTCCGGAGGTCGATTTTTTTATTTATATATATTTTTTATATATATATATATATATATATATATATATATATGTGTTTTTTATATATGTTTTTTCCTTTTTATTAAAGGGCCCAGAGCCAGGGCCCCGGATGGCTACCCCCTTTGTTTATATATATTTTCCGTATTTCTTCTTTTTTCTGTAAATGCCCCCCCACTTCTCAATTCGCAGCAATCCCCCCCCCCCCCCCACTTCTCAATTTCAGGCGGCAGCACCCCCCCAGGTGCTCAAGGGGGCCCATGCCTGAAGCTGTGTAATGGGCCCCATAATTCCTGATGGCGGCCCTGGCTGCCTGTGACCACTGTCCGTGAGCAAAGTATTGCTCCCCTAGTTCCCCTAGACTCTGTAACCTGCCAGTGCCAACACCTTGTAAAACCTAAAGCTGAACTCCAGCCTTACCATCAGCTTTCGCAGTTGAAGAGGATCCCCTCCCGTATCGAGCTTGCTTATTCTGATTTGATTGGAAGCTTCTACATTAGAAGCTGCAGTAAGATTGAACACATTTTATTTCTTGGTTAGAAGGCATCCAGCATCATCATAGGCATGTGTACAGGGATGTGCCAGGTGTGCCCAGGCACACCCTAAACACCCTGTGCAGCACAGATTCCCCCTACTGCCCTGGTTCCTACCTCCTTCCCCTCTGCAGTGCTTCAACTTCCCTACTCTCCTTTCCCTTCAGCTGTTGCTGCAGGGATGTTTAGGATGAGTGGGGGAAGGGTCTGTAAATATGTAACTTACCGGCCCCTTCCCTTTCATTGTGAGTGATCGGTACTATATGTTTGATCTTTTGAGTGCACACCCTAATGCAATAGGCTGCACACACCTATGAGCATCATCTAGTCCAGGGGTGCCAAACGCAATCTCACTGTGGGCCGGATTAGCAGAATAGTTGCCCTCAAAGGGCTGGTTGTATCTGGGGGTGCGCTACTTACAGAGTGCAGAGTTCAGGGGTGCGCTATGTACAGAGTGCAGAGTTCAGGAGTGCATTAAATGCAGAGTGCAGAGTTCAGGGGTGCGCTATGTGCAGAGTTCAGGACTGCATTACATGCAGAGTGCAGAGTTCAGGGGTGCGCTATGTACAGAGTGCAGAGTTCAGGGGTGCGCTATGTACAGAGTGCAGAGATCAGGGGTGCGCTATGTACAGAGTGCAGAGGTGTTATGTACAGAGTGCAGGCTTCGGGGTGTGCGTTGTGCAGAGTTCAGGGGTGCGCTTTGTACAGAGTGCAGAGTTCAGAGGTGTTATGTATGGAGTGCTGGCTTCGGGGTGTGGGTTGTGCAGAGTTCAGGGGTTCACTATGTATAGTGTGCAGGGTTCAACAGTGCCTTACGTATAAAGTCCCAGAGGGTCTCAGAAACCCAGATAAATCCTCTATAGGAACAATGGTCAAATCAGCTGGAATGTGGACTTGACTCTCCTCAATCAGCAGATGGATAACAGGTGTTTCCGTACAGGCTCCAATGGAGGGAAAAAATAGAAAGAGGGGCTCCAAATGGTGCAGATCAAACCAGGTATGGTTTATTTAACCACTTCTGACCGGCCCCACGTCCAAAGACGTCATTTTTTTGAAGATGGATATCTCGGTAACGGCAGCAGCTGCTGCCACAACCGAGATATCCATCTCTTCGTGGGGCGGTCCTGTTAACGATAACGGCGGTCATCGCGGCGGATTCGCCGCGAGATCGCCGTTACCGGCGGCGGGAGAGGGTGCCCCCTCCCCTCCCACCGCTCTCCCGTGCCCTCCGCCGCTTACCGTAGCCGTCGGTAGCGGCGGAGGCGATCGGGTCCTGTTGCTGGCTGTCCGGGGATGCGACTGAGGGAAAAAATGTCCCTCAGCCGTCCCCATACCTCTGCTGGGCGGAAGTGACGTCAAAACGTCATTTCCGCCCAGCCTCTTAAAGAGACATTTAATTTGTTTACATTTTGACTTTTTTTTTTTTTTTCTTTTTTTTTTTTTGCATTTAAGCCTGAATATGAGATCTGAGGTCTTTTTAACCCCAGATCTCATATTTAAGAGGACCTGTCATGCTTTTTTCTATTACAAGGGATGTTTACATTCCTTGTAATAGGAATAAAAGTGATATTTTTTTTATTTTTTTTCAGTGTTAAACATTATAAAATAAATAGAAATAAAAATGAAAACCAAAAAAAAAATTTTTTAAAGTGCCCCGTCCCGACGAGCTCGCGCGCAGAAGCAAACGCATACGCGAGTAGCGCCCGCATATGAAAACGGTGTTCAAACCACACAAGTGAGGTATCGCCGCGATCGTTAGAGCGAGAGCAATAATTCTAGCCCTAGACCTCCTCTGCATCTCAAAAAATGCAACCTGTAGAATTTTTTAAACGTCGCCTATCGAGATTTTTAAGGGTAAAAGTTTGACGCCATGCCACGAGCGGGCACAATTTTTAAGCGTGACATGTTGGGTATCATTTTACTCGGCGTAACATTATCTTTCACAATATATAAAAAAATTGGGCCAAATTTATTGTTGTCTTATTTTTTAATTCAAGAAAGTGATTTTTTTCCAAAAAAAGTGCGCTTGTAAGACCGCTGCGCAAATACGGTGTGAGAAAAAGTATTGCAATGACCGCCATTTTATTCTCTAGGGTGTTAGAAAAAAATATATATAATGTTTGGGGGTTTTAAATAATTTTCTAGCAGTGGTGGCAACCAGCGATTATTATCATGACGGCGACATTATGACAGACACATCGCCACTTTTGACACCATTTTAAAACCATTGTCATTGATACAGTGATCGGTGCTATAAAAATTCACTGATAACTGTAAAAATGACACTGGCAGTGAAGGTGTTAGCCAGTAGGGGGTGCTTAAATGTGTCTTAGGGATGTGTTCTAACTGTAGGGGGGAAGTGTGTGGCACAACACTGATCATCGCTCCCGATTACAGGAAGCTGTGATCAGTGTCCTGTCACTAGAAAGAATGGGGAAATGCTTGTTTACATCAGCATTTACCCGTTCTTCCTCTCCGTCAGATGATCGCAGGTAGATGTCCACGGGACCCGGGGTCGGACTCACAGAGCTTGCGGCAGGTGCGCGCACGCCCACAATGCCGCATCTTAAAGGGGACGTAAAGGTACGTCCATCTGCTCAGCCGTGCCATTGTGCCGACGTATATAGTCATGCGCTGGTCCTTAAGCGGTTAATAAAGTTGAGCTGTGCATTTACTACCCCCTTAACTGCTACTCCCTTTAGTTGCTGAGGCAGCGGTCGGGGGTGTTATCATGCAGAAACCGTGGTAAGAATTATACACCGTCGCTTCCCTCTTCTGAGAGTACTACTAGTGTGAACGAGCCAACTGCTACATACAGAGGTGAAATTGATGAGAGTAATATACTGTGTAGTATACTTAGTGGGTCCGTCCAGGATATACTTATGTACTGTATAATGTTATGCTGGCATGTACAGGTTAAAATGCAGTCATGGAAACATCTTCTGTTAAATACATTCATGGTTTTGATGTAGAAAGCATGTCTCCTGTGTGCTGCCCCCAGATGTCGAACACCAAAAAAAAGATAACGTACAACATTACATGGTATCAGAAGCTGAAGATCCTTGCAGCATCAAGATCCAGAAATACAAGCTAAATCCCTTTTGCCATAATAAAAAAAATAAAAAAAATTGTGTCCAGTTGCTCATCAAGAAGTGAGATGGAGTAAACCTTTCAGAAAAATGGGAAATGTCTTCACAATATGCCGATGTTATCTTCAAATGTCCCCATAAAGCATATAAAGAAGAGCGAGAAAATGCTGTCATTTACTCATGTGCTGTAAACAAAGCCAGGGACATTTGCACAATGGCGGAGGAGAAAAAGTAGTTGAATATCTAGGAAAACAGATACACAAGCCCAAAAGCAAATCTCCTTTTTCCAAGACACGTGGGGTGTATTTATTATAAAAGTAAAAAAAAAAAACATTTGCATAGCTGTCTTTCTGTTGAAACTGCATTTAAATTCTTACTGTGCAAATGGGGCAAAATCAAATGTTCTCCAGCAATATTACATGAAGATTGAATGTGTGAATAGGGAAAATACCACATTATGATCACTAGATGGCGCTGAGTATCATAGCAAGCAAGGGGGTTCCTCAGCTCCATCTAGTGGCTATTATGTGGTATTTTCCCCATTCCCACATTCGATCTGCAAAGATAAAAGCCTGAGAACATTAGAATTTGCTCCATTTGCATAGCACAAATTTATGAGCAATTTCGATAGACAAACAGCTATGCAAATGTTTTATACGTACACAACAAATTCTTTAACAGAGTGAAAAGTGTAAGTGAACTAAATGAACAATGTGTTTTGTGTGTGTGGACAGTTGATTTCATTTCATGTTTTGTGCATTTGTGTTATTTCCTTTTAATATTTCGTACTGTTGTTTTACATTTTTTATTTTACTTTTTTCATTTTAACTTGAGTGAAAGGTGCAAGATAGTTGAAAGGAGCTTCTTAAACTCTCAGGAGTCTTTTTCAGCATATTGTATCCTCTAAAGGAAAAAAAGATCACCTTCATTATCTCTTCCTAGTCTTTTAACTAAAATTTTAGGAAAGTGAAAACTCAAAATTTTGCTAATTCCTAGTGGTGTTGGAGATCAAATGTAGATGTTAGGAGATGCGCTCACACTCCTACTTGGCAGCCCACCACCCAACTGCTCTGAGTCCTTTCTCCATGTTTATTGCCTTGCAATGGAGTCAACACCTCTATGCTCCTATTGGAACTGGTGGTATAGCATGGCCCTCTGAAGGAGTACTCAGTGCTAGTGGCAGGTCGGTTCTGTTTGCCTAGCCTCCTGTGCATTGATTGGTGTATGGCCGCATACCTCCTTGCTTTTGAGGTCCTCCCCTGCTTAGCTGCAACACTGTGGTGCCTGAGCTTGTGATAGGGCCCTGTTACCCTGCCTTGCTCTGCTGTTCCTGCCCACTTTGCCTAGTCATTGGATTATTTTGTTACTGACCCCTTGCC
The DNA here is from genome assembly GCA_029574335.1 of Rana kukunoris. Classification (NCBI taxonomy): domain Eukaryota; kingdom Metazoa; phylum Chordata; class Amphibia; order Anura; family Ranidae; genus Rana; species Rana kukunoris. The sequence continues at coordinate 113,041,154 of CM056059.1, read as the reverse complement.
TGGTAGAATATGGGTTACTCTTTTGGATGTCTGCCTATCTTTTGACCTTGGGCTGTTTCTGGATTACACTTCTCTGCTGCCTTTCCGGACCTCAGAGTATTTCTGGATAGTGCTGTGCTTTGCTTCCTGCCCTGGCTCTGAGTCCTTTCTCCATGTTTATTGCCTTGCAATGAATCAACGCCTATATGCTCCTATTGGCACTGGTGGTAGCATTGCCTTCTGAAAGAGTCCTCAGTGCTAGGCGGCAGGTCGGTTCTGTTTGTCTAGCCTCCTGTGCATTGATTGGTGTATATGGCCACATACCTTCTTGCTTTGGAGGTCCTCCCCTGCTTAACTGCAGCACTGTGGTGCCTGAGCTTGTGGTAGCGCCCGGTTAACAACACTGTATCTTGGCCTATGCCAACAAGGCCCAGGCCTAGGGCAGCACTTTGCAGGGGGGCAGCATGAAAAGAGTCCCCGACAGCTTGCGCTACACTTTTAGGCTTATGAGGTGGACTGGGCCACAAGACAATTAAGTCCGGTGCCCCTATAAAGCGGCCACACTGTTGCATAACTGTCCACAGCACTCCCTCCCCCCAAGCAATGTGATCAATATTATTAAAAAATATATATAATAATAAACCTTACATTTTTTTACACTGTCTATTGCTCTACTGACACTGTCCACTGCCCTACTGACACCATCCTGCACATACTACCCATCGCCACACTCTTCTCCTGCACATACTGCCCCCTACCACATACTCCACACTCTTCTCCTGCACATACTACCCCCTACCATATACTCCACACTCTTCTCCTGCACATACTGCACCCTACCATATACTCCACACTCTTCTCCTGCACATACTGCGCCCTACCATATACTCCACACTCTTCTCCTGCACATACTGCGCCCTACCATATACTCCACACTCTTGTCCTGCACATACTGCCCCCTACATACACTCTGCACTCCTCTCCCTAAGCTGATCATTATATTAGTGTCACTGTTGATGTCAGTGTCAGTTAAGCCAGCCATAGTTTATTAGGATCTTTCCTGGTTTATCAGGGACCAGTTAGGATTCGAACCATCAATAGGTAGGCTGATAGATCAAGTTGGGTACAATCAGCCTGTCCGATCGGTACATGCAATCATTTTTTTGAGGTGGGTTTGGGGGGGGGGGCCAGAGGTCGGGCTGATGGGGGGGCCCTGTCAGGTAGGCTATACGGGGCCCCATGCAGCTGCCCTGCACACAGTTGTCCAATTAGTCCAGTGTTTCTCAACTCCAGTCCTCAAGCCCCCCCAACAGGTCATGTTTTCAGGATTTCCCTCAGATGAAAAGGCTGTGGGAATTACTAAGGCAGTGAAACTGATCAAATCACCTGTGCAAAATAATGGAAATCCTGAAAACCTGACCTGTTGGGGGGCCTTGAGGACTGGAGTTGAGAAACACTGAATTAGTCCACTGCATAGCTTGGTGTCATCTGCAAACACTGAAATGGTACTTTTAATTCCAGACCTAATATTGTTTATTGGAACGGGGGCTGCTAAAGATAAAAGCAACACTCGCCAGCTATAGCTTCTGACCTTGGCATCAGCGTAACAATATCATTGTCCTATGAAAAGTTAAAGGTGTCACAAATGCAAAAAAGGCAATTACCCTGATTGGGTACTCAAGAGCAGTGGTCATCAACCCTGTCCTGCAGGGCCCACTAACAGGCCAGGTTTTATGTATTACCTTGGGGAGATACAGACTAGAATACGGCAATCACTGAGCAGCAAATGACATCACCTGTGATACATTTCAGTTATCTTGCAAACCTGGCCTGTTAGTGGGCCCTGCAGGACAGGGGTGATGACCACTGCTCAAGAGGATTCAACATCGAATGTGGATTCAGACAACCTACTTACATATTGGACATATTTTATAACCTCTGAACTTTTAAAATAAATATTTGACTTCCGTTTCAAAATCTCAACAATGTAATGCATTTGCACAATGAAAACCACAATTGCAATGCTGGAACATTATCATTCTATGATATGTGAAAAGATGAGAAACTTCAGGCTGTTGCATTGATACAAAAAGGGAAGCCAGTCGTGTATGCTTTGAAATCAATGACAGATTCCGAGTTCATTTATGCTTAAACAGAAAAGGAGAGGTATGCAGTTGCCTTTGAAAGAGATTTTTCTATTAATGTATACTTGGCAAGTGGCAACAAGCAACTGTGGAATCGCATCACAAAGCCTTAGCAATTATTATAAATCCATGTGATACAGCCTTGTGCAAGCTGATGCTCAAGGACAAGGGCGCTATTAATAAAATATTTGAGACCCAAGTGTATTTAATTATGTCCATCTTTTCCCTTTTAGATAATAAAATGAGACAACTGAAAGGACAGACTACTAATGATGCTCAATTGCTACAGAATAAACATAAATATATGGTCAAAGACAAAGCGATCATGTTCTTCCAACAATAGCCATGTTCTGCCCCAAAAGATGCCCTTTTGATGATGAAACGCGTAGGACGAAGCCTCCTGCTGACACCATTGTGTACCAGAAATAATCACTGCTTTGGTGATTTTTTTTTTTTTTTTTTATGTTTTTATATACATGTGAGGGCAGTTTTATGATAAAGAAAAGGTACCAGATGATATTTTACACTATGGGGAGCATTTCTATGTTTGCCATTACATGAGATGAAATGCTGCTGGAATTCGAACGAGCTATTTGAGGAATGACGCTGGCTGATGGCCCTCGGATATATGTGGAGAGATGCCACTGATACCTGAGTATACCAGCTAAAGCTTTCTATGACCGCTATCTGAATAAGGGGGTCACTGTAAGCTGGTAAGCCTACATCTTGCCACTTTATGTGTGTCAGGGAAATGGCCATTGGACTGGCAATGTCGCCAATACTCATCATGGCTTCACTAGACAAACCTCAAGACACATTGGCGTACGCATATGCCGATGCACGACATCGCTAACGGGCGTGCGCAGATGCGCGACGGCGCTAACAGGGACACACAGGTGCAGGTTGTGATAGATGCTGATGGCCACTGCCTATATAAACCTACTGCTGAGATCCCTGAGTTGCTGGAATATTATCAGCTAACCCTGTGTTCCTTGTGTTCCTGCATTCTGATTTTGGACTTCCCGTTGAACAACCAGGCTTCGTTTACCCACTTATGCTGATCCCCTGGCTTGACCCCTGGCTTATATTCTGACCTACTTCTGCCTGCTCCACTGCTTGATCTTGGCTTGGCTTACCGACTCTGCTTTTTCCTGTCTTACCATGAATGACCTCGACTTGTTCCAGTGACCCTACCTGAATCCTGAATCTGCTTAAGGACTGATCTTACAGTCTATGACGCCTGGCTTCAGATTTTTCTACCGAGTTTCCCAGCTTTACCCACTACGTCTGGCTCATTTCTAGTAAGCCTGCCACACAGTGCATCCAGCTTGCTTCAGCTGCTCCACAGTAATCAAGTACTCAGGCCACAGCCACCGGCAAACCCTGCTTCTTTGGGCACTGCATTCCCTGTTCCACCTTCAGGGTTACTCTGCACTCAGCTGCAAGGAGAACCCTCTCAGCACTTTGGCCTCCAACTAGACTTCTGACAATCTGGTGCCGGTGGACACTATGAGTACTTTCTTGAGGAAGAAGGAAGTTTTATTTATTTTTTCACAAGGGGAAATTTTTGGTTTCCTGAAACTCTGGGACTATTTTGGTTTACTGTCTGTCTGTATGCATTACATTTGTTTAATTTGTGTATGTATTATCATACGAACTTATGTATGAGTTTGTTTCCTTATTTAAGATTTGTTTTATTTATTTATTTATGATGTGTTTTTTAATTGATATACACTCTTTTACCAAAAGTATTGGGACGCCTGCCTTTACACGCAGATGAACTTTAATGGCATCCCCGTCTTAGTCCGTAGGGTTCAATATTGAGTTGGCCCACCCTTTGCAGCTATATCAGCTGTCCACAAGGTTTAGGAGTGTGTCTATGGGAATGTTTGACCATTCTTCCAGAAGTGCATTCGTGATGTCAGCCACTGATGTTGGGCGAGAAGGCCTGGCTCACGGTCTCCGCTCTAATTTATCCCAAATATGTTATATCGGGTTAAGGTCAGGACTCTGACCTCAACCCAAGCACGTGCATTCTAATGGATAGATAGAGGGCAGGTGAACCTGGAGGTAGCCTACCCCCTCTTAAAGGTAAAGGGGGAAACTGGACACTCAGTTGAAGGTTTGTAAACACAGCAGGAAGCAGGTTCAGCAGATTGAAGGTAAAGGTGGGGGTCTTAAAGTGCTACAGGCAATAATCATCTTTTAAAAAAGGCGCCTGTGTGTGTGTGTGTGTGTGTGTGTGTATATAGAGGGTGGGGGAAAGGACAACAATTGTGTGGTTTTGTTTTGGGGTGGGGGGGGGGTAAAGTGCCACTGACAAGCAATGATTGTGGAATCATTTTTTCAAAGGTGATAGGGTTTTAAAATGCCACTAACCACCTATGATTGTGAAGATTTTTTGTAAAGGTGTGTTTTTTGTTCATTTAAAAAAAAAAAAAAAAAAATTTTTGTACATTTTTTTAAAAAATTGTTTAATTTCTTCATAAATTTAGACCAATATGTATTCCGCTACATATTTTTGGTAAAACAAAAAAACAATAAGTGTATATTGATTGGTTTACGCAAACGTCATATCATCTACAAATGATGGAATATTTTTATGGAATTTGTTTATTTTTCATACGAGTAATAGCAGTGATCAGCGACTTATAGCGGGACTAAGATATTGCAGCGGACATTCTGACACTAACTAACACTTTTGACACTTTGCCTGGAACCAGTGACACTAAAATAGTGACCAGTGCTAAAAAATTTCACTGTCACTGTACTAATGACACGGGCTGGGAAGGGGTTAACATCAGGGGCAATCAAAGGGTTAACTGTTTGCCTAGCATGTGTTTGTGGTAACTGTGTGCTGCTCTTACTTAGTGGAAGTAATTGATTCTAGTCCCTGCTGTGCTGGAACACTGGAATCTATTCCTTCCCCCCTGTCAGAACTTAGATATCTCTTGTTTACATAGGCATATCTCAGTTCTCTGAGTATTGCAGAGGATTGGCAGGTGCCAGAGCACATTTAGTATCCGGCAGACACCGATTGGCATCTGCTGTGAATTATCCCAGCAGAAGCGGCCTGCCGGCAGAATGTGTGTGCCCCCTGCAGGTGGAGGTCTTGAATCACGTATATGTGTGTGTATGTGTATATATATATATATATATATATATATATATATATATATATATATATATATATATATATATATATATATATATATATATAATATGTGACAGGAAGTCAGGTAAATCTGTGGGCGTTGTCACAGACGGGAGATACATTTTTGCCTTGTTTAGACAATACACCAATTACTACCAGGTGTCGGCTACAGAGGTAGCCAGAAAGGTTTAAGGCGTTGAAAAACTTCAGCTGTTTAGAATGAGGCAATTAAGGCCTCTATAAGTTATCCAAAGGATGACTACTGATTGCTGCATCCTGAGGCTTTTTGAGTTAAGGAGAGCAGTCAGAAAGACTTCTGAAGGTGAGGTGGTTGTTGATTTTTCTGTGTGATAAAATCAAAAAGACTATTGTTTCTCTGCTGTATGACCAGCAGTGTCTGCCCAGCAGTAGGCTGTGCCAGACTCCATAGATAGGTTCCTGTGTGGTGAAGGTAGACGCCCCAAGTGGCCAGGGATTTTATGTTTTGTTTTGTTTGTGCTGTTTGGATGCTTGGACTTGTTTCCAGCAATATGGAAGAATAAACCAAACTCTTTGAGCCAGATTCAGGAAAGAAATAAGCTGGCTTATCTTCAGACAAGCCGTCTTATTTCTGACAAGCCGTCTTATTTCTGCGTCTGAGCCCTCCTATCTATGCGCCTGATTCATAGAATCAGTTACGCATAGATTTCCATAAGATCCTACTGGCATAAGTCTCATACGCCTTTGAATCTTATTTTCATATTTTAGGCTGGACGCTAGGTGGCGTTCCCGTCTAAAATATGCAAATGAGCCTATACGCCGATTCCCGAACGTACGCCCGACCGGCGCTATTTTTTTACGTCGTTTGCGTTGGCGTAGTACCGTCGTAATGTTATTCCTGCTATATGAGGCTCAGCCAATGTTAAGTATGGACGGCGTGCCAGCGGTTTTTTTTCACGTCGTTTACGTAAAACGTTTGCGAATAGGGCTTTGCGTAAGTGCCGTTCACGTCGTTTACACATCGTATTGACGTCAAGATTTGGAGCATGCGCACTGGGATCAATTCACGGCTTGAGCATGTGCAATTCCTTCGGTGCGGGGACGCGCTTCATTTAAATAATACACGCCCCCTACCCACCAAATTTGAATTTGGCCGGCTCTTTTACGGTAACGCCGCCTCAACTTTACAGGCCAGTGCTTTGAGAATAAAGTACTTGCCTGATAAAGTTGCGGTGGCGTAGTGTAAATACCAGACGCTAGGCACGCCTAAAGATAGGCAATTCTACCTGAATCTACCCCTTTGTTTTCAACCGTCTTCGGCTGCCTCTCTGTATAGTTCAGTGTGTAGTGAACCCATTCAGGGGGTCACACACCCCCGCTACCGAGCTAACCCCTTACAATATATATATATATATATATATATATATATATATATATATATATATATATATACTGTACGTGATCCGGCACACAGCTGCTGCCCTGTAATAGTAAAACTGCAATGGGGCGGACGATAAGGGGTTAACCACTTGCCGACCGCGCTATAGCAAAAATACTGCTACAGTGCGGTCGAGTTACTGTGACACGACGTCCCTGGGACGTCGTCCTTCACTTCCGCAATTGCGCGTCCCCTGGGATGCGCTCGCGGAAGTGTCCGTGCTCGCCGGGTCTAGATAGCGGCCGTTTACCACGTGATCGCGCCGTCAAATGACGGCGCAATCACTTGTAAACAAACCGGCGTCATTTGATGACGCCGGTTCCTCCCTCTCCTCTCTGTACCGTTCGGTACAGTGTGCAAGGAGGGGGGGGAGCGGGGTGTCAGCAGCAGCGCTATGGCTGGATCTGTGACAAATGCAGTCACAGATCCAGCCATCCATCCCAGCTCAGCCATCCCTGCTACCCCAGTACTCAGCAATACCCCAATACTCAGCAATACCCCAATACTCAGAAATACCCCAATACTCCGCAATACCCTGCCCAATACTCTGCAATACCCCACTACTCTGCAATACCCCAATACTCTGCAATACCCCAATACTCTGCAATACCCCAATACTCTGCAATACCCCGCGCGATACTCTGCAATACCCCGCGCGATACTCTGCAATACCCCGCGCGATACTCTGCAATACCCCAATACTCTGCAATACCCCGCGTGATACTCTGCAATACCCCAATACTCTGCAATACCCCAATACCCTGCGCGATACTTTGCAATACCCCAATACTCTGCAATACCCTGCGCGATACTCTGCAATACCGCCTATGGGGATTTTAAATTAGCGAAGTTTGGCGCCATTCCACGAGTGTGCGCAATTTTGAAGTGTGACATGTTGGGTATCTATTTACTCGGCGTAACTTCATATTTCACATTATGAAAAAAAAATTGGGCTAACTTTACTGTTTTGTTTTAAGCACAAAACAGTTTTCTTTTAAAAAACACGCGTTCAAAAAATGTCTGCGAAAATACCATGCGAGATACAAAGTTGTAACGGCCGCCATTGTATTCTCTAGGGTCTTTGCTAAAAAAGCATATATAATGTTTTGGGGTTCTATGTAATTTTCTAGCAAATAAATGATGATTTTTCCATGTAGGAGAGGAATGTCAGAATTGGTCTGGGTGTCCAGAACGTCTGAAGGTGCTCCCTGCATGTTGGGCCTCTGTATGTGGCCACGCTGTGTAAAAGTCTCACGCATGGGGTATCTCCATACTCGGGAGGAATTTTGGGGTGTAATTTGTGGTATGCATATGCTGTGTGTGAGAAATAACCTGCTAATATGACAGAAACAAGATTTTTTTTTTTTTTACAGAATTTTCAGTCGTTTTTCTTTTATAGCGCAAAAAATAAAAAACCCAGAAGTGATCAAATACCACCAAAAGAAAGCTCTATTTGTGTGAAAAAAAAGGACAAAAAATTCAAATGGGTACAATGTTGTATGACTGAGTAATTGTCATTCAAATTGTGAGAGCACCGAAAGCTGAAAATTGGTCTAGTTAGGAAGGGGGTTTAAGTGCCCAGTGGTCAAGTGGTTAAAGTGAAAAGTTGAAATAAATATGTGGTTATTAAATACCACTAAAATAAAGGTCTATAAAATTGTATTCAGGTACAGTGTTAGTAATTGTCAGTCAAACCATAACAACACAAAAAAAAACATGTCTGGTAATGAAGTGTACCAGAGGTCCCATTGTGCTAGTGGTACAGGCTGGTACTCAAGTGGTTAAAGTGCATTTAAGTTTTTTTAGGCTTTGGGCATATAAACCTCCAGATATACCGTATATACTTGAGTATAAGCCGACCCAAGTATAAGCCAAGGACCAAATTTTACCACAAAAAAAAATGAGAAAAACGTATTAGCTCGAGTATAAGCCTAGGGTGAGAATGCAGCAGCTACTGTAAGCGGAAAAGAGGGTCAACACTGCCCATTTGCAGCTTCACTGTGCCCATTTCCAACCTTACTGTGCCCATTGCAGCCTTACTGTGCCCATTCTGGCTGTGCCTATTGTAGCCTTACTGTGCCCACTGCAGCCTTACTGTGCCCATTCTCACTGTGCCCATTGCAGCCTTACTGTGCCCATTGCAGCCACGGCTTCCTCCTGGTCCATGATAAGCGTTTGACACTGTGTTTTGCTACCGCCTATTACGGAGGTTCTCTCATCCTCTGACTCAGTTTCCGAGAAGACACTGTGTTCAGTGTTCCGCCAATCACAGACCTACTTTCATCCTTGGACAAGAGGACGTCCATGATGGGCGGAACACTGGACACAGTGTCTGCTGGGAAAGTCCATGGATAAAAGGACCTCCGTGATTGGCGGTAGCGGAACACAGTGTCAAACGTCTATCACGGACCAGGAGGAAGCCACGACTTTTGAAAAATGGATGCCCGCGACGCGACAGGTACACTGACTCGAGTATAAGCCTGAAAATCTCGGCTTATACTCGAGTATATACGGTACATTTTGCCCGCAGGTGAGCATTAAATGATGGTGATAAGAAGTGAGTAGTGACTATTGTGGTGGTGTTCTAGTTTGTCACAATCCCTGTCACTGTCACTTTGCTAGACAAATTGGTCTGCATGAAAATGTGAGAAAAATACAAATAAAGTGTAAAATAAAGACACAAATTAATATAGTTTACAAACCCAATACAGCTCTCTGAATTCAAAATTATTCACAACAGTGAACTTTTAGGGGGGAAAAAAACAATTCTGGAGCTTGAAATTAATCAGCATGCCTAAACTTCCATTAAAAATAAATACATACATTTATGCATACACATTGTTCTGTTCGTTACCAAAAAAAACAACTCTGTATTGTATTTATGGATTAATTTGAGCTACTAAGATGTAAATTTGGGGGAAAAATATAACATTTCAGAAGTTTGTTGCTTTTTTAAATAGATTCATAAGAAACCAATCAATTAAATCCTGAATGCATTAAAATAACCACTTTTTGAAATAGCAGCGACATAATCAGCTTTTATTGAAACACCACCAGTCTGAAATTATGGTGTACTATTGTAATTATGGAAAATGTTATAATGAAAAAAATGGCTGGTTTCTGGTTAAAAAAAAAATCTAAATTAGACAGTAAAACAAATGAAGGAAATTTTATTAAGCATATAGATGTTTGTTTTATTGCATTAAATGGAAGCAGTTGAATACCAAAGACAGTAATGGTCTATTTAAAGATTCAATCCGGTCAAATATAAAAACTCTGCATTTAAATTGCATGCAAATTCTGTATTTCATAGAACAGCTCCCTCCTTGAGGCTACTGCAATATTCATCACTCATATCAGTGCATAGGAGGGAGCTCACTAATCACAGGGTCATGTACTAAAGCTCTCCATACATACATAGATAGGTTTTCAGACATTAATCCACATTCATTCAATTAAGAAAGTTTTAGGAAAATGTGTGAATCTGGAGTGAAAGTTGAGTAGATCTTGTGTCAAAACATATATAAATAGACCCCGTAATGGAAAAAAAAGAAACCTGGGAAACTGGATAGCCAGTTTTAATTGCAGCTTCAGAAAGCACACACAGACAGTGTGACCATGAATGGCTGAGATCTGAGCTGTCACTGAACAGGTCAGAACAAAGTCACCTTGACTCTGTACAATCAGAGTGGCTCTGTACTGTGTGATCACTGTAAACCAATCACAGCCATCACAAGTGTAAACACTACTAAACATTTATAATGAAGGAAGCTCCCCTTCCTAAAAGAGCAACTGGCCCCTGTCCCTCCTATAACTGGCCTTCACAGCAAGGAGCACATGGAAGGGCAACGCATGCAAAACAAAACCAAAGAAAATTCCCAGCTTAACTTCCCAGCCAATCGCAACCAATCAAATTATCCTGTCTAAAAGTTTGCGTTTAAAAAAGGGGTTTAGTTAGCACACATTTGCAAATACAATACTCCGTGTCCCCCTCCGTGCTGCTCTCCCCCTCCGTGCGGCTCCCCCACCCTCCACACTCCGTATTCCCCTCCATGCTGCTCTCCTCCTCTACGCTCCGTGTCCCTCTCCGTGCTGCTGTCCCCCTCCGTGCTGCTCTCCCCCTCCACGCTCTGTGTCCCCCTCCATGCTGGTCTCCTCCTTCACGCTCCGTGTCCCCCTCCGTGCTGCTCTCCTCCTCCACACTCCGTGTCCCCCCCCCGTGCCGCTCTCCTCCTCCGCACTCTTTGTCCCCCTCCGTGCTGCTCTCCCTCTCCACACTCCGTGTCCCCCTCCGCACTCCGTATCCCCCTCCATGCTGCTTTCCTCCTCCACGCTCCGTATCCTCCTCCGTGCTGCTCTCCTCCTCCACACTCTGTGACCCCCTCCATGCTGCTCTCCTCCTCCACGCTCTGTGTCCCCCTCCATGCTGCTCTCCCCCTTTACGCTCCTTGTCCCCCTCCCTGCTGCTCTCCCCCTCCAAGCTCTGTGTCCCCCTCCATGCTGGTCTCCTCCTTCACGCTCCGTGTCCCCCTCCACGCTGCTCTCCCCCTCCACGCTCCGTGTCCCCCTCCACGCTGCTCTCCCCCTCCATGCTGCGTGTCCCCCTCCGTGCTGCTCTCCTCCTCCGCGCTCTTTGTCCCCCTCCGTGCTGCTCTCCTCCTCCACGCTCTGTGTCCATCTCCATGCTGGTCTCCTCCTTCACGCTCCATGTCCCCCTCCGTGCTGCTCTCCTCCTCCACGCTGCGTGTCCCCCTCCGTGCTGCTCTCCTCCTCCGTGCTCTGTGTCCCCCTCCGTGCTGCTCTCCTCCTCCTCCGCTCTCCGTGCTGCTTTCCCCTCCACGCTCCGTGTCCCCCTCTGTGCTGCTCTCCTCCTCCACACTGCGTGTCCCCCTCCGTGCTACTCTCCCCCTTTACGCTCCTTGTCCCCCTCCGTGCTGCTCTCCCCCTCCACGCTCTGTGTCCCCCTCCATGCTGGTCTCCTCCTTCACGCTCCGTGTCCCCCTCCGCGCTGCTCTCCCCCTCCACGCTCTGTGTCCCCCTCCATGCTGGTCTCCTCCTTCACTCTCCGTGTCCCCCTCCGTGCTGCTCTCCTCCTCCACGCTGCGTGTCCCCCTCCGTGCTGCTCTCCTCCTCCGCGCTCTGTGTCCCTCTCCACGCTGTGTCCCCCTCCACGCTCTGTGTCCCCCTCCGTGCTGGTCTCCTCCTTCACGCTCCGTGTCCCCCTCCGTGCTGCTCTCCTCCTCCACGCTGCATGTCCCCCTCCGTGCTGCTTTCCTCCTCCGTGCTCTGTGTTCCCCTCCGTGCTGCTCTCCTCCGCTCTCCGTGCTGCTTTCCCCATCCACGCTCTGTGTCCCCCTCTGTGCTGCTCTCCTCCTCCACGCTGCGTGTCCCCCTCCGTGCTACTCTCCCCCTCTACGCTCCTTATCCCCGTCCGTGCTGCTCTCCCCCTCTACGATCCATGTCCCCCTCCTGCTGCTCTTCCCCTCCGCGCTCCTTATCGGTAATCGTTATCGGCGAGTACTTGGAAAACAGTATTGGTACTTGTACTCGGTCTTAAAAAAGTGGTATCGAGGCAACCCTAATTATGTTCCATTCATTCAGATGCAGCATTCGTTATTTTGGAGAAATTCATATTTGTCACGTTCATAAATGGCCAAATTTAAAAGAAAATTCCAATACCTATAATTTAATAGTTAGTTATTATTAGTTACCGTATATACTCGAGTAAAAGCCGACCCTAATATAAGCCGAGGTACCTAATTTTACCACAAAAAAATTGGAAAACGTATTGACTAGAATATAAGCCTAGGGTGGGAGTCAACAATGCCCATTTTTGCCAATCACAGACATCCTCTTGTCCGAGGATGAAAGGATGCCTGTGATTGGCGGAGCAATGAACACAGTGTCTGCTGGGAAACTGAGTCCGAGGATGAGAGAACATCCGTGATAGGCGGAACTGTGTCTGCTGAGAAACGCCTATAACGGAAGGGACCAAGAGGAGACCGCGACTAAACAATAGACACCTGCAGCCTGTCAATAATTTCAGGTACACTGACTCGAGTATAATCCAAGGGGGGTATTTTCAGCCTTAGGGCTCTTTTACACGGGGCGGATCAGTAATGATCCGCCCCGTGAACCTCCTCTTGATCCACTGAGCCGGCGGATGACAGGGCGGACCTCGCACACTGTGCAGGGACCGCCCTGTCTTTTCCCCCCTCTCCTCTATGGGGGGAACGGATGAACATGGACCGTCTGTCCGTGTTCACCCGATCTGCCAGATGGAAGGAAAAGTAGGTTTTTCCTCTGTCACACTTTGGCGGATCGGAGCGAGTCTGATGTTAGCGAGCATGTCACCGCTGACATCCGTGGCTCCATAGAGGTGCACAGAGTGCCCATTCAGGTCCGCCTAAAAAACTGGCAGGCGGATCTAAACGGTCCGCCCATGTAAAAGAGCCCTTAAAAAAAGGGCTGAAAAAATCAGCTTATACTTGAGTATATACGGTAGTTATTTATTTATTTCGAATTTTCAGATTTATGAATTCAATTTTTTTCAAATTTATGAATTTGCGAATACTGGATCTAAACGAATGGAACATAACAAATTTGAATTTAGTCGAAATAATGAATTTCGATCATAATGAATGACCCAAAAACTGGAAAACAAAAAAGTAAAAGACGAATAAAAATAAAATTAACAAATTTTTCGGCGGTGCACTTGTCTACTGTCCAACATCAGGTGCCCTCTGACCTTCTAAATGTCTCGGGTGTTCCCATGTTTATGTCCTGACAAGGTCTGGGTGACTGGGGAGACAAGCTTGACATGTGGTCGCCGGGCTGGTCTCTGTGACTCAAGGAGATGTCTTCGCTGAATTTCATTGGCAGCACTGTTCTTATCACATTATACATGCTAGAAGCGCAATGTAAAGATACATTACCCAGAGATTCCGCTGCTCCATTAACGAGTCAGCAGATTAAATACATTTGCATTTCTAAATTGGAACTTAATGAGAAAATTGTGCTAATGCAGATCCATGTATTATATTGTTTTAGATTTCTATTTTTCTGGTTATTTAAGAAAAGATAATCTACTTACAGATCACTTATCCCACCGTGTTTGTCTACTGGCGCGCAAAGATGGATGACTCTTGGAAAACGCCATCTGGCGACGTCAAAATAACAGTAATAAAAGAGAAAAAAAACAACAAACAAGTTCTTGAAATAAGTGGTTATTACTCTTCTTTAGCTTGAAACTTGAATGCAGAGTGACATCTAAACCTGGTACTCTCAATACTGTCCTCTGTTGTCGTTTTCTACTTTTGTGCTGGAGGAGGATGAGCAAAATTGGGAGTTCTTACTGAAATTTTATCTGACTTTTTGGTGATTTTTTTTTGCATTTGACCCTTACATATACACAGTGAAGTGACTATCCTCAGATGATACACAGAGATCAAACAAATCCTCCTACATAAGCTGTACCCGTTTTTCTACAGTCTGTGTGAATAACAAAGGTTATTGAGGACTTAATGTGGGCTCAGTGAGGACTTAATGTGGACATAACATTTTCATACATTTTTTGTTTAACCACCTCAGCCCCGGAGGATTTGGCTGTCCAATGACAGGGCCATTTTTTGCGATTGGGCACTGCACTAGTTTCAATATATTATATATTTAGCTAATGAGGAACATGTGTTATTTACAATGAGCTCTGTGGTCACGGGGACTTTCGACCAATAGCGATGTTTGTGCTGTGTTTAGCCTACATCGAGACGTCACTTCCGACGTAGTGACGAATCGGGGTGGGCTGGGCGGAGTTTTCATTTTCGACACAACATCGAATACACATAGACCTGTAATAGGTCCGGGAAGAGACGTCGATCGCGTCAGCGTGAGCACGCTGCGTGATCGCGTCACTTTCGACGCAACTTCCGGCATACACATCTTTTTCGATGGAGGAACGGAATAAAAGGGCGACTTTTAGAGCTTGTGACCAATCCCATGACTAAGTCGGTATGACGAAACATGTCGGGGGCGTGGTCATTTATCTTTGATCCTGTGTAAACCACACGGAGGCACGATACACTTCTAGCTGGCCAACTCCACTACCATCTCTACATCGAGCAGCGTCCAGGGTGCTGTGAGTACACTGGGAACGATCGAGGGTCCGCCGTGACCACTAGCTTGTTGTTTTGGATACTTGGAAACCTATGCTGTCACTTGTTTTTCAAAGTTTGGTGAAAGATTACGTTTGTGAGTGCATTTTATGAAGATTTTTTTAGTGGTGTGATTAAAACTGGTTTTACAATATTACACTATAGTGCTATTTTTTCTTTATTTATATGAACACGCTGGAATTTACCACTGAATTGGACAATTGATATCGATTATTTGGAGAGATTTGGAGTTTTGCTTTTGTGCCTTAGCACGAGAGTGCTGGCCATTTATTTGTGGTGAGTGCGCATTTTGGAAGGGTGAAGGATTCACTGAGCATAGGCGGTGTGGTGGAAGATTGAGAAGATTGACACTAATAATTTATCTATGAACTCTTCTTCACCTTTTCACTGATTATCACAGGATTTGAACTTTGTTCGCTCTTTTGTTTAACATTTCTGTTGTGTATGTTCATTTTTCACTGTATCAGGTGATTTCTGTTATACGATATATGTTATGTGTCACATATAGTCACATTATCCAGTTAGTGGAATCACATTTTTTCACTACTTTAAGCGCTGCTTTTATATATTACATGTCACCTGTTTAGTTTGATGGTGTAGTACACATATATATTATTTTTCACATTGCTTTAATTGACAATTGCGCGGTTGTGCGTCGTGGCTCCCAAACAAAATTGACGTCCTTTTTTTTCTCACAAATAGAGCTTTCTTTTGGTATTTTGGTATTTGATCACCTCTGCGGTTTTTATTTTTTGCGCTATAAACAAAACAAGAGCAACAATTTTGAAAAAAAAGCACCCCTGCCGCAAGCTGAGACTGTGCCTGCAGGACCCGCAGACTCGATGTCTGGTAGCCCAGCCCCCACACAGTTAGAATCACTCCCTAGGACACAATTAACCTCTTCCTTGCCCCCTAGTGGTTAACCCCTTTCCTGCCAGTGTAATCACATTTGCATTTTATAGCACTGATTGCTGTATAAATGACAATGGTCCCAAAATAGCATCAAAAGTGTCCGATGTGTCCGCCATAATGTGGCAGTCACAATAAAAATCGCAGATCGCCGCCATTACTAGTAAAAAAAAATATTAATAAAAATGTCATAAATCTATCTAGACACTATGGCCCAGATTCCCATACCTCGGCGCATATATATGCCGGCGTAGCGTATATCTTCTTTACGCTACGCCGGCGCAACACAGAGAGGTAAGAAGGAATTCACAAAGCAAATGCTCCCAATGTTGCGGCGGCGTAGCGTATATTTGTCGGCGTAAGGCGAAGTAAGTCTAAGTAGGTGGAAGTGGGATGGAAGTGGGCATGATACATTTAAATGAAGCGTGACCCCATGCAAATGATGGGCTGAGCTTCAAACAAGTACTTAAAATGTATGGCGCATGCGTCGTACCTTGGACGCATCCCAGTGCGCATGCTCACTAAAATGTCGAAACAACTGGCTAAGATACGTCGAATCACTGCCTACGACGTGAACGTAACCTACGCCCAGCCCTATTCACGTACTACGTAAAATTGGACGGCGTTCGATCCCTGGTCCATACCTTTGCATGAGTTGTGCCTCCAATATGGGGAATAACTTTACGCCGGATGTAACCCTTACGCAAATCGCTTAAAACATGCGCCGGGCGCAAGTACGTTTGTGAATCGGCATATCTCCCTCATTTACATATTTGCATTGAAAATCAATGGGAGTGCCAAATGCGTCAAGCGTAAATAAGCGCCCACAATACGCCGGCGTAGGCACGTTACGTCGGTCGGAAGAAGTCAGTTTTTTGGCGTATCTTAGTTCTATGGGTACGGCGCACAGATACGACGGCGCATATTTACACTTACGATGCGTATCTCGAGATACGTCGGCGTAAGTGCTTTGTGAATGGGCTATATAACTTTTGCGCAAAACAATCAATATACGCTTATTGAGATTTTTTTTTTACCAAAAATATGTAGAAGAATACGTATCGGCCTAAACTGAGTAAAAATTATTTTTTTATATATATTTTTGGGGGATATTTATTATAGCAAAAAGTTAAAAATATTGCTTTTGCTTCAAAAGTGTTGCTCTTGTCTTGTTTATAGTGCAAAAAATAAAAACCGCAGAGGTGATTAAATACCACCAAAAGAAAGCTCTATTTGTGAAAAAAAAAGGACCTCAATTTAGTTTGGGAGCCACGTCGAATGACCGCGCAATTGTCAGTTAAAGCGACGCAGTGCCGAATTGCAAAAAATGGCCCAGTCATTGGGCAGCCAAATCCTCCGGGGGCCGAGCTGGTTAAACAAAAAATTTATGAAAAGATTATGTCCACACCACCATTAATGTACCAATGCAAAAACAAAGTCCACAGAAGCGATTGAAGTGATGATCCATAAATAGTGACAGCCACTAGCGTGACAAGATCCACCACCATAGATAGTATGGGTCCACTTACCAGAGGGTGTGGATCAAAGTACCTTGCCGTAGTGAGTCATACAGTAGGGATCAGCAGACGTCATATAGGGAAACCAGATCTTTCAGGTATTTCATATGGATGGATCTCACAAATTCCCTCAATTCTGGTATGGATGGACTAAGACTTGGACTAGCTATCGCTCTCAGATCAGACACATATGTGGAAACACACTAAGCACTTGCACATATTGTAAAAAACATCTAAAAACAAAAGTACAAGACACTTACAGGAAAGAGATGTATACAGCGCTTGTTAAAATATATTCCCAAATGACATACAATCATCTTGGCGGGAGCTGGACTGGCGCAATTCATCGAAAATGACATCCTACAAGCGGTTCAAACCTCGCTTTCAGATCGCTCTACTTCAGGGTAGCCTTCCCGGTCATGATTGTAGACTGACGGCCATGTCTATGTCTATGTGGACAGCTTTTCCCCCGGATGTCTCCATACTTAGATGGGCCTCTTTTAATCATCAACCATGTGAGTTGCTAAATGTTGTACCTTCATTTAAGGTAACCATATCGCTACACTTAGAGGCTCCTTTTTTTTTATACTCTGTAGCTCCTGCTGGATTTTGCTTCTAATCCCCTTGGGGAGGTTTCCATTTGTGGATGGACATTTTATGGTTACACAACCTATCATATTGCTATAATCTTTTTATATGGAATATAAGCTGAAGGACCTATGAATAAATGGTTGTGGAACGAATCATGTGTGTTTACATATTTCTTATGGGAAAATTTGCTTTGATATACAACTGCTTTGGATTACAAGCATGCTTCCGGAACGAATTATGCTCGCAATCCAAGGTTTTACTGTACATGGAACCATTCAGTTCCTGCTCGTAAAAATGCTCACAGGCTACCTGCACCCTACTGATAAAATGTTTGAATTATTTAGGCAAGACTCCAAATACATTACCGGTATGCTTTCTAAGCTGCCACTAAGCATCCTCTTGAGCTTCAAACAGGGGGGAGAATATGCAAACTGCACGATGATAGCGTCCCCGGTGAGATTTGAATTCAGGACTTGGAACCACAAAGCCGTAGCTTCCAATTCCATTATTACAGCTGTGAAACAGAGCAGCCATTGCCGGCAAAGGTGGTAAGGGAGAATTCCACACTCGACAGAAACCCATATTGGATTAAGTTAATCCTTAATGGCTTGATTCGACAAACAGACAAATAATAACCGGTCGGATTAGACATCATTATGTCCGCCGTGTGCGCAATGAGATATATAAGGTGAGTAATCCCACACTCAAGACTTGTGTCAATACAATCTGGGCTGATCTTTCACTACGTTCCGCTGAATCATTAAATCACATTTAAATACGGCAGTATAAAGCGCAAGTGTAGATTCCACGGCTTTTCCGAAATCACCTCAATTGTTTTCATCCTATTATGTTTGCTGAAACACATCTGCTGTTCCCAAGCTGTCTGGGGATATTAATAAGGAAAGTACATTGGTCTGGAAATGTAACTCTGTTCTATCCATTTTATCAGGCAGGCTGATCAGAAATTCATCTGTTTAGGGTCTTGTTTCAATCTTGTAGAACAGGCTTATCAGATAATGTTACAGCAAGATGCGGGGGAAAAGCCTTGCTTTGCTTTATGTCAGCTTTCCACAGCCTTCCAGTGAGATATCTAGTAAACTGATGTCTATTTTGTACTAAAGAGTTATTTAACGCTAAAATACAGTCAGCTAAAATATTCTATTTGGGTGCTCCCATGCCCCCCATCCTAGATCATGACCCTATAATAGCAAAATTAAAGGGGTTGTAAAGGTTTGTTTTTTATTTTCTAAATAGGTAGCACAGGGAGCATACACACGGTAGGGATTCCCGGCCAAATACTCTCCTGGCAGGTTCCTGCCGGGAAAACCAGTCGTGTGTACGAGGCTTAAAGGGGTTGTAAAGGTTTTTTTCCTTCACTTACCTCATCCTTCCATTTTGCATTTAAATGTCCTTATTTCTTCTGAGAAATCCTCACTTCCTGTTCTTCTGTCTAACTCCACACAGTAATGCAAGGCTTTCTTCCTGGTGTGGAGTGTCATACTCGCCCCTCCCTTGCACTACAGGAGAGTCAGGATGCTCTATAGGTTGCAGATAGAGAAAGGAGCTGTGTGTTAGTGGGCTTCCTGACTCTCCTGTCGAAGGATGAGGTAAGTGAAGGAGGACTGCACTAAGGTAAAGGAAGCTACTTAGGAAAAAAATTGTACCTTTACAACCCCTTGCTCAGTTATTCTGACAGGACATCATATGACGTCCTCGTCTTATAAAGCCCTTAGGGGGGCGCGCTGTCCAGGGTTTTAACAAGTTCACATAATATGTCTGATACCGTTTCCTCCTTGCTCCTTGGGACCTTGCTATCTGGCCAAGAATTTACTTTACACAGTGGGAATCAACACCGCTACTCATGGGATGGTAGACCAATGTGCGTAGCTGTTTAATCCGGAACAGCTTGCACACATTGGCCATAACCCTCAACATAAATGAGGCCGGCCCACTGTTACTGGGGCCACCCTTCTCTCTCTGCCGTCCTCTCAAATGTAGCCAGAAATACTGTAGCTCTACATCATCACTCAGGGACAACTTCCAAATATTACTTCTTCCAGGGGCACTGGAAGAAGTAATTTTTTACGAAACGTACGTAGGGCGGAGCGGCGCACTGTCGTCACCCAAGAGCTCCAAACGTTCCCCCAGTGGACAAGTGTCTGGGAATTTGTGTACCGGCCGGCACATCAGATTTGAGGATTTTTTTTACTGCATGTTTGTAAGTGCAACACAACTTTTAATAAATATTTTTTTACTCATTTAATGCACGCATGTGGAGCTGTTATTGTTTTTTACATGGTGGGCATTGATGTTGGTGAAGTTTAATCACTTGTGGATGAGACCCAATGTTAAGAATCATATCTGTCTGAACAGCAAGACTGGGAGCGACTACCTATTATATGCTGTTCATGATCCCCTGTCATAAGGGATCACGGTGATTTGGTAAGGAGCCAATCTATAGTTTGGTGGAAGATACATCACTTTTCTTTGGACACGTTTTCAACTGATTTTGGAATTTGGCACAGAGCACAGGCATTTGGCATTTCATGTGTTAAACATTTATGGACTTTTATTCCTACAATATTTGTTTTTTTTATATGTCTATACCAGTGGCGGCCCGCCCATAAAGGGCGCCCGGGCACCGCCCCCCTCCCCCAGTCAGTAAAATTTTTTTTTTATTTAAACATGTCCCTTTAAGGAAAAAATAAATTCCAAAAAAGGTTCTTATGTGCACTGAGTCCGGGCATCAGACGCCGGGCACAGTGAAGTATGGGTAGTGCCACGTCTGTGCAATCACGGGATTGCAGACATGGCGCTACATTGGCAGCCCAAAAATGCCTTTGTGGCGCAGTCCATCGTGCCACTTGCTTCCGGAGCGATGGACTGCATTGTTATGGCCATGCGGGTGCATCCACTATCTCTGCTAGTTCCGTCCCGACGTCCCTGGAAGAACAGGAAGTGACATCAGGACTCGGGACGCTCAGTGCGGGTACAGGTAAGCTGAGCTATACCGTCTGCCTCTGGCCCTCTGTAATCCACTTTTTTCTCTGTAAAATCCAGCGGCAGCAGCAGCCGTCCACCCCCCTTCAAAGATTACATGTGTTCCAAAGTTTTTTTTACAGTGAATATTAGGCCAAAATCGTGGCTCCTTCCATGGAACATTGGAATAAGGGGGGGGGGGGGGGGGGGTGGCGCGATTTTGAATATTCGGCCGAAATCACGGTAACCACCCCACTAACCCCCCCCCCCCTCTTATTCCAATGTTCAACATTTTTTTATGTTGAATATTCGGCCAGAACGCTCTCCCTCCCCCTCCACCCCCCTTATTCCATTTTTCTCTGTTTCTCTGTTATTGAGGGACTTGAGAGTGCTATATAGTGCCCTCTAGTGGTTATCAACCTCTCTTGTTTTTTGGTATATTAGTGATTTATATATACCATCATATACCACATAGTTTATGATTTATATCAATATATATCACACAGTTTTGTGTGTTTTGTGATTCAAACATTTGTTTCACATGGTTTAGAGGTAGAAAAATTTATATTTTTTTCACTGTTTGTTTTTTGTATCTATTATGTACATGGTAATCGTAGCTCTCGGATTGAATAGACTGTGATTTCATTGCAGTTTTTCTTTCTTTCTTTCTTTCTTGATTGTCTAGTATTTAGCACAGTTTATTTCCAATTTTCCAAAAATAGCATCTTTCCAGGACCCAGCCCTGGCATCCTGTACACCACCTTTACTAACATGCAACTTCATGATTTCATTTGATGCCCTCAGGAAATGCCAGTGTTTCCTAGTATGGGGGAAACATGTGACCTCCTGCTCTTCCTCTCTGGATGATAAGACTGCTTAACATCCACTAGTGCCACAGCAAGACTATACATAGCTTTGAAATATCTTAAATGCTCACTGATCCATAATATTAAACTCGAGGGAGACGGATATCCCCCACACCCCTAATTTGCTAGATGCACAAGTTATATCCAGACAGGCCACCATCCAGGGAACTTGAGAGGACCAGTATTGTGTTTTTTTTTTTTTTTTTTAAGTTTATGGTTTCCTTGCATCCCTGAGACTTTTTTTCCTGGAAAGTCCGGCTGTGTGTTACGTACCTGCCAGATGAGCCTGACGTGTAGTGGGAAGGCTTCTCGTACAACCCCGGCTAAAGGGCTACCGATGTTGCGACAGTGGCCACAAGAGCCTGGCGGTGTATGGGTGCCTGGTTCGTCTTGGGTCTTGTCGGTTTAGCAGGTGCAGCAGGAAACAGGAAGCTGGCTGGTGGGTGCACTGGCTGGGGAGACACTGAATGCGTAGTCAGACAAGCCGGGTTTGGTAACAGATGATCAGATATAGATATAAATGACAGGCAGAGAATGGTCAGTATACAGGCAAGTTCGGCAAAGGGAAATCAAGCAGTTGTAGAGCTGAGCGTTGGTCACAAGGCAGGCCGGGATCAGGATAACAGAGATCAATCGTAGTCAGCAAGCCGGGTCAAACACAGGAAACAGGAAACAGAAAACAGGTCAGATCACAGGAAGTCAGGTAAGAACTGCAGATCAGGCAGCAAAGACACTGTGCTGCTGAGGGGTTTAAATAGGGCAGCCTGTTGTCAATCACTGAAATCAGTCTGCACCATTAACTCTTAGGTGGCAGATCCATGACACCGTGTGTAGCCTCCATCAGACTTTTTTTGTCAGAAGTCTGACGGACTTCCGACGGACTCACAGCAGACTTTTGCACGGTCAAAAGTCTGACCGTGTGTACAAGGCATTAGAAGACATGTGGAACCCACTCTGAGAGGAGCATACGTTGTGTGGGCATACTTCAATCCTTGTCACACAGAAAGTATTACCTACTATACCCTCCAGGGGAACTACACTGAGTCCTATTCATCTTTTATAATGTTATTGTGTTTACACAATGTTGTGAATTTTTTAATGTAGACCAGGGGTGCCCTACCAGTGGCCCACAGAGCCCTCTCATGTGGCCCACGGAGCCCTCTGATGTGGCCCGCAACCTCCTGCCCTGGGATGCAATAGAATAGAATACTGTTATTAAAGGTAAGTTTATTACTAAAATTACAGTGTATATATGGGCATATCTGTTCTGCATTGGTTACTGGGCTGTTTTTAAATTGATCCACAGGTACAGAGAAGTGCACCTGTGGGTTGCCTGCACTGAGCCATAGACTTCTATTACCTGTGAGTTTGTTGTGCTGAGAGAAAAGTGGGTTCTATAGAACAGATTGGGCTGCCATCCACCTAGGATGACCACGTGTCCCGGGTTGCCCGGCACAGTTTTGCATTTTGCAGGTCCTGGGTACCATTATTCCAGGACCATACAGTGTCCCGGAATGAAACTGATACAGCCACCCCCCGGGCCGATCTGATGACCCCAAAAAAGGCAGACACATCACCACTTTACTCACTGACAGTACTTGTCCTGTCCGGGAATGACTGGGGAAGCACAATCCCTGCCCCCTGCTTGTGATTGGAGAAATCATAAATCCTGACTATTGTGTCTAATGACTGTGCTGTGATTCGTTACAGCACAAGCTGATTTTTGGAAAGGGGCGTGTCCCTGAATGGTATTTTGGAAATGTGGTCACTCTACATCCACCTGCTCCGCTCATTGTGGCCCACAACTGGTTACCAAGTCGCTTAAGTGGCCCTCGTTCTTCAAAAGGTTGGGCACCCTTGATGTAGACTAATAAAGTGGATGTAAACCCACCCCCCATACACCCAGTGACGTGAACAGCCTCGGATGATACACAGAGATAAACCAATCTCCCTACATTGGTTTTATATGTATATCTGCTGTGTTCACATTTATATATTGTTTAGAAAGTTGAGATAGTGTTAGGAGATTTTCTATTCCTAGTTAACACAGAGTGTGATGTCTGGGCATACAGCCAAGATAGCTAACATTACTGATTGGAGGAAAGGCACACACCGCCTTTCCTCATAGGCAGAGACTCTCAGAGCTGTTTTGTAATAAGAGCTGCTCTCTGCTACTCTATTTTAGCAACCTTCTTTGACAAAAGATTCAGGCTGCTTTTGTCTAAAAAGTCAAAAAATATGTCAGGAGTTCTCAGGCTGATAACAGAGGAACCGTTCAGAAGAGAGCTATAATGCGGCGTACACAAAAAACAGTTTTTTTAACTTCATCATTAAAAACGACATTGCCCACACACCATCGTTTAAAAAAAATTATGAACAAAGCGCGGTGACGTACAACACATACAATGGCACTCTAAAGGGGAAGTTCTATTCACCTTTGGGCTGATTTAGCTGATTCCTTGTTAGTAAAAGACGATTTGCACTTTTTTGTCTGTTACAGCGTGATGAATGTGCTTACTCCATTATGAACGGTAGTTTTACCAGAGCGAGCGCTCCCTTCTCATAACTTGCTTCTGAGCATGCTCAGGTTTAAAACGTCGGTTTAGCCCATACACGATCATTTTTTACAACCCGAAAAACGACATTGTTTAAAATGACGTTAAAAAATGCAGCATGTTCGCATTTCTTTTTTGTCATTTTTCAGAACCTGAAAAATGATGTGTAGCCCACACACGATCATTTTAAATTAAGTTTTTTAAAAACAAAGTTTTTTTCATGCCGAAAAATGATCGTGTGTACGCGGCATAAGATTTGGCTCATTGAAACGAGATGACAAAATACTGCAGATATATGTGTCCAGCTCAAATTTCATGAATTGGGTTTACATCCACTTTAAAATACAATCATTTTATACGTGTCTTTAGTCCATTATTCATATTCCTTTACAAATCCTGATTTTTTTGGGGATGTGGCACATTGCTATTACAGGTGTTTGATTGGCACCTAAGGGCATTGCAATATAATCAAGTACTCCTAACACAGAGCTTACACTTCATTTGGACTCCTGTCTCTTAGGCCGCGTACAGACGAGGAGACATGTCCGCTGAACATGTCCGACGGACCGTTTCCAGCGGACATGTCTCCTCGGATATTTGGTCTGATGGCGTGTACACACCATCGGACCAAAATCCCCTCGGACGGATAACGCGGTGACGTGGTGGTGACGTTGACGTCGCCAGGTCACCAATCCAGGAAGTAAAATACTTCCACGCATGCGTCGAATCCATTCGACGCATGCGTGAGATTTATGTCCGCTGGTTAGGCGCACTAACCAGCGGACATGTCCGACGGACAGGTTTCCAGCGGACAAATTTCAAAGCATGCTTTGAAATTTGTCCGCTGGAAAAACCTGTCCGCTAGGTTGTACACACGATCGGATATGTCCGCTGAAACTGGTCGGCGGACCAGTTTCAGCGGACATGTTCGATCGTGTGTACGCGGCCTAACAGAGGAACTTAGCGGTGGGGGGAGCACACCTGTCACTTTGCCTGAAGTAGCAAAGTAGCAGAGTCTCTTTAAATAGTGTACATGAATTTTGCACAGAAAGTATTTTAATTTTCATTGCTACATGACAGGTGAACTTTTATTATGGACACTTGTATTGATAGAAAGTAGTTGTCACTTTTAAACCTGCATTTCCGTGACAGCTTGCGCAGTGTTTTACACACATGAGTGGCTAAGTTGAACGTTGGGTTACCGTGGTCAAATCCATTTCCATCCCTGGCTGCACAAGGATCCAGACTATTCAGCACTCCAAAGTATGCGGCACGAAAGAATCTGCATGTTATCAGCAATTCCTGGCACATTGCTTGAGATTCAGGCCGTCACACCTCAATCATTTTCCCGGCCAGGCTCATGTATGCTGTCTGAATATTATTGTAGGATAAGGGATATGCTTGGTCTCCTATCTGACCTAGATTCTTCCCAGGCAATATTCAGCACTCACGGGAACATATCAGCTTTAGAGATTAAAATGAAAGGAGAAAGTCATAGGCTTCAACTAGAGGAGCATTAACATGGAACATGGAACAGAGTATGGCATGTATTAAAGTATAACCCCACCACCGAATAATCCTTTTTTAGAAATATATGCTCTATTAATGCGTCACCATTTTCAGTAATCTTATTTGTAGTCTCATGCCTCGTACACTCGACCGGTTTTCCTGACAGGAGAACTGCCAGGACAGCTTATGGCCGGGAAAACTGTCCATGCGTATGCTCCACGGCAGTTTTCCCAGCAGGAAAACCACCGGGAATCCTGTTAGGAAAAGTAAGAGCATGTCTTCTGTTTTCCTGCCGGGATTCCCAGTAGTATTTTTTATCGGCAGTTTCCCTATGGGGAAAGCCTGCAGTGGAGCACACGGCCGGGATTCCCAGCCAAAGCTCTAATGGCAGTTTTCCTGCCAGGAAACCTGGTGGTGTGTAGAGTGGGAAAAGCTCTCAAGCAGGTTCTCAGCTTTCTCCTCGGTTTTCCTGGTGGTAAAAAGTCAGCCGGGAAAACCGATAGTGTGTACGAGGCATCAGACTTTTTTCCTCGTTTTTTAACTATCTATCCAATCACTCTTTATCCAGTTAGGCAGGCCCTTGCTTTACATAGTTGATGGTAGTGGTGCAACGGATCGTGACCGATCCGTGGTCCGAACGGGTCGACCTGTTCGGATCAGCACGTGATCCGTGGAGTGCTCCGCTGCCTCGGCCTTAGGAGCGGTCGGCCATCTTGGTACACCCGGCGGCGGCTGACTAGGTGCGCGTCATCACCCCTCCCTCAACTGCTTGTGGATCTTCTAGCCGGCTTCTATTCTGCAAGAGCGTGTCAAAATTACAGTGAGTTTTGGCAATGTTGGACTGGATATTACAGTGATGAGTGGGGGCAATGTTGGACTGGATATTACAGTGATGACAAGTGGGGGCAATGGTGGACTGGATATTACAGTGATGACTGGGGGCAATGGTGGATGTTACGGTGAGTGGGGGCAATGGTGAATATATTACAGTGGGTGAGGGCAAAGGTGGAAATTATTACAGTGGGGAGATGACGTGGATGTTACAGTGGGGGGGGATCTCTGTGGATATTACAGTGGGGGGGAGATGTCTGTGGATATTACAGTGGGGGGGAGATGTGGATATTACAGTGGGGGGGGGGATGTGGATATTACAGTGGGGGAGATTTTTTTGCTGATCCGAAATACAATCCGAATCGTGACTCCTGATCCGAGGAACGATCCGAACCGTGAGTTTTTTTGAACCGTTGCACCCCTAGTTGATGGTAGATCTAAAGAAGATTGAACAATCAGATCGTATAGTGCAGGGACCCCCAAACTTTCTAAACAAAGGGCCACTTTACTGTCCTTTATGTCGCATACACACGGTCGGAATTTCCGACAAGAAAAGTTCGAGAGCTGGTTCTCAATTATTCCCACTGCACAGAGCAGGTAAGTATAAAACGTTTGTCATTCTTAAACAAAAAAAACAAGACATTAGTTTCAATTTAATGGGCAATAGAATAAAAGTTTTATTTTTCTAAGCTTCAGATAGATTGGCATTTGTTGGTGACTTAAGGCCCATACACACGATCAGATTTTCCGATGGTAATTGTGGGATGACAGGCTGTTGTCGGAAAATCTGACCGTTTGTACGCTCCATCGGACAATTGTTGTCGGATTTTCCGCCAACAAATGTGGCATAGCATGCTTTAAAATTTTGCGACAACAAATGTGTGCTATCGGATTATCCGATCGTGTGTACAGAAGTCCTTTGGCAAAGAATCCAAAGTACAAATGTGCATGCTCAGAAGCAACGCTCAACCATAACTAGGGTTGTCCGGATACTAGTATCGGTATCGGGACCGATATTGAGCATTTGCGCGAGTACTTGTACTTGTGCAAATGCTCCCGATGCTTCCCCCAATACTTTTTTTCCCCCCCGAGTGCGGGTGGAGAGGGGGTGGAGAGTGGGTGGAGAGGGGGCGGAGAGCGGAGCAGAGCAGTCCTCGTGTATGGAGGGGAGGAGAGCTGCTGCTGCCTAGTCCCCAAAGAGAAAGCTAAGCCCCCCCGCTGCCGACTAGTTGATCAGCGCTCTGGGAACATAACAGCTTTCATTTGAATAGCTGTGTGTTCCCCGCCACGCCTCGTCAAATATAGCCCCTCCCCCTTGTCCGAGCACTTTGATAGACAGATCACCCGTCCCAGGATTGGACAGGTGATCTGTCTATGAAAGTGCCCGGGCAAGGGGGAGGGGGCTATATATGACGAAGCGCGGTGGGGAACACACAGTTATTCAAATGAAAGCTGTTATGTTCCCCGAGCGCTGATCAACTAGACGGCAGCAGTGGGGGGGGCTTGGCTTTCTCTTTGGGGACACGTGGCTGCATTTAGGGACATGGCTGCATCTAAGGACAGGGCTGCATTTAGGGACAGGGCTGCATTTAGGGACAAGGCTGCATTTAGGGACAAGGCTGCATTTAGGGACAAGGCTGCATTTAGGGACAAGGCTGCATTTAGGGGCAAGGCTGCATTTAGGGACAAGGCTGCATTTCGGGACACATGGCTGCATTAAAAAAAAAAGTATCGGTAATCGGTATCGGCGAGTACATGAAAAAAAGTATCGGTACTTGTATTCGGTCCTAAAAAAGTGGTATCGGGACAACCCTACCCATAACACAACATTAGCAGAAATTGCCCAAAGGGTGGCGCTAAAGAGCTGAAAAGGCGCATAGTTTTGTGTTTTTTGGCCGACAATTCTTTGCCATTTGTATGCAAGACAAGTCCTACGTTTTGTCCCTGGAAAATTTGATAGTGTGTACCAGGCTTAAAGCGGATGTCCGCTGAAAAAAAAATATTAAAAGCCAGCAGCTACAGTCCAGCGTTGCTCGTCACTCTGCTGCCCCCTTTCCCCCCCGCGATCCTCGTGAGGGAACCAGGAAGTGAAGCGCTCCGGCTTCACTGCCCGGTTCCTTACGGCGCATGCGCGAATCGCGCTACGCCTGCCAATTAGCTCCCGCTGTGCTTTGGGAGCCGAGTGTTTCCAGAACACAATGGGGGGGGGAGGTGACGTCATGCCCGCAGTGTACCCGAGACTGTATGGCGGAAAGTGGGTGTCTTTTGACAGGTATCTGCACCCCCCTCCCCTGAAAGGTGTCAAATGTGACACCGGAGGGGGGAGGGTTCCGATCAGCCGGAGTTCCGCTTTAGTGTAAAGGTATACATTGCCATCTAAAAGTGACAAGACAAAACAAACTTAGTAAAGCAATGTTTCTGGCCCATCTTACCTCCTTTGATGCGTTAATAGAATATTCAGTTACTTAAATGTTGATGTTCTAAATTAAATTTTATACATTCAAGTAATTCAAATGATGCAGCTTAAAAGATATCATCTAAAACATTAAGCTAATTCTCTAGAACATACTGTACCAACCTTGGAAATAAACTCAAAACACCACTAGATAGTATGTTTAAATTGTATAATTGTACAATATCTGCTTCTTAATGCAATCTGTGTTTATCGTGTTCAGACTAAAATGATGGTAATCATATACTGCAGCTATTTTTTTAATAGGATTAGAGGAATAATTTGTCCCCAAACAAGAGGTTCTCTATGTTGTGTGGATATAATGGAAACCCCATACTACTTGGATAGACATTGTTAGAATCCCTCTCACATTTTTATTGTTTTTTTTTGTGGATGGAATGGGAAAGGGTTAAAATTATATCAGGTATTTATTTTTGTCTGTGGCCCTATTGGGGACACTTCCTGTCCCTGTGACACCAAAATATTTAACAGTTGTCACCAGGATGGGTAGGCGCATACAGCAATAAAAAAAAATGTTCTGAACACTTCCTTGTTCTAATAAAAATGTGTGTTTGGTTTTGTCTGTGTAGGGCAGGCACGTCCAAAGTCTAGCCCGTGGGCCAATTGCGGCCCGTGTTACGGTTTTGAATGGCCCGTCTGGTAATTTGGACATGTATATTTTTGTGGCCCCCCAACTAATCTCCGAGCATCGGGGGCCACAAAAGATATATATGATGGCTGCCCTGGAGGGGACGGAATGCCCCTGCAATAGGAAGCCCTGTCTCCTGCGCTGCAATTGGACGACTGTTCTGTCCATCAAAGGAGGCGGGACTTTCTATTAAAGAAAGTGGGGGTGGGAGGCCAGGATCTGACCAAGTTTATCTGGAACAGGGTGCTTTGTGGTGGGGAGGCTGCAGAGGCCCCCCTGCTCCAAAGCACTCACCACCCCCCCAAGTTGAGGGCATGGTACGGCTCAGGAGGGGGGCACTTACTCATCCCCACTCCCTTTCCTGACCGGCCGGGCTGCGTGCTCCGATAAGGGTTTGGTATGGTCCTGGAAAGGAACCCATTGCCGTTTTTTTTTTATTTGGCATGGAGTTCTCCCTCATGATTCATACCAAACACAGTGCCTGGTATTGGCGGGAATCCAAGAATTTTTCTCTTCCCGGGTAGCCAGCTCGGCGCTGGCTCCCGCGTGGGGGCTCATAGGTGGTCAATCTTGACGATAAAAGCAGCGAGATTGACACAATATCGCGGTCACCTATTGTACCAATATGAACACTGGATAAGAGCAAGGTACAGTAGTCTAAAACTATGATGAAACACATATAACTAAGTACTGTAAGGGATTAGCTCGGCAGCGGGAGGGGGGGGTGTGACCCCCTGGATGGGTTCACTACACACTGAACTATACAGAGAGGCAGCCGAAGACGGTTTAAAACAAAGAGTTTGGTTTATTCTTCCATATTGCTGGAAACAAGTGCAATCATCCAAACAGCATAAACAAAACAAAACATAAAATAAACCCTGCTCACTTGGGGCGTCTACCTTCACCACACAGGAACCTATCTATGGAGTCTGGCACAGCCTACTGATGGGCAGACACTGCTGGTCATACAGTAGGTGACTGGGATATTGTGTCAATCTCGCTCCCTTTCTCGACGAGATTGACCACCTACGAGCCCCATCGCGGGAGCCAGCGCCGAGCTGGCTTGCCGCGATGGAGACAAAGCCGTCATAGAAGCGACGGGGATCCGACGCGGATTCCCGCCAATTCTACACGTGGGCGGAGTTTGTTATGAATCCTGAACGAGAAATCCCCGCCGGATTTTTAAAGAAAAATCCGGCATGGGTTCCCCCCTCAGGAGCATAACGGGCCCTTAGGTCGGTTATGGGTTGTAAGGAGACCCCCCTACGCTGAAAAAACGGCGTGGGGGTCCCCCCACAATCCATAACAGACCCGTATCCAAAGCACGCCGGCCGGCCGGTCAGGAAGGGAGTGGGGGCGAGCGAGCGCCCCCCCCCTCCTGAGCCGTACCGGGCAGCATGCCCTCAACATGGGGGGGTCAGGTGCTCTGGGGCAGGGGGCGCACTGCGGCCCCCCACCCCAGAGCACCCTGTCCCCATGTTGATGAGGACAGGGCCCCTTCCCGACAACCCTGGCCGTTGGTTGTCGGGGTATGCGGGCGGGAGGCTTATCGGAATCTGGAAGCCCCCTTTAATAAGGGGGCCCCCAGATACCGGCCCCCCACCCTAAGTGAATGAGTATGGGGTACATTGTACCCCTACCCATTCACCTGCAAATACAAAGTGTAAACACAAATAAAACACACAGGGTATTGAAATATTTTATTAGTTGGCCGCCGGGGGGGGGGTGTGTATGATCACTTTTATAAAAGCGCCCCCCTCCGGCGGGCTTCTGTGGGGGGGTGGGTGCCGCCGTCTGGTTCTCTTCCGCCGCCGGGGGGCGCTTTGATAAAAGCGCCCACCACCCGGCGGGCTTCTTTCGACGTCTTCGGCGGCGGGGGGGTCTTCTCCCACTCTCCGGGGTCTTCTCCCGCTCTCCGGGGGTCTTCTCCCACTCTCCGGGGGTCTTCTCCCGCTCTCCGGGGGTCTTCTCTGCTCTCCGGGGGTCTTCTTCTTCTTCTTCAGGACTCGCCGCCGCTATCTTCGTGTGTTAGCTCAATTACTAGCGGCGGCGGCCCCCTCTTCTGCGACGTCGGCGTCTTCTTCTTCTTCTGCTGTCCAGATGTTGACGCGACGCATCCTTGCGCTGTTATGCCGGGCGCGCGGCTCGCAGCGAAATATATAGGCCTGTCTTGTGACGTCGCAGTCCCATCATGCTCCGGTAGGTACCACGTGCTACCTACCCACGTGATACCTACCGGAGCATGATGGGACTGCGACGTCACAAGACAGGCCTATATATTTCGCTGCGAGCCGCGCGCCCGGCATAACAGCGGAAGGATGCGTCGCGTCAACATCTGGACAGCAGAAGAAGAAGAAGAAGACGCCGACGTCGCAGAAGAGGGGGCCGCCGCCGCTAGTAATTGAGCTAAGACACGAAGATAGCGGCGGCGAGTCCTGAAGAAGAAGAAGACCCCCGGAGAGCGGAGAAGACCCCCGGAGAGCGGGAGAAGACCCCGGAGAGTGGGAGAAGACCCCCGGAGAGCGGGAGAAGACCCCGGAAAGTGGGAGAAGACCCCCCCGCCGCCGAAGACGTCGAAAGAAGCCCGCCGGGTGGTGGGCGCTTTTATCAAAGCGCCCCCCGGCGGCGGAAGAGAACCAGACGGCGGCACCCACCCCCCCACAGAAGCCCGCCGGAGGGGGGCGCTTTTATAAAAGCGATCATACACACCCCCCCCCGGCGGCCAACTAATAAAATATTTCAATACCCTGTGTGTTTTATTTGTGTTTACACTTTGTATTTGCAGGTGAATGGGTAGGGGTACAATGTACCCCATACTCATTCACTTAGGGTGGGGGGCCGGTATCTGGGGGCCCCCTTATTAAAGGGGGCTTCCAGATTCCGATAAGCCTCCCGCCCGCATACCCCGACAACCAACGGCCAGGGTTGTCGGGAAGGGGCCCTGTCCTCATCAACATGGGGACAGGGTGCTCTGGGGTGGGGGGCCGCAGTGCGCCCCCTGCCCCAGAGCACCTGACCCCCCCCATGTTGAGGGCATGCTGCCCGGTACGGCTCAGGAGGGGGGGGGGGGCGCTCGCTCGCCCCCACTCCCTTCCTGACCGGCCGGCCGGCGTGTTTTGGATACGGGTCTGTTATGGATTGTGGGGGGACCCCCACGCCGTTTTTTCGGCGTAGGGGGGTCTCCTTACAACCCATAACCGACCTAAGGGCCCGTTATGCTCCTGAGGGGGGAACCCATGCCGGATTTTTCTTTAAAAATCCGGCGGGGATTTCTCGTTCAGGATTCATAACAAACTCCGCCCACGTGTAGAATTGGCGGGAATCCGCGTCGGATCCCCGTCGCTTCTATGACGCGCTCGCTGGAATGTACTTTTACTATTCCAGCGAGTGCGAGATGTCGGCAGCCTGTCGCCGAGATTCAGCGCGATGCTGGCGTGCTGAAAACACATTCTCGGCGGCAGGCACTGTACTCAAAAAGCCTCAGGATGCAGCAATCAGTAGTCATCCTCTGGATGACTTATAGAGGCCTTAATTGCCTCATTCTGAACAGCTGAAGTTTTCCAACGCCCTAAACCTTTCTGGCTATTTCTGCAGCCGACACCTGATAGTAATTGGTGAATTGTATAAACAAGGCAGAAATGTATCTCCCGTCTGTGACAACACCCACAGATTTACCTGACTTCCTGTCACATACCTCACCTCTTGTTTCAACCCTAGGGTTGGGACACAGGTTGCCAGGCACGCATGCACTCGGGACAACTCATCTGCATTCCCCATTTTAACACTGGGGTGATGCTTTACCACAAAACTAAATTTCTGAAGGGCCAGGAACCACCGATTTATTCTCCTATTGGTCTCCTTGTTCTGTGCCATCCACTTCAATGGGGCATGATTCGTCACCAGTTCAAACTGTCTACCCACGAGGTAGTACCGGAGAGAATCCAAAGCCCATTTCACCGCCAAACACTCTTTCTCAATGATGGCATAATTCTCCTCATGGGCCTTCAACTTCCGGCTGAGGTACATAACAGGGTGTTCCTCCCCCTTGATAATCTGGGACAGTACAGCTCCTAACCCCACATTTGACGCATCTGTCTGAACCACAAAGTCCCGTGAAAAATCAGGCGAATTTAAAACTGGCTGACTACATAAGGTCTGTTTTAAAGCCTGAAAAGCTGTTTCTGCTTCGGGAGTCCATTTGGTCATGACAGACTCCTTCCCTTTGGTCAAATTGGTCAGGGGAGCAGCCTGTGAGGCAAAATGGGGGATAAAGCGGCGATAATACCCCGCGATCACCAAAAATGCACGAACCTGTTTCTTGTTGGTGGGACGTGGCCAATCCTGAATAGCCTCAACTTTGTTTATTTGGGGCTTGATTAGACCTCTTCCAATGGTATACCCCAGATACTTCGCCTCTTCTAGCCCAAGCGTACATTTTTTTGAATTGGCTGTAAACCCGGCTTTCCAGATGGAATCCAACACAGCCTGAACTTTTGGTAAGTGTGAGTCCCAATCCTCACTGTGGATGACAACGTCATCGAGGTATGCAGCAGCAAAGGCTCGATGAGGCCGAAGGGTCTTATCCATGGAGCGTTGAAATGTGGCGGGAGCATTCTGTAACCCAAAAGGCATCCTCCGATATTGGAAGGATCCGTCTGGAGTTACAAATGCTGTTTTTTCCCTAGCCGACTCCGAGAGAGGAATTTGTCAATAACCCTTGGTCAGGTCTAACGTCGTCATGTACCGGGCAGTGCCTAAGCAATCAATCAGTTCATCTATGCGGGGCATAGGATAGGTGTCAAAATTAGTGATTTTATTTAGGCGGTGAAAGTCATTACAAAACCGCCAACTTCCATCTGGTTTGGGCACTAAGACAATGGGACTGGACCAATCACTATTTGACTCTTCTATCACCCCCAGCTCCAGCATTTTTTTTACTTCCTGGCGAATTGCCTCTCGCCGGGCTTCTGGAATTCTATAGGGCTTCAACTTGACCTTATGCCCTGGTGTGGTGATAATGTCATGTTCAACTCAGGAGACCCAACCTGGCAGGTCTAAAAACTTTTCCCTATTACGGAGTACAAATTTTTTAACCTCCTGTTGCTGAGTTTTGGACACAGTCTCCGCTATCCCAACTTCAGGGACAGCCAGGTTAACTGGAGCAGAAAATTGGGTAGTCTTAGCGACCAAGGACTCTCTATCCTTCCATGGTTTCAACAAGTTCACGTGATAGAGCTGCTCAGGTTTTCGCCTTCCCGGTTGGCTAATTTTATAATTCACCACCCCCATTTTCTCCAACACTTCATAGGGACCCTGCCATTTGGCTAGAAATTTACTTTCGACCGTGGGGACCAGCACCAACACCCTATCACCAGGTGCAAAGGAACGGACCTGGGCCCCAAGATTGTAAATTATTTGTTGAGCCAATTGGGCTTGGGCTAACTGTTTCTTCACAATCGGCATCACTTGGGCAATTCTATCTTGCATTTTGGCCAAATGTTCAATCACACTTCCATGCAGGGAACTTTCACTCTCCCATGTTTCCCTAGCAATGTCCAGTAGGCCCCAGGGGTGCCTCCCATACAGTAGCTCAAACGGAGAGAACCCTGTGGATGATTGGGGAACCTCTCTTATGGCAAACATCAGATAAGGGAGTAGATAATCCCAATTCTTTCTGTCTTTATCCACCACCTTCCTCAACATTTGTTTTAAGGTTTTATTAAACCTTTCCACTAACCCGTCTGTTTGAGGGTGATATACTGATGTACGTAATTGGGACACTTTCAGAAGTTTACAAAGTTCTTTGGTCACCCTAGACATAAACGGGATGCCCTGGTCAGTTAGGACTTCCTTAGGAATACCCACACGGCTGAAAACCTGAAATAACTCTTTAGCAATGGTTTTAGCAGAGGTGTTTCGGAGAGGAATCGCTTCTGGGTAACGGGTGACATAGTCCATTATTACCAAGATGTGCTGGTGCCCTCTAGTGGACTTCAGTAAGGGGCCAACCAAGTCCATGGCGATCCTCTCAAAAGGGACCTCGATAATGGGCAGGGGTACCAACGGACTGCGGAAATGTGGCATGGGTGCAGTAATCTGACACACTGGACAGGAAGAGCAATACAATTCCACTTCCTTAGTGATCCCAGGCAATAAAACCTCTGGGTTATCTTCTCCCAGGTTTTTTTCTGCTCCCAAATGTCCCCCAAGAATGTGCCCATGGGCCAGTTCCAAAACCATCTTGCGGCACGGTTTAGGCACTACCAGTTGCTCAATGGTGTCCTCTATCCTCTGTGACACTCGATATAACAGGTCCCTTTCAATAATGAAGTAAGGGAGGGCAACCCTCTCATCAGGATTAACTAACTCCCCATTTATCTTTACTACATTCTCCCGGGCTCCTAGCAATGTGAGGTCCCTCAATTGCTCAGTCATAACATTTTCTCTGTGCACCTTGAAGTCATCAAACCCTATCGACCACTGTTCCTCTTCTGAGGTAGCAGGCTCCTCCCCAGGGACTGGTGTTTCCCCTGCTAAGACTGAGAATGGAAACTCAGGAGAATCCTCACAGTTAGAGGTTTCTGGAGTAGATGTTTCAGGCTCAGAAGAACCACCTACTGGGAAATCTGGGCAGTCCCAGAGTTCCCAGAACTTTGGGAAATCCCTTCCCACAATGGCGTCATGTGGCAGTTTGGGAACTAAACCCACCTGGTGACACAAGTTACCGAGGGAGGTTTCAAAGGAAACCGTAGTCACCGGATATTCTCGAGTGTCCCCATGTACACAAACTACAGCCATTTTCCTAGGATGTAAGGTTTTTCCCACCACTAGATCACTTTTCACTAAGGTGACCAGGCTACCT
The DNA here is from genome assembly GCA_029574335.1 of Rana kukunoris. Taxonomy (NCBI): domain Eukaryota; kingdom Metazoa; phylum Chordata; class Amphibia; order Anura; family Ranidae; genus Rana; species Rana kukunoris. The sequence continues at coordinate 113,004,569 of CM056059.1, read as the reverse complement.
TAATCCAACAATACCACAACATCTTTACCATCTAAGCACATTCTACATAAAGGTTTCTCATTTCCCTTTACTGCAGTGCAAAAAGGGGCTGTCGTCTCTCTGTCAGAAAGTCACACTGCATGGGTTCATCACACGCTGCTACATGTCCCTCTTCCCGGCAACGGTAACAAATCAATCTTCTGGTTCTCTCCTGTGGGATGGGTCTTCCAGGCCGCTCTCGCCAAACATTAGCAGTAGTCCCGATAATACCTCTAGTTGCTCTTTGGTCCTCTCTCTTTGTGAGCCTGTTGTTGAGCTGAAAGGCTCCGCTGCAAACCTGCATTTGTCTGCTGTTGATTTGCATTTGCTATAGCCAGCTGTTTTAGTATCTCCTCCATTTTGGGTTTACTTTAACTGCCCGCATTCTCCACCATGTGTAAGGGGTTAGCTCGGTAGCGGGGGGGGGGGGGGTGTGACCCCCTGGATGGGTTCACTACACACTGAATTATACAGAGAGGCAGCCGAAGACGGTTGAAAACAAAGAGTTTGGTTTATTCTTCCATATTGCTGGAAACAAGTGCAAGCATCCAAGCAGCATAAACAAAATAAAACATAAAATAAACCCTGGCCACTTATGGGGTCTACCTTCACCACACAGGAACCTATCTATGGAGTCTGGCACCGCCTACTGCTGGGCAGACACTGCTGGTCATACAGCAGAGAAACAATAGTCTTTTTAATTTTTATCACACAGAAAAATCAACAACCACCTCACCTCTTCAGAAGTCTTTCTCACTGCTCTCCTTAACTCAAAAAGCCTCAGGATGCAGCAATCAGTAGTCATCCTCTGGATGATTTATAGAGGCCTTAATTGCCTCATTCTGAACAGCTGAAGTTTTCCAACGCCCTAAACCTTTCTGGCTATTTCTGCAGCCGACACCTGATAGTAATTGGTGAATTGTCTAAACAAGGTAGAAATGTATCTCCCGTCTGTGACAACACCCACAGATTTACCTGACTTCCTGTCACAGTACATAGAAGATTATACAGAATACACAACTGGTATGATATAATGGTACCAAGAGGGAGTCACGGCATATATACAAATACTCACAGCTTTGTCTAATTATACAAAGGGCATCCCTCAGACATGCCCCAATAAATTAACTCAAGAAAATGGAAAAATTAATAAGGAGCCCCCAATAGGTGTGCATAAAGGATAGGTAGATGCAAGATGTATAATGCCTGCATCGCTATGTTATCTATCCCCACAAGGATCACCAGACAAGAACCGACCGGTCAGAAAAGTTCTCTAGGGAAAAAATAAAGGGGAAAAATAGTAATAATAATGAAGAAGAAGGAAAAAAAGCACCATGTGGCCTCAGGTGGTGACCAGAGGACATGAAGAGTGAACACTGAAACCCAGGGTTCTCCTGAGAGCTGACTGAGGGGGGATCCCACCTGGTATCACAGACAGTGACAGCTCTTTAATTAGGCAAATTAGGTGGTTGTCTAAGGCCTCGCACTCACAAAGGCCTCGTGGCCTGCCTAATTTGCCTCTGCTCAGTCACTGTGTGCTAGATCCGTGCAACTTTCTGCAGCCATTCTTATTTTTTTTATTTTTTTTTACTCATAATGGGAACGAGTGGGGCCCTCATGTCTAAGTTTTGCTTAAGGCCTCACAAAGCCTAGAGCCGCCTCTGATCACAGAGGAAGGTGACCTGCAACCAGGGGGCCTTGTGAGTACATACCCCCTAAAGGGATCCTAGAGTCTGGTGCTGCTAAATCCCCCGCAAGATGCTAGAAGTCACCTGCTGAGTGTAAGCTAAAAGGGACACTGGCCAGTGACTTGAAGAAACCGGGTCCACAAAAATACTTCTACGAAAATAAGGTTCTACCAAGAAAGCTGTCCTCACGTGTGAATAGTTAAATTTGAAGTATCCCACTATATCCCTTACCCCACCCAAGTTCTCCAAAAAAAATAAAAAAATCCTCTAGACTGGTTATTGTAAACATCAAGCAGAAGAGTGTGTGTGCCTGGATGTGTGGGAAATACCCCCAAAAAATTATAAAAAATAAAACAAAAATGGGGTCGCAATTTGTTGTGATTCCCTTCAATTCACACAAGAGAGATTTTAATATGTTGTAAGGGAGGTGACAGCCAACAAGAGGTTAAATCGCTTGCCAGCGTGAAAATTATCGCCCGTGTAGTTTAACCCTGAGCATGCATTAAAAATGTTTGATTCCAATTCTTTGGTTGCTTGGAAACAGGTAGCCAGATATCCCGAGATGGAGGTCTGAGTGTCTTTATTAAATGGCGTTGTGTGTTGCTGATTGATACAGCATGCGGGTTCATTACAGTGGTGGAAATATAACCAAATATACCATCTGCTTCACTGTGGCTTATTGCTGTTAAAGTGACACTAAACACACACTGTATAATATACATTGCCCCTTCTATTTCTGTATGTGGATGATGGCACTGTAATTATTTTTCCCACTTAACCACTTGAGGACCGCCTATCGCCGATATACATCGGCAAAATGTCACAGTTGGGCATAGGCATGTACAGGTATGTTGCCCTTTAAGTGCCCAGCCGTGGGTTGCGGGCCCGCGACCTGGTCTGAAGCTCCGTGACCGCGTGCGTGGGACCCGCAGACCCTATCGCCGCCGCTGTCCCACGATCGGGTCACAGGAGCTGAAGAACGGGGAGAGGTGAGTATAAACAAACCTTCCCCGTTCTTCCCTGTGGCTTGTCACTGATCGTCTGTTCCCAGTTATAGGGAATGACGATCAGTGACATCACACGTCCAGCCACGCCCCCTTACAGTAAGAATCACTCTCTTAGAGCGCACTTAACCCCTTAGCGTCCCCTAGTGCTTAACCACTTAAGGACCGCCTACTGCACATTTACGTCGGCAGAATGGCACGGCTGGGCACATCAACGTATATATACGTTGATTTTAGTACCCAGCCGTGGGTCGCGGGCGGGCGCGAGCCCGCGACCTGGTCCGAAGCTCCGGGACCGCGGGATTCGCGGACCCGATCGCCGCTGCAGTGCGGCGATCCGTCCCTGGAGCGGATGAACGGGGAGAGCCGTGTGTACATACGGCTTCCCCGTGCTTCTCTGTGGCTGTAGCATCGATCGCGTCATCCCTGTAATAGGGGGACGCGATCAATGACGTCACACCTACAGCCACACCCCCCTACAGTATTAAACAAACCACATAGGCACACATCCCCTACAGCGCCACCTGTGGTTAACTCCCAAACTGCAACTGTCATTTCCACAGTAAACAATGCAAATTTAAATGCATTTTTTACTGTGAAAATGACAATTGTCCCAAAAATGTGTCAAAATTGTCCGAAGTGTCCGCCATATTGTCGCAGTCATGAAAAAAATCGCTGATCGCCGCTATTAGTAGTAAAAAAAAAAATAATAATAAAAATGCAATAAAAACTATTCCTTATTTTGTAAACGCTATAAATTTTGCGAAAACCAACCGATAAACGCTTATTGCGATTTTTTTTACCAAAAATACGTAGAAGAATACGTATCGGCCTAAACTGAGGAAAAAAATGTTTTTTTATATATTTTTGGGGGATTTTTATTATAGCAAAAAGTAAAAAATATTGCATTTTTTTTTAAATTGTCGCTCTATTTTTGTTTATAGCGCAAAAAATAAAAACCGCAGAGGTGATCAAATAACACCAAAAGAAAGCTCTATTTGTGGGGAAAAAAGGACGCCAATTTTGTTTGGGAGCCACGTCGCACGACCGCGCAATTGTCAGTTAAAGCGACGCAGTGCCGAATCGCAAAAAGGGGCAAGGTCCTTTACCTGCATTTTGGTCCGGGTCTTAAGTGGTTAATCCCTTCGCTACCATTGTAATTTTCACAGTACTTAGTGCATTTTTATAGCATTTTTCGCTGTGAAAATGACAATGGTCCCAAAAATGGGTCAAAATTGTCCGATGTGTCCGCCATAATGTAGCAGTCACGAAAAAAATCACTGATCATAGCCATTACTAGTAAAAAATAATTATTAATAAAAATGCCATAAAACTATCCCCTATTTTGTAAATGCTATAACTTTTGCGCAAACCAATCAATAAATGCTTATTGCATTTTTTTTTACCAAAAATAGGTAGAAGAATACGTATCGGCCTAAACCGAGGAAAAAAAAAATTATATATTTTTTGGGGGATATTTATTATAGCAAAAAGTAAAAAATCTTGATTTTTTTTTTCAAAATTGACACTCTATTATTGTTTATAGCGCAAAAAATAAAAACCGCAGAGGTAATCAAATACCACCAAAAGAAAGCTCTATTTGTGGGAAAAAAAGGACCTCAATTTTGTTTGGGAGCCACATCGCACGACTACGCAATTGTCAGTTAAAGTGACGCAGTGCTGAATTGAAAAAAGGGGCCAGGTCCTTTACCTGCATAATGGTTCGGGTCTTAAGTGGGTAAGGACCAGGCCTATTTTTCAAACTTGTTGTTTACAAGTTAAAATAAAAAAAATTTGGTATAACATTTCTTACAACCCCAAACATTATATATATTTTTTTCAGACACCCTAGAGAATAAAATGACAGTCATTGAAATACCTTATGCCACACCGTATTTGTGCAGCGGTCTTACAAACGCAATTGTTTTGAAAAGAATACACTTTTTGAATAATAATAAAAAATATAAAAAAGTTAGCCCAATTTTTTTTTTTTTTTTGTGAAAGATAATGTTATTGAGTAATGTTGTCGAGTAAACTGATACCCAACATGTCATGCTTCAAAATTGAGCCCGCTCGTGAAATGGCAACAAACTTTGACCCAGGGGCGCTTGAATTTATTTTTTCATTATTTTTTTTATTTTTTTTACACTGTCTATTTAAAAAAAATTATAATTGGGTCACTTTTTTTCCTATTAAAAGGAATGTAAACATCCCTTGTAATAGAAAAAAAGCATGACAGGCCTTGTTTAATGTGAGATCTGGGGTCAAACCTCAGATCTCACATTTACACTAAGAACCCTTTCACACCGAGGAAGTTTTCAGGTGTTTTAGTGCTAAATATAGCACCCGTAAAGTGCCTGAAAACTGCCTCTGGAGCCACCCAGTGTGAAAACCGGAGTGCTTTCACACTGGGGCGGTGCTCTTGCGGGACAGGAAAAAAAAGTCCTGCAAGTAGCATCTTTGGGGTGGTGCTGGAGTGCTCTATACACTGCTCCCAAAGCGTCTCTGCCCACTAAGTCTGCACACCAGTGCACAAAGAAAGGTCCACATGCTCATCCATGTCTTTATTGACCTTGCTTTGTACACTGGTGCGCAGTCATGTTGGAACAGGAAGGGGTCATCCCCAAAACTGTTCTTACAAAGTTGGGAGCATGAAGTTGTCCAAAATATCTTAGTATGCTGACGCCATAAGAGTTCCCTCCACTGGAATTAAAGGGGCCAAGCCCAACCCTGGAAAAACAACTCCACACCATAATCCCCCCTCCACCAAATGATTTGGACCAGTGCAAAAATCAAGGTCTATAAAGACTAGTGATGAGCGGAATACACCATATTCGATTTTGCGATATTTCGCGAATATTTTGAAGAATATTCGCGAATATTCGTTAATATCGAATATTCGTGATATTTTATAAAAAAAAAAAAATAGCGAAATTTCGCATATGCGAAAGCGAAAATGATTGCGAAATTTCGCTATTTTTTTTGGGATAAAATATCACGAATATTCGATATTTACGAATATTCGCTATATTTTATAAAAAATAAATAAAAAAATTGCGAAATTTTGCGAATGCGAAATTTATTGCGAAATTTATTGCGAAATTTGAAAAATACGAATATTCGAAATAGCGAATATTCGCCGCGATATTCGAGTTATTCGCGAATACTCGAATATGCAATATTCGTAGCGAATATTCGCAATGCGAATATTCGTGAGCAACACTAATAAAGACATGGATGAGTGAGTTTGGTTTAGAGGAACTTGACTCGCCTGCAGAGTCCTGACCTTAACCTGATAGAACACCTATCGGCGGAGTCTATGAGCCAGGCCTTCTTAGTGTCTGACCTCACAAATGTGCTTCTGGAAGAATGCTCAAACATTCCCATAGACACACTCCTAAACCTTGTGGACACCCTTCCCCAAAGAGTTGAAGCTGTTATAGCTGCAAAGGGTGGGCCAACTCAATATTGAACCCTACGGACTAATGCCGCGTACGCACGATCACTTTTTGTGATGAAAAAAAACGACGTTTAATGTGACGAAACAAAACAACGTTTTTCAAACTTCATTTTCCAAAACGACGCTGCATACACACCATCGTTTTTCCAAAATGCTCTAGCAAAGCGTGGTGACGTACATCACGTTCGACAGGACTGTGTTTCATTGAAGCTCCGTCTCATAACTTGCTTCTGAATGTCGTTTTAAACGTCGTTTTGCCCACACACAATCACTCTTTATGACACAAAAAATGACATTTTGAAAAACGACACAAAAAATTCAAGCATGTTCGATTTTTTTTTTTGTAGTTTTTTTGAAGACATAAAACAACGTTTTGCCCACACACGATCATTTTAAATGACGTTTTTGAAAACGTCATTTTTTTTCATCACAAAAAGTGATCGTGTGTACGCGGCATAAGACTAAAGCCCCGTACACACGGTCGGACATCCAACAAAACTTCCCTTGGATTTTTGTCCTAATTGATTTGTCCGATCACACCCATAGCATACACACACTCGGACTTTTCCGGCAACCAACACGAACGTAGTGACGTTTGAACGTAATGCCGTGCGTTTAAAAGAGGAAGTGAAATTCTCCGACGTCACCTGTTGCGTTCCTTCAGCTACTCTATAGTTAGTTGATGTTTCGTGTGAGTGCTTTCCACATTTCCAGTTTCGTGCGTTTCAGAACGTTTGTGTCCGTTCGCCAAATTCCGAGATGTTGCGCGATCCTGCGAGAGAGCGTGCTGTTTACGGTCTAGGAGTTCTGGCTATTGCTCAAGCTCGGTCCAGGTCCAGGAGTAGGAGGAGGGCTGTTTGGACCAAAAATTGGTTGCTTCGCCGTGAAGAATTTTCTCATATGCCATTGCTCAGGGAGCTGCAGGAAAACAATCCTAATGATTTTAGGAACTATCTTAGGATGTCAGATTCCTGCTTCCAGCGTCTTTTACATTTGCTGTCTCCGTATATCACCAAGAAGGACACATGTATGAGGCCTGCTATTCCTGCAGAGCAACGGCTCATAGCCACTTTGCGCTATTTGGCGACAGGGAGAAGCCTCCAGGATATTAAATTTACTACTGGGATCTCTCCCCAGGCTCTGGGACACATAATTCCTGATACTTGCTGTGCCATTATTCAAGTCCTGCAGAAGGACTATATTCGGGTAAGTTATTTTAGTTGATATCACATTATATCCATTTCCACAATGTTCAGTCCCATTCTTGTTAGAATCTGTTCAAATAATTTTTATTTGGTGGCATGCTGACTACTTTTCCTTGCCCTAAATAGATATTTGCCTTCACTTACCTCCCTAGCAAGCTACCCTGGGACCCCAATTTGTTATTTGCCTTCCCTTAACAACCCTTATAAACTAGGGCATCTTAAAATGTTTATCCTTAACTGGCAGCAGAGTGGCAGAGTAATTTTTTTGGGGTGCACAAACGGTTTATTAACCTTCCCCTTCCCAAATAGTGAATCATCTGATCCAAATATTTGTGTACTCTAGCTCAACATATCTTCATTATACCCCTTTTCTGCTTGTCATATTGGTCCCATTTTATTAAAATTATATTATTATTTTTATTTTATTTTTTTGTATATGGTATGTTATTCTGTTGCCTCTGGTGTGCCAAGCCCAAAAATCAGAATGGCTTGCAACAAACATGAACCTTCATTTGTTCACCATATTGGTCACATTGAAAAGGAGAGATTTTTTTACCACTCCCCAAACTTTAAACATTCAACCTCATCTCCCTAACATTTTTGGAATGTGCCACCAGAGGGAGTCATGAAGCATATAAATGAGAATTATATCAAATTTTTAGTCCACAAACTGCTTGAATTGGTTCCTTGTTATGTTGCCCCTATAATGTATGTGTAAAAATAGGTTGCAATTTATTATGCTGAAGTAGTAACTAATTGTTCTTTGTTTGACTCCACAGTTTCCTTCCAACCCTCAGGAATGGCAGGATGTTGCGGCCCAGTTTGCCAATCTGTGGAATTTTCCCAATTGTGGGGGTGCCATTGATGGCAAACATGTCAGGATTGTTCCTCCGCCGGCCTCTGGCTCTTATTTTTATAATTACAAGGGCTTTAACAGCATAGTTCTTCTTGCTATAGTTTCTGCAAACTATGAGTTTATTTATGTTGATGTTGGTATGAATGGGCGTCATTCTGATGGAGGTGTGATGTCTCATACCGAATTCTATCAGCGTCTTACTAATGGCACCTTAAGTTTGCCACCTGCGCAGGACAACGTGGAGGGCCTCAACTTTGTATTTGTGGCAGATGAGGCCTTTGCTCTTGGGGAACATCTGTCGAAGCCCTTTCCGATGAGGAACCTCACCCCTGAGCAACGGATCTATAATTACAGACTGTCACGTGCCAGAAGGGTGGTTGAAAACGCCTTTGGCATTATGTCAAGTCGTTTTCGGCTATTTCTTACTGCCATTCACTTGGCTGAATACAAGCTTAACCACGTGGTGTTGTGCTGCTGCATCCTCCATAATTTTCTACGGAGGAATGCTACCAACTACATTGGGTCTGGCAATACTGATGACCCCTCAGGTGGACGGGCAGCTGAAGACGCAGTAATGCCAGCCCTGCAACTTGCCCGACCTGCTGTCTCCTTCCAGAATGCACGTCTTGTGCGTGAGCAGTATATGGACTACTTTGTTGGTAGAGGGGCAGTGCCTTGGCAGCAAAATGTCCTGTAGAGTTTGTTCTATCTAGTTTATTTTCCTCTTAAAAATAACATTTTTGAGCTACTGTTATCTGTGGTTGGGTTTTAATTTTTTTATGTCCTTAGAATTTTGGTGAGAATTGTCAAAACTTTAGGGAAACAAGCAGACGTGCAAATACACCTTTCTAAACATCAATACATCTATGTTGAGTATTATTATGTTTTAGGGCTCTGCTACACCCCTTTTCGAATAATACACTGTCAATGTTCTTACCCTAAATTCAAAATATACTGGTAGTACTGATCTTATAAATAAGAAGCCACACCTTTTTTTTCAAAAACATTATTTTTTTAACAAGCACAATCCAATGTGCCATTTTTTCCTTTTACAAAAGTGCAAAACAGTGGTAGGTCATGAAGAACGCAATAATTCGTTTGTTATTATTTTGGCGAGAAACATGCATCTTTTCCAACACAGCAATATACCTTGCCAAGTGGTTACAGCAGAAATTCAAACATTTTTGGTAGAATTCTCGGCCCAAAATATTATTATACACACACAATGTATGACCAGATGCAGTTTTGTTTATTCTGTGGCGCTTTTTTTGTGGGTCAAAAATGCATGCACAGTGCTCTCCATGCGCTACGGGGGTTCTGGTTGGTTGTAGCTCACAACATGCAGTCATCCTTAGCACCTGAAACGAAACTACCATGCTGTGAGCTAGAGCCGACCAGAACCTTCATGGAGTGCATGTCAAACACTGTGCCTGCATCCTTGTCGCATACAAAAATGCACCCCAAAATAAACGGAACTGCGTTTGATGCAAAATGCCCCTTAGCACAGTCTTTCTCCACTCTCCTTCTCCTGGTGCATTCCCAGATGTTTCACTTTTGCCATTTCACTTTTTGGATGTGCATATGTCAAAATTGGTCAGGTATAGCCCTTCAAAATTGTAATACTGTTTCTTGAAAGCACCAGAAGAAGAGGAGTAGATAAAAACTCAGCTGAGACACTTAAATCACACCAAAACATTATTTTTTTCTAAAATTACAGTATTGAAATAGCCTCAAAAGTCACATTTGCTAACATCTGCGTATTGCAAAGTGAATTAGTGCCATTTCTAAACAAATAACAAAACTCAGCCTGTGCTAACAAGTCTAGTTGCATCAAGTTCACAGAAAATTTAAATAACAGGAGGTACAAATGTAAACTATAAACCTACGTCACAAAAACAGCTAAAATTTAGCTAACAGGTCGTAATAATCACTGATTCGTCTCTGAACACCAGTGGCAGACTCCTTTAGATTTTCAAGCTCTGTCATTGCCTGCAGCATATCAGCACTGATCCGACCAATAGTGCATCCTGGTAGTTGGTGGCCTTGGAAGAAGATAATAAATTAGAATGTGTTTGATGGTCAAGTGACTGAGGCAAAAAACATAGGGACACATTATTAATCAGGGCTACTTTATGAAAATACTTACCTAAACATAGACACTCAATTGGTGCTTGCAAAATGCTTGATCTTCTAAATACAGCTACACTACTAGGTAATGTACACACTACAGATATACTCCGAAAATCTTGGACCAGGTGCATATGCATGTGTCTTCACGTGCAGCTACCTAAACAACACTGCCACCTCTCCCTTCTACATGCTCAAATGTTGAATGCACTACATAATTTGCTAGTGTGTTGTGGGCGTGTTTGTAGTGGACATATAATCAGTAACCATGTATTAATTGTGGAAAGCACATGTTAAAAAAACTTACTGGGGCAAACAACAGTCTCCAAAGGGTCATCTTGGATTTCTTGCACTCCTTCACCCTCAGCATATCTGGTGTCTGGGGATGTGCTGTCCACTGGTGGCTCTTTGCTGGGTCCGGCACTATCATCATTATCCTGCAAAGGTTGGTGCTGACCACACTCCTGATCCTCTAAAATTAAAGAATAAAACATCCATGAAGCCGCCCCTAAATGACATTATCTTACCAGAATCACATTTGCTGCTTTTTAAATATATACCAACCTTGCCCTGGTGACAAAGTTTGCTCGAGACTAGTGCACTACACTAGGCATTATTATAATATACAACATTTTATGGAACAGGAGTATGATGTCATTTCAAAAGTGGGTACAAATCTCTTTAGTGGCCACATTCAAAAAATCAGACAGATGACACGCATCACTCTTGTTTGCAATGGCAAGATGGGATATATGATGTGAAATCTAGCAGGCGTGACTCTCTGTGACTGTGATCCCCAGGGCCTCTCCTCTACCCATGTCTATCATTCAAATGCATCATTAATGGTCAGTGATGAGCCACACATCTAACATAAAGTTGATTTTACCCCTTAAGATATGGCCTGAGCCCATGGTCTTTGTCCTACCTAGAAACACCCCTGTTGCTGTGAAAATGCTAATTATCTAATTTTGTCCTTACGTTTTGGGGGTGATTTTGGGCATGTTGTCTCCCCTGTTGGAGCCCGGACAATGGAAGCCTCCTTTTGTCCCCTGTGGTGTTTTTCTCTTTGCCTTTTTTCTGTGGAAAACATTAAAATACAGTATATTATTTAGTACAGAAAAGTAGCCAAGACAGAAAGAACAACTTTCACATTATAATGAACTACATTAAAACTTGCATTATCTTCTTCTGGAGCCCTCACAATAACAAATCACCATTAAATGTAATCCATCTCTAATGTACAGACACATATTGACATAATTACATGTACTTACTTTTTTTGAGAATGGTGCGGTGAATGGAGTCCAAATGATCTTGCTCTCTGTGCTTCAAATCTGACCATCGTTTTCTGATTTGGTCTTTCGTTCGTTTTACCCCATAATCTTCTTCCAATACTGCAAGGACCTTCTCCAGAACCCAGTCTTTATGGCTGTTGGGTCTATCATAGTTCTCCATTTTGCAATCGTAATCGTATTTCTCAAAGATGCGCACCTTCTCCACCATCTCCCCCTTGCTCATGGGGGTGGCCTTGTGCTTAATATAAACTCCTCCACTGCGGGGCCTGTTCGTATTCGTTGACTGCGCCATCATCTTCTCCCTCACACATGTACCTCACAGAATGGCGCAGGAATAAAAAATAATGTGGTCACGCCCCAGCGTCATGACGCACGTAGAGCGGAGCTTCACGCATGCGTAGGCTATATAAATCAAAAACGAGCGGTCGAGGTCCCGCACGCATGAACGAATCCATTGTTGCGACTCCACGTTAAGGCAAAGGAATACACTGAACGAAGGTAGGTGAATACATTGTGACACTAGTGGTTACTGCATGATTTAGCTTAGAGAACCAAACACACATTGTATAAGCATGTTAGGAACTCAAAGGAAGCACTTATTGGTTGTATTGTAACCTTTATTGCAGAGATCTGATCAAAAACATGCCAAAACCTAAGGGTGGAAAACTAAATTCACGTCAATTCGTCAGTGCTTTTATCGAACTCTACAGATCGCAGACCTGTCTGTGGCAGTCGAAACATAAAGATTATTCAGATAAAAATAAAAGACAGGCAGCAATATCTACATTGGTGGCAGAAGCAAAATCTATGTACCCCAGAGCCAATGCAACACAAATTAAAGCTAAAATTGGGAGCCTGAGGAGCACGTTTCTCAGAGAGCTAAAGAAGGTCGAGGGATCGAAAAGATCGGGAGCTGCAGCAGATGACGTGTATGTACCCAAACTGTGGTACTTCAACAGCCTGATGTTTTTAAAGGACCAAACTGAGCCAAGAAAACATCTATCCACACTACCCTCCCTATCAGCAGAGGCCACAGATACTGAGACAGAACCAACAGAGGAGGAGGAGGAGGAGGAGGAGGAGGAGGAGGAGGAGATCAGCTTTACCCAGGTCTAGTATTTTTCAACAACTGGCCATTCAAATATACTATGATGTTAATGTGTTGTTATGATGGCAACAAAACTGAAATGATGCTCCTTTTTCACACACAGGACCTTGGCAGCCAAGAAGAGGCTGGGCCCAGCAGCCTGTCAACACAATGCCAAATCCCTACACTAAACCCTCCTCGAAAAAGGGCCAAGAAGAGGCAACAGCTAGATGACGCCACTGCTGAATTTCTAAGTAGGGCCACATCGGTCATCACCTCAGCACCCGATAGTGCAGAAGGGTTTGGCTGTTTCATTGCCAACAAGCTCCGAGAAATAGAGGCAGATCAAAGGGAGCTGTGTGAGGGGATGATGGTACAGCTCCTTAGCAAGGCCAGGAAATGGGAGCTAACCCCTAATTCCCATGTCTGTGATTTAGATCACACACCTCCAGCTAATCAACAACAGGCCTACCAACCACAGCCAGCCTACCAAACCCAGACAAGTTACCAAGCCCACCCAGCCTACCCACACCAGCCAACCTACCCACAACAGCCAACCTACCCACACCAGCCAACCTTCCCACCCCAGCAAGCCCAATCACCCCAGCAGCATGGGGGTCAGTGGCCAACTCAGAGCCCAGATTTTAGGGGCTACTAATTTGGCCACCAACATAATGGTTTGGTACATATTTTGATGGGTTATTATTTTTGTTTTAAAATTTTTAACATTTAGATGCATTTTAGGGATAATTTTATGTTTAGCTTCAAAAATGGAACGACAAATGTGCGAAAACATGTATCTTTATTTTTTTATTGATTTTGTATTATTGTGATGGGAGTGACAAAGAAAAAAATGGCCTCAGCTGATGGGGAGAGAAGTGTGGATAGTGTTGTTTTTGGTTCAGTTTGGTCGGCAAAAAATATCAGCCTGTTGAAGTACCACAGCCTGGGGACAGACATGTCTTCTGCTGCTGCTCCCCATCTTTTGGAGTCCATGATCTTCTGGTGCTCCCTATATTGTAATTCTCAGGTCCCCAAGTTTGGATATTTACCAAAAAATTGTTATGTATGCCCTGGGGTACAGAGGCTTTGCAGAGTCCACCATTTGTTCTATTGCTGCCTTCCTTATGTTTTGGATTTGTCCTATTTTAGGAGATTTTTTTTTAATAAATGGATGATGTGAAGGTGTCTTGAATTATTTGTGTGAAGTCAAATGTCAGTTTGTGAGTAGGCAGGTCCTTTGCTCAAATTAAAGGGAGACAAATAGAGTAGTTGGTACTTTAACCATCAAAAATAATAAGGGATAATGGGGTTTTTAGAAGTTGACACACAAAATAATCTTGAAATTTGCTTGATTCATCTAAACAAAATACACTAATCAAAAGTAAATTAATTTGTTTTTAATCCATCCGTATCACCAGCAAAGCAGGTTTTAAGATTATTGTCATTACAAAGAAAAGGATAATATGCGCTGTTTTTCGAGATTTCGAAACTAGCCGCGTCACGAATGTTCTTTTTCTAATACAAACGCTAGTTTTACTAGACAGAAGGCTTCCGGCTGCTCTTTACTTCGGAGCATGCGCATTTTAACTTTGGACAATAGTCCGATGGTTTGCTGTACACACGATCGGATTTTGCACCATCGGACTTTTGTTGCCTGAAAGTTGGTCCGTTCGCAGACCAAACTTTTTGTCCGATGAAAGCCAAAAAAGTTGGTCCGATGGAACGTACACACGGTCGGACAAATGCGAAAAGTGTCGGATTTTGATGTTGGTTGGATCAAAAGTCCGACCGTGTGTACGGGGCTTTAGACTGGAATGCCATTAAAGTTCATGTGCGTGTAGAGACAGACATCCCAATACTTTCTATGATATAGTGTATGTCTGAGGTATACTGGCCCCTTTAAATTGTCAATGTGGCCAGGTTCCCGACATATAATAATTCCCTTCCTTCCCAAAATGTGAAACCTCACCAGCTCCGCCCCTTACGCGTTAATGGCAATAGCGTGGCTTCGTCAGTGAATTCCGGGGGTCGTGATGTCTGTCAGCTTTATAGACTCAGCTGTTTACTTGCTACCATGATGACTGGCAGCGCTATTTTGCCTGGATAGTTCTATTATTGGTAATATGTCATCTCCACAGACGCTAATCCTGCTGTTTTAATTAGCGGTTCTAATACATATATTCCTACTTAATCTTACACTACACAAATTTTACATAACTGACAATGCTATTGAATGTAATAAGTAATAAAATGAATATGATTACCACCAATTAATATTTATGTCTGAATGGTTCTATTGCCGGTAAAGTGTTTACCCATCTCCACAGAGGAAAATCCCGCTGGTTTAATTAGCTGTTCTGATGCATATACTCCTACTTAATTTTATCCTACACAAACTTTACATTACTACTGGGTACCTATTATGATCTATAGGTCTGATATACACTAAGAGGTGAGGGTATGGTGGTTATGGTGGTGGCACGTGGTGATCCTCAAATGAGTGGACATTTTTGACTTGAATAGAAGTGAAGTTGTGGAGCACAAACACAAAAGCGAAAAATATATTTTTTATTTTTCTTAATTTAAATTTTTTTCATCTTTATTATTTATTTGTGCATTGGATTGTCCTCTATTTATGGCATATTTGTAGGCTGGCACTACACTATTTTGATTTATAAAGAGTGGAAGTAGGTGTGTGGAACACTTGTGAGTAGCAACAGCAGCCAATAATATACATCTTGTGATATAAATACAGCAAATAATATTGGCATATAGAGATCCCTGATGTACAGTACTGTTGACAAATTTTCCACTTCAAATTTCAGCTTGAGCTACTGAGCACTATATACACTAGGCTTTTTTCAGTAAAACAGATAAGCATAGCCTTGAAAATGTGAAAATTAGCCTATAGTGACACCTGTTGGCTTAAAAGATAATCCAAAATAATAAAACAAAATATGTCATATTTATCTGATTTTAAAAAAAGGTTAATATATTTTTACCCAAATTAAAGTAAAAAAACATAGGTAACTACAGTGTTTCCATGCTTATTCATTTTTTCTGACTTTTATTTACTTGCTTAAAGGGGTTGTAAAGGCATAAGGTTTTTTTATCTTAATGCGTGATAAAAAACATTCTGTGTGTGGTAGCCTCCCTAGCACCCCCTAATTACTTACCTGAGCCCCATCTCTCTCCAGCGACGTCCATGAATGTCTAAGGCCCCGTACACACGAGCAAATGAATCTGCTCAAATCGGTCGGACAGACCGATTTGATCAGATTTGTCTGCTGGGCTGTTTTGGTTTGATCGCTGTACACACGATCAAACCAAAATCCCCGCCGCCAGACAGCGCGGTGACGTGCCGGTGACATTGACGCCGCCACGTCACCACACCAGGAAGTAAAACACTTCCGCGCATGCGTCGAATCCATTCGACGCATGTGCGGGCAGATATGTCTGCTGGTCAGCGTACTAACCAGCAGACATATCGGTCCGACGGGTTCCCAGCAGACAGATTTTAAAGCAGGCTTTAAAATCTGTCTGCTGGCCAAATCCTTCTGCTCGCCCGTACACACGATCGAATCTGTCTGCTGAGACGGTCTGTGTACACGGCCTAAGACCCCTTTCACACTGAGGGCGTATTGCAGGCACTATAGCGTTAAAAATAGCGCCTGCCATCCCCCCCCAAACAGCTGCTCCATTGCCTCCAGTGTGAAAGCCTGAGGGCGTCGCGCTAGCAGGACAGTAAAAAAAGTCCTGCTAGCCGCATCTTTGGAGCGGTGAAGGAGTGTTTACCGCTCCTCCACCACTGCTGCCCATTAAAATTAATGGGGCAGCGCGGCTATAGCCTTTTTCGGCCGCTAGTGGGGGTTAAAAGCGCCCCGCTAGTGGCCGAAATGGGCGACAAATCCGCCCATAGCGTCGGTGGTAAAAATAGCAGCGTTTTACCGCCGGCTCAGCGTGAAAGGGGTCTTAGCCATCCAGGACACTTCTCCTGAATGGGTAAAAAAACTGCAGTGCTTTTTGCATTTTTTACCACTATTGTACCGCGATTTTTGCCTTGTTTTTTCCACAATCTGCATTTTTCTTTTTAGGCAAATTTGTTGTTGAGCAGATTAAAAAACACAAATCACAGCATAAAAGCTGTAAAAATGCATAACATTTTTTTCTTCTCACTCCTGCTCGCGCGTGTATACCGAGCAGTGGTGGCCAGTGGTAATTTGGGGGGCAGCAAACATTAGCACCCCCCATCCCGGTCGGTTGGGTGGATCTGGTGCACTTACCCCATCTATGGTGGGCAGCACTTCTCCCAGGCTTCACCAGCAGCTTCCCTTGCACGGTGGTGTCGATGGCAGCGATGGCTTTCCCTTCCCCTGCTGTCCATAGGCCTCACTCTTCCTTGGCGGCCAATTCGAACTCTTCTCTTTTTGGCCATTCGAAAAACAGGTCTCAGACCTGCTTCTGATTGACCGGATTGAGGATCAGTGTTTTAATAGCGAATATTCATTCGCTGTTGCATCACCTGGGTGGACTCCCGGCGCAATGCTCTGCGCCACAAGCTCATCCTATTTTGAAGCCTATTAGAGCCTCTTGTTCTAGTCAGGTGCTTCAAAAAAATACCCCCGCCAATGTAATTCACGCACCCAGCATCCTGAAAGGGCCGAAATCATGAATAGGGGGTGGTGGTGTCCTGTCAAAATAGCGGCTGTGTATAGAGGGGGCGGCCATCTGGTGCCCCTAATGGATGGGCTGCCACTTATACAGAGCCAATGCAAACAGCCATCTGCCCCTAGAGTAGTCTCTGGTAACCACCTAGGATCCAGATACTGATCATTTATATGTTATTTTGTATTGACAACTTATTCTGTGAAGTCTCCTTTTATTGTGTATGTCGCATACCACTAATAAAAATAAAATAATGCCCTGCATTTTCTAAAAAGGCAAAAAGCATTAAAAACGCATTTACGTTTTTTCATCTTATATTACATATACATATACAGACTGGAGACTGGAGAAGAGCCTCATTGTGAGGATACTGTAACTGCCTGGTCTCTTCTTTTTAGCAGTCAGTCTGTCAGAGAATGACTGGCCACATCCTGAAGGTAGGGTTGCCACCTGTCAAGGATTCACCAGTTTTGAATCATGTGTCCGGGTTTCAGGTGAACTGAAGTCCGGACACATCTTTCAGACCAGGCTGTGGCTCCCCAAGTAACCAAGATAGTCACATACAAATTTGTTGCCGTCCGGTAGCTGTCTGGGGGGCAGGTTTCGGCATCACTGGGGGGGTCCCGGTGGAGGTTCTCAGCAAGAGAAATTTGGCCACAAGCACTATTTGTTTCGGCACACTTTGCACGCTGCATTACTACTCTCCTTGGAGGCACCCAAAGGTATCCTAGGCCGCTAAAGTGTTTGAGTTTGGCTTGAAGAAAAGGTGAAAATCCTACTGTAGAAAATCAAATTTCTCTACATTTATCCAACATCTTAAGGAATTTACTGACGTTTTACTGAAAGTGAGAGTTTTCTTGAAAAGTTTTTAATGTTTACAAAAATGATAATGGGGTTTTGTGGCTATTTTAGCTGTGACTATTGTTTAGCCGAATTCTTCTTTTGAAAAGAACAAAAGAAAATGAATAGCTAGGAAACAAAACAAAATGAAATAAAAAAAAGTATTGTCCTTTTTTTCACCTGACAAGTTCCAAAGAGTCTAAAATGACTCTGCACTTTCATTGCACTTATCAAGTCATGCTGATCTGTTAATTAAAATGTTTCCAGTAGGATAATTACAAGACTGGCCCTCCCCCATTCTTAAAATGAAGCCTGAACGGATGTGGAAGGATGTGAGTAATAAAAGAAGAATCCTGTTTTAAAATTATCTGATGGTTAAAAAACCAATAGAAATAAAAACGATCGTCTGTGGGGAAATCCATCAATTTAAAAATCAACGCATGCTCAGAATCAGGTCGACGCATGCTCAGAAGCATTGAACTTCATTTTTCTCAGCACGTCGTTGTGTTTTACGTCACCTCATTCTGAAACGATCGCTTTTTTAACTGATGGTGTGTAGGCAAGACTGATGAAAGTCAGCTTCATCGGATATCTGATGAAAAAATCCATCAGACCGGTTTCATCGGATGAACCGATCGTGTGTACAGGGCATAAGGATCAGATCAGATTTTTTTTTGTGTGTCACTGATCATTATAGTATTTGATGGTATCCCTATCCCTATACTATCCCTATCCAAAGCCCAGGGACGGACTGACCATTCGGCACTCAGGCACCACCCAAGGGGCCCCATGCCACTGGGGGGCCCCATCAGGGTTGACAGTCTCAGTAAAACCAGAGACAGTATGTAAAAATCTGTGTCTTTAAAAAAAATCCCAAGATTATAGCTGTCCTGCCTCTCCGGTACCCTTTCAGTGTACGTATGTGTATTCTGTGTGTATGTGTACTGTGTATGTATACTGTATGTGTGTGTATATACTGTGTATGTATACTGTATGTGTGTGTGTATACTGTGTGGCCCCATAATCTATTGCCTGGGGGCCCCACCATGAGTTGTCAGTCCACCTCTGCCAAAGCCATAGAAGTTTGTAGACATGTGTAATTCATTTTGCGATGAAATTCGACAAACTTGTTAATTCGGAAATATTTAAATTAACGAAAAACCTGTTTAACAATTTATTTTTAAAACAAAAATTCGGAGATTCGAAATCCAAAATGTGAAAATTTGGAAATCCAAAAGTAAGAATGAAAATCCAAAAATTCTAAAGAACGAAAAATTTAAAAACCAGAAAATTTTGAAATCTATAAAAATCTGTGCAATGCATGCAATTTTAGTACTGCAATTAGATGTTTAACCACTTCATTTACTGGGCACTTAAACCCCCTTCGTGCCCAGACCTATTTTCAGCTTTCAGCGCTGACGCATTTTGAATGACAATTACGCGGTCATACAACACTGTACCCAAATGATATTTTAATCATTTTTTTTCCCACAAATAGAGCTTTCTTTTGGTGGTATTAGATCATCTCTGCGGTTTTTATTTTTTGCTCTATAAACAAAAAAAGACAGAAAATTTGGAAAAAAAAACACAATATTTTGTACTTTTTGTTATAATAATATCCCAATTTAAAAAAATTTATATATTTTTTTTTCCTCAGTTTAGGCCGATACGTATTCTTCTACATATTTTTGTTAAAAAAAATCGCAATAAGCGTATATTGATTGGTTTGCGCAAAAGTTATAGCGCCTACAAAATAGGTGATAGATTTATTTTTTATTTTTTACTAGTAATGGCGGCGATCTGCCATTTTTTATTTTTTTTTTGTCAGGCCTGCGATATTGCGACAGACATATCGGACACTTTTGACACAAATTTGGGACATTTACATTTATACAGCGATCAGTGCTATAAAAATGCACTAATTACTGTATAAATGTGACTGGCAGGGAAGGGGTTAACACTAGGGGGTGAGGAAGGGGTTAAATGTATTCCCTGGGTGTATCCTAACTGTGTGGGGAGAGGGGGCTGACTGGGGGAGATAAACGATGCTGTGTCCCTATGTACAAGGGACACAGATCGGTCTCCTCTCCTCTGACAGCATGTGGAGCTCTGTGTTTACACACAGAGCTCCACGTCCCTGCTGTCACCTGCTGTGTCACCGCCGATCGTGTGTACCCGGCGGACATCGCGGCCGCCAGGTACACGCATCGGCTCTTCAGCGATGCGCCGACACTGTGTTTACCCGCTGCGTGCCCCCCAGTTGCGCGCGTGGGTAATGCACTTAAAATGATGTCCAAAGACGTCCACTTGGCACATGAGAGCCGGTCTGTGGACGTCTTTTGTCCATAGCGCGGATCTCAAGTGGTTAAATCAGGTGTGAGGAGGTGACAATTTTTATTTTATTTGATATTTTTTATTTTATTTACTTTATGGAAATGGTCTTGTGTCTTTGGACTAGATGGACTTGTATCTCTTTTCAACTTGACTAACTATGTACAGTAACTATGACACTGTGCCCGGTGATCTTTGACTTCTCCCATGTTGTTCATGTAGATCGTTGGCTACCTCTGGTCTAAATCAATAACATGGTTCACTTGGAGCAATCTGGTAAGATCAAGTTGTAGTGGGGATTGTAGCCTTGTGCCAGATTTTTGTGAATTTTTTGGATGCATTTCCATGTTGATATGTGTTTTTCGCTCGCATTTTGTTAACTTGTTGAATCCATTGGTGAGATGTGGGAGGTGGAGGAGAAAGCCAGTATTGTGCTATCAGCTTTCTGGCTAAATAAAGCAACCAGATTAAAGCAGTAGTAAACCCGCTGCTGTTTTTTTTTTTTTTTTTACCTACCTGAAAGGCAAAAGCCATAATGAGCTAGTATGCATACTAGCTCATTATGAAATACTTACCTTGGAACAAGGCATGGGGAACTTACCTGTTCCACGCCGAGGGAGATGTCATCTTGCTTTGGCGTGTCTTACGGGTATAGCGGCTCCAGCGCTGTGAGTGGCTGGAGTGGCAATGTCGTCACTCCTGCGCATGCGCACAGGAGACTTCTTTCCGGCAAGGTCCGGCGGGTGCTGGGCCTTTAGCCGAGGATCCCCGCTGTGCATGCGCCACTGCAGTCAGCGGCGCATTGCGAGGGGAATATCTCCTAAACCGTACAGGTTTGGGAGATATTCTTTATATCTACAGGTAAGCCTTATTATAGGATTGCCTGTAGGTAAAAGTGGTAGTACAGAATTTACTACCGCTTTAAAGCTGTATATGTAGAAGAGGAATATAATTCTTCCTCCAAGCCGCCAAGCAAACAAGTGATCGGGCTCAATTATAATTGTATTTATCATATATCAGGGGGTACAGGCAGTACACCTGTAAGGGGCCCGGGGGTACCCCCTTTAAAAAAAAGTAGGCAACCCCCCCCCCCCCTTTTTTATTTATTTTTATTATAAAAAAAACAATATTTGTATAATATATTTTTATTTATTTTTTATTAAAGGGACAATTTTTTTTTTTAGGGGTCAGGAGGTCCCCAGGGGCCCGGAGATCCCCACTCCCCCAGATGACAACCCCCCTTTTTTTTATAAAAAAAAACATTTTTTATATACATTTATATATATATATATATATATATATATATATATATATATATTTATATTTTTAAAAAGGGCTCCGCTGTCCCCAGGGCCACATGTGGCAAACCCCTGTTTATTTATTTTATTTTTGTTTATATATATTTTTTTATTTTTATAAATAAAGGTCCCAGATGGCAACCCCCCTGTTTTTGTAATTAATTTTTATAAAAAAAAAAAATTCTTAAAGGGCCCAGAGGTCCCCAGGGCCACATACGTCAACCCCCCTTTTAAAGAAAAAAAAATATATATTTGTATATATATATTTTCCTTTCTTTTTTTTCTTTTTATTAAAGGGCCCAGAGGTCCACCAGGGCCCCGGATGGCTACCCCTTTTTTTTTTTTATATATATATTTCTCTTAGATTCTTCTTTTTTTTGGAAAGGGCTCCCTCGCTTCTCAATTCCCAGCAGCCCCCCGCTTCTCAATTTTCTCAATTTCAGGTGGCAGCACCCCCCCTCCCCCCCCGGTTCTCTGTTCCAGATTACCTCGGCGCAATTGGCATTTCGGACACAACTTTATTTTCAGGAAAAAATTCAACGTACACTAAAATTCATTTTATTCCAAACAAGTCCAAATTAACCCCATATGTACAAAATAAAAGATGAGTAAATGTAGAGTAAATTCATAAAAAATGTGCCAAACCTTAAAACTGTGCCCACCTGAACATTGGGGAAAAATTATGGTATCCCAAATTCATTGATAGGCAACGCTTTAAATGCTTTTATAGCTCATTAGTTTAGACTAGAGTAAATTTTAATGAGGGACCTAGAATTATTTGTATAAGAATCCCTGATGAAGTCACGTGACTGTGACGACACGTGTAGGACATACGGACATGGCAAGTGACATCCTGTCCGCGAGCTCGCTGCTCGTTTTTACACTGTGCATGTTTTACTTATCAAATGTGAGTAGCTGATTGTCTTTGATTACTGTTATAAATAAACGCCCAATCTAAGCATACTACACTATAGAGCAGGGATATGCAATTAGCAGACCTCCAGCTGTTGCAAAACTACAAGTCCCATCATGCCTCTGCCTCTGGGTGTCATAATTGTGTCTCTCAGAGTCTTGCTATGCCTCATGGGACTTGTAGTTCTGCAACAGCTGGAGGGCGGCTAATTGCATAACCCTGCTATAGAGGCTCCTTTTTTTCCCCGAATCTCCCCGTCTATGTCCGTTTTCATGTATTTGAGCGGATTTTGCTACTGATCTAGTCCTGGGAGAAAGGAACTTAGAGGAAGCATCCATTAGGCTCTGGATACAGACATACTGGAACCCCCCGCAAGGAACGTGGAGGAGACCCTCTTTCTTTGAGTGATCACCTATCCTTTTTACTCTGATATGCTGCTTACCTTACAGCAGTAAGGTAAGAAGTTAGAACACCCGCGGGGTGTTAAATACACCGAAGATTTCACATCACTGAAGTCATAGCGCCACCTGCTGATTCTCAATAGCACCTTTTTCTTTGTACTATGCACCTTACGTGTTTGGAAGAGTTCAGTCCTTCCAGACTTTGATTCATCTGCACTATTTACACTTGTATTACTTACAGTATATGGACTATTAAATTGATTATTTTCATTGCGTTTATTTTACACATCAGGACCTGAGGTTGCGTAGCATTTGTATTCACTACAGTCACTTTTTTTGGATATATAGTTACTGCGTTACTCATTAGCGCTTTAATAATTTTGTATTTTACTTTGGAGCACAACACCATCAATTGATTTTATACATCATTTTCTGTGGGTAGTGTTTGGCCCTCACGTGGCTCACTCTATTAGATTTCCTAGTAGCCCTGGAATACTTACCATTCTATTCTATCTGACCTATGAATTATTGCTCTCATTCCAACGTTTGCAGCAATATCTCGCATTTGTGGTGTAATCGTGGATTACACAGACGTCAGCACAATGTGCCTTGCTTGCATTTGTGGGTGTGTGCAAGGTGACTGCATTACTTTACTTTTCATTTCTTTTTTTTTTATTTCATAAAATTTTTCATATTTTTTACTTTTTTTCATCTAGCTTTATTGCTATCACCAGGGGGCTTAAAGGGGTTGTAAAGGCTAGTTTTTTTATTTTCTTAATCGGTTCCTTTAAGCTAGTGCATTGTTGGTTCACTTACCTTTTCCTTCAATTTCCAATCTAAATGTTTTTATATTTGTCTGAATTTCTCACTCCCTGTTCCTCCTCAGTAAGCTGTTCTGGCTGACTAACCCCCAGCCAGAACATGGGGGCAACTTACTAAGGAAAAACAGGAAGTGAGAAATTTAGACAAAGAAAAAAAACATTTAGAAGGGAAATCAAAGGAAAAGGTAAGTGACCCAACAATGCACTAGCTTAAAGGAACCTATTTAGAAAATAAAAAACTAACCTTTACAACCCCTTTAAAGAGATTGTAAAGGTTTCGAGTATAAAAAAAAATAACAAACATGTCATACTTACCTGTGCAGTTCGTTTTGCATAGAGTGGCCCCTGGACATCCTCTTCTGGGGTCCCTAGGCGTCTCTCGCATTTCCTCCTTGCATCAAGAAGCATTCTCCCAGGGGGTTACTTTGCGGGCATGCTCCCGAGTCCAAAGAGACAAATGCCGGGCACAGCCCCATCCCCCGGCAGTCAGTGTTGTTGAATTTGATTGACAGCAGCAGGGGCCAATGGCTGCGCTTCTATCAATCTACCCAATCAAAAGCCGAGAACCCCGGGCAGAGGGATGTGGGAAATTACATGGCTCAGGTTCTATTTATAGAAACATTGGGGTCTACAAGACCCCATAATTTCTCCCCTGCCCTCCACTTCCTGCCCTTAGTGGGGTTTGACTTTAAAATCATTTTCAGTGATATTATGGAAATACTTAATTTGTCTGAATTACTTATGGACTGTCCATAAATTTTTGGATTGGTTGGCAGCCACAGCTGATGTTCTTATCTTTCCGTCGACTCTAGACTAAGGAAAAATACTTTATTTAAAGATTTTCCTTTTGCCAGTTTGGAAGACATAGCATGCCAGAATACTGAAATCTTGCATTTCTTAGCGGGGTTATCTGATGTTTTATATATCCTGATGAATTCCGCTGTGATTTATATATGACATACTATATGGTGATGTCCCAGCAAGATTTGCTTTGAATTTCATTGCAGTAAATTGTGGGACCAGCTGTCTTAAAAATCAGATTGAAAAGAAAGCAATATAAAAAAAAAAATGGTACACAAACATCACTAATAAAGAACCTCTGTCTAAGTGAAAAAGAAAAGATTTCTCTGTATAAAAAAAATCCTAATAAGCATATATTGATTGGTTTGTGCAAACGTTATAGCATCTACAAACTATGGGATATGTTTTTTGTTTTTTTTTACTGGTAATGGCAGCGATCAGCAACTTATAACGGGACTGCGATATTGCAAACGAACAACACGAACTGACACTTCAGTAACACTAAAGCAGTAAATGGTGCTAAAAATATGCACTGTCGGGGCGTGGCTTAGCTGGGGATGTAGACGGTCGCACGTTCTGTGAGCTCCGCCGAACATCCGCAAATTCATCCTGTTTCTGGGCCCCTGGTGGCTTGTCTCCGGTCCCGCAGTGTACCTCGGTACTGCCGGCAGCTCAGTACACCTCCCGCTGGTCCCGATCGGGTTCTGGAAGATGTCTCGGCGCAACTCAGCAGGGCGCACAGCCCCGAACCACGCGAGCCAAGATGGCGGCGCGGCATCACAGGCGGCTATGGGACGATAAAAGGCAGCCGCGCAAAGATTGTTTTCCCCGCTCGGCACCTGTGATTCACTGGAGGTCCCAGAGGATGGCGGGGAGACTCGTAGCGGCTCTCAATCGGACGCAGACGATACTGTGCCCCTGGAGGTCCCCTCCGCACCAGTACTGCCTTGGGACGCAGTAAGTACTCCCCCGGGGTCCCATGTGCTGGAGGTGAATGTGGCTTCGGTCTCGGATGGGCCTGAACCCACGCTGAGGGACATTTTTACAGCAATAAAGACCTGCAATGCCTCTGTAACTAAATTAGCAGCTGAAATTAAAGGGGTTAAAGCTGAAATGTCCTTTCTGCGGCAGGACATGCAGAAGTTGCGGGATCGCACATCTGATGTTGAGGGGCACGTTAGTACGCTGGAGGATGATCTGGCCCCTATGTAGCGTGAAGCCCATATCCAGCAGCTGATAGTCACCAAGCATGCGGCAAATGTTAGAGCTATTGGTATTCCGGAAAGGATGGAAGGGAAGAATCCGGTTGCTTTCATAGAGCACTGGCTGACTGAGAAGTTTGGGAAGGACTCCTTTTCATCTATGTTTGCGGTGGAGCGTGCACATCGTGTCCCTCTGAGGCCCCTGCCCCCATGGAAACCCCCCCAGAGCTTTTCTATTCAAACTGCTCAACTACAGGGACAGAGATGTGATTTTGTCTAAGGCACGTACTTTGGGGGGCGCTCTAGTGATGGATAATTCAAAGATTTCCCTGTTTCCGGACTTTTCGGCGGAGGTGCAAAAACAGCGTGCTCAATTTAATGATGTCAAGAAGCGGTTACGCTCTTTGGAGCTGCAGTATGCTATGCTCTATCCGGCCAGTTTTCGGGTGGTGGCCAAGGAGGAAGTTCATTTCTTTGATAAACCTACCCAGGCCATGCAATGGCTGGATAGGGAGGAGCGCTCCTTGCGTGAAGATTTGGGGAGAAAGCGGAGAAATGAGTGACTGCTGCTTGCCTAGCTTGATGTCTTTGACTGTGATATCTGATTGCGGGAGTGATTACATATTTCAAACTCCTTCCAAGGCGGAGAACTGTTGTCACGGGATGTGTCTACACTGTCCGGAGAAACCTTTTTGTTAAATTTCGAAAAAGGCCTGTTGCCTGTTGACTCTTGGAGGCCGGTTAGTGAATTAAGCCCCCTGGAGATGAGTCCTTCGTAGACACTACAGTTCCTTACTTCTTTTTCTTTTTTTTTCTCTTTTTTAAAAGTTTTTTTGTTTTGTATGTGGTCCAGTTGGACAATATGCCTGCGGTCTGCCTAAATTTTGCTTTTACAGGTTATGCCCACTCTGCTTGGACTTGGTCGCAAAGGGGATTTTCCCCTTCATATTGTGTTCTCTTAAGGATTCAATTTTTTCTTTTTTTGCAAGGTTGCCATGTGTGTTGGGGGGGGGGGGGTTTCTCAGATATGACCAAAATGTTTACTTCTATGCAGTATGGCTACGCGGTGTGTGGTAACTAGCTGGAATTATGCGGGGTCTAGGAGACAGAGTGAAGCATCTGGCGGTGGCAGTGGCGTAACCAGAGTCATGGGCGCCCGGGGGCAGATTTTTTTTTCCGCCCCCCCCTTATATAAACATGATATCAGGGCTGCAGTGTGGAACTCCCTATTAAGCTATGGACCGGGCCAACACTCTACTCCAGCGGAGTCCCAGCCTCAACCTGTGGCAGAGGCAGGGTGTGCGCTGGGGAAGACTTGGGACAGGCAGCCTGTCCCAGGTCTTCCCCAGCACACACCCTGCCTCTGCTAAACCATTCTCTCCCTGCATCACATCCCAGCGACACTTACCTGCTTGGCTGAGCGGGAATCCCTGCAGGCGCCGCCGGACTGCAGAGCGCGTCACCATCTTGGAGCCTCCGCAGTGCGTGCCGGTGTTATGCCAAACAGGGCATCCCCTGTATCCTTCCAGGCATGCCCGTGCCGGCCACTGGGAGGTACCGGCGGGGGGCTGTGCGCTCAGTGGAGGAGCTGCTCACTATACTATCCGCAGAGCTGCCGGTCGCTGGCGCCCCCCTCAGCTCAGCGCCCGGGGCAGGCGCACCCCCTGCCCCCCTGGTTGTTACGCCACTGGGCGGTGGGGTATATGCTCACCTGTTTGGGCTCTTCTGTAGTATGCCTGCAGAAGACCCACATGTGTCTCTGTTCTCTTCTAATGTCTATGGGCACCAGTTTCACTCTACCTTCTCGTCCTATGCCAGAGGGGTCAGCACACTTATTAGTACGAATGCTCAGTTTGCTCTTACCTCCTCTCTTATAGACCCTGGGGGCCGATTTATTTTTTTGCTCTGTATTTTAGATGATTTACAATGCATTATAGCGAATGTGTATATACCGCCTCCTTTCTCGGTGGACGTTCTTAAGACCCTGGCCACTTTCTTGTCACGTCACCCAGGTGTCCCTGCCCTTATTGTGGGGGATTTTAATTTTGTGTGTGCAAGTCTTGATAAATTTTCTCCTGGGGCATCGGCGGCTACCCCAAGGGGGAGCCTGACACCTTTTGCTCGGTTTGTGCAGGAGCTGGGGCTGAAGGATGTTTGGAGGCTCAGCCACCCACAGGAGAAATGTTATTCCTGTCATTCGGCTTCACATAGAGGCCTTTCTAGGATTGATTTAGGTTTGGGCAACAGTGAAATGCTTCCTTTGGTCTCGTCCGCTAGGTATGAGGCTAGAACTATCTCAGACCACTCCCCTTTCTGTGTTGAGATTTTGACTTCTAGAATTTCTAAGCGAACATGTTGGAAGCTTAATCCTTTTTTGAATGTCGCTGTTCCCCACTCCTGACCCAATTCATACTGAGTTGGTCAATTTTGTCAAGGTTTATAAACATTCTGTGGGATTGAGTGTCTTTTGGGACGCACTTAAGGCCTATTTAAGGGGTCAGTTCATTAGATCCATTAATTCTATTAAGACTGGGACGAGGTCCTGGGAGCAATTTGTGCTTAGGGAGGTTGAGAGGGCTGAGTTGGCTTTTGTGGACTCCCCCTCTGAACGCACTGAGTGGGCATGGACTGAGGCCCAAAATATTGCTAAGCATGTAATCCTGACTAGAGCTGAGAATAAACGATTCTTTCTCCAACAAAAATACTGTGAGGAAGTGGAGGGTACTGGCCATATGTTGGCCATGGTGGTAAGGTCACAAAGGGGCTTTGCTCATATTGAGGCAATCACTACTCCTTCAGGGGTTCTAGTGTCCTCTCACAAAGAAGTTCTGTCCACATTCAAAGATTTCTATGCTGATGTGTATTCCTCTAAAGTATCACCCACGATGGAGGAGATTGCCTCCTTTTTGGACAGATGTCAACTCCCGCGTCTGTCGGCCTTGGATGTGGAGCAATTAAATGCACCGCTCACGGTTGACCAGATGCTGGAGGCGCTGGCGCTTTCCTCTACTGGTAAGTCTCCGGGCTCGGATGGCTTGCCGGTGGAGGTATATAGGCGTTATCCAGATGTGTTGATACCTTTATTGAGGGAAGTGTTTGTTGATGCGTTTGAACAGGGCTCCCTGCCTGGATCCATGAATGAAGCCATAATAGTGCTGTTACTGAAACCAGGTAAAAAGGCCCATTTCACGGATTCTTATAGGCCCATTTCTTTATTAACGACTGACGTTAAATAAATGGCTAGGGTGCTAGCTACCAGACTATCTAAAGTTATACATAAACTTGTTCATAATAATCAGTCAGGTTTCATCCCTTCCCGATCAACGGCTCTTAACATTAGGCGCCTTTTTCTTAATCTCCAGGTCCCTGCTGATAATGAAGGTCAAAGAGCAATTCTTAAATTGGATGCTGCCAAAGCTTTTGACAGCGTCGAATGGACCTACTTGTGGGAAGTCCTGGGGCGCTTTGGCTTGGGAGCCACTTTTGTCAGGTGGGTGCGCTTTTTGTACACTGCTCCCACAGCTAGGATCCGGGTGAACGGTGATCTTACGGACCCTTTTCCTTTGTTCAGAGGCACAAGGCAGGGGTGTCCTTTGTCGCCCCTGCTTTTTGCACTAGCCCTCGAACCACTGGCGGCCCTGATAAGATCGTCCCCGTCAGTAATTGGCTTCGAGAGGGGTCCGTGTATGGAAAAGATCTCCCTTTACGCGGATGATACATTATTGTATTTAGGGGATGTGGATACATCCCTCACAGCGGCTATGGAGTTGATAAAACATTTTGGCTCCCTGTCAGGTTTCTCAATAAATTGGGGAAAATCTGTCCTTATGCCTGTGGATGGCCCAATCACTTTGCTGCTGGCTACTGCGGGGTCCTTACAGGTGGTCTCATCTTTTAAGTACTTGGGGGTTCAGGTGTCGGTCAGTCCACAGAAATATTTGGAGGAGAATCTCCTGCCTCTTTTCAAAAGATTACAAATGACCTGTAACACCTGGTGTAAGCTTCCGTTGTCAGTTATAGGTAAGATCAATCTAATTAAGATGGTGTGGGGCCCCCAACTCTTAAATATCATGCACAACTCCCCTCAGTGGATACCTCGTAGGTGGTTCGCTCGGATAGATACCTTGTTTAGATCGCTAATTTGGAAGAAGAAAGTTGCCCGTATTAGGCTGTCTACATTACAATATGGTAAGGATCAGGGAGGAGCAACTGTCCCTAGCCCAAAATTTAATTTTTTGGCCTCTCAATTACAGCATCTCTGTGGAATGGGGTGTGTCAATGAACGTGATTCCATTGACACTCTGTTACGTATGGGGTCCTGGAATGCTTCGGTCTTGGTGTGTCTGGAGGCAGTGGCCCAGATTTACAGAGCGATTACGCCTGCGCAACAGGAGATGCGCGTGCGTAAGTCGAAATGTGCGCGTGCGTTTCGATGCGCGGCATCCCCAGAACGAGATACGCAAAAAATCTACTTTTTTTTGTCCCGCGTAATTTTGTTAGACTGGCGCATCCGTCCGCGCAAAAGTGCGCTAGACACACCATTGATTTGCTAGTCAAATATGCTAATGAGGGACTTACGGGGATCCACAAAACAACGTTGGGGCAGCGCAGGCGACAGCAAAATGTCCTGTCTAAAATTAGAGCATATAAAAGCTGGTCTAAAAAGAGAAAAAAAATCTACTTGTTAGATAAAGCAACACTGTTAGTGAGGAGCTCAGCAGTCACACGTGTTGCACAACAATCTGAATGCCAACATGCCAGGGGCATCGTCGCACATAGCTATACTACTGACTTTAGATGAACAAAGAAGGATGAGGGCACGGAGGATGGCACGGAGGATGGCACGGTAGAGGATATACCGCACCCGCATAGACCTGTTTGGCATGAGTGATTCTGAGGTGTTTCGCATCTTCAGATTCACCCCTCATGCCATCCTGGAATTAACCACAACCCTGCAGGAGGACATCACCAGCCCAACACACCGCTCACATGCAGTGCAGCCACTGGTCAAGGTACTGGCAACACTCCATGTCCTTGCCAGTGGCTCTTTTCAGCGTACAAGTGGAGTGGTGGCTGGGATGTCACAATCCTCCATGAGCAGATGTGTGCACCAGGTTGTCCCTGCAATTCTCAGACGCATGGCCAACCAAATCATCAAACCCACCACTGAGGAGCTGTGGCTGAAGGCAATGACAGATTTTTACAGAATTGCCAGATTCCCACGCACTGTGGGGACCATTGATTGCACACATGTGGCACTCCAGCCCCCCCCCAGGAGACAGAGCACATGTACCGCAATCGGAAGCATTGGCATTCCATCAATGTACAGGTGATAGTCGATGCCCAAGGCCTCATATGGCACGTCCGTGCCAAACACCCAGGGTCCAGCCATGACAGCTACATATACAATCAATGCCACATCCGAATAGAATTCGATCAGAACGTGTATGGGGACACCTGGCTGGTTGGTGAGTGACATGGGAGTCAGGCATGACTGTCCCCTCCCATGATGCACATCACAAGGGGCACATGCATGACTAACATCCTCCTGTCTTTTCCCTTACAGGTGACTCTGCATATCCACTGGGACCCCATCTCATGACTCCTATCCGGAACCCCCAAACACCAGGAGAGGAAAGATACAATCAAGCA
Source organism: Rana kukunoris (assembly GCA_029574335.1). NCBI lineage: Eukaryota > Metazoa > Chordata > Amphibia > Anura > Ranidae > Rana > Rana kukunoris. The sequence continues at coordinate 112,972,902 of CM056059.1, read as the reverse complement.
CATGCCGAAAAACGAGCAGTGGTGGAGCGCACCTTTGGCCTCCTAAAGTCACGTTTCCGATGCCTGGATAAGTCTGGGGGTACCCTCTTGTATTCCCCAAACTTTGTGTGCCAGATCATCGGTGCATGTTGCATGCTGCACAACTTCGCAGAAAGAAAGGGCCTGCAGATTGGCCTACGTGATGACCTGACCCCTGAACCAGACAATCCCCCCCTAACCGAGGCTACCCCATCTTCTGAGGGAAGAGCAGCCAGGAGCCAGCTCACATTGGGCATCTTTGCACGTTAAACATACACATTAATCATGGCACAATGAGAATGCATGCATGCACAACACTGTGGTCCCTAGCACACACACCCCACATCCACATCAAATTGGATTGGCACCAGTCCACCATGCAGGACTTGTGAGCAGCAACGCCACGCCAAGGCTCCAGTTATGTCACTGTACATTCATACACCATTCACACGGACCTGGGGATCACTTCTCCCTGGTCCTGGGGAACCCTTCTCCACCAAAATTGAGGGTGACACCCCTTTTCCGGCAGGAATGTCACCCCCACATTCACACAGCATTCACAACCCCAACAAAAAAAAAAATTACCTGCAAAAGCAAAAAATTTCCAGCAAAAAAAAAAGGGGGAAAACAAATTATTGCCCTTTGCGGGAGCCACGCCTGGGGCGCCCCCGGCCACGGCCCCCGGCTTCTCAGGGGAGACTCATGGGGGAGGGGTAAAACCGGGGAAGGAGGAGCAGCCCCTGATGTCTGCCCACCTGGCGGCCTGCCCTCCAAGGCCACGGCTATTCTGTCCAGGGCAGCACCAAGTGTTGCCGTGTTGGCCTGGATAGCCTGGGTAAGGGCCCTCACATCCTGCCCAACGCCTGCTGATGTCGTCTGCAGTTCGTTTAGGCAGGTTGTGAAAGCCCGGGAGTGGGAGTCCAGGTTCCCCAACGTATCCTTGATGGAGGACAGGCTCTCCTCCATCCGCACCAATGTCTGGCTGACCTGTCCCAGATGGCGGGTCTAGAGGAACTGTTCCCTTCTCAGAGTGGCGGGCAGGAGATTGGCCACCCCCCTGGTGGTCTGGGATGACATCCTGCCTCCAGCTGATGCTTGTGGCCGGGGAGAAGGGGGGGCCCTTGTGAGGGGAGCCATGTTGGGGGAGGAGGGGGGGCTCCCCCTTAGGGAGGCCTGCCTGCTGCCAGCCAGAGGGGAAGAGTCCTCAAAAACCAAACGTCCAGTGCCTGACATGGACTCCTCCTCCTCATGATTCTCCTCCTCCTCATGATTCTCCTGCTCCTCTTGAACCTCCTCCGCGGACTCCGGCCTTGTTGGGGGGGCCTCATTAGGCTGCTGTCCTGGGGTTGGTGCGGTCAGGCCAGATGGCCCTGCACCCTCCTGCACATCTGTGGATGACACAAAACATTCACAGGTTGGAGGATCCACACACTTGCCACATATTCCCTTTCACCCCCTCCCCCACACATGCTACACACCTGATATTAAAAAAAAAACTTACCTGGCACCACGGGCTCCGGACTTGAGTCAAAGCCGGGCAGGCCCTCAACTTCATGCCGATGAAAGGTCAGGGCCACCGCACGCTCCTCCGCTGTCAGCCTAATACGGCATGGTGGGCCCCCTCCTGTGCCCCTGGCATGGGCATGCATTCTGGCCAGCTTCTGTTTGACCAGACGCCGGAGGTCATTGATTTTTTTGTCAATCCCAGACCGGGTCCGTGTCTCCCCCTGCCCCGCTGAATTGACCTGCTCAGTGATCCTATCCAAAATCTCCCTCCTCCTGGCCGGGGTGGTGTTGGCACTCTCTGGGCCGTGGAGGTAACGCCCATACTCGCTAATGGCCTGGGCAAGAATTTGTTTTTCCACAACTTAAAAATTCAGCTTTCGTTTTCTCTCTGTCATCCTTCTAAAAAAACTCACTCCCAGTCCACAAAATTCACTCACACAAACAAGCCCAACCAATCAAGCAAAAACACACACAGAGAGAAAACTACTCAGCAATAAACAGTCACAAAAAAACAAAACAAAAATACAGCAGGAAAACAAACAAACACAAATATATCAATCAAACAAACAGTCTCTCAAACACTTATCAAAAACCACTTTCAAAAATCTACTAACAAACACTTGATCACACAGAACACTAATCTGACAACTACAAAACACACCGCAACGAACAACAGGACAAAAGCACTTGGTTAAATGGGAAGGGACAAAGGGATGTACTTTTGCAAAGCAAGTGCGTTTGTGTGTGTCTATTTATGCTGTCTGCGTAGTTCACAACGTTGCCCTAGTCCATTTCCAATTTCACTGATTGCGCCGCTCGCGAGTTGTGAGCATGCGCACAGCGGAGCTGACATGGTATGCTTCAAGCGCGCATGCGCGAGCCGGCCGGCCCTTCATTTGCATGGGGTCACGGCTCATTTCAATGTAACACGCCCACGTCCTTCCCAATTTGTATTACTCCTCCTTACGCCTCTGAAAAAACTTTACGCATGCGCAATTTCCTGCGCAAAAGCTACGAGAATAGGGTGATTACGCGGCAAAATTGCGCAAGTCTAACGTAAAGGCGGTGCGCTACGCCGGTCCAAAAATGCGCAGATGTACCTGAATCTGGGCCAGAGTTTCCAAACCTGCCGCAGACTGCGCCTACCGTGGTTCTCCTTAAAAAGCTGTAGTCCATGGTGAGGTCTACTTTGGGTATTTCGGGGTTTCTCGCAGACACTCCTCTGTGGGACAACCTCAATCTAGCGGAGGTTTTTGGACTGGACGGTTTCCTGTCCTGGAGACTTGCTGGTATTCATAACATTGCCCAGATTTATCATCACAATATACTTAAATCATTTCAGGACTTACAAAATGAATTTGACCTACCCAGACATCAATTTTATAAATATTTACAGCTCAGGCATGCCTTGCAGGCCCAGGATCGGATTTCTATTCTCCAATTGTCTAGCCATCGTTTGATAATAGACATATTTTTTGGTAAGGACAGAAAAGGTTTAATATCCTATGTCTATTCTATTCTTTTATCGTCCGTGCAGGACTCAGCGACTTTACCATGTAGGAGGGGGTGGGAGGAGGACCTGGGTGACATTAATGGCGAGACATGGGACACGTGTTTACAAGCTGGTCCTCTTACCTCAGTTTCGCAGTCTCATAGATTGTCTCATCTGTTTTTGTTGCACAGGGCTTACCGCACACCTATCCAACTATTGCGATGGGGAAGGAGGGATTCTTCTCTGTGTCCCAAACGCTGCGGGGAGGAGGGTTCGCTTATCCATTTAATGTGGCGCTGTCCTAAATTGCACCGGTTTTGGGGTAATGTTACTGAGGTTATTTCCTCTGTGTTTCAAGTTAGGGTCCCTTTGGATCCCCTAATATGCATATTGGGTGCTGTAGATGAAGAAATTTACCCTCATCCGGTCAATGTTGCAGTAATCAGGCTTTTGTACTTAGCAAGAAAGCAGATAGCTAGATTTTGGCTGTCCCCGCACGTTCCGACGAAAAAACAATGGATTGAACAAGTAAATCTTATCATTGTAAGAGAGCACTATACATATCAGCATAGAAACGCAGCCCAGAAGTTTAATTCCATTTGGCAGCCCTGGTTGGAGACTCCTGAACTGGCACCTCCGGTTTTGACTTGGCTGTTACAGGGTTAGGTAGCATCCTCCTTCTGGGAGGACAATCTGGCTTTGTCTGAAGTGTATGTTATATAAGCATTGTACTGTGGATATACAACCTTGATCAATGGTGGGAAGAGGTTCTGAATGTTTGGGCAGACTGTGGAGTGCAGGGTTTCAGTTGTGGCCCGTTGGCCTCATGAGTAGTTGTGTTGGGGGGTGCAGCTGTTTTTGTGCCTGCCCAGCACTGTTTAATCTTGACCTTTAACACTGACATTATGTGTCTTGCTTATAATTTTGGTGCCTTTGTTGTAGCATATGTAAGATGCATGCTTTCTGTTGTTATTATTTGTGACTCCTTTTACGCTGGTCTGTACTTTGTATTTTCTTTTATTGGCACAATAAACCATTTTTTCTGATTTAAAAAAAAATATGCACTGTCACTGTACTAATTACACTGGCCGGGAAGGGGTTAACATCAGGGGCAATCAAAAGGTTAATTTGGTACTAGACCAGTGTTTTTCTAAACTGTGGGAGGTGCTTTTACTAGAGGAACAGATGGGTCCTTGTCCCTGCTTTGCAGAGACACTGGATCCATGCCTTCTCTCCTGCCAGAACGGCAATCTGCCTTGTTTACATAGGTGCCGCCACTACTATGCATGTGTAATGTTTGTTGAAACAGCCACTTGTAGTCTCCATCAAAAGCCCTTCTCACCTGGTCACAACTTGGAAAATGCAGCCACTGTGCCCCATCAAATGCAGCCACTGTGCCCCATCAAATGCAGCCACTGTGCCCCATCAAATGCAGCCACTGTGCCCCATCATATACAACCTCTGTGCCCACATGTGCTTGGGGGGGGTCAGATATGTGCTGGGGGGGCTTTGTAAGAGAAAGAAACCAGTGCAAGGGGGATGGGTATGACATCTACCTTGTCCTCCTTTCCAGACACTCTCCCCCTCCCTCCTCCATCTACAGAGCATAATAAATACTTAGTGCAGACCTGATCAGAGCATCCCATCCCCCCTCCTCCTCCTCTTCCTCCTCGTGTGTGTGTTTACAGAACGGACTGAGGAGGGGAGGAGCTTTGATACACTGACTGCTCTGCTCAACCAACCAGAGGGGGAGACTGGTCTCTGCCGGGGAAAAAAAAAACAGTTAAAGCAACAGACATTGCTGTGGCCGTAAATAGCTGGTATTATATATCCGGCCTGCCACACAGCCCAGTCCGCCCCTGCTTCTCTCCCCTCAGCAAACGAAAGCCCCCATCCCCGCAGCTCAACAAACAGGCTCCTGCTTGGGGGTCCCTGGCCAGCTCGGGGCCCCAAGCAATTGCTTGCTTTGCCTGTCTTGTTCCGACTAATGGAATAACTCAGCAGGAATACACAACACAGTTCTTCTCCTGGTTTACTTGAAGAAAAGTAAAATTCAGGTTGACATTAGTCAGCCAGGACCTGTGTAAGTACTCAGGATTTGGTTGAAACATTTTAAAGAAAAACAGTCAGGAACACTATGCAAACAACAAAAGGAATAGGTAACAATATGTACAGATTAAACATACTCCCCAATAACTTGTGGTGTGTGTGGGATGATGTGGCTAAAGGGGAACCCCAGGCTGGCCTACGATACCTCTAGTACACACCCAGTGAAATGATCTCAATACCCGTGGTGTGTCCCCTTTAAGAGCAACCGTGGTAATATTCTGGAGGCAAAGCTTTGCGTTTTATTATCTTCAACGGCAATGTAGGAGCTCTGTGGACAATATTTGGATGTGGTATTCTATGAAAAGCATTAAAGGTTCCTGGGCAAAGCCCCCTCACCAAATCCTGTACACAGTCAGCGGTCTTCCCCTGAGCGATTGATCGATCTTAGATGCAGGTGTGTCGCAGTGTCATTCAGTTCTTGAGCTGTTGCAGGGTGTCCTTCTTTAGCATGGACAGTCTGTTCCTCCGGGCTGGAGCTGCATGAACAATCTGTTCCTCTGAGCTGGAGCTGCATGAACAATCTGTTCCTCTGGGCTGGAGTTGCAGGCTGTGTGCCCCTTGGTAGGCCATGATTTCACACATACATAGAGTGCAGGAGATGCTCTCCTGATGGGGTGCAGGCACAAAGAGGCTCTGGCCTAGTTCCTCTGGCTTGTTATCTCCTCCCCCACAGTCCTTTGCTGCTGCCTGATGATTGGCTCAGGCTCTTCCAATAGGGAGTTTACAGACAACTTCCAATAGCAGTTCTGTGTGTTTGTTTGAAGAGAGAAAGGGGGGTAAAAAAGCCCACGCTGCTGCAGCAAACAGCTGTCCCCTAATAGATTAGATCAGTCTGGAGAAGTACCTGCTACACTAATGTATTAAAGAAATTTGTTTCATTTTGATTCGCTTTGATTCGCTTTTCGGGCAAAATTCAATTTAAAGAGATTTGGATGTATCCGAAATTTTCGAATGGAAATGTATGGAAACAGAAACAAGTTATAATGACAAATAACTAATAACAAATCCATTCATTCATTCATTTCATATGTATGATGTCACATTTTTGAATTAATTCAATAATAGGAATGATCCAAATTCAATGTGAATAGCTGGCTGTTAATGAGCGAGCAGCTGCTGCGTCCTTAACCACTTGCTGACGGCCGTACGAGTTTGTACGGCCGCAGCGCGGCTCTACTTCTCTGAGTGAACAAGTTTTCTCGTCCGCCCCTTTTGGCGTTCCCAGCGCGCGCTCTCGAGCGCGCAGCGGGGAACTCCTGTGCTGGCCGTGTCCCTCGGACACAGACAAACACAGATCGCGGTAAATAGCCAATCACATCGGCTATTTACAGCGTGATCTGTGCGGCCAATGAGAGATGATCTCATATGTAAACATATGAGATCATCTCTCATTGCCGACTCTCCCTCCTCACACAGACAGCGCGTGTGAGGAGGGAGAGCGAACGGAGCTGCAGCGCTGTGGTGGGGGGGGGGAGTAAAAAATCTGTGCCCCCAGGACCATCTGTGCCCCCCAGTACCACAGTGCCCCCCCAGTACCATCTGTGCCCCCAGTACCATCTGTGCCCCCAGGACCATCTGTGCCCCCTGGACCACCTGTGCCCCCCAGTACCACAGTGCCCCCCAGTACCGCAGTGCTCCCAGGACCACCTGTGCCCCCCAGGACCACAGTGTGCCCCCCAGTACCACCATGTGCCCCCCAGTACCACCATGTGCCCACCAGTACCACTGTGTGCCCCCCGGACCATCTGTGCCCCCCAGTACCGCAGTGCCCCCAGTACCACCGCGTGCCCCCCAGTACCACCATGTGCCCCCCAGTACCACCATGTGCCCCCCAGTACCACCGTGTGCCCACCAGTACCACCGTGTGCCCACCAGTACCACCGTGTGCCCACCAGTACCACCGTGTGCCCACCAGTACCACCGTGCCCACCTGTGCCACCGTGCGCCCACCAGTACCACCGTGTGCCCACCAGTACCACCGTGCCTATCAGTACCACTGTGCCCATCAGTGCCCACCTGTGCCACCAGTACCACCTGTGCCCAGTGCCCATCTGCAATCAGTGCCCACCTGTGCCACCTCATCAGTGCCCACCTGTGCCTGCCACCTCATCAGTGCCCACCTCATCAGTGCCCACCTGTGCCGCAGTCAATCAGTGCACATCAGTACCTATCTCATCAGTACCCATCTCAGTGCCATCTGTGCCACCTCATTAGTGCCACCTGTGCCGCCTCATTAGTGCCATCTGTGCCGCGTCATTAGTGCCCACCTGTGTCCACCAGTACACAGGCCTCATCGGAGCACATCAGTACCCATCTCAGTGCCATCTGTGCAGCCTCAGTGCCATCTGTGCCACCTCAGTGCCATCTGTGCCACCTCAGTGCCGCCTCAGTGCCATCTGTGGGCATTTGTACTTTCCTGGCTTGTTAGGGTCTCAAGAAATGAGAGAGGCCTTCAGTACATCAGGTGTGATCAGATGTGATATGTTTTTATGATTTGCACTATAGCTTGTAAGCTCTAAAACTTTCACACAGATCAAAAAATTTCCAAAAACTTTGGGTTATTTTTATCAAAGACATGTAGCAGTATAAATTGTGGCCAAAATTTATGAAGAAAAATTTATAATTTGCAAAATTTTATCACAGAAACTAAGAAAAACACATTTTTTTCCCAAATTTTCGGTCTTTTTTCATTAATAGCGCAAAAAATAAAATCCGCAGAGGTGATCAAATACCACCAAAAGAAAGCTCTATTTGTGGGAAAAAAAGGACAAAAAAATCATTTGGGTACAGTGTTGCATGACTGAGTAATTGTCATTCAAAGTGTGAGAGCGCTGAAAGCTGAAAATTGGTCTGGTCAGGAGGGTGTTTAAGTGCCCAGTATGGAAGTGGTTAAAGGGGTTGTATAGGTAATTATTTTTCCCCCTAAATAGCTTCCTTTACCTTAGTGCAGTCCTCCTTCACTTACCTCATCCTTCCATTTTGCTTTTGCCCTTATTTCTTCTGAGAAATCCCCAGTTCCTGTTCTTCTGTCTGTAACTACACACATTAATGCAAGGCTTTCTCCCTGGTGTGGAGTGTCATGCTCGCCCCCTCCCTTGGACTACAGGAGAGTCAGGACGCTCTCTACGTTGCAGATAGAGGAGCTGTGTGATAGGCGGCGTCCTGACTCTCCTGTAGTCCAAGGGAGGGGGCAAGCACTACACTCCACACCAGGGAGAAAGCCTTGCATTACTGTGTGTAGTTACAGACAGAAGAACAGGAAGTGAGGATTTATCAGAAGAAATAAGGACATTTAAAAGCAAAATGGAAGGATGAGGTAAGTGAAGGAGGACTGCACTAGGGTAAAGGAAGCTGTAACGGGAGGGCCCGTGGAACCCAGAAGCTCTTAGAAAGCATGAGCCACAAATTAATGGACATGCAGAATATATCTTGGACGACCTGAGATGGGACTATTATGTAATTATTATCCACAATATATTCTAGGATATCTGTAAGAACTGTTTACAGTTGGTGATTCTGAACTCAATGGGTTAATTGTAAAAGTGACTCATTCATAATGTGGGGACACATACTGTTAGGTGTTAGTGTCATCAACTCCAGCCATCTGTCTGTCTGTTGTGATGTAAATTAAGCTAGTATGGCTTCTGAAGGATCTTTTATTGTGTTGTGCTAATTGACCCTGTATTGTGTGAAGGTCTATTGATGATAATGTGTGTATTGCAAGTTAACAGACAGTCTAAAGGTCATGTGTCTGAGAAATCAGCTGTAGTTAATTAGCTCATGTAAATTAAGTCAGGAGTCCAGGTGTCTCCTAAAAAGATGTGCATTGGAGCTCATTGTGTGATGTTATGGGTGGAGTTGTGTCATTGTTCATTTTGGTTACCTACTGTATATATATCACGGTAGTTAAAGATAAACTCACCAAGGCCAAGATGCTGAGGGCAGCTCCCTTTGCGACCTAGCGCGATCCGCCCTCTGGAGTGGGTACAGGGGGACGGACGCACCGGGAGGCACCGGTACCGACAGGTGGATGAAGACTGGATCCGTGGAGCAGAGACTGATCCGGAAGCAGGTCACTGGGGTCAGCCGGGGAAGCACACGGAGATAGTCCGGAAGTCCAGATAGCTGGAGCTGGGAACAAGCAGAAGATAAATATGGGAAACAGGCCGTGGTCAGGAGGGTTGGAGAGATCAGGAAGTCCGAGAGTTCAAGCCAAAGGTCAAGAGCAGGAGACAGCAGCAGTCCGGTAACAATAGCCAAAGGTCAAAGGATCAGGATCAAAAGGTCGTAGGTATCAGGTTCACTTAGAAGCTGTGACAAGCCAGCAACCAGACAGGAGGAAGAGGCTGGCTTAAATAGCCCGCCTAAGCCACTGATTGGCCGGATGGAGAGCGTGTCTGTGCGCTCCCGTGCGCGCGCCCGCGCCGCGCGCCTATACCGCGCACGCGCGTGCCTAATACGTGCACGCGCGCGCCCGAGCCGCGCATGCGCGCGCTCGCGGTAAACGGCCGCGAACGGGCAGCTCTAATGCCCTGACAGTGCCCCCCCCAAGGGGCGGGCTCCGGACGCCCAAACTGTTCATCAACTCCGGGTGGTCTCGATGGAAAGTTCGGATCAGCCGAGGGGCATGTACATTTCTGGAAGGCTCCCAGGAATTGTCCTCAGGGGGATAACCTTTCCACTTGATTAAATACTGAAGTTGCCTCCCCCTCTTTCGACAACTCAGAATGGATTCCACCTCGAATTCCTTTTCACCTTCGATCACCACCGGAGGCGGTGGGAGTTATTCTCTTCCAGGGAAGGTGTCTGGTATGAAAGGCTTGAGCAGGGATGCATGAAAGACAGGATGGATCCTGTAGGAGTCCGGTAATTCTAGTTCAAAAGCCACAGGGTTGATCTTCCGCTTGATTTTAAATGGGCCGATGAACCTAGGGCCAAGTTTCCGGGAAGGGATTGGTAGTTTGAGGTTTGTGGCCGGTAACCAGACCTTTTCGCCAACTTCGAAGTTCGGGCAGTCCTTCCTCCCCCTGTCGAAAAACTTCTTGTAACTCTTTTGGGCTTGGTGCATGGTCTCCTGGAGTTTCTGGAAGTTTCGTTGCATGGCAACTATACGTTCCTGGACAGCTGGGACCGATATTTCAGGAATGGAGTCCGGAAGGAAGGAAGGATGGTATCCGAGGTTGGCCCAAAACGGGGTCTGGTTAGTAGATGAGTGAACCGAATTGTTGTAGGCAAACTCTGCCGCTGGTAGCAAAGATGCCCAGTCGTCTTGAGATGATGAACAAAAACAACGAAGGTATTGCTCCAACGTTTGGTTGGTCCTCTCTGTCTGGCCATTGGACTGCGGGTGGTAGGCAGACGAGAGGCAGATCTTAATTTCAAGCGACTTGCAGAGCTCCCTCCAGAACTTAGAAGTAAACTGCACACCCCTGTCTGACACGATGCTCTTGGGTGCCCCATGGAGTCTTATGATTTCCTTAAAAAAAATGTTGGCTGTCTCAGTCGCGGAGGGTGTACCAATCATAGGCAGGAAGTGTGCTAATTTAGACAGTCGGTCAATTACCACTAGAATCGTAGTAAAGCCTTCGGAGGGAGGCAGATCTACAATGAAATCCATTGAAACATCTGTCCAGGGGCATTCCGGAACAGGAAGAGGTTTGAGTAGGCCCCAGGACTTGGTGTTTGGACCCTTAGAACGCTGGCAGCGAGTACAAGAAGACACGTAGGTCTTACAGTCTAATTTCCATTTCGGCCACCAGAAAGAGCATCCGATCAACTCCGCGGTCTTCCGTGCTCCGAAGTGGCCTGCCAGCTTGTGATCGTGGAATGTGCTTAACACCAATTGCCTTGTTTCTGTAGGTACAAAGACTTTGCCCCGTGACCACAGTAGACCGTCTTGTTTCTCCAGAGAGAGTGCCAGTTGGTCGGTGCATTGGTCGGAGGCCCTTTTAAGAGAGGTCAGTAGGTCAATTGGAGAAATTAATAAAAAGTTCTTGGGGGTTAGGATGGTACTAGGCTCCAGCGGGTCGGGCGTTTCGGTGAACATTCTGGAAAGGGCGTCTGCTTTCCCATTCTTAGACCCCGGTCTGAAAGTGATGTGGAACTGAAAACGAGTGATGAACAAGGCCCAGCGAGCTTGTCTTGGTCTTAGGCGTTTGGCGGATCGCAAGTATTCCAGGTTTTTATGGTCCGTAAAAATCAAAATAGGGTGAAGGGCACCTTTCAGGAGATACCTCCATTCCTCCAAGGCAAACTTAATGGCCAGTAATTCCCGGTCACCGACGTCATAGTTTCTTTCCGGAGAGCTTAGTTTCCGTGAAGCATAAGCTACAGGGTGTAGCAGAGATTTAGGTGCCTGTCTCTGTGATAAGATTGCTCCGATGGCGATTTCCGAGGCGTCCACCTCCAAGATAAAGGGCAAGGTTGGGTCTGGGTGTTTTAGAACAGGTGCGGAAGAAAACAAGGTCTTGAGCTTTGTGAATGCCTCCTGTGCTTCCTGGGACCAGTGGAAATGACATCCCTGCTGGGTTAGTTTGGTAATAGGTGACACAGTGGATGAAAAGCCGGCAATGAATCTTCGGTAAAAGTTGGCAAAGCCAATAAACCGCTGTACCCCCTTTTTGTCGGTCGGAGCTGGCCAGTCCTGGACTGTCTTGACTTTCTGCGGATCCATGGATATCCCATTGGTCGAGATGATAAAGCCCAAGAACTGAATGGTGGTCTTTTCAAATTCGCATTTCTCAGCTTTAAGATATAATTTATGTTGCCTGAGGATGGCCAGAACTTGTTTAACGTGGACCCGGTGCACTTCAAGGGATACTGAGAAGATGAGGATGTCATCTAGATAGACGACCAGGAAGTCATCCAGGAATTGGCGGAAGATGTCATTTACCAGGTGCTGGAATGTGGCAGGGGCATTACAGAGACCGAAAGGCATCACCAGGTATTCAAAGTGGCCAAACCTTGACCTGAAAGCTGTCTTCCACTCGTCTCCGGGCCGGATTCGGATAAGGTTGTAGGCACCCCGGAGGTCGAGTTTAGAGAAGACCCGGGCTGAACGGAATCGCTGGAACAGTTCCGGGATCAGGGGTAACGGATACCGGTTCTTGATGGTTATTTTATTCAACTCCCGATAATTGATGCAAGGCCTGAGGGAGCCATCTTTTTTTTCGACGAAGAAGATTCCTGCCCCGGCTGGGGAAGAGGAGGAACGAATGAATTTCTTTTCTAAGTTTTCGTCGATGTAAGCCTTAAGGGCTACTAATTCAGTCTCTGACAAAGGAAAAATTCTCCCGAAAGGGATCTTAGAACCAGGCAACAGGTCAATAGGGCAGTCGTATGACCGGTGCGGAGGAAGGCGATCTGCCTGCTGTTTGTCAAACACGTCTCTATATTCTGAGTAAACTGCGGGAACGTGTTGGAGGTCTTCTGACGCTGTCATCAAGGTAGCACAAGCGGGTTTAGTAGGTATGAGGCAATGTTGGGCACAATAGACTAAGGGAAATTTGATCTCCTTTTCGCACCAGTCTATACTGGGTTGGTGCACTTGTAGCCATGGAAGCCCCAAGATGATGGGGGCCAGAGGAGACGGGATAAGGTCTAGGCACAGGTACTCTTGGTGTCCGGTATCCGAGACGGCAGGAATAGGTAGGGTTTCGTGGGTAACAAGTCCTGAGCGGGGGAGTGAGCCGTCTGCCAGATGGATCTGTAAGGGGAGGTCCTTAGGACGACAAGGGATCTGCAGCTTCTGGGCCAGGGCGGAGTCCATAAAGCAGCTGCAGGCCCCAGAGTCAACGATGGCCGGTAGCCGAGTCGCCCCCTCCGGGAGCTGTAGGGAGAGAAAGAGGATAACATAAGTCTGAGGTAAGTTGGTAATGTGGTAATTGAAGGTGGATGATGGTCTAGACTTACTGGGTCTAATGGGACAAGTGCGGAGGAAGTGGCCTGCTCCACCGCAGTACAGGCACAGATTTGACTGGCGTCTACGCTGCCTCTCTTCAGGCGTGAGGGGAGCCCGGACCATCCCGAGTTGCATGGGCTCAGGATCCTGAAGCGAGAAAGCGGGCGGAACCGGGAGAGGCGGAGGAGCTGGAGGGAACCTTGGTGGGGTCCAGCTGGGACGAGTGGCTTGACAGCGTTCTGAACGTCGCTCACGTAGGCGTCTGTCAAGTTGGGTAGCTGATTGAATCAAAGCTTCCAAAGTGGCAGGTGGATCAATTCTAGCTAGTTCGTCCTTGAGGGACTCTGAGAGACCTTGGCGGAATTGATATTTTAGGGCGGCCTCATTCCACCCTGTGTCAGCAGACCACTTTCGGAATTCCGCAATAAAGTCCTCCACTGGTCTCCTCCCTTGATTCAGCTGGTGGAGAGTAGCCTCGGCCGTGGCCGAACGTAGGGGGTCATCATACAGTTCAGACATGTTTTTAAAGAAGGTGTCTAAAGTGTCCAGTATTGGGCTCTTCTGTTCCAGCAGGCTGTGTGCCCACGCCTGTGGCTCGTCCGCGAGCAAAGAAATCACAAAGCCTACTTTCACGGCTTCCGAACAGAAAGTTCTAGGTTGCAGGGCCAGGTACAGTGAGCAGGCATTTTTGAACGCCCGGAATTTCTTGCGGTCGCCAGAGAATCGCTCAGGTGTTGGGACGCGAGGCTCTGGGTGAGTAACAACCATTGCTGGTCCTGGAGAAGACTGGGAGGTGGATGCCCCCATAGCTGGAGCCGCGGGAGGGGCCGTGGGTCCAGGCGTGACAGCCATTTGTTGGAGGCGACCATCCATTTGTACGTATCCGTCCTGCAACTTCTGTACCGCGTCGGTTAGTGCTGAGACTTGTAGGCAAAGAGTCTCAAAGGGAGAGCGCGCCCTGTCGGCCTCGGACATCTGGCTGGCTTGTACTATCACGGTAGTTAAAGATAAACTCACCAAGGCCAAGATGCTGAGGGCGGCTCCCTTTGCGACCTAGCACGATCCGCCCTCTGGAGTGGGTACAGGGGGACGGACGCACCGGGAGGCACCGGTACCGACAGGTGGACGAAGACTGGATCCGTGGAGCAGAGACTGATCCGGAAGCAGGTCACTGGGGTCAGCCGGGGAAGCACACGGAGATAGTCCGGAAGTCCAGATAGCTGGAGCTGGGAACAAGCAGAAGATAAATCCGGGAAAGGAGGGTTGGAGAGATCAGGAAGTCCGAGAGTTCAAGCCAAAGGTCAAGAGCAGGAGACAGCAGCAGTCCGGTAACAATAGCCAAAGGTCAAAGGATCAGGATCAAAAGGTCGTAGGTATCAGGTTCACTTAGAAGCTGTGACAAGCCAGCAACCAGACAGGAGGAAGAGGCTGGCTTAAATAGCCCGCCTAAGCCACTGATTGGCCGGATGGAGAGCGTGTCTGTGCGCTCCCGTGCGCGCGCCCGCGCCGCTCGCCTATACCGCGCGCCTATACCGCTCGCCTATACCGCGCGCGCGCCTAATACGTGCACGCGCGCGCCCGAGCCGCGCATGCGCGTGCTCGCGGTAAACGGCCACGAACGGGCAGCTCTAATGCCCTGACAATATAAGAGCCTGATTTTCTCATTAAAGAGTCTATTTGTATTGAACCTCAAACAGAGCTGTGTCTCGTTACTGGGGGAATTCTTATGGGTCGTGTCGGCCGGATTGTGGAGTGTCGATAGCTGTCTTGGGTTCAGGAATGGAATATCTTAAACGGCGGTAACCCCTGTCCCATTTCGGGTTTTCGTTACAGAAGCTATTTAGAATTTTTTTTTTTTTGTTTACCTTTACAACCCCTTTAAAGGGAACACAGAGCAGCGTTTTCCCCAGGAAAGTTGTTTCAGGCCATCAGCCACTATGTATTTATTTATTTCCAACAATACATAGCTTTAGGTTAACCTTAAAATATGTAAGCCCACTTTAGTTGATGGCTATTAGGCAGAGAAAGTAATTTTGCCTGTTGACAACAAAACACATTATCTAGCGTACAAATCATATCACCTCTCTGCAAGTAATTCACAGCCTATAGCCTTTTAAAACAATATATTCTGTACCGCTGAGTGAAAATCTACAAGCTTCTCGTGATTTAAAAGACCTTTCAAGTTACATGCCTTCTGCTCAAAAACAAAAAAAATAAAAATATATATAATTCTTTTCATTTCATTTTTTTTTTATGTCTTCTCAAGTGACCTGCAGCTTATTTATCATTTGAAAAGCATTCACACAGCGCCTCGGCTATTCTGTAAACTGGTGTGCAGGAGAAAGTAATGCCCTCATTGTAAACAGAGAAATGATTTTGTGCGGCTCAGCTAGACGGGTGGAATCTCTAGGTGTCTCACGCACTACGGTATTAGCGGCTGACACCGGGGGTGACCGCTGTGAAAACTAAGTGCGCGATCCCTATTTAGATTCCCGAGCACGGCGTGAGTCACAAAGTCAGCCGAAAGAAGTTAGGTTAAATTGGGTGCCGTCCTGAATGAAGATGAAAAATTTTTTCCATTTGAAAAAATTATGATGACCTCACGCTGTGTATCGGAATATGTGAAACAATAGAGCATTTCAAAGTATATCATTAAATGCCCTGTTATTTTTGTTTGCTTTTTTTTTTAACCACTTGCCACCTGCCCACAATACATTTACAATAGGCAGACGGCAGCTACTGTACAGGCTAGGCAACATACCTGTACCGCGACACCTGTTTTCGGGGTTTCAGGCACTGCTGACCTGTGCTGTGATTGGACACAGCATGAGCTTGTCAGCCAATGGCTTAGGCTATATACCTGCTGATCAGCTGCGGCCAATCACAGTTTACAAACACACAGAACTCTGTGCACAGTGATATGGCTGTTTCTTCTGCTTGAATTAAGTGGAACATAAGTGGTCCATATAGTGAACTTGGTGTTGAGTTATTCGCAAAGGACAAGGGGGCACTCTTCACATCCAGAAGAAAAAAAGACTTCATCTCCAAATACGGAAAGGTTTCTTCACAGTAAGAGCTGTGAAAATGTGGAATAGACTCCCTCCAGAGGTGGCTCTGGCCAACTCAGTAGATTGCTTTAACCACTCAATGACCAGGCCATTTTTTGCGATACGGCACTGCGTCGCTTTAACTGACAATTGTGCGGTTGTGTGACGTGGTATCCAAACAAAATTAACGTCCTTTTTTTCCCCACAAATAGAGCTTTCTTTTGGTGATCATCTCTGTGGTTTTTATTTTTTGCGCTATAAACAAAAAAAAAGAGTGACTATTTTGAGCTTGTATGAACTTACGATCTGTCTTTCCTTTCCTCACAGAACAGGGACGTGTGTGTGTTTACACACATCCCTGTTCTGCCTCTTGTGCACGTGATCGCACATGGCCCGCGGTCACCATGAGCTGCACCAGATTTTGTACTCTCTAGTTTTAGTACATTGGTTTCTCATTCACTTCAGTCATTCCCCAGTGGTGGGTGGTCCTGGATGATGCATAGAGAAGTTCTGACTTGATAACAATCGGACTCAGGAGGTAGGAGCAATGGAAGACCTGGTTCTTTTTGCTCATAATAGGAGTGTGCAATATAAAGAAACTTGGTCAAATTGGAATCAATTTATAAGAACAGAGGAAGGGAAGAGACTTATGGTGGAGGAATGAGGGAGGAGGCTGTCAGGAGAGAACCTGGGATTGAGGAGGGGAGGAGAAGAGAAAGGGGAAAATATAATTTTTTTTTTTTTGTTTTTTTGTTTTTTTTGGTGGGGGGCGGGCGGAGAGGGGAGTAATTTAAGAGAGTGAGGAAATGGGAAGGATGGGTGTATAGACCAACACTGGGTATATGATGAAGTATGAGGAATTGGTATTTTGATTTGTATATGTATGTATATCAGCTATAAGATGTTGTATACTACTTGTTTTCCTTTTTCTTTATTGAAAACTAAAATAAAAGATAAGTAAAAAAAAAAACATGTGCAGAGCCATGATGGTAAGTACTCACCGTGTTTTTTCAGTATCCTTTGTTGAGTGATGCTAGGCGTCTTTCCATTTGTAAGAACATCTAGAAATGAAGAAGAGGTACTCCTAGGAACAGCTCCAAAGACATGCTGTTGGGTTAATTGTCTCCGGTCTAAATTGGCCCTAGTATGTGTATGTATGAATGTGAGTTAGGTGCCTTAGATTGGAAGCTCCTTGGGGGCATGGACTGATGTGGTTGATCAATATACTGTATATGTAAAGCACTGCGTAAATTGACGGCACTATATAAGGTACCTGTAGTAAATAAACAAATAATAAAGTAAAATGGTGAGTGTTGCAGTCTAAGTTGGAGGGGCTAAAGGTTAGGGTTGGGCTAGGAATCAAGAGGAATGTATAGGGTCATGGTCACCCTATTAGTAGACTTATTTTTACTGTTAAAAACTTGAAGATTAAGGTTAACTGATGTACCCATTGTATGTGTTTGGGAGTCAGGGAATGTAGACTTTAGTCATAGACTGATTTTTACTGCTGAAAGCTGAAAGCTTGAAGATTAAGGTTGATTGACATACCCATTTTATGAGTTTTACAACTGAAAATTATGAAAGTTTCAGGATTTCTCTTTTCTACGGGACTAATTTATCGATGTTTTATGTGTAATAGATGGGTTGAACACCGCGTTCTTAGAACCTCAGTTTACTTTGCAGACTAAAAGCTAAATCTTTTTTTTTTTTTTTAATATGGGTCCCAAGGTTCCTCTTGTGGCATGCTCATTTTGTACTTTATTTATTGTGAGACTGAAATGAGGAAATAATGAACTCGCTCATCAAAGTTATCAGTCATTCGCGGGGATCAGGACGCGAGGCGTGATTAATGTCACGCGTCTCCTTGTTTTAAACAAAGGAGAAGCAAATTGGCTCTCCTACAACCTTCATTACAGGCAAACTGCATTAAGAAAATCAGAGGAGATCAATAGCGGTAATCAGGAGAGTAGCTGGGTGAGCATTCACATCTACGGAAAGGGGATAGCTGACATCTTCTGACTGTAAATGCAGTTCAAAAGGGGGAAGCCGACTATAAATGCATTTCAGAATGCTTGCTAGCCAGAATCAAAACATGGCACTTGTAAAAAGGACCGTTCACCTTTTATTTAAAGCAATAACCACAAGTGCATGCAGCTGTAAAACAACACAAATAGGGCATATAGAGAGAAAAAGAGCTCTTTATCTAAATATGAACTATCCAGCTTATAAAAAAAATTACTGGTGCTCAACAAATTAACCAAAATTCTGTTCTAGTGTGTCTTTAGAGACCCAGTTTTCCCTCCATTGAATGTTGCCATCTTGCCTCTCACATACGTGCAGAGTTTACAACGACCTCCTGCCTCCATAATAAACTGTGACACTCCAAGCGACTGTGTGTATCCACCTGGCCACTCCAACCACTGTGGGGTGCAGACATCTAGAAGGTCTGTCCAGCCCAAATTCTCTATCTTAAGAAATGTGAGACCACGCGCAATCAATCTGCCCGGTAATAGAAGTGTAAAAACCACATGTGAATCCACACAGTAAAAGAAGTGTAAAAAAACATCTTTAGCTAGTCTTCTCACATTCCACACACCTTATGCCAGGCATTTCACCCTCCCACAGGCTTCATCATAGAGGTGGCCAACTCTATGGCGAAGTCCATGGGAGGGTAAAATACGTCAGTTGGCCCGGCATGGGAGAAGAATAGCTAAAGCCGTTTTTTGCACTTCTATTACTAGGCAGATTGATTGTGTGTGGCTTCATGATTCTTATTGGAAGTTACCTCCTGCCTTTTACATTCCTATTGATCCATAGAGTATGAGATGCCTCACCAACCCATCAAAATTTGCAGGAGGCAAGAAGGTGTGTAAAAGCAAAGAATTTGAGTCTGCTGAAGGTACACTAATAAAGGGGATGTACTAAAACTGAATTGTGCAAAATGTGTGTAAAGAAACCAGTCAGCTTCCAGGTTTTATTGTCAAAGCTTAATTGAACAAGTTAAAGTTAGATGCTGATTGGCTACCATGCACAGTTTTAGTAAATCTTCCCCCTAGTTATAACCAAAGACTTCTTAAAATAACATCCCCCTATATGAGCTTGTTGGACATCCCACATGAAATCCATAGGCATTGATATGCATTAGCCCCCAACCACCACCACCTTTAGGATTTCTGAGTGACTGACCCGATACAAGTATAGCCTTCACTCTTTTAACTCTTTCTTCATGCTTTCTACAAAATTCAGGAGTGTGTCTTTGGGAATTAAAGCCCATTCATTCAAAAGAGGATTTGTGAACAAAATCCAATTCTGATCATGTGTGGACAATTCCGACGTACAAAATTCCACGCATGCTCTGAATCAAGTATGAGACGGAAGAGCTCGATCTGGTAAAACTAGCATTTGTAATGGATATAGCACATTCGTCACGCTGTAACGGACTGAAAAGCACGAAGCTGAAAAGCGTGAATCGACTCTCACCAAAGTTCTACTAACATGACTGGTATTGAACTTTCCTTTAATAGTGCCGTTGTACGTGACCACGTTCTTGGCGTACGGAATTTCTGACATTTGTCTGACCATGTGTATGCAAGACAAGTTTGAGCCAACATCCGTCGGAAAAAAATCCACGGTTTTGTTGTCAGAATAAAAAAGGTGTGGAAGAGGGCGCTAATAAGATAAATCACCTATTGTGAATTATTCCTGACAGCTGGGACACACTCACTCAGGAGGAACCCAAATGACAGGGTGAAACTAAACCAATAAAACACTCTTATTTGATATGAATGAAACCATCAAACATCTCTATCTACGATAGTAGAGATATCTTGAGTAAGCATGGAAAAGTCCAAAGTATGAAGTCCATGCAAATAATAGTGCAAAAAAATATTTGCTGAGAAGAATAGTTCACTTATCTTAATAGGAGCCAATAGTAATTCTACCACCACCACCACCACCACCACCACTTGTGCGCATCTGGTTGCCCTTGGTGGACTGCTATTACAGTAGATATGTGCAATTTGTTTCGTTCCAAATTTGTTTTTTGATGAAATTCAACAAATTTGTTAATTTCGTAAATATTCAAATTAACAAAACCTGTTAAACATTTTTTTTTTTAATCCAAAAATTGAAAGTTAGGAAATTAGAAAATTTGGGGGAAAAAATCTGAAATTTGAAAATGCGGAAATGTTTTCATTCGAAAATAACAAAAATCTAAAGATTCAAAAGAACGAAAGGATCTACTTTGTTAAATTTTCAAGTCAGAGGCTTACAACCAGTATAACACTTCTCTTCACTGGAAACACCTGAACTTATTAATGTGAAGGGGTGCCCAGATAAATCTGGTCATATTTAGTGTTGCTCACGAATATTCGCATTGCGAATATTCGCTACGAATATTGCATATTCGAGTATTCGCGAATAACGCGAATATCGCGTCGAATATTCGCTATTTCGAATATTCGTATTTTTTCAATTTTTTTTTAGAACAGATCACATCCTAGAGATCCCCATCGACGTCTAAAAGCATTGCTGGTATGATTAGAGACCTTGGGCCGAGTAGCTGCAGCGCTCATTTTATATTGCCGAAAAATCGCGATTATTCGGCAATAGCGATATCGCGCGATTATTTTGTATTGTAATATATCACGAATATTCTGAGCCAATCAGAGTGCTCCATTCCGCATTTCTCGAAATTTCGCAATTATTTTATATTGTAATATATCACAAATATTCTGAGCCAATCAGAGTGCTCCATTCCGCATTTCTCGAAATTTCGCAATTATTTTATACTGTAATATATCACGAATATTCTGAGCCAATCAGAGTGCTCCTTCCGCATTTCTCGAATATTCTCAATTATTGTGTATTGTAATATATCACGAATATTCTGAGCCAATCAGAGTGCTCCATTCCGCATTTCTCGAATATTCGCAATTATTTTATATTGTAATATATCACGAATATTCTGAGCCAATCAGAGTGTTCCTTCCGCATTTGCCGAATATTCGCAATTATTGTGTATTGTAATATATCACGAATATTCTGAGCCAATCAGAGTGCTCCATTCCGCATTTCTCGAAATTTCGCATTCGCATTCGCAATTCGCAATTCGCATTCGCATTCGCGATAGCGAAAATTCTCAATCTTTTTATTTCCAAAAAATATCACGAATATTCGTATTTAGCGAATATATCTCGAATATTCGACTATATATTCGAGATATATCGCAAAATCGAATATGGCATATTCTGCTCAACACTAGTCATATTAACTATAATATCAAAAGTATTGAGATGCCTGCATTTACACGCACATGAACTTTAATGGTGTCTAAGTTCAATATTAAGTTGGCCCACCCTTTGCAGCTATAACAGCTTCAATTCTTCTGGGAAGACTTTCCACAAGGTTTAGGAGTGTCTATTGGGATGTTTGACCGTTCTTCCAGAAGCGCATTTTTGAGGTCAGGCACCGATGTGGACAAGTAGGCCTGGCTCGCAGTCTCCACTCTAATTCATCCCAAAAGTGTTCTATTGGGTTGAGTTTAGGACTCTGTGCATGCCAGTCAAGTTCCTCCACCCCAAACTCACTCATCCATGTCTTTATAGACCTTGCTTTGTGAACTGGTCCAAATCATTTGGTGGAGGGGGGATTATGGTGTGGGATTATTTTTCAGGGGTTCGTCTTGGCCCCTTAGCTCCAGTGAAGGGAACTCTTAATGTGTCAGCATACCAAGACATTTTGGACAATTTCATGCTCCCAACTTTGTGGGAACAGTTTGGGGATGGCCTCTTCCTGTTCCAACATGACTGCGCACCAGTGAACAAGGCAAAGTCCATAAAGACATGGATGAGTGAGTTTGGGGTGAAGAAACGTGACTGGTCTGCACAGAGACCCAACCCCAACCCATGAGCGGAGACTGTGAGCCAGGCCTTCTTGTCCAACATCAGTGCCTGACCTCACAAATGCCCTTCTGGAAGAATGGTCAAACATTCCCATAGACACGCTCCTAAACCTTGTGGACCACCTTCCCAGAAGAGTTGAAGTTGTTATAGCTGCAAAAGGGTGGGCCAACTCAATATTAAACCCTACGGACTAAGACTGGGATGCCATTAAAGTTCATGGGCATGTGAAGGCAGGTTTCCCAATACTTTTAATAAAATAGTGTAGGTTGGTATAATGTTTGGCCCAGTTGTGTATATGGAGGCACCTCTAGGTTTTTTGCTTGTTAGCAGTTTTTGGGAGTTTTTTAATGACAGATTCTCTTTTTTTCCTGTTCGCCTGTTTGCTTTTATATTGTGCAAAGAGTTGTATCAGGCACTTTTTAATCACATCACCGTGCAACTAATTCACTGTGTATTTCATTTGGTCCTAATCAAGCAAATGTTATTTGATAGGTATCTCGCTAAGCACTGCGGGTCATTTTGGAATGCTAAATGACATTATCCTTTCCCATTTGTAAGCTATTAAAAATGAAGACTCTCTGTATTTACTATCAGCCCTGATTAAAATCAGTGATGGTGCTAATATTTATTTTATGTTTTTACATTCCCCCCTCTCTGTTAACTGATTAATATTTGCTCTGTGTAAAACTTTAATAAATTATCTGCTGAGTTTGAAATGCATGGCAAGCAGCGGGCGTTGGGGAATCGCTTCCTTTATTATTATTTTTTTAAACTCTGCTTGCGTTTATCCGCCAAGTCCCATGCTCGGTGACAGAAGTTCACAAAGAACAATAAAAGATGGGCAAGTGTTCGCAGCCAAAAAACATTGTGATGCCATCTGTTTCGGCAGTGAGTCTCACTAAGCAAATAGCAAATTAGCTGCCTGCATAAAAAGGATTTTTTTGTGTGTTTTATTGAGGCTATTAAACAACACCACCGAATCTACAGCTCAAGGCTGCAAAATATGTTTAATTAAATGGCTATATGTAAAAAGGGGAATGTGACTTCAAAGCCAGGCTGCTAAAAAGTGGCACTTTCCAATCTGAAAAGTGGTAATTATTGACGCAAGCCTAAGAGCATCTTCAGATCACAAGATATCTGATAAAACTGGTAATGATGCTCATTTAAAGGGTTCCTCAAAGTCAGAAAATACAGAGCCGGAGTTCAATTTAACTACTGGACAGTGGCATTTGACAGGGATGGACTGGCCATCAGGACTTTCGGGAGATTCCCAGTGGGCCAGTCAAAGGTCCGTGGTGATCTACCCGTCAATTGCAGACAGCTGGCGCCTGACGGGTAGATTTAGATTTAGCGAGTATGCAGAGTAGCGCAGGAAGCGTGTGTAATATGTTCTCTCTCCTGTCACGCCACTCACGCTGCTCCCCGGCGGCCCCTCCTCTCTTCTCGTCCATCCCCATTTGCTTGTGACATCATCTAGGATGGACGAGAAGAGAGGCCATCGGGGAGCCGAGTGAGTGCCGTGACAGGAGAGAGGACATATTACACACGCTTCCTGCGCTACTCTGCATGCTGGCTGGTAAACGATGTGCACCATAATGTGCTATGTGCCCTAATGTGCCATGTGCCCTGATGTGATATGTGCCCTGATGTGCCCCGTGCCCCGATGTGCTGTGCCTCAATGTGGTGTGCCCTGATGTGCTGTGATGGGCCCTAATGTGATGTGCCCTGTACGTGTTGTGCCCCATGCCCTGTTGTGCTGTGCCCTGTACCCTGATGTGCTGAGCTCTGTACCATGCCCTGATGTGCACTGTTCCCTGATGTGTTGTGCCCACATTTTTGTCCCAGTCCAGCTCTGGCGGTAGGGCAGTGGCACCAGTGGGGCAAGTGGGAACCTTACTCAATGCAATTTTACCTTTTTATATTGGACATTTTCCTGTATGAAAATCTGGGTTTGGTGGTAATGATAAACTTGAGATAGGGGCCTGTTGTAAAATAGACCAATGCTACAGGAATGCCCACTCCATTTGACAAAACCATGTATGGAAATGATTGACAAATATACCAGTCAAGTACCTTACAGCGGAGCCCGAGAGGAGAAGGGTGTCCTCCTGCACAGTTCCAGTCCAAGCATCCCTGGTGGTGGGTACAGGAAGTGTAGGGGCAACGAAAGGGTGCAGGTGCCTGCAAGTTTAGGCCGGGTTCACACATATGCAAATTGAATGTGCGTTTCCCCTCATTCAATTCGCATAGCAGCGGAATGTGACTGGCCCTCTATGTTATGATATTATTATTTTTTTTGTAAAATTATTAAACTGATACACTTAGAGGCACTCTCTTGTGTTCTCTTGGGTAATACGGTGTATTTTGTATGTGTGCCCTTAAAGTTAACTTAGTGCTGCATATAAGTGCCTCATCATCAGTGGCCATCAGTACCACCTCATCAGTGCCAATCAGTACTGTCTCATCAGTACCCATCAGTGCCACCTATCAGTGCCCATCAATGCATATCAGTTCCCATCAGTGCTGCATGTTAGTGCCACCTATTAGTGTCCATCAGTGCTGCTTATCAGTGCCCATCAGTGCTGCATATAAGTGCCTCATCATTAGTGCCACCACATCAGTGCCAATCAGTACTGTCTCATCATTGCCTATCAGTGCTCATCAATGAAGGAGAAAACTTATTTATTACAATGTTTTGTGACAGAAACAAAATTTGGGGTCTCTTTTTATTTGGAGCGCAAAAAATAAAAACCGCCGAGGTGATCAAATACCACCAAAAGAAAATTTTATTTGTGGGGAAAAAATGATAACAATTACAGTGTTGCATGACCACACAATTGTCATTCAAAATGCAACAGCACTAAAAGCTGAAAATTGGACTGGGCCGGAAGGGGGTGAAAGTAGACAGTATTGAAGTGATTAAAATGTGTGCATGATAAATCATGCGCTAATACTGTATGACATAAAGAACTGAAACTACCACTCTTTCATTCTCCATTGTCTCTTTTTTCCCCAGAAAATATAAAATGTATAATCTTTAAGGGAGCTGCGGTTTGGCACTGCAGCTAAGGGTTCGGATCCCGGTCTCGGCTGCATGTGAATTGAGTTTGGTGGTCTCAGCCCGGCTCCCGGTGGGTGTGCTATGCGAGGTAAGCCTGCACTTAGTACACCCACCCCCCTCCCACAAAACCATCACACTTACACGCACTCGAAATTGGGTTAACATGCACGCACTTTGGCCACGTGGTCTCTAAAAAAAAAGAGAGGCGAAGGACTAACAGGTATAAAAGAGAAAAGTTTTGCGCTAAACCAATAATAAAATAATAACGTGATAAGTGAAATCACAGAAGGCAGCAATCACGTGATCTAACACAAGCATATAGAAACAAAAAGAAAATTGCGCCAACTAAAAAAGAAACTATAAAGTCCATAAAAAACAAACGTATATAAGTGTAAAAAATAAATGTAAAAATTGCTAAATTAAAAACTAGATCATGTACATTGGATATAAATAAAAAATTATTATCCATCCATTTTTTAATAATAATTTTTTATTTATATCCAATGTACATGATCTAGTTTTTAATTTTGCAATTTTTACATTTATTTTTTTAGTGTTGAATGGTATCGGGTGTTATAATATCACAACTCACATACATTCGAATATATATATATAACCTTTTTCATGTATAAAGGAATTCTAAAGTTTGCAATTAAAGCATTCATATTTTAGGTCCACTAAGGGGGTTTAGTTTGGACACTAATTAACGTCCCTTGTATCGGGAGTTTATTTATTTATTTTTGTATATAGATTTTTATTTCTATCTATGTAATCACCTAACTATATGCTCTATCCCTTCATTTATTGAGGATAGACTTTTAGTATGGCACGTCCTTAGATACTCCTGGGGTCCCTCCCAATGAGTAGTGGGTGTTTTTCTTCCATCTCCCCACTAGGGGGTCTCCATAATAGCCCGGCCAGGATCGGGCATCTTTTTCACATTTTTGGTCTTATTTAATTTTATTTAAATTTATTACTTATTCTCTGATACCTTGATCTCTTAGGATATTTTCAATCTTTGATGACCAGCAAGCTTGGGTAAGGATTTTCTACCTGCGTTAATTTTTGGCAAGTATTGCTTGTTCCCATCTAAGTTCTCTTATTGCATTATACGGGAATACGTAATTCCCAAATCCAAAATGGAGTTTCTTGCTTTTCCGGTTCCTGCTGACCAAAGCGAGGCTTGAGTATTTAGAGCGGTGAATCACTGCAGAGCCCACTCCCATTGATAACGTCAACATATGACGAAACGCGTCTGGGTTGGACGGCGTGCAGTGACGTCACCGCGTATGCGTTAGGCCGGCAGAATTTTATGTACACCGCCTGTTTACACTTCCTTGTGTGAGTAGCCTTTTAAATTTTTTTATTAAACCAATCATTGGTACTACACTATGTTGCGGTCTCCTTCCTTTTACATGGCTTGTCGCTGTCCCATATGATATTGGTATTTTCGAGTATCCAGCGCTGCTTCCCACTCCTGTGAATCAGAGATCAGCTGTGTTGGTGTAAGACAGGATCTCGGTCAGCTGTGAGAACTGCCTTGGGATATATCATCTGGATCCATTTTATGCTGTTATTGGGCTCATCTCTGGTAAGCCTCAGTCCATGTGGTGGTGGCTCACGAATCTTTTACATTTCACTTGGGTGCTGTTGATGTCACATTCATCATTATTTGGACTTATATACATTTGTTTTTTATGGACATTATAGTTTCTTTTTTAGTTGGCGCAATTTTCTTTTTGAAGGACTAACAGGGCTGGCTGAGTGGGCTAGATCCTCTCACTCCCTCATAGGGGAGTCCCTCTGCCCCGTTGGGCTTCAAAGCGGAGCAGGTAGGGCGGGCTGTGTGGGAGGACCCCCTCACACCCGCCATTGCCACCCGGGGGCATGGACAAAGATAGCAGATCTGCCTACTCCCAACTCCTGCAGTCCGAGTACACGCACAAAATACACTTTAAAAGAAAGAAGAAATAAAAAAATAAATGTATAATCTTTAGGCCTAAAATGTTTTTTAGAGTTGCAATAATTAAAACAATTAAAAAAAAAAAATGTTTTTTAGACGTGTACAAAAATGCAAAGCTGTCTCTGCCAGAGAAAGGATTAAAGGAATACAATGAAGGGTAAAATGTCTGTGCCTTCTTATAGTCTACAGAAAAGGAAACTCACAGATCCATATATCTTCACCGCCTCACCACTCCAACAGAATCTCACTTTATTGCTGTAATGTAATGGAACTTGCAGTATGTGACCGTATTCTAGGGCAGGGGACTCCAAACTGCGGCCCGAGGGCCTGATGTGGTCCTTTGCTAGCCTTCACCTGGCCCTTGGGGCTGTATTGCTCCCAACAATATGAGGCACTATTCCTCCCAATGCCACCAACAATGGGCACTATCTCTTCCACTAATAGCAATGATGGAGCACTGTTCCTCCTCCTACTGGCCACCAGCACTGCGACCGTGTTTATTCTCACTAAAGCTTGGCCCTTGGGCATTTTCTACCGCCACTGGTCAGAATCCGGCCCCCCTGAAGTCTGAAAAGCAGTAAACTGGCCCTTTGCTTGAAAATTATGGAGACCCCTGTTCTAGGGCAAAAAACATTGGCCACTGCCCTCACCTATAACTGGCCTTTGCAGTAAGGAGCATTGGAGGGCAACACATATCAAAAAAGTCCAAGGAAAAGTCCAAGGAAAGTTCCAAGTTCTACTTAGTATTCTAGGGTGATCACCCAATGGCCAGTCCCGAACACTGTCAGGTGGGAGGTGGTAGTGACAACTTCTACGAGGGTAAGCTTTAATATTATCCAACGTGGGAGCTTACACAGTAGACCCCTGCAGGTTGGAGGCAGTGGGGGAGCTTGGATTGGTAAGTTAAACTTGTTAGGGGGGTGGTCTATCAGAAGATATTGTTACTTTGCCAAGAATGGGTCTTTCTTTCAACTATGTGAATAAAAGGCAACCATAGTCAGTACAGAATATAAACAAAAAAGTCAGTGCTAGTACCCATACATCACATGGAAAGCAGAGCTCCCGGGTGCTCAATCCACAGTCGCTGGCTGCTCAGAATAATGAGGAAAAGATGATCCGCACTCCAGTCATTGCTCTTAAACAATTGACGTATTTATTGACAAGCCACAGTAGACAAACGCAAATAGGAAAGGTTGACGTGTTTCAGCCTATAAGGCCTTAGTCATAACCACAATGATTATGACTAAGGCCTTATAGGCTAAAACGCGTCAACCTTTCCTATTTGCGTTTGTCTACTGTGGCTTGTCAATAAATATGTCAACTGTTTAAGTACCCCTGAAAGTAATATAGCTTGTCCTAGTCCTCAATTTCAATTATAAGCTGATATTGTGTTAAATAGAATGCAAACATTTATATCAGCAAAGCGCTTCTCTAAGTTCTCACAACCAGCTTGTAAGAGAGATCAGTTTTGGCTTTTGCCTACTTAATATGTAATAGCTTTCCTCCTATGATGATTACACTTCTGTCACCTAATAAACCCAACAAGTCGTTTTTCATTTTTATAGGACACATTGCCAAGGAAAGGCCGAGAATAATTTTCATATTAATTAAGCAATAAAAATGCCTGCCCAAAAAGCACTATAATTCTTAGCAATGCGCCCGCCTTGCATGTCGTGCTGCTTTCTTAACATTTTGCAAATTAGAAAGTAACACTTTGTGAAATGTATTAAGTAATTTACAGCCCACAATCCGTCTTGCGATCGGTGATAGTTTTCGGAAGGTGTTCGGGAACTGTTCAGTTAACTGCTTACAAGGTTTGGAATTATATTATCGTACTCATTTTGGTCTCAGTTTATGTTATCATCTCCTCAGAGGATCTTTATAGGGCACATGCTTGGTACCTGGGAAGTAAGTCAACTGATCAATCAGAAATTCTACCAAGTCTCTAGATTGCCACCTAAACCTAAAACACCTAGTTTTGCCAATTGGCAAGGATATGAATCCTACATAAAACACTATCTCCAAAAACGTATGCACAACTTTTTTTTTAAGTTCTGGTGTAAGCAGGGCTCAAGTCCTGCGGGAATGTGTGGAAACGGAGTTCCTGCACTTTTTTCACAGCAGGAACTCAGTTCCCTTTGCAGGACTAGAGCAGCCGAGAGCAGCTGAGCAGCCCAAGCCAAACCTTCACTAAGCGGCGATGCCCAGCTCGAGTCACTGTCAGGGGCAGGCGAACCTTAGTATTCCTTTATGTTACTGCCCGCTTCCTGTATATGGATTCATCGGGTAGTGTGCGGGTATTCCGTCACTTCCTCGATGCCGCAATGTCTCCTGGGAGCTTTTGTCATTGTTCCCAAGAGACATTGCGGAGGTCTGCCACGAGTTATCGCGGGATTTAGAAAGACAAAAGCTCCCAGGAGACATTGCGGCATCAAGGAAGTGACGGAATACCTGCACACTACCCGATGCATCCATACACAGGAAGCGGCCAGTAACATAAAGGATTACTAAGGTACAGTGGATCGGAAAAAAACAAAAAAATGCGGTTTAGTAATTATGCATATGAGCGTATCATTTTTTATTTTTTGGTGGGGGAGTGGATCTTGGGTGGGAGTTCCCACACTTTTTTCCCCAGGACTTGACCACTGGGTGTAAGTGCTGCCAACTGCCCAATCCCCATCCAATGACAAGGTCTTAGTAGGCAAGTAGGACACTCCAATTGGTCAGGTGAATAGCAGCTGCTGCAGCTTTATTCTGTAACAAAGTGTTATAATTAAAAGAGAAATACAAAGGAGACTTTTCTTGCTAATAAAGGTAATTGGCATTTTGTGGTGTCTGGTCTTCAGCAGGACCTTTAACCACTTACCTACTGGGTACTTTCGACCTCTTCGTGACCAGGTCAATTTTCATCGCTGTGGCAGTTTGAATGACAATTGTGCAGTCATGCAACACTGTACACAAACAACATTTTTATAATTTTTTTTCACACAAATAGAGTTTTTCTATTGGTGGTTGTTATAAAATTTTGGAAACAGGTAATTTTTCTCCTTCGCTGATGTGCGCTGATGAGGCTGCACTGAAAGGCTGCCCTGGTGGGCACTGATGAGGAAGCACTGATAAGGCGGCACTGAGAGGCATTGATCTGCACTGATAAGTTGCACTAATGGGCACGCATAAGGTAGCACTGGTGGGCACTGATCAGGAGGCACTGGTGGGCACTGATGAGGCTGAACTAATAGGCACTGATGGATGGCACTGATAGGCAGCACTGATAGCTGGCACTGTGCACTGAAGGGCACTGGTAGGTTGCACTGAAAGGCTACACTAATGAGGAGGCACTGATGGGCACTGGTTGGCAGCACTGGTTGGCACACATTGGCAGCACTGATGGGCACATATTGGCAGCACTGATAAACAGGGCCATGATAATCAATGCTCTGATTATCAGTGTTGATGTCACTTTTTAGAGAAGCCATGCTCTCAACATGAGGAAAGGAGTGCCAATAACCGGCTTCTATTTACATCTGAGATCAGCTGTGATTAGACAGGAGTGTGGAGAGAGAGAATGTCAGTCTGGGAGGACTGTGGAGAAGTAGCCAGGAGGGCTAGTAAAAGGGGCTGATGCAGCCAGGCGGCTGGCAGTGCCTGAAGAAGTGGTGGCAGGATCAGTAGCCACAGGAGTGATCAAGCTGACCACTGCAATTTTGCTCCACACTTATGCCTCGTTTCCACTGAGCGGATCGGTTCGGTACGGTTCGGTACGGTACGCTATTTTGGGTGTTTCCATTATGAAAGCGTGCCATAAAAGCGAACCATACCGGACCATTCTGGGTCCTGCTTCAGATGTGGGGCCATAGAAAATGGAACGGTTCCATAAGGGCGGACCTACAAATACATCTCACTGATTGGTGGATGTGCTAGGCTTTTTTTCTAAACCTTATATGGTCCCGGATGGTCCGATTTGCAGTGGAAATGCTCAGCAGAATAGACCGGACCATTCTGACCCGTTCCATTCTAAGCGACCTGAACCGATCCGCTCAGTGGAAACGAGGCATAATTAGAGGCCTCAGGTTCCTGCCTATAACATGCTCTTGATATAAATCTGACTGAGTGCTTTGTTTAGATCCACAAGCAGTGTGCAAGCTGGAATTCTGCAAGTGTGCTGGAGGAAGTGAGGAGTATATATAGGTATATAGACTGTATATAGGAGAAGTTGTCCCTGAAGTTGTTTGAAGTCGAGTGGGCATCTCATAATTCTCCCAATTCCTATCTGAATTATATCCCCTCAATAGAACTAAAATAACAAAATACTGGACTATTTCCTGACTGTAAAGTGACTGTGAAGTTGGGGTGGCTGGCTGTACAGGGTGGGGTATCCCAGTTCATTTGCGGCTCCTTAGGGGGTGCGCTACATTTAGTATACTGTAGTGTTTCCAGTAATGTGCTCGGTAAGTACACTGTATATATGGCTCATATACTGTTTATATTTAATGCACATTGATCAATCCTGATAATGTATTAAACGTTTATTGAACTACACATCATCTATCAAGCGCTTCTATATCAGCCACATGCTACACAAATGTGTAACATTCATGATTAATCCTGATGCTCTATTGAATTTTTGTCGGCTTGCACATCATATAATAGATTCCTTATATATCACAATATACACTCCTGGGTTTTTAATGTCACAACGAAAGGCAATAATTAGCTGTGGGATTTTTTGCTTCGCACAATAATAAAAGCAGTGCAGCTGGAGATTTGTACTACAGTTTGATTATGTGGAAGTTCATTGTGAGCGTTATCTTTCAATCTAAATGGAACGTCAGCCTTGGCTTTGACTGGCATAGGCGAATGTGACGCTTAGTTGGCAGATTACTGCATAGTTTGTTTTGGACTGGCAGCTGAACCTGCAATCACAAAGCTACTGCCATGCGGTCAGGGTATGAATGTGTATTCTGGCAGCTTCTATGTGCAGCGATTTCTACAACGTGCATTTGGATATATCAGATATGACAGCAGTGTGTGGATCTACCTATTTTGCAGCAAGGGTTCTTTTGTGTGCATCATCTGATAGAATACATGCCATGAAAGCTGTTTTTATTTTTTTCAAGTTTTATATGTTTCTGATATGAAGAGAAAATATAATCTCCAACTTATGAAGGATGTTTTGATAGCTGATATAGAATATACACTATATTACCAAAAGTATTGGGACACCTGCTGTAACAGTCACCACCGTTTACGACCTTCCATCCACCCACGACAAGCTTATGCGACACACTCCGACAATCCCGCATACACGATCTACACAGTGGCGGCCCGCCCATATGGGCGCACGGGCGCCGCCCCCCCTCCCGCAGTCACAAGAAAAAATTTAAAAATTAAAAAAAAAAAAAAAAAACGGGCCCTTTAAGAACTTTTATTCGGCTAAAATGTCATTTTGACATTTTAGCCGAAGTTCTGGCGGCCGTCTATAGAGGGCGCTGCAGCGCCACCCCCTCTCGCAAGCAACACACGTTCAATGCTATGCATTGGACGTGTGTTACTGTTGCCAGCTGCCTGGTCTATTCGTATAACCGGACATGGGACGCCGGTTACCCGAATAGCGGCAGCTGGTTGGCTGAGGGGAACTGCCTATCAAAGCCAGCGGCTCTGATAGGCTTTTCCAGTGCCGCCCTCCGGCTCTCGGAAGTCTATGCTCGGAGCGCAGGCAACCTGCGGTCCTTGCATTAGACTGACAGCCGTTTCAGCCAATCAGGTTCCCGGATTCTGGTTTTCAGGAACCTGATTGGCTGAAGCTTCTCCACGGCGGCAGAAGACATCGAGGGAGGACATGGAAGCGTCAGGTAAGTGATTTTTTTTTACAGGGAAAGGGGCAGCATGGGGCACAGTGGCAGCATGGGGCACAGTGGCAGCATGGGGCACAGTGGCATCATGGGGCACAGAGGCGACAATGAGCACAGTGGCATAGGGCACAGTGGTGACAATTGATGGCACAGTAAATGAATATGATGGCATGGCACAGTGGTGACAATTGATGGCACAGTGACTGCATATGATAGCATGGCACAGTGGTGACAATTGATGGCACAGTGGTGGCGTTCATGGCATGGCACAGTGGTGACAATTGATGGCACAGTGACTGCATATGATGGCATGGCACAGTGGTGACAATTGATGGCACAGTGGTGGCGTTCATGGCATGGTACAGTGGTGACAATTGATGGCACAGTGACTGCATTTGATGGCATGGCACAGTGGTGACAATTGATGGCACAGTGGTGGCGTTTGATGGCATGGCACAGTGGTGACAATTGATGGCACAGTGGTGGCGTTTGGTGGCATGGCACAGTGGTGACAATTGATGGCACAGTGACTGCATTTGATGGCATGGCACAGAGGTGACAATTGATGGCACAGTGACTGCGTTTGATGGCATGGCACAGTGGTGACAATTGATTGCACAGTGACTGCATTTGATGGCATGGCACAGTGGTGACAATTGATGGACACAGTAGCTGCTTTTGATGGCATGGCACATTGGTGACAATTGATGGCACAGTGGTGGCGTTTGATGGCATGGCACAATTGGTGACACAAGTGGTGACAATTGATGGCACAGTGACTGCATATGATGGCATAGCACAGTGGTGACAATTGATGGCACAGTGACTGCATATGATGGCATGGCACATTGGTGACAATTGATGGGCACAGTAGCTGCGTTTGATGGCATGGCACATTGGTGACAATTGATGGCACAGTGACTGAATATGATGGCATGGCACAGTGGTGACAATTGATGGCACAGTGACTGCATATGATGGCATGGCACAGTGGTGACAATTGATGGCACAGTGACTGCATATGATGGCATGGCACAGTGGTGACAATTGATGGCACAGTGGTGGCGTTTGATGGCATGGCACAGTGGTGACAATTGATGGCACAGTGACTGCATTTGATGGCATGGCACAGTGGTGACAATTGATGGCACAGTGACTGCATTTGATGGCATGGCACAGTGGTGACAATTGATGGCACAGTGACTGCATATGATGGCATGGCACAGTGGTGACAATTGATGGCACAGTGACTGCATATGATGGCATATGATGGCATGGCAATTGATGGCATGGCACAGTGGTGACAATTGATGGGCACAGTAGCTGCGTTTGATGGCATGGCACATTGGTGACAATTGATGGCACAGTGGTGGCGTTTGATGGCATGGCACAGTGGTGACAATTGATGGCACAGTGGTGGCGTTTGATGGCATGGCACAGTGGTGACAATTGATGGCACAGTGACTGCATATGATGGCATGGCACAGTGGTGACAATTGATGGCACAGTTGCTGTGTTGCATGGCACAGTGGTGACAATTGATGGCACAGTGGCTGCATTTGATGGCATGGCACAGTGGTGACAATTGATGGCACAGTTGCTGTGTTTGATGGCATGGCACAGTGGTGACAATTGATGGCACAGTGGCTGCATTTGATGGCATGGCACAGTGGTGACAATTGATGGCACAGTTTCTGTGTTTGATGGCATTGGTGACAATTGCACAGTGGCTGCATTTGGTGGCATGGCACAGTGGCTGCATGTGATGGGCACAGTGAGGCTGCAATATTTTTTTTTTCCTTTGCGCCCCCCCAAAAATTTTGAGCACCAGCCGCCACTGGATCCACATCAATTCGCCAGAAAATGAGACTGACCGCTCTATCTTCTGGTTTCAAAATGAATGAATGCTTTAACCACTTAAGGACCCCCGCACGCACATATACGGCCACAGAATGGCTCGTACAGGCACAAGGGCGTAAATTTACGTCCCCGCCTTCGTGCGGTTCGGGGGTCCCATCGGGACCCCCTCCGCGGCGTGCGGGGGTCCCCCTGCCTCTGGGAGCGATCGCCGACGAGCGGGCGGATGTCCGTGATTTCCGCCCCCCCGCGATCGCTCCCAGCCAATGGGAGCGCGCTCCCATCGTGTCAGTTCCTCCTCCTGTGTTTACACAGGAAGGAGGAAATTATGTAATCTCTCATCGCAGCGCTGTTTCCCAGCGCTGCTGATGAGAGAAGACATCACAAGTAAGTGTGCACCAACACAACACTGACACACACTCACATAGGCAAATTAACCCCTTGTGATCGCCCCCCCCCACCCCCCTGTCACAGTGTCACTGAATGCAGTGATTTAATCACTGCATTTAGTGTCAGTGTGACAGGCAGTGTAAAAAACAGTTAGAGTTAGGTTCAGGATAGCCCCCCCACCCCCCCTAATAAAGTTTTAACCCCCTGATCACCGCCCTAGTTTACCCTTTCACTCCCTATTGCCAGCGTCACTAAGCGATCATTTTTCTGATCGCTGTATTAGTGTCGCTGTTCCCGCTAGGTAGCTATTTTTTTTTATTGCGATTTTTTTTTTTTACTAAAGACATGTGGCTGAATTAATTTTGGCCTAAATGTTTTACTAAAATTTAGTTTATTTGATTTTTTTTATAACAAAAAGTAAAAAAAATTGGTTTTTTTTTCAAAATTGTGGCTCTATTTTAGTTTATAGCGCAAAAAATAAAAATCGCAGAGGCGATCAAATACCACCGAAAGAAAGCTCTATTTGTGGGAAGAAAAGGACGCAAATTTTGTTTGGGAGCCACGTCGCACGACCGCGCAATTGTCTGTTAAAGCGACGCAGTGCCGAATCGCAAAAACACCTTGGGTCATTTACCAGCGTATTGGTCCGGGTCTTAAGTGGTTAATGGTTTCTTCTCCGCTTTTTATGCAGTTTCAAGCATGTGACAGTAATCAAAGGGACAATGAAATCTCCACCCCCCTAATCACACACTAAGGCTAATTACTAATTAGTGTCCAGACATTTCGGCACCGACCTTGACGAGACACATTCATGACATCAAAACAAAATACTATCACACAATGATTTGACCTCAGTCCACCCACATCTTTAGACAGACGTACTGTCTACGGCAGAAAGGTCTTAACACCTGGGCATCACTCAGTGTTATCACACAATGAAAAGGTCTTGGAGCAGACCTGAATTAACACCTTTACACAATGGACAATGAAATGTCTAGAAGTAGATGCAATTGACACCTTTCAAAAGAATGTTTTGCCACATTAAATAACCAACAACTTGTGATATCTCAAGACATCCTGCAAACATGAATTATTAATGTCCCATCTCATGTAATACATGAATTATGGTTCACTAGCCACCCCATGCCCAAGAGTTATCAGTGACGCTGACACAGGAGTATCCCCCATCCTTCCAAAGTCTCTGGTTGTCACGGGTCAATCCGTTACACCTGCCTTTACACACATGAACTTTAATGGCATTAATGGCAATGGCTTTCTTAGTCCGTAGCGTTCAATATTGAGTTGGCCCACTCTTTGCAAATATAACACCTTTGACTATTCTGGGAAGGCTGTCCACAGGGTTTAGGAGTGTGTCTATGGGAATGTTTGACCATTCTTCCAGAAAAGCATTTGTGAGGTCAGGCACTAATGTTGGACGAGAAAGCCTGGCTCGCAGTCTCCCCTCTAATTCATCCCAAAGGTGTTCTATTGGGTTGAGGATTCTGTGCAGGCTAGTCAAGTTTTGGTGGCCAGAGGATCAAGTGCTCGCTATGTGAACACATAATCACAAATGTAAACAAAATTGTTGCAATTGAATGCCATTCATAACAACTCTGCTTCCTATACAAGTGAGATGTGATTGGCACACAGCTATCACATGGTACCTGGGCCAATCACAGCACCCTGTATCATGTGATTAGCTGTAGCCAATCACAAATCACTATCTCATAGTTGTTATGAATGTACATTGCTGTTTTGATGAGCATCATTGTAACAACAATCAAAGTGTAAAAGCAAAAAACAAATCCCTGAGCGTAGTAGAGTGCTATTACGGTGACACCAAACTACTTGGATAAAAAATGTAAAAAAAAAGATTTTTGAATTTGTTTTTTTCCCTGATCACTGCCACACAAGTCATATAATGACGCTCTACTGCGCTGGTGACAGTATGTAAAACAATATTGTGAAGAAAAAACACACTTTATTTAACTACTTAATTTCCGCAAAATATGTGATAAAAATTACAACTTCAAAAAACTTGCTATGCCTCTTACTAAATGCCTCAGATTGTCTACTTTATAAAAAGGGGTCTAAAGAGGTCATGGCATTTTAAGGGCCTAAAGAAATGTGATCAGCCGTCAGTATGTCAGGATTGATCAATTTTCAAATATATATACCAAAGTTTGTAGATGCTATAACTTTCCTACAAACCAATTAATATACACTTATTGGGATGTTTTTTGTACCAATGACAATGTAGCAGATCTAAATTTATAAAGATTTTTTTTATTTATTTTTTTATAAAAGAGAAGAAGCTATTGTTTTTTTTTTTTTTTTTTTTTTCTGTCTTCTTTCATTTATATAATAAAAAACAGTGGTGATTAAATACCACCAAAAGAAAAAAATTGTGTGAAAAAAATAATATAAATTCCATTTGCATACAGTGCAGCGCAGTGCTGAATAGCAAACAAATGACCTGGTCATGTAGGGGGTAAAATCTTATGGAGCATAAGTGGTTAAAGCAACCTTTATAAGGAAATCTAAATTGCTTTTGGTACCACGTAGCGGGTATTTTGAGGTGCCCACACATTAATAATTATAACAAATAATAATATAATTATAATAAAAATTATTCAATAATGTAATCAAATCAAAATCACTGAAATTTGCTCAGTTGCAGAATTGTCGCTGTCATAATTTTTTGTTTTTTTATGACGAATTTCCCCACAAATCGCTATCGCTCAATTCTGCAAGTGATTCTAATTTATTATCGCTGTTTTTTAGCTGCTCTAAAACAATTTTTGACATAAAGGGACACTTTTGGTTGCTATGGACAATCTACAGTTTGCAGGGAGAAAGAACACTTTTTATTATATAAAAGAACATGTAGTGCACTGGACAGACCACTAGGGACAAGGGGGTGTGTATTTTTTACATACAGTACTGTAATCTATAAGATTACAGTATACTGTATGTAATGTGTTTGTTTACATTTTTGAATATTGCGCCGTTCTCCGCCCCTGTGCGTCGTAACGTCGCAGGGAACGGAGATCGGCGGCACACGGGGACACTGTGTGAATCGAGCGAGCACCCGCTCGCTCGCACAGCTTGGATGCATCGCTGGATCCAGGAACAAGGTAAGTAAACCAAGCCTGTGGATGATGCGAGGCAAGCCTGAGTCTGACTCGGGGTTGCCGATCGCAGCACAGAAATCTAACCCCGAGTCAGACTCGGGAAT
Organism: Rana kukunoris; assembly: GCA_029574335.1. NCBI lineage: Eukaryota > Metazoa > Chordata > Amphibia > Anura > Ranidae > Rana > Rana kukunoris. The sequence continues at coordinate 112,934,566 of CM056059.1, read as the reverse complement.
ACCGCCAGGGGGGTTAAGAGAGGTATGGACTCCAGAGACAGAGATATCATTTTGCCCCCCTGTAAAAATCATTCGTAAGACCTCATCTGGAATATGCAGTTCAGTTTTGGGCCCCAGTTCTCAAAAAGGATATCGGAGAACCGGAGAAAGTGCAGAGAAGGGCAACCAAACTGATAAGAGGCATATAGGAGCTCAGCTATGAGGAAAGATTAGAGGAACTGAATCTATTCACTCTTGAGAAGAGGAGAATAAGGGGAGATATGATCAACATGTACAAATATATAAGAGGTCCATATAGTGAACTTGGTGTTGAGCCTCTTCACTTTACGGTCATTACAGTGTACAAGGGGGCACTCTTTACGTCTAGAGGAAAAAACTATTTATCAACAAATACGGAAAAGTTTCGTCACAGTAAGGCCGCGTACACACGATGTCCGATTAAACTTGTCCGACGGACCGTTTTCATCGGACCACGCTGAAGTGGTCTGTTGGTCTGATGTGCGTACACACCATCGGACCAAAATCCCATCGGACCAGAACGCGGTGACGTAGAACATAACGACAAGATGAAAAAACAAAGTTCAATGCTTCCAAGCATGCGTCGACTTGATTCTGAGCATGCGCAGGTTTTTGGTCCGATGATTTTGTGTACTAACCATCGAACCTGTCCGACAAACAGGTTTCCACCGGACAGGTTTTAACCACTTGCTTACTGGGCACATAAACCCCCTTCGTGCCCAGGCGAAATTTCAGCTTCCGGCACTGCGTCGCTTTAACTGACAATTGCGCGGTAGTGCGACGTGGCACCCAAACAAAATTGGCGTCCCTTTTTTCCCCACAAATAGAGCTTTCTTTTGGTGGTATTTGATCACCCGTGCGGTTTTTATTTTTTGCGTTATAATGAAAAAAAGAGCGACAATTTAAAAATATATATTTTAATTTTTACTTGTTGCTATAATAAATATCCCGTTTTTTTTTTTTTTATATATTTTTTTTTCTCAGTTAAGGCCGATACGTATTCTTCTACGTATTTTTGTAAAAAAAAAAAAAAAATCACAATAAGTGACTGCTTTGCGCAAAAGTTATAGCACCTACAAAATAGGGGACATAATTATGATTTTTTTTTTTATATTTTTTTTTTACTAGTAATGGCGGCGATCTGCGATTTTTATTGGGACTGCGATATTGCGACGGACACATCGGACACTTTTGACACATTTTTGGCGCCATTCACATTTATACAGCGACCAGTGCTATAAAAATGCACTAATTACTGTATAAATGTGACTGGCATTGAAGGGGTTAACACTAGGGGGTGAGGAAGGGGTTAAATGTATTGCCTGGGTGTGTTCTAACTGTATGGGGGGAGGGGGGTGACTGGGGGAGGTGACCGATGCTGTCTCCCTATGTACAAGAGAAACAGCATCTGTCACCTCACTGACAGGACGTGAAGCTCTGTGTTTACACTCAGAGCTCCACGTCCCTGCTGTCTCACCGACGATCGCGTGTACCTGACGGACATCGCGGCCGCCGGGTACACGCATCGGATCCTCGGTGATGCGTCGGGACTGTTTTTCCCCGCCGCGCGCCACCCTGTGGCGCGCGCGGAATTACAAGCAAATGACGTCCAAAGACGTGACCCCGGCGCCTCAGGTCCGCGCTGTTCACGTCTTTGGACGTAAAGCAGTATTGAAGTGGTTAAAGTATGTTTTGAAACTTTGGTCCGCTGGAAAACGGTACAATAGGCCGTACACACGATCGAACATGTCTGCTGAAACTGGTCTGCGGACCAGTTTCAGCAGACACGTTCGATCGTGTGTACGCGGCCTAAGAGCTGTGAAAATGTGGAACAGACTCCCTCCAGAGGTGGTTCTGGCCAGCTCAGTAGAGTGCAGGGGCAGACTGACCATTGAGGCAACCGGGCACTGCCCGAGGGCCCCATGCCACTAGGGGGCCCCATTAGGGTTGCCAGGCTCAGTAAAAACCAGGGACAGTATGTAAAAATCTGTGTTTTTTTTACATCTGTCCCTGATATGTCCGAAACCGACATGCTTTTGATGTGAAAATCCCGAGATTTTAGCTGCCCCGCCTTTGCACTGCCCGGTGGCCATCTGTAAGCCGGGGGGTCCCATAATCTTCTATTGCCCAGGGGCCCCATGAGTTGTCAGTCCGCCCCTGGTAGAGTGCTTTAAGAAAGGCCTGGATACTTTCCTAAATGTACATAATATAACTGAGTACTAACATTTATAGGTAAAGTTGATCCGGGGAATATCCAATTGCCTCTCGGGGGATCAGGAAGGAATTTTTGTCCCTGCTGTAGCAAAATGGATCATCGCTCTGCTGGGGTTTTTTGCCTTCCTCTGGATCAACTGTGGTGAAGGATTGTGTATATGGGATTGTATTTATTTTTTCTTTTTTGGTTGAATTAGATGGACGTGTCTTTTTTCAACCTGACTATGTATACTGACAGGTGGCCCTTCTAGTGACTTCACAATGTATATGAAATATTATTATGAAATTAGGATTAAACCGCAAATCACATAAAAATGATTAAAACATAGGAGACAAACACACATTACCAAGTCAAAAAAGAATGCTTACATAAGACATGACAATTTTCTTTTAAAAGTCACGAAAACCTTTCCACATTGACTGAGTGCTCCCTGCTTTATCACCGTGTTTACCCAGAATATCTTTTCTCAATATGGAGTTGATTAATGGAGCGCTGCCTTGAGAGATTTATTTCTTCTGACTTTAGCGATTAATTGAATGATTAAAAGGGTTACAAATGACTTGTGGACTTACGGAGGGATTTGTTTAGCCCGTATTCCCTAATCATTCTTCAGTAATTTGCATATTGCTAAATTGCTACAACAAAGTAAATATTCAATTTGCATAGGAAATAGCTTAACACTAATCTGAAATTGAGTTGCACCTTTAAGGCCGCGTACACACGATCAAATCTGTCTGCTGGAAACGGTCTGCCAGACCGTTTCAGCAGACAGATTCGATCGTGTGTACGGGCGGACAGACAGATTTGGCCAGCCGACAGATTTTAAAACATGCTTTAAAATCTGTCTGCTGGGAATCCGCCCGCCCGACATGTCAGCTGGTTAGTACGCTAACCAGCAGACATATCGGCTCGCACATGCGTCAAATGGATTAGACGCATGCGCGGAAGTGTTTTACTTCCTGGTGCGGTGACGTGGCGGCATCAACGTCACCGCCACGTCACCGCGCTGTCTGCCGGCGGGGATTTTGGTTTGATCGTGTGTACACGATCAAACCAATACATCCCCAGCAGACAAATCTGTTCAAATCGGTCTGCCAGATCGATTTGAACAGATGTATTTGGTCGTGTGTACGTGGCCTCAGTCTGCAACATATAGCAGAACAGTATGACTTGCTGAAGAGGAAGGGTGGCTACTTTAGAGTCTGTCAATTGCATGATCATGCTGTGTTATATTTATATAATGTTTTTGTTTATGTTTTCTTTTTGTAACAATAGGTTTTTTTTGGATTTACATATAGTTGAAAAAAGACCAAGTTCAATCCCAAAAAAAATAATGCAATCCCATATACACAAACCTACGCACACACAGTTGATCCAGAGGAAGGAGGAAGTGGGACAGGAAGTCCCACTAAAAAGAAGGTACCCACTCCCCCCAAAAGAGAATGAAGAATGGAGTCACCAGACATGTGCATTCGTTTTCGTCCGAATGCAATTTTCATCCGAATTTCAGGTATTTTCGTTATCGTTTTAACAGATAAAAACGAACGCACAGAATACTAAAACCAAAAGATCCGACATAAACAAATGCTTTATATTCGTTTTCATGGTCGAATGTTACAGTAAAAATAAAAAAACTATTCAGCGCTGGAAAAAATCAATAATAAACAAAATATGCAAGCCAGCACTAAGGATAAATTCAAATAAAAGTTCCCAAATTACATGTGTAATAAAACAGTGCAGGGCAAAACAATATGTTACAATAAATTACAAAAAGTCCATGAGTGATCATAGAAAAGGAATAAATCAAAAATGGATGCATCATAAAAATATTAAGAAGTCCATCAGTGATAGGGTGAACGAGAAATCCAAATGAAATTTCAACAAAATGGTGCAGATTCCAGACTAGTGACCATAGAAAGAGATCCTTCACCAGAGAAGAACAGGTGGCCTCTCACCTCAGTAATTCGACCCAAGGAGTCACACAGCATGATAAGTAATCAGGAATCCAGATATATGGCAAACAGCAGCTCATGGACAACTCCGGATGTCAATCATAGACTCAGCATGTGTGGACATATAAAAGAAAGGAGAGATCTAATGCTCTCAGTAGCAACAAGTGTGTATTTTTAAAAAACAGTAGAGAAACACTCACATCATTATGCACTCATAACCTCAGTGCAGGTACACAGGCAGGTGATACAACAAGCGTGTGCAGCTCAGAAAGATTGCGGTGATTGCGGGTGACGTCAGCACATAGCTCCTCTCCCTCGAACGTTACATCCCATGGGCGGGACTTCATCAGCGTTGGGCATGGAGATAGTGAAGACAACCCGCAGATACAAGCCTATATACCATGCAGGGGCGTTGTTATGGCAACCGCCAGAAACAATCAGGCTAATCAACAGAACAGCCTTGTGAAGCAACCCACATAATAAGCTTAATATTAACCAGTGCGCAAGGGCCACAGCAAACCGGGCTCTATGGCAGTGAGGGAAAGTTGTTCCGTCGGGAGTCCATCTAAGGAGAGCCAAGAGAGACTGGCAATCCAATAGGGTCTCGACAATCCAATAGGGTCTCGACAATCCACCAGGGATCAAGGGAACCAATTACTGAAAGGCTTGGTCACCTGTCAGTCGGTAACCTGCAAGCTAGCTGAAGGAGATCCAGGCCAAAGTCTACCAAGGAGGATTACCTCTGCTACCTAAATCCTAAGGAGGGTCTGGGCAGTTCCAAATGATTCTCTGGCTGCCAGGTCAGTGAGAGAGCACTGTCCAGGTACTCTACCCACTCCAGCTGGAGTGGCGAAGAAGCCTAAGGCCGCGTACACACGATCAAATCTATCTGCTGGAAAACGGTCGGCCCGACCGTCCCAGCAGACAGATTTGATCGTGTGTACGGGCGAGCCGACGGATTTGGCCAGCCGACAGATTTCAAAGCATACTTTGAACTCTGTCGGTTTGGAACCCGTCCGCCCGACATGTCTGCTGGTTAGTACGCTAACCAGCAGACATGTCTTCTCGCACACGCGTCGAATGGTTTCGATGCATGCGCGGAAGTGTTTTACTTCCCGGTGCGGTAATGTAGCGGCGTCAACGTCACCGCCACGTCACCGCCACCGGCCACCGGCGGGGATTTTGGTTTGATCGTGTGTACACGATCAAACCAATAATACGTCCCCAGCAGACAGATTTGTTCAAATCGGTCTGTCCGACCGATTTGAACAAATGTGTCTGCTCGTGTGTATAAGGCCTAAGTGTTGTTGGAAGCAGAACTGTTTCCCTATTGCTACGCCTGAGTCTGCTATTTCTCCTTTTACTTCAACTCTTCTATCACCACAAGTTTTATTGTGTTTACCCGGCTGGGTAATAAGGAGCACAGAAAAAGACACCTGTCGTGGACATTACGTTACTAATACATTCACCATACACCCCTAGACGGCAGAGGAGCCATGAGGTAACATGCCACCCAAAACAAACCAGCAGCTCCTTCGGGGGTAGTGCTACAGGTATATTGGGAAAGAAAGTATTTTGTGAGTGGGACAATTACGTTTGGCAGTTTTTTGCATTTTTGAGTTTGTTTACGTTTATATGGAAAACACAATAAAGTGTTTTGGGAGAGTTGCATGCCATTCTCCATGTGATTACACCCTTCCTGGTGATTTATACTCATGTGTACAGTTTTCACAGTATACGTCTGGAGTATACTTATGCTTGTTTCTTGGCTTGTTCCACTGACTATGCTGTATGTATTGTCATCAATTTATATTTGCTTGTTACACAAATTGTATGCCTTGGTATGTACTCCCTTTACCAATAAATAAAAATTAACAAAAAAATAAAATAAAAGGTATTAGGGTTAGTTTACTAAATGCAAATAGGTTGTTCATTTTGCAGAGGATGTTGTACTTTGCAAGGGAACTTGCCCCAGAGCTTAGTGAATGAGGTGAAGCTCTTCTGATTTCCATCATCCAATCAAGTGCAAGCAAAAATGTTGTTCTTTTATAATATTTCCCTGCACATGATTGGGTATGCTATGCAAACTTAAACCTTCACTAAGCTTTTGGGCAAATTCTCTTGCAAAGTGAACAGCCTATTTCCCTTAAGTATATTAACTCCATTGCATCATCTGAATTCTCCATTTCCCACAAAATTAAAGTTGTTCTAAAGCTTCAAGGTTTTGTACCTTAATGCATCAAAGTAAAAAACCTTCTGTGCTGCAGAAACCCCCCAGCATGCCCCCCCCCCCATTCTTACCTGAGCCCAATCTGATCAAGCAACGTGCATGAGAGCATTGGCTCTCCCTGTTGTCTTTTTCCTCATTGGGCATATTGATAGCAGTGGCAGTCATTGGTTCTCACTGATGTCAATAAAATTAACGAGGAGCGGGGGGGTTGGGCAGAGTCACCCGCTCTGTGTCAAAAGATGCATACTGGGTGGCTTGGAATCGGGCACGTGGCTAATGGCTTTTCATGGGGGCACTTGCTGAAGAGGAGGGCCTGGAGCGCCAGCAGGGGACCCCAGAAAAGGGTTTGAGGTTGCTTTGTAAAAAAAAAAAAAAATTACTTAGGCCCTGGACCATTTGGCTGTCCAAAGTTTAGAGCACTTTTTGCGATACAGCACTGCATCACTTTAACTGACAATTGCGTGGTCGTGCGACGTGGCTCCCAAACAAAATTGATGTCCATTTTTTCTCACAAATAGAGATTTCTTTTGGTGGTATTTGATCACCTCTGTGGTTTTTATTTTTTGGGCTATAAACAAAAATAGAGTGATATTTTGTACCTTTTGCTATAATAAATATACCCAATTTCTTCTCATTTTAGGCCGATACGTATTCTTCTACATATTTTTGGTAAATAAGTGTATATTGATTGCTTTGCGCAAAAGTTATAGCGTCTACATAATAGTGGGTAGTTTTATGGAATTTTTATTATAATTTGTGTTTACTTGTTATAGCGGCAATCTGCGATTCTTTTCATGACTGCGACATTATGGCGGACACATTGGACACTTTTGACACTATTTTGGGACCATCCACATTTATACACAGATCAGTGCTATAAAAATGAACTTGTTACTGTGTAAATGTGACTGGCAGTGAAGGGGCTAACCACTAGGGGGCAGGAAGGGGTTAAGTGTGTCCTAGGGAGTGATTCTAACTGTTAGGGGGCGTGACTACGAGTGGCAAGTCGCTGATCGCTGCTCACGATGAGAGGGAGCAGACGATCAGTGACATCTCACCAGGCAGATCAGGGAGATACCTTGTTTACAAAGGATCTCTGCTGTTCTGTGACCCGTTCTGTGATTGCAGGTCCCGCGGGCACGGTCACGGCGCGCACGCACATGCACGCTAGGGGGTGGGTTTAAAGCAACGTATATATACATTGCTTTGCCTGCCGTGCCATTCTGTCGATGTATATCTACGTAAGGCAAGCAGTTAATAGGAGATTCTTGGGAAAGATTTTTTTTTTGAGAAAACGAAATTCACATTTGCGGTAATGTGCTGCAAAATGCGAATTTTACGGCAATTAATACAGAGCACAGTAATGCACAGCGCTCGTTGAGGCATACTGCAGGGATAAATGCATTTAGGTGCATTGGTCCATGTCTTTGTTGCCGTTGCGGTCCATTTTATTATTTTTATTGGTTGCTTAGTGGTGCTCTTTAAATTTCACTGCTAAAATATTATCGAATAGGATATTATTGAAAAGATGTGAATTCAATTGCGATAATATACAACTTCTAACCTTGATAATGCGCATTTAATGAATTCCCCCCTAATGATACAGTCACAAATGAAGAGTCATTTTTAAACATCAAGTCCAAACACGTATTTACGTTGCGTGGCAGACTAGATTAGGAGACTCGATAATTGTGGTGGCTGCAGCCTTATTACTGGAGAAAAGAGGATTTCTTTCATTAGGACAATTTGAGCAGAGACTGCTTGAGGTGACTCATGTAGGTGGTGAATTGATATTGCTGCCAGTTCGGTGTCAGAGGAACGGATAATCCAACTCAGCAAGTTCTGTTATTGTTCAGTTAATGACTTGGGACCCAATGTTCCTTATTTCACGTCCTTATCAAACGTTTGTGTTCCAGATATAACAAGTACTTCTTTTTATTTATTGTCACTGTTCTGGGCTTCTTTTTTTTTTTTTTTTACAGTTGTACTCTGTATTTTCTATATAATAGGTAGAAAAATTCTTATTACTGAAAAGTAGTAGTAATCTTGACAGCTTCTGTCTTTAAAAAATATTGAACTTGGTCTTGTCAGGCTACTAATAACGGGCTATACATGTTAAAACAAATATTTTGGTAAAACAATTTTTACATGGTTACATTGGCTTAGCATAGTCTAGGGGTTTCCAAACAGGCCAGTTTACTATCCCTCTGAGGGGCCGGACTGTATCCTTTGGGAGGAGAAAGATCCCGACGTCAGTGCCCCATCGTTGGTGTCATTGGAGCTAATTGTTGGTGTCATTGGGAGTAATTGTGCCCTCTTCTTTGTGTCATTGGGCCCAATTGTTTGTGTCATTGGGAGGAAATATGCTCCATCATTGGCAGGGCCATCTTAATGGAAGGGCACTCTTGGGCACTGCCCAGGGGCCCCAGGTACATGGAGGGGGGGCATAATAATCTTGCATTACATCATCCTTGCCAATTGTGTCATTGGAGCTAATTGTTGGTGTCATTGGGAGTAATTGTGCCCTCTTCTTTGTGTCATTGGGCTCAATTGTTTGTGTCATTGGGAGGAAATATGCCCCATCGTTGGCAGGGCCATTTTAATGGAGGGGCACTCCTGGGTACTGCCCAGGGGCCCCAGGTACATGGGAGGCCCCATAATAATCTTGCATTACATCATACTTGCCAATTGATTTTCTGGAACAGTCATGCATTTTACTAAACTGTCTCGATATGGTCGTGTCCAGGTAAGCGTCCCCGAACTTATATTGTGCCCTCCTGATCCCAGTATTGTGCCCTCCTGATCCCCCTCCTTTACTGTGCCATTCTGCACTCCCCCTTCACTGTGCCCTTTGTGTTGAATAGTCTTTGATTTATGCAATGCTTTCCTTTTGTAAAATCGATTTTTATTGAAAGTACTAATGAATATGGGCCAGATTTAGGTAGAGTTAGGCTGGCGGATCAATGGATCCGCCAGCCTAACTGTCACTTTAAGCCGGCGTTTTTGTTTTCTGTAACCAGAAAACAAACGCCGGGTTGGAGTTCCGATGCGATCGGCGCAATTGAATTTCGCCATCGCATCGTTACTTCAACTTAAAAATGGCGCCGGGGGCGTTCCCGCTGATTAACGCTGAAAAAATATGTTAATCAGTGGGAGTCGGAAATTCACGATCTTTTTCGGGCGCGACGCAGTGACTTTACGACGTTTCCGGAAGCGATACGTGATGTAAAGATAAAGCAGCCCCCTAGTGGAGTATCCTATGTTAAGTATAGGCGTCGTCATCGCGTCGAAAAAAAAAAAAAAACCCTCGTTTGCGTAAAACTTTCATGAATGGGGATGTGACGTCATTGACGTTCACTCACAGAACTTGGAGCATGCGCACTGGGATGCATTGACACTCGACGCATGCGCAGTACGTTCGCCGCGGGATCGCGCTTAGTTTTAATAATACACGCCCCGTACCCGCCCAATTTGAATTCCGCCGGCTCATTTGCAATGCGCTGCCGCAACTTTAGGAGCAAGTGCTTCATGAATAACAGCACTTGCTCCTAAAATTTCGGCAGAGTAACGTAAATGAGAAGCGTTACTCCAGAGCAAATATGCTCTCATCTACCTGAATCTGGCCCTATATGTTTAACTCTAACAACTATGTATACTTTATTTCTTGAAAGTAGATATGTAAATTGGGGAAAGCTGGGGGCCCCAGTGCATTACTTTGCCCAGGGGACCATGATGCTATTAAGATGGCCCTGATCATTGGTGTCATTGGGCCAAACTGTTGGTGTCATTGGGAGGAGTTGTGCCCTATCATTGGTGTCATTGGACCCAATTGTTGGTGTCATTGGGAGTAATTGTGCCCTCTTTGTGTCATTGGGCCCAATTGTTTGTGTCATTGGGAGAAATTATGCACCATAATTGGTGTCATTGGGAGGAGTTGTGCCCCATCATTTGTGTCATTGGGCCCAATTGTTGGTGTCATTAAGAGGAGTTGTTCCCCTTCAGTGGTCTCAGTGTGGAAAATATGCCCCATTGTTGGTATCAGTGGTTGAAATAGTGCCCCAGGTGCCGGATAAAAGCAAACAAAAGGCCACATCTGGCAGTTTGGAGACAACTGGCATAGTCCAATGTAGGCACAAGTACACCCCACTTTTAAGTACACAATGGGGTTGATTTACTAAAGCTGGAAAGCGCAAAATCAGGCTCACTTCTGCATAAAAACCAATGAGCTTCCAGGTTGTATTACCAAAGCTTAATCGAACAAGCTGGGGTTAGAAGCTCATTGGTTTCTATGCAGAAGTGAGCCTGTTTTTACGCTTTCCACCTTTAGTAGATAAACCCCATTGTGTTCTTAAAAGTGGGGTATGCCTGTACAGTATGTATGTGTCATACCTATAGGCTCCCTCTGGAAGCTGAAAATCTGTGTAGTAGGCACCACCCTACGGTTTACTAAACACAGGAGGTTGCTCATTTAGCAAAGGTGCCATTCAGAGAACCCTTCACATTTTCTCAATAAGAGCAAAGTGTTCTTCGATTGGACAAGGTGAAAATAATGACATTACCGCCCCACCTCTCCACCCTATCCAATCATAGAACACTTTGCATTCATAGAGAAAATGCAAAGAGTTCCCTGAATGATGCCTGTGCCAAGCAGGTGACCTCTAATGTTCGCAATGTGGCAGGGCAGACACTTGGCATGGGACCTGAAAGCTAGTGGAGATCACTTGTGTAGCGGTCAGGGGCGGCCTGTCCATTAAGGGCGCACACCCCCCACCTGTCCATGAGTCTGGCCCCTTTCAGGACACCGGCCCTTGGATTCTAATGGGGGGGGGCTTTTTTTTAAGAGAGCCAGAGTATCTAATAGGCTTCAATATAGGGTGAGCTTGGGTCGCAGAGAATGTGCTCTAAGCCCACCCAGGTGTGTTAAAACAGTGATTCATGATTCGTGGGAAGCAGGGCACAAGAACTGTTCTAGGAGGGGAATTTTTGTGGGTGGTGGTAGTGAGTGGTTATTTGTGCTAGGAGGGGGGATTTGGGGCATTTGTGCTAGAAGAGGTAACATGTTAGAGGGGAGAGGGGGGTTGTGCTAGAAAGGAGGATGGGGTAAATTGTGCTGGGAGGGTTAGAGTGTGAGGGAGAAGATGTGTACTCAGAGAGGAAATTTGTGGGATTTGAAGGGTAGATTTGTTGGAGGGGGCATTTGAGCTGGGGGGATTTCAACAGTGGCACAGATTTGTACTGGAAAGAGGAGGGATTTATACTTATGCCGCGTACACACGATCGGTTTGTCTGATGAAAACAGTCTGATCGACCGTTTTCATCAGACAAACGGATTGTGTGTGGGCCCCATCGTTTTTTTATCCATCGGTTAAAAAACTAGGAACTTGTTTTAAAATTATCTGATGGTAAAAAAACGATAGAAAAAAAACGATCGTCTGTGGGCACGTCCATCGGTTAAAAATCCACGCATGCTCAGAATAAAGTCGATGCATGCTTGGAAGCATTGAACTTCATTTTTCTCAGCATGTCGTTGTGTTTTACGTCACAGCGCTCTGACACAAAGTCAACTTCATCGGATATCTGATGAAAAAATCCATCAGTCTGTTTTCATTGGATAAACCGATCGTGAGTCAGGGCAGCCATCAGGGGGGTACAGGCAGTACACCTGTAAGGGGCCCGGAGGTCCCCAGGGGCCCGGATGGCAACCCACTTTAAAAAAAAAAATATATATATATATATATTTTTTTTTTTAGGGGTCTGAAGGTCACCATGGCCTCAGATGGCACCCCCCCCCCCTTTTTTTTAATATATATATATATATATATATATATATATATATATATTTTTTTTTTTTTTTTTTATTATTTTTTATTAAAGGGCCCCAGGGGCCCAGAGAACCCCGGGGCCCCAGATGACAACCCCCTTTTTTTCATATTTTTTTTACAAAAAAAATGTATATATATATATATATATATATATTATTAAAGGGCCCAGAGGTCCCCAGGGCCCCAGATGGCGACCCCCCTTTTTTTTATAAAAATATGAATTTTTTCTTTATTATTTTAATTATTTTTTTTTAAATATATATGTATATATTTTTTTATTATTAAAGGGCTCATGTGGCAAACCCCCCCCCTTTTTTTATAAATGTTTATTTTTGTTTATATATATTTTTTTTATTTTTTATTTTTATTAAAAGGCCCTGGATGGCAGCCCCTTTTTTTAAAAAATGTTTATTTATATTAATATTTTTATTTTTTTATTAAAGGGCCCAGAGGTTTATTTTTTTTATTTTTATTAAAGGGCCAAGAGGTCCCCAGGGCCCCAGATGGCAACACCCTTTTTAAAAAAATATATATATATTTTTTTAATATATTTTTTATTTCTTTTTTTCTTTTTATTAAGGGGCCCAGAGGTCCGCAGGGCCCCCGGATGGCTACCCCTCTTTCAATTTGCGGCAGCCCCCCCGCTTCTAACTTGCCTGAAGCTGTGTACGGGGCCCCATAATTCCTGACGGTGGCCCTGCTTAGAGTAAAAGCAAGCAATTTTAGTGCTCAGTTTTTTTTTGGAGGGGGGGGGGGGTTTGCTGATACATATTGCGCATACACCTGGGGGGGGGGGGTGTTTCCAACACCTTGATGAATCTATGCCATGAAGAATGAAGGCAGCTCTGAAGGCAAAAGGGGGTCCAACCCGGTGCTAGCAAGGTGTACCTAATAAAGTGGCCAGGAGTGCATAATAATTCTGATTCCTTTTTAAGCATTTCCCTGCAGTTAGAAAAACTTTTCAAAATCCAGAAAAAGGTTGAACATAATTAATAGTTCTGTTCCACTTTCCTGAATACTTTTAAGCTTCTTCTAAATTGTGTTATTTACTGTGCAGTTTGAAGCTGTCGGAAAATAAACAGCCTTTGCCCCATAAATTCTTTAGTAAAACTTCTCTCAGGCTCTGGGTACATTGCGCTATCGTCAGATCTCGCTGTATCATCAGTCACTGTCATCTGTGACGGAAGCCAGTTTTAATGAGCGTAGCGCAATAATCACCTTATTGCAGTGTTAAAGCCAAACGACACTTATAATTTGGGTTCACGGCTAAACATTAAAACCAGTGAAGCGTGTGCTTACCAAATGGCAGACAAAGGAAGACTTCTCTACGCCTTGTTCTGTCTAAATCAGCTGACCGTCGCAGAAAAAGTTTTGAAAAACGTTCCCAAAAGTAAAAAACTGTAATCAATCGTGTGGCTTAAAGGGACACTAAAGTAAAACATTTTTTTTTTTAAATAACAAAGATGTCATACTTACCTCCACTGTGCGGCTCGTTTTGCACACAGTGGTCCCGATCCACGTCTTCTGGATCCCTCGGCGGCTGTCATGGCTCCCCCTCCGAAAGAGCTTTCCACCTTCATGCGAGAGAGCTTGCATGGTGGAAAGCTCTTGCGGGCATGCTCCCGTAATACAGCGGTGGCCATAGCCACCAACTGTATCACTTGGCCCCGCCCCGGCACGACTTGTCATTGGATGTGATTGACAGCAGAGCCAGCCCTCTCACCAGTCCCTGGGATGCTGCGGTGACCTCTCGCTGTAGAAGGGGGGCACCCTCAGTCACTTCCCAAAAGCTTACAGTGATTATCGTGGGAGACAGAGGGTAAATGGATGTGTGGTGCTGGGTTTCCCCTCGGATGTCCTCACTTCCAGTCTAAAGCCTCATACACACGATCGGACATCAAACAAACTTTTCCTTGGATTTTTGTCCAAAGGGAGTTGTGCAGTCACACCCATAACATACACACGATTGGACTTTTCTGCACATTTTTCTAAAACGTTCCCAACATCACGTGTTTTTTTGCTATTTTCTGCTCTTTAGCGCCACCCTTTGGTTAACTTTTGCTATTGTTGGTTGATTTTAACATTGGTTTTGAGCATGCGTATTTGCACTTTGTACAAAAGTCTGATGGCTTGCTGTACACACGGTCGGACTAGGCACCATCAGACTTTTATTGCCGAAAAGTTTGTCCATTTGCAGAGCGAACTTTTTGTCTGATGAAACCCAAAAAGTTTGTCCGATGGAGCATACACACGGTCGGACTAATTTGAAAACTTTCTGATTTGAAAGTTTGTTGGCAGAAAGTCCGACCATGTGTACGGGCCTTTAGGCTCGGATCTCTACTGGTATGGTCCAGACGGGTACTCTGTCTAGATATCCAGACCGATGTATTCTTTCTCTAACTACCTTGGTGCCAAGAGAAAGAACTTTCCTGGGCAGTAGGGAATACCCAATGGCATGGACGGGTGACCCCGCCCCCTCTTACACGTCATGGGGGTTTCGTGTGGAGTGGAAGTGATAAACTAGCTATAAGTCTGTGTATAATTAATTAGACAATGAAATCTGTTGCTACATGGATAGCATTCATCAACTGGCATTCATCAAGTCTACGCACATCTATTTATTACGCAAATTTTAACTTTAGATTTCTCCGGTTTATATTTTATTATGTTTATTGATCTTTAGCATTTATATTAAATTAGCTAGAAAGGAATATTAGGTGCTTAGAAAGTCAGTTTTGATTTCTTTGAAATCACATAATAAAAATGTATTTTGCAGATATTTGAACTAATCAGACCCGACAAGAGGGTAGTTCAATGCCTGCTCACTAACAGCTGTGATTATTAATTGTGGTTTTATAACGAATCAAAGTCTTCACTTAAAAGGAAGACCGGTATGAATTTCTTATTTTGCATTTGTGTAACAAATGTCTAAAAACGCCAAAGGAAAAATGTTTCCTGTCTTCAGAGGGAACCTGCTGGGGTGGCTTATACTTAGCAGTAGGGATGAGCTTTGTATTTGAGTCAAACTCATGTTGACTCGAACATCGTATGTTCAATCGTTCCTTCGAATTATGAACGTTTTGGCCTGTTCGCGCCAAATTAGAGTTACGTTTCACAGCCCATAATTCACTGCGGCATCGCAGTGCATTGCTGGCTGATGATTAGCCAAGTATGCACTATGACCCACATGCTTGGCCAATCACAGCTTGCAAAAAACGGAGAGCCATAATTGGCCAAAGCCAGGGTGGCTTTGGCCAATTATGGCTCAGGGGGTTTAGTACACGCCCCACACTATAAAAGGCCGCCTGCAGTCAGCCTTGTGTAGTGTGTTGCGGTGGTGGTTAGAGAGAACAGAGAGAGACAGAGAGAGTGTCAGTTTTTGCAGGTAGATAGAGCAAGCAGGCTAGTCAGTTAAGGTTACAGTGTGTAGAGGACAGGGCCGCTGTTAGGAATCATGGGACCCCGTAAAGCCTACCTGACTGGGCCCCCTCCACACACACACCTGACTGTATTCTATACAATATATTTTCACAAAAAAAATACTTGAAAATAATTTCAAATTATTAATGGACACAAATGCACCCCCGATTCCCCCTCCTAGTACAAATCTCCCCTGCCTGCACAATTCCCCCAATCCCTCATATTATCCCTGAATTCCCTCATCGGCTCCTGAGCCACTCCTCAGCCCAGCACAAATATTCTTTCTTCAATCCCTCTCCTAGCACAACCCCCTCTCAGGGCAGGGGAAGGAGCTCAGCGGCGGCTGGCCAAGTTCATTATCCCTCCATGTCTCTCACCCAGCAGCTAAAAGCTGGCGGGAGGGAGAGGGGGAGAAACCTGGGTGAGAGACACAGAGGGCATTGTTCTCCACCAACCTGTCTGGGCCCCTCTGAGTCCTGGGGACCCCTACAGGAGGGCTGGTGGTCCCCCCCTTTCAGGCCCTGGTAGAGGATATATATGCATCCCATGTGTTGTATATATAGTTATACACTGTATAGTTTAGCTAGATTAGCTCTTCCTAATTTACTGGCAGGCAGGTGATTGTGCTAGCTGCAGTATTCTCACGTGGTGTATGAATGAATGAATGAATGAATGAAAAAAAACTTAAATAGTGCGGCACATGCGAACTAAATCGCCTCTGGGCGCTTGTTGTTCCAGTCTCCTTTGGTATCAAAAGAGATGACTCTTGATCTTTCTCCTGAATGCTAAGTGGTTCTCTTCCAACCGAATACTGGCTCGCAAAGCGTTCCATAGTCTGGGACCCTGGACAGCAAATCTTCTATCTCATTTGGACCTGTAGTTGGCTTTCGGTATCTGGAGTAGATTTTGATTGGTGGATCGCAGAACGCGATTGGGATTATAAGCCTTTATTTTTTCACATAAATAATGGGGAGCATTCCCATGAATACATCTATGCGTTAGACAGAGAGCTTTAAAAGTAATTCTGTCTTTTACTGGTAACCAGTGAAGGGATCTCAGTGAGGGTGAGATTGATTCCCAGGGTTTTTTCCCAGTCACAAGTCTGGCGGCCCTATTTTGAACGACTTGTAGACGAGCGATTTGGTACTTAGGGAGTCCGAGGTAAAGGGCATTTGCATAGTCCAATCTTGAGTTTACAATTGCTCCCATCACGACCGCTATATCTTCTTTGGGAATAAAAGGGATGAGTCTGCGTAGTAGGCGCAGCAGATGGTGAGATCCATTGTCATGTAGGAGTCAAAAATGACCCAGAGACTTTTGACTTTGGCGCTTGGGGGGATGATTTTCCCTAGGATGGGTGGGGGACTCCAAGTTGTTACAGGTAGATTCGTACGTTTGGCGTGAAACAGGAGAAGTTCTGTTTTCGCTCCCTTGAGTTTAAGATAACTCTTTGTCATCCAGTCCTCTATCAGAGAGAGGCATGTCTCTAGATTTAGGTGGTGATCCTTTTTATTGCAAATGCGGAAATACAGTTGCGTATCGTCTGCATATGAGTGATAGAGCAGTTTTTGACTGCTAATGATTTCAAAAAGAGGACGAAGATAAATGTTGAACAACACCGGCGACAGCGGGGATCCTTGAGGGACTTCGCATGAGACCGTGCATTTTTCAGAAGTGAAAGGTCCTAACTTCACTATTTGCGAACGGTTTTCCAAAAAAGAGGAGAACCAAGATAAATCGCCTTCTGCGACTTTGGCTACTTCAGCTAGCCGGGTCAATAAAAGCTTATGGTCTACTGTGTCGAAAGCTGCGCTTAGGTCCAACAGAACCAGAAGACAAGATTCTCCTTCGTCTGCGGCCTCGAGAGCGTCGTCCCATATCTTGAGCAGTGCTGTTTCCGTCCCGAGTCCGGGGCAGAATCCCGATTGAAATGGATCAAGTAGGTTGTGGGTATCTAGATGCTGTTGCAGCTGTTGTACCACTGCTTTCTCCATTACCCTAGAGAGAGCGTTTAGGCCTGTTATGGGGCGGCGGTGGAGTGGATCCTTAGGGTCCAGGGTAGGTTTCTTCAGGATGGGTCTAATTACGCCCTCCTTCAACTGGGAGGGCACTATGCCCTCCACGAAAGATTGGTTAATAAGCTGCGTGATAGGAGGTGCCAGGATGTCGGCGCATTCCTTCAGCAGCTTAGTGGGGATGATATCGTTCGGCGCAGTGCTGTTACGCAGAGTGCCGATGATATTTTTAGTGGCTTGGGTAGAGATGGGTTCCAGCGTGAATTTACCTGGTTGAGGTGAATTACTACAGGTGTTGTGTAAATAATTACGGGGGGGGGGCTACAGGGGGAATTGTTTTGCTGAATGCTTTGCCGGATTCCCTCGATTTTATTGATGAAGTAATCTGACAATTCATTGCAAGATTCTTGTGCGTCGGAATTGGGGGCTTCAAGACATCCTGGATTCATGGTCTGAGTGACCAGCTTGAAGAGTTCGCGGGGGCGATTCAGGGCACTATTGATAGCCTCAGAAAAATTATTTTTCTTGGCTTTGAAAATTTCTTTACGATATGTCCTTGTTATTGCCTTGTAGATGGAAAGATTCTCATCTGATGAGTTTCTTTTCCAGGAGACTTCTGCCCTTCTGCGCTCTTGTTTCAATAACGGCAGTTGGTTGTTGAACCAGCTGGATTTTTTTTTCTGGATGTAGGTATTACATTTTCGGGGCTATTAAGTCAGCTGACTGTAAAAGGGCTGTGTTTCTTCAGCCGTTTGATGCGGCTGAATTGTTTCTATTTTTTCCCTTAACGTGGCTTTGAAGAATTCCGAGTGGAGCTTCTTCTGACATCTAGTCCAGTGTATTATCGCTGGATTTGATGTTTTTTGTTAGGGGGGGGAATTGGGGATAATGAATTTGATTGCATGGTGATCTGTCCATGGCAATGGTTCATTTCCCAAGATTTCTGTTTCCAGATCTTGTCTGAAAATGAGATCGAGTGTGTGACCTGAAGCATGTGTGGGCCCACATACTAGTTGTTGTAGCCCTAGACCTTCCAGGTGGTCAATGCAGGCGTCGGCAACGGGGTCTTGTGGGGAGTTGGCCCAGACGTTGAAATCCCCGAGCAGCAAAAGATGTTTGCTGTTCAGGGTATAGGTGGAGATAAAATCCATCAATGAAGGGAGAAGCTGCGATTTTGGGCCGGGTGGCCTGTAGCAGAGTAGAATCCGGACGGTCTCCTGGGAGTTTACTTGCAGTTGCAGAGTAAGGGTTTCCATGAATGGAAGAGGGTTTTGAAGTACTGGTTTTGTGATCGCAAAATGAGTCTTATGGATCACAGCCAGTCCTCCTCCTCTTTGCCCTATTCTATTTTCCGTTATGATACGATAGCTTTCTGGCACCAATTCTCCTAGAATGGTGTTACAGTCGGCTGTGAGCCAGCTCTCTGTAATAAAGAGGCAGTCTAAATCGTATTGTAGGAGGAAATCATGGATTTCTAGTCGGTGCTTTACTGCCAATCTTGTGTTGATCAAAGCACATGATATGTGCTTAGGCTGGGGTAAACGGCTGCGATTTTTGATGGTCGATCGACGATCGATTCTCAAAAGTTGCTCAGTTCGAAGGACTTTTTTGGTGATGGCTGGTAGTATTGCGGCAAATCGCCTCAGACCCCAGATGGTCTCTGCCGACTATTGCAGATTAACCATGGTTGCCAACACCAGGGGGGAGGGGGAGGATATTCAAGGATTAAACTGAATCCTCTATCCTGGCTTGGTCCAGAGGAAGGCAAAAAAAAACTGACCGTGCTACGCCAATATGCTGCGGCAGGGGAAAAAATTCCTTCCTGACCCCTTGAAAGGCGATCAGGTGAACCCTGGATCAAGTAGTAATGGTGTTGAGAAAGGGGAGATTAGGGCTGGGTGTAGTAAGATGGCCACCGATCCAGCAGCAGGATCCAGATTAGGTGGATTGGTGCTGCTGTGGGGGCCAGGATTGGTGGACAGGGGGTGGAAGGTACTTTCCAGGGGTGTGGGGGTGTTTCTGGGCCGTTTTAGGTGTTAGGTGACAGTTGCCGGGGGGTAAGAAGCGGCACGCCGCTAGGCCGCGGGTTTTGCCGCGGCCTTTATTAGTTGCGGCTGCCGCGAAGCTCCCAGGCTGGCGCGGAGCAATGGAAAAACACCCAAAAAGGCGTAAAATGGTGTCGGATGGGTTACTAGAGTGGGGGAGATGGTGTGGGGGTACAGGAAGGGAGTTATGGAGAGGGGGAGAGCCAGAGAATTGGGCAGGTAGCAGCGGCTTGTCCTGAAAAAGATGGCCGCCTGCACCTACAGTGGATGGCTTACCATGGGTTCTGAGTTCTGGATCTTGGGTCCTGGTCCTGGAGGAGAGAAAACACCTGCCTGCCTGCCTAGCTGTCTGCTGCAAGGAGGATGAGTCGCTGGCGGTCAGGTGAGAGGAGCTCTTAGGCACACGTCCGTCTGCTAGACCAATGTGCCTACTGACTGTCTTGCCTGTGTCCTCTGCAGTATGCACCATAAAGCTTGGTGTGTACTGCCTTTGTCCTCTGCAGTTTGCACCTAAAGCTACTTGGTGTGTACTGCCTGTGTCCTTTGCAGTGTGCACCTAAAGCTACGTGGTGTGTGTACTGCCTGTGTCCTCTGCAGTGTGCACCTAAAGCTACGTGGTGTGTGTACTGCCCGTGTCCTCTGCAGTGTGCACCTAAAGCTACGTGGTGTGTGTACTGTCTGTGTGTGTGCTATTTTTCTCAATGATTTTCATCCATATTGCAGGGACAAGACATTACATTAAAGCCGCAAGCAGTTTTACATTTTTTCTTATAGTATATTTTGTGCAGGGACAGTTCTAAACACGTGCCACTTCACAGGCATACTATAGACACCCAGCAGGTCCAATATTTAAAGAAATTTTTAAAGAAAGTGTCCTGATTGGCTGCTTCCCCTATTTAAAGACATTTTAAAGAATATTTAAAGAAAGTTTTGTACCGCGATTTGCGGCGACAAAACGCCTCGTTTTTAACCCCCCTTTTTGGAGCGGTCCATCATCTCCTATGCCGAATGCCGAAGACGCCTGAAAAAAAGGGTCCAGGACTTGTTTTGGGCTTCAGGCGTTCGGCGTTTTGGTGTTCGGCGTGGAGATGTGAATGCCTAGATGTGAATGCAGCCCCTAAGCCCCGTACACACGGCAGAGAACCGCGACGGGTGGAACACATCGTTCCGCCCGTCGAGGTTCTCGGCCGGCCGTCAGATTCGGCGACCAGCCAGTCGGAAAGGCGACCAGCCATTCATCCCGACGGGCCGTCGAGCAAATAGAGAACCTGCTCTCTATTTCGGCTCAACGGCATTCCCGACGGGATGCTCGCCGAATCCGTACACACGGCCGAGGTTCTCGGCAGAATCAGGATGCCAGCCGTGTGTACGGGGCTTAAGAGTCTATGTGTCCCATTATATGGCTGCTGTCTCAATATGTCGGCTGTCTCAATTTTTAACTCCCAGGATTCTTAGCATTCTTGTGCTTGCTTGGCTTTAGCTTTCCCCCTGCTCTGCAGAATAGAATGGTGCCACATAATACCACCAGTATCTCAGTAGAGGGAAAGAAGAATAAAAGGCAATGTCTCCTCCTCCATATTGCTGTAGCCCAGTACCTGGCTACAGGTGTATTTTTAACTGTAGGTCCACTTTAAGGGGAAAGAGCAGAATATCCTGACAGACAACCCATGTTCTTTGCCACCTCTCCCTTTTAAAATGCTAGTTGCCTGGCCCTTATACTGATCCAACATCTTTAGCATTCTCTAAAGTCCCTGTATTAGTGCTGCCAAGTATCAGCCACTCCAGCAGGTTCCCTCTGGAGACAGAAAACATTTTTCTTTTGGCAATTTTAGACATTTGTTACATATGAAATGAAAAATAAGAAATTCATACCTGTCTTCCTTTTAAGTGAAGACTTTGATCCGTTATAAAACCACAATTAATAATCACATCTGTTAGTGAGCAGGCATTGAACTACCCTCTTGTCGGGTCTGATTAGTTCAAATATCTGCAAAATACATTTTTATTATGTGATCTCAAAGAAATCAAAACCGACTTTCTAAGCACCTAATTTTCCTTTCTAGCTAATTTAACATAAATGCTAAAGATCAAAAAACGTAATTAAATATAAACCGGAGAAATCTAAAGTAAAAATTTGCGTAATAAATAGATGTGCGTAGACTTGATGAATGCCAGTTGATGAATGCTATCCATGTAGCAACAGATTTCATCGTCTAATTAATTATGCACAGACTTATAGCTAGTTTATCACTTCCACAGCCATGGCCTTTTACGAGATACTTAATTTAATATTGTGGCGGCCAAGATTGAGCTTGATTCGGAAAGTTCAAGAATGTGAACGCTTTAACAACTTAAAGTGCCCAGACTGCCACATCACCAAGGAGACATTCATTTGACAACATCATAATCTTACTTTGATGGAAAAAAAACTGCGAGGCAACTTGGAATATGTGCCTAAAGGGGTTGTAAAAGTTTGTTTTTTATTTTCTAAATAGGTTCCTTGTCAGGTCACCTGTGGCCAGATGACAAATGCACCCCATTGGAGTCAGGAGCGCACCACAATGTAGTGAACCCTATGGCAGACTGCTGCAGATGGACCACAGAGTGGATATGGAGAACAGGTCCACTGGAGCACAAACAGGGATCCCACAGGAAGCTTGAGTCCAAGATTCCCCAGGGCGCAGAGTCTAAGATCCAGCTGGTATTCACCAGAGCCTCTAGTGGTAAGGATGGCCTTAGCTGCAACTGAATCCAGGTCGCGGCCCCCAGAGTCTCCTAGGTCACGCTCCATAGGGAGAGAGGGGAAGCAGCCAATCAGGACACAAGAGACAATGAAGGGTTAATCCGAGGTCGGGGCAACAAGCAGACAAGGATAAACAAGGGACAGGCCAAGGGTCAGGGTCACAGGCAAACAGGAGTAGTCAGGCAAAAACCAAGATCGGTACACAGAGATAAACGTAGCACACGGCAATCAGGAACACAATGCTTAACAAAAAACGTTGATCAGCAAGGCAGACCTGCAGTGCACTGGTTAATATAGAGTTCCTGGGTTGGCCTGGGGTGGAGCCATACAGGAAGGAGAGATGATAAAAGCAGCCAGATAAGAGAGTCTGGCCTCTAAAGTGAACACATGGAGAGAAAGGTAAGCTGCCAGACATTACTGCAAAAAACTATGACATTCCTTTAAGCTAGTGCATTGTTGGTTCACTTACCTTTTCCTTCAATTTCCCTTCTAAATGTTTTTTTTTCTTTGTCTGAATTTCTCACTTCCTGTTCCTCTTCAGTAAGCTTGCCCCCATCATCCGAGTCGTTCTGGCGGGGGGTTAGTCTGGGTGCTCGCCCCTCCCTTGGGACTACATCCCTGTGTCCATCATCTGAGCCATTCTGGCTGGGGGTTGGTCAGGGGGCGAGAACGCTGACTAACCCCCAGGAAGAACTGCTCGGATGATGGGGGCAAGCTTACTGAGGAGAAACAGGAAGTGAGAAATACAGGAAAAAAACATTTAGAAGGGAACTCGAAGGACAAGGTAAGTGAACCAACAATGCACTAGCTTAAAGGAACCTATTTAGAAAATAAAAAACAAACCTTTACAACCCCTTTAAGAAGTCTATATATGTAAATTTGAAATCAATTATGTGATTATATATACTGTTTAAAGCAGGGGTGTCCAAACTTTTTTCAAAGAGGGCCAAATTTGATGAAGTGAACATGCATGAGGGCCGACTATTGTGCCTGACATCCTTTGAACCATTAAAATTCGGTCTAAGTGTGTTCGTCCGAGCACTAATACACTGCCTAACAAGAATTCTCTTGGCTTTGTGGCTGTGTGTGGTGAATAGATGAGCTTGGGTGTGTTATTCGGATATACTGTATACATTTCTTTTGTGGCCCCAACAAACCCCAGAGGGCTGCTCAGGACTAAAGATGAGCTTGGGCGTGTTAATTGGATATACCATATTTATCGGCGGATAACACTCACAGGCTTACCATTGCCATGAACTCAGCCTCACCATTGCCATGAATGCAGCCTCACTATTGGTTGAATGCAGCCTTACCATTGCTATGAATGCAGCCTTAACATTGTAACCAATGCAGCCTCACATGTGCCATTAATGCAGCCTCACATGTGCCATTAAAGCAGCCTCACTTGTGCCATGAATACGGCCTTACCATTGTCATCGGTGCAGCCTGATCGATGCCCATCTGCAGCCTCGGAGGGCAGAGGGAGGGGGAGGGGCGAGTGCCAACAGATTACACACAGGAGAATCTCTTGTTTACTGTATGGCCTCTTTAATACAAAGTCCCGCCTCCTATGATAGACAGAACAGTCGTCCAATGGCATCCCAGGAGACGGGACTTTCAATAAAGACGCTGCTGAGTAAACAGGAGATTCTCTTAATGTAATCTGATGGCGCTCGTCCTGCACCCTCCCTGTTCCCTCCAAGGCAGCACCGATAAATACGGTATATATCTTTTGTGGCCCTGGGGGGGGCCACAAACAATATATATCCAAATCCCCAGGGGGGGCATATTAAATCAACAGGGGGGCCGCATTTGGCCCGCGGGCCGGACTTTGGACATGCCTGGTTTAAAGCATTTACACCATGGGGATGGTTTTAATAACTCTTTAGAAAGAAAAAAAAGAATATGCAGCTTTTATTTGAAAGTCCTGTGGTCTATTTGTAATTGTACAATTATAATTTTTTAATGGTAGATGTTGGGCACCAGATCCATCTGGTTGGGTAGTTTGGAAATGCTATGGTCATTCGGTCCAGAGCCCAGTCAAGCATTGGACATTCCAGCCCCATAGGCGTAGTGGCTTATCACTAGCCCTCCTGGAACCTCATCTGATGCTCTCGTTGCTTCTTCTGGGTCCTCTTGTCCACATCCTTCTGCTGCATCTTCTGGTCCTGTGGCCTCCTCTGGGTCTGTCTGAACATGAGGCTCCCCTCCTGTCTTTGTAGTACACACATTCATTCTATGGAGGACCTGTTTACACTAGTGCATTGTGGTAACGAATGTGTAGCGACCCCCGGCGTATACTGGGAGCACAGAGGTACACTTTTTGTAGCTGCTGACTTTTAATAAACAAAAAAAGCCTGGAACTCCGCTTTAATCAGGGGTTCCCTGAAAACTTTTTCATGGGTTCCTCTGGGGTAAAATTGTTAGGAAAAGCTACTAAACACACACACTGTTTAGTAGCTTGCTTTTGTATTCTCACTTCTCTTTCTGTATATAGATGATGGCACTGTAATTATTTTAATAAAATAAAACTTCTAAGTACCTTTTTCCTAATGGATATACAGCTGTCACATGACCCAGCTCTTTCCCAGCCTGTCTGCAGGGAACATAAGCAGGAGGGGCTTCTAGTCCTCTGCTGCTGGTCACATGTTAAACAAAACAGCTTTTGGGATACAGAGTAAAAAAAATGAAAATAAGTAATTAATATCAATAAACTGGTTTAAATTGTCATACAAATATATATTTGAAATCAAATCTTTATTATTTTTTTGGAAATAACATGGTGTGGGCAGATTTCTGCCAGTCACAGGCTACTTCACGCACCTCCAGTCTGTGTCTTAGAATAAGACGGAGGTGAAGCCTCCATCAATCTACACGTAATATCCTATCCACATTGGCCCAGATTCACAGAGCGATTACGCCTGCGCAACTGCTGTTGCGCGTGCGTAAGTCTAAATGTGCGCGTGCGTATAGTTGGACGCGATTCACAAAACAATATACGCCAGAAATCTACGTTTTTTGGTCCGGCGTAATTGAATTAGACCTTCGCTTGCCTTCGCGCAAAACTGCGCTAGACACACCATTGATTTGCTAGTCAAATATGCTAATGAGGGAGTTACGGGGATTCACAAAAAAACGCAGTTGCTGCGCAGGCTACGCGATGTGCGCAACTGCAAAATGTTCTGTCTAAAGTTAGAGGACCTAAAAGCTGGTCTAAATTTTGAAAAAAAGTCTAATTGTCAGATAAAGCAACACTGTTAGTGAGGAGTTCAGCAGTCACACGTGTTGCCCAACAATCTGTATGCCAACATGCCAGGGGCATCGTCGCGCATAGCTATACTACTGACTTTAGATGAACAAAGAAGGAGGAGGGCACGGAGGATGGCACTAAGGAGGGCACGGGAGATGTTTTTTTTTTTTTTTATTTGCTTATATAAAATTTACAATTTAAATTAATCTAATACAATATTCTTATCTGATACAAGCCCCTCACTCTTCACTTGATATATCACACACGCATAGACATCTTTGGCATGAGAGATTCTGAGGTGTCTCGCATCTTCAGATTCACCCCTCATGCCATCGTGGAATTACCACAACCTTGCAGGAGGACATCAGCAGCCCAACACATGGCACTACCCATGACACCCATGACAGCTACATATACAATCAGAGCCCCATCCCCACAGATTGCGAACAGAACATGTATGGGGACAGCTGGCTGGTTGGTGAGTGACATGGGAGTCAGGCATGACTATCCCCTCCCGTGATGCACACCTCACAAGTGGCACATGCATGACTAACATCCACCTGTCTTTTCCCTTCAAGGTGACTCTGCATATGAACTGGAACCCCATCTCATGACCCCATCTCATGCCAGCTCACATTATGCATCTTTGCACGTTAAACACACACATTAATCATGGCACAATGAGAATGCATGCATGCACACCACTATGGTCCCTAGCACACACACCCCACATCCTCATCAAATTGGATTGGCACCAGTCCACCATGCAAGACTGGTGAGCAGTAACGCCACGTCAAGGCTCCAATTATGTCACTGTACATTCATACACCATTCACACGGACCTGGGAATCACTTCTCCCTGGTCCTGGGGAACCCTTCTCCACCAAAATTGAGGGTGACACCCCTTTTCCAGCAGGAATGTCACCCCCACATTCAAACATCATTCACAACCCAAAATATGCCAAAAAAGTCAAACAAACAAAAATGCATAGAAACAAAAAATGCATAGGAAAAAAAAAATGCTTAGAAAAAACAAAAAAAAGCAGAGAACAAAAATAAAAAAGCTTTCAAAACAAACAAAAGGGGGAAAAAAAAATTATTGCCCTCTGCCTGAGCCACGCCTGGGGCGCCCCCGGCCACGGCCCCGGACCCTCAGGGGAGACGCATGGGGGAGGGGAAAAGCCGGGGAAGGAGGAGCAGCCCCTGAGATCTGCCCACCTGGCGGCCTGCCCTCCAAGGCCACGGCTATTCTGTCCAGGGCAGCACCAAGTGTTGCCGTGTTGCCCTGGATAGCCTGGGTAAGGGCCCTCACATCCTGCCCAACGCCTGCTGCTGTAGTTTGCAGGTCATTTAGGCAGGTTGTGGAGGCCCGGGAGTGGGAGTCCAGGTTACCCAGGCTATCATTAATGGAGGACAGGCTCTGATCCACCCGCCCCATAGTCTGGCAGAGCTGTCTCAGAAGGCGGGTCTGGGTGGCCAGGTTCCTTCTCAGACAGGCGGGCATGAGATTGGGCGCCCCCCTGGTGCTTGGGGATGACCTCCTGGCTCCAGCTGATGGTTGTGGCCGGGGAGAAGGGGAGGCCCTTGTGAGGGGAGCCATGTTGGGGGAGGAGGGGGGGGGGCTGACCCTTAGGGAGGGCAGGCTTCTTGCAGCCAGAGGGGAAGAGTCCGCAGAAACCAAAGGGCCAGTGCCTTCCATGGACTCCTCCTCCTCATGATTCTGCTCCTCCTCATGATCGTCCTCCGCATGATCCTCCCCCTCCTCTTGTTCCTCCTCTGCGGACTCTGGCCTTGTTGGGGGGGCCTCATTAGGCTGCTGTCCTGGGGTTGGAGCGGTCAGTCCAGATGGCCCTGCACCCTCCTGCACAGCTGTGGATGACACAAAACATTCACAGGTTGGAGGATCCACACACTTGCCACATATTCCCTTTCACCCCCTCCCCCACACATGCTACACACCTGAGAGAAATAAAAACCCTACCTGGCACCGCGGGGACCGGACTTGTGTCAAAGCCTGGCAGGCCCTCCACTTCATGCCGGTGAAAGGTCAGGGCCACCACACGCTCCGTCTCTGAAAATCTAACCCGGCATGGTGGGCCCCCTCCTGTGCCCCTGGCATGGGCATTTATTGCGGCCAGTTTTTTTTTCACCTCACGCCGGAGGTCATTTATTTTCTTTTCTATCCCAGAGCGGGTCCGTGTCTCCCCCTCCCCCGATGAATTCACCTGCTCCGTGATCCTATCCAAGATCTCCCTCCTCCTGGCCGGGGTGGTGGTGGCACTCTGCGGGCCGTGGAGAAAACGCCCATAGTCGGTAATGGCCCGGGCAAGAATTCTTTTTTCCCCCACAGTAAAATTGAGCTTTCTTTTTCTCTCAGTCATACTTCCAAACAAACTCACTAGCAGTCACCAAAAATCTGTCACAAATACAAGCACAACCAATCAGACAAGAACACACACAAAGAGAAAAAGAACAGCCAAAAATCACACTAGCACTCAGCAAGAAACACACACAAAAAAATCAGATGAAAAAAAAAAGCAAGAAAACAAACGCTCAGAAATCTATCAATCAAACAAACAGTCTCAAACACTTATCAAAATACACTTTCACAAAACTACCAACAAGCACAAGATCACACAGAACACTAATCTGACAACTACAAAACACACTCTAACGAACAACAGAGCAAAAGCACTTGATTCAATGGGAAGGGACACAAAGGGATGTACTTTTGCAATGGAAGGGCGTTTGTGTGTGTCTATTTATGCTGTCTGCGTAGTTCACAACATTGCCCTAGTCCATTTCCAATTTCAATGATTGCGCCGCTCCCGAGTTGTGAGCATGCGCACAACGGAGCTGACATGGTTTCCTTCACGCGCGCATGCGCGAGTCGGCCGGCCCTTCATTTGCATGGGGTCATGGCTCATTTCAATGTAACACGCCCACGTCCCTCCCAATTTGTATTACTCCTCCTTACGCCTACGGAAAAAACCTTACGTTTGCGCAAGCTCTTGCGTAAAAGCTACGTGAATCGCCGGATTACGCGGCTAGATTGCGCAAGTCTAACGGAAAAGTGGTGCGCTACGCCGGAATGATAATGCGCCGATCTACGTGAATCTGCCCCATTGTGTTTAGCTGGTTAGTGGCTGGGAGGGAGTGAGCTATTATTTATCACTGTGTATACGCCCACATGTGTGACTTTATAGTCACACAGGCTGCTCAGATGTGATAGGGAGGAAATGCTCAGCATATAAACTCACTGAAAACTTAGCATGTGCAGAGCTGCCAACCCTGCTCTGTAAAATTCCTAGTTGCATTGTGGGCTTGTATTGAAGGGAGAGACAGAGAGCACCATTTTTTTGCAGAATACAGAAAACAAATCTCATAGTGTATGAACAGCATGTAATACAACATTTATTGATAGTTTTTTTGATGATATGTGTTTAGTGACAGTTTAAGTGTATAGCAGCCACCTGACTAAATACCCACCTTAAGCCCTGCCTCTGGGTTCTTCATTCTGCCTGTTGCCTGACAGCCTGCGCATGTGCACCCATTAATTCCTATGGTTGGAGGTCATACTCCTCTGGAGGACTGGGGGCTACCAGGAGCATAAACCAGCCATGGGAACAAATGAGCCAATCAGTGTGCATAGGCAGAAAGAGCTATACATAGCCAGGCTCGGGACTTTTTTCTGACAAACTTTGTCCTATAACATGAACTTGTTGGCATTGCCCATAATTTTAAAGTTGGCTTATTAAATGATTAAAAAATTAAAACTAGCTAATACATTTAATAACATTACCTAATCTATTTCCCAAGTTCTCCTTAAAAACACCCCTTAGCACGGTGCTGATCTAAAGTCTCTGTTTGCTCAGTGTTACTTTATGCCAAGTCTTAGTTTGCCAGATGTAACTTAATCATGCATTATAGTCACAGATGTCCAGCATAGTATTAATTCACCAGCCTGGAGAGTGACAGTCTGGACATGAGTCCCATGTGGGACCCATTGAAGCCAACCAATGCTGTTTTATCCTTTCTAATTTAGACTTATGTACAAGACCACATAATCACAAGGTCTTACAAGTTCACCCAGGTAAGTCATTCTACCCAGCAGTAATTAGGAGAGCAGTTAACCTTTTTTCGTGTGTTCAGCAACCTTCTAAGTTCCATGCTGTTGTAATCATCAGAATATATATTTTCAGCTGCTCTTGCTTGCATCATTTATTAGACCTACAGACCTTTCTAAAGCATAAAAATCATTACAAGTTTTGCTCGTTATGGGGCGACAATAATGGTTTGAGGCCAGTTTTATTTTGGTTGGGGTATTTTTTTATTTACTTTTATATTGTCCTTTTAATTGAAAGCAAAGGTCCACCCTACAAAAAAAAAAAAAATACATAAAAATATATTTAAAAAAATGTGAAAAAAAAATTTACTTACAAGAAATGTCTGTTGCTAGGCAGTCTTCCTAATCTGCCACTTCCTATACCATGGAATACATTTTTTCTCGTCCTCCTCGCGGTATTACCGCACAAGGGGGTCGTCTTATACGGTGAGTAGAGCACAAAACCACAATTTTAAACTGAATATTAGGGGGTCGACTTATTTGCTCAGCCACCTTATACTATAATAACACCCTTAACCACTTAAGACCCGGACCAAAATGCTGCTAAATGACCTTGCCCCTTTTTGCGTCACTTTAACTGACAATTGCGTGGCCGTGCGACGTGGCTCCCAAACAAAATTTGCGTCCTTTTCTTCCCACAAATAGAGCTTTCTTTTGGTGGCATTTGATCGCCTCTGTGATTTTTATTTTTTGCGCTATATACAAAAATAGAGCGACATTTTTGAAAAAAAATCAATATTTTTAACTTTTTGTTATAAGAAAAATCAAATAAACTAAATTTTAGTCAATCATTTAGGCCAAAATTTATTTAGCCACATGTCTTTAGTAAAAAAAAATCAGAAAAATGATCGCTTAGTGACACTGACAATAGGGAGTGAAAGGGTTAACTAGGGTGGTGATCAAGGGGTTAAAACTTTATTAGGGGGGGGGTACGGGGGCTACCCTGAACCTAACACTAACTGACTGTCACACTGACACTAAATACAGTAATCATACATGTAAATTTACTGCATTCAGTGACACTGTGACAGGGTGGAGGGGGGGCGATCGGGGGGGGGGGGGGGTTAATGTGACTATGTGTAGTGTGTGTCAGTGTAGTGTTAGTGCAGACTTATTGTTAGATGTGATCTCTCCTCAGCGGTGGTTGAAAAAAACGCTGAAGGAGAGATCACATCACTTCCTCCTTCCTGTGTTTACACAGGAGGAGGAAGTGACAGGGCAGGGGGCACGTGGATTGGCTGAGAGCGATCCGGAGGGGGCAGAGAAAAACGAATAGCCGCCCCCTCATCTCGGATCACTCGGCCAGCAAAGCGGACCGCCGTATGTACGGGGGGGGGGGTCCGATCGGACCCCTGAACCCCCTCAAGGCACCAACGTATATATACGTTGATGTGCCTGTCGGTGCCATTCTGCCGACGTAAATGTACATGCGATGGTCCTTAACCGCTTCAATACCAGGCTTTTATACCACCTCCATACCGGGCCTATTCTGACACTTCTCTCCTACATGTAATAATCATCATTCTTTTGCTAGAAAATTACACAGTACCCCCAAACATTATATATGTTTTTTTTAGCAGACACCCTAGGGAATAAAATGGTCATTCCAAAGTTTTATCTTGCACGGTATTTACGCAATTATTTTTCAAACGCCTTTTTTTTGTAAAAAAATTGTTTTATGAATTAAAAAAATAACAAAACAGTAAAGTTAGCCCAATTTTTTTGTATTATGTGAAAGATTATGTTACACCGAGTAAATAGATACCCAACATGTCACGCTTTAATTATGCGCACACTCATGGAATGGCGCCAAACTTCGGTGCTTAAAAATCTCCATAGGCAACGCTTTATTTATTTTTTACAGGTTACAGTTTAGATTTACAGAGGAGATCTAGTGCTAGATTCGTTGCTGGCACTCTAACGCACGCGGCGATACCTCACTTATGTGGTTTAAACGGCGTTTACATATGTCGGCGGGACTTGCGTGTGCATTCGCTTCTGCACGCGAGCTATCGGGGACAGGGGCGTTTTCATTTTTTTTTATCTTTTATTTATTTTTTTGACTTATTTTTTTATTTATTTTTACACTTTTTTTCATTTTTTTTTTCCACTTTTATTCCTATTACAAGGAATGTAAACATCCCTTGTAATAGGAAATGTGTGTGACAGGTCCTCTTTATGGAGAGATGTGGGGTCAATAAGACCTCACATCTCTCCTCCAGGCTGGAAACCATGAGATCGGTGAAAAAAAATTCACCGATCTCATGAATGGGGGCTTACAGCCGCAATTGCGGCTTTGTTTACTTACGGGGACCCGGGCGTGACGTCATCAGATCGCGCCCGGGTCCTCCGACGGTCATAGAGATGACTGGTGACCATCTGGTCACCAGTCATCTCTATGCTTCCTGCCGCCGCCGACGATTCGTTCTCCGGGCCCCCGAAGGCACAGGTAAGCCCGGAGAAGCACCGGATGGCGGCGGGAGGGGGGGATGTCCCCTCCCGCGGCCTGTAAGAACGATCAAGCGGCGGAACCGCCGCTATGATCGTTCTTACATTGTGCAGAATCGTCGGCTGAAGAAGAGGATATCTGGATGATGCCTCTGGCTGCAGGCATCATCCAGATATTCGCCTGCAATGCCCAGGCCGTCAATTGACGGCCACTTAGGATGGTAAATCCCATCCCAGGCCGTCAATTTTCTATGGCTGGGTATTGAAGTGGTTAACTGGTTAAACAATCTCGCCAAACGGTGTGGAGAATGGCAACCCGCACTTCCGGGAACCGAGGTACGCAATGACGTCAGAACGTCGCTCCGCCCTATGCGCTTCCTCCCATGCTTTTTAAATCTATGTTTAACCTGCAGTCCCATGACAGTGAACCTCAGTCCGTCGCAATTCAACACTGAAATGTGAGTCAGAGGCCACGTCCCATCCTAACATTGCCACCAGACATCCTGACATCAATGAGAGGGGCGGCAACAAGATCGGTGAGAAACTGGCATGCAGAGTGGCTTCAGAAAACCAACAGTTGCCACCCAAACCGGCAGATCAGAAGATTGTGGATTTAGGTGATTCATGGATTACCTTTCTCAAATGAGGAACTGTGGATCAAGCACCTGTGAGCTCTACTAAGCAAGCATTGTATGGGTAGTAGCACAGGACTTTCTGTTTGTACTAGCAAAAAACTACATATCCAAGACTTTCCTCAGAAGGAACTTTACTGCCCTCATTTTTTTTAATTCCCTCATTCTGTCTGTGCTGTACTGTCCTAAATTCAAAAACTCACCTGGCCTGCAAATTCGGCGTTGCAAATTATTCAGGCGACTCATCCCAGTTCCTGCACCATCATCTTGGTCCCCCTCAGTCATTTGGAACCAACTGTCTATTCCCAGTTCCAGGGCCGGTGCAAGGATTTTTGACACCCTAGGCGAAACCTCATTTTGCCCCCTGTCTCCACCCCTGACTCCACACCCTTTTCTCTGCCCATGTAAACCCCACCTTTTTAATGAAGCGTCCATCAAATGCAGCCTCACCAGCATCCATCAAATGCAGCCTCACCAGCATTCATCAAATGCAGTCTCACCAGCGCCCATCAAATGCAGTTTTACCAGCGCCCATCAAATGCAGCCTCACCTGTGCCCATCAAATGCAGCTTCACCAGCGCCCATTAATGCAGCCTCACCAGCGCCCATTAATGCAGCCTAACCAGCATGCATCAAATGCAGCCTACCAGCGCACATCAAATGCAGGCTCACCAGCGTGCATCAAATGCAGCCTCACCAGTGCCCATCAATGCAGCCTCACCAGCATCCATAAAATGTAGCCTCACCAGCGTCCATCAAATGTAGCCTCTTCAGCGCCCGTCAAATGTAGCCTCATCAGCGCCCGTCAAATGCAGCCTCACCAGTGCCCATCAATTAATGTTTGCTTTCTTCCAGTCATTCGGGAGTCGGAACACAGACACAGTCCTCCGCCGCAGCTGTGCCTCTGACACTATGTGCGAATGGAGCGGCAGCTTAGTTGCTTGCTGCAGATAGAAGAGAGTAGAAACATCAGTGGCCAGGCACCCTAAGCAGCAGGGAGCCCTAGGTGGCTGCCTAGTTTACGTAATGGTAACACTGACCCTGCCTGGTTCAGACAACCAGAACTTGATGATGGGTGCCCACCAGCTGCTCTGCCACTTCTAAAGCCTCCTGAGATATATGACAGGGATAGCCCAGGAGGCTGTAAAAACAAGAACATGTCATTCTCACCTAGAAAAGAACAGCATAGGGGACGAGCTGCAATAAAAATTCAAACAGAGTAAAAAGAACACCCTTTACAAATAGCAGTGGGCTGAAGTGAGTTAAAGTATAATTTAGAGTGAAGCTTTCAATCCCCTAAATGTACTTCAACAAAACAGATTTTACGGCAAGTACCAAAAATCTTATTATTACATATGTAATTGCTGCACAAGCCATTTTGTAATTTAATGTTATTAAAAATTACTTTAAATTTCAATTTTCTGCCAGCTATGGTTTTCTAAAGCTGAAAAGAAATGAAATTTTGCTTTCATGTAACCATGGCAACACTACTATGTAGAGTGTTGTATTGCACATAACTTTAGCTGGCCGTAGCTCCGGATTTGTTCTGATCGTTCTGACATACGGTTTTCACTGAAGGTAACCTCTGCTTGCGTGTGCGTGTTTTTTCATCCGAAGTTTAGTGTGAATTGCCCAGAGGTTTATAACGGGTTTATTTTAACCTTAAATTAAAAGTTATAACGAGCAGGTTTTCTGAGTTACAGGGACGGAAAAATAAAATTTTAGCTAGCACATGTTTTGGGTTCTTATTACAGAGAACCACCACACTCAGCCTACTTCACTGAGATAAGATATCAGCTGCACAGGGAGGGCATTGTTTTCAAGGAGCCAGGCAACTAACAGAGAGGGATAAGCAAAACTGGGAGTTTGGGCTTTAAAGTGGTTGTAAAGGCTCAAGTTTTTTTTTATCTTTATGAATTCTATTCATGAAGGCAAAAAACACTTCTGTGTGCAGCTCCCCCCAACCCCCCTAATACTAGAAAATGATTAGACTCATGTAGATTGGCATGTTAATTGTTAAATTTTATTATTCCGTCCCTATGTTTATCTATGCATCCATTATCACATTGCCTTTGATAATGTAATGTTCACAAGACTACTGTTTTTATGATTTTTTTGTATCAATAGATATATTTTTTTATATAATTATTTTTCTTCATTGTCTAATATTGCTTTTCAAATCAAATTTTTGAGGTTATACTCTTTCTAACCCCCCGATACTTACCTGAGCCCCGGCTGTCTGGGGACTCCCTCTTCTCATTGGCTGAGAGAGCACCAGGCACCATGGGCTACCATTGCTGTCAATCATAGCCATTGAGCCAATGAGGAGAGAGGAGGTGGGGCCAAGCTGTAGCTCTGTGTGTGAATGGACACATGGAGCCTCAGCTTGGGTGCGTGCCTGCTTCAGTGCCCACAAAGCAAGCTGCTAGCTCTTGGCGCAGCCAGCAGGATGGAGGGGCCATGAGTGCCAGCGGGGGACCTGAGAACAGGAGGATCACCGAAGCTCTTTTGGCTCAATGAGCAAAAATTCTCACAGACAAACCCTAAAGTTTTGTGAAAAGCCCTCCCAGAAGAGTAGAGGCTGTTTTAGCCAAAAGGGGGTAGCTATATTTATATTACTGACCTTAGCTTTGGAATAGGAATGTCCAACTGGCTCATATAGGTGTGATAGTCAGCTGTACACAAATTTTGCTCCAAATATACATTATAATATATATACTGTTTAAGATAGACAGATCGATAGATAGATCGATAGATCGATAGATCGATAGATAGATAGATAGATTTCTACAACATGATGCTGCCACCTCCATGTTTAACGGTGGGGATGTTGTGTTCAGGGTGATGTGCAGTGTTAGTTTTCCGTCAAACATAGTGGTTTGTTTCTAAGGCCAAAAAGTTCAATTTTGGTCTCATCTGACCAGAGCACCTTCTTCCAAATGTTTGCTGTGTCCCCCACATGGCTTCTCTCAAACTTCAAACGGGACTTCTTGTGGCTTTCTTTCAACAATGACTTTCTTCTTGCCACTCTTCCATAAAGGCCAGATTTGTGGAGAACACGACTAATAGTTGTCCTGTGGACAGATTCTCTGCAGCTCCTCCAGAGTTACCATGGGCCTCTTGGGTGCTTCTCTGATGAATGCTCTCCTTGTCTGGCCTGTTAGTTTAGGTGGATGGCCATGTCTTGGTAGGTTTGCAGTCGTGCCATATTCTTTCCATTTTCGGATGTTGGATTGAACAGAGCTCCATGAGATGTTCAAAGCTTGGGATATTTTTTTTTATAACCTAACCCCGCTTTATACTTCTCCACAGCTTTACCCCTGACCTGTCTTGTGTGTTCCTTGGCTTTCATTATGTTGTTTGTTCACTAAGGTTTTCTAACAAACCTCAGAGGGCTTCACAGAAGAGCTGTATTTATACTGAAATACAATTACACACAGGTGGACTCTATTTACTAATTCAGTGATTTAAAGGGGAGTTTCACCCTAAGAATGAACTTTCTATTAACAGCTTGTCTTTAATGTACAAAACAAATATCTATAAAAATCTATCTGGCTGTTACTAGGCAGTTTTCATAATCTGCCTAGTTCCTGCTTCTAGGTGGTTCAACTTCCTG
Organism: Rana kukunoris; assembly: GCA_029574335.1. NCBI lineage: Eukaryota > Metazoa > Chordata > Amphibia > Anura > Ranidae > Rana > Rana kukunoris. The sequence goes on along the minus strand of CM056059.1, from coordinate 112,898,034 downwards.
TCCTAAGACCCCATTGTCTCCTGGAAAATGATGACACTCATTTCCCAGGAGTCTCTGGTGGAGTTGAGCGGACACCTGGATGTTCGGGTTCAGCGGGTTCGGCCGAACTTCGGAAAAAAGTCTGGGTTCGGGACCTGAACCTGAACCCCATTGAAGTCAATGGGGACCCACATTTTTGACTACTAAAATGTCTCTAAAAACTAAGGGAAAGGGCTAGAGGGCTGCAAATGGCAGCAAAATGTTGGTAAGAGCATGGCAAGTACTATGCAATCAAATGTGGATAGGGAAATAGCTTAAAATAACATAACATACATAAAAAATAAATAAAAAATCTTGACAAGCAGGAGCCTTCCCCAATGATGGGACACTATTCCTCCCACTGATACCAATGATGCGGCACTATTTCTCGAACTGACACAAATGATGGGACACTATTTCTCCCAATGATACCAAATATGGGGCACTATTTCTCCCACTGACACACATGATGGGACACTATCCCTCCCAATGATACCAATGATGGGGCACTATTTATCCCACTGACACAAATGATGGGACACTATTCCTCCCAATGATACCAATGATGGGAGACTATTCCTCCCACTGATACCAATCATGCGCCACTATTTCTCCCACTGACACAAATGATGGGACACTATTCCTCCCAATGATACCAATGATGGGGCACTATTTCTCCCACTGACACAAATGATGGGACACTATTCCTCCCACTGATACCAATTATGGGACACTATTCCTCCCACTGATACCAATGATGGGGCACTATTTCTCCCACTGACACAAATGATGGGACACTATTTCTGATTCTGGTGCAATTAGATTTGTGAAGTAGGGCTGACTCCTAACTAATTCTCTCCCTATAAGCACAATCAGGAACCTTTCCCTACAGTAGCTAATGCAGAGTATGTTACAGGAACATATGCAATGCTGGTGCAATATGCAGAGTATCTGACAGGAACATATGCAATGCTGGTGCAATATGCAGAGTATCTGACAGGAACATATGCAATGCTGGTGCAATATGCAGAGTATGTCACAGGAACATATGCAATGCTGGTGCAATATGCCAAGTATCTGACAGGAACATATGCAATGCTGGTGCAATATGCAGAGTATGTCACAGGAACATATGCAGTGCTGGTGTAATATGCAGAGTATCTGACAGGAACATATGCAATGCTGGTGCAATATGCAGGGTATGTCACAGGAACATATGCAATGCTGCTGCAATATGCAGAGAATGTCACAGGAACATATGCAATGCAACTGCAATTATGTTTGAGAAGTAGGACTGACTCCTATATATTTCTCTGCCTATAAGCACAATCAGGAACCTTCACCCTAAATTATCTAATGTAGAGTATCTGACAGGAAAATATGCAGTGCAGCTGCAATTAAGTTTGTGAAGTAGGACAGACTATCTAATTCTCTCCCTGTAGGAACATCAGGAACCTTTCCCTACACTACCTAATGCTATGTAGATCGCTGAGTATTGTAATTCGATTTCTGAACCAGCACAATCCTATCTAAATCTGTCCCTGAGAGCAGCCTGCAGCCTTTCCCTACCCTAGCTAAAGCAGGGTGAGGAGCTGTGCTGTGTGCCTCTAGCTTATATAGAGGCTGGGTCACATGCTCTGTCACAAGCTGCACTGGCCAATTACAGCCATGCCATTAGTAGGCATGGCTGTGATGGCTTCTAGGTCACACAAGTAAAGAAAACGGCGATTGGCTGCCATGCAGCACGCCGTTACATAGCCAAACTCTGAACCCAAACCCAAACTTTCAGCAAATTATTCGGGTTCCGGTCAAGAAAAAAACGAAGTTCGGTAAGTTCACTCAATCCCAGTCTCTGGGCATTACTGTGCCTAAAAATCGCCCAGCATGCACCTCTCTCTGAAAACCAGGAAGAAAAAGGAACTGGGCTTCACATGCCCACACATATGATGGATATACGGCCACAACATGAGCTGGAGGATATAAGGCAAGTGTTTGCAATGATTTCTGGAACGATTGGGGAGCTATTAATGTGATTCATTTTAGCTTGTAAAAAAAAAATACAAAATTATGCCCGGATTCCCGCTTTAAGAAGGCAATTGATTCCACTAGGTTTTATTTAGGGGTATCAGAGTAAAAAGGCTGACTACAAATTCACACCACAATTTTCACATATTTATTTGTAAAAAAAAATAGAGTATTTTTTTTATCATTTTCCTTTCACTTCACAATTATGCACCACTTTGTGTTGGTCCATCACATAAAATCCCAATAAAATACTGTAACGGAACCCCAAATGGGACAGGGGTTAACGCCGTTTAAGATATTCCATTCCGAACCCAAGACAGCTTTTGACACTCCACAATCCAGCAAACAAACCCCAATAACGAGACACACAGCTCTGTTTGAAGTTCAAAACGAATAGACGCTTTAATGAGAAAATCAGGCTCTAAAATACAGTTAGTAACCAAAATGAACAATGACTCAACTCCACCCACATCATCACACAATGAGCCCAATACACATCTTTTGTGGTAGACATCTCATCTGTCACACAATACACATTTATCAGCAATAGACCTTTAGACTGTCTGTTAACTTGCAATACACATTTATCACAGGACTCCTTCACACAATACAGTGTCAATTAGCACAACACAATGAAAAGGTCTTAGGGGCCATCCTAGATTAATTTACATCACAGTAGCAGACTTAATTACCACAGCAAGCTTTATAGTATACATCAGCCAACACACAATATATATACAATATATACAGCATTAAATGTGACTAGCACAGACCATAGTGGGGTTCTCATTCACACTGTGCCCCTATTAGAGACACAGGGTGATTTACACATAAGAGGCATCGGTGAAGCTGAAACAAGAGTATCTCATACTTTCTAAGCACTTCTGGGTCTCACGGGCCCTTCTGTTACAAATACATTTACGTTTTTGGTTGTAACATGACAAAATGTGGAAAATTTCAAGGGGTGTGAATACTTTTTCAAGGCGCTGTAGTTATTTTTAGGAACATTCATTTATGGTATCAGAGGGTGGCAGCTTTGCCTAATTTAGGAGTTTTCATCATTATTTCCAAAATATTTTGAAAGCCGCGAATAAAAACAAAACGCCATGCTGTATAAATAAGCAATTAGACATTTCTAAACGATGGTCCTCATCCCCAGTAATTATGCGGCATTCTAGTTCTTGACGTTTGCAATCTTGTGTTGGAAGCAGTGCAAATATATCTCGGAAACAATGGAAGGATTTCAGTGGGACACTGGCACGAGTTTCGTTTTTTTTTTTTTCTTCTTTTCTGGCAATCTTATCCACACGGCGGATTAAAAAAAAAAAACTGACAAAGATACATATGACTTGGCGGGGATGTTTGATCAGAGCTCTGGAGGGAAAATTGAAGCCATTTCTCTATTGTCTACTGTGTATTGTGCTTGGAATAAATGTTCTTAAGAGCAATTCACAGTTGACCACAAAGTCATTATTCTCTTTGACAAAGTTTGACCATGGGCCTCGAACAACAGCATATTAGGGAAATTAGTTTTGCAGTGAAATTTAGTCTAGTGGCAAAAATTTGCGCCCTGCCAAAGTGGCGTTCGGGGATGATTCAGACATGAATATTAATAACGGGTTGTTGTGAGCCCAGCAGATAATGTAAACACCAAGCGGCTCATGGGTACTTGACATTCTTGCAGAATTGTGGCTACCATGGCAGCCTTTACATTGAGATAAAGGAAGTGATTACAACCTAGGGAAGGCTAAATGTACATATAGTCTAACTAAACCCAAGAACAAAAATGTAATATATTATTGCAGCTTTTCTTTATTTTCACATCCTGCCAGTGCCAGCAACACACTTCCTGTCTTAAGCCCCATACACACGATCAGATTTTCTGCGGACAAAGCCATGAATTTGTCTTGCATGCAAACGGCCAAGAATTGTTAGCATTGCTTGTAAGCATGCGTGTTTGCACTTTTGGTCTTGTTTTTTTGGTTGGCATCTTTTATGCCCTGTACACACGATCAGTCCATCCGATGAAAATGGTCTGATGGATTTTTCCATCATATATCCGATGAAGCTGACTGATGAGTCGTGCCTACACACCATCAGTTAAAAAAACCGATCGTGTCAGAACGCGGTGACGTAAAACACAACAACGTGCTGAAAAAAATGAAGTTCAATGCTTCTGAGCATGCGTGGATTTCTAACCGATGGATGTAACCACAGACGATCGTTTTTTTCTATAGGTTTTTTATCCATCAGATAATTTTAAAACAAGTTCCTAATTTTTTAACCAATGGATAAATAACCAATGGGGCCCACACATGATCTGTTTGGTCTGATGAAAACGGTCCATCAGACCATTTTTATCAGACAAATCGATCGTGTGTATGCGGCATAAGACCCCTTTCACACTGGGGCGTTATTCAGGTGCTTTAGTGTTAAAAAAAGCGCCTGAAAGAAGCTGCATCTGCTTTCACACTAAGGCGCGTGAAAAACACCCGAAAAATGCCCCAGTGTAAAAGGGGTCTTAGCGTTAAAAAGTACCTGTAAAGCGCCTGAAAGAAGCTGCATCTGTAATCCCAATGTGAAAGCCTGAGTGCTTTCACACTGAGGCGCTGCGCTGGCAGGGCGTCAAAAAAAGTCCTGAAAGCAGGTTCTTTGCAGCGTTTTAGGAGCATTAAATACACCGCTCCTAAAGCCCCTTCCCATTGAGGGAGCTTTTTTTAACGCCAAAGCGCCTGAAAAACGCCCCAGTGTGAAAGGGGTATTAGCGGCGCTTTACCAGCATTTTTTGGGCGCTGGCAGTGTGAAAGGGCTCTGAAAGCACTTGGGCTTTTCATATTGGGATTGCAGATGAGGCTTCTTTCAGGTGCTTTACATGCTTTTTTTTTACGCCAAAGCGCCTGAAAAACGATTGAATAGCACCCGAAAAACGCCCCAGTGTGAAAGGGGCCTAAGGGCTCATGCAGACTTGAAGTAGTCCTTGCCACCCCTCTGAAAAGCTATCCGTGGTAGTCGCTTTTCAGACAAGAGACGATATGTCATCTTCTCATTGCCTAATTTAACCCGAAAAAGGCCAAACCACTGCGCTACAACTGTGGGGATTGCTCGTGGTGGTGGTAATGGAAACACAGCTCCCAACTGTCCCTGATTTCGAGGGACTGTCCCTGATTTGGAACAATGTCCCTCGGTCCCTCATTCCTCCTCTTTGTCCCTCATTTTGGTCTGATCTATAAGGCTTTATATAAAATGCACTTTGTATCCTTCAAAAATTGTTTTGCAGTGCTAAACCTTTACTGATTTCTAAATTGCTGTATTTGTAAATTCCAAAAGCCAATATAAAGAAATAGTAGTGGTAAAAGATTTGCGCAACAGAACCGCCCTGCTGCAGTATTACTGCGGCGGCTGGTCGGCCAGTGGTTAAGCAGCCCACAGATAATGCAATTTTCTTTTCTTCCGCCTCCAGTGGAATGAATGAAAATTGTTTAATTCCCTCCTTAACCACTTAAGACCCGGACCAAAATGCAGGTAATTGACCTTGCCCCTTTTTGCGATTCGGCACTGCGTCACTTTAACTGACAATTGCGCGGTCATGCGACGTGGGATCCCAAACAATAGGGAGTGAAAGGGTTAACTAGGGTGGTGATCAAGGGGTTAAAACTTTATTAGGGGGGGTACGGGGGCTACCCTGAACCTAACACTGACTGCTGTCACACTGCCTGTCACACTGACACTAAATACAGTAATCATACATGTATGATTACTGCATTCAGTGACACTGTGACAGGGAGGAGGGGGGGGGGGGCAATCGCAAGGGGTTAATGTGACTATGTGTAGTGTGTCAGTGTAGTGTTAGTGCAGACTTACTGTGCGATGTGATCTCTCCTCAGCGGTGGTTGAAAAAAACGCTGAGGGGAGAGATCACATCGCTTCCTCCTTCCTGTGTTTACACAGGAGGAGGAAGTGCAGAGCAGGGGAGAGCGCGCATTGGCTAGGAGAGATCCGGAGGGGGCGGACAAAAATGAATAGCTGCCCCCTCATCCCGGATCGCTCGGCCAGCTACAGGGACCGCCGTATGTACGGGGGGGTCCAATCGGACTCCCGAACCACCAACGTATATATACGTTGATGTGCCTGTTGGTGCCATTCTGCCGACGTAAATGTACATGCGGCGGTCCTTAACCAGTTATGCCCTGTACACACGATCGGATATCTGATGAAATCTAATCCGATGGATTTTTTCGTTGGTTATCCGATGAAGCTAACTTTCATCAGTCTTGCCTACACATCATCAGTCAAAAATTCGACCGTGTTTGTTCATCAGACAAACCGATCGTGTGTACAGGGCTTTAGTCAATAGTCAGAGCTATAATATTCTGCCAGCAGTGAGCGCGTGGAGCCTTCCCTGCCGTCAGAACACAATGTTCACTGCTTGCAGCTATAGCCACCGGCAGTGATCAAATGTAATATATCTGACAGGCTGGTTGTACTGGAGTCGATGGATGGATGCCCATAGATCGATGGTTACGGTGATTACATTCTTTTTTAAATCTTTCTTACAAGTTTAGGGTAACATACCTATCCGTTTATACTCATTTATATATTTTTTGATCTTCAAAAAGAGTCGTTTATAGCAGCTAGTAGGCTAGGAGTCCTCCATCATCTGTGAGTGAATTTCTTGGATTCTTTATGTATTCCTTGGCGGGGTTGGTGTTTTTATTTATTGTTTCGTTTTGTTTTTTGTCCCTGGGTAACTCTATATTTATTTATTCTTACTTTTGATCTCCAGGCATCTATCTGTGCATCTCCTGAAGAAGTGAGACTCCTCCCGCAAAACGCGTCGAGGCCTAGCACAGTCATCCTAGACTACTGACAGTAATCTGCATGACACAATCAGATCTCATGTCTCTATGACAAAAAATGCAATATTGATTTATATGTTGATATTTATTATGTGGTTTCTTTTCTGTATTAATTGTTGTTTTTAAATGTTTGTTAAATAAATCATTTATACTTTTTACTTGAGATGTGCTCCTTAAAAGTCCCAAGGGCATTTTTGTTTTTTGTTGATCAAATCTTGGCCAGGCACTGCTGAACCGGATGAGATTTGATCCATCTATTGCCGGGGGATTCCAGCCATATGGGAGTTGCAAATGTCCAGTGTACATGGAAAGGGGTCTGCCTGTCACATTACTAGCACCATATTTGGTGATATTAATATAACTATCTAACCCTTCAAAACATAAAGAAAGACCAAAAAAGACCTTCAAGTACTGATCCCGAGTAAAAACAGAGATTCAGCACCATGGACAGCGGTTCCATAGCGAATCATTGCACTTTCATTGTAAAATTCATTTCTTTGCTATTCCAGCCTGGTGTATGGGCAAGTTAAGGTTTCTCAGTTATTCTGCCATGGATGTAATGCGATTCCAGCTGTACAGTGCAACCTTGGATTACAAGCATAATCTGTTCCAGGAGAATGCTCGTAATCCAAAGTACTCGCATATCAAAGCGAGTTTACCCATTGAAGTCAATAGAAACTAAAATAATTTGTTCCGCGTTGACTTCAATGGCATGCAATACCGCATGTGGCCAGAGGTGGGGGGCGCGGGAGAGCCTCGGGAACACACAGATAGGCCTGAGGACAGCTCCGCTGACCTCGGCAAACCTCGGAAAGGCTCAGGAACGTCGTATTTCTGAGTCTTTCCGATCATTTCCATGCTACTCCGCTCTGCTCCCGCGACCCCCCCCCCACCTTAGGCCAAACGCAGTACTGCACCCCGCTTTGGCTTGAATCCTGCTCGTATTGCGAGACAACACTCGCAAACCGAGTTAGGATTTTAAAAAAATACAGCGTTTGTATTGTGAAAAGCTTGTGTTATCCAAGGTTCCACTGTAGATGGGTTTGAACTACAGAACACCTCCACTTTTCCTTGTTTTTATAACATCTGAGCAATCCAGTTCACTTTGGTCTTGTTTTCCAGTTGGCATCTCTAAGGGCTCATTCAGACTTGCGGTAGTCCTTGCCACCCCTCTAAAAAAGCAATCTGTGGTCGTTGCTTTTCAGACAGAAGGCGATATGTCATCTGCTTATTGCCTGATTTAACCCTGAAAAAGCCAAACTACTGTGCCGCAACCATGTGGATTGCTTGTATGCGCTTCAATGGGTCCAGTTTGGCAGTGGTACTACCTACCAAATGTAACAGGGGATTTAAATTTTGCTACGGCAAAGTATCATAACCAAGGCATGTGTACATCCTTGAGCAGCTTGCAAGTCATTGTTTAAATCGGTGCTCATGGGTGGTAAAATAGATTATGCATCTAATAGATTATGCAGTTTTTTTTTCCTTCCACCACGGGTGCAAAGAAAGAAATTAGCTTAATTCCCCCATCAACACAGTCGGGTTTGATAGGGGAATTCCTCCCGCAGTGTTATTGTATTCTGCCAGTGGGGAGCCTTCGCTGCTGACAGAACACAATGGTCACTGCTTGCAGCTCTAGCCACCGACATTGATTGCATGCAAAACAGACAGGCTGGACAGGCGATGAACTTCTGCTGAACTGGCTGAGATTCAATTCATCTGTTTTCGGCTTTACTCCTTTCACCTTTCTGAGGCTCAGACTAAAAAACATGGGGGATTTCAGCCAGAGTTGCAAAAGCCCAGTCACACATAGCAAGGATAACTTGCCACAAATTTGTGGCAGTGTTAAATTGTACGTCTGTTAAATTGCTTCATATTTTCACTGGTACGTTGTACACTTGCAGAGCACTTAAAGCACAAGTTCAAGTTGACACTTTTCTGATTTGTAGCAAATTTGCGTGGAAAGTCTCTAGCAAGAGCAAAGTTGCAGTGGTGAGTCTACAGCAAGAGCTCTGCAAGTCTACAGCATGAAAATTCAGCCACAGTGCCCCCCTGTGGTGGGATGACTATTGCACAACATAACTGGACGAGAAATTGCAGCAGACTTGCAGAATGTTTGCAAAGAAAGTTGATCTGGAGTCATGCAATGCGAACTTGCTGCAATTGTGCGAAAAACTGGCAAGTCTAGCAATAGCTTAGCAAGTCATTTTCAAACTTGCAGCACAATCGCTTCTATCTGGGGTGTACATGGAGAGGGGTCTGCCAATCTCATCACTAGCACCATATTTGGTATAAACTTTGGCATAATATCTAATATAATGGTCCAACCCTTAAAGTGGTAGTACACCGCGGCTGTTAAAAAAAAAAGACACCTGTAATGCAATTGCATAATGTGCTACTTTGAAATGAAGCCTTCCAGCGATGCACTGTCACTGCTGAGAGGGTTGACATCTTCCCCCAGTCTTTTTTCTGGGTTCATGCACTCCAGATATGTTGCATAGTTACATAGTAGGTAAGGCTGAAAAAAGACAATAGTCCATCCAGTTCAACCTGTGTAGGTGTACGTGTGTCAGTGTCTATATTTTTTTCCTATATCCCTGTATGTTGTGTTTTTTTTTAAAAGATGTACATCCAAGAGTCTTTTAAAATTATCCATACTTCCCGCAGTCACCACCAATTGTGGGAGAGAGTCTTACATCCTTATCACCCTGAAAGAGAAGAACCACCTGAGCAGTCTAAAGTTAAACCACTTCTCCTCCAATCTCAACGTGTGGCCCCGTGTCCTCTTGGGCCGCATACACACGATCGGTCAAAACCGATAAAAACGGACTGGAGGTCTGTTTCATCGCTCCAAACTGATCGTGTGTACGCGGCCTTACACTCCCTGGAACTGAATATTTTTTTTCCTATGCTGGGATCACCATTATTTTGTAAATTGCTATCATGTCTCCTCTCAAACGTTGTTTCTCTAGCGAGAATAAATTTAGTGTTTGCAGCTGTTCCTCCAGTCCTCTTATTCATTTTGTTGTCCTTCTTTGGACTCTCTCCAGCTCCAGCACATCCCTTCTGAGATCCGGAGCTGTGATGACGTCACTCCCGTGCATGCACGTGGAAGCCCTTGGTTCTGGCACGAAGCTCTGAAGTTCCGGCAAGGTATGATGGACCTTCAGAGGGCATCTGCCGGTGAAGTAACTGGCTGGTTCTGATCCTAAGTAAAAACAGAGATTCAGCACCATGGACAGCGACTCCATAGGGCTTTATTGCACTTCCGTTGTAAAATGCATTTCTTTGCTATTTCAGTCTGGTGTTTCCACAAGGTAAATGTTCTCAGTTATTCTGCCCTGGATGTAATGCTATTCTGGCTTTAGATGGGTAAATAAGAGATTGAAATTGCTGTGTGTATGTGTATAAGATTTCACCTTTCCAACGGGAAATTTTAGTAGAGTAATAAATCATTGATTTATTTTCCGATTGATCAGAAAAACTGATCTATAGCTAACGACCTATTGAATCAATATGCCACACATGAGGAAGGGAATTTCGATTAATAGGTAAAGAGTACAAATGAATAAAATAAAGTGTCCAAAGTGTATACTTCAATGTGCAATAATTAAATGATTTCATATTAACATGTGCAATTAATCAAGTCAATGAAAAGTGACACTTCAGGTAAATATATGTAGCGCCCCCCTTGCTCGTAGCATGGTCACTACGCTAAAAACTAGTTGACTGGGAGAGTTACTTTGCTCCCGGTCATGATTTGTTCAGGTTAATGACCTGTGTCATTCTGGAAAGGTCCACTGGCTCGGACTGCATTCTGGGGATGTGAGTATGATCTCTGGCCGGCAGTGGGAGCCAGAGGGGTTTCTGGAGGATGGAGTCTTCCCCAGCAGCCAATTGGAGGGGGTTTTCCCCGCTGGGCATGCTGGGGAGGGGTATATATGTGATGGAGGTCATGTGTTCGGGGGTTCTTTTCCTTCTCCTGCACGGGGTCCCGGAGTCGGGGTGCGGCACCCACCTTCAGGGTGTGCCCATCCATGGACCCTGCTGGCCTAGCCCACCTGGCCAAGCTTCCAGGCCTTGCTGAGTCTCAGTCTGGGACAAAACCAGAGGGACCCCAGTGACTTACTGGGTTCCCCGATGCCGTAGAGAGGATCCGGCGCCCGGGCTATAGACAGGTACGCTCTGCTGTCAGCCAGTAACTTGCACTGAGGTAATTGCTGGGAGGATTTGCTCTTTTCGGACATTGACAAATTATCTATACTACATTGGCCTGTGGCAGAGGCCTAGAGCCGGGTCAGTGAGAAAGACCTGTTTCTCCCAATCAGCATTTAAAGTGGCGACGCGTGCAAAATTGTATCTGTCAAAGGGCTGATTTTTCTGTACAAATATCCAGGCCTGACATCGAGAATCTCTATCTCCTCATCAACCTATTCTGCTTTCACCGAGTTGATGTTCAGCGATGTTGGCCTGGAATTAAAGCATTGAGAAAATCTTTATTAACGGTGTGGACACTCAATTATTACCTAGTGGCTTCTGGTGCACCCCTAGACCAAGCAAGGGTAACTTGACAAAAAACGTTTTTATTTATACTACACTGTTTTTTTTAGGGGTGAATGGGTAGAGGTACAATGTACCCCATACTCATTCACATGGGGGGCTTATCTGGGGGCACTCTTGTTAAAGGGGGCTTCCAGATTCTGATAAGCTCCCTGCCTGCAGACCCTTACAACCACCGCCCAGAGTTCTCAGGAAGAGGCCCTTGTCCGAATCCACATGGGGACAAGGTGTTTTGGGGTGGGGGTGCAGAGCACCCTCAAGATTCATACCAGACTAAACGGGCCTGGTATAGTTGGATCCCATTCATTGAAGTTGCATGGAAGTCGGACAGGAAGTCGCAGGGCGAGCTTGCTTCATGTAAATTTTGATTAATATGCAATTTGGCTTGTAATCGGTCTCATACCAATGTTCTCTTGCTGATCAAATAGTTATTTATGTTATCCTTACTCTTCCTTCTGTTCTAAATAAAGCTAAACTAAAAAGAAAAAAAATAATAAAGAATCTTCATACTCATTATGTGATTAAATCAGCTATTAAAAGTGCTTGAAAACTGAGGGTTTAATATCAATTTACGGCCATTTCTATGCACAATTTTTTCTAGGGATGAATCTAAAAAATGATTAGAACTGAACCTGGAAAGCAAGGAATGTTGGCAATCATCGGTTTTCTCGGCCTTGCTTCTCAGCAACAAAGCACAGTCTCCGGCATGAACAATTACTATGCACTGCGACTAGCGGAGCCAGTTCTGTATTCCGGAGGCACTCTGTGTCTGTGTATCATCACCTTATTAATACACGGGCTGTGATGAAATGAAGCACGCCGGACTTGTAGGCACTAAACACGCTGTCTGTTTATCCTCCTCACAACAACCCAGCAGACCGGTTACGCCGAGGCAATTTCAAAGTGCAGCGTTATGCAACAATGGGTGATAACAAGGAATCATTGCGAGGCGTGTGTATTAAGATGATCTTGTTGGTTGAATAATAAGCAGTGTGCTTGGTTTTCTTTACTTAGGCCATAATGCTAGAGGAGTCATTTACTATCACACATCAAGCAAAGTACAACCATAACTCATGGCACCATCTAAAAGATTTTGGCAACAAGTCGTTAGCTACAACGCCTAAAGCTGAGTCAATTTATTGATTTTTAACTGTTGGCTACAGTTGCTCTATGAATACCATCTCCAGGCAAATATAACCCCCCAGACCACCAACATTCATCTATCCCACCTACCCCGTTCTCACCCATTCGCACATTTAAAAAAACAACAACTCTAAAAATGATTGATCTTCCTTACTCACCTATCAGGGTGACATGGGCACCCAAAGACCACCCTCCTGCTATGCAGTTATGAAAGAGAGAATACTTAAGACCCAACACATCTTGGAGGCACAGATGCTGGAAAGAAAAGCGTTTTTTGGTGTTTTTTTTTTTGTAACCTAGCAATTAGTTGAGGGAGGGGGACAGGGGAGTCCCCAAAGATCGGTTCTAAAGAGCATCTGTCAGGAAACTAGTGCACTGCTACTTAGTGATTAAAATGAAGAAAAAATAAAAATATGATTAAAAGTAAAAAGTCAAATTGGCTGTATAATATAAAATGATTCTTATGGCCCTAAAGAAGTTTCTTGATTGAGTGACGCAACACGACGGGCGGAGCCAGTGACTTCACTTCCAGTCATGGGTAAACCATGGATTGGAGCACATTGTTCTTTTGCGCGCATTGTTTTGGAAAATTTGGTGTCATGAAATAAACACTTAAACTGTTGAAATAGTGAACATATGGACATTTGGACATGCATTTAAGGACTTATGTCCCGACATGTTACTTTATCACATTATCTTTGGTTTGTGTCATTGGGCTGTGATTTATTTAACATCACATTATTTGTATATGGTATAGATCAGTGTTTCTCAACTCCACCCCAGTCCTCGACAGGTCATGTTTTCAGGTATTATATTATTTTGTACACGTGATTTGATCAGTTTCACTGCCTCAGGCCGCGTACACTCGATCGAACATGTCTGCTGAATCTGGTCCGCCAACCAGTTTCAGCAGACATATCCGATCGTGTGTACGACCTAGAGGACAGGTTTTTCCAGCTGACAAATTTCAAAGCATGTCCGCCTAACCAGCGGACATAAATCTCCCGCGTACGTTGAATGGATTCGATGCATGGTGAAGTCAACGTCACCGCCAAGTCACCGCATCCTCAGTCTGAGGGGGTTTTCGTCCAATGGTGTGTACACGCCATCGGACCAAAATCCGAGGAGACATGTCCGCTGGAAACGGTCCGTCGGACATGTTTCAGCAGACATGTCTCCCCGTGTGTACATGGCCTGAGGCCTCGTACACGCGACCGAGAAACTCGTCGTAAAAGAAACATTGTTTTCCTCGACGAGGTTCTTGTCAGGCTTGTCGAGAATCTTGTCAAGCTTTCTTTGCGTACACACTGTCAAGACAAAATCTCATCGTTCTCAAACGCGGTGACGTACAACACGTACGACAGCACTATAAAGGGGAAGTTTGATTCCACTGGCGCTACCCTTGGGGCTGTTTTTACTAATCTCATGTTACTGCATGTTAAGTAAATGTTTGGTGAGAGACGATTCACGCTTTTCAGTCTGTTACAGCTTGACGAATGTGCTATCTCCATTACGAACGCTACTTTTACCGAAGGTGCGCTCCCGTCTCATACTTTATTCTGAGCATGCGCGGGTTTTCTAAGCATACACACGAACGTGTTTCTCGACGTAAACCAGCCCGATGAGGAACACGACGAGGAAATTGAGACTCCCGACGAGAAAAAAACAACTTGTTCTCTTTTTTCTCGTCGAGATCCACGACAAAGAGTTTTCTCAACGAAAAACATACACAGGACCGTTTTCCTCTGCAAAAAAGCTCTGCCATCAAGTTTCTTGATGGATTTTGTCGAGGTGTGTACGAGGCCTTAGTAATTGCCACAGCTGTTTTATCTGAGTGAAATCCTGAAAACATGACCTGTTGGGGGGCCTTGAGTTGAGAAACACTGGTATAGATAGAGGAGCACATGAGAGTTAAGCCCCGTACACACGGCCGAGGTTCTCGGCAGAAACCAGCGAGAACCTCGCTGGGAGCCGCATTCTGCCGAGAACCTCGGCCGTGTGTACGCTCTCGGCGAGCCCCGCCCGTCAGGAAACCAGTCGAGCAAATAGAGAACAGGTTCTCTATTTGCTCGACGGCCCGTCGGGATGAATGGCTTGTTGCCTTTCCCGACGGGCGGGTCGCCGATTCTGCCGGCCGGCAGAGAACCTCGACGGGCGGAACGATGTGCTTTAGTCTTGTTAGGTTTGTTGGATTTATTTAAAGTAGGGGTCTCAAACTGGCAGCCCCGTCAGTTTTTGCAAAAACTACAAGTCCCATAAGGCATTGCAAGGCTGACAGTTACAAGCATGACTGCCTCAGGTAGAGGCATGATGGGACTTTTCACAACAGCTGGAGGGCAACCAGTTTAAGACCCCTGATTTAAAGGAACAGCACACCATTTATTTTTCTATACTCATCTGTCACTTTAACATTTCAAAAGGGAAGTTTCAGGTTCTCGTGACAGATCACTTACCTACTGATACTACCTTCACCACGTACCACATTCTGTTTGTTAGTTAAATCCGTGCATCTAATTTTTCTGACAGCTTGTGCTGTGGCTTACACTGGGTTAATGACCCCCTCCATCCCTGCCTGATAGTATTTACCCATCTTGGCCTCTGTTTGATCTTTAACTGCCATGATGCTGCACATGTGATCAGTTATGACACCAACCATTGAATGGTTTAACAGTTTGGTTGAGAGCACTACCAATGTGACGGTTCCATTCCTGGGAAAACGCCGGGAATTAAACAGTTTTTTGGAATGGTTAAATCGTTGGGTTTACTTCCTCTTTAAGAGAACCTGCCACTTTGTCCTCAAAGGAAAGCAGATAAATAATTGCAGCCTGTCTCATGCCCCGTACACACGACCGGTTTTCCCATCGGAAAAAGTCTGATGAGAGCTTTTGGCTGTGAATCCCGACTGTGTGTGTGCTCCATCTGACTTTTTCTAACAGGAAAAAAAGAGAAAAAAAAAAAAAGAGAGAAGGATCTATTTTTCCTGTCCGGAAAAAATCCTAGCGGGAAAACCGTTCGTCTGTATGCAATTTCAACGCGCAAAAAACGCGCATGCTCAGAATCAAGTCAACACATGCTCAGAAGCATTGAACTTAATTTTTCTGGCTCGTCTTAGTCTTTTACTTCACCGCATTCTTGGCATTTAAAATTTCACCGAACTTTTGTGTGACTGTGTGTATGCAAGGCAGGCTTGAGAGGAATTCCCGTCGGGAAACCCATCGTTTTTTTTTTTTTTTTTACGACAGGAAAACCGCTCGTGTGTATGGGGGATCAGAGAATGGCAGTTTCAGTCAGCGGGGTAAAGTCAAACCATGCCTGGCCAAACCTTGAACAACAGGTCTTTGGAGCCTCTCTCAATATAAAATACTGTATATAGAGATATATAAAATGAGCACAAATAAAACCCACAGGTGTATAGAATGTTTCAACACATGAATAATAAGGTTCCAGGATCTATAGCATTCCATAAAATGTGTTATATTTTGATGTTTGATGCGTCTGTTTTCTTTTATTGATTTTACCATCTGTGTGTTTTTTCTTATGTTGATGCCCCCACCATGTCCCGTGTCACAATGTTATATTTAGAGACAGACAAGGCATCTCAAGAGAGTCCTTTCATCTGCCACATTACTGTGGATGCCACTTACTTCCAGATGGAAAGGCAGATTGGCGGCAGGTAGAGAAGCCCGATGTCGCCATCTGCCTGGCACTGCCATGCCAGTACAGATTAAGTCTCTGCATAAGCAAAAAAGCTTCACCAGCAGAAGGAAGTCTACTCTAATTAAGGAATTCCAAGCTCAAATTGAAGAAACCCGGTCAACACAAGACATGTGATCCAAGAAATGGCCCAACAAGTACATGTTCAAACATGTGCATCTTAAGGCAAATCTCCAATAAAGATGCAATTACTGACGTTCTGAAAATGCTACATGTTGACTGAGTCTGGTTTCTGAGCCACTGACCCAACACAAATATGCAGAGTAGGAGTAAAGCCAACAATCTGATATGCATACTTGACTCCGAGAATATAAAGCTGCTGGATCATGGATTGTGACAGGAAGGCAGCTATATATTTTTTTTCAGTCCACTTTCAGAAGAATATTTAAAGTGGAATTCCTGCCATAACTATTCCTAAGAATATCTCCTCCCTCCTCCTGCCACCTACCCTGCCTCATTGTAAGATGGGACTTTTGAGGCACAATATTTTACATAAAATAAAAAAAAAATTTATTCCAATATATACAAGAATTCCACTTTCTTACAAAATCAAAAAAAAATTATTGCAGTTTGGATTTAATATGTTAGTGCATCCTTTCCAAAGTCACAGAATTGTTGACGTGTTTCTTGGACAATGTCTACTTCTTCAGGAGCCATAATTATCTTTATGCACAGACAGCATAATTAATACACTAATCACCGTATTTATCGGCATATAACGCGCACAGTCGTATAACACGCAACTTCATTTTAAGAGGGAGGTTTCAGGAAAAAACGTTACATTTTAAATAAAGAACTTTGAAGCAAAATAAGGGTCAGCAGATTCACAATTGCCCATCAATGCAGCTTGATCAATGCCCATCTGTAGCCTCACAATTGCCCATCAATGAAGCTTGATCAATGCCCATCTGTAGCCTCACAATTGCCCATCAATGCAGCTTGATCAATGCTCATCTGTAGCCTCACAATTGCCCATCAATGCAGCCTGATCAATGCCCATCTCAGGATGGGGGGCAGGATGACCGCCATCAGATTACATACAGCGTGAATCTCCTGTTTAATCGAGGCCTCTTTAATACAAAGTTCTCCTTCCTGGACCGGCTTCTATGATAGACAGAACACTGGTCCCATGCTGGCCCAGGAGATGGGACTTCCTAATACAGATGCCGCTGAGTAAACAGGAGCTTATCGCTGTATGTAATCTGATGGCGCTCGTCTTGCCCCCTCCCAGTTCTGTCTGAGGCAGCCAAATTGCAGTATCGGCGTATAACACGCACACACTATTTGCAACCAATTTGCAGGGTGAAAAAGTGAGTGTTATACACCAATAAATACAGTAATTGTTTGTATCATCCCATTGTAAACCTTACTAAACCCGGTAAATCCTGCCTATTCCATACAATAAAGATCTGTACACTTACCTTTTTTCAGTCCACTGAGGTCCAGTCATGTGATTCCACAGCTTGGGCTACCCTTTGTCAATGAGTGGGCAGCTGCAGGGGAGAAGAGAGAGCGCTGACAACGGCTGGCTCATGGGAGCCTATAGGTGTTGTCATCACTACCGAAATTCCCAGCAATTATGAAACACTCTCTGACACAAGGGAGCTGGAACTGCAGGATCATGTGACCAGTCAAGATTGGACCCAAATAGCCCAACATGTTTCACAGCTGCTTCATTGCTTCATCAGGGGTAACATTTGTGCAACAAAGTGGCAAAAAAATTCAGTGTGTTAAAGTAAACACATAAGAAAGAGTGTCATTGGTTTAGGGCAGGGGTATAGGGCAGGGGTCTCAAAACTATGGCCCTCCAGTTTTAATTACTTAAGGGATATGTATATAAAAATTATTTAAATCAATTCTTTTCTGAGCAATTATTTTTAGAGTTTAGAGAAGACCGTTATTGGAGGATAATATATATTAAATAAAAAATAAAATAGCAGGAAATAATTTATATAAAGGAGGTTGAACAATACATTTTGTTCTACTAGCCCTCTAATAGAATTTACACATCAATCAATAATCCAGAATCAATAGTACAGTGATCCTTCAAATTCGTCACTTCAGTCTTGCACAGTTGTACCGGCTCCTCTCATGTACTGAAATTGCTTATTCTCATTTCACTGCCCACAGTGTTCATTAGCAGCTGCATTAAGTCAGCCATAGCCTGCCTTCTGACTAGAGGATATCCAGCATCCTCTTGCTTTTTTACTCCCCAGCCCTAATTTACCTGCCCCCACCCTTTTATGTGTTGGATTTCAGTTCTGTCGCGTATAGAGGTTCAGCATTACATGTGGGCGTTACCACAGCTTCCTGTTTTCGGCATCTTGATGCCCCTCCCACAAGTCATGACCCAGCTGCATTGCATAGAAAAGCACAGAGACCTAGTGATGATGTCAGTGGTTCGAATATAGTGTATGTAATGAAAACACAAGGGAAGGTAAGAACCCCTTTGAGATTCTTTACTTCTTCTTTAGTTGTTTCTCTCTTTGTATTTGGAATCTATCAATATGTAATAATTTGTGAAATGGGTGGCGAAATACGTTACCAATTTGTATGCCAAACCTGTCAGAGAATTTAAATGAAATCGTTATATTTTTTGTTGTCAGCAGGAAAACACCAAGAGTTCTAATTCTTCATGCAAGGCTAGGAAAAATGAATATAGTTTGACATACACTTCACATATATTGTGAATGCAGCTAGTATACACTATATTACAAAAAGTATTGGGACACCTGCCTTTACATGCACATGTACTTTAATAGCATCCCAGTCATTGGGCCAGATTCTCAAAAGAATTACGCCGGTGTATCTACAGATACACCGGCGTAATTCGAATTTCCCGCCGGCGTATCATTGTTTTCTATCCTGAAGACATGATACGCAGGATTTACGCTAAGATCCGACTGGCGTAATAATCTTACACCGTCGGGTCTTAAATGTAATGTTACGCTGGCCGCTAGGTGGCGTTTACGTCGATTTCTTATTTGCTTATGCATATGAGCAAGATACGCCGATTCCCGAACGTTTTTACGCTGCCTCGTCGTCGTTTCCGTAAGCGTAATATGCTATATGAGGGGTAAGTTTACGAAGGTTCGTCGTATGCCATGTTAAGTATGGTGTCCGGACAGCGTCGTCTTTTTCCGTCGGTTACGTCATTTAACTAAGTCGTTTGCGAATAGGGCATTGCGTAAGTGACGATCACGTCATTTTCACGTCGGTTTCATCGACGTTTTCCGACGTGAGTTGGAGAATGCGCACTGGGGTTTTTTTCGGCCGGCGCATGCACAGTTCGTTTGGCGCGGGGGCGCGCTTAATTTAAATACAAGCTGCCCCCTTCGATTTATGCGGGTATATGCCGGGCCATTTACACTACGCCGCCGCAAGTTATGGAGCAAGTGCTTTGAGAATACAGCACTTGCTCTAGTAAGTTGCGGTGGCGTAGTGTAAATGGCTTACGCTACGCCGCCGTGGCATGTACGAGAATCTGGTCCTTAGTCCGTAGGGTTCAATATTGAGTTGGCCCACCTTTGCAGCTATAACAGCTTCAACTGACCTCACAAACGCCCTTCTGGAAGAATGGTCAAACATTCCCATAGACACACTCCTAAACCTTGTGGACAGCCTTCCCAGAAGAGTTAAAGCTGTTATAGCTGGAAAGGGAGGGCCAACTCAATATTGAACCTTATGGACTAAGAGTGGGATGCCATTAAAGTTCATGTGTGTATATAGACAGGTGTCCCAATACTTTCGGTAATATAGTTTATAGACCTGAATTAGGCATGATTTTAGCCTCTAGTAATCCTTCTGTACAGCAATACCTATAGACTTTCTCTAGCTGTGGTCTGTCAGCAATGTGACATTATTGTCCATCACCTGTTAGCTCTAGTATTCAGTGGGTATAGAAAAGAATCCCCTCCCCATTAAAACAATCACATGTTGTTGCTTTGCAGCCTGAAATGAAGATAAATACAGTTTTTGTTTTATCTGGCTGCATTTACACAGTGCAACTTATAACATCCAACATGTAAAAAAAAAAAAATCACGATTCCTACAGTAAAGCTTGGCGAAGGTAATATCCTATTATTGGAGGTGGTAATATCCTGTTATGGGGTGTTTCTCTGCAGCAGGGACTGGAGCACTTGTCAGGATAGAAGGGAAAATGGATGGAGCAAAATACCATCAAATTCTCAAGGTCAATCTGCTGCCCTCTGCCAAAAAGTTGTCAATGGGAAAAAGGTTTACCTTCCAACATGACAATGACCCAAATCACACAGCAAAAATATACACACAGTGGTCAAAGGAGAAAAAGGTGAATGTCCTCAGTCAGAGCCTAGACTTAAACCCCATTGAAGATCTGTGGAATTACTTGAAGACTGCAGTCCACGAATAGTCACCTGGAACTGGAGGAGTGGGCAAATATTGCAAAGTCTAGATTTGCAAAGTTAATAGAGAAAAAACAGACTAAAGGCTTTAAGTAAAGCAACAAAAAACTAAACTAAATACTGACATAAGGGGGTGATCCTTTATCCAACTAAGTGTTTCTGGTTTTATTTATTTTTTTCTGACATGTTGGTGTTATATCTTTCACTTAGATGTTATAAGTTGCACTGAGTAAATACTGCTGTATACAACAAAAACTGTGGCTGTCTTAATTTCAGGCTACAAAGCAACAGATAATTTTAAAAGGGGGGATTCTTTTCTATATCCACTGTATCATGGCTGTTAGTGTCATTGTGATGGGTTGAGCTCCAGTCAGCGCCATTGACACAACTGCTTATAACAAGGTTACTAAATGTCAGTCTATTATTGCTCATGCCTTTTTTTATGGTCCATTCCACAAGAGGAATCAGGATAAAGCCTTTGGTTCAATCCATAAAAATAGATAGGAAAATCTGACCTAGCGCTGGATGTATGAAAGCCAATTGGGGACGTGTAATTTATTTCAGTCTTCGCCAGTGATGTAAAACTTGGTATTTCCTTTTTCGTCCTGTCCTTCAGTAAAGTCATCATTATTTTAAAACTATGTCAGTTGTATTTGTCTTTATTGGAAGAGCATGAAAATAGATCTTGTTATCTGGTTATCAAGAACTCTAGGAGGGATTTACTAAAACTAGAGCACACAGAATCTGGTGAAGTTGTACATAATAAACCAATCAGGGAAGGACGGCCGCACTCCAAGGATTTTCAAACGAAAAAAGTTGTCTTTATTGTAAATCCAAAAACATGTACAGTCACAGCAATCACAGAAAACAGGACAGCCATGACTAAGCACTGATCGAGTGCGAAACGCGTCGGCTGTCCTGTTTTCTGTGATTGCTGTGACTGTACATGTACATGAAAATCCTTGGAGTGCGGCCGTCCTTCCCTCTTTTCTTCATCATCATTGCTATTTGCATCGCCAGCACCTTGGTAATCTAATTATCCTTGATCGTCTACAGGTCTCACCTGGAGCGGTGATTTCTTTTCTTTAATAAACCAATCAGCTTCTAACTTCAGCTTATTCAGTTGTGCATTGACAATTTAAACCTAGAAGCTGGTTGGTTGCTCTGCACAGATGCACCAGATTAGGTGTGCACCAGTTTTAGTAAATCCCCCCATTGCCCTGAGTGAGTCCTAAATGCTACAGTGGCCTGAAGAACTCCACTCCCACTGGATGTAACGTGTAAAAGGGTGGGGCCTAGTGACATCATTAGGCTTACCCACTTTGAATACCAAGCCAAATACATTTGAGTGGGTAAGCCTGATGATGTCACCATGCCCATCCCTTTTACACGTTACGTCCAGTGGGAGTGGACTTTTTCGGACCACTGTAGCATTTAGGACTCATTTAGGGCCCTAATCTGAGGGTTGTCATTACGTGCTGTAGAGCTCACCCCCAAAGGAGCCGCTGAATTATCGGGTCTTCTGTCTCACCTCTGTGACACACCACAAGCAATGAATCCACAGCACACCAGCACACCTTGTGAAGCTTTATACCAGATTTAATGACTGTGGGGTAGAACAAAAGCCCTTAACGTCTCCCCACTCTAATATAATACAACTAATAACAGGATGAGTTAATACGTTTAGATTGAATGCAATGAACAGTAATATATATATATATATATATATATATATATATATATATATATATATATACTTAGCAGTATCTACCCCACCCTAAACTACTGGCCAGTAGTACTGTCCTAGGCTAGCCGGCGCTGGGGCCCTTGCTGTATGGCAGATGTAGGAAATACACTTGTTGCAAGGCCAAAGGCCGCTCACCACTTCCAGTGTCTCTTTGGGAAAGGAGGATGATTGTCCGCAGAAGCGAATGACCCTCTCTCCTCAGACCGACGTCTGAAATGAATGCAGTCTTTTAAAGCCTCCGGCAGGACATCTCAGATCGTCTAGGGCCGTCTGGGGAACCTGGCAATAATCTCCGTCAGCTCCGTCGGCTCCACTCACTCAGTTGGGCAGGCTGGGTTACTTCGGTGGCTGAATCGGCCCTGCGACCAGGCCTCAGTTCGATCGCTCAAAACACAGTCTCTCCCTGTTTCAGTAGACGAACATCAGTCTCTCCAAGCACTACTGCATAGAGCCTGTGTCTCAGTGGCAAACACACAGCTCTGTCACAAGCCGTCTTAAATCACCCTGTGATGCAGATCTGTCTTCCCTGGATGACAGTCCCAGACTCACACTGCCCTGCAGATCCAACCTATAAATCTTCTGTTTCCTTTCCCACAGCCTCCTGGGAAATGCAGTTCTCAAACCCCTCTCAGTAGGAATGTATCGATATATCTGCTCTGTACTGCAGTCTCCACAATCTGTGCTCTCTGGCTCCACCTGCTGCAATATATATATATATATATCTTCTTAGATGGCTGAAAATCACAACAGGGCTACATTGCTATTTACTTTTATGTATTTGTGATTATATTTAATTCTTCGTATCTGCAATAAACAATGTTTAAAATGGAGATAACTAGATTTCCAATTATTGTTTTGAGTTACTTTTCTGCACTTATAGTATGATTAATAATCCATGGAGGTTATTGGAGGAGAGATGGTGGAGTAATATGTGAACTGTTTCATTTGATGTGTTTTTGAACTAGAAGGCCTTTGCTGCAAAGTTGTGTAATGCAGACAGTTGTCTAATAAAGGTGTCCTTCACTCTGACTGATATACCCATGTTGTCATTCTTTGAGTCCAGTACATACTGTGATAGATGTTAAAGCCCTGATGAAGTTGGATTCTTGTGGTTATATTTTCACATTTGTGGATTAATAGAATATACAATATATGTGGACTCTCATCACATACATGAACTTTTAAGCCTGGTAACCACCTTAATTGGGAGAAACCCCTCCTTTGTGGAGAACTGCCACACCAAGGTAATTTTAGGTCCAACTAAAGACTTTAAATTATCTACAAAATAAGTTGTCTCGCACCTAGCACATATTGTCATTTGGCATTCCCCAAGGTAGCTTAAAGCCCAACTCTGGGCAAATAAAAAAATAACCCCTTGCAGTGGAACTGTGCCCACACTGGGTTAATTGCTCATTTATGTCTAGGGGCACAATAAAAGGAAATATACCTGATCCTCCATTCATCCTCACATCTAGATTGGTCCCTGATGCCCCCCCCCCATTTTTTAGCAGTCTAAGGTGCTGATGTCATCAAGGGTCCATCAAGAGTCCATAGCCCTCTTCTGGAGGTGAGGACAAGTAGGAACAGTCTACCACCAGTGGTTGACTCCCCGGGAAAAAACAAATCTTTTCTTTGGGCTTTAAAACTTTCTTTTCATTTTAGTTAGCTTAAAGCCTTGTACACACGATCAGTCCATGCAATGAGAACGGTCATCACTGGGCTAGGCTCAAGAAGAAGACTGGCATTCACGTGGGTGGTTGGTGATAGGATATTCACAGAATCGGTCCTCCGCAATGATTACATCCTCTGCATGATTGCAAAGGACACTGCGATGGGGGGCTGTGATTGCTACAGAGACTGTAATGTAAAGGGGCACTGTGATATAAAGGGGAGTGCACTGTAAAGGGTTCCGTAATGATTATAGTGCCCCTTTACAGTGTAGTGTCCTTTATATCACAGTGCCTGTAGCAATCACAGCCCCCCATTGCAATGTCCTTTGCAATCATGCCTCCCCACCCCCTTCTCTCTAATCACAGTGCTCCCTTTTACTCTCTGCAAAGTCCTAGGGCAGAATTCAGCTTCTGTGTCCTCTCCAGGGTCTCCTGCCCCGCCTACAATATCATCCTATCAGCAGGGCAGGGGGTGGGAAGAGCTGCAGATCTGGATCATATAAACAAGTGGGTGATTACCTCCTCCTGCCCCCTGCTCTACTGATTGGATGACATAGTTGGTGAGGTGGAGAGCCCTGTCCAGACAGCTAACGGACATGCCTGAGGAAGGGGTCCTGCGCAGCTCTGGAACATTGCATTAGTTCTTTTGTGATGTGATCTTTCTGCAATAAAAGCTTGGGACAACATTTGAACCAGTCTTCAAGTCCCCATTGCAAGATCTATTCGTGTTCCACAGGCAACACAACATTTTGGATAAATTAAGAGAGTGAACCTCCTTAATGGGGGCAAAGACAGCAATAAAAATCCAACAGGGGTTCTAATCCCTCTCCACTCCATCCAAAACCTAAAAAGAAAGTTTTGCCTTTAGTTATACTTTAATGATGCATCCCTAGTGGAGCATGTTTGATGCTCTAGGCCAGCGGTCTCCAAACTGCCGATGCGGCCCTTTGCTTGCCTTTATCTGAAACCAACAATGCAGCACTATTCCTCCCACTGACACCATCAAAGGGGCACAATTCCTTCCACTCACATTGATGATGGTGCACAATTCCATCTATTGACACCACTGATGCGGCACCATTCCTTCCATTGACATGGCAAAATTACTCACACTGACACCAACCAGCGCTATTCCTACCACTGACACCAATGATGGGGCACTATTCCTCCAACTGACCCTAATGGTGGGAAACTATTCCTTCCACTGACATAAAAAATGTGTCACTTTTCCTCCCACTGACATTGCAAAATTACTTCCGCTGACACTGACAAAGTGGCTGAATTCTTCCCACTGACACAAACAATGGGGCACTATTCCTCTATTCCAACATCTTACACCAAACCTAGGGAACTATTCTTTTCACTGGTACCAACCATGGGGAACTATTCCTTCCACTGACATCAACGATAGGGCACTGTTCCTCCAACTGTCTCCAACTATTCCTTCCACTGACACCAATAATGGGACTATTCCCCCACTGCCACCATAGATGGGGCATTGTTTACTCCCACTGGATCCCAGGACATTTCCTACTCCCACTGGCCACAGTCCGCCCCCCCCCCAAATCTGAAGGACAGTAAACTGGCTCTTTGTTTAGAAAGTTTGGAGACCCCTGCTCTAGGCCAGTGATGGCTATTTTGGCACCCCAGATGTTTTGGAACTACATTTTCTGTGATGCTCAACTACACTGCAGAGTGCATGAGAATCATTGGAAATGTAGTTCCAAAAGATCTGGGGTGCCAAGGTTCACCATCACTGGGCTAGGCTCACAGGAAGAAGAATGGATGCTGGGCATCATTCAAACTGAAGAAGATAGGCACCGTTCCCAGCAGGCTTACTGCTTCACTCTGCTATCTGGTCCTCTGCTGATAAGTTGATAAGTAGAAGCAATGTCCATGCTACAGGTGTGATAATCTTTTAGGCAGTGAGGGACCACTCTAGGCTTCCATCAACTGGAAGCATCAATAAATGCTCTGTGACCTTGTTGCCTTCCTTGGTTTCTCATTCTGGGAAACCATAACTAGAACACAAAGAAAAGAACAAGGCACACCAGCCTAGTGCATTACTCTCTATAACTTATTATTGAATACTCACAAAAGGAGAATAAGCACAGGCATTGAATGATAAAATACCCATCAGTCATACGATGCAGGTGCAGAGCTCTGAAAAAGGGGGCATGGCCCTCGAAACACGTTTTTTCTATTCAATAAACAGTTGAACAGTAATGCACTAGGTTGAAAACATTCTAGCTTTCACTACCTTTAAATATTACCATTCCTACTGTTAAAAAAGAAAAAAAATCCACCTATTTTTACATCTAACCTTTAGAAAAAAAATTTTTTTATAAAATAGAATAAATGGTGACATTCGGACCTTTTCTATATTTCCTATCAAGCAACAACCTCTCATTCTATTAAATATAGCAGAGGACTTTAAAGGAATTCATAAAAAGGAAAAGGTGACTTCATTATTTAGCGGCCGAGACAGAAGAGAATTTAGGTAACCATAGCGATGGCAGCTTTGGGATGTGAAAATTTCAGTAGGATGCAAATTATTACATACATCTATTAGCTTAATATGGAAAATAGATTTGAGTGGGGAGAAATATGAAAGCTTAGGAAGCTGCAGTGCAAAATGTTTATGTTGATGTAAAGTACAGATTTAATTAACAAGAAGAGAAGAGTGCAGATGTTAATCTTTTTATATTTTTTTCTTTCATGCACACTTTAGCTCAAAAATGCTTACAGGAGTTTGAGCTTTTTTTTTTTTTCTCCTTCTCGAGGCGCCCCTTCATGTTAGCCTATGTGTCCACAGGGTCGCCATCAGGGGGTATAGGCATTTCACCTGAAAGGGGCCCGTCTGCCCCCCCCCCCCCCCACGCCTTTAGAAACCCACGGCACCCCCAATTTTTTATTTTATTATTATTACATTTTTTTTCTCTTGTCTGACCTCCCCCCACCTTTAGCAACTCCCGCCAGGGAACCACCTTTAGCAACTCACGGCAGGACAGAGAAGAGAAGACTTGACTTGACTTTGTTTTGTTCGTCGGCACCAAGGAGGAGGTTTCAAGCATAAAAAATGCTCAAACATGCTGAAATTAGTGTAAATGGGTCTAAACGTGCAAAAACGCTGTACATTAATAGGAGAATTTTGAATTACCTGTCAGCTATAAGTAGGCACCACATCCCTTAAAGATGAATGATAAAGAATGAATATAGGAGTTAAACAGGGTTTTTAAGGTGTAAACAAAATACAAAAATGTATATAAAGAAATAAATTTTATTATACAAAAATAGAAAAGATATAAAAATCCATCATATATTCAATAGAATTTCATAAATGCAAGCAGACAATTTTCTCGACATGTTTCGCCATATAATTAAGCTTCTTCAGGAGTTAGTCACGCACTACTGAAATATAGAATAACAAGACAACATAATATAAACACTGTGGGCCAGATTCAGAAAGCCCGGCGCAACTTTGTGCGGGCATAGCGTATCTTCTTTACGCCGCCTCAACGTAGAATAACAAGTGCTGTATTCACAAAGCACTTGCGTCCTAAGTTACGGCAGCGTAGCGTAAATGTGCCGGCGTAAGTGCGGGTAATTCAAAGTAGGCCGGTAGGGGGCGTGTTGTATTAAAATTAACCATGACCCCATGTAAATTATGTGGCGAACGAACGGCGCATGCGCCGCCCGTGGACGTATTCCAGTGCGCATGCTCAAAATCACGTCGCAAATAGTCAATGCTTTCGACGTGAACGTAACCTACACCCAGCCCCATTCTGAATCGGCTTACGCAAACGACATAAACGATGTGAAATTCCACTGGCCATTCCGATGTCCATACTTAACATTGGCTGCGCCTCATATAGCAGGGGGTAACTTTACGCCGGTCCGACGCCTTATGTAAATAGACGCAAATAGATACGCCGGGCGCAACTACGTTTGTGAATCGGCGTATCAACCTAATTTGCATATTCAACGCGTAAATTGACGAAAGCGCCACCTAGCGGCCATCGTAAATATGCAACTAAGATACAACGGCGTGAGAGACTTACGTCGTTTGTATCTTAGCAAAATTCCGGCGTATCTTGCTTTCTGAATACAGAACATCAACAGATACGCCAACGGAAGTTCTTACTGAATCTGGCCCATTCTGTATTTATTGGTGTATAACAGTCACTTTTTTACCCTGAAAATAGGAGGGTAAACTGTGCCTGCGTGTTATACGCAGGGGGCTGTGAAATGTTTTTTTCCTGAAACTTCCCTCTTAAAGTTAGGGTGCGTGTTATATGCCTGTGCATGTTATACGCCGATAAATACGGTATGTGTTTATACTATGTTGTCTTTTAAATCTATATTTAATCTATAATCTATGACAGCTTATCTTACAGATACAACCGGCCCTTTTGAGGGCACTCATAATTAGTGTTGAGAGGAATACGCCATATTCGATTTCGCGATATTGCGCGAATATATAGAAGAATATTCGCGAATATTCGCTAATATCGAATATTCGTGATATTTTATCCCAAAAAATTTTTGCAAAATTTCGCTAATGCGAAAATGATTGCGAAATTCTCATAAACGGAGATCATTTCCTGTATTACTAAACTAATATGCACTAAACACTCTGGGCCAGATTCTCATATATTTTCGGCGGCGTAGCGTAAGCCATTTACACTACGCCGCCGCTGCGTGCTAGAGCAAGTGCTTTATTCTCAAAGCACTTGCTCCGTAGTTTGCGTTGGCGTCTCGTAAATCGCCAAGCGTAAACCCGCGCAATTCAAATGGGGCGGCTTGTATTTAAATTAAGCGCGCCCCCGCGTCGAACGAACTGCGCATGCGCCGGCCGGGGAAAAAGCCAATTGCGCATGCTCCAGCTCACGTTGGGAAGCGTCGTTGAAACCGACGTCAAAACGACGTGAGCGTCATTTACGCAAGTCCCTATTCGCGAACGAGTTAGTAAAACGACGTAAGCGACGGAAAAAGCCGACGCTGACCCGACGCCATACTTAACATGGCGTCCGACGGGACACGACGGCATCCGACGGGACCTCGTAAGGTTGCTCCACATAGAAGCTGGGGTAACCTTACGCGAACGAAAACGACGTACGCGACGACGGGGCGGCGTAAAAGCGATCGAGAATCGGCGTACTACTTAATTTGCATATGCAAATGAAAAAACAACGTAAAGGCCACCTAGTGGCCGGAGTTGTCATTACACCTACGATCCGAAAGTGTAATGCTTTTACACTTGTCGGATGTAGAAGCGTATCTATGCAAAAGTGATGCTAAGTATCACTCGCATAGATACGAGACAAAAAAAAAGGCGATACGACGGAGTATCTGAGATACTCCGTCGTAACGTCTCTGAGAATCTGGCCCTAACTCTACACGCACAATATTCCTTTTGCCAAATATTCGAGTTATTCTGATTGGCTCTGATGCAAAAGAAGGGCGGAGAAAATAATCGCGCAATATTCCGTTTGCCGAATATTCGAGTTATTCTGATTGGCTCTGATGCAAAAGAAGGGCGCCCTAATCACCATGTGCAGCATAGATTCCCCTTACTGCCCTAGTAAACCTTCCACCCACCCTGTTGGCAGCTTTCCTTCTCTCCCAGTGGCTAATGCTGTGGGGATGTTTTAGGCTGAACGGGGTAAGGGGCCGATAAATATGTAATTTACTGACCCCTTCCCTTTCTGAATGAACACAGCGAGCGGTCATTTGTATATGTTTGAGCTTTGGGGGTGCACACCCTAATGCAATAGGCTGCGCACGCCTATG
Organism: Rana kukunoris; assembly: GCA_029574335.1. NCBI lineage: Eukaryota > Metazoa > Chordata > Amphibia > Anura > Ranidae > Rana > Rana kukunoris. Next base: position 112,868,126 of record CM056059.1, on the reverse strand, counting down.
CTCTAGATAATGTTCCTGCTTTATTTTTATTTTTATTTTTTATCTTTAGCTTGAGCTTATATTACTCTCTTTTTTTTATAATTCTTTATTTTATAGCATCTTCCACTCTTATTCCTCTTTATACAAAAAAGAAAGTAAATGACTACAATTTGACACTTTTCTTTAGACATTTTCTCATTGGTCATTGTGCTTCTTAACAAAATTCCCAAATTCTGCCCTCATATCTACTGTATATAGCTATAGCATCATACACTTCCTATTCCCCATATCTACCCTTCCTTCTAAGTCGCTATCCCCCCCCCCCCCCGTTTCCCCCCCAAAAAAAAAAAAAGGAACTCCTCCAATCCTCCTCCTCCTTCAAAGGTCTCGCTCTCTGAATCTTATATACACTTGGCTATACTTCCCCTCTTGTTCTCTTATTCCCTTATAGCTTATATTACTCTCTGACATCACCAGCCTTGTAAAATTATTGCAGGGGAGAAGAGTTCTAAAGCTCAATTCCTATTGATGTAGGCGTGCCCCCAGAACTACATCTCCTAAGAATCCTTTCGAGAGGTGTGGGGAATAAGCAGAGTTTAGTGTAGTAAGAGCGCTGTTTTCTCAGAACAAACAGGATTTTTTTTGGCAGGATCAAATTATATTTTTTTGCTTTTGCAGTATTAAAGGGATAAAACATGGGGAAATGTGTATATGTAATACCCTGCCCTAGTTAGGCCAGATATAGTTTTTTGGCTTTGCTGTGCTTAGTGAAGTGGTGATCTGTTTTTCTAGTATGGTGATGTTTTCATAAGCATAGTGCTTAACAGGCATGACAAGTCCCAAAATGTCTCTGCTGGAAAGCCTGAGATCAAAAAAATAAATCGATCTCAGGCTTCCCAGAAACAAAAAAAAAAAATTCAGTGTTTACATCTGCCCGCACCTACATCAGTCTTCAAAGAGATAGCCGGGGACCAGCAAGCTCTATGGGAAATTAATGATAAATTCATTTTCCGGCTTCCCGATCACACAGACAAGCCGGGAGAGGCACCAGAGGGGAGGAGGAATATCAGGCATTATTCAGATATCACCACCTCAAGTCACCGACATCATATGATGTCAACCCGGGGGAAGTGGTTAATACTTTACTAGTGGAAGGGACTCAGTGAGTGCCAAAAGTCAACGGGTTAGGGGCTTCAAATTACTTGCCTTGCCGGGGCACTGACAACCCATGCTACGCCACTGCTCGCCTGTTCAAATTGTTCCCATTAAATCCATAAAAAGACATCCCCTACTCAGCCTATGTTTGACGGTGTGCATTGAACAACTGAAGCCCCGTACACACGACAGGGAACCTCGACGGGCGGAACACATCGTTCCGCCCATCGAGGTTCTCTGCCAGCCGTCAGAATCTGCGACCCGCCCGTCGGGAATGGCAACCAGCCATTCATCCTGACGGGCCGTCGAGCAAATAGAGAACCTGTATTCTATTGACTCGACGGGTTTCCCGACGGGCGGGGCGAGCAGAGAGCGTACACACGGCCGAGGTTCTCGCTGGAATGCAGCTCCCAGCGAGGTTCTCGCTGGTTTCTGGCGAGAACCTCGGCCATGTGTATGGGGCCTGAGTCTTGGTCTAACAGCCTCTGTACTAGCAAGGGAACCTTGGGTCAATTCACAGCATTCCCTTTGTAGGAGAGCACTACATACCCAGATAGAAAGTGATTGTGCTGGCAAGTTTGAAAATCACTTATTAAAGGGGCTGTAAGGGAACATTTTATTTTTCCTTAAATAGCTTCTTTTACCTTAGTGCAGTCCTTCTTCACTTACCGGAAAAAAAATTGTCAGATAGCGCAAGATTTGGCAGAGTACAGACAACAATGGCCCATGAATATAAAAAGGATGGTTCTTGATAAAGGAATAGTATAAATAATAGATAATAAATGAATGGTGATAGTCCTTATTCCAGAGAGAAATTCATAAATAAAGTTCATAAATAAAGTCCAAAAAAGCTCTTAGCAGCAGCAATCCCAAAAGCAGAAGCACGCTCTGAAAAATGTACACAAAGAAAAGACAAGGATGCGCCAATCTAAGTGCAGTATGAAAAGGGATTTTAATAAAATTGGAGAAACACACAGCCAAATGGCTACTCACAATTGATATGAAATTACAGGCATTTCAGGTAATTCAGGTAACTTGGGTCTGTGGTCACTGGTGTCAGATGAGTCCTGGTCCCCAACGAGGTCTGCAAAAAACGGTGGAGCTGTGGGTGGAACGATATGGTGCCTAAGCAGCCATAAGGAAGAACAGCAAACCGTGCAGAAAGCCGTACAGGACAGCGTGCATCTCAGGGCGGACCGCAAACAGGGTCGTCACACCAGAAGTGACGTGGCATACGGGAACGGACCAATCAGATGATGCGTTTCACAGCCTCCGCTGTTTCATCAGATCCATGGATGGATCTGACACCAGTGACCACAGACCCAAGTTACCTGAAATACCTGAAATGCCTGTAATTTCATACCAATTGTGAGTAGCCATTTGGCTGTGTGTTTCTCCAATTTTATTAAAATCCCTTTTCATACTGCACTTAGATTGGCGCATCCTTGTCTTTTCTTTGTGTACTCCTTCACTTACCTCATCCTTACATTTTGCTTTTAAATGTCCTTATTTCTTCTGAGAAATGCTCACTTCCTGTTCTTCTGTCTGTTACTCAACACCGTAATGCAAGGCTTTCTCCCTGGTGTGGAGAAAGCCTGTTGAGGGGGGAGGGGGCGAGCAGGCAAGTCAGGACACTCTCTACTTTGCAGATAGAGAAAGGAGCTGTGTGTTAGGACGCGTACACACGATCGGTCAAATCCGATGAAAACGGGCTGAAGGTCCGTTTCATTGGTCCAAACCGATCGTGTGTGGGCCCCATCGGTCAGTTATCTTTCAGTCAAAAAAAAGAGAACTTGCTTTAAAATTTAACCGATAGGTCAAAACCGATCATTAGTATGCAAAAGCATCGGTTAAAAAGCCGCGCATGCTAAGAATCAAGTCGATGCATGCTTGGAAGCATTGAACTTCGTTTTTTTCAGCAAGTCATTGTGTTTTACGTCACCGCGTTCTGGCACGATCGTTTTTTTTACTGATGGTGTGTAGACACATCAGACCATCAGTCAGCTTCATCGGTTAACCGATGAAAATGGTCCTTCGGACCGTTCCCATCGGATGGACTGATCGTGTGTACGCGGCCTTAGTGGGCGTCCTGACACTCCTGCTGGCCCCCTCCCCCCTCAAGAGGCTTTCTCCACACCAGGAAGAAAGCCTCGCATTACAGTGTTGAGTTACAGACAGAAGAACAGGAAGTGAGGATTTTTCTGAAGAAATAAGGACATTTAAAAGCAAAATGGAAGGATGAGGTAAGTGAAGGAGGACTGCACTAAGGTAAAGGAAGCTATTTAGGGGGGAAAAAAAATTCTTTTACAACCCCTTTAAAGGAACACTAAAGGTTCGTTTTTTATTAGATCAATTGATTGCTGTAATCTAGAGCATTTAAATATCACTTACCTCGTTTTTCCTTTTGACTTCCAAAACACAGTAATCCAGGTTTGAAAATGCCATTTCCTGTCTCTCCTCTTCTTGCTTTCCACCAGCACCTGCATGGTGGAAAGCAGAATGTGCTCACCCCCTCCCTATGACTACAGCCCTGCATGACGATGCTCTCTTAACCCTCACAGGCATGGAGGCTAAGCCTAATGGGAACTGTAGTTCCCATTAGGCCGTGATGTAGCAAGAATGAATGCGCACCACAAACCAGGAAGTCAGTGAGAATAACGATTCAGGAGTGACAGAGGTGAATAAAACAGCTCGATTTCAACAGGTATCAAACTAGTTATACTGCAAAACATTACTTTTTACTTTATCAGCTACAGTCAGACTTTAATTTAAGAGGAACATATTTTTGTCTTTACAATCCCTTTAAGCTATTGCTAGGATTGCCAGGCTTCACAAGTCGGCATTGCATGACTCAAGATCAAATTTCTTTGTAAACATTCTGCGAGTCTGCTGCAAGTTCTGGTTTAGTTATGTTGTGCAATAATCATCCCACCACAGGGGGCACTGTGGCAACATTTTAGACTTGCAGAGCTCTTGCTGTAGACTCACCACTGCAAATTTGCTCTTGCTAGAGACTTTTCACGCAAATTTACTACAAATTGGAAAAGTGTCAACTAGAACTTGTGCTTCAAGTGCTCTGCAAGTGTACAACTTGTCAATGAAAATGTGCAGCAAGTTACCAGACTTACAATTCAACACGTCCACAAATCTGTGGCAAGTTATTCCTTGCTTTCTGGGTATGTATTGCTGAGCGGTACTGAATATTTTTTTTTGTTTGCCCAGATATACACTTTTAAGTTTTATTCTGCCTATCACATCAACCAATGTTGTATCTCACGTCCCTGTGAATAATATACTTCTGACATTGTAATGTGGCTTATAATGAGTCATGAAGCAGAGTTTCAATTTGTGGTCATAATTCATTAACACTTATTTCAGCTCTGATTGATAGCGTCTACGCTTTTTGCCTTTCAAACACAAGTAAGTTCTTGCAGCCCAATCTTTTTCTCAGAGAACACTCTGCTAATTTTAACATCACTTATATTATATTACATTACGGAGGTAATTCAAACATGACACCCTTTTTAAAGGTAGGGAAAAAAAATCCTCTTCTTATAAATTCTTTTCAATTAATTTCTGAAAGATGTGAAGTAATGGTTTATTTATGAATGAAGCTTGCTTTATCTGTAATATTTTCTGTTAAAGGGGAAGAAATGGACATGCTGCCATCCATTTCAGTTCAGCGGAATTGGATGAAAGTGCCAAATTCAGTTAAATGGAGCTACCTACCAGTGACAGAGCTGCCACATGTAAATTTATTCCCTCAAATGAAAAAAAATGAGTTTTCTATTAGATACGCTAAACGCCTGTCGTGTACCGATGGAGAAAATGGACTTTGAAGTTAAAAAGTCAATGTCAACTGAGATCCACGCTTACTTATCTATAACTCAACAGAGGGGACACGTGACACCTCCGGGCAGCATTCTGGGTTGCCCACATGTTCAGGAAATAGTTGACAGAAATGTTGAAATTCCATAAATGTTCATGGATTCAGAGAGAACATCTACAAGTTTTCTCCACTTAAAATGCAAACGCCATTAAGTATCAGGTTTGGATGAAGGTAAACAACAACAAACAAACAGTGAAGCAGCATAGAGAGAAATGATTAGTAGTTTTGGGGTCTGGATCCCTTGTGATTCAGAGTATTTCAAGGCAGGTTTGTGTGCAGAGAACCATAATTCAAGGATGAAGGGAATTGTGGTCCATGAACTGCATAATTGTACAGGATAATGATGAAGAGTGCCTGCTGAATTGTGTGGTTCTCCATTGAACCTGCAGGCCAAACAAATATCCATGTATGTATTTTGAGAAATAAAATAAATTCTAAATTCTGACATGTCTGGTTTGCCGATCAAATTAATGTTGATAGGATTATGAATGCAGCAACTATCTTTCCTTTTTCCCTTATTCTTTCCCTTTCCCTTTCCTTTTCCCTTTGCTTTATCCGGTCCTTTTTTCCTTATCCTTTCCTTTTTGCTTTGTTCTTTCCTTTTCTTTTTCCTTTTTTTCCCCCTCTCCTTTACTTTTCTCCTTTCTTTTCTTTAATTTCCTTCTTTTTTTTTCTCTCTTTTTCCCTCCCCCCCCCTTTCTTTTTTTTTCTTTTCCCTTTTCTTTTCCTTTCCCTTTTTCCTTTCCCTTTCCTTTTCCTTACTCCTTTTTCCTTTCTTTTCCTTTGTCCTTACCCCTTTACCTTTTCCATTCCCTTTTGTGTTACCCTTTCCTTTTTTTCATTACCCTTTCCTTTTTCCCTTAGCTTTCCTTTTTTTCATTACCCTTTCCTTTTTCCCTTAGCTTTCCTTTTTTTCATTACCCTTTCCTTTTTGAATGAATGAATGAATGAATGAAAACGTATATAGCGCAGCACATGCAAAAGCTTTTATTTTTTCCCTTATCCTTTAATTTTATTTATTTTCCCTTTTATTTCCTTTTATCCTTTTCTTTAATGTCCTTGTTTTCCTTTTCCCTTTCTTTTTTCCTTTTGCCGTTTTCCCTTTTTATTTCCTTTCTCCTTTCATTTTATTTCCTTTCCCCTTTCCCCTTTCCTTCTAGCTTTTCCTTTCCTTTCCCCTCCTTTCCCTATTTCCTTTATTTTATTTTATTTCCCTTTCCTTTACTTTTTCCTTTCTCCTGTACAGTGCCTTAAAACAAGTATTCATACCCCTTGAAATTTTCCACATGTTGTCATGTTACAACCAAAAATTTAATTTTTATTTTATTGGGATTTTATGTGATAGACCAACACAAAGTGGCACATAATTATAAAATGGAAGGAAAATTAAATGGTTTTAATTTTTTTTTTACAAATAAATATCTGAAAAGTGTGGAAAGGAAAGAGGAAGAGGAAAAGAAAGAAAAGGAAAAGTACAGTGCCTTGAAGAAGTATTCATACTCCTTGAAATGTTCCTAATGTTGTCATGTTACAAACAAAAATGTAAATGTATATTATTGGGATTTTATGTGATAGAGTGGCACATAATTATAAAGTGGAAGGAAAATGATAAATAGTTTTACATTTTTTGTATTTATTTATTTTTTTACAAATACCGGTAAATATCTGAAAAGTGTGGAAAGGAAAGGAAAGAGGAAAAGAAAAAAACGAAATTACAGTGCCTTGAAGAAGTATTTACACCCCTTGAAATTTTCCACATTTTGTCATGTTACAACAAAAAATTTCATTTTCATTTTATTTGGATTGTATGTGATAGACCAACACAAGGTGGCACATAATTATGTTTTTTTTTTACAAATAAATATCTGAAAAGTGTGGCATGCACTAGATTTTAGTTAGGGGTATCTGAGTAAACGGGGCTGACTACAAATGGACCCCACACTTTTCACATATTTATATGTAAAAAAATGTTGAAAAAACATTTATCATTTTCCTTCCACTTCACAACTATGTGCCACTTTGTGTTGGTCTATCATCTTAACCCCTCCCTTACCGGGCCATAGGGGATCAGTAGCAACCCCTCGTGGATGAGAGTGGACGTCACACAACGTCCTTTGTTCTCTGCGTTCTAGGGCGCACGCGGCACCACTCGCGATCCCGCGCGCGTGCCCGACGGCCGCGATTGCCGCCGGGCACCCACGATTACCGCTGATCACGGCAGGAGTGTGGATCTGTGTGTGTAAACGCACAGATCCACCTCCTGTCAGCGGTGAGGAGACTGATGTGTGTTCCCAGTACAGAGGAACACACATCGGTCTCCTCCCCCTGTGAGTCCCCCTCCCCCTACAGTTAGAACATACCTTAGGGAACATTTTAACCCCTTTAGTGCCCCCTAGTGTTAACCCCTTCCCTGCCAGTCACAGTTACACAGTAATCAGTGCAGTTTTATAGCACTAATCGCTGTGTAAATGTGAATGGTGCCAAAAACATGTCAAAAGTGTCCGATATGTCTGCCGCAATGTCACAGTCACAAAAAAAAACACAGATCGCCACCATTACTAGTAAAAAAAATAAAAATGCCATAAATCTATCACCTATTTTGTAGACGCTATAACTTTTGCGCAAACCAATCAATATTTTTCACCAAAAATACGTAGAAGAATACATATCGGTCTAAACTGAGGAATGAAAATTTATTTTTATTTTTTAAATTGTCATATGTATTAAATAAAAAAGTAAAAAATATTGTGGTTTTTTTTTTAAATTGTCGCTCTTCTTTTGTTTATAGCGCAAAAAATAAAAACCGCAGAGATGATCAAATACCACTAAAAGAAAGCTCTATTTGTGTGGGGAAAAAAAAAATAACGATTTAATTTGGGTACAGTGTTGCATGACCGCGCAATTGTCATTCAAAGTTCAACAGCGCTGAAAACTAAAAATTGGTCTGGGCAGGAAGGGGGTGAAAATGCCCTGTATGGAAGGGGTTAAATCCCCAAAATATACATTTGTGTTTTTGGTTGTAATATGACAAAATTAGGAAAATTTCAAGGGGTATGAATACTTTCTTAAGACACTGTACTTTCCTTTTTCTCTTTCCTTATTTTCTTCTTTCTTTTTCATTTTCACTTTTTCCTATCTTTCTCCTTTCCTTTCTTCTTTCCTATCTTTCTCCTTTCCTTTCAATTTCCTTCTTGCTTCTCTTGTTCCTTTCTTCTCTGCCTCCCATCTGCCATCTTTCCTTACCTTTGCCCCAATTCTTTCTCCATTCCTTCTTTGCTTTTCCTTTTTTTTTTCTTTGCCCTTACTTACTCGATTTCTCTTTCTCCCTAACCACTTTAATCAAATATGTTATCTTCCTCTTCAACCTACTTGTATAAACAATTTGTACGTTTTGGGCATTCTGAAGACAACTAGAAAAAAAAATGGTCCAATAGAGCCACATGACCATTGTCAGATCTAATACCATACATCAATCAGTATCAAGGTTATAAACCAGTTCCGCTCAAGTCATAATACTTCAGTAATGCTTGGCACAATAGAACACAAGCATGAAAATGGAAGGGAAAAGGGATTTTTAACCACTGAAATAGAATGCCGTTTTTGTGTTACTAGCCTTTTTATCTGACAGAGAAGGCTACAGAAATATAAATTAAATAGATTCTTAATACTATCCTTGATAAATGGCGATTTTAAAGAAAATACGCTTTTATTGTTTAACATAGACTGATTCTGGTAAGTGCCTAGATGTATGATTACCATCATGGAGTTTAAATGGAGTTTAACAGAAGATCAATACCAATTACATCCATATACTAAAAAGTTTCCTTTTTATTTTCAGCTGCATTGAATCAACAGTCGCAGTTCAAAAATGACCTTGAAAATTATAGCCACATGGGAGAAAAATTAACAATGGCTTCATTCTTTTTATGTTTTTTTTTATTTTTTTATTTTTTTAACTCCACCATTGTGAGCGGACTTTTATTGTTGGGTGGGCACGGGATAATAATGAAATGTATTAATATCTGTGAGTGTGCAAGGATTTATCTATATTAAATAAAGGTCTATTATTTCCTACATGCACTGATTGACCTTGGTCCCTTAGGCATTGAACCATACCTATTATATGTCATCTTTCATGAGAGAGCAGCATGTGTTCTTTGTACCTAGGGCCAAGTTTTAGGTATTGTGCAGGAAGGTCACATATTTACAGAGAAGTAGCACCGAGTTTTATACATGTTTAATGCATTTTAGAAATGTTTCTTATGTTTTCTTCCAGTTTGTAATAGATACTACATCTGTGAGTTTGGAGAACAATGATAAATAACAATGCTGTCCACCTCATTTCTAGCTTGTCCAGTCGTGTTTTACAAAAAGACAGAGAAATGGCCCAAGGCAGTTTGCCGTGCAGGTGACATTTCTTGTTTTTGAAGCCATTGTGATATGAAAGATGATTCTCTAGAAAGACACCGTCCCTTCCATCAAAACTGTCTTTTGAGGTGGCATTAATGCATTGAGGAGTAAAAAATAAATATTGTACGTTTTAGGAAGTTGATTTTCAGTACGTATATCCCAATCTTTATTCAAAATGGGAAAAGCAACAAGGTGGATTTTTTTTTTAGCTCACCTGAAGATCTGTGACCAGATCTGTTTAATGTTTAAACAATTTTGAAATCCAGATAAGTCTGCAGATTGGACATATCTCCTAGGATCATACAGACTGTACAGTGTCTTGATAAAGTATTCATACCCCTTGAATTTTCCACCTTTTTTAAAGGTTAGAACTAAAAACATAAGTGTATTTTATTAGGATATTATGTGATAGCCCAACACAAGGTGGCACATGATTGTGAAGTGGAAGGAAAATGATAAATGGTTTTGATTTTTTTTTTACAAATAAATATCTGAAAAGTGTGGGATACATTTGTATTCAGCCCCCTTTACTCTGATTCCCCTAACTAAAATTTAGCGGAACCAATTGCCTTTAGAAGTCACCTAATTAGTAAATAGAGTTCACCAGTGAACCATTTAATCTTAGTATAAATACAGCTGTTCTGTAAAGCCCTCAGAGATTTGTTAGAGAAGCTTTGTGAAACAAACTGCATCATGAAGGCCAAGGAACACACCAGAGAGATCAGGAATAAAGTTGTGGAGAAGTTTAAAGCAGTGTTAGGTTATTAACAAAAATCCTAAGCTTTGAACATGTCACATAGCACTGTTCAATCCATCATCTGAAAATGGAAAGAGTATGGCACAACTGAAAACCTACCAAGACATGGCCATCCACCTAAACTGACAGGCCAGGCAAGAAGAGCATTATTCAGAGAAGCAACCAAAAGGCTCATTGTATCTCTTTAGGAGCTGCAGAGATCCACAGCTCAGGTGGGGGAATCTGTCCACAGGACAACTATTAGTCGTGCACCCCCACAGATCTGGTCTTTATGGAAGAGTGGCAAGAAGAAAGCTACTGTTGAAGGGAAGCCATAAGATGTCCCATTTGCAGTTTGCAAGAAGCCATGTGGGGGACACAGCAAACATGTGGAAGAAGATGCTCTGGTCAAATAAGACAAAAATGTAACTTTTTGGCCTAAAAGCAAAAGGCTATGTGTGGTGGAAAACTAACACTGCACATCACCCTGAACACACCAACCCCACCATGAAACATGGTGGTGGCAGCATTATGTTGTGAAGATGCTTTTCTGCAGCAGGGAAGCTGGTCAGAGTTGATGGGAAGATAAATAGAGCCTAATACAGAGCAATCTCTAGATGTGCAAAGCTGGTAGAGACATACCAAAAAAGATTTGCAGCTGTAATTGCAGTGAAACGAGATTCTACAAGGTATTGACTCAGTTGTCGGCTGAATACAAATGCATGCCACACTTTTTCACATATTTATTTGTAAAAAAAAATTCAAAACCATTTATCATTTTTCTTCCACCTTACAATTACGTGCCACTTCATGTTGGTCTATCACATTAAATCACAATAAAATAAATTTACGTGTTTGCTGTAACATGACCAAATGTAGAACATTTCAAGGGGTATGAGTACTTTTTTAAGGCACTGTTTGTGTCCAATTTACATCACTTGTATTGGGTGTCTTTCTCTGGAAACAGCCCAGTGGGAGTGGTCTTCCCGCTGGGCATGCTGAGGAAGGATACTTAAGGGGCAGACCCCATTTTTCGGGGTCCCTTTTTGCCTCGTGGCGCGAGGTAGGTGCTGTGTGATTTTTAGCCTCGGGGCCATGTTGGCATGAGACTGCGTACCTGCCAGGTAGGCCCAGTTGTCCTGACTGGGGCCTACGCTTTGAAGGTGATCCTGTGCTGTCTGTCCTGCGGGAAGAAGCAGCTCAATGGAGGAAACCAGGGGAGGACCTATCCCGGAAAGGACCAAGCGGAAGGCTGGTACTTTGGGAGAGGCCTGGTAACTTTATTGGAGAATGCACCATAGTCTACGAAACCTTACAGTGTGCCGGGTTGGCTTAAAAGCTCTAAGACTGTAAGGCTGGATATCTGGGTACCAAATCCTGTGGCAGAGGATTCCGGAATCATTCATTTATGCTTGCAACCAGTCTGTGGTAGAGACTGATACTATTTTTGTTTGTGCGTCATCCTGGCTGCTAGGCCACGTGAGAGGGGCCTATCCGGGTGAGCAAAACCCACTCAAAGGAAAGTGGTGAGAGTAACCTTGAAACTTAACCTTTCTCCAGTGATATGCCTTGTGCGCCTGAACCTTCCCCTGATCCTTCATCCCTCTATCTATGCAAGTTGTTTGGAAAGTAAAAGCAGAAAGAAAAGGGATTTATAACTTGTGTGGACATTGAACTTTCTACCGACTCTCCCTTATCCCCTAGACAACGAAGAATGAGGTAACGTGCAAGGCCCAAATCTAAACCAGCAGCTCCTACGGTGGTAGCACTACACATTGACTACTGCCTTGTCACTAATCCATGCTCACTGCATTCAAGGTTCCCTTTGCCTATTGTGCTCAAGGGGCCTTCATTCATGCACATGTTCATGCATGCCCGGACATTACAGCACCGGTAGCAGCAACCCCCGACATATGGGTACAAGTTAACTTGCTACTGCACATGTATGTTCCTACAAAAGCAGCATCTTCCATGCTGGCATTGTGTGGTGAGTCTGCAGGAGACAGCACCTGGGAGTACTGCAGTGAAAAATTTCATTTTATTTTAATAACTGCTAGGCAATGGATTTAAAAAAAAAGTAACGCTTTAAAAGAATGCAAATGCTTGACTCTTGCCATCATTTAGCATTACTATTCAGCTAGGAATTAAACGGCATGCAGCCATCAAACTTTTGACAAACTTACAAGACTACACCAAGCAGAGCTATCAATCCCGGCCTGGAGATTCATGAATTTTAATCCGGCTTTCCACTCTCACAGATTTACAGAGTGAAGCCTGCTCTTTGTCGGAGGGATGACTGCGTGAAGCCTGAAGCAGCCAGGCTAGCCTGTGGATAAGATGCGTACAGATGTCTCTGTGTCTTTGTTACACCTCACAAACCTGAAATTTTTCATTTTCTGGCGGTTTTGTGTAATGGTCCACTTATTACTGATCTAGTGGGGATTTTATTAAGATATCAGCGTGAGCCGAGAAGCCAGGACGCTATAGAAAGGCTGTTATCACAGCAACGAAGGAGCGCGAAAACATGAGAAAATTGTTCTCATTAACGTCCAAAGGGATAAAGGCGTCACTGACACAATAAATAAGAGAGCACAAGACTTTGTTTGGATGTCTCTGCAGCTCCAGGCATGTCTCACAGTCAGTATTAGAACAGCAAGACTGACTCCATGACACTCAGTTTTTTTTTTGATTCGAAAAATAACTAATTATTGCTCGTTTCTCCCGCTACAAAGAGCTTGCTGGCATTCTAATGAACATTTCACACTTTCAGCTGACGGGTGTAATTAGTGCAGTGGCCTATACATGTCCACTTCAACCAGAAATAAAAAATAGATTGCGCGGAACCCGTGTTTATTAAAATTCTTTCACGCGGTTTGAAAGAGATCTTCTACCATGGAGATGTTAATGGAAAGATTTATGGTACAAGACCAGTTTACAAATGTGTCACCATAAGAAGAGCTCTCAGTTTGCTCAGCTAGAGAAGGAGAAACGGTGCGCACACACAGTTTGAACATCATCAGCCTTCTGCGATCCCCCGTATAGCAGAGCTCGGAGCGGGTGATAAGGAATCAGCCCAAGGAGCCAGTCAGCTATACGTCTGTGCTAACAAGGAGCATGATGATATATAGAGAGCAGAATAATGAGCTCATCAGTCTGTTCAAAAGTATTGGGACTCCTGCCTTTACACACACGACCGTTTTTCATGACGTGAAAATGTCATTTTTTTAAATGGTAATTAAAAACGATCGTGTGTAGTCTCAAGAGCATTTTTTTTCACGATCGTGTGTAGGCAAGGCAGGCTTGACAAGAATCACGTCGAAAAAAACATTGTTTTTTCTAGAACATTAAAAACAGTCGTGTGTATGCGGCATTCATACCTAGGGTTCAATATTGAGTTGCCAATTTTTTTTATTTTGAGAGTCTTGGCATCATTCTCTTTTAAGGGCCCTTTTACATGGGCGGATCAGTATTGATCCGCTCTATGTGTGTCCGTCTGCTCAGCGGGGATCCCTCTGTAAATCCCCGCTGAGCTGGCGGCTGACAGGGCAGTCCCCGCACACTGAGCAGGGCCCGCCCTGTCTTTCCTCCGCTCTCCCCTATGGGGGATCGGATGAACACGGACCGTGTGTCCGTATTCATCCGATCCGATGACGGAAGAAAAAATAGGATTTTCTTCCCTCCCAAAAATCGGATCTTTACGGAGGCGGACAATTACAGGGGGGCAAGCGGATGGTCATCCACTGACACCAGTAATCACATAGGGACCAATGTATGTCCCGTTTTCATCCGCAACGGATGGATGAAAATGCGGACATACGTTCTGTACGTGTGAAAGGGCCCTTAGGCATAATAATATCCCTCTTCTAAACATTATTAGAGATGATCTTAGGAAATGGTCCTCACACTCATGGCTAGGTAAGGTCAATATAATTAAAATTAACATTCTCCCCCACATTCTCTTTATTTTACAAATGATTCCCTTAAAGGTCCCCATAGGTTTCTTTACTCTTTTGCAGACCATGATCACCCACTTTATATGGAAAGATGGTCATCCCAGGGTCTCCAGAGAGGTCCTTTTTAGGGCCAAATGCTCCGGGGGATTATCTCTACCCAATTTTAAAGCTTATTATCATGCTATGAATAAGCACTGTATGATAGTGTGAAACGCGTCAGCTTTTCTCCTGATTTTTTGCTGTGATATGTTCATGTTGTGACCAGTTGCCGCGAACGATCGTTTTTGTTCGAAATATGACGAACGATCGAACGGACGATGTTCGAGTCGAACATACGTTCGTTTCGAACGCAAAGCTCATCCCTACTCTCCACTAACTCCCTTGCTACATCATAACTACTTAGTACCAGGTTCCATTGACCCAGGATTTCAAGCATGGTTGCCCGGTGGCCCTCTCCTCTTACATCATGTTCTATCTTCCAATACTCTTAAACCTTTGCTTGATATTTTGGGTCATAGTTCAATCACATTTATGGACAAATGTTGAACTGCTTTCTTCAGACTCTTCCACAACCAAGACCTTAATGGTATAGAACAGGTATTTCTTCAAAAAGACCCCCCTCTACACTGTATCTCCCAGTTTTACAAAGCACTTATCGATTTGCAAAGCCCTACGTACCCGAACTACCTGTCCATTTGGGAGATCGACTTGGGTGCTACTATCACAGACAAGGAAAAAGCCAATATGCTCCAACTTACGCATGTTTCCTCTTTGGCTTCTTCCATGGCTGAATCTAACTTCAAACTCCTCACCAGATGGCATCACATGCCTGTTAAACTTCACTGCATGTTTCCTGCTAATTGTTGGAGGAACTGTGGTCAGAACGCCACCCATGCCCACATCTGGTGGTTTTGTCCCCTCATCCGTCTTTACTGGATGAAAGTGTTAAACCTGATTCACCAGATCACCGAAGTTAAGTTACCTTTAGACCCGTGGATAGTTCTCTTTAATGCTACCTCAAGGCCCATAAGCAAATATAAACGCTCAATCATTGCGCACCTCCATAATACAGCTAAAGCTATCATTCCTTCTCTCTGGGGTCAACCTACAACTCCTACCATTAAGTCCTGGCTACAAAAAGTGTCAGAAGTAAGTCTCATGAAAGAACTCACCCACATCGCAAGAGACACTATAAAACAATATTTCCTAATCTGGGCTCCCTGGTCTTCCTTAATTTCTACCCAATGCTACAAGGACATCATCTCCTCACCCCCTCATGTTCTCCAAGCTCCCTAAAGTATCTTACCGTTACCCCTGGGATCTCCTTTGTATTAAATGTAGAGGGTCTATTCTCCCTCTAAGGTTTTGCTAAACTTAGTGTAATAGATATATGTACATTATTATTGCCTGGTGTGCCAGCCTCCCCCTACCTGTTCCCTGCTTAAAGCGGAGGTTCACCCTAAAAAAAAATCTAACATTACATTGAGCCGACTGGTTAGACTGAGAGTAGGCTGCTTTTTTTTTTTTTTGCCGTACATACCTTGTTAGCGCTATTTTATCCCCCGGCTTCCGGGTATGATTCTTGCGGGACTGGGCCTTCCTAGTCGCAGGTAGGGATGAGCCCCGCGTTCGATTCAAACGTATGTTCGACTCGAACATTATCTGTTCGTACATTCAACGAAATTCGAACAAAACGGGTCGTTCGCGCCAAATTCGAGTGACGCGCAACGGCCCATAATTCACTGTGGCATTGCGCACTGATGATTGGCCAAACATGCACTATGACCCTGCATGCTTGGCTAATCAAAGCGCGCAAAAAAAAAGAGAGCCATAATTGGCCAAAGCCAGGGTGGCTTTGGCCAATTTTGGCTCAGGGCTTTAGCACACGCCCTACACTATATAAGGCCGCCTGCTGGGCGACCTCGTGTAGTGTGTTCCAGCGCTGAACAGAGATCAGACAGAGAGAGAGAGATCGTCTTTTTATATAGATAGATAGAGCAGGCAGGCTAGTCAGTTTATCTTAATTTACAGTGTGTAGAGGATATATATACATCCCTAAAAGTTGTACATAAATGTATACACTGTATAGCTTAGCTAGATCAGCTATTCCTATTTGTCAGGCAGTAGATTGTGCTAGCTGCAGTGTTCTTAAGTGTTGTATTGCCCGTGTGCTGTGTAGTAGCACCTAAACCTACTCTGTGTTACTGTACTTGTCCAGTTTAATAGCACTTAAACCTAGTTGCTGTTACCACACTTGTGCTGTGTAGTAGCACCTAATCCTACTCTGTGTTACTGCACTTGTCCAGTTTAATAGCACCTAAACCTAGTTGCTGTTACTGCACTTGTGCTGTGTAGTAGCACCTAAACGTACTCAGTGTTACTGTACTTGTCCAGTTTAATAGCACCTAAACCTAGTTGCTGTTAACGTACTTGTGCTGTGTAGTAGCACCTAAACCTACTCGGTGTTACTGTACTTGTCCAGTTTAATGGCAACTAAACCTAGTTGGTGTTATTGCACTTGTGCTGTGTAGTAGCACCTAAACCTACTGCACTTGTCCAGTTTAATAGCACCTAAACATAGTTGCTGTTACTGCACTTGTGCTGTGTAGTAGCACCTAAACATACTCAGTGTTACTGTACTTGTCCAGTTTAATAGCACTTAAACCTAGTTGCTGTTACCGCACTTCTGCTGTGTAGTAGCACCTAAACCTACTCGTGTTACTGTACTTATCCAGTTTAATAGCACTTAAACCTAGTTGCTGTTACCGCACTTGTGCTGTGTAGTAGCACCTAAACCTACTCGGTGTTACTGTACTTGTCCAGTTTAATGGCAACTAAACCTAGTTAGTGTTATTGCACTTGTGCTGTGTAGTAGCACCTAAACCTACTGCACTTGTCCAGTTTAATAGCACCTAAACCTAGTTGCTGTTACTGCACTTGTGCTGTGTAGTAGCACCTAAACCTACTCAGTGTTACTGTACTTGTCCAGTTTAATAGCACTTAAACCTAGTTGCTGTTACCGCACTTGTGCTGTGTAGTAGCACCTAAACCTACTCAGTGTCACTGTACTTGTCCAGTTTAATAGCACTTAAACCTAGTTGCTGTTACCGCACTTGTGCTGTGTAGTAGCACCTAAACCTACTCGGTGTTACTGTACTTGTCCAGTTTAATAACACCTAAACCTAGTTGCTGTTATCGCACTTGTGCTGTGCAGTAGCACCTAAACCTACTCAGTGTTATTGTACTTGTCCAGTTTAATAGCACCTAAACCTAGTTGCTGTTATCGCATATGTGCTGTGTAGTAGCACCTAAACCTACTGCACTTGTCCAGTTTAATAGCACTTAAACCTAGTTGCTGTTACCGCACTTGTGCTGTGTAGTAGCACTTAAACCTACTCGGTATTACTGTACTTGTCCAGTTTATTAGCACCTAAACCTCGTTGCTGTTACCGCACTTGTGCTGTGTAGTAGCACCTAAACCTACTCGTGTTACTGTACTTATCCAGTTTAATAGCACTTAAACCTAGTTGCTGTTACCGCACTTGTGCTGTGTAGTAGCACCTAAACGTACTCCTAGCTCTGTTCACCTAGCACACAGGAAGATGACGAGGAGAAGGTGGAGGATCATTGTATCATTAGCATGGAGGTGGAGCCTAGCACTCAGCATCAGCACCAGCAGTCTTCAAGGGATCACTTACAGTCCCAAGAAACCCATGGACTTTTACGTGGCTGGGATGAGGTGGCTGCGGATCCTGTCATCCTCAGTGACCCAGAGGACTGTGCCCCGAATGCCTCAGCAAACCTACGCTGCATGGCCTCCCTGATCCTGCAAAGCCTGCGTAAGGATCCTTATGTTCGTGGTATCAAGGAGAGGGATCATTACTGACTGGCAACTCTCCTTGATCCACATTACAAGAGTAAGGTTGTGGAGCTTATCTTGCTGTCGCAGAGGGAGCAGAAGATGAAACTTCTTCGGGAGGCCTTGCAGAAAGGTCTGTGCAACGCATTCCCAGAACCTGGGGGATTACCAAATCCTGGTCCTGGACAACGTGTTGCTGAGGCTTTGGTGAGTCACAGAAGGAGCGGTGGAGAAGGTGGCCATCTGACCGAAGCGGTCAGACAATTTTTAAGTCCGCAGCCCCAAGGTATGACCGGTTCCAGCAACCATCGCCAGCGTCTGGTTTACATGGTGCGGGAATACCTAGGGGCAAGATCAGACTTGGACACCTTCCCCACCGAAAATCCTCTGGCTTACTGGGTCTTGAGGATGGATCACTGGCCAGAGCTTGCACAGTACGCAATTGAGCTACTGGCTTGCCCTGCTGCTGGAGGCTTTGTGACCGATCACAGGGTGCGCCTCTCCACCGACTCCGTCGATCGACTGACCTTCATAAAAATGAATCAGGCTTGGATCAACACCAGCTACCAAGCACCTGATTCTGATGTAACTGAATATTTTTTTTGAAATGTCAGATGCCTTGGAGACTGCCTATGCTGATGCTGAGTGACTGTCCTGTTATGCTGCTGACTGAATATCCTTTTCCTCCTCACTGATCTTGCTGATAGCTAGTAAGAAAATGTTTGTTTTTGGGCTCCGCCACCAGTGCCTAAGGCCCAATTTTTCTGCCCCTGTTCAACAGGGGCGTCTATTAACAATTTTTGATGCAATACTTTGCATGTGGCTCTTTGTTGCGCTCCAATTACAGTATCTGTGAGGGGTTGCAATGTTATGTTGTGCCTAAGGCCCAATTTTCCTGCCCCTGTTTGACAGGGGCGTCTAATAACAATTTTTGATGCAATACTTTGCATGTGGCTCTTTGTTTGCGCTCCAATTACAGTATCTGTGAGGGGTTGCAGTGTTGTGTTGTGCCTAAGGCCCAATTTTTCTGCCCCTGTTTAACAGGAGCATCTAATAACAATTTTGCATGTGGCTCTTTGTCCTTGCAGTCCTTGTCTTGTTTGCACCGCCTGTATACTGCCTTTTAAATTATATAGGGCCAAACGGTCTTGTCAGGGCCAATCCTCCCTATAGGCTCACTATGCAAGCCGCTTAGGGCCCCGCAAAGCTGCGAAGGGCCCCCCAAATTACTAGAGGCCCTGCCTGGTGAAAAGTCACTTTCACCCCCTCACCCCGCTTGTAAACTCGCTGGCTGAGTCATTTCCAACAGCAGAACACCCCCTCCCCCCGCTTCTCAACTTTCTTTAATGTGACATGTCACTGTCGGCAGCTCCCCCCGCTTCTCATTTTTAATGTGCCATGTCATTTTGCTTAGGGCCCCAGGGAGGTCAGGATCGGCACTGGGTCTTGTAATGACCTGGGAGGAGTGGTGGCGGGGAAACCCATGCTATTTTTTTCAATGATTTTTATCCATATTGCAGGGACCAAATATTACATTAAAGCCGCAAGCAGTATTCATTTTTTTTTCTGAGAGTAATCTCATTTTGTGCAGGGACAGTTCTAAACACGTGCCACTACTATAGACACCCAGCAGGTACGATATTTAAAGGAATTTTTCATTTTTTTTTTCACTTTAAGCATCATTAAAATCGCTGCTCCAGAAAAAACTACAGTTTTAAAAAAAAAATTCCATTGATACATGTTCCCTGGGGCAAGACCCGAGTTCTCAAAGACATTTTCCAACAATAACTTTAATATTGGTGTTTAAAATGAGCACTTTTGAATTAGAACGTTCGAGTCCCATAGACTTCAATGGGGTTCTAAATGTTGGCGCGAATGGTTGGTCTGTTCGAACGTTCTGGTGCGAACCGAACGCGGGGGTGTTCGGCTCATCACTAATTGACTGACGTTCTTCCGACCAGCGCATACTGTGCATCACGACTTGCCGAAAGAAGCCGAACGTCGCTGCGCAGGCGCCGTATAGAGCTGACTCTATACGGCGCCTGCGCAACGACGTTCGGCTTCTTTCGGCAAGTCGTGACGCGCAGTATGCGCCGGTTGGAAGAACGTCAATCAATTAGCTTGCGACTAGGAATGCCCAGTCCTGCAAGAATTATATCCGGAAGCCGGGGGATAAAATAGCGCTAACAAGGTATGTACGGCAAAAAAAAAAAACAGCCTACTCTCAGTCTAATCAGTCAGCTCAATGTAATGTTAGAATTTTTTTTAGGGTAAACCCCAGCCTTAATCACCCCCCTTCCC
This sequence comes from Rana kukunoris, assembly GCA_029574335.1. Taxonomy (NCBI): domain Eukaryota; kingdom Metazoa; phylum Chordata; class Amphibia; order Anura; family Ranidae; genus Rana; species Rana kukunoris. The sequence continues at coordinate 112,847,844 of CM056059.1, read as the reverse complement.
TTTTCCTGCCTTTCTCTCCTCTCCCCCTTCTTTCCTTCTGTTTATCTCATTTTTAAGTTGTTGTTTACTTGGGTTACTTAAGCTGTTTTCACTGTGAACCTAGTTGTGGTACGCTAACCCAACAAATTCCTTTCCTTGTTTTTTATTTAATTGTTGTATCTACATACCTTTTTAATTAAAATATTTACAACAGTATATCTTTAAAGTGAGATTTATTTAAAGTGAACAATAACCACACACCAATAGCAATAAACATGGGAACACGTGAAAATCAAAACTACATGACAAAATTTCCAACCAGCAACCTAACAAACTAACTATATACATACAAATGTACAAATAAGAGATACACAAGGTAAGGGAGAGCAGGCAGCAGATGGGAAGGAGGAATACAAAACTGGGGTGAGAACAAGGCAGCAGGATGCTGGATGCAGGCCAAGGGCAAGAGCAAGATCAAGAGAAAATGACTACAGAGTAGCTGCTGACTTTTAATAAACATTAAAAGGCTGGAACTCCACTTTAAGTCCCCTCCCAGCAGGTGTAGCCAGGTGAACCTAATCGCTGGAACTTGCTGGCTGCTGAGAGACACCTGCTGGTGGACACTAAAACTGCAGCTTTCTGCCCAGAGCACCACAGTGCCACCAGCAGGCAAGCTTGGTCCCAACACTCCACTTAGAACAAATACTGGCTTCCTTACTAAAGAACAGTTCTCTGCCAAAAGGCACAAAATCCCAAGATCAGATCAGTACTCACAATGTCCCTTAGGTACAGAAATCAGATGCCTCCTTCCAGTACCACAGACATGTTCTTTCGAGGGAAAGGTTAACCAGACTTATAGCACTCTCCAGAACTCCTCTGATGGGATGATTGAGCAGATATCCAAAGTGACTCCATACAAAAACTTGAAAGTAGTTCCCAGCTAGTACTAGTTGGGACCTCGAAAAGCAGTAAACCAAAATCAACAGAGCAGGTGGAGGTAGCCATCCCCCACCTGAACAGGTACTGACCCCTTACAGGGAGGATAATACTGTTCTGCAATTCAGACTATTTATACACCTTCCCAGCCACCATCTGGGCCATCTCTCCCATGAGATTGTCTGAAACAGTATACCCATTGCTACCCAGTTACCTTTCTCCACACTCATGTTCCAGAACAACAGTTTTTCTAGAAAGCAGGGAAGAGCATTTAAACCTGCAACCTGTGAAAACCATAACAGGCTAAAGCAATCAACGATGCTCCACTGACTACAGAGGAGCCAAAAACTACAGTTACTTAACAACCTAGCAACCTATATAGGTGGGTGTTATATATAGACTCTGTCCTGACCTTCAAATACACAGTACCCTAAGAAAAAAACGTATTAATAAAATCCCCATTACCATTTAAATATGACCTAACAGAGTAATATTGTGTTTTACATAGGCAGACGATAAATAACAAACACTACGGGTAATGTCCTTTAATCTATCAGGATAAAACTCAAGAACAATAAAAAAGACTTTTCCTACATAAAAATATATGATGCCATTAGCTTGCCTGCATCCCAACTACTCTGCGTAGATTTCTCTATTGTTTAAATCAAACTTCCATTATTTGCCTTGCTTCTTTTTTTGGTATCATAAAGCATTAAAATTCGTGAGGTTAATCAAACTGGCTGTACATCAAGTCATAAAACCGCCAGTGGCTTAATAGCTGGTATCACAAAGCCAGTCACAATGTATCTCTAACAGTCATCAGGATCCCTGCAGCATTTTTGAGAAGCGTTGTGTTTCTTGATAGGACTCACAAAGGTCATGGAATTTTTCATTTACAATTGCCACAAACTTTATAGTGAGCTGCTAGTTCAGCTGAGTTGACGGCGTTGACGCCTGTTGAGAAAGTCCCCGAAGGAATGTAAATTGTATTAATCATTTTCATAAAAAGTTAATAAAATAGATTGACAATGAAAAGTCATTGTTAGAGGGACTTTATCAATGAATATTAAGGGGTCCATTTATAAAACATTTGTTGTACGAATTTCAGACGCAATTTGTGTAAGTTGAACAAAATGTCCCATATTTTTTATAAGAGATTAATGCCTGTATTGTCAATTCCATTTTGTGGCCATATAGTGGTATAGTTTTGTGAAATACCTCAATGAGAAAGTGATACTGCATTTTTGGCCACTAGATAGAGCAGACGATACAGGCACTACTCTGTTAGTAAAAGTACAGCACATTTCATTTAGCTTGCACAAATGCTTCTGACATACGTGCAACAAATCTTTTATGAATAGACCTCTAAATATTTGATTATTCTAATTTTTTTAATGTAATTTGCACTTGTTACTTGTTTGCAAAGCTATATTTTCATGTTAGTTGCGGAAAGCTGAAAAATTGTGTTGGACCTGTTTCCCAAGCAAACAGCTTCTACTGTATATCCCCTAGAACAGAGGTTCTCAACCTGTGGGTCGGGACCCCCTCGGGGATCGAATGACGATTTGCCAGGGGTCACCAAATCCTGGGCTGTTCCTGAAGCCCGCACTGCTCTCCCAGCCTTTTCGTGGCCGCCCAGCTGGGCTGTTCCTGGAGCCTGTGGCCGCCCTGCTGGTCTGTTCCTGGAGCCTATGGCTGCCCACTCAGACTATTCACAGCTGCCCATTCAGTTCACAGAATGGCTAGGGGGCAGCTGACTGGTGAGTAATGTAAAGTGGGAGGGGCTGAAGGAGACCCTTACTCCTGATTTTGGCATAGGTGTCACTGCTTTGGGACACCACAAAGTTGGAGACACTGTGAAGCTGGAGACACAGTGAGTAACACTACCTGTAATTATAGTTGCCATTAAAAGTCCCTACTACAGTTCTCAGATCATTAGATGACCTGGATCAAGAGCACCTAAGTGCTGATCAGAACTCCCCCGAGCACTGCCACAGATCCCACCCCACACCAGCACTACCACTCATCCCATAAATGTAAGGGAGAGAAAAAGAGCGGGAGGAATAAAGAAAAAGGGAGAGAATAAATAAGAGGAAGAACAAAAAAGACGGCTAGAGAGAGGGATGGGGAATTTATTTATTTTTTTACTTTAAGGGGTTTTAATACTGTACGAGTGGAAGGGACTCAGGGAGCACTAAATGTCCATAGGTTAGGGGCGCAAATGACTTGTCATGCCTTGGGTGCTGACAACCCACCCTACGAAAATTATTTTAATGTTAGGGGTCCCCAGAACTTTGGAAATTTTATCAAGGGGTCACGGCACTAGAAGGTTAAGAACCACTGCCCTAGAAGATTTCCACAGTCTCCTTGGCTTGTAGTGTAAAGTAACATAAATAAAAACTGATGCACCACATCACTACTAAAAAGTCCAGATAGAACTTTATTCCAATAAAAGTCAGTGGGACAATCCAAAAAGTAGCCAGTGCTTTCGAGGTCCAATAATGCTCCCTTTATCTGGGTTGGCAAAAAACAAAAGGTCATATCCATATATTCACAATATCAATACAGTGTTTTTTTCTAGCCCTGATTAAGGGTTCATTTTTGTGCCCCGAAATGCATCACCTCTATATCTAAACCTTTCCTACTTTATCCAAAACTAAATAAAAAGGCTAGAGTTGGGCATTAAAACGTACAAAGTAAAAATAGGAATAGCAGCAATTTAAGAACTGAAATAGAAAGACAAATAGAGTTCCTGCACAGAAAGAGCTGCATGTAATCAGAGAGCTGCAATACTAAGCTTGTATATTCTAAGTCTCAAAATAGTTTTTTATATGGAAAGTTTGTTTATTTAACAATTTCAAATGCCTAAATAACTACAATTTAACAGTTGATTATTTTTTTTTTTTTTAAATATAAGGACACAGCATATCTAACACAGACATGGACAATTAAAACTTAGGCCAAAATAACGATCTGAGGTATTTTTAGTGGACCGAGACCAGTAACATTCAGGTAGGTAGGTATGGCAATTCCTCTCTAGGTACTTAAAGTGGAAGTAAATGGTGGACAGCCAGCATTTATCAACACTGATGTAGCATCCTCCTGGATAGGGCTGCTACGAGGTAAATGTATTTATTTATTTTTGGTTCCTCTGTAATCATTGATTTCTCTAGGGCAGGGGTCTCAAACTCAAATTACCTGAGGGCCACAAGACAAGTTTTCATATCCCATGGGGGGCCGCATGCAAACTTTCAAACTTCAAAAACAACAGTACTGGTGTCAGCGAACTTATTATTAACCCCCAGCTCTGTGTCAGCGGACGCATTATTAACCCCAAGCACTGGTGTCAGCGGACACATTATTAACCCCTAGTATTGGTGTCAGCAAACGCATTATTAACCCTGACCACTGCACTGCACACGGACCACTACACATGGGCCACTGCACACGGGTCACTGCACACGGGCCACTGCACTGCACACGGACCACTGCACTGCACACGGACCACTGCACTGCACACTGTCGACAGACCACTACACTGCCGACAGACCACTACACTACACACTGACCACTCACCATCATGGCACAGCACATCAAGGCTCAGAGCCCAGCAAATTAGGACACAGCACATTAGGGCACAGCACATCAGGGTACAGGGCACAGCACATCAGGGTACAGCACAACAAGGCACAGAGCCCAGCAAATAAGGACACATGGCACAGCACATCAGGGCACAGTGCACAGCACATCAGGGTACAGGGCACAGCGCACATGAGGGCACAGCGCACATCAGGACAAGACATATCAGGACAAGGCACATGGCACATCAGGGTACAGGACATGGCACATCAGGGTACAGGGCACATGAAACAGCACATCAGGGTACAAATCCCAGCAAATCAGTGTACATAGCACACATCAGGGCACATGGGGCATATCAGGGCACATGAGAGCACATCAGGCACAGCACATCAGTACAGGGCACATGGCACATCAGGGTACAGGGCACAGGGTACCCTGATGTACAGAGCCCAGCACATCAGGGACACATCAGGGTACATGAGGCACATCAGGGTACATGGGGCACATGGCACATCAGAGCACATCAGGGTACCTGGGGCACATGGCATATCAGGGTACATGGGGCACATGGCATATCAGGGTACATGGGGTACATCAGGGCACAATCAGAGCACATCAGGCATACCTCCCAACTTTTCAACTTCAGAATGAGGGACAAATGAGCATACCTCCCAATGAAGTTGTTGAGCGGGGGGAGGTCCGTAGATCATAGTTGATGAGTGGGGGGGGTCCGCGGATCTGAGTTGTTGAGCGGGGGAGGTTCCGCGGATCGGAGTTGTTGAGCGGGGGGGTTCGCAGATCAAAGTTGTTGAGCGGGGGTCCACGGCTTGGAGTTGTTGTGCGGGGATTTACCGCGAATCGTGGGGATTTACCGCGAATCGCGGTAATCGCGTGGGGGGGGCGGATCGCAGGGCTTGCGGGCCATTTATTACCGGTCCGCGGGCTGTAAATGGCCCGCGGGCCGGTACTTTGAGACCCCTGCTCTAGGGTGTTCAATATTGCACAGGATACAGGCTTGATTGCTTCCCCTCTGCATTTTGTACTAGGAAAAGTGGGCAGTAAGGAGCGCTCGATATCTAGTAAATATTGATGAGCTTCATGTTCTAGTCGAACCCATGTTCGACTCGAACATTGGATGTTCGCTTGTTCGTCGAAATTCGAACAAAATGGGTCGTTCGCACCAAATTCGAGTGACGCGTCACGGCCCATAATTCACTGCAGCATTGCGCGCTGATGATTGACCAAGCATGCACTATGACCCGCATGCTTGGCCAATCACAGCGCGCAAAAAACGGAGAGCCATAATTGGCCAAAGCCAGGGTGGCTTTGGCCAATTATGGCTCAGGGCTTTAGCACACGCCCCACACTATAAAAGGCAGCCTGCAAGGCGGCCATGTGTAGTGTGTTGCGACGTTATTAATGAGAGCAGTCCTTTAGAGAGAGATAGAGAGACAGTGTCTTTATTACTAGATAGATAGATAGATTACAGTGTGTAGAGGATATATATACTTCCCAGGAGTTGTACATATATTTATACACTGCATAGTTTAGCTAGATCAGCTATTCCTATTTGTCAGGCAGTTGATTGTGCTAGCTGCAGTCTTCTAACGTGTTGTATTGCCCGTGTGCTGTATAGTTTGCACTGGAACCTACTTGTAGTTAGGTGCACTTGTGCTGTATAGTTTTCACTTGAAGCTACTTGTAGTTCAGTGCACTTGGGCTGTTTGCACCTAAACGTACCAGGTGTTTACTGCACTTGTGCTGTATAGTTTGCACTTGAACCTACTTGTAGTTCAGTGCACTTGTGCTGTATCGTTTGCACTTGAACCTACTTGTAGTTTACTGCACTTGTGCTGTATAGTTTGCAGATAGATGAACTTGGTGTTTACTGCACTTGGGCCGTATAGTTTGCACCTAAATGTACTTTGTGTTACAGCACTTGAGCCGTATAGTTTGCACTTAAACGTACTTGTTGTTACTGCACTTGGGCCGTATAGTTTGCACCTAAACGTACTTGGTGTGTACTACACTTGTGCTGTATAGTTTGCACCTAAACGTACTTGGTGTTACCGCACTTGGGCCATATACTTTGCACCTAAACGTACTTGTTGTTACTGCAATTGGGCCGTATACTTTGCACCTAAACGTAGTTGGTGTTTACTGCACTTGGGCCGTATAGGTTTCACCTAAACGTACTTGGTGTTTACTGCACTTGGGCCGTATAGTTTGCACCTAAACGTACTTGGTGTTACTGCACTTGGGCCATAAAGTTTGCACCTAAATGTACATGGTGTATACTGCAAGTGTGCTCATTAGTTTGCACATAAAGCTACTTGGTGTGTACTCAACGTGTCCTCTGCAGTTTGCACCTAAAGCTACTCGGTGTGTGTACTGATTTTGTCCTCTGCAGGCCATTATAATGTCTGGAAGGACAACAAAGACAGGCAGAGAGTCACAAGGGCAAGCAGGCTCTGCATCTAGAGGCAACAATGCTGGTGGTGGACACGGTGCATCCTCTTCAGCACGTGGCCGTCTGACACGCTCGTCCTTCTTTTCGCGAGCTGGCCTTGTTGAGCCTCAACATGCAGACAAATTGGTAGAGTGGATGACCAAGCCATCCTCATCCTCCTCATCCTCTCTCACCCAGGCTCAGGGTACTTTGTCTGGCAAATTAACTGCCAAGGCGTCCTCTTCCCTCTGCTCAATGGCATCACTTACTCCTTCCATAGTCCCACCATGTCCTCCTGAGGAGTGCCCCGAACTGTTTCAACACAGTGTTGGGTACATCCTGCCTGAAGATGCGCAGCGTTTTGAAGGCTCTGATGGTGGAACACAGGAAGGCAGTAATGTGAGCCCAGAGAGAGGTAGTGCCCGAGAGGGACAGCAATCTGGCAGTCGTGTTCCCCCACGCTGCTGCAGCGCCGAAAGAAGTACTCTCCCAGCCATCCACATGCCCAGCGGTTGAATGCTAGCTTAGCGAAATTGCTAGCACTTCAACTGCTGCCTTTTCAGTTGGTAGATTATGCCCCCTTCTGTGAGTTTGTGGAATGTGCAGTATCTCAGTGGAAAGTTCCCAAACGCCACTTTTTGTCACGGAAAGCGATTCCGGCTCTCTACCGCCATGTGGAAGGCATGCCTTGCTGGACAGGGCGGTCAGTGGTAAGGTGCATATTACCGCTGACTCATGGTCCAGCAGGCATGGACAGGGACATTACCTCTCTTTCACGGTGCATTGGGTGACTCTGCTGGTGCACCGGCGGCACCACCCATGACCCCGCGCGTGTGCCCGACGGCCGCGATTACCGGCGATCACAGCAGGAGTGTGGATCTGTGTGTGTAAACACACAGATCCACCTCCTGTCAGCGGTGAGGAGACTGATGTGTGTTCCCAGTACAGAGGAACACACATCGGTCTCCTCCCCCTGTGAGTACCCCTCCCCTTACAGTTAGAACACACTTTAGGGAACATTTTAACCCCTTCAGCACCACCTAGTTGTAACCCCTTCCCTGCCAGTCACATTTACACAGTAATCAGTGCAGTTTTATAGCACTAATCGCTGTGTAAATGTGAATGGTCCCAAAAACGTGTCAAAAGTGTCGCCGCAATGTCACGGTCACAAAAAAAATTGCAGATTGCCGCCATTACTAGTAAAAAAAAAAATGCCATAAATCTATCACCTATTTTGTAAATGGTATAACTTTTGCCCAAACCAATCAATATACGATTATTGCAGGGTTTTTTTTTTTACCAAAAATACGTAGAAGAATACGTATCGGTCTAAACTGAGGGAAAAAAGTTTTTTTTTTTTTTTAATGTGATATTTATTAAATTAAAAAATAAAAAATATTGCGTTTTTTTATTAAATTGTCGCTCTTCTTTTGTTTATAGCACAACAAATAAAAACCGCAGAGATGATCAAATACCACCAAAAGAAAGCTCTATTTGTGTGGGGAAAAATACATAAAGATTTTATTTGGGTACAGTGTTGCATGACCACGCAACTGTCATTCAAAGTGCAACAGCGCTGAAAACTAAAAATTGGTCTGGGCAGGAAGGGGGTGAAAATGCCCTGTATGGAAGGGGTTAAAGAAGTAACAGTTGAAAATTACAAACAGATTCTACTTAACAACAAACCTACAGTCCCTGTCTTTTTTGCACCGCCTTTATACTGCTGTTCAAAGTATATAGGGCCAAAGGGGCTTGTAATGACCTGGGGGGAGTGGTGGCGGGCAAACCCATGCTATTTTTTTCATTGATTTTCATCCATATTTCAGGGATCAAACATTACATTAAAGCCGCAAGCAGTATTAAATGTATTTTTTCTTATAGTAATTTCATTTTGTGCAGGGACAGTTCTAAACACGTGCCACTACTATAGACACCCAGCAGGTACAATATTTTAAGGAATTTATTTATTTATTTTCATTTTAAGCATCATTAAAATCGCTGCTCCAGAAAAAACAACAGTTTTTAAAACTTTTTTTTCCATTGATACATGTTCCCTGGGGCAAGACCCGGGTCCCCAAACCTGTTTTCTGACAATAACTTGTATATTGGGCTTTAAAATGAGCACTTTTGAATTCGAACGTTCGAGTTCTATAGACTTCAATGGGGTTCTAAATGTTTGCGTGAACGGGAGTTCCGTTCGAGGGTTCTGGTGCGAACCGAACACGGGGGTGTTCGGCTCATCCCTACTAGTGAATACAAGTTGAAGGTTGAGTTTGAAGGTGTTTTTTGGAGATTGTGGCAAGTATGTCTTCTACATACTCTTCCTAGTTCTTATTTGTTTATATTGGTGGAAATGACCTTAAGGCCGTACCCAAGGGTAGTAGCACAGGCCCCATAAAAAAAAGGGCTGACTGTCAACTTCTTCCAAGGTGGGTACAAACATTTGGAAGCTGAACCTTCTCCCTCTATACAAAAAACACACAGTCAAGGCTTTTCAGGGAGGTCCTATGAAAACAGTCTGTGGAAAGGACTGTGTGGGGTACATGCACTATCCAGAGTCCAAGATCCACAGGTGACAAGGAAATCCAGTTAAGGCTTAGGCCTTGTACACACAACCGTTTTCCTCAACAGAATCCATCAAGAAACTTGGTGGCAGAGCTTTTTTGCCGAGGAAAGCGGTTGTGTGTATGTTTTTAGTCGAGAAAACTGTTGTGAAACTCGACGAGAAAAAAAAGAGAACAAGTTCTCTTTTTCCTCGTCGGGAGTCTCAATTTCCTCATCGTGTTTCTCTTCGGGCTGGTTTACGACGAGAAACACGTTCGTGTGTATGCTTAGAGACCCGCGCATGCTCAGAATAAAGTATGAGATGGGAGCGTGCCTCCAGTAAAAGTAGGGTTTGTAATGGAGATAGCACATTCGTCACGCTGTAACAGACTGAATCGTCTCTCACCAAACTTTTGCTTAACACGCAGTAACATGAGATTAGCAAAAGAAGCCACAAGGGTGGAGCCAGTGGAATCAAACTTCCCCTTTGTAGTGCCGTCGTACGTGTTGTACGTCACCGCGTTTGAGAATGACGAGATTTTGTCTTGACAGTGTGTACGCAAAGAAAGCTTGTCAAGATTCTCGACAAGCCTAACAAGGAACTCGTCGGCACTTGTGCCGTTTCTAAAGGAAGGTAATGCTATGATTGGCGGCTCCCACATCGCATGCACGGAAGTGACGTCACGCAACTCCGGGCAGTCACAGAGCTGGAGTTCACGTTCCCCGGAAAGAAAGAGGGGTAAAGAATGGACGCTTCTTGTAACAGGGGACAGCGTATTCATTTTTACTTGTTAAAACGATAACGAAAATACCCTAAATTCAGACGGAAATGCATTCGGATGAAAACTAATGCACGTCTAGCCCCCGGGAGTAACATCACCTGAACTCGGGAGACAGACGATAACCATGAGCTAGCAGGGCATGTGGGAAAACACACAGAAGGATGGTTAGAAAGCCGGTAGCCAGGATAATATGTTTAGGGACATGCCTCTTAGGATTGCATGTCTTCTGTGGATCTTGGGCTCTGTTTAGTGCATCTACCCCAGCCCTCAAAATTTCCACTCGCCTACTAGCATTTGGCGAGTGGATTTAAGCTGGGGGTGAGTAATGACAGGGCTGCATGACCAATCTCCCTCCAATCTGTGCCTACACTTAGAGTCCCAATGAGATTTGGGGCCGAAGAGGAAAGGTGCATGCCTGGAAAAAGTAGTATGGTGAGCCGCGCACAGGCAGAGCAGTACACAGGTGCTCTCCTTACAATTCCCATTAAGCCAAGGGACCTAACAGTATGACCTCTCTAAGCCTGCCCCCGTCCCCCCGACCAATGTAGCTAGAGAGCAGAAAGTAATGAGTGAGGTGGAGGATTGCGAAAATTACCACTCCGGTGACATGAGAGCGGCAGCCTTCCAGTTTGTGCAGTTTTCTTCTCCTTGTGCTCTATGTAAGTGTCCAACAGTTCAGCCTGTGCACTGTGAACCGACTGGTCTCAATGTGTGCTGTGCTATGGTGTCAATGGCTGTGTAGTTGTGTGGTTCTCAGCGCTGGATTGTACTCCCTCCTGCTGTGCTGCAGCTCCTATCCTCACTGGCAGCCTGAATAAAAGGGGGAAGTGGGGACATGCAAGCGTGGAGCCGCACACACAGGCTCCTGATGATGAGATGAATGGGAGAGAGTGAGAGAGATGGATGGATGGATGGATGGGAGTTGCAGAGGAGACAGCAAGAGAATGGGGAAGAGACCCAGGTCTAGTGCCCTGTCCCTCTGGTCTGCCCCCAGTGCCCTGTCCCTCTGGTCTGCCCCCAGTGCCCTGTCCTATTTTGTTAAAGTTGTTGTTGGTAATATTTAATTTTGTAACTTGATTCTGCATAAAACATTTAACAGTGTCATTCCATGAGATAATCTACGAGGGCGTGTTTACAGGTGCAATTAGGCAAAGGGCAGTGTATGAATTAGGTGGGGCAACTGGTGGCGAGTAACTATTGAGGCCTGGCTAGTAGCTCAGGACTTGAAATTTTGAGCCCTGATCTACCCCACACAGTCCATTCCACAGTCTGTTTTCATAGGACCTCCCTGGAGCGTTTTGTCTGCGTGTTTTTGTATATTGTCTTTACCGCTATCCCGGGGGTCACTCTGAGGCTCCCCCAGATAAGTTCACATACCAGGCTCTGCACCTTTCTCTGGCTGCTGATATGGATCCACATTGTGATACTGCAATATAGCACCTTTGTTGTTGTTCAGTGGTTTCCTCGTGTCTGACTCTTTGTGACCTTTGTGACCTCATGGACAATAGAGCGCAAGGCTTTTCTGTCCTGCACAGCCTCCTGGAGCTTGTTTATTTTTATGTTCATGTTCAATGTTCATTGTTTCGATGATTCTATATATCCATTTTCTGTCGTCCTTTTTTCGTTTTTCCTTCCATTCCTTCCATCATCAGGGTCTTTTCCAGTGAATCCTCTCTTCGCATTAGGTGACCAAAGTATTTGAATTTAAGCTTCAGGTTCTGTCCTTCCAGTAAATATATTCAGGGTTGATTTATTTCAGGATTGACTGGTTTGATCTTCTTGCTCTCCTAGAGAATTTCAAGAGTCTTCTCCAACACTATAGTTCAAAAGCTTAAATTCTTCGGCATTCAGCCTTCTTTATGGTCCAACATTCACAGCCATAGGTACTACTGGGAAAACCATAGCGCCTTACATTCTTTTATATTATGGAAACCTTCTCCCCCACCCACTTCATTATTAGCCCGAGGGCTTTCACACTGGAGCTGCTAGCCACATCTTTGAGGCGTTGTAGGAGCGGTGTAAACACGGTGCCTAAAGCACCCCTGCCCATTGAAATCAATGGGCAGCGCTGCCAAACAGCCAGCGGCGCTTTGCCGGCGGTTCTAACCCTTTTTTGTCCCCTAATGGGGATTAAAAGCACCCTGCGAAAACTGTCGATGCGAAAACTACGGTAAATCGCCGCTAAAAATATCCGACGATACTACCACTGCCGGAGCCCCCATCACCCCAGTGTGGAAGGCCTCTAAGGGTCTGTTCACGCCACAGTGCTTTTTTCTGTAAAAGTAGGTTACATTGGTTTTAATGGAATAGTTCACACAAGTTATTTTAAATTTCATTGATATTTTTTATTTTATCGATTTTTTTATTTTAATGATATTTTTTTATTTTATTGATATTTTTTATTTTATCGATATTTTTATTTTATTCGATATTTTTTTATTATTATTATTTCATTTATGGTTGAACTGGATGGACTTTTGTCTTTTTTCAACCTGACTTACTAACTAAAGGGAAAAAAAGCATCTGGAATGCATCCGGAAATGCATCAAAAACATGTTAAAAACATGCATGCAGAAACGCATGATACACTATTGTCTCCACCAGGAAACATTCTTTGAGAAATGCTGTGCAGCCATCACTGGAGTGCATATAGAAAGGAAGTGGCTGTAAAGAAGCTGCAGGAGAAAAAAAAGGTACAAACAAGTATCTTATGAAAAAACAAAAATGGCTGTGGTTTCTACATTTTTTCACTTTTTCAAATTTCCGAATTTTTCAGAATATCCATATTTTCGAATTTCGAATTTTCAATTTGAAGATTCAGAAATTCTAAAATTAGGAAATTAGAAAATTAGAAATGAGAAAGTGCTTTTGTAGACTGAATGTCGTTCAATTAGGGTTTACATCTACTGTAATAGTTTGCATCTCAGCACCTTCAGCCCACACTGTAATAAAAAGAATCACATAGTCAGCATCCAAGGGAATATATAATACATACTACACAGTGTAAACACATCATTACTGAACTTTTATGTTCTGAATGGCTCTATATAAAACTTCCAATTAAGAAAGAATAATCAGGATAAAATCACAGACAAAGCAATGATAACCGGTATAAATATAGCGGTGTAAGTAGCCTTTGTAAACATGTAGAGAGTTGCAGTAATATACTGTATATCAATTATCACACTTACTTGGAAATTAAGATTAGACTTTAAGCACCAACCCTTTAATTTAAATATATTCCTCAATACCTATAAAGGTTATAAATTCATCGGGCCAGATTCAGGAACCGCGACGTACCTTTGTGCGGGCGTAGCGTATCTTCTTTGCGCTACGCCGCCGCAACTTAGAGAGGCAAGTACTGTATTCACAAAGCACTTGCTCAGTAAGTTGCGGCAGCGTAGCGTAAATTGGCCAGCGTAAGCCCGCCTAATTCAAAGTAGGAAGGAGGTGGGCGGCATCTATTCAAATGAAGCTTGACCCCATGTAAATGAATGGCCGGTCGAACCGGGCATGCGCGTGCATGCTCAGAATCACGTCGCATAAACTCCCTAAGATACGTCGGCGTAAATGTCTATGACGTGAACGTAACTTACGCACAGCCCCATTCACGTATGACTTACGTAAACGACGTAAAAACGATGGCTGTTCCGACATCCATACCTTTGCATGGGATGCGCCACCTTTTTGGTGGTTTATCTTTACGCCGGAAAAACGGCGTAGATTACTGCGTCGGGTGTACGTACGTTCGTGAATCGGCGTATCTTGCTTATTTGCATATTTAACATGGGAACGCCGAATGCGTCCAGCGTAACTATGCGCCCATGATACGCCGGGGTAGGCAAGTTACGTCGGACGGCTGAAGCCATGTTTTTCGGTATATCTCGCTTTGTGAATCGGCGCAAAGATGCGACGGCGCATATATGAAATTACGGCGGCGTATCTGGAGATACGCCGACGTAAGTCTTTGTGAATCTGGCCCATCTTGTGTACACCAAATGTGTTTACAAACACAGATAATAGACATGTGCAATTTGTTTAGTTACAAATTAGGGCCCAGATTCACGTACATCGGCGCATTATTGGACCGGCGTAGCGCACCGCCTTTACGTTAGACTTGCGCCATCTAGCCGCGTAATCCCCCGATTCACGTAGCTTTTGCGCAGGAAATTGCGCAAGCGTAAGTTTTTTTCCAGAGGCGTAAGGAGGAGTAATACAAATTGGGAGGGACGTGGGCGTGTTACATTGAAATGAGCCGTGACCCCATGCAAATGAAGGGCCGGCCGGCCGGCTCGCGCATGCGCGCGTGAAGGAGACCATGTCAGTTTCGCTGTGCGCATGCTCACAACTCGGAAGCGGCGCAATCAGTGAAATTGGAAATGGACTAGGGCAACTTTGTGAACTACGCTGACAGCATAAATAGACAGACACAAATGCTCTTCCTTTGCAAAAGTACATCCCTTTGTATCCCTCCCTCTACAGCAAGGTGCTTTTGTTTGTTTGTAACGTGTCTTTGAGATATTTGGTGACTGTTTTGCAGAGTGATTTTTGTCTTTTATGTGTTTTCTTTGTTGTTATTTTGTTTAAATTATATTTTTGCTGGGCATTTTTTTTTTTTTGCTCGTCATTTATTTAATTTTTTGGGTTCTGTTTGTGTATGATTTTGGAATGTTGGGGTGATATTCCTGCGGGAAAAGGGGTGTCACCCTCATTTGTGGTGGAGAAGTGATCCCCAGGTCTGTGTGAATGGTGTATGAATGTACAGTGACATAATTGGAGCCGTGGCATGGCGTTGCAGCTCACAAGTCCTGCATGGTGGACTGCTGCCAATCCAATGTGATGACGATGTGGTGTGTGTGTGCTAGGGACCACAGTGGTGTGCATGCATGCATTCTCATTGTGCCTTGATTAATGTGTGTGTTTAACGTGCAAAGATGCATAATGTGAGCTGGCATGAGATGGGGTCATGAGATGGGGTACCAGTGCATATGCAGAGTCACCTTGAAGGGAAAAGACAGGAGGATGTTAGTCATGCATGTGCCACTTGTGAGGTGTGCATCACGGGAGGGGATAGTCATGCCTGCCACCCATGTCACTCACCAACCAGCCAGCTGTCCCCATACATGTTCTGTTCGAAATCTGTGGGGATGGGGCTCTGATTGTATATGTAGCTGTCATGGGTGTCATGGGTAGTGCCATGTGTTGGGCTGCTGATGTCCTCCTGCAAGGTTGTGGTAATTCCAGGATGGCATGAGGGGTGAATCTGAAGATGCGAGACACCTCAGAATCACTCATGCCAAAGATGTCTATGCGTGTGTGATATATCAAGTGAAGAGTGAGGGGCTTGTATCAGATAAGAATATTGTATTAGATTAGATTAAATTGTAAATTTTATATAAGCAAATAAAAACAAAAAAAAAAACATCTCCCGTGCCCTCCTTAGTGCCATCCTCCGTGCCCTCCTCCTTCCTTGTTCATCTAAAGTCAGTAGTATAGCTATGTGCGACGATGCCCCTGGCATGTTGGCATACAGATTGTTGAGCAACACGTGTGACTGCTGAACTCCTCACTAACAGTATTGCTTTATCTGACAAGTAGACTTTTTTTCTTTTTTTAGACCAGCTTTTATCAGCTCTAATTTTAGACAGGACATTTTGCTGTTGCGCACACTGCGTCGCTTGCGCTGCCCCAACGTTGTTTTGTGGATCCCCGTAAGTCCCTCATTAGCATATTTGACTAGCAAATCAATGGTGTGTCTATCGCACTTTTGCGCGGACGGATGCGCCAGTCTAACGAAATTACGCGGGACAAAAAAAAGACGATTTTTTGCGTATCTCGTTCTGGGGATGCCGCGCAACGAAACGCACGCGCACATTTAGACTTACGCACGCGCATCTCCTGTTGCGCAGGCGTAATCGCTCTGTGAATCTGGGCCTAGTTTTTTTTTTTTTTTTTAATTCTTTATTTCTTCAAAAAGCAGAGGAACTGGTCCCAGGGGACCCAGACAACATTGTACATCAATTACATCAAAGTACATGTATAAGCATAAAGGTAGATAAGTGGTGATGTGGCATCCCCGGACGTGAGTCAGTCCACTCCGCAGTTTTATGTATCTTTTATGTATCTTAGGTGGAGATCAGTAAAAAAAAAAGGAGGTAGGGTAAAGTAAAGTAAAGGTTAAAAGAGGAAGTGGGGGTGTGGGGGTGGGTTGGGAGAAGTCCCAACTGAAGGTAAAGGGAAAAAAGAAAAAGAAAAGAGAAGCTAGCACTAGGGTGTGTAGCTAGGGAAGGATATTATCTAAGCCTATATGGCGGTGGTACTCTCCAGGGATTCGAAAGTATCCCCGGGGTATGGAGCACCGTCCTAGTTGGGGTAGTGCGTGAACAGAGTTAGAGAGCGAACTCCCAATCCCCGCCCACTCCCCCGGCTTGTGAGTGTAGGTGAAGTGTGTACCGGTAACATATAAAACAGCAAACATCAAAACAGGTAACATCAATATTAATATTAACAGCCCATGTGCTAACATGCACAGGGTTCTTGAATGAGCAGTGAAGCTGGTGCATATAAGTGACATATCCATGTTTAGCAGGTGTATATGCAGAGGGGTTAGCAAAACAAAACGGGTGTGTCGACCCCCCCCTGCTGCGATAAGACAGTTCGCCTCCCGCCGCCCAATAAGCCCCTTCCCAGGTAATGCTCCTAGGCAACAAATCCGGTGTCCCAGTCCGAACAGCATGCCCTGACATGACAGTTTCCTCTGGGGGTCCGGTCCACCCGCAAGCAGAGGTCAGGGGGACAAGGGGGGGGGTCATAACCGGCGAAAGCCAACGAGGCGCATCCCAACCACCACCCCACAAAACTCCCCACAATCGCCACATAGCACCCCCCGGGTCAACCTCCCCGCCCCCACCCTCCCAGGCAGCAGGTCAACAGCTTCCCAGTCTCCTAAGGTGCGGGACAGACAGGTCCCTCGTGTCTCCCTCAATGGGGGGGGGGGGCGGTCTATCAAAAAAGGGGCTAGCTAAGGGAGCGTGAGGGGTTCACAGAAGGGTGTATATACACAGCAGTTAGGGTTTTGAGGGTAGGGATGGGTAGGGATGGGGGGGGAGGGACACGGACGGGTTGATGGTTTGATTGGCTGTGGGTGGGGGGGCTCGGCCCACTATCCTAACCCACAGGCTCTTACGGACACATAGAGGAGGGAGGGGTTAGTTAAAAACAGGGGCACAATATTCAATGCACTTCAGGGACACACAAAAGGGGGATGCTCATCGGAGGGCACATACCTTTTTTCTTTTTTTTTGCTACAATAACCCAGTGCTGGGTTTCTTTCCACAATTTTCACAATTTTCACAATTTTTTTTTTTTTTTAGGGGTTTAGGGTACGTACATAAGGGTTAGTAGGAAGGGAACCAATTCCCCGTGGGCTGGGATGGGAGGGGGGGAAGAGAGAGGGATTTGGTGGGTTTGCTGTTTTTTCTGAGTTTTTTGCTATTTTTCCTTTTTTTGGGGGGGGGATGGGAGTCGGTGCGAGCACTGTGTCCGGGTACTATTATACATGGGTACCATAATATGATTAAATGCATGGAACAAATGATACGGAATATGATAACCATAATTATACCATAATATGTCTAAATGAATGGAATAAATGATACGGAGAGGTTTTATAATTTGGTAGGGGAAGGGGGATGTATATGTATGTATATAAGTATATCCAAACCCAAGGTTTCCCCTTTTTTTTTTTTTTTTTTTTTTTTTTTTTTTTGTCACATCATTTTAAGCCGATAAAGAGACGCCAGGGAAAGGCCTGTATGAAATGTAGGAAAGGTGGACTGTGGGGTTTCCGATTTCTAATTTACCTCAGAGCGGACTCATGGCATATATATGGAGAGAAAAGATGCATGTGGAGGGGACGGGGGACCCCTCACCGGGAGATGCGTGGGTTCCTAAACCCCCATTAGGCTATCACTCAGAGGGGTGGGTTTGTGAGTGAACAAAGCGTGTGCTTTGCGACACCCTAGGAAGGGAGGAGGACAAAGATTTCCTTTCCTCTCTCCCTTAGGGGGTCGGTTTAGATTAGGGGTTAGTGGGTGGGTGGGTTTAAGCCAGGGGTTTTTTTTTTTTTTTTTTTTTTTTTTTTTTTTTTTTTTTTTTTTTTTTTTGTTCTTGTTTGCTTTGTTTTTTACCTCCTCTCTCCTCTACCTCCCCTCCCTTCCCTCTTGCCTCCCCATTTCCGGAGACTCGAGGGGCAATTGGAAATGGAGAGTCTATCAGTGATCTCAATTAATGTTAAGGGACTAAACATCCCGGAAAAGAGACGTATCTTATTGGAGGACCTGAAAAAAAGAGGAAGAAATGTAGCTCTGATACAGGAAACACATTTTAGAAAGGGGGGGCTCCCCTTTCTCCAAAGCAAGTACTTCCCGATCGTATATCATGCGACAAATCCGGTAGCGAAAAAGGGGGGAGTTTCAATAATGATATCAGCTAGTATACCGTGGTCTCTAAAAGAGTCCCTGGTAGACACAGAGGGGCAGTATTTAGCGGTAAAGGGGACGATAGGGGGAGTGACATTCACATTTGTTACTTTCTATGCCCCTAATGTACACCAAGATCGGTTCCTGAGAGAACTTTTGGACAGATTGACAGGTTTCCAGGAAGGCCAGCTGATAATGGGAGGTGACCTAAATGTTCCCCTGGACCCTACGATGGACACCTCATCCGGTACTTCATCAGTTACGGGGGGTGTCCGGAGGCGGATTCGGCAGATGTTACAACAAGGGACCCTAATAGATACATGGAGATTGATGCATCCAGGAGAGCGAGACTACTCCTTCTACTCAGTACCGCATAAGATATACTCACGTATCGATTATTTCTTTATACCCCACAGCCAGCTTCACGCAGTTATAGAAGTTGGAATTGGGGAAATAACTTGGACCGACCACGCCCCAATCCTCTTAGAATATAAAATAGGGGATCCTAGATCCTCTGGACCAAGTACCTGGAGACTGAACGAGAGTTTGCTACAGGATGAGGACGTTCTGGAAGAAATTCGGAAGGAGCTAACATGGTATTTTCAGATGAATGATACCCCAGAATGTAACCTGGGGGTGATATGGGAGGCCCATAAAGCGGTGATTAGGGGTGTCCTGATGAAACATGGGGCAAGAATCAAAAGGAATAGGGAACAGAGAATAACAACTCTCATGTCGGAAATTAGAAATTTAGAAAGTCGGCATAAACAGAACCCTAACCCCAAGGTAGAGAGAGAACTCATGACGTTACGTAGACAAATTAATGAACTACTCTTTCATAGAGCAAAAAGAGCGATACAGAATGGCAGAAGGCAAAATTACGAATTCGGAAATAAATGTGGGAAACACCTGGCAAATTCACTGAGAGAGCAACAAGCAAAAACTTATATCCCAATGATTAAGGGGTCGAGAGGTGAGGAACATGTATTACCTAAAGAGATTGCACGGACATTTAGCGATTATTATAGTACCCTGTACAATATACAAACAAGCCAACAACAGTATGAGACACTGGGAAAGTACATAGAAACCTCAGGTATTTCAACATTAACATCAGAGATGAGCCAAGATATGGAAAGACCCATTACCTTAGAAGAATTACAGGAGGCAGTGAAAAAGGGGAAAAGAGGGAAAGCACCAGGAGTAGATGGGTTTACCATATTTTATTATAGACTCTTTCTCCCAGAATTAGGCCCCTTCATGATTAGAATGTTTAATGAATTAGGTGACTCATGCTCTTTTCATTCTGAAACCCTAAAAGCAGTAATAGCGGTAATACCTAAGGAAGGCAAAGACCCCTCTCAATGTGGAAGTTACAGACCTATATCATTACTGAATGAGGATCTGAAGCTCTTTGCCAAAATCCTGGCAATACGCATACAGCAACACATACCTGGACTCATCCACAGAGACCAGGTGGGATTTGTGCAAATGCGTGAAGCCAGGGACAATACGATCAAGATTCTGAACCTGGTCCATCGGGCCGCCTCTGGCGGAACCCCATGTGTTTTCCTCAGTACAGACGCCGAGAAAGCTTTTGATCGGATAAATTGGCAATTTATGTTCAAGGTCCTGGAACACATGGGGTTCGGCAATAAGATGGTACAATGGATCAGAAGTAACTATACTTATCCAACAGCACAAGTTAGAGTGAACGGAATCTTGTCACCCTCCTTTAAACTGTCAAATGGGACAAGGCAGGGATGTCCCCTATCCCCTCTCTTGTTTGCTCTCTCAGTGGAACCATTACTAAGCAGGATTCGACTGAATCCAGATATTAAAGGATTGTCTGTTGGAGGCTCCGAATATAAGATCTCAGCCTACGCGGACGATATGATGTATTCTTTAGTGAACCCGATAGAATCCCTCCCCAATTTGGTACAAGAACTGAAGGTATATGGAGACTTATCAAATTTTAAAATAAACTACGATAAGTCTGAAGCAATGGGGGTGGGGATTTCGAGGGGAGAGATGTGCCTCCTGAAAGCAAAGCACAGATTCAAATGGTCTGATAAATCTCTTTCTTATCTGGGTACCTTCATCCCGGCGGACCTGACACAGGTTTTTAGACTTAACTTTATGCCAATGTTGACGAAAACGCGGGTCCTCCTGGATGGTTGGAGGAAGGGGTTCCATTCGTGGTTTGGACGAATTAACATCATTAAAATGAATATATTACCAAAATTTCTGTACCTCTTCCAAACGCTCCCAATCGCTATACCAAAATCTTTTTTTAGACAGACGCAAACTCTCTTTAATAATTTTATTTGGGGCAACAAAAGTCCAAGAATTAAGAACTATACATTATGTTTATCAAAACGAGAGGGCGGCGTATCGGCACCAGATATCCTCAGATACTACCAGGCAGCTATGTTAATCCGACTGGTAGACTGGGGAAGACATGGCGGGGAGAAAATTTGGCCGGGCTTGGAGCAGGCCCAATGTAGTAGTATACTCTATCTGGCTGCGTGGTGCTATAGAGACCTGCCGATACTTACTAAGAAACACCCATTGATAGGCCCAACATTGAAAGTGGCCTACGGGCTATTTAGGAAAGGGGTATTATCCACTTTGGACTCACCACTCTATCCAATTTTGGGGAACCCACAATTTACACCAGGTCTGAAGAAGGGGTCCTTTGATAGACTAATAGACCAGGGTTTAATACAAGCATCCCATTTTTTGAGGGAGGGTCTATGGCATAGTATGCGGGAAATGGTGGAAGGTGGGCTCCCTTATAGATTGGATACCTGGAGAGCATTACAATTGCGGCATTTCTTGGACAATCTAAAACCCCCTAGAAGTTACGAACGTAAACTTACAAGATTCGAGGGGTACTGTAGTGGTAAGGGAGTGCTTCGGCACACCCTTTCAAGAATCAGTGAACTACTGAACACACCGACGGAGGACTCTCAGCTTCCTTTTTTTAACAGGTGGGAGATGGAACTGGGAAGACCCTTTACAGAAGAACAAAAGAGTAAAATACTCCGGAATATATTCGAATCGTCAATCAGTGCGAAAACACAAGAGATGAATTACAAGATTCTATCTCAATGGTATCGTACCCCGGTAGTATTAAAAAGGTGCTACCCAGACACTTCGGATAGATGCTGGAGGTGTGGCAAGGAAGAGGGAACCTTGCTACATATATTCTGGCTATGCCCAGGAATTCTGAACTTTTGGACGGAGGTTCAGGGTATAGTGCAGAAATTTAGTAAAGACAAACTACCAGACGAATGGCCCTTTTTCCTACTACAGGATTCGGAGTTAACGGTAAAGAGATACAGGAGCTCTTTGGTTAATCACCTTTTAAACGCTGCTCGTGCCTGCATCCCAGGGATGTGGAAACATAAACAACCACCAACGGTAAAGATGTGGCTCAATAGAGTCGAAGATTTGAACAGAATGGAGGACCTTGTATGGACCTCCAGACAGAAACGTAAAGTATATACTGAAACGTGGGCTGAGTGGAACGAGTTTAGATACTCAGAACAAGGGAGGGCTCTGCTGGATGCACAATAAGGAGGGATCGGACTCAGGGATGGGATGGGGAGGGGGGGATGAGTGAGAGAGATGGGTCAGTATGGGTTTTTTTTTTTTTTTTTTTTTTTTTTTTTTTTTTCTCTGTCTTCTTTCTTTTTTGTCAACCGGGCGGGGGGGTGGGGGGGGGGGAAGGGAGGGAGTTGGCGTAGCAAGCTAGGGCATTGAGGACATTTGAGGGGCCGGTTTCCCCCCCCCTCCCTATGAGGGGCATAGTGACCCCCCGGGGGGAGGAGGGGACTTGCCGGCGTGAGGGGGTGAAGGGCAATGTACCCACGGAGTCGTGATCCACCAGAGGTCCAGATGGGGACCAGCGTGAGGGGAGGGGCTGGGATGTGCCTCCTGTCCTCTATTTCCGTTTCTCTTTTGTTGTTGTTGTTTAAGATATGATCAGGACTCGTGTGGGTGCTCCTTATTATATATTCTTTTTTTTTTTTATCGGGTTTCTCCTTCACTTCATTGTTAAAATATATATATGTGTATATAATGTTCCTCCAATGCTCCTCGGTTAGAGGAATGGGTTTCCATCTGTATGTCACTTGGTACGATCAAAATAATAAAGAAAAATTTAAAGAAAAAAGTGTCTTCCAGTGTTGGTTCCGTGGGTCCCTCGGGGGATATCCGTCACAGTTCCAGGGAGGGGGGGGGTGCAGGGAAAGGCAAAGAGGGGCATCCCAGGGCTAGACATCACACCGCGATACTGGGCAGGGAACGGGAGGTGGCAGTCAACAGTAAATTCAGCAGGGAAGGGGGGCCCAAGGCCTACTCACGTGCCTCCTCGCGTGATGCAGAGCGGTTCCTCCGTCTCCCGCCCTGCCTCCGCTGCGGCCGTGGGCCCCGCTGTGCCGCTCGGCCCGATCGGCCGATGAAGCGCGGGAGCAGCTGGAGCCAGTCGGGTACCTCGATCGGGTCTGCCTCAAGAAAGGTGAACAGCTCTGGGAGGTCCGCCGCGGTCTGTAGGGTGTAGGAACCGGCGTCTTTGCGGAAGGAGACTGAGAGGGGATAGCCCCAAGGGTATGTAAAGCCCTTCTGCCTGGCCAGGTCAAGGAGTGGTCGCAGAAGTGCCCGACGCCTCAGAGTCGCCTTCGATAGGTCCGGGAGTACCCTGACTTCCGCTCCGTCCACCGGTACCGCTCCATGGTCCCAGGCTCGTCGCAGGATGGCTTCCTTCTGCGTGTACCGGTGGAGTCTGCAGACGACATCACGCGGTCTCGCCGGATCCGCGGGCATCGGGCCCAAGGCCCTGTGTGCTCTGTCCAACACAATCTCTGCCTCCGGTTCTTCCAGTATGTCACGGAACACGTCTCTCACGGCCTCTCCCAGTTCTTCCGCGCCGACACTCTCAGGCATCCCCCGGACCCGTAGGTTATTGCGTCGGCTCCGGTCTTCGATGTCCTCCACGTGGAGCTGGAGAGATATGGCCGTGTCTCTGTGTTGGTCCCTCGAGGCCTCTAGCGCCGCTACGCGCGCTTCCAGGGAGGTCAGCGCAGTCTCCCCGGTCGTAACTCTCTCCGCGATGCCGGACACCTCCCCCCTCACCTCCTGGATGTCCCTCCGGTGTGTCTCCTCCAAGCGTAGGATGAGGGCCTCGATGTCCGATCGGGTCGGTAGCGCTTGCAGGAGGGCCCTAATGTCATGATCCAGGATCGGGGCCTCCAGATATCTGGGTTCCTCCATCTCCACGTCCCCGGGGGATCCACGAAGACCGGATGGGACTGGATGTGAAGCCGCCGTGGTAGGTGAGTGATCCCCGTCGGTCAAGAGCACCGGGCTCTGCTGTGCTCCACGTGTAAGGCCTCTCGAGGCCGTCGCCTTTGCTCCCGGGGACTTTCCCTGGAAGAGTCCGTAGAATCGTTGCGTCTCCCTCTGTGATTTACCTGCGGGTGTCCCCCGTGTCACTGCTCTCGTCCTGTGTTTCTTGGCCGAGTTCATACCGGTAATTCATTGATTTTAAGCCAGAAAAGTGGGGCCCGGACCGGGAGCTCTAGAGAAGTGCTGCCTCACTCAGTCATGTCCAGGCCACGCCCCCTGGGCCTAGTTTTTTAACTAATTTAGACAAATTTGTTAATTCCGAATATCCGAATTTTCGATTATCCGAATTTCCGAATGTTCCAATATCCAAATTTTCCGATATATCAAAATTTCCAAATTTTTCCAAATTTTTCAAATTTCCGAATATTTTTGAATATCCAAATCTTCGAATTTACGAATTTTCAATTTGAAGATTCGGAAATTCTAAAATTCGGAAATTAGAAATTAGAAAATCCCCAAATTCTTAATTTCGGCAAATCCAAAAATAAGAATGAAAATCCGAAAATTTTAAAGAACGAAAATCTGATAATTCAAAAACCCTGAAATCTGAAATAATAACGAACTAATAATAACTTAACTATTACTAACTATTAAATTATAGGTATTGGAATTTTCTTTAAAATTTGTCTGTTAACTGCTTGCCGACCTGCCGCCATCATTTTACTGCGGCAGGTCGGCACGCCTGGTCGAGAGCCCGTAGCTCTATGCCGGCTCTTTAAAGGCCACTAGGGGGCCCCCGCTCAACCCCGAGTGCCGCGCGATCGCTCGGTACAGAGCGAGGATCGGGAGCTATGTGTGTAAACACAAAGCTCCCGGTCCTGTCAGCGAGGAAACGCTGATCTTCTGTTCATACAATGTATGAACAGAAGATCAGTGATTTCCCCTAGTGAGTCCACCCCCCCATACAGTTAGAACACACCCAGGAACACACTTAACCCCTTCCCCGCCCCTAGTGTTAACCCCTCCACTGCCAATGGCATTTTTATAGTAATCCAATGCATTTTTACAGCATTGATCGCTAAAAAAATGCCAATGGTCCCAAAAATGTGTCAAAAGTGTCCGAAGTGTCCGCCATAATATCGCAGTACCGCAAAAAAACACTGATCGCCGCCATTACTAGTAAAAAAAAAATATTAATAAAAATGCCATAAAACGACCCCCTATTTTGTAAACGCTATAATTTTTGTGCAAACTAATCAATAAACGCTAATTGCGATTTTTTTAACGAAAAATAGGTAGAAGAATATGTATCTGCCTAAACTGAGGGAAAAAAATGTTTTTTAATATATTTTTGGGGATATTTATTATAGCAAAATGTAAAAAATATTGCAATTTTTTCAAAATTGTCGCTCTATTTTTGTTTATAGCGCAAAAAATAAAAACCGCAGAGATGATCAAATACCACCAAAAGAAAGCTCTATTTGTGGGAAAAAAGGACGCCAATTTTGTTTGGGAGCCACGTCGCACGACCGCACGATTGTCAGTTAAAGTGACGCAGTGCTGAATCACAAAAAGTGCTCTGGTCATTGGGCAGCAATATGGTCCGGGGTTAAGTGGTTAATGAACGTAACGAATACAAATTTTGTTATGAATTATCCATAATAACAAATGTCATATCTAAACAGATGTAACCTAACAAATTAATAATAATAACAATAATAATAATAATAAAAATGTATTATTATTATTTATTATTATTTCGTTTTGTTCCATTTGTTTAGCATTGTTTATTTTGGATAATTCGTAACTTCAGATAAATTTGTATTTGTTCAGTTCACTAACAGCCAAATTTAAAAGGAAATTCCGAAATTCTAAAATTCTAAAAATTCTGAATTCGTACATATCGTAAATTTGAAAATTCGTAAATTTGAAAACTCAGAATTAGACAATGTGAAAATTCTGAAAATCGAAAATTTAAAAATTCGGAAATTCGAAAATCCAAAAAATTGGAAAATTTGAAAATAAAAAAGGAAAATCCGAAAATTAAAAAGAATGAAAATATAGAAATCCAAAAATTCTAAGTCCAGGTCATTAATTGAATTCCAAAGCTTCCGATTTCTGAACATGTGCTCTATCTCATTGGGGGGGGGGCTGTAGTGCCACATGGGTGCAATCTATGGCCCCGATGGTGCGTGGGAATCTGGCAATTTTATAAAAATCAGTCACTGTGTTCATTCGCTGGACCTCCTAGGAGGGTTTTATAATTTGGTTGGCCATGCGTCTCAGGATTGCAGGGACAACCTGGTGCACACACCTGCTAATGGAGGATTGTGACATCCCAGCCATACCTCCACATGTGCGCTGAAAAGAGCCAGTGGCCAGGAAATGCAGTGTTGCCAGGATTTTCACCAGTGGCTCCACTGCATGTGAGCGTTGTGTGGGGCTGGTGAGGTCATCCTGCAGGGTTCGGGTTATTTCCATGATGGCTTCCCGGTTGAATCGGAAGTTGCGATACACCTCTGCTTCCCCCATGGCAAAGACATCTAGGCGTCTGCGGAAGACCCTCTCCTGTGCCCTCCTCCTCTGTTCCCTCCTCCTTCTTTGCGCCTCTAAAGTCACTAGTATAGTTATGAGCATGGATGCCCCTGGCATGTTGGCATACAGATTGTAGTCCGGCAAGTGTGTGTGCTCAGCTCTTCCTTAATGGTGTTGCTTTAGCAGACCTTTACACGGCTGGAGCAAAGTTAAGGCTGCTTTTATAAAGTGTAACTTTACTCCTGGAAACTAACAGGTGCGCACAGGGCGTAACCAACGACGCCCAAACTTAATTTTGTGGATCGCCCTATCTCCCTCATTTGCATCTTTGCCTATCAAAACAGTGGTGTGTCTAGCGTATTTTGCGTGCAAAGAAGCGCCGGTGTAATTATTTTAGGTAGGACGGAAAAAAATGGTTTTCAGGCGTATCTCGTTTTGAGAATCAGGCGCAAAGATACGCGTGGAAAATTTCAATTACGCCTTGGTGAATCTGGCCCTATATTATTAGTTACCGTATTTATCGGCGTATATCGCGCACTTTTTTGCCCTGAAAATCAGGGCAAAATCGTGGGTGCGCGATATACGCCGATACCCGCTTTCCCGCGCCGAATTTTGAATACTGCGCCGACATATACCGAGCGCAGTACACTCGGGTATATTCGGCCGGTCTCGGCTTCTTCCGCGGTCACGTCCTGGACGTACAGGACGTGAGCGCGAAAGTTGCTGAGCCTGCCCGAGTGTACTGCGCTCAGTATATGCTGGCGCAGTATTCAAAACTCGGCGCGGGAAACGAGCGGGGAGGACGCGAGGACACCGCGAGGACGCCGGACCCGCCGAAGAGGACGCCGGACCCGCCGAAGAGGACACCAGACCTGCCGAAGAGGACACCGGACCCGCCGAAGAGGACACCGGACCCGCCGCAGAAGGACACCCGAAGCCGCAGAAGGACGCCGAACCCGACGAGGCCGCCGATGGACGCCGCGCAAGACACCAAAACTGTAAGTACAAAATAACTTTTTTTTCACAGGATTGGGGGGCACTTTGGGGGTGCACGGTATACGCGGGAGCGCGTTATACCACGATAAATACGGTAGTTAGTTAGTTAGTTAGTTAGTTAGTTAGTTAGTTAGTTATTATTTAGAATTTTTGGATTTCTGTATTTTCAGTCTTTCTAATTTTCGGATTTTCCTTTTTTATTTTCAAATTTTCGGATTTTCGAATTTCCGAATTTCCAAATTTCCGAATTTCCGAATTTCAGAGATTTCGAATCTCCGAATTCTCAAATTCTGAATTTTCAAATTCTAAATTTTCGAATTTCAAACTTACGATATGTACGAATTCCGAATTTTCAAATTTACAATTTTTTTGAACTTTTAGAATTTTAGAATTTACGGAAAAAGAATGAAACGAATACGAACAAATTTTTCGCCACTGCAGTGTCGTGTCCAGGGCTTTTCTTCAGGGGGAACTTGGGGGAACTCAGTTCCACCACCTTTGGCTCAGGCCCTTTGGTGCCTGCTCACCACAATCACTTGTAAACACAGAAGTCTGGTTTCTGTGTTTACAAGTGACAGCTCTGCATTCTGTGTGTAACCCCCTGAACTCTGCACTATCTATGTAATGCAATCCTGGTATTTAATGCCCCTTTAAGACCCTTCTACTGTTTGGGAAATCTGAAAGGGGTCGTGGTTGAGTTCCTGCACCTATTTTCTGAGAAAAAAAGCTCTGGTCGTGTCACAGTAAGCCCCACCCCCATCCAGTTAGAATCACTTCCTAGGACACACTTAACCCCTTCCTAGCCCCCCAGTGGTTAACTCCTTCCTTGCCAAGCACATTTATACAGTAGCCAGTGCATTTTTATAGCACTGATCGCTGTATAAATGACAATGGTCCCAATATAGCGTCAAAAGTGTCCGAAGTGTCCACCATAATGTTGCGAAGTGTCCACCATTACTAGTAAAATAAAATTAAAAAAACAAAAACGCTATAAAACTATCACCTTTTTTGTAGACACTATGGGCCAGATTTCCGAGAGCCATTACACCGGCGTTACAGGAGATGCGCTGCATAAGTCTAAATATCCGCCTGCGTATCGATGCGCCGCATCCCCAAAACGATATACGCATGAAATCTAATTTTTTCCGACCGGCGTAATTTCGATAGACCGGCACATCCGTGCACACAAAACTGCGCTAGACACACCATTGATTTGCTAGTCAAATATGCAAATGAGGGAGTTACGGCGATCCACAAAAGTAAGTTGGTGCAGCGCAGGCTACGCGCTGTGCGCAACAGCTGCACGTCCTGTCTAAAATTAGTCCATATAAAAGGTGGTTTAAAATTATCCGTCTACATGTCAGGTAAAGCAACACTGTTAGGGACGAGCTGAGCAGCCACACTTGCAGGACATCAAACTGTATGCCAACATGCCAGGGGCATCCATGGTAATAGCTATACTTCTGACTTTAGATGAGCAAAGAAGGAGGAGGGCACAGAGGAGGGCACGGAGGATGGCACGGGAGAGGATATACTGCACACGCATAGACATCTTTGGCATGAGTGATTCTGAGGTGTATCGCATCTTCAGATTCACCCCTCATGCCATCATGGTATTAACCACAACCCTGCATGAGGACATCACCAGCCTAACACACCGCTCACATGCAGTGCAGCCACTGGTCAAGGTCCTGGCAACACTCCATTTCCTTGCCAGTGGCTCTTTTCAAAGAACAAGTGGAGTGGTGGCTGGGATGTCACAATCCTCCATGAGCAGATGTGTGCACCAGGTTATCCCTGCAATTCTCAGACGCATGGCCAACCAAATCATCAAACCCACCCAGGAGG
The DNA here is from genome assembly GCA_029574335.1 of Rana kukunoris. Classification (NCBI taxonomy): domain Eukaryota; kingdom Metazoa; phylum Chordata; class Amphibia; order Anura; family Ranidae; genus Rana; species Rana kukunoris. The sequence continues at coordinate 112,818,361 of CM056059.1, read as the reverse complement.
ACCTGCGGCTGAAGGCAATGACAGATTTCTACATAATTGCTAGATTCCCACGCACCGTGGGGGCCATTGATTGCACACATGTGGCACTCCAGCCCCCCCGTGAGACAGAGAACATATACCGCAATCAAAAGCATTGGCACTCCATTAACGTACAGGTGATAGTCGATGCCCAAGGCCTCATATGGCACGTCCGTGCCAAACAGCCCGGATCCAGCCATGACAGCTACATATACAATCAGAGCCCCATCCCAATGGAATTCGAACAGTATGGGGACACCTGGCTGGTTGGTGAGTGACATGGGAGTCAGGCATGACTGTCCCCCCCATGATGCAGAAATCACAAGGGGCACATGCACTACTAACATCCTCCTGTCTTTTCCCTTCCAGGTGACTCTGCATATGCACTGGGACCCCATCTCATAACTCCTATCCGGAAACCCCCAAACCCCAGGAGAGGAAAGATACAATGAAGCACACGCCCAAACCCGTGCAGTCGTGGCCTCCTGAAGTCACGTTTCCGATGCCTGGATAAGTCTGGGGGTACCCTGTTGTATTCCCCAAACTTTGTATGTCAGATCATCGGTGCATGTTGCATGCTGCACAACTTCGCAGTGAGAAAGGGCCTGGAGATTGACATACGTGATGACCTGACCCCCGAACCAGACAAATCCCCCTAACCGAGGCTACCCCGTCTTCTGAGGGAAGAGCAGCCAGGAGACAGCTCACATTAGGCATCTTTGCACGTTAAACACACACATTAATCATGGCACAATGAGAATGCATGCATGCACACCACTGTGGTCCCTAGCACACACACCCCACATCCTCATCAAATTGGATTAGCACAAGCCCACCATGCAGGACTTGTGAGCAGCAACGCCAAGCCACGGCTCCAATTATGTCACTGTACATTCATACACCATTCACACGGACCTGGGAATCACTTCTCCCTGGTCCTGGGGAACCCTTCTCCACCACAAATGAGGGTAACACCCCTTTTCCGGCAGGAATGTCACCCAACATTCAAAAATCAGGCAAAACCCAAAAAAATGGCCAGCAAATAAAAAAAAGTCCAGCAAAAAAAAAAAACTCCAGCAAAAGCTAAAACAATAGGGGGAAACAAAATGAATGCCGCTGGCATGACCAACGCCTGGGGCGCCCACAGCCACGGCTCCTCAGGGTGGACTCATGGGGGGGGTAATCCGGGGAAGGAGGAGCAGCCCCTGGTCTCTGCCCACATGGCGGCCTGCCCTTCAAGGCCACGGCTATTCTGTTCAGGCCTGCATTTAGTGTTGCCGTATTGGCCTGGATAGCCTGGGTGAGGGCCCTCACATCCTGCCCAACGTCTGCTGTAGTAGTCTGCAGTTCATTTAGGCAGTTTGTAAGAGCCCGGGAGTGGCAGTCCAGGTCCCCAAGTGTATCCTTTATGGAGGACAGGCTCTCCTCCATCCGCATCAAAGTCTGGCTGACCTGTCCAAGATGGTGGGTCTGAAGGGCCTGGTCCATTCTGAGATTGGCAGGCAGAACCTCGGCCACCCCCTGGTCTTCTGGGATGACTTCCTGCCTCCAGATGATGCTTGTGGACGGGGAGAAGTGGAGCCCCTTGGGAGGGGAGCCCTGTTGGGGGAGGAGTGGGAGGGGCTACCCCTTATGGAGGGCTGGCTGCTGCCAGCCAGAGGGGAAGAGTCCTCCAAAAATAACAAGCCACTGCCTGACATGACCTCCTCCTCCAACTCATACTCCTCCTCCTCAAGCTCCTCCGAGGACTCCGGCCTTGTCTGGGGGTCCTCATCAGGCTGGTGTCCCGGGGATGGCGCAGTCAGGCCAGATGGCCCAGCACCTTCCTGCACATCTGTGGATGACACAAAACATTCACAGGTTGGAGGATCCACACACTTGCCACATATTCCCTTCCCCACTCCCCCCCCCCCACACACATGCTACACACCAGATAGAAAAAAAAAAACCTTACCTGTCCTCACGGCCTCCTCAATGGAGTCAAAGCCAGGCAGGCCCTCCACTTGCTGCCTGTTAAAGGTCTGGGCCACCGCACGCTCCTCCGCTGTCAGCCTAACAGGGCCCCCTCCACTGCCCCTGGCATGTGCTGCTATCTGCCCCAGCTTCCCACAGACCAGACGCCGGAGATCATTGATCTTCTTGGCGATCCCCTCGCGTGTCCGGGTCTCCCCCCCCCCAATGAATTTACCTGGTCTGTAATGTTCTGCAATATCTCCTTCTTCCTGGCCGGGGTGGTGTTGGCACTCTCCGGGCCGTGCAGGAAACGCCCATATTGGGTAAGGGCCCGGGCAAATTTCTGCGCAAATACTACGAGGATACGGTAATTGCGCCTCTACATTGCGCCGGTCTAACGTAAAGGAGGTGAGCTACTCCGGTCAAAAAATGCGCCAATGTACCTGAATCTGGCCCTATAACTTTTGCGCAAACCAATCAATAAACACTTATTGTAATTTTTTTAACCAAAAGTATGTAGGAGAATACGTATCAGCCTAAACCGAGGAAAAAAATTTTTTATACATTTTTGGGGATATTTATTATAGCAAAAAGTAAAAAATATTGCTTTTTTTCAAAATTGTCGTTCTTTTTTGTTTATTAGTGGGGGGAGAAACGCAGAGGTGATCAAATACCACCAAAAGAAAGCTCTAACCGCGTTGCATGATGGCGTAATTGTCAGTTAAAGCGATGCAGTGCTGAATCGCAAAACGTGCTCTGGTCATTTGGCCGTCAAAACCTATTGGGGCTGAAGTGGTTAACCACTTGACCTCCATAAGATTTACCGGGCCATTTTTTTGTAATACGGCACTGCATTATTTTAACTGACAATTGCGCAGTCGTGCAACGTTGTATCCAAACAAAATTTATGTCCTGTTTTTCCCACAAATAGAACTTTCTTTTGGTGGTATTTTATCACCTCTGCAGTTTTTCTTTTTTGCGCTATAAACAAAAAAAGACAGAAAATTTGGAAAAAAATTATATTTTTTACTTTCTGCTATAAAACATATCAAATTAAAAATGAATTTATCAATTTAGGCCAAAAGGTATACTGTTACATATTTTTCATTAAAAAAAGTCCCAATGAGCGTATATTAAGATTTTTGCGCAAAAGTTATAACATCTACAAACTATGGGATATTTATTTTTATTTTTTTACTAATAATGGCGGTGATCGATTTACAGCGGGACTGTGATATTGCGGCAGACAAATCAAACATTGACACTTTTTTTTTTCACAAGTGACACTAATACAGGGATCAATGCTAAAAAATATGCACTGTCATTGTACTAATGACACTGGCAGGGAAGGGGTTAACATCAGATGCGATTAAAGGGTTAACTGTTTGCCTAGCCTGTGCTTACTCACTGTGGGGAGGTGTTTTGACTGGGGAAAGACATTGATCCATGTTCCTGAAAACAGGAGCAATACCTTTCCTAAGGGTCATCTGCCTTGTTTACATAGTAGGATCACCATTCTGCATGTGTACTGTATAATCAATGGGTGCTGGCAGACATTGAGTCCACGGTACCCGTCACGGGGATCCTGTAGTGATCACACACAGTGGAAGCTAGTCGGCAGCACGCGCGCACGCCCCAGACCCAGTAGTGTCGGATCACATACTAGGTACGAGATCTGGCTCAGAGCGCCCGCACTCCAGCAGTATATGTACGGAAGGCGGATCCGCAAGTGGTTAAGTGGTCGAGGTTGATTTGAATCACTTTTTCACAACTTGTCTTGCCCATCCCACTAATCCGCAATGAGGTACTGCCCTGTAGATGTCAAACTTCCTAAAGTGGAGTTCCAGCCTGGGGAAAAAAAATTAAAGTCAGCAGCTACAAATACTGTAGCTTCTGACTTCTAATATAAGGACACTTACCTGTCCAGGGAGTCGGCACCCAAAGCCAATCCGCCCATCGGCTCCGGGCGGAGGCGCTGACATCCTTACTAAGGGAGACAGGAATTGAAAACCTTGCAGCTTCACAGCCTGTTTCCTACTGCGCATGTGCAAGTCACTTTCTGAATAGTCCTGCTGTGTCTTCTGGGACCTGTATGTCTCCCAGAAAGCAGCGGGGGGAATGAGGCAGGGCTGGAAGTTTTGTAGATCGCCGCACAATGATGCAGCAAACTTACATGCAAGTGGGAGCTCATTACTGAATTTGACAGATTTCCGCTTCCCCTCCCCCAAAAGGTGCCAAATGTGGCAGCGGAGGGGGGGAAGCATACAAGCGGGTGGAGCTCCACTTTAAATTAAGGTAATCAGATTTTTTAAATTAAATCCGGGGACATATTTTTATTGTTACTAGTAATGGCGGCAATCAGCGACTCTCTGCCCGTCGCCGCTCGCGTCACAGCCTGTCAAGTCTTACTCTCCGGGCCCCAGCTATTACTGGGTGGGGAGCGAAGGAAGATCACTCCGACAGGAATGGCATGGAGATAAGCAGGCAGGCGGTTGGCCGGGACTTGAGCCAAGGCAGAGCGGAGCTGAATGGGCATGTCCCCGAAACTGAAGAAATATTCCCTCCACTTAGAGTTGCCACCTCATCCCTTTAAAACCGAACACATATGAATTACACAGGTTCTGTGGCTAATTAAGGTGGTAATTAAACTCACTTGGTGCTTTACCTGCATTAAATTAGCCTCAGAATCTGTGTAATTCATATGTGTTCGGGTTTAAAGGGATGAGGTGGCAACCCTACCTCCACTCCGACCAGAATATGATCATCAGAAAGGGGCACAGATAATGGTAAAAAATACACCCCCCCCCCCAAGCTAGTAGGAACGGCGGAGCGGGGGGGTGTAATTCAGATTTTTTTTTCTCCACTGTCTTTGAAATTGTCCCAGCCTCTGTTTAAATCCAATCTGGGTACAAAACCGGGGACAGACTTGGTCCGAGGACAGTGTTCTCAATCTAGGGACTGTCCCCGGGAACCGGGGATGTCTGGTCACCCTACTTTAAATGTTCACTTTACAATGGAAGTAAACCCTTCTATCAGCAAGGGAAGCTGCCATCTTGTTTAATCTCCAACTGCCATGATGCTGCACATGTGATCAATTATGACACCAGCCATTGGATGGTTTGACTGTTTGGTTGAGAGCACAAGCAAATGGGAGTTAGCAATCCTGGCATGCCGGGAATGTAATCGTTTTCTGAGATTGTTAAATCAATGGGTTTACGTCTGCTTTAAGCCCCCGATCTGGGTTAAAAAGTGAAGAAAATCCTTCCTTAAAATTACATTTGAAACCTATTTTTCAATAAGGTTCTATGTATAAAATGTTGGCTGTGCCGATATAACAAACATCCGCGCAATCAGGATGAAAATTGCCATATTTTCTGTAGTATGTGTAATTCCTATATTCCCAGTGCCACCTAGTGGCCATAATGTTTTTTTTATTTTTCTAGAAATAAGAAAAAAAGAATAAAAAACATATTGGGGCAACAAGATGGCGCTAACTATTCATCGGATTCCTCCAACCCCTCCAGTGCCACAATTGGCACCTATCGGGGGGAGGGTGGACAGCATACCTGTCTTTGAGAGGTTTCCTTTCCCACTTCTGGAAGTCTGGGCCGCAGCCTGTGACGTCACCACAGGGTTCCCTCCTCCTCCCCTGGGCTGCCGGGCCAATAGGACAGAGGATCGTGGCCTCGCGTATGCGCAGTAGGGTTTCTTTCGTGAAGCTGAAAGGCTACACTGCCAGGTCCCCTTACTCGCAATGGCGGTGGTGGCACCCACAATGGCCGCGGTGCAAACATTGCTGGACTCCAGGACAGTTAAGTGTTCTATTATTAAAAGCCAGCAGCTGCTTTTTTTTATTTTTTGGCCAGATCGAACACCGCTTTAAGTTCTGCTTTAACCACTTCCCACCCGGCTTATAGCAGACTGATGGCAGGGCGGTGATTCTGTTATCCTGACTGAGCGTCATATGACGTCCAGCAGGATAACAAGCAGGCGCGCACCCGCAGCTCAGTGATTGGATGTGTTGTGTGTCAGTCTGACACACCGCATCTCCGATCATGGTAAGGAGCCTCTGACATATCAGTCCCTCCTCAGCCGTGCCCAGCAGTGTCACCTTATCAGTGCCAACTCATCAGTGCCCATCAGTGCCGCCTCATCAGTGCTGCCCTATCAGTGCCCATCAATTCTACATATTAGTACCTCCTCATCCGTGCCCATCAGTGCCACCTTATCAGTGCCAACTCATCAGTGCCCATCAGTGTCGCCTCATCAGGGCCGCCTCATTAATGCCATCTTATCAGTGGACATCAGTGCCGTCTCATCAGTGCCCATCAGTGAAGGAGAAAACAACATTTTATGACAGAAACGAAGAAAACTTTTTTTTATTATTATTATTTCTTTTTTAACAAAAAGTAAAAACCCCAGAGGTGATCAAATACCACTAAAAGAAAGCTCTATTTGTGGGAAGAAAATTATAAAAAATGTAGTTTAAAGTAACAGAGTTGCATGATCGCGCAATTGTCATTCAAGTGTGACAGCGCTGATAGCTGAAAATTGTCCTGGGCAGGAAGGGGCGAAAGTATTGAAGTGGTTAATTATACTATACTGCTTTTTACATTCTGTAAACCTTGCATACAGCAGGACTGTCTGCTTTGCCTTAGTTATATATTAATAGGTAACACAACCACATAATAAAATCGTCCTAATCTATCCATCTATCTATCTGTCTATCTATCTTTCTATCTATCTGTCTGTCTGTCTGTCTATCTGTCTGAGGAAGTTACGTGACCAGTGACGCAACGCGTCGGGTGGAGCGTTGTGATGTCAGTTCTGTTGGTGTTTTAACAGAAGTACGGTGAGGAGGCCTGTGTGTCACTACTCCCATTGCTTATGGTTTTTATTCTTACTTGATGTAAGCAGTTTTTTTACTAAATAAATTTACTTTTAAATTTAGTTTCAATATTGCACAATGGCTGTTCTTTGTTTCCTTTGAGCGCCATTTATATAAGAAGTGCCATTCCTTGGAGCGAGCGGTTTCCTCTATATGTGGAATTACCCAAGGTGTTTCGGTGCCAAGTTTTGGAAGTAGTTCTTCGTCTTCGCCTGGAACCTGGATACCTTTACAGATCCATCAGCAGGATTCCTTATCTGATGAGCCTTGTTTGACCCTTGGGTCATTGTTGGAGGTGAGCGGCAAATTCATAAATTTAACAGTCGGTGCTTGGATAGATGTTTTATCTGTTTTTTCTTCTATCAAGTAATCTCTATGAGATTTTTGCCTTTATATGAACTAACTCCTACCATTGGGCTTTAGTTGGACTTTATTCACATTTATTTATTTATTTGTATGTTTGGATACTCAGCATATTTTTTTCTTTGAGTATACTACTTTATGGCACATTATTGAATAAGCGCACCATTTTCATCTTTTCATTTTTTATTTTTTATTAATTTTGTTGAAGAGAAGTACAGTACAATTTAATGCCACCAGACCATACTGGGGCAGCATGAAAACCACACAATACATAGAAAGTATTCGATAAAGATTAACAATCCTCACTCAATTTTGCATAAATTACTCTACATAACTAAGCCCTAACAATCCTGTAGAGGCAGGAAACCCTGTTAAGTGTGCTGAATTCTAAAAGTCCGTCCCGACACCCCCAATGGGCACACACTGTGTTGGGGACTGACTTGAAACATTAGATTCAAACCATGTACCGTCAGAGACAGGACTAATCTCATAGCTCCAATGAAACTGAAATTCCCAGAGCCAAGTGAGAGTCCTAGAGTGAGGAATATGTTTTCAAACTCTAGTGGCTCGGTATAACCTGGAGTAAACTAGCTATAACAGTTAAAGTAAACAATGTCTCCTGTGGTTATGCTATCATAAAAGAAACAATCCCACCAAATATGGAGCATGGAGCCCTGGGCTTGACATTCACGAAAACAAAGGGATGAAGCCGTTGGGAACATTGTCGCCAACCTACGGGGACCAGGTACCATCTCATTAAAACTTTCAAATTAGCTTCTATGAGAGAAATGTTAACAATACCTTTAAAAGCTCTTGTTCCTACCCTATGCCACTCCTCCAGGTCCCATGATTCCTGCAGATCTCTCTCCCACGCCTCCATATACGAGAATTTGGAGGTGGATTCTGATAGTGACGAGTATACAATGGAAATGCCTCCCTTTTGCTCCGTCGTTTGGTTACACCATCGCTCATAGTGAGTAAAGACTGGGGGGCAGGGTTTGTTTCTCCAAATTGAGGATATAAAGTGTAATATCTGAGAGTGCCGGGTCTTCTCAGAGTCCGGCATCTCCAATCTCCTCTTACAGTGCTGTAATGAAAGCAGACTAGAGGTAGAAAGGAAGTGCCCTATTCTATAGATCTCCTTGTCCAACCACCATTGAAATGCTTTGACGTCCATGCCCGGCCGAACTGGGGATTGCGAAAGATGTGTGCTAGAGGTTGAGTGTCAGAAATTAAAGAGGGAAGACTTTTCAAGTCATCCCATAGCTTGAAAGACTGGGACAAAGCAGGTGACATTATTGCGTGTCGAGATTTTCGGGGACACCACGGTAGATTGTCCAATGGATGATCAGGGACTGCCAGACTCTCTATATCAATCCAATTAGGTTTCTCATATTTTGTGTAGACGGTCGATAGTTGAGCTAGCCTAGCTACTTGATAATAGACATGTGCACAGAAAAAAAAATTTTTTTTTTTTGTTCTGTTTCGTATGGTCGTTTCCGTTTGTTTTTCGTAAGACGCCCGTTTTCCCGTTCTTTCCCGTTCGTTTGTCGTACGACGCGTTTTTTTCGTATTCCGATCGTTTCGTATTTCCGTTACCGTTTTATTTCTGTACATGTGGGATGGTTCGTTATTCTGTTTAATTCATGTTCGTTACTTGTTAGACTAAATGTATTTATCGTGAATTTTCGTCAATTTGCATTCTGTGTATCTTGAATGCTTTTCTTTTGTTAGTGTCAGTTGTATGTTCAGTGACATCTATAACAAAAGAATTTCATTATGTATATTGAATGAATTCCTTTTTCTGTTCGTATTGTGTATTCAAAATACTAAAGGCAAATCTCCCTTCAGATGAAAATCCATAGAAAAGTTTATTAGGCTTTACTGTACAAGTGTACAACTTTTGCAATAACCAGTGACTATCAGGGCCGGACTGGGAATGAAAACCAGCCCTGGAAATAATTTCATACCAGCCCCACAGCATAACGTCATTATTTTCTTGTTCACGAATGAAAGCACAAACATTGTATGTAATATATATATAAACGGACAATATAATATAAACTATAATATAATATAATATAATATAAATGGACAGGCAGATCCGAGCGGACCAATCGTGTGAAAGGGGCCCAAGTCTTAGCACTGAAAGTATTCTGGACTATAGCTGCAGATAATTCTAATGAAGCTCTGAATAGAAAGCAAGATGCACACATTTGGCCTTTTGATAATGTCTAAAAGAAGAAATGCCTGTGTGTACCCCAGCCAACAATTCAGTGTACCTTCAAACAACATGCAGATGCATTTATTCTCGTTAGGTATGGAAAAATGTTCTGTAAGTAACTGAACTGTACTCCATTAATATATCCCAATAGTCTGTTCAGGCTGGGTTCACATCTAAGATGGATGCAGCTCACAGCAGGGGTCCTGTGCGTCCCTGTTCTCCATTTCAGAGATGAATCAGGCCAAGTTTTTGCCTGAATTCGGTCCTGAAACAGGACCCTGGTGCAATGCCCCCTGGAGTTATGAGAATCAGCTCCATAGAAAGGTCACAATCTCATGTAATGTGAATTGGATGAGACGAAAGCCGCATTCAATTTTCACCAGTGTGAACCAACCCTTAGGTAATCACAAAAAAATCTGACACAAATTATGACATCTACACCACAAAATATTGTACATGTTAACATGATCCAAATGGTTCCTTGGGTTAGCTCAGGTTTACTTTCTTTACTCACAGTGGCTGGACTGTCACGCTGTCTAATAGATGAAGAGACTCCTCCACCGCAGGACCTGGTGCACTCTCCCCAAACTGACCACGGACCCAGATAACACCACTGAAAAGCAATCCAAAGACACATCAAGGTGAGGATGATGTGAATCCTGCAAATGTGCTGAGACAGGAGTTACAGCGTTCCTAGAAGTTCTCCCATCTTGAGCCCAGAGTGTACATCGCTCAGTGTATGCGCTGCGCGCATTACACTGCACACAAAAAATAAAAGAAAATTGCCTGCACACCATTGCCCTTTACACATGTCTGGTGTATCAACATTTAGGAGGTATTGACTCTGTCTCCTAATGCCCATCTCCTTTTTATAGGTGAAATACAACCGAGGGAAATGCTCTGCAGGCAAAATAAATGCACTTTATTGTGATAATAAATGAGTTCACAAAAAAAAGTGTAGCGCTAAAAAAAGGGGTGGGGGGAGTCCACCTGGAAGGGGAATCCCCAATGTAGTGTAATCGTCGTGATCACAAACTGGACATAAATATCACATCTAATCCACAGTGTATACAAACGTGAATAACAATTTTCTAAAGGTCATATAATACTCAAACGAACATATGTGAATCTGTAAATAATCAAATGTTCAAACAGATTATTGTGGGGTGTTTAGTCCCATATAAACACCGTAGTGGTCCTTATATCCTCATGGATGTATAGAAATACATTATCACCTCTGTCAGATAACAACACATCTTCAAACAAGCAATCCTTGGAAAAAAGGTAGGTTGGATACGCTTACCAGCTGGAGTAGACCCACAGCTCACCATGTATACTAATCTCAGAGAGAAGGGGGGGAGGGGGGAGTGAGTGACTCCCCCCCCCCTTCTGTCTGAGATTATTATACAGTTTACAACAGGGGCAGCAAAAAGGTAGGTGACTGACAGAGAGAGGAGGGGGGGCCCAGGGGGTGCACCATTATACAGTTTACAACAGGGGCAGCAAAAAGGTAGGTGACTGACAGAGAGGAGGGGGGGGGCCCGGGGGGTGCACCGTTATATAACGGTGCACCCCCCGGGCCCCCCCCCCTCCTCTCTCTGTCAGTCACCTACCTTTTTGATGCCCCTGTTGTAAACTGTATACTAATCTCAGAGAGAGGGGGGGAGGGGGGAGTGAGTGACCCCCCCCCCTTCTCTCTGAGATTATTATACAGTTTACAACAGGGGCAGCATAAAGGTAGGTGACTGACAGAGAGAGAGGAGGGGGGGGCCGGGGGAGTCACTCTGAGAGAGAGATGAGAACAGATATATGCAGGCCTAGGATTTCATAATTCTGCCTTGCCTTGAGACCCGAATAAACCGCTTGTCCTGTGACTCCTCCTGTCCTCCACTGACTGCTGCAGTGCTGCCAATCGTCGTGTGAGATGACGCTTGTGCTGCTTGCTGATGAGTCCGCACGTGCTCCAAGGCAAGGGTGGCGGCTAACTCCTTCTCCTTCCTTCATGTCCTGCAGGAGAAAGTGGGCGGTACTGGCGCGCACCGCACGGGACGATGGGAATGGTCCTGGATGACGCCGTCACGCCGGTCACGTTCTCCTACTCGGCTCCTCCAGCCCCTCCTCCCACTGACACACATGATCTCTCCTTCTCCTCCTCCTCTCCTCCTCCAGGCAGCTCGCGGCGGGAAGGAGCTTGCGGCACTGTGACTGCAGCGGCGAGCATGGCGGCCGCAAACCGAAGGCGGCCGGCCCGCCGCTGATTTTTACCGCGAAACACTGCACGGCCACGGTGTGAGGGACATGACACTGGAGGCGCAGCGCGGCATTGTGTATAATTGAAAGTGCGGCCGGCGCAGTGGGCCGCCATGGTGGCCACGTCTGTGGCCTGTTCATTGATTTTTCATTGACAGGCAGCCGGCCTACCGGGATTTTTCCCGGTATCCCGGTAGGCCAGTCCGGCCCTGGTGACTATACGTGTAATTTTTAAACACCCAACCAAATGGATGAACAATACGGAACGGCCTATGATTGACCATATCTAATTTAGTGACTGTGTAATTTAAAACAGGCAGATAACACCTTCTTGCACACATGGATCCCCTGTCCAGTCACACATTGGACTGTGATGGATTTAGGTATCTGTTGGGTTTTTAGATTTATAAATTCTTTGGGGGGGAGGGGTTTGGTGCAGTGAGTAATTTCTCAATTTTGTATTTTATTTAGGGTTGCAGTCTAATTTTAAGTATTTTTTGATGAAGAACTTTTTGGTCACTAACATATTACTGGTCCAAAGCATAGTCCTTCTCGAAACTCATCGCTTTTGTGGAGAAAGACTCTTAAGGGGGCAAGCAGGAATGTCACTACGCCAACTAACACAAAGCTATTTTATTTGTCTGCAAAGTAGAGAGTGTAATGCCACTCCTTCTCGCCCCCTCAAGAAACCTCCTCCACAACAAGAACAAAGACTCACATATTAGTGTGTGGAGTTATAGACAGAAGAACAGGAAGTGAGGTTTTCTACATATATGTGTGTGTGTGTGTGTGTGTGTGTGTGTGTGTGTGTGTATATATCTAGATATAGATATATATTACTATAATAATCAGTTTTATTGATCGTGACAGGGCTGTTTGCTTTTCCCTAGGCTCATCGTCTAATCCCTCAGTGACAATTGTACAAACCGAGAAAATAATAACAATTTCCCCTACCCAAGATTCCAGTCCTGAAGGTTTGTAAACCAAATAAAGTAATAATGTGTATTTTTTTGTCGAAATTTAGAGATTTTATAGCAAATTCCTAATCATGTTGTATGCTATTTACAGAAAGCCAAACATACCATCTAGTGGGGGAAGAGATGCAGATTCAAGATCCAGGATTGGAGGTCTGGGATCATTCCCTGAGTGGAAGCAACCAAAACCTGGAACTTATTGATGTCACCCCTTTAGTGGAGGATATTCCAACAGACGAAACTCAGAATATTGTATCCAGCACAGGTAAGTTTCAAGATGTATTTTGTGGCTTTATCTACAATCTGGCCTAAATGGATTATTAGTAATTATTATCCTTCACAGGTCATCAGCTGGACAGTACTACCATTTCGCATTCCAAGATGGATATTTTGAAATGTTGTGCCGAACTAGAGAAGATTAAGAGATAAGCTGCAGCACTTCAGCAAAAGTTGAAAGACTTCATTGATTTGCTGAACAAATTATAGATGCTGGACCTGTTTTTTGCACTTTTTTTTATATTTTGTTACATCTGTTTTGCACTTTATTGAGATGTTCGCGTACTTGGATTTGCATTGCATGCTGTACTACTTGTTTACAGCGGGCGTTCCCCCCAAACCAAACAAGTTTAAACCTTACATTCAGCCTAGTTGTCCGATTGACATTAGGCTGTTTTTTTTTTTTTTGATTGCCGTACATCCTTATTTTTCACCACAGCTTCTGGGTATTTGATCAGTGGGCTTGGCCGTTCCCACCGGTGCTTACAGTGCGTTAGGAGTTTGCGAAAGAAGCTGGACTGTGAGTCGCCTCTATATGGCGTTTGCGCACCAATGTTTGTCTTCTTTCCGCAATTCGTGACACGCTGTATGCGCCGGTTGTAAGGATCTCAACCAATTACGAACATCCAGTACCGCAGATTACATACCCAGGAGCGGCGGTACAAATACTGTATGTACGGCAAAGACTGAGAAAAAAGAACCTGTCATTTCGACTACTCAGTGCAATGTAATGTTTCTAAAGATTTTTTTGGGGTTATCCCCCCATTTGAAAGCGTAGGAGCACGCAAAAGCCTAAAAACAATTACGGGCAGTATAACTAAGCAAATATTACTGTATGTAGGCTTTTTTTTTCGGCCCTACATTCATTAATATAGGCTTTTTCCACAGGGCTTACTGATTTTCTTAACTGCGGTAGTGGACGTTCCTATCCTTTGATTAGGTGTTTGACAGCTTGTGAAAGAGATACCCTGTCACACAACGTGTGTCACCAGATTTTGTAAAATAGTGGAGCTGCGAGTCGGCACTGTACGGCACATACGCCTACCGATGTAGAGCAGACTGCGCAGGTAATGTATAGTGCCGACTTTTAGCAAGGCTATTTTTGACGAAATCTGGGGACATGCATTCTGCGACAGGGGGACAGTTTCACAAGCTGTCAAACATCTAATCCAAGGATAGGAACGCCCAGTACCGCAGTCATAAGAAACTGTAATCCCACTCACTAATGTTTTTTTTTGTTTTTCTTTTTGAAGATTTTAAATACAGTATAATACGTTGTTTCTAATTTTCACATCCATTTTTTGGATTTGAAAAGTGTTTCACAAGCTGCTCTAACGCAAAGTTCATATATTTTTTTAAAAGAACAAGAATATAATGCAAAAATCTCATGTTGAGTATGGGGTTTAATAGGTTACACTATTTCCTGTAGTAAATGTGAGTGTGTATGTTACACTACCTCATAATGTTAAAGATGTTTGTTCTTAAAGTCTCCGGAGGAAGACCCTCCAAAAAATTTCTAGTACGCCACGGCCCCCACCCACCCGACTGGCAGTTTAACTTTTTTTTATTTTATTTAAAGTTACGGTTTTACCGACTATCTTGCCAATCACAGGGTGTGATTGACGTCCCTCAGGCGGGCACATACAGTGCGTCACTAGATGCCAAAGGAACCCGAATGTCGGTGCACAGATGTTTCGGTTCCTTGGGCATCTTGTGACGCACTGTATGCGCCGTGTTGAAGGACATCAATCACAGCCTGTGATTGGAAACGCCCAGTCCCTTGGGATCATCGAAGGTGAAGAGAGCCCGTAAGAAGCAAAGAAATGAAAAGAAAAAAAACACCAGCAAACTACCAGGGTGGTGGGTGGTGTCCGTGGCATACTAGAAATTGTTTTGGAGGGTGAACCTTCACTTTAAACATTTAAGTCTTAAAAATTGCACAATGTTTGTGTATGTTTCACATATATTTTATTTTTAATACTATGCAGATTATGCCTTTATATGGAAGTTTTGAAAGCAACATGCAAAAAAATAAAAATAAAAAATAATGTTTAAACTTCACATGTGTCCTTGCATCTTTATGGGAAGAGAGGGGGGGGGGGGGTGATCTGGAAAAATAAAGAGTACAACATATGTTTGAGGAAACATAATAAATTAAAAAAATTGCAAGCACTTTTGATATGAACAAAATAATTTAAAAATATATTTTCTCAATAGAGATAACGCATTAGCTGTCCAACTTTCGAACATAAAAACTGAAACCATATACTGCAATTGCCATATTAGAAAACAAAATTAAAGATTGGTATAATTTTGGGACCAAGGAGAACTGTGAACCTGGTCTGGGGAATATTGCCAATGCCCTGCTTGGTGGTTTGATTGTGGTTGGGCTAAATGCGTCGGTGGGTGGTAAGGTCTTGGTGGCTGTTCCTCTATTAATTTTGTTTGCACACTCAATTCTCCTCTGAGACCCTTTCCAAGAACTTCGAGAACAAGTCTCTCTGCAAACTCTTTCTGGGGGTCACTTATTCTTCTATGCTTGCTTGCAATCATGATTCCAAACCCATCAGATTAATCGGACTTGTTCTTTAACCACTTGACCACTGGGCACTTAAACCCCCTTCCTAACCAGACCAATTTTCAGCTTTCGGTGCTCTCACAATTTGAATGACAATTACTCAGTCATACAACATTGTACCCATTTGAAATTTTTGTCCTTTTTTTCACACAAATTGAGCTTTCTTTTGGTGGTATTTGATCACCTCTGCGTTTTTTATTTTTTGCGCTATAAAAGAAAAACGACTGAAAATTCTGTAAAAAAAAAAAACTTGTTTCTGTCATATTAGCAGCTTATTTCTCACACACAGCATATGCATACCACAAATTACACCCCAAAACACATTCTGCTATTCCTCCCGAGTATTGCGATACCCCATGTGTGGGACTTTTACACAACGTGGCCACATACAGAGGCCCAACATGCAGGGAACGCCATCAGACGTTCTGGAACACCCAGACCAATTCTGACATTTCTCTCCTACATGGAAAAATCATAATTTATTTGCTAGAAAATTACATAGAACCCCAAAACATTATATATGCTTTTTTAGCAAAGACCCTAGAGAATACAATGGCGACCGTTACAACTTTTTATCTCGCACGGTATTTTCGCAGAAATTTATTGAACGCGTGTTTTTAAAAAAAAACTGTTTTGTGCTTAAAACAAAATAAAACAGTAAAGTTAGCCCAATTTTTTTTCATAATGTGAAAGATGAAGTTACGCCGAGTAAAGAGATACCCAACATGTCACACTTCAAAATTGCGCACACTCGTGGAATTGCGCCAAACTTCGCTACTTAAAAATCCCCATAGACGGTATTGCAGAGTATTGGGGTATTGCAAAGTATCATGCAGGGTATTGGGGTATTGCCGAGTATTGGGGTATTGCCGAGTACTGGGGTATTGCCGAGTACTGGGGTATTGCCAATTATTGGGGTATTGCCGAGTATTGGGGTATTGCCGAGTACTGGGGTATTGCTGAGTACTGGGGTATTGCCGAGTATTGGGGTATTGCAAAGTATCATGCAGGGTATTGGGGTATTATCGAGTATTGGGGTATTGCCGAGTATTAGGGTATTGCCGAGTACTGGGGTATTGCCGAGTATTTTCGGTATTGCCGAGTACTGGGGTATTGCCGAGTACTGGGGTATTGTCGAGTACTGGGGTATTGTTGAGTATTGGGGTATTGTTGAGTATTGGGGTATTGTTGAGTACTGGGGTATTGTTGAGTACTGGGGTATTTTTGAGTACTGGGGTATTGTTGAGTACTGGGGCATTGCTGAGTATTGGGGTATTGTTGGGTATTGGGGTATTGTTGGGTATTGGGGTATTGTTGGGTATTTTTGGGTACTGGGGTATTGTTGGGTATTGTTGGGTACTGGGGTATTGTTGGGTATTGGGGTATTGTTGGGTATTGGGGTATTGTTGGGTACTGGGGTATTGTTGGGTATTGTTGGGTACTGGGGTATTGTTAGGTACTGGGGTATTGCTGGGTACTGGGGTACTGCAGGGTACTGGGGATTGCAGGGTACTGGGTATTGCAGAGCTGGGATGGATTGAGGGATGGCTGGATCTGTGCTTGCCTTTCTCACAGATCCAGCCACAGCTCAGCTGCTGACACCCCGCTCCCCCCCCTCTCCTCGCACACTGTATCGAACGTCATCAAATGACGCCGGTTTGTTTACAAGTGATCGCGCCATCATTCATTGGGAAGGACGTGGGCGTGTTACATTGAAATGAGCCGTGACCCCATGCAAATGAAGGGCCGACCGGCTCGCGCATGCACGCTTGAAGCAGACCATGGTCGGCCCCTCTGTGCGCATGCTCACAACTTGGGAACGGCGCAATCAGTGAAATTGGAAGTGGACTAGGGCAAATTAGTGAACTAAGCAAACAGCATAAATAGACAGACACAAACGCACTTCCTTTGCAAAAGTACATCCCTTTGTATCCCTCCCTATACAGCAAGGTGCTTTTGTTTATTAGCGTTTGTTTGTTTGTTTGTGACGTGTCTTTGAGATATTTGGGGACTGTTTTGCAGAGTGATTTATGTCTTGTATGTGTTTTCTTTGTTGTTATTTTGTTTAAATTATATTTTTGCTGGGCATCTTTTATTTTTGCTCGTCATTTATTTTATTTTTTTGGTTCTGTTTGTGTATGATTTTGGAATGTGGGGGTGATATTCCTGCGGGAAAAGGGGTGTCACCCTCATTTGTGGTGGAGAAGTGATCCCCAGGTCTGTGTGAATGGTGTATGAATGTACAGTGACATAATTGGAGCCGTGGCGTGGCGTTGCTGCTCACAAGTCCTGCATGGTGGGCTTGTGCCAATCCAATGTGATGAGGATGTGATGTGTCTGTGCTAGGGACCACAGTGGTGTGCATGCATGCATTCTCATTGTGCCATGATTAATGTGTGTTTAACGTGCAAAGATGCATAATGTGAGCTGGCATTAGATGGGGTCATGAGATGGGGTCCCAGTGCATATGCAGAGTCACCTTGAAGGGAAAAGACAGGAGGATGTTAGTAGTGCATGTGCCCCTTGTGATGTGTGCATCATGGGGGGGGGACAGTCATGCCTGCCACCCATGTCACTCACCAACCAGCCAGCTGTCCCCATACATGTTCTGTTCGAAATCTGTGGGGATGGGGCTCTGATTGTATATGTAGCTGTCATGGGTGTCATGGGTAGTGCCATGTGTTGGGCTGCTGATGTCCTCCTGCAAGGTTGTGGTAATTCCATGATGGCATGAGGGGTGAATCTGAAGATGCGAGACATCTCAGAATCACTCATGCCAAAGATGTCTATGCGTGTGTGATATATCAAGTGAAGAGTGAGGGGCTTGTATCAGATAAGAATATTGTATTAGATTAGATTAAATTGTAAAGTTTATATAAGCAAATAAAAAGTAAAAAAAAAAGTAAAAAAAAACATCTCCCGTGCCCTCCTTAGTGCCCTCCTCAGTGCCCTCATCCTTTTTTGTTCATCTAAAGCCTTAAGTGGTTAATCTATGTTAAAATCAAAGTTCCCTATCGAGTTTTGAAACACTCAGCCAGGCATTGGAACATTACATAATGATCAACAAGCAGAGGTCCATCTCTATGCGGAGATGCTCAGATGCATGAACTGTCCCGCCCAAATCATCACTGCTATTCACGTTACTAAACGAACAGTACATATATGGCTGTCATTGAATGAAAGTCGGGTGTGATCAATCAGCCAAGGGATTGCAACTGCGCCCAGCAGTAAAGGCATATTTAATATTTTTGTTTCACAGTTATGTGGCACATAATGTGCTAGTATGTTGATACTAACACATTTCTTTTCTAAGCGTCAGAAAAAACATTAGTATCATATGGCTAAATGGACATTATACACTAACCTGTGATATGGGAAGATCATCCACATTGTCCTGTTCCTCATCCTCTGGCTCTGGTGATGCAGCAGCTGTTCCTGAAAGGCTGCACAGGGATTCACTGGATTCAAGCTGGTCTGTCAGAAAGTGCAGGCTTTCATAATACCAAAGCCAGGGTTCATAAATCTCATCTGTTCCTGCCCCAGATTTCTGTGAAGCAGGAACCTTGTTGAGTTCTTTTTTGAATACAGTTCTTATATTCGCAATTTTATTTCTGACATAGTCGATAGTTGGATTTGGGCATACCGCTTTGCACAGTTCAACCAGTTTAGTCAGGGCCTCATGTTTTTTATTACGGTTGGAATAATCTTTGGTAGAAACTTTCCATAAGCAGGGAAGCTGCCTGTACATGTCGATAAACTGTGTTAAAAAATCTGGGGAGGTGAACTTGTCTGGCATGATTCCTGCAATATAAAGTTTTAATAAGCTCGGAGAAATGTTTAACTTATACACTTATACACTGTTTACATAACATACAATAACATTTTCATGAGTTTTTACCTCAGTTCGTGGAACACTATATTTCGTAGCAGCGTTCGTGGTTGCCGTGGACGGTTTTCGCTCGCCTCACGTGCGTACGTCTGCCGACCGTTTCTGATGACGTCATTTCAATGCGAACGTAGTGTGTAGGCGACGTCTCTTCGTAGGCTGCACGCACGAAATGTGTGTTGTACAGTTTGATAGTAATGGTTTGGTCAAATGTTGGATTGGATGTTCAATTTATCTTGTTTGACTGTTATTGATCTCCAAACGTGCTTGCTTGGTACCATAAACCACACTCATTTCCAGAACTTGCACATAGAACAGTTTGAACCTTTTTTTTTTTTTAAGCGGGTAGTTCCCACCCCAGATTTTGTTTGGTTTTTAAAACAGAAGCGCCAAAGTTTGAGTATGCACGTTAAACTAGCACATTATGAAATACTTTCCCTGGAAAGAGGTGTCTAGATTTTACATTGTCAACACCCAAAAACACGTCATCTTGCCTCCCCATGTTTGACGACCTTCGCCGCTCGAGCGCTGTGATTGTCTGGAGCATTGATATTGCCAGAAAAACACATGCACGCGGGAGACTTCATTCCGGGCAAGACCGGTGCTAGACAAAGCAGGAGCAGAGGATAGCCACTGCGCATGCCCTGCTGCAAAAAGAGGCACATTGTTAGGGAAATATCACCTCTTCAGTGCCACTTTAATAGTTAATTCCAATTTGGTGCTCGGGATTCTATTTAATATCCCTTTCTTTTATTTATTTTTTTAAAGAGAAATTCTCTGATTTTGGGCAAGTTCACAGACACACCTTTTTTTTTATATTTAGGAAGGTTTTTTTTTGTTTATGCAAATAATTGTCAATGTGGGCATTGATAAGGTGTAACGGCTACGCCGTCAGCATGAATAGGAGATGAATGGTAAATATTTATTCTGGAGGATACTCAGATTAAACCACCTGGTTGCTCTATGATGTTAAACAGAGCTCATGGGGTTATTTCATCACAACCTCCTGCGATATATCTCCTATTGATGGTGTGGTGCATCTACCATAGGTTACTTGAGAATCCTCGTAATACGTCTCAGTCTCTACAAACATATGGTATCAGGCAATCAAGGACATATCATAGTATGCAATCCAGGATGAACAGTATTCTGAGTATACAGGCTTGATACAGTTAGCTGTGGGTACTTGCGGTTTAGATGTGACCAGGTGTGCAGTTCCTTCCTGGAGAGTGATTAGTAGCAGGTGCAGGATGCCTCTATGGTTCTGTAGATTGCAAGCTCTGTGGCCAAGCAGCAAGTCATGGATAGTAGCAGGGTCCGTGGTGTAGAACTTGGTGCTGTGAGCCTGGTGATCTCCTTTACAAGGTGAGGAACTGTGGGACTCTGGAGGAGGTCTTGGGTCTCAGATGGCGGCGAGCGTCAACTTCAATAACCAGACGCTGAGCCGCCATCAGAGGAGGTTTAAATAGCCAGCCTGTCGCGGGACACACGCTGGGCGCGCTTCCGCGTTCCAGCGTGGAGCGCAGGATTCGACGGCACGTCGGAAATGACGGAATCAGGATGCTGGACGGGACGCAGGATTCGACGGCACGTCGAAAGTGTCGATGACAGGGTGCTGAATGGAGCGCAGCTGTCTAAGGATGATACAGCTGCGCTCGTTCTGTACAAAGTAACGCCGATGGTGTTACATACTCCCCTCCTCAAGGGGGTCCCAGATATACACCCAGAAAGTGATGGTCGATCAGGGTATCTGCGGTGGAATTGATTGACGAGCCGGGGAGCATGAATGTCGGAGGAATCTACCCAGGAGTCATCAAGATGGCTATAACCCTTCCAACGGATGAAATATTGCAGGGAAGATCCATGTCTCCTGGAATCTAGAATTTTCTGTACCTCATATTCAGTCTCACCGAGAACCTCAACAGGAGAAGGGGGTTGAGGGTCTCTGTTAGGGAACGGATTAGGAGTGAAAGGCTTAATAAGTGAGACATGGAAAGAAGGATGTATCTTCCAATCCGGAGGTAGAAGTAGTTTAACGGTATTGTTGTTGATGATATGTGAAATGGAGAATGGACCAGTGAATTGGCGACCGAGTTTTCTTGAAGGGATATTAAGACGTAGATTTCGAGTGGAGAGCCAAACCAAATCTCCAACTTTGTATTTAGGAGGTGGAGTTCTGCGGGAGTCATAATACTTCTTTTGTCTTTGTTGCGCTGTAGTAAGATTAGAATGGAGTATTCGTAGGGTCCTCTTCAAGGTGGAGAGGTAATGTTCTACAGCGGGAACATTGTTAGGGAGAACGGAGACTGGAGCAGATTTGGGGTGGAACCCATAGTTTGCATAAAAAGGAGAGAATCCGGAGGAAGAACTGGAAGCGTTATTATACGCAAATTCGGCATGAGGAAGAAACTGAAGCCAGTCGTCCTGTAGATGGGTGCAATAACAGCGTAAATACTGTTCCAGTGTTTGGTTTACTCGTTCTGTTTGTCCGTTTGTTTGCGGATGATAAGCAGTGGACATTCGATGATCAATTTGCAAGGCCTGGCAAAGGGCTCTCCAGAATTTAGAAATGAATTGAGTGCCTCTGTCCGAGATAATCTGGGAGGGCAACCCATGTAGCTTAAGTACATTCTGAAGGAAGGCTTGTGCAGTCTCTAGAGCAGTTGGTAGATTTTTTAATGGGATGAAGTGAGCCATCTTTGTTAATAAATCTACTGTAACTAGAATTGTGTTGGCACCTTGAGACCTGGGGAGATCGACAATAAAATCCATAGAGACCACGTCCCAGGGTCTTTCAGGTATTGGGATTGAAGTAAGGAGTCCGTAAGGTGGCTTCCTGGAATGTTTGTTGGAGGCACATATCACGCAGGAATTGACATAATCACTGACTGTCTGTGAAAGCTTGGGCCACCAGTAATTTCTTTTAATTAAATGAATGGTTTTACTTATTCCTGGATGACCTGCCAGAGGAGCATCATGAAGTTGTTTGAGAAGTAGAGGTTGTAAAGAGGCGGGCACGTAGATCTTATTGTTGTAGGTAAATAACCCGTTAGGTTCCTTTTTGAGACCCTGGGGCATTAGGGGTACCTCGTTAGGGAGAGATTGGATCAGTAAATCCAAGAAAGGAACAGATGCTCCAATGAATCGATCAAGTGGAATAATAGAAAGGGGAGGTGTTTCAATTGTCTGGTTGTCATGCATACGTGACAACGAGTCAGCCTTGACATTTTCTGTACCAGGACGATAGGAGATGTTGAAGTCGAACCTATCAAAGAATAGACTCCACCTGACTTGGCGGGCAGAAAGGATTTTACAGGCCCTCAAATGTTGCAAATTGCGATGATCGGTGAGGATGGTAATGGGGTGTTTGAAACCTTCCAAGAGATGTCTCCAATTACTTAGGGCATCCTTTATAGCAAGGAGTTCTTTTTCCCCAATGGGGTAATTCTTTTCGGCAGGTAATAATGTCCTAGAGTAAAAGGCTACCGGATGTAGAGGTTCAGATGATGAAGCTTGTTGGGAGAGTACAGCTCCCAAAGCAAAATGCGAGGCATCTACCTCTAAGGTGAAATGGTAAAGTGGGTTAGGAAGTTGTAAGATCAGTGCGGATGTGAAACTGAGCTTCAGAAGGTCAAAAGATTTCTGTGCCTGATCAGACCAGGAAAAAGGCGTCTTACTACTAGTGAGATTGTTTAATGGTTTCACGATCGTGGAGAAATCCTTAATGAATTTTCTGTAGTAGTTAGAGAATCCGAGAAACCGTTGTAGAGCCTTCCTGGAGTGAGGAACAGGCCAGGATAATATGCACTGTACCTTTGATGATTCCATCTGTATTCCGTTTGGGGTAATTAGATATCCCAGGAAAGAAATGCTGCGCTGACTGAAAACACACTTTTCAAGTTTGACATATAAAGAGTGTGTTCTCAATCTGGCCAAAACCCAGCGTACATGTTTGATGTGTTCTTCGGGAGAATCTGAATAGATTAAAATGTCATCCAAATAAATCACAACACAAACGTCGAGCAAATCTCGGAAAATGTCGTTGATGAAATATTGGAAGGTTGCAGGTGCGTTGCATAACCCAAAGGGCATTACGGTGTACTCGTAGAGGCCATAGCGTGTTTTAAAAGCTGTTTTCCACTCGTCACCAGATCGAATTCTTATGAGATTATAGGCACCCCTCAGATCTAGTTTAGTGAAGATCTTTGAGGTCTGGAGTCGTTCGATGAGTTCTGGAATTAATGGTAGTGGATATCTGTTCTTTATAGTAATGCTATTGAGTGCACGGTAGTCGATAATTGGTCGGAGTGAGCCGTCTTTATTTTTTACGAAGAACATGGCTGCACTCGCTGGAGAGGTTGAAGGTCTGATAAAACCTTTCTTGAGGTTTTCGTCGATATAATCCTTGAGGTGTACAAGTTCAGGTTGGGATAATGGATAAATCTGAGCAGTTGGGATCGGTGCGTCAGCTATAAGATCTATGGGGCAATCATAGATCCTGTGTGGGGGGAGCAAGTTTGCCTTGGTTTTGCTAAAAACGTCGGCGAAATCATGTAGATAAGGTGGAAGATCAGGAGGGTAGATCTCTGTGAAAGAGATAGAACATTTAGGATAACAGTTCTCTTTACAGAAAGAGGATTGTAAGGTTAAGGAACTAGTAGACCATTGGAAAGTAGGCTGATGAAGACGTAACCAAGGTAATCCGAGTATTATTGGAAATAGAGGTGATTGGATGACGTCAAAAATTAGGTTCTCGGTATGACCTGGAGCGCAAGTCACCCAAAGGGGTGAGGTTTGGAATGTAATTGGACCTGTGGGAGAACTGGAACCATCAATGAAAGTGAGTGACACAGGGGTTTGCTTAATCACACAAGGTATTTTATTAGATTCTACAATCTTAGAGTCAATAAAGTTTCCACAGGCTCCAGTGTCGACCATTGCTTCAATGGAGAACCTTTCTTGCTCCCACTGTAATGTAAGAAGAATAATAATGTAACGATTAGAAATTGTACCAGTGAAATTAAATTTGTTTCTGTGGTGATCTTTACCTTCTGAATTCCTCTTAAGAAGGGGACAGGTGGATACAACGTGGTCAGGAGCAGAACAGTACATACAGAGGTTTTGGTCTCTGCGGCGTTGTTTCTCCGCTGTGCTTAAAGGACCTTTAATCGCACCAAGTTCCATCGGAAGCTCCTTGGGGGGAGATCTGGCTCTCCTGAAAGGTGAAGGAAAAAACGCATTGGCACGTTCAGCTCTTCTCTCTCGAATACGTCGATCTATGGTAATGGACAGTTGCATGAGATCCTCTAGGGATGGTGGAAGTTCTACACGTGCGATTTCGTCTTTCAAAGTTTCTGTCAGGCCTAGCCGAAATTGGTTCCTGAGTGCGATATCTGACCACTGGGTCTCTCGGCACCAACATTTGAATTCAGAAATGTAGTCCTCCACTGGTCTTTTCCCCTGTTTGAGATTTCTGATGGAATTTTCAGCAGTCAACTGTTTATTGGGATCCTCATAAAGGAGGGACATTTCTGCGAGGAAAGTGTCCAGGGCTCCAAGGAGATCTCCGTGTTCTTCTAGATAGGCGTCGGCCCAAACTCTCGGTTCACCCCTGAGGTATGAGATGAGGGTGAGAATTCTAATCCTATCAGAATAGTAAGTACGGGGACGTAGCTCGAACATCAAGCGACAAGAGCTGATGAATTGCCGGAAAAGTTTCCTATCGCCAGAGAAAGGTTCTGGAGTACAGACCTTGGGTGCTGGTCTCTCTCTAACCTGAGCAAGGTTCTGCTGGCGGAGAGCTTCATTTTCTAGGCGGAATTCATTTAAAGAATTAGTTAGGGTATCTACCCTTTGAGTGAGTCCCAGTAGATGATTCGCTAAATCAGCGGGATCCATCTAATATATATATATGGGTCTGGTTATTCTGTAACGGCTACGCCGTCACCATGAATAGGAGATGAATGGTAAATATTTATTCTGGAGGATACTCAGATTAAACCACCTGGTTGCTCTATGATGTTAAACAGAGCTCATGGGGTTATTTCATCACAACCTCCTGCGATATATCTCCTATTGATGGTGTGGTGCATCTACCATAGGTTACTTGAGAATCCTCGTAATACGTCTCAGTCTCTACAAACATATGGTATCAGGCAATCAAGAACATATCATAGTATGCAATCCAGGATGAACAGTATTCTGAGTATACAGGCTTGATACAGTTAGCTGTGGGTACTTGCGGTTTAGATGTGACCAGGTGTGCAGTTCCTTCCTGGAGAGTGATTAGTAGCAGGTGCAGGATGCCTCTATGGTTCTGTAGATTGCAAGCTCTGTGGCCAAGCAGCAAGTCATGGATAGTAGCAGGGTCCGTGGTGTAGAACTTGGTGCTGTGAGCCTGGTGATCTCCTTTACAAGGTGAGGAACTGTGGGACTCTGGAGGAGGTCTTGGGTCTCAGATGGCGGCGAGCGTCAACTTCAATAACCAGACGCTGAGCCGCCATCAGAGGAGGTTTAAATAGCCAGCCTGTCGCGGGACACACGCTGGGCACGCTTCCGCGTTCCAGCGTGGAGCGCAGGATTCGACGGCACGTCGGAAATGACGGAATCAGGATGCTGGACGGGACGCAGGATTCGACGGCACGTCGAAAGTGTCGATGACAGGGTGCTGAATGGAGCGCAGCTGTCTAAGGATGATACAGCTGCGCTCGTTCTGTACAAAGTAACGCCGATGGTGTTACATAAGGCGGCACAGATGGGCACTTAATATATGATACTGGAGTGTACTTATAGGTGACCACGGAAATGCATTGTTAGAGCACTTAGAGGTGACACTAGTGGGCATTGCTAGGTGTCCACAGTGGGCAGTGATAGGTGGCACTTGTAGGGAATTATAGTTGGCACCTAATGATTTCCCTTTTTTTTAGCACTGGGTGGGCAATGTGAGGTGGCACTATAAGGTGGTACTAATGACCACAGATGTTCCAAATTTGCAGACACCTTTTAGACTATATTCAATACAAACAAATACTCAGGATGTATGCTTTTTTTATTAACATGGAAACGCCATGTTATAGGCAAAATAATAAAAAAAATGCATACATTTGACAATCATTTTAATAAATGGAGTTTAAACAGTGGATTTTTCCGGCACAAAAAGATCTCACATGTCATTCTGCCATGACACTGCCCCTTGATCTATAAAATAATTCATATAGTCCAGGCGGCATTGACGGGCAGTTTGAGATGGCAGCCTGGAATGTGGCAGAGCCAGTGGTGTCAATTGGCTCATTCTGGCATTGCTGTTGTCTCGCACACCTTGAGTTGATGATGTTGTTCCTGTATCATTTTGCTGTTCCGCTGGAATGTAGCCCTGTGCATGTCGCCGCAAGAAGTTATGCAATACACAGCAACATAGCACAATTTTATTAAGTTTTTCTAAAGAAATATTAATGGTCGTCTGGAATATCCGAAAACGGTTGGCCAATATTCCGAAAGCGTTTTCCACCACTCTACGTGCTCTTGACAACCTGTAATTATATATCCTCTGGTCAGGGGTCATGTTACGCATTGGGAAGGGCTTGAGGAGATGGTCTCCTAAAGCAAACGCATCGTCTGCAACGAAAACAAAGTTCAGACCTTCCACGGTCTCATTTGGGGATGGGAGATTCAGAGACCCACTTTGAAGTAGTTGGTAGAATTTAGTGTGTTCTATCACACTGCCATCGGAATTGCGTCCATTTTTCCCAATGTCTACATATAGGAATTCATAATTGGCATTGACAAAGGCAAGAAGAACAATACTGAAAAAGCCTTTATAATTATAAAAATACGAGCCAGAATTGGGGGGTGGTGAGATCCTAATGTGTTTCCCATCAATTGCGCCCCCACAATTTGGGAAATTCCATTGCTCGTGAAATTTCTGTCCAACCTCCATCCATCTTAGAAACTAGGAGGAAAAGAGAGATAAACAGTGTTTAATTCCGATTCTGTATGCCAAGAATAAAGGTATAGTTTATTAAAATCAAGCTTTACAACTGCTGAGGGCTTGTTAGTCCACCTGCATTTGCATGTTTTTTAAACACATGTCACTTTGACTTTAGGGGTGGTTTCCGTGTCATGTGTTTCCTAGTCCAATTAAGCACAAGCCTGCTCATATATGTGGATATTAGCCTTAAGAATTGTCATCACAACCAAAAGTGGCAAAACCAGGACACTTTACATTTTCTGCGAAATTGCTGCAACACTACATTGAGGTTATGGTAACAAGAATGTCAGCGTTGCTTTACCACAATAATTCTAAAAATACATAGATAATAAACATCACTGTACCTTTAGATATTCATCCTTCAGTGTCTGGATAAGAGCTTCACAGGTTTCCGGGATGATCTTGCCAAGTGACTGTGGAGATATTCCGGTAGTGAATTTTAGATCCTGCAGACTGCGTCCAGTTGCCAAGTACCGTAAAGTTGCTATTAGCTTTTGATCGGCACTTATCGCTTCTCTCATCACAGTGTCCTTCTTCTGTATATGTGGTCTTACACATGTTAGTAATTGCTGAAAACAGTCATCGTCCATTCTAAGATAATTTCGGTAATCTTCTGGATTTTTTTCTTGAAGATCCTTGAGCAAGGACATGTGGGAGTATTTGTCACGATTCAGCAGCCACTCTTTTGTCCATGTCCTTCTACTTTTTTTTTTTATGTTTAAGGACCTTTTGTATGGCCAGGACTCCAATCATTGCAATTGCTATGTTGGTTTTTTGTTGCCCAAGATCCATCCGACCGAACGTGCCAGTCTGAAAGAAATTACGTATTGGCAAGAAAGAATGTAGTGACCTGCACAAACTACCATAGTTCGAAGGAAAGTACGCAGTGGCCCGAAGGAACGGTGGTTCAGAACCACTATGCTGCGGGCATGGCTACAGGGGTCAACCGTACATTACATCACTATGCTACGACGTAAGTCCGCAAAGAACGTAGTCAAGTTTCCTCGTACGATTGTAATCGGGAGTATTTTAGTGTATTCTGGTCCCGATTCGACCAGCAAGCGAGGAATATCGTACGATCCGTCGGCCGATATTCGGATCGTGTGTATGGGCCATAACTCTCTGGCCATTCAAAAAAACGATAAACAAAAGATTTGCATTTGAATCCGTTTTCTTTTGTTATTTTCGTATGTTGATATGACACCTATAACAAAAGATTTGCCTTCAGTATTTTGAATACACAATACAAACAGAAAAAGGAATTCATTCAATATACATAATGAAATTCTTTTGTTATAGATGTCATTGAACAATGAACATACAACTGAGAACGAACACAAAACGGATTCAAACAAAATACACAATGCAAATCTTTTGATACAGTTTTCATTTTCGTTATTTTGCCGTTTTCGTTTTTTCCCGTCGGATCGTTCGTTCGTATTTGCGGTCGTTCGTTATGCGGCTCATCCGTTATCCCGCCGTTTTCGTATATTGGTGCTTTAGCGTTTTCGTATGTACACATTATCCCGCGGGTACGAAAATTAACATTTTCGTACGAAAATAACATTTGTACGAACAGGAATGCACATATCTACTTGATAATACCTGAACAGGTGAGAGAGTCCTAGTCCCCCTCGTGTCTTGGGGCTGTATAAAACATTTTGTGCTAATCTGTATCGCTTCCCCCCCCCAAATGATATTAAGTATTTTGCCCTGGAAAGACCTAAGTTAATCTCTTTTAATTGCCATCGGGAGAGATATAAACAAGTAAAGTAATCTAGGTAGGAGCATAATTTTAATCACATTAACTCTGCCCAACCAAGAAATGTTATGTTATGCCCACGACTGGAGGTCAACTTCGAGTTTGCGGTACATGGGGGGGAAGTTAGCCTGGTAGAGGAGTTCAAATTTGGGAGCAAGGTATTAATTGGTCCACTACAGCAGTTTGTATGGAAACGTTAAGTGCTTGGGATTTGTTCATGTTAACCCGCAACCCCGATATATTACCAAAGAATGTGAGTAACCGGTGGATGTTAGGGAGAGAAGTGATCGGGGAGGTGACAAAAAGAAGTAGATCGTCCGCAAATAGTGCGCACCAATGAACTTGTTGTCCGCAGTTTACCCCTTTTATGGTTTGATCTGATCTGATAGCGATAGCTAATGTCTCAATCGCTATAGCGAAAATTAACGGGGACAGGGGGCATCCCTGTCTAGTTCCTCTAGCAATTCTAATCGGCTCAGAAAAGTAACCCTGCAGTTTGACCCTCGCCTTAGGTTCAGAGTACAGGGAATGCAACAACCCCAAAAGATTCTCTCCCAAACCCCAATGCCTGAAAATCGCAAATAGATATGGGCAGGAGAGGGTATCAAAGGCCTTTTGTAGGTCCAATGACAAAAGTAACCCCTCCTGGGAAGGACCTCCATCCCACCCCGATTGAAGGATCGAAACAATGTCAACCGCTCGCCTGACCTGGTCCGGGCCCTGTCTCCCCGGAATGAAACCAACTTGGTCTTTGTGTATATATTGGTTAATAAATGAACTTACTCTGTTAGCCAGAATTTTGGTGAGTATCTTTAAATCATTATTGATTAACAAGATGGGCCTGTAGTTTTCTACATGTTCAGGGTCTTTATCTGGTTTGGGAATGACAGAAATAAAAGCCTCATTGAGACAAGGATGCATAGCCTCCCCCCTCTGCTTGGAATTAAAAAAATGTGCGAGTTGAGGAGCCAGGGTATCTGCAAAGGTTTTGTAGTATGGTGCCGAGAAGCCATCCGGACATGGCGCTGAACAACACTTTAATTTTTTAATCACCTCTAAGATTTCCTTCATAGAAATTGGAGCCTCCATAAGATCAACATGGCTCTCATGAAGGCTCGGTATCGGTAACAGGTCTATGAAAGAGTTAAGCTCAGACTCTTCTGCCGTATCAGCCGATCGGTATAAATTAGAGTAGAAAGTCTGGAACGTTTGTAAAATGCATTTAGGATTAAGGGTTGTTGTCCCGTCCTGGGTTCTAATTTTTGGGAGTGCGAATGAGCGGAATCTCGGCAAAAGCTTAGTGGCTAACATTGTGTTTACTTTATCCTTATGCAGATAGAATCTGTGAGCGCTAAGTTCAATGCTAATCGGGCAGCATCTAACTGAGAAACATGGACCTTCGTCTGGTCTGCTTGGCCTTTATTGGGGGCATAATACAAAACAAAGGACATTAATTGTTCATCCAAAACTCCTTTGACTAACACAAATCTGCGATCCGGATCCTAATGAACCAACAGGGATTTAAATTTGCATGTTTTAGCAAAGAGGACCGCAACCCCCTTTGTTTTGTCCACAACGTTTGCTAGAAAAAATTGAGGATAATGAGCATGGATAAAGGATGGGGAGTAACTGATTGGAAAATGGGTCTCCTGTAGGAGAACAACTGTTATTTTTTGAGAATGATAGGATTGGAGTATCTTCCTTCTTTTGACAGGGGAGTTCAGGCCCTGTACATTATGTGAGACTACTCTAAGTGTGGGAGGAAGTGAGGAGTCAAGAGGCATTGCCATTGAGGGAGAGGAGCCACATGTCGTTAATAACGCTTACCCTAAGTGATGAGAGACGTGTAGATGATAGACACGGACAATGAACCCGATTGGGACCTGGAGCGAGGCAAATAAGGGACTGTATCTGCAGTCTGGCAATCAAAGAAAAGAGGTTAGAAAAGAGAAGGAAAAGAGAAAAAAAGCATATCACAAAATAAATCAATGTGGACCAACAACAATGAGAAGGGGAAAATCCCTTCCCATTATTGCCATACAGAAAACCAACGTAGCCCCTATTACGGGCTACTAAACCAACCTCCGACAGGGGAAAATCCACTGCCTAGAGGTGGGTGGAGGCGCAGGGCAGCTGTCCCAGCCACAGCCTTCCCTGTGGATAAGACTACACATAAGTAATCAATAAAAACTAATAGTAGTAAAAACGATAACATTCTATAAACAAAATAGTACACGGTCAGCCGGACCCAAAAATCAGTAATGAAAACCACTTCCTCATAGGAAATGGAAGCATGGATACGGAGATTATAGGGAGTTGTTATCCCAATGTAAAATATTATATGTTAGCCAACATATGTGAAAGGGAATCATCAATGTTAAATTTGGAAACCCCCCCCCCATTAATGAAAAAAAAAAAAACAGTGGAAGTCCCAAAAGATTGGTGAGAGTTCAGTTCAGAAGTCCGAAGGATCTTTGAATGTAGCCTCTGCTACCAGTCTCATGGAATTAGTGGAGGTGAAAATTCATAGTCACACAGATCTCCAGCAGCGGAGAGGAGATCCCATTTAGAATTAATCCAAGGAAAATCAACAAGGAAAAGTGAAAAGGAAATTCATCTGCTGTTCCAAAGTCAGGTAGTAACTGTCAGGTAGCCTACTTTTATTTGTCTTCCATGTGGGCGAAATTGGACTAGTGGGAGTGGGGCGTTTGGACGAATTTGCTTGTAGATTCGGAGGTGTCCATTGCTGGGTCCTGCGTTATAAATCTCAAAGCCAGGAGGATTTTTTCTCCCTCAGAAAGCGAAGTAAATTAATAGGGGAATGCCCACCAATATTTGTTTTCCTTCTGTACCAACACTGTTAGCAAGGGCTTAAGAGCTCTGCGCTTTTGAATAGTAATGGGGGAAATGTCTGCAAATATTTGTATATCATGTCCCTGGAAGGAGATGCGAGACTGTTGGCGAGAGATTTTCATAATCTCCTCCTTCACTGCATAATAGTGTGGTTTTACCACCACATCCCTGGGGGAACCATCTTTCCTGAGGGGACCCAGAGATCTATGAGCCCTGTCCAGCTCTAAATTGTGTGAGGCAATGGAGGGTATTATGCCGCGTACACACGATCATTTTTTGTGATGAAAAAAAACGACGTTTTCAATCATGAAAAAAACGACGTTTTTCAAACTTCATTTTCCAAAACGACGTTGCGTACACACCATCGTTTTTATACAAAGCTCTAGCAAAGCGTGGTGACGTACACCACGTTTGACGGCACTCTTTTCCATTGAAGCTCCGTCTCATAACTTGCTTCTGAGCATGCGCGGGTTTAAAAACGTCGTTTTCAACATCGTTTTGCCCACACACCATCACTTTTTATGACACAAAAAACGACGTTTTAAAAAACGACACAAAAAATTCAAGCATGTTGGAATTTTTTTTTGGTCGTTTTTTTTAAGACAAAAAAAACGACGTTTTGCCCACACAAGATCAATTTAAATGACGTTTTAAAAAACTTCGGTTTTTTTCATCGCAAGAAATGATCGTGTGTACGCGGCATTAGGACTGTAATGAGGTCCCGAACTGCCTTTGGGATGTCCATGATGGTCTCTGGGAGACCCTTGACCCTAAAAATGTCCCTTCTCGAGCGGTTCTCGAGGTCATCGATCCTATTTAGGGCCACATCTAGTTGTTCTTGTAGAACCTGAATGTGATCAGTATTTTGATTAGCCCTTGATACAGTAATGTCCAGCTTATGTTCAATTTTTTTCTATTCTGGAGCCCAGGTTCTGGAAACCAGCGCGGATGTCATGTGTGATTCTATTTGCAGTTTGAGCAAATCCCCTCTCAAGCAATTCTGACAATTTCAGAAAAAGTTCTCCTGTATTCTGAGGAATTACAAGTTCTGGGTTTCCTGAGGAGATAATGGCGTCAGGGAGGACAGGTGTTGTTCCCAGGGGGGAGAGGGTGTATTGAGACAGTGGGCTCTCTAAAAGAGATTCTGTGGAGGCTGAGGAAAGGGATATGAGACCAGGGGTATTGGGATTAGCCTGAGGGGAGAAGGCTAGCGAGGCAGGAGCAATAACTTGCCTGCCATCCGTGTGTCTCCCAGCGGTTGACTCCTGCATCTGAGGCACGGCCGCCATCTTGGATTCGGCCAGGCTTCTCTCGTCGGAGAAATGTGGTTCTAGGCCCCTCCGGACCACACTACTGTACATGGTGATGATGTTAAGGTGTTCCCCTACCAAATTCCCCTCAAAGCAGGTGTCCCAATGCCGTGTATCCAGAGCTAGGGGGGCTGAATGGCTGAGGCAGTGTGGAGCTCCCGACTTATGCGGTCATCTTGGAAGCCTCCGCGCATGCGCCTCTCCTCATCTTTTCTTTTACATTTATTATGTAGTGTCTTTCGAGTACACTACTAAGTGGTTGCAGCCAATTCACGGACACTATACATGTACTATATATATTATTTTCTTTTTCTGCATTTATTTTCACTATATTTACTGGAGGTTGATGGTTTAGATTTACCTAAAAAATTAGAACATAGTAGCGCGCAAGTTTTCTCTCATAACACAGATTTTAACATGTGACCCGGGCAGTAATTGGTTAAATATGATTTCTATTGACTAGTAGTAACTAATGAATAATGGGCCCATACTGTGTTGGACAATCCATTGGGGATCTGTAATGGTAAAAAAGAACAAGAAAGCCTGATTTTTAAATTAGTACTGTTTTGAACCCCCTCTTAATACATTGCTATAATTATTGCGCTTAGAGCACGAGATTGTGAGAAAAGCTGGCATAGGAGGACATGCTGTAAGTACTGAATGAGGATGGTTGGAATTCTGGTGGTAGCCAGTCTCTGAGATTGTACTGGAATGTGTCACCCACCAGTGTCAGTAGGTGAACCCTCAGTCAGACTCATAATGGCCTCTTTTATCACAGCTGTTACCTATAAAAGCCTGAATATACATTCCATGTATTCAAAGGACATTTAAACGATAACCGTAAAAAAATCACAGACTGCTATTGCTTAACATTATTGTGAAATCGCTCATACAGAAAAAGCATTCCAAATGGCAACAGGAAAACAGGCTAGCAGAATACAAATCTTTATATAACATTTTTGAAATTTAAATAATATGTTAAAGCTGTATGATGTTTTGGAGTTTACATCTACCTAAATGTGTCAGGAATGTTTAATGTTCCTGTTCCATGGCAGCTGATGACCTCATTCCACCATCCTGGTTTTGGCTGTGATGCATCCTCCTTATCTAAGTGTCCACCAGCAGGGTGATTGATGTAGACACAGCCTCTGGGTGGAGACTAAACCTGTTTTAAGCCTGCCAAGCCCTTAGTGTCATGCTTGTGATAGTATGTGCAACAAATGGTTCAAGCTCCTTGTTTGCCTGCCTTGTTCTTGGCGCTTGACCTTTCACTTTGCCTTATCCCCGCCTTGCCTGCTAGTTTGGATTTCCGTGTTATTGACCTTGGATATACAAGCCCGAAGAAAAAAAGAAAAAAAAACACTCTCTCCATGTCCCTTCCTTTTGACGAAGCCTAATTCCTCATTTACCTGCCCGCACCCCATCATTTCCTTTAAAGGGTATAACCAATAGTTGGAACATATATATCAGATATGTTGCCACTCTAACATAGTGATAACAAAGTGCTCGATGCAAAAGTCCATATCAAGATGAAATCTGACAAGGTAAATAAAATGTGTGAAATCATCCAAGTCCAATGTGTATCTTGAAGGAAACGCCAGTGATATTAGGTGAAGGTCATGCTACTCTATAAATGTAGTCCCCATGTGAGCCGTCACCATTGTAAGAAATGCACTCTAACCGGACTGAAATGGCCCCACTACAGAGTCAAATTGGCCAGTTATAAACACTTCACACCCGGAACATTCAATTCACACCAGTTGGTTCCAATATGTCAAGCTGGCTTCCTCTCCAGGGTCAGCAGAGACAATAATAACCATATATAATTAAATATAAGCAAAGAAAGCCACATAGTGTAAATCGGATAAAAACCTGAATGTTGATGCATAATACAGATTCTTACATGATAAAAAGCAAATGTAGCACCCTTATCCTAAACAGGGCTGCTAGTAAATATACCTATTTGCCGGTGTATAAGGCAACCGGGCCTATAAGACTACCCCCTAATTTTAATTTTTTTAAAGATTTTTTGCCTGTACTCACTGCATAAGACGACCCCCCTCCGTGGCTTCCGATGCCTTATTTTTCTTCCTTATGGAGCCATATTCTTCTTCCTTCTTGCTGGAGTGGTAGCCAATCACAGTGAGCGATTTATTCTATTAATGAATACAAAGCCTGCTTGGATTGGCAGAGGCTGTAACATCATCATCCCACGCCTCTCTGACTCTCAAAAACAATCCGAGCAGGCTACTGTATGTAGCCTGCTCGGATTGGCAGAGGTCGTTACTCCAATCCGAGCAGGCTCTATATTCATTTGAATACATCGCTCACTGGGATTGGCTAAGCGGTATATACTGTATGTAGCCGAAGCTACATACAGAATTACTGCACATCCAGCAGACATCCAAGCAGCTGACCCGGCATATAAGACGACCACTGCTTTTTGGCCAGTTTTTTTAAGTGTAAAAGGTAGTCTTATACGCCAGCAAATACAGTAGTTCTGCTAGGTGGTAACTAAGCCTGTCTAATTTGTAGTCTTTGATCAAAGTGGCGCTGTTGCTTTGGCATTGGTATGATAGATTGCAGTAAATTCAGGTTATAAGTGAATATGCTTTTTTCAGCCAATCAGCAGGAGTTTCTTTGGCCGCTGAGGCTGCTGGTATAGTCTATTTATTCGGAGAGAGTCGGGTGATTGGGGTTCTTTCCAAAGTGACTTGGCCTGAGGGAGCCTGATCATTGCCTGGAGGCAAGGGAGAAGAAGTTGTCAGAGGGGAAACAAGAAAAACGATACTCAAAGAGTCACCGTAGGGCCGGACTTTAGAGGCATACAAATTTGGAAGTTTTGAACAAAAACAATTTATTGAAAAAAGTACATGGTATAATCAAAATGTTTTCAAAATTGATAAAAATTATATATAATGATACAATTTGTACAGTGAGCCCTTGTGCATCAACGTGTTTCACGGTTAGGCTTCTTGAGGATACAGTCAAAGTACAAGGAAGTTAAAAAAAGAAAGAGAACGAGTCTCACTGTCTAATAATGGACTTGGCCTCATCTGTAAAGGTCCAGTGGTCAAAACATTTTAGATCAAAAATATTCAAAATATATGGCATTCCAAAGAACTGCAGAGCAGTAATCAGCAGATAACATTTGTGCACAGTGTTAGACTGTCCCCCAGGGGCATACCCGCATGCCATATCACTGATATTTTTATTTTCTAAATATTGTATACAGCTGGGCTATTTGATACCCCATCAGCATATAGGAGTTCCGTGTTGGTCATTCTCCTCTATAATTTGGATCTCTTTGTTATGATTTCTTGCTTGATGTCATATTTGACGTTTACATGCCCCTGCTCTGCAATCCCCTAATTGTGATGTGAACAGGATCTGCTGATTACTGCTCTGCAGTCCTTTGGAACGCCATATATTTGGGATATTTTTGATCTAAAACGTTTTGTACTCCCACTGGTCTCAATCCTGGCCTTCATGTAGCTTAACCACTTAAGGACCGCCGCACGATGATATACGTTGACAGAATGGCACGGCTGGGCACAAGGGCGTACATGTACGTCCTCTTTAAGAACCCAGCCGTGGGACGCTGGCAGCGGCACTCTCGCGACCCAGTCTGAAGTTCCGCACCGGCGGGACCCGTGGACCCGATTGCCGCCGGTGTCCTGCGATCAGGTCAGAGGCGCTGAAGAACGGGGAGAAGTGTTCTTCTCTCTGGCAGTGTCACTGATCATCTGTTCCCTGATATAGGGAACGACGATCACTGATGTCACACCTACAGCCATGTCCCCCTACAGTAAGAAACACACATGAGGTTACACTTAACCCCTACAGCGCCCCCTAGTGGTTAATCCCTTCACTGCCATTTTCACAGTAATCAGTGCATTTTTAATGTACTTTTCCCTGTGAAAATGACAATGGTCCCAAAAATGTGTCAAAAGTGTCCAATGTGTCCGCCATAATGACGCAGTCACGAAAAAAAAATTACCGAGCGCCGCCATTACTAGTAAAAAAATATATATATAAAAAAAATGCCATAAAACTATTCCCTATTAAACGCTATAAAGTTTCCGCAAACCAATCAATAAACGCTTATTGTGATCTTTTTTACCAAAAGTAGTAGAAGAATACTACTGAATAGAATACCAAACTGAGGAAAAATAAAATGTTATATATTTTTGGGGGATATTTATTATAGCAAAATAGTAAAAAATATATATTTTTTTAAATTGTCGCTCTATTTTTGTTTATAGCGCAAAAAATAAAAACCACAGAGGTAATCAAATACCACCAAAAGAAAGCTCTGTTTGTGGGAAAAAAATAACGCCAATTTTGTTTGGGAGCCATGTCGCACGACCGCGCATTTGTCAGTTAAAACGACGCAGTGCCAAATCGCAAAAAGGGGCCAGGTCCTTAACCTGCATATTGGTCCGGGTCTTAAGCGGTTAAAGTACAGTAAAGTGGCCCTTTGTATAGAAGGTTTGGGGCCCCCTGCTCTAGCCTATTGCAATGACTGACAGTGAGTCCTTAAATCTTTCAGGAAAGATTAGAATTGCTCATGTATCTTGTCCCTTTGTGTGTTTAGTTAACAAGAGCCGTGGGTATTGAGGGTTAAATCATTGATTTACTTCTGGAGAAGTGCAGAGCGTGAAACGGAATGACCTGTATTACTGGAGAAGGCTGTGCAGTGAATCATACTGCTCATAATTCATAACATCACACACAAGAAATTCACCATGCCTATCTATGGCCCATTCAGGATAAATAATGTGTGGGCATTGTGCATGGCAATGAGTGGTGTGAGCACAACATGTCTGAATAAAGATGTCAGGTGAATTGGGAAGTGATTATTCCGTACACAAGATATTCTGTATTTCACACCCTAGGACCCTTATGCCGCGTACACACGATCATTTTTTGTAATGAAAAAAACAACGTTTTCTGTGAAGTAAAAAACAACGTTTTTGAAACGTCACTTTTCAAAGACGATGTTGCATACACACCATCGTTTTTTCACAAAAAGCGAGGTTACGTTCACCACTCTTTTCCATTGAAGCTCGCTTCATAACTAGCTTCTGGGCATGCGCGGGTTGAAAAACGTTGTTTTAAACGACGTTTTTGCTACACACGGTGACTTTTTGTGAAACAAAAAACTACGTTTTGAAAAACGACACAAAAAATTCAAGCATGTTGGAATTTTTTTTTGGTCGTTTTTTTTAAGACAAAAAACGACGTTTTGCCCACACACGATCAATTTAAATGACGTTTTAAAAAACAAAGTTTTTTTTCATCGCAAAAAACGACCGTGTGTACGCAGCATTAGAGTGGTCAGATCCAAAGATTTAATAATACAAATAAATATATTTGTATAAAACCTTTTTACAGGTCCAGATTTCCCAGAGTTCACCAAGTGATGCTAAGAAAGAATACAAATGAATACAGCTCCGTACTTCTTTTTTTAATTATATTTTTTATATGAAAACAGTGTAAAGCCTCGTACACACGATCGGATCTTTCCACGGAGAAGGCATCAGACTTTTGTCTGAAGGGCGTTGGCCGTGAACTTGTATTGCATACAAACGGTAACGAATTGTCAGCCAACAAACATGAAACAATGTGGTTTTTCTGCTCTTTATCGCAACCATTTGGGCAACTTCTGCTAATGTTGTGTTATGGTGAGCATTGCTTCTGAGCATGCGTGCCTGTACTTTGGATTTTTTTCCGAAAGGACTTCTGTACACACGATCGAATAATCTGACAGCACACATTTGTTCATTTGTTGTTGGAAATTTTTCAAGTGGTTGTAAACCACTTTTACCTACAGGTAAACCTAGATTAAGGCTTACCTGTAGGTGCAAGAAATATCTCCTAAACCTACACGGTTTAGGAGATAGTTGCAAAAAAGACAGACACCGATGTAGACAACGGCGCAGGCGCACTGAGCATGCAGTTTCTAACGAGTTTGGGGTGGAGGAACTTGACTGGCCTGCATCCCGATAGAACACCTTTAGGTTGAATTAGAGCGGAGTCTGCGAGCCAGGCCTTCTCGTCCATCATCAGTGCCTGACATCACAAATGCACTTCTGGAAGTATTGTCAAACATTCCCATAGACACTCCTAAACCTTGTGGACAGCCTTACCAGAAGAGTTGAAGCTCTATAGCTGCAAAGTGTGGGCCAACTCAATATTGAACCCTACAGACTAATGCCGCGTACACACGATCGGACATTCCGACAACAAAACCGTGGATTTTTTTTCCAACGGATTGTTCGCTCAAACTTGTCTTGCATACACACAGTCACACAAATGCTGTTGGAAATTCCGAACGTCAACAATGCGGTCACGTTCAACACTACGACGAGCCGAGAAAAATACCCCGGACTTATCGGCATATAACACACACAGGCGTATAACGCGCACCCTAACTTTAAGGCCGCGTACACACGATCAAACTTATCCTATGTCTGCTGGGCTGTTTTGGTCTGATGGTTGTACACACCTTCAAACCAAAATCCAGCTTTTTGATGGAATAACTTTAGGTCGGACATACGACTTACGCGCACCGCGCGTAGCCTGCGTCGGACGCATGTACATGCGTGAATCGCCGTATCTCCCTCATTTGCATATTTGAATAGGAAATCAATGGGAGCGTCAGATGCGTCCAGCGTAAATATGCGCCCACGATACGCCGGTGTAGGAAACTTACGTCGGTCGGAGGAAGCCTACTTTCAGGCGTATCTCGTTCTGTGGGTGCGGCGCATAGATATGACGGCGCATATTTACACTTATGCGGCGTATCTGTAGATACGTCAGCGTACGTCTTTCTGAATCTGGCTACATGTTTGTAAAGGCAGGTGTTCCAATACTTGTGGTAATATAGTGTATCATGTGACATAAAAAATTGGAACTACCACTATTTTATTCCCCTGGATCTCTACTTTCAGGATATTTATAGAATTTTGGGAGTATATATTAACCACTTAAGGACCGCCGCACGCCTATGTACGTCCACAACATGGCTCGTACAGGCACAAGGGCGTATATATACGGCCTCGCCTTTGTGCGGTTCGGGGGTCCGATCGGGACCCCCTCCGTGGCGTGCGGCGGTCCCCCTGGCTCTGGGAGCGATCGCCGATGAGCGGGCGGATGTCCGTTTTTTTCTCCCGCCCCCCCCCGCAATCGCTTCCAGCCAATGAGAGCGCTCCCCCTTCGTGTCACTTCCTCCTCCTGTGTTTACACAGGAGGAGGAAATGATGTCATCTCTCATCGCAGTGGTGTTTCCCACCACTGCTGATGAGAGAAGACATCCACAGTAAGTGTGCACCAACACAACACTGACACACACACACATTGTCACATTAACCCCTTGTGATCAACC
Source organism: Rana kukunoris (assembly GCA_029574335.1). Taxonomy (NCBI): domain Eukaryota; kingdom Metazoa; phylum Chordata; class Amphibia; order Anura; family Ranidae; genus Rana; species Rana kukunoris. The sequence continues at coordinate 112,777,649 of CM056059.1, read as the reverse complement.
CCCCACCCCCCTGTCACAGTGTCACTGAATGCAGTGATCTAATCACTGCATTTAGTGTCAGTGTGAAAAGCAGTGTGAAAGTTAGTTAGTGTTAGGTTCAGGATAGCCCCCGTACCCCCCCCCTAATAAAGTTTTAACCCCCTGATCACTGCCCTAGTTAACCCTTTCACTCCCTATTGCCAGCGTCACTAAGCGATCATTTTTCTGATCGCTGTATTAGTGTCGCTGTTCCCGGTAGGTAGCTATTTTTTTTTTTTATTGCGATTTTTTTTTTTACTAAAGACATGTGACTGAATTAATTTTGGCCTAAATGTTTTACTAAAATTGAGTTTGATTTTTTTTATAACAAAAAGTAAAAAATAGTGATTTTTTTCAAAAATGTCACTCTATTTTAGTTTATAGCACAAAAAATTAAAATCGCAGAGACGATCAAATACCACCAAAAGAAAGCTCTATTTGTGGGAAGAAAAGGACGCAAATTTTGTTTGGGAGCCACGTCGCACGACCGCGCAATTGTCTGTTAAAGCGACGCAGCGCCGAATTGTAAAAACACCTTGGGCCAGATTCATGAAAGGTTACGCTGGCGGATCGAGTGATCCGCCAGCGTAACAGTGGCTTTGAGCCGGCGTTTCTGTTTTCTGTAACCAGAAAACAAGAAACGCCGGGTTGAAGTTCCGATGCGATGAGCGTAACTGAGTTTCGCCATCGCATCGTTACTTCAACTTAAAAATGGCGCCGGGGGCGTTCCCGCCGATTTACGCTCAAAAAATATGTTAATGAGCGGAAATCGGCAATTCACGATCGAAATCCGGCGCGACGCAGTGACGTTACGACGTTTCCGGACGGGATACGCGGCGCATAGATATACCTACATGGGGTTGGAGTATCCTATGTTAGGTATAGGCGTCGTCATCGCGTCGGGAAAAAAAAAAAAAACGTCGCTTGCGTAAAACGGTCATGAATGGGAATGTGACGTCATTGACGTTCATTCACAGATTTTGGAGCATGCGCACGGGGATGTTTTGACACTCGACGCATGCGCAGTACGTCGGCGGCGGGATCGCGCGTAGTTAGCATACTACACGCCCCGTACCCGCGACATTTGAATTCCGCCGGCTCATTTGCGATGCGCTGCCGCAACTTTAGGAGCAAGTGCTTCGTGAATGACAGCACTTGCTCCTAAAAATTCGGCAGCGCAACGCAAATCAGAAGCGTTACTCCAGAGCAAAGATGCTCTGGAATACGTGAATCTGGCCCCTTGGGTCATTTAGCAGCATATGTGTCCGGGTCTTAAGTGGTTAAAAAAAGCAAAACCTCCCCTGATAGTGAAAGCGTTAAAAGTACAGAAACATAAAATAAAATGTTCCCAAACCATAATAGTTTCAGATGACACGTCTTTCATTCCCCTGTTTACTGCAGCAAGGCTAACATCGGAGTCTGGCAATAAGTGGATTAGGCTTTTATCAGACCTCGTGTTCGGTGATTAGGCAGAAGATAACCTAGTATTTTATTTAGTAAATACTTCTGCCACAGTCTAATTCCTTACAAAGCCTCCATTGCGTTCTAACGCCATTACCAATGTGCTTCAGATCAAATTACTTACCACATGTAATTATTCCATAAACCATTCGCCAATCTACATTTTTCCATCACGTCCGAATCTTCTTTTTTTTTTTCAGGAGATGCTCAACTCGGAGAATTAAATTAAACAACAGCTAAAGCACACATTACATTTCAGACTGTGCAAGTCATTAGCTCCGCAAAATGTCATTACCTCGGGATGCTGAAATTGGAAACTTTAAGTACCTGGACCGGGCTGCGAGGGAGCCAGGGACTGACGCAACAGCAAAATCAACCCTAACTTAAGTTATAGAAGAGCGCCCCTTCCTGGGGGAACATCTGCAAGCTGCAGTTTGTTAAAAATGACCGTTTTGACTAAATAATTCTCCAGAAATACGTTTTTTTTTTTTTAGAAACCTAAAGCAGACCTAAACTCGCTTGTGATATTAAAGTGGTATCATACCAAAAAAAAGTAATATTTTTCCCCATTTACCAGTTTTTATATGTCGTGGCTGCATTAGTTTTATTTTTTAAAGTTTTTTTTTTTGTTTGTTTTTTTTCACCTGGTAAACCTTCCAGTAACACATTTCCTGTCCTATGGTGTCTCCACTTTATGGAAGAGCAATGGAGACATCTTTGGACAACAGCAATGTGACTCTGGTAAGAGGGGTGTGTTAGATGTGTACCTCGTAGGAGCCGCTGGTGAATAAGGGATCCCCAATCGCTCACAGCCAGGCACACCAAATTTTTCATAGTACTCTTGAGTGTTTTTTGTATTTTTGTTAGGGGTTTTAAACTTGGATGGGGTTAAGGGTAGTATGGGATGCCCACTTGCAGTGGCGGCTGGTGTTCAAATTTTTTGGGTGGCGCAAACAAACTGAAAAATTCAGAAAAAACCCACATCAATGGACCTGTCAAATTCAGCCACTGTTCCATCAAATGCAGCCACTGTGCCATCAATTGTAGCTACTATGCCCATCAATTGCAGCCACTGTGCCCATCAATTGCAGCCATTGTGCTCATCAATTGCAGCCATTGTGCTCATCAATTGCAGCCACTGTGTTCATCAATTGCAGCCACTGTGTTTATCAATTGCAGCCACTGTGCCTATAAAATGCGGCCACTGTGCCATCAGGACACTTACACTTACCCATCCAGCGCGCCCTCGATGTTGGCAGCCGAGGCCAAGCAATCACTCATCTCTCGGCTGCCCCCGCCGTCATCCTCGATGAGGGAATCAGGAAGTGGAGCATTGCGGCTTCACTGCCCGGTTCCCTCACTGGTCTCCCGCTCTCTCCCGGGAACAGTGTGTTTCCCAGGAGACAGTGGGGGCGGACGGGAAGTTGCGTGACGCTATGCCCAGAAGTGGGTGCAAATACCTCTCTTAGACAGGTATCTGCACCCCCCTCCCCCCGAAAGGTGCCAAATGTGAGTGTAGGGTGACCACATTTCCAAAATGCCATTCAGGGACACCCGCCTATAATATGATGTGCCATCAATTGAAGCCACTGTGCCATCGATTGCAGCCACTTTGCCTATCAAATGCATCGACTGTGACCCCAGCGGAATTTGACCAGCAGCGCCCCCCAATGCCCGGCCACCCACCCTCTCGTTGTCTGACCGGAACTTACCCCGTCTTAGTGGCAGGTCAGGCAGGGGGTGACAGCGGCAAGCTGCGGGTCAGTCAGCGGCAAGCTGTGTGTCAGGTGGTGGCTCTTCTTTCCTCCTGCTAGGCATTCAATAGGATCACCTCTCTTTTCAGCCGATCAGGTAACGAGTATGAGATCCACGCTTCCTGATTGGCGGAGAGGCGGTTCAGTGTTAGAAAAGCGAATACTCATTTGCTTTTTTAACATACCTAGGTGGGCTCCGAGCACAGTGCTCTGCACCAAGAGTCCACCCTTTTTAAAGCCTGCTCAGGTGCTTAAACAAAACACCCCCGCCACTGTAACTCATGCGCCTGGCGTCCTGCTTCTGCTGCTGTCAATCCAATCCAGTGACACAGGAGATGGGCAGAGCCGAGTCCTGCTGTCTGTTTGAATGGAGACAACAGCAGGACACCCGCACGCGTGCCCCCATGAAAAATTTCTCTCCGGGGGGGCACCTGATAAAGGAGCTAGGAGCTAAAACAGGTGACCCCAGAAAAGGAGGATCGGGGACACTCTGTGCAAATCACTTGCACAGAGGAGGTAAGTATAACATGTTTGTTATTTAAAATCACTTTAAGACCCCTTTCACATGGAAGCAAAAACTGGCAATAAAACACCGGCTGTTTTGTGGCGCTATTGAGGCGCTAGCGGTACGTTTTTTTAGGTCATGTGACAACGTGCCCTTAATTAAAAAAAAGCTGTTTTGCTGCACTTTGGAATCACTTTTAAGGCGTTTTGGAATCTTTGCCCATTCATTTCAATGGGCAAGGGCGTTTTTTGAGGTGCTTCTTAAAGCGCTCCAAATAAGCCCCAAAGATGCTGCTTGCAGGACTTTTTTTACCATCCCGCAAGTGCACCGCCCCAGTGTGAAAGCATCCATTGAAATGGGAGCCATTTTTTAGTGCAAAAGCGCCTGGATACGGCCTCAGTGTGAAAGAGGTCTATGTGTGTCCCTGAGAGGTGCTTTCTAACTGTGTGGAGGAACGATACACTGGAGGAAAAGAGAAATCGTGTTTCAGCTTAGCTAAAACACAAGATCTCTCTTTTGCACCCTGACAGATCAGCGGTTTGCCTTGTTTTCACACACCGCTGCTCCTTCTTTCCACAGAATGATCGCCTGGTCACGGCAGCCATTGCGGTCGCTAGACCCGCTGATTGGCTTTGGCAACCCCTACACCACATGCACAAAAAGTTGTACAGGTACACGATTTTGCACAGCCCGTCCGCCCTGCCACTGTATATATGCGGTGGGCTGTCTGGAAGCGGTTAAATAATACATTTACACATACATAAAGGTAACAAGGAAAGTGGTGGCATATGTCTGGCTATGCTGGGGAGTAGGGCTGTGTAAATCTCAGGACTGGATGGACAAAAATGTAAAGCCCTTATCGGGTAAAGCCGCTACTTTATACTGTATCTGGCAAAAGTGAGTACACCCCTCACATTTTTGTAAATTTTGTATTATATCTTTTCATGTGACAACACTGAAGAAATTACACTTTGATCTAAAGTAGTGAGTGTACAGTTTGTATAAGAGTGTACATTTGCTGTCCCCTCAAAATAACTCAACACACAGCCATTAATGTATAAACCGCTGGCAACAAAAGTGAGTACACCCCTAAGTGTAAATGTCCAAATTGGGCCCAATTAGTAATTTTCCCTCCCCGGTGTCATGTGACTTGTTAGTGTTACAAGGTCTCAGGTGTGAATGGGGAACTGGTCACTGGATGTTCAACATGGCACCTCATGACAGAGAACTCTGAGGATATGAAAAAAAGTATTATTGCTCTACTTAAAGAAGGCCTAAGCTATAAGAAGATTGCCAAGACCCTGAAACAGAGCTGCAGCATAATTGCCAAGACCACACAGGCGTTTTAACAGGACAGATTCCAATCAGAACAGGCCTCGCCATTGGTCAACCAAAGAAGTTGAGTGCACATGCTCAGCATCCTATCCAGAGGTTGTCTTTGGGAAACGTATGAGTGCTGCCAGCATTGCTGCAGAGGTTGAAGGGGTGGGGGTCTCAGCTTGTCAGTGCTCAGACCATACGTCACACACTGCATCAAATTGGTCTGCATGACTGTCAGTCCAGAAGGAAGCCTCTTCTAAAGATGATGCACAAGAAAGCCCACACACAGTTTGCTGAAGACAAGCGGACTAAGGACATGGATTACTGGAACCATCTCCTGTGATCTGAGACCAAGATAAACGTATTTGGTTCAGATGTTGACAAGCGTGTGTGGGCAACCAGGTGAGGAGTACAAAGACAAGTGTGTCTTGCCTACAGTCAAGCATGGTGGTGGGAGTGTCATGGTCTGGGGCTGCATGAGTGCTGCCGGCTCTGGGGAGATACAGTTCATTGAGGGAACAATGAATGCCAACATGTACTGTGACATAGTTACATAGTAGGTGAGGTTGAAAAAAGACACAGGGTCCAACCTATGTATAAACGTACTGAAGCAGAGCATGATCCCCTTCCTTCGGAGATTGGGCCGCAGGTCAGTATTCCAACATTATAACGACCCCAAACACACCTCTAAGATGACCACTACCTTGCTAAAGAAGCCGAGGGTAAGTCTGCATTCACACTATAGCGCGGCGTATTGTACCGCGATTTGCCACGTCAAATTGCAGCGTATAGACGCGCGATTTGTCGCGACACAACACAACGTTTTTTAGCCTTGTTTTCTCTGGAGGGGTGATTTTAACATTGTCGGCTATGCCGAACGCCGAAGCCGCCTGAAAAAAAGGGTCCGGGACTTGTTTTGAGCTTCAGGTGTACGGCGTTTCGGCGTTCGGCATGGAGATGTGAACCATCTTCATAGCCGACAATGTTAAAGCGGATCTCCACCCTAAAGTGAAGATCCGCTGATCCGAACACTCCCCCCCTCCGGTGTCACAATTGACACCTTTCAGGGGGGAGGGGGGTGCAGATAGACATGTATCTGCACCCACTTCCGGCCCAGCATTCACGGGCAAAAGACGGGCATTGCATCACATCCCGTCTCCCGCCCGTTGTGTGCTGGGAACACTCAGCTCCCAGCACACAGCTGGAACCAATTCGCGGGCGCAGCGCGACTCGCGCATGCGCCGTAGGGAACCGGGCAGTGAAGCCGCAGCAATTCACTTCCTGGTTCCCTCACCGTGGATGGAGGGGGGAGCAGCAGGGTGACGAGCGATCGCTCATCCTCTGCTGCGGACGGCGCTGGACTCCAGGACAGGTAAGTGTCCTAATATTGAAAGTCAGCAGCTGCAGTATTTGTTGCTGCTGGCTTTTAATATTTTTTTATTTGTGAACCATCCGCTTTAAATCACCCCTCCAGTGTATTTCAGGCTGCAATAGCGTCGGGCGTAAAAACGCCTAGGTGTGAATGCAGCCTAAAGGTGATGGACTGGTCAAGCATGTCTCCAGACCTAAACCCTATTGAGCATCTGTGGGCATACCTTCCAACTTTTTGAGATGGGAATGAGGGACATCGATCAGCAAAAGTATGCAGGCATAGGACACACCCACTGTCACGCCCCCTTAAAGGAGAATTTTACACAAAAACAATATTGGGTAAACCCACAAGTGCTTTTTTACCACTACTATGCCTTTATATTGGCTTTTGGAATTTACAAATGCAGCGATTTAGAAATCAGATGAAAGGTTTAGCACTGGGAAACACTTTTTAATAGAATGATGCATTTTATAGACATCTATATAGATCAGACCAAAATGTGGGACAAAGGGACATTGCTTTAAATCAGGGACAGTCCCTCGAAATCAGGGACAGTTGGGAGCTATGTGTGGGGCATCCTCAATTGGAAGGTGGAGGAGTGGAAGGTCTCTAACATCCTCCAGCTCCATGATGTCGTCATGGAGGAGTGGAAGAGGACTCCAGTGGCCTCCTGTGAAGCTCTGGTGAACTCAATGCCCAAGAGGGTGCCCAGTGCTGAAAATTATTGGTGGCAACACAAAATATTAACAATTTGGGTCCAATTTTCCAATTTGGACATTTTCACTTAGGGGTGTACTCACTTTTGTTTCCAGCGGTTTAGACATTAATGGCTCTGTGTAGAGTTATTTTGAGGGGACAGCAAATTTACACTGTTATACAAGCTGTACACTCACTACTTTACATTGTAGCAACGTGTCATTTCTTCAGTGTTGTCACATGAAAAGATAGAATAAAACAGTTACAAAAATGTGAGGGGTGTACTTACTTTTGTGAGGTACCTTATGTATTTCATCTGTGTATTTAGCTGTTTGCCTGGCCTTCACTTTTAAGCACGCATGCTCGGGGTAGCTGCTTTGTCACTCCGCCACCGCTTTCCTATGTTGATAAAGCCCACACGTTTGCTTTCAGAAGGATGACGGCTGACGGCTTCATTGAAATGACTTTTATAAGGGAAGTAATGTTTGGTTTGATTTGTTCCCTGTTCGGCTGAAGCGATGCAAGGGGTTAACAATGTACAAGTTGCACTGTAAACTATGTTGCCATGACGGTTCCACATTGCAGTGGATTAAGTTCAGAATGTCACGTTTTGTAGAGAGAACGCTTGTTCTTGTAGATCTCGCTGTTCCAGTACTGCAGAACAAACCCCTCAGGTGCCGGCGACCTTGAACTTCATTTCACTCCGCTGCCTGCATCCAGTGGAGGTAATAGCTAGTTTGCTGAAGGGTACCTGAATTATTATGAGACGCCAGCGCTCTGCCACTAGAGAACCCGCCTCCATACTTGTCCAGGCTTGATACAGGATTAGCACTTACTGATCAAAGCCGAAAACAAAAAACACCATTTTTTATTTTATTTTTTCCGTGAGAGACTGGCTGGCAAGATTGTAGACGGTGCATATGTGTCACTTAGGTTTCTCACATACATGTGGTTTATGGCTGATGTAGAGAAAACATTTTGTTTTCTTATCATCTTAACCACTTGCTTACTGGGCACTTTTAACCCCCTTCCTGACAAGGCCAATTTTCCACTTTTAGTGCTCTCACACTAAATGACACTTTTACACGGTCATGCAACACTGTAACCAGGGCCGGTGCTACCACTAGGAAAACTAGGAAGCCGCCTAGGGCGCCCTGCCATTGGTGTTCCTACTTTCTTCTCTCTGCATCAGCAGGCAGCCGCCACTCCGTTCGCACATAGTGTGAAGCCCCGTACACACGACAGGGAACCTCGACGGGCGGAATACATCGTTCCGCCCGTCGAGGTTCTCTGCCGGCCGTCAGAATCTGCGACCCGCCCGTCGGGAATGGCAACCAGCCATTCATCCCGACGGGCCTTCAAGCAAATAGAGAACCTGTTCTCTATTTGCTCGACGGGTTTCCCGACGGACGGGGCGAGCAGAGAGCGTACACACGGCCGAGGTTCTCGCTGGAATGCAGCTCCCAGCGAGGTTCTCGCTGGTTTCTGGCGAGAACCTCGGCCGTGTGTACGGGGCCTCAGAGGCGCAGTGGCGATGGAGGACTGTATCTGTGTCCCGACTCAGACTTGATGGGCACTGGTAGGCTGAATTGATGGGCGCTGGTAATGCCACATACACACGATCGGATTTTCCGTCGGAAAAACCTTGGATGGTTTCTCCGATGGAATTCGGCTCAAGCTTGGCTTGCATACACACGGTCACACAAAAGTTCTCTGAACGCAGTGACGTACAACACTACAACAAGTCTAGTAAATGAAGTTCAATGCTTCCGAGCATGCATCGGAATTTTGCACGTCGGAAGATTTGAGAACCTGCTATCAAATTTTTGTTGGCAGAAATTCCGACAGGAAAGGTCCGATGGAGCATGCACACGGTCAGAATTTCCGACCAAAAGCTCACATCGGACTTTTCTTGTCGGAAATTCCGACCATGTGTACGGGCTGTATTTGATGGGGGCTGGTGAGATGCATTTGATGGGTGTTTCGTGAAAAAGGTGGGGTATACATGGACATGGAAAAGTGGGTGGAGTCAACGTGGTGTCGGGGGGGGGTCAGCAAAATTAGGTTTCACCTAGGGTTTAAAAAATCCTTGCACCAGCCCTGACTGTACCCATATGGCATTTTGATCATTTTTTTTACACAGGTAGAGCTTTATTTTAGTGGTATTTTATCACCACTGAGTTTTTAAATGTTTGCTAAAGAAACAAAAAAATACTGAAAATGTTTCTCCTTCACTGATGGGCACTGATCAGGCTGCACTGAAGGGAACTGATAGGCTGTACTGATGGGCACTGATGAGGTGGCACTGGTGGGCACTGATAAAGCTGCACTGATGGGCACTGATAGGATGACACTGCTGGGTACTGATGAAGCGGCACTGTTGGACACTGGTGAGGCTGTACTAATAGGTGGCAGTGATAGGCACTGATGGGCTCTGATAGGTGGCACCGATGGGCACTGACATGCACTGGTAGGTTGCACAGATAGGTGACACTAATGATGAGGCACTGGTGGGCACTGATTGGCAGGACTGGTGGGCACTGATAGGTAGCACCACTGGTAGGCACTGCTTAGCACTGAATATCAGCACTGGTGGGCATAGATTGAGAACAATGTCCCTGTAACAGAAGCCAGTTACTGGCCTTCTTTTCTCCTCACGCTAATCGCAAGGAGAAGAAAAGCCAATAACTGGCTTCTGTTTACTTGCGTGATCAGCTGTCATTGGCTGACAGCTGATCACATGGTAAACTGCCGCTGTGATTGGCCCTTTACTATGTTCTGTGATCAGCCAAGTCCGAAAGACTCAACAATAACAGAGCGCTCTGTCCGCGCACTGCAGGGGGTACGCGAGCAACGCGATCACAGGAGGGCGTCTTTTGATGTCCCGTTGATCAGGGTCATGAGATCAAAATGAATAGGAATGCTGACATGCGTAAAATCGCACATGGCCCTTTTTTTTTTGGGATGCAACCCATAGCAGTGCACTACCATGCATAGCCTCAGTGCATTAGGTTGCCATTAAAACTGAATAGAAATACAAAGTAGCAATGTATATTACATGCTTTACCAAAATTTGCGGTAATGTGCACATTATTGCAACATGGCCTGTGTTATCAATGTCCAGCCTCAATGTCATTCAGCTATGTTTTACACCTTCTTTAATACCTCACTTTTCTCTACACCCAGAATTCTCTTTATTTTATTCTCAACCCTTGAAAATCTACTGCAATTGGTGTTGGTGGAGTTAAGCCTGGTCTCCTTTATCTGTTTACATAAACTGGTAGTAGACTCTCCAGGTCACTGGAGACCCCTTGGCAATAGAAGGCATCATATGATGTTACAGTATTTCACTGTGCATTGAGCACAGCAGAGATGCCGCCGCCATTAATGCGCTCTTCCCCAGGCCCCGTATGATGGATCACACTGCTTCCAAATCGCTCTTACCGAGATCAGCACAACGTGAAGCTTATTACTGGGCTGCCTGGCTGGCCGGAGGTGGCGGATACCTGGGACGAAGCTTGAGTCTGGGATACCAGTGACACCAGACATTAATCAGAGAAGTAAGGAAAGTAGCAAACCAGAAGCAGAGATAATTGGGACACTCATTTGTGGTCGATTGAGGCTATGGGCCTTACGTATAGAAGATAAAATGTCAGACGTAAGCTTATCCACTCAACGGGAAGGAGAATGTTTTTTGGCCAAATTTACCTAACTTTTTTAGGTTTTACAAGTTTATTAACTGATGTTGTATATCCTTTTTTTTTAGTATTTCTATAAACATTTGTCATGATTTGCACAACCTCTGTAAGTGCCTATTCTTACTTCAAGTAAACATTATCACATGTTGTTTCACATTTTATTGTATGCTTCAATAAGGCAGATCGAAATAGAGATTTTAAATTCTGAATCTAAAATCTTTTATCAATTACCTTTAGGTAAGAGTGTTAGGACCACTGAGTTGTGCTCTCCCTCTTCCCTTTCCAGTTAATTATCATTAATTAGTAATTTATCATTATTTACCTCTTATCATAGGTATTCTCAGTTCCTAGATGCTCCTGATGAGTGCAGATTGTCAACGAAATGCGTCAAACTTACCCTATTGATGTTATGTCACAGTAATCATGGTTACTATTATGGGCGTGAAGTTGTTCGAATCATGAATTGTAATGTATTATATATTATGATTTTACACTATGTTGGATATACTGCTGCTTACATTGTTTATCATTTGTTACATTGTTTACCATGTTACTATTAGAATCATTTATGATTTACCAATCATGTTTCTATCTTGCATTTTAATACATTTATTGATTTACTATGTATACCTACAATGCACTATACCCCAATGTGTTATTAATAAACATTTTATTATACTATATTGATTGATTCGTTCTGCCCTTAGTGTTATGTTTCATATAAAGTCCCACCTTCTCCCCTTGTCCCCATTAGTCCCTCTTCTTCAATAAGGCAGATGTTCAAATGAATTAGCTGCCAGTGCACTAAAACAGACAAAATATGGATACACAGCACACCACAAGGAACAGCGGTCCATTACCAATAATTTGAGGTGCACTGCAACACATGCGCTTCCAATGTGCATTGCATTAGTGCATTAGAATGACACCATAACACGCAAATGCATGAAATGTGCAATAACATGCATTGTGGTAACAAGAGCGTTAGGCTGAAATTATCCACATTTTGTTATGTTACAACCAAAAACTTAAATGTAGTTTATTGGGATTTTATGTGATAGACCAACACAAAGTGGCACATAATTGTGAAGTGGAAGCAAAATGATAAATGGTTTTCCATTTTTTTTTTACAAATAAATACTGAGTCGAGTATAAGCCGACCCGAATATAAGCAGAGGCACCTAATTTTACCGCAAAAAACTGTGAAAACATATTGACTTGAGTATAAGCCTAGGGTGGGAAATGCAGCAGCTAGTGGGTAAACAATGCCCGTCTGCAGCCTTACTGTGCCCATTTGCAGTCTAATTGTGCCCAGTTGCAGTCTCACTGTTCCCAGTTGCAGTCTCTCACTGCTCCCAGTTGCAGTCTCTCACTGTGCCCACATATGCAGTCTCTCACAGTCAGCAGTAAAACAGTGTGTCTGCCGCTGTGTAATCCATATGCAGCAGTACCTTTCATTAGTAAAACAGCGTGTGTCTGCCACTGTATAATCCAGTCTGCTCGGCTGTCCATTGTAAGAAAGACCCGCCTCCTCCTCTTCCGTCCATGATAGAGGAACACTGATACTATGCTGGGAAACTGTATCGGTGTTCCACCTATCACAGACGAGGAGAAGGTGGGTCTTACAATGGGCAGCCAAACAGACTGGATTACACAACGGCAGACACGCTGTTTTACTGCTGACTCAAATATAAGCCGAGGGGTAGTTTTTCAGCCTAAAAAATTAGCTGAAAAACTTGGCTTACACTCGAGTATATACGGTATGTGTGCATTTGTATTAAGTCAATACTTTGTAGAAGTACCCTTCGCTGCAATTACAGTTGCTTTTTTTGGGGATGTCTCTATCAGTTTCTAGAGAGTGACATTTTTCTCTATTCTTCTTTTCAAAATAGTAATACCTCAAGCTCTGTCAGATTGGATGGAGAGTGTCTGTGAACAGCAATCAAGTCTTGCCACAGGTTCTCATTTGGATTTAGATCTGGGCTTTGACTGGGCCATTCTAACACATGAATATGCTTTGATCGAAACCATTCCATTGTAGTTCTGGCTGTATGTTTAGGGCAATTGTCCTGGTGGAAAGTGAACCTCCACCCCAGTTTTAAGTCTTTTGGAGACTCTAACAGGTTTTCTTTTAAGATTGCCCTGTATTTGGCTCCATCCATCTTCCCATCAACTCTGAGGCCCCGTACACACGGCCGAGGTTCTCGCTGAAAATCAGCGAGAACCTCGCTGGAATGCACATTCCAGCGAGGACCTCGGCCGTGTGTACGGTCTCAGCGAGCTTCCCGTCGGGAAGCCCGTCGAGCCGAAATAGAGAGCACGCTCTCTATTTCCTCGACGGCCCGCCTGGAAGAATGGCTGGTTGCCATTCCCGACGGGCGGGTCGCCGAATCCGACGGCCGGGAGAGAACCTCGACGGGCGGAACGATGTGTTCTGCCCGTCGAGGTTCTCTGCCGTGTGTACGGCACCTCACAAGCTTCCCTGTCCTTGAAGAAAAGCTTCCCCACAACATGCTGCTGCCACCACCATGTTTCACAGTGGGGATGGTGTGTTCAGGGTGATGTGCAGTGTTAGTTTTCTCACACACATAGTGTTTCGCTTTTAGGCAAAAAGTTCAATTTTGGTCTCAGCTGACCAGAGCACCTTCTTCCACATGTTTTCTGTGTCCCCCACATGGCTTCTCACAAACTTCAAATGGGACTTCTAATGGCTTTCTTTAAACAATGGCTTTCTTCTTACCACTCTTCCATAAAGGACAGATTTGTGGAGTGTACGACTAATAGTTGTCCTGAGGACAGATTCTCTCAGCTGAGCTGTGGATCTCTGCAGCTCCTCCAGAGTCACCATGGACCTTTTGGCTGCTTCTCTGATTAATGCTCTCCTTGCCCGGCCTGTCAATTTAGGTGACCATGTCTTGGTAGGTTTGCAATTGTGCCATAATCTTTCCATTTTCGGGTGATGGATTGAACATTGAGATGTTCAAAGCTTGGGATATTTTTTTTATAACCTAATCCTGCTTTAACCACTTAAGATCCGGACCTTTAGTCAGCTAAAGTACCCCGCAATATTTTTTACTTGCTATAATAAATATCCCCCAAAAATATATAAAAAAATATATTTTTTCCTTAGTTTAGGCCAATACATATTCTTCTACCTACCTAAAAAATCGCAATAAGTGTTTATCGGTTGGTTTGCACAAAATTTATAGCGTTTACAAAATAGGGGATAGTTTTATTGCATTTTTATAAAAAAAAATGTACTACTAATTGCGGCGATCAGCGATTTTTTTCGTGACTGCGACATTATGGCGGACACTTCGGACAATTTTGACACATTTTTGGGACAATTGTCATTTTCACAGCAAAAAATGCATTGTTTATTGTGAAAATGACATTTGCAGTTTCAGAGTTAACCACAAGGGGGCGCTGAAGGGGTTATGTGTTCCCTAATGTGTGTTTACAACTGTAGGGGGGTGTGGCTGTAGGTGTGACATCATCGATTGTGTATCCCTATAAAAGAGATCACGTGATCGATGACGCCACCACAGTGAAGAATGGGGAAGCCGTGTTTATACACGACACTTCCCGTTATTCAGCTCCGGGTACCGATCGCCGGACTCCAGCGGTGATCGGGTCCGCGAGTCCCGAAGCTTCAGACCGGGTCGCGGGGACGTACCTGTACGTGGATGTGCCCAGCCGTGCCATTCTGCGGACGTATGTGTGTAGGAGGCGGTCCTTAAGTGGTTAAACTTCTCCACAACTTTATCGCTGACCTGTCTGGTGTGTCAAAAGGCAATTGGTTCCACTAGATTTTAATTAGGGGTATCAGAGTAAAGGGGGCTGAATACAAATGTACCCCACATTTTTCAGATATTTATTTGTAAAAACATTTTGAAAACCATTTATCATAAAATATTATGTAAAATGTCATGAATACTTTTCCAAGGCACTGTATATACAGTATATACACACATGTGTTTGAGCTTTGGGGTGCACACCCTATTGCAATAGGCTGCACACACCTATAGCACTAACACTCTTGTTACCACAATGCATTGTTGTGAATTTATGAAGAATTAATAAAATTCCAGAAAAATACATTTGCATTTTTGGCTGTAACATGACAAAATGTGGAACATTTCAAGGGCTATGAATACTTTTTCAAGGCACTGTCTATTTACATACACACACACAGACACACCAATAAACAGTGTTTATGGTGTTGACTATGCGTGTGGTGAGAGGTTAAGATGTGTAGTTCAGCTCACCACCCCTGGCAAGCGACTAATTTGGCTTGGCGGTCAGCAGGTTCTGGAATTCTTGGTCCTCATGATCTGTTCCTGACGGGCTCACCCAGGCAGTAGGCACACACGGCAACAGATCCAACCAGCTTTGACTTCCAGTGTGAACCAGTCTTGTGGTCCCTGGTGTGGCACAGATACCCAGCATAGGGTAGGCACTGCTTCAGGTCCCCAAACACAAAACATCCACAGTAGCTCAGCCTCTCAAACCCTGGTAACAGGTCCTCACTTGTTGGCTCCAACCTAATGCCGCGTACACACGGTCGTTTTTTGCGATGAAAAAAAACGACGTTTTTTAAAACGTCATTTAAATTGATCGTGTGTGGGCAAAACGTCGTTTTTTGTCTTCAAAAAAACGACCAAAAAAAATTCCAACATGCTTGAATTTTTTGTGTCGTTTTTCAAAACGTCGTTTTTTGTTTCACAAAAAGTCACCGTGTGTAGCAAAAATGTCGTTCAAAACGACGTTTTTCAACCCGCGCATGCCCAGAAGCTAGTTATGAAGCGAGCTTCAATGGAAAAGAGTGGTGAACGTAACCTCGCTTTTTGTGAAAAAACGATGGTGTGTATGCAAAATTGTCTTTGAAAAGTGACGTTTCAAAAACGTCGTTTTTTACTTCACAGAAAACGTCGTTTTTTTTCATCGCAAAAAACGACCGTGTGTACGCGGCATAAGGCTCCATTCACAATTTGCAATTTGGAATCGTGGGCATAATTGTGTGGCAATCACAGCACAATGCACGTGTTTGGGTGCCATTATCCTTCAATGGCATCCGAAACGTGATGGGATTCTGCGGTGATTGTCGCACAACAACCCGTCCCTTTAAAATTTGTATTGAAAGGGGCAAGAGCTTCATTTAATTTACAGAACATACCCACAACTTTGAAGATTTTTTATTTATTTTTATTGTGAAGCAAACAACAAATAGAACAAAAAAACTGAAAAGGTAAATGTCAATACTTTGTAGAGCCACCTTTTTGCGTCTATCACAGCTCCAAGTCACTTTGAATAAGTCTCTATGAGCTTGCCACATCTTACCACTGGGATTTTTGCCCATTCCTCCTTGCAAAACTGCTCCAGCTCCTTCAAGTTGGTTTGCACTTTTAAAAAGCAATCTTTAAGTCTGACCACAGATTTTCTATTGGATTGAGGTCTGGGCTTAGACTAGGCCATTCCAAATGTCAGGGATCGGCCTCTCTTATATCTCCTGTCCTGGCTCCGCTGAAGGTGAGGCAGAGGAAACCGAAGGACAAGAGGGACACGAGTGCCTGGAGCAGGAGGTCCCAGGAGAACAGCTTGGCAGGGTTTAGCGGCCTGGAGTAGACTGTGATGAGCTTAACAGGAACAGGTAACAGCCAGGCAGGTAACCGAGAGTTAACAGCAACCAGGAATGTAGACAGGAGCAAGGTCTCAGGGATAGCCAGGTTCGTCAGCAGGCGGGCAGTGAGGTACCAAATCATAGACAGAGCCAGAGTCAGGAACGGAGCCGGGTCAGAGATGTGCAACAGTACAGGAACAGAACACAGACCCAAGGTCAAGAGCAAGCTGGGTCTAAATATGGGGAGGACACACAGGATCAGAGCAGGATTCAGGAACACAGGTGAAGATCAGTCAGCAAAGCACAAGAGCCCAGACTTCCTTTAAATAGGCTGTCTGGCGCCAAGGGGAATTAGGCTTGTGCATGCATGCGCCCATGCGCATGCGCTCAATCGCGATAGCGGGCTCTGGCAAAGGCTATGTGCTTGCACACGTCTGTGTGCAAAACGTCTCACAGGAGTTCCCTGACACCAACACATTTACATGTTTCCCCTTAAACCAGTGTTGCTTTAGAAGTGTGTTTGGGGTCATTGTCCTGCTGGAAGGTGAACCTCCGTCCTAGCCTCAAATCACACACAGAGTGGTACAGGTTTTGCTCAAGAATATCCCTGTATTTAGCACCATCCATCTTTTCCTCAACTCAGACCAGTTTTCCAGTCCCGACTGCTGAAAAACATCCCCACAGCATGATGCTGCCACCACCATGTTTCACTGTGGGGGTGGTGTTCTTTGGGTGATGTGATGTGTTGGCTTTGCGCTGGATATATTGTTTCCTTTGATGGCTAAAAAGTAAAATTTTAGTCTCATCAGACCAGAGCACCTTCCTCCATACATTTTGGGAGTCTCCCACATGCCTTTTCGCAAACTCAAAACGTGCCATTTTGTTTTTTGCTGAAAGTAATGGCTTTCTTCTGGCCACTCTGCCATAAAGCCCAACTCTATGGGGCGTGCGGCTTATTGTCGTCCTATGTATACAGATACTCCAGTCTCTGCTGTGGAACTCTGCAGCTCCTCCAAGTGAAGAGTGGCAGAAAGCCAGACTTCTAACTGCTAGCATTTCATGCCTTTTTTAACTCGAAAATTGTGCGTACCCATTTTAAGTTTTAACAATAAATGTGTTTGAAAACGATAAGACACTATTTGGGGCTTCTTTTTCCTGTACATGAGCCATACTGGACTAACACCAGCAGAACAAGGGACGTTATTTGATCGCCACAGTGCTACACAGTGGCACACACTGTGAAGGCTTACATACCCCATAGGGGGTGGTGAAAAATCTGGTGAGTGCGGGCTTTGCAGGGACACGGATTGCATTGTTCACCTATTGAAGGAATAGTGTTATTTTCCACAAGGCACCCAGCACCCATCATATCACTCAGCAGGAGTGAGAATATTTTCTGTGATTATTTGCCATATGGACTTGTATTTGATCACAACAGATTTGGATATTTTTTTATAACCTAATCCTGACTTATACTTCTCAACAACATTGTCCCTTACTTGTTTGGAGAGTTCCTTGGTCTTCATGGCAGTGTTTGGTTAGTGGTGCCTCTTGCTTAGATGTTGCAGCCTCTGGGGCCTTTCAGAAAGGTGTGTATATGTAATGACAGATCATGTGACACTAAGGCTGCATTCACACCTAGGCGTAGGCGGTATGCGGCGCATTGTAGCGACATGGATTCGGCGTTTTGTCCCCGCGATTTGCGGCGACAAGTCGCTCCTTGTTTTTCGCTGGAGGGGTGATTTTAGCATTGTCGGCTATGCCCGAACGCCGAAGACGCCTGAAAAAAAGGGTCCGGGACTTGTTTTGAGCTTCAGGCGTACAGCGTTTCGGCGTGGAGATGTGAACCATCTCCATAGCCGACAATGTTAATTCGCCCCTCCAACGTATCTCAGGCTGCTACAGCGTCGGGCGTAGGGCGACAAAACGCCTAGGTGTGAATGCAGCCTTAGATTGCACACAGGTGGACATTTCACTAATTATGTGACTTCTGAAGGTAATTGGTTGCACCAGAGCTAAAGGCTGTAATGTAACAAAATAGGTAAAAAGCCAAGCAAGGTGAATACTTTTGCAATCCACTATAATACCTTGCCCTAAGAAGGTACTAATAGTGTAAACTCAGTGCATACAATACACATAACAAAGTGTAGTTAAAGGAGTTGTAAAGAAAAAAAAAATTCACCTTAATGCAATTTATGCATTAAGGTGAAAAAAATCTGATGATGCCGATCCCGATGAACAGTCCAAAATCAGGATAGAAAATCCCAAAGGATAAGAAGACATACTTGAAACATTTCCCCATTCTTCCAAGTGGCTTTTCAGTGATCGTCTGTTCCCTGTCATAGGGAACGACGATCAGTAACATCACACGCCCAGCCACGCCCCCTTCAGTAAGAAACACACAATAGGACACACTTAACCCCTTAGCACCCCCTAGTGGTAAACCCCTTCCCTGCCATTGTCATTTTCACAGTAAAGCCCTGTACACATGATCGGTCCATCCATTGAGAACGGTCTGATGGACCGTTTTCATTAGTTAAAGCGTGATTCCACCCGCAATTTTTTTTTTTTTTTTTTAAGTCAGCAGCTACTAACTGTGTAGCTGCTGACTTTGAATAAGGACACTTACCTGTCCTACTTGCCCGCGCTGATGGCCCCCTCGATGCTGATCCCACGATCGATGCAGGTCCCGCGCCGCCATTCACACTATGGGAAACAGGCTTACGGCTTCACTGCCAATATCCTACTGCGAATGCGCGAGTCTCGCGCCGACTTGAGAATGGGCGGCTGCTCTCTGAGAACACACACACTTCCCAGAAAGCAGTGCGCTCCACTCACTAGGAGAAGATGAAGAAGGAGACCGACCGCAGCTGCGGAAGAGGCAGATTACGGACTTCCGCATAGCAACAGGTATTTCGGGTGAGTATAATTTTTTTTTAGGATTTTTGGTCAAATGTTGTTTTGCTGGGTGGGACTCCGCTTTAATCGATGAAGCTGACTGAAAAAAATGAAGTTCAATGCTTCCAAGCACGCGTCGACTTGATTCTGAGCCTGCATGGATTTTTAACCGATGGTCGTGCCTACAAAGGATCATTTTTTTGCTATCGGTTAGGTTAAATTTAAAACAAGTTTGCTTTTTTTTTTAACCGATGGATAAATAATCGACGGCGCCCACAGACAATCGGTTTGGTCTGATGAAAACGGTCCATCAGACCGTTCTCATTGGTTTGACCGATCGTGTGTATGCGGCCTAACAGTACATTTTTATAGCACTGATCGCTGTAAAAATGACCATGGTCCCAAAAATATGTCAAAAGTGTCCGATGTGTCCCCCATAATGTCACAGTCACGATAAAAATCGCTGATCGCCACCATTAGCAGTGAAAGAAAAAATATTAATAAAAATGCCATAAAACTATCCCCTATTTTGTAGATGCTATTACTTTTGCACAAACCAATCATTAAACGCTTATTGTAATTTTTTTTACCAAAAAAATTTCAAAGAATACGTATCGGTCCAAACTGAGGAAAAACATTTTTTTATATATTTTTGTGGATATTTATTATAGCAAAAAGTAAAAATATTTTTTTTTTTTCAAAATTGTCGCTCTATTTTTGTTTATAGCGCAAAAAATAAAAACCGCAGAGGTGATAAAATACCACCAAAAGAAAGCTCTATTTGTGGGAAAAAAAGAACGTCAGTTTTGTTTGGGAGCCACGTGGCACGACCGCGCAATTGTAAGTGAAAGCGACTCAGTGCCGAATCGCCAAAAGGGACCTGGTACTTTAGCTGCAAAATGGCCCGGGGCTTAAGTGATTAAGGTAAGGTGACCAGATTTTTAAAATGAAATCCGGGGACATATTTAGTTTTTTACTAGTAATGGTGGCAATTAGCGACTCTCTGTCCGCCGCCGCCTGCCTCACAGCCCATCAAGTCTTACTCTCTGGGGTGCGGAGGAAGATCACTCTGCCAGGGAAGGCAAGAAGAGGCAGGCGGCTGGCCAAGACTTGAGCCAAGGCAGAAGAACATGCGAGTGGAGCAGAATGGGCATGCACCCAAAACTAAAAAATATTCCCTCCGCTCCGACCAGCACATGATCATCAGAAAGGGGCACAGAAAATTGAAAAAATACACCCCCTAAGCTAGTAGGAGTGGGGGTGTGTAATTCAGAATTTTTTTTTTATTATTCTGCACTGACTGTCTTTGAAATTGCCCCAGCCCCTGTTCAAATCCAATCTGGGGACAAAACTGGGGACAGACTTAGTCCGGGGACAGTGTCCTCAATCTGGGGACTGTCCCCTGAAACCGGGGATGTCTGGTCACCCTAGATTAAGGGGGTGTGGCAGGGGGCATGTTCTACGTTTGTTAGTAGGTGTCCCTCATTCCCATCTCAAAATGTTAGGAGTTATGTAGAAAGGGAGGTGTGGTCTTCCTCTGAGTCATCCAGCAGTCTGAGTATTCTGATCTCTCCTGCTATTTGAATCTATTTGCCAGAACATACTGTATGTTGACAGAGCCTGGTGCCCTTTCTTGTAGCCAGATATAAGCGGAAAATATAAATATTTTATGCAAAATAGTTACCCGCCTATGCAGAAATAGTAATACAGTATATATATGTTTTAGTGCTGAATACAATAAAGTCATAAGGAAGCTATAAACACGATGCAATTTCAAGAAAACTAGTATGTGTTGCTATGTTACCATAGGAAGAAAAGCTATCATCATTACATGGAAAGATGGTTATCCTGCCATTTTCCACCCTCTTCATCTTGAATCCACAGGCTACTAACTGCCCACGCTTATTACGTTCTACCAGCCAGAAAGGCTGAGCAGCTTCTTTTGTTCTTGTGACAGCAGCCCGGCTCTGTGCTTCCGCGTGTTGTAACTTATCATTTTCCGAACAACAGAGCAAACAAGAAGGAAGAGAGGAAGGCCGGCCGAGCTGCAAGTGAACTTTGTGGCATGTCGGATGCAGCAATACTGCCCTGGGAGCAAAGAATTTAGATATACATAGCGAGCACTTTCACATCCTCGCCATAAATAACAAAAAAACAAGGGCCCTCTGAGATGTGCAGAGAAAGATTCATTTTGTTCCTCTTCTTCCAATATGCATTATATCAAACATATTCCTGTCAGAAGTTGGTACTCGCCCGATCCAATAACTCACCAGATGGCATCCTCTTAACAAGCCCGCATTTCTGTGACACAATAGTGAAGACTGTAATAAATTGGTCTTTCCTGCGACTGAGCAGCAACTTCTATCAAGCAACACTTCGCAAAGGACTCATTAATAGGAAAACTCCATTTTTATAGAAAACTATTATAACATTTGCCACTAGCCATTTGGGGTTTAACCACCTCAATACAGGGCACTTAAACCCCCTTCCTGCCCAGGCCATTTTTTAGCTTTCAGCGCTGTCACACTTTGAATGACAATTGCGCGGTCATGCTACACTGTACATTTTTATCATTTACTTCACACAAATAGAGCTTTCTTTTGGTGGTATTTAATCACTCCTAGGTTTTTTAACCCCCCCCAAAAAAAAGACCATCAATTTTGAAAAAAAAAAAATTCTTAGTTTCTGACAGTAAATTTTGCAAATAAGTAATTTCTCTCCTTCACTGATGGGAGCTGATGAGGCGGGACTCATAGGCTGCACTTGTGGGCACTGATGAGGCGGCACTGATAGGCTGCACTTATGGGCACTGATGAGGCGGCACTTATGGGCACTGATTAGGTGGCACTGATGAGGAGGCATGAATATGCCGCACTTATGGGCACTGATAGGTGGTACTGATATGTGGCACTGATAGGTGGCACTGATGGGTGGCACTGGTGGGCACAGATAGGCGGCACTGGTGGGCACAGATATGCAGCACTGGTGGGCACAGATAGGCAGCATGGATAGGAGGCACTGATTGGCATTGGTAGACAGCAGTGATAGGCATTGATGGGCAGCACTAATAGCAAGCACTGGCTGACATCACTTGCGGGCACTGATTGCTTGCACTTTTGGACACAGATTGGTGGCAATTGTGGGCACTGGTTGGCACTGATTGCTGGCAGTTATGGGCAATCATTGCTGGCACTGGTGGGCACTTAATTGTAAACAGGGTACTGATGATCAGTGCCCTGATTACATACCTAGTTGTCCCCTGTGAGGAGATGCCGCTGATCGCTCTCCTCAAACTCTGACAATGTGAGGTGAGGGGAGCAGATTACCGGCATCTCCGTGTTTACATGTGACCGGGTGTGATTGGTCACAGCCAATAATATGGTTAAAGAGCCGTGTCCAACCAACACGGCACGGTGCGATCGGCGCGCAAGAGCGGTCGTTCTGGGCGGCCGTCATATGACTTCCACCCAGAACAAGAGCCGCACCGTCCACATTTGACGGTGGGCGGGAGGCAAGTGGTTGAAGTGGAACACAACTACCCCAGTGTGGGTAATAATGAAAAAGACATTTCGGATTTTAATACTGATGCCCCGTACACAAGATCAGATTTTCCGTTGGTAAAACCTTGGATGTTTTTTCAGACAGAACTTCACTCAAGCTTGGCTTGCGCACACACGGTCACACAAAAGTTCTCTAAACTTTCACCCGTCAAGAACGCGGTGAGGTACAACACTACGACGAGCTAAGAAAATTAAGTTTAATGCTTCCGAGCATGCGTCAAATTGTTTCCAAGCATGCGTCGGAATTTTGCGCATCAGAATTGCTACAGACAATCGGATTTTCCAATAGGAATTTTTTTTCGTCTGAAAATTTGAGGAACAGCTCTCAATCTTTTTCCGGCGTAAATTTTTTTTCCTGACGCCAGACATGGCAGCATACCTATGATATAGCCCCGCCTCTATATCCGCCCACAGGACACGTGACAACTCTCTATAAAACTCTGACTGAGAGCTACCTCCCCCATTCTCCTTTTTTGTCCTTAATATCAGCCTACAGACAGTTTCATTCAGGATACGCTCTTACCTGCCGACTATTGTCGAAGTTCCGGCTGGGTTCAGCCTCTCCCAGTTCGAGGTCCCACATCTTAGGCACGCTAAATGCACCAACAAGATGGGGAACCCCTTCTGGTGGTCTTCTGGGGTTGAGGTGTTCTCTAATCAGAGACGACAGTCCTCCTTTGGCATTGCCGGCGATGGAGTCTGATTTGAGCAAGCTGGGACTGCATGATGACTTCTTTCCTATGGAAGCCCTTTTCCAGGTCTGTCAGTTTTCCTTCTTGTTCTCATGTCTTTAAAGGCCCCATACACACTGCAACTTTTGTTGTCTGTTTTCCTTTAGAATTGCCAGGACCATGTGGTGCCTGCCTGATTGCATACAGGTTAAGGCTTTAGGCTTTGGCCTCATGTTGTGTGGTTTTGATAAATCTGAAGGGTAAAATCTGCTGAAGATTGTATGGTGTGTAGCCAGCTTAAGGTGTCCTTTTGTGTGGATGGGTGTTGGCCTTCCTAATTGTATTAGAGTAGAGGTAGGAGAGGACTGAGTCTCAGGTGATTCAATTGCAGGGAGCAGTTAAACAGCTAATGAATGCCTTTGCTTTTAAACATCTCCTTCTGAGGTAAGTCTTATCTATCCTAGTAATAGGGATATATGGGGGAGAGAGGAGTAAGGAGCAATGTTTTATTAGGGGGATGGGGGTTCTGCCAGATTATTTTTACTATTTGTAAAAATGCTGAGATATATGTATATTTTTCTCTTTCACTTCCCTTATTTCTGTGGTCATGCAGTCCCCCATGCACCTTTCAGTAACTCCCATCAGCATGAGCCTACTGCCACATAACAAAGACCACCCCACTATCAGGTAGAGGGCCAACTTTTGGTAAGTAAGAAGACAGAAAAGAGTGCATTGAGCCCTGACGAGCGTGCCTTCTTATCTGTTGCAACCCCGGCCGCTCACACCCGCTCAAGGAGATTCAGAGACCCTCTCTGGATCATCAGGATTTTCAGGGCGGAAGATGTCTCCTCCAGTCCTGGCAGACCCCAGTACAAAGGGTGCAAATGTACGCTTAAGAGAACGCACACAGCTTCTCCTCTGACGGTTCAGCGCCCGAAAGGCGAGTGTTGGTCATGTGGAGATGACCCTATGCCTGGAATGCTACTTTGCAGCGACTGCTTCAGGCAGCTTGCCAGAGAGGAGTTTGGGAGTCAGCAGGTGTCACCTTGCTCAGCAAAATAGTCCCCAACCCCCTGGCTGAATTTTCCAGTCATCTCAGGCAGCCAGGGACAGAAGTGGATGGACAGTATGGGCACTACACCAGGTCTAAACCAAGCCATTCAACCCTCTCTAACTGGAGGGGTACCAGGCACTTCGGGGGTGACTCCAGCCCAGCAGATTAAGCAGGCTAGTTCCCCAAACCCAGTATTATAGCCAACCTTTCAGGCAGAGGGAGATGATATTGCCTCCTCCTCAACAGAAGATCCTGAAGGTTGAGGCTTTGTTTTATGCTAATATCCTCATTTGTTATTTCAGTAAAGCTGCACTGTAATGGGTGGATCCGGTACCTCCTCCAAGGAAGGAGAAAACCAGTTATTACACACCGTACAATCTGATATAAAATTGTGTGACAATCGCTGTACAATATGCATTAGGTACCGTTATTCTTTCAGGGCACCCCAAATGCCATGCGATTCTGCTGTGATAAGTCACATTGGAGAACGCACCTTTTAAAACAGTGTGCAAAGTTGGTCGTCCTCAAATAGGAGCAGGGGCTTCTATTTGCGCACATAGGGCAACCAAGTGAATGGGCCGCACTCATGCGATTTGCAACATTGTGTACAAATCGCTCTTTGAAAATCGCATTGCATATACATTGGTCTACTCTAAGTGACAAATTCAGATACCTCTAAAAGGTGACCTAAGCACAGATTGCCTTTTAGGGCAATGGCAGATCATGCTGCAAGTGTGTGCAAGCCTTTGGGTTCCATAGGAGGAATCTAAAGAAGCAGGTAAGCTACCTTTCTTCTCTTATGACGGAAATAGGAAACCTGTTTTCAGAGAGGACTGAGAAAGGGAGAGAGAAAATCCTCCTCAACCAATAGGTTGCAGAAGTTGTTTCCACTAATGGGGAAGGATGTGACTCCTTTATCTACCCTCCAACAGTGGATGCGGCAGTCGCCAGACTGACCAAGAATGTGACACTTCCGATGGAAGGCCCTTCCTACTTTCACAAGATCCTTGTGAGACGCATTGCTTTAACATCCATAGCAAGTGCTATGTGAGTATGTGGGCGCAGAACTTGGAGTATGCGATTAAACCCAGCTGCCAAAGAGAAGAGTCATCAAGGCTCTTGACGAGATAACTTTCAGCGGACCCTACAGGTGAGGCAGCTATAGACATCATTCGATGGTCATCCAGAGCCATCCTTGGCTAGGTCGCAGCCAAAGGTGCACTGGGGCAAAATCCTGGGCGGCTGGCTCATCCTCAAAGCTGAATTGCTGTAAGCTGCCTTCTGATAGGAAGGCGCTGTTTTGTCAAAATACTGGAAACTATCTTCTCCAGGCTTATAGGAGGAAGATCAGATCTTCTGCCCCAGGATCGAAGAGCCAGAGGGGGCAACCATTCAGAGGAACACCAAACAGGTACTGCGATTTTGGAGGCTTTCGCCCATCCAAGGGCGTCAGAAGAGCCATGCGGCTCCCCAAGATACTCAGAAGCCCTTTTAACGCCAGGCCTGCCCAGGTGGCAGTTGGAGCCAAGTGGCTCAAAGTGACCCAGTTCCGGTAAGTCCACTACCGAAGAATGGCGGTTTCAGGCCATGTAAGAGAAGAAATGGCTGCGCATCCAGGAATTTCAATACTCCTTTTATTGTCTAAAGTGATGACCCCAAAAACACCAACACAAGGTCACATAGACGCTTTTCACACATTCGTTTGGTGCTTAATCATTTCCAATGGCAAGGCCGTTATTGGTTATTTAATCGGCAGCCTCCAGAACTACCTCAAGAGGCTGAATCAATCTATATGGATAGACTCAAGATGGAGTCTCTCCATACCATAAATCCAGGTCATTCAACAAGGTTACTGGAGGATTTCAGTGGACCTGCAGTATACCTATCAGCATGTCCTGGTCCTTCAGTCATACCAACCGTTTTGAGCCGGGGGGCAAGCATTGCCAAAACTAGTTGGCGCCTATGCGGAATATGCTCTACCTAGGGGCCTGGTTTAGTACTCAGGCAGCCTTAGTTTCTTTGCCACCTCAAACTCCCTAAAGTCAGGGAGATGTTCCAACAGGCGTTGGCTGCACCAGTGATGTCAGCATCCCAGTGCATGAGTTCTCTCGGGACAATGGCTTTTGTATTCCGAGGATCCTCTGGGTTCACTGGAAACTCAGTTTTCCAACAAGACGTCCTGACGCATTGGAAGCATTTTGTCTAGCCAGAGGCACCAGAGTTCTGGTGATTAAAAAACATAAAAATAAACTGCTAAATGGCTTGGTCTATTAGGGCTGTAGCCATGGATCATTATTGCTACAGATACCAGCACAGCAGGGTGGGACACCACCTGCGAGCATCTCAGGATTCAGGGCAGGTGGGAATTTCCCACTCAGGGCCTAGTTTCCATATTCTGGAACTCCTACCAGCATTGACATTGAACACTTTACTGCCACACACATAGGGTCTGCCAGTCCTACTCTGTCTGGACCACATGGCAGCAGTCCCATATACAGCGACAAGGCGACATGCACAGCCAGTCCCTCCTGGGAGAGATGGAACCAATCCTGGCTTTAGCCCAGCAATATCTCCCAGATTTGAGGGCCATATATCTTCCAGCCTATCAGAATTTGGAAGCGGATTGTCTATCCGGGCAATTCAAGGATCCCAACGAATGGTCCCTTCACCCTGAAGTGTTCCAAGGGATCATCCACGAGTGGAGGTTCGCTCAACTGGATCTGTTTTGCCTCATCGGCCTGCTACAAGGGAACCGGTTCCTCTCACGCTACCCTCATCCATTAGTGGAGGGGACAGATGCCTTTACCAAGCCTTGGGTTGGGCAACTGACCTATACCTTCCCTCCAGGAATTTTAGGATTAAAGAAATTGTTGAGCCTGACAGTCATGACAGGTTTTCCTTACTGGCCTCACAGATCTTGGGTCTCTCTGGCAATGGGTATCACCGTGTGCACACCGATAATTCTGCCTGTGACTCCTCATCTTCTCTTATCTGAGGGAGATGCACTACATCGGCAACCATCATGTCTAAATTTAGCAGCCTGGAAATTGTAAGGCAGAGGTTACAAAAGTTTTTTCCAGATGTTTTCCAGAGAGGATTAGAACTCTGCAGAGTTTTTTGAAGGGATCAATTAATGCTATCCACTCCAGAGTATGGATTAGGCCCACAAGCTTTGCAGCTGGGCATCAGTTTGACTCTTGTGACCCAAATTTATCTCAAATCCTGTCTTTTCTACAATCTAAATTGGATTTGGAGCTCAGTTTGCGTAAGGTGAAGATTTCTGCCATCTTGTTTTTTCTACCCCCCAAAAAAAAAAAATGGGCAGCAAACCTGCCGATGGATCACTTCATGGGAGGTACTTGGACTATGCCTTCCCAAGAGAAATAGGTTTTCTTTAATGGAACCTGGCAGTAGTCCTCAATTTTCTAGCAAACCCTCATTGTACTCTTGACAGAAGACTGCTCTTTATGGGAGATCTCCTTTAAAATCGGCCTTTTATTAGCCTTGATTTCGGGGGAGAGTGCGTCGACTCCAAAGTTTGGGGCGACAGAGCCTCATTCCATGTTCTTCCGAGACAGGGTTGGACTGAAGTCTTTTTGTTCCAAAGCGTGACATCCATGTTTTGTCTTTTCAGTGAATGGGTGCTTCTAGCCCTCCCAGTGCAATCAGATGCCGATCTGCTCAAGTTAGGCTTTGAGGACTTTGGAATGTCCATCTCAAGCTACTTCTACATTCAGAATGATTAAGATTTAAAGAGTAGTGGCTTCGGCCCGAACCATCTCGGCCTGAATCGTGAAAATACTCACTGGGCATGTGGAGGCAGTAAGGATCCTCCAGAGATGGTTAGAGCTCATCGCTCAACCAGGGTGATGTCATCTTCTTGGATAGCACAGGCAGGGTTGTCTCTGTAGACAGTCTGCAAAGAGGCTAGCTGGTCATCACATTATATGTTCTTAATACACCACAGAGTGGATCTGGCAGCTCCTTACTACGGTAGAGTTTGGGAGGAAGTTTATCCAAGCTTCTTTGTCTTTTTTAAGTTACAGCATTAAACCCTCCCTCTAGAAAGCTCTTCATGTATCATAGGTATGCTGCCATGTCTGGCGTCAGGAAAATGGAAAATGGTATCAAATACTTACCGTAATTTTCCTTTCCTGATGCCAAGACATGGCAGCATACGAACCCTCCCTCTGATATTTGTACTTTATACGGAGAATGGGGGAGGTAGCTCTCAGTCAGAGTTTTATAGAGAGTTGTCACGTGTCCTGTGGGCGGATATAGAGGCGGGGCTATATCATAGGTATGCTGCCATGTCTTGGCATCAGGAAAGGAAAATTACGGTAAGTATTTGATACAATTTTCCATTTTCCTGACGAGAATCCCGGCCGTGTACAGGGCTTAAGACTTTTAAAGGGATGCAGTTGCTGCAGTATATTTGTATTGAGTTTGCTCAGGGGAAGATTTCCTTTTGAAAAATCCATAATTTATTAGAACAATCCTCTCCAGGTTAACTATATAAATTGCAAGATTTTTAACAATGTATAGACTTTTAGGTTTCTGCATTTGAGCCACGGAGGCTGAACTTGATCCTGATTGTATCAGTTTTGGATAGCATGGGGAATGGTTAGAACCTCCATCAAGTTTTGGCTTCTGTCCCTGCTGTCCTCGAGTCCCTATTTAATCTCACCAAGGCTAAAAGTAACAAGAAAACACCAAATTTGGAATTTTGACCAAAATAATAATGAAGGTGGGAATCTTCTGAGGCCGCGTACACATGTACGAGAACCTCGTCGGGCTAAACTCATCGTTCCGCCCGACGAGGTTCTCGGACGGCCGTCAAGTTTGTCGACCAGGCTGTCGAAAAAGGCGTCGAGCCATTAGTCCCGATTGCCCATCGAGGAAATAAAGAGCCTGCTCTCTATTTTGGCTCGACGCCTTGCTCGACAGTTTTCTCGGTGAAAACGTACACACGATCGAGCTTCTCGGCAGAATATGGATCCCAGCGAGCTTCTTCTTATGGAGTTTCAAGACACTTGTTGACAATTATGTAAGAACAACTTTTGGCTCATTCACCGACTCCTAGTGCAAACTTGATGGGGCCCAATCTTCAAACATAGAAAGCTGCAAAGCTAATAGCCATCCCAAGTAGATCATCAAAACCGAAGGTGACGGTGGTAAATGGGATCTATGAAAAGGAAATTTCATAACTTAATCTTAAACTGGCGACACAATAGTAGAATATTGTTGGAAAATTTTAATTTTCTTCAAGTTAATTAAATTTTCTAATGGTTAGGGTGACCAATTGCAGTTTGTTTTGACATAGTGATAAGAAAATTCAAAGGAGTAGGATGGAAAATGTTTCTCGAAAAAAGAAATTTGATTTGTGAATGTGGCTTATGTTCTTTGTACATCTATAGCTATAACAGCTTCAACTCTTCTGGAAAGGCTGTCCACAAGGTTTAGGAGTGTCTATGGGAATGGTTGACCATTCTTCCAGAAGCGTATTAGTGAGGTCAGGCACTGATGTTGTAAGGGTTGATGTCAGGACAGGTCAAAATCATTTAGTGGTGGGGGGGGGGGGAGTTTCAGGGGTTGAGCTTAGCCCCTTAGTTCCAGTGAAGGGAACTATTAAGGCGTCCGCATTCCAAGACATTTTGGACAATTTTGTGCTCTCAACTTTGTGGGAACAGTTTGGGGATGGCCCCTTCCTGTTCCAACATGACTGTGCACCAGTGCACAAAGCAATGTCCACAAACACATGTATAAGCGAGTTTGGGGTGGAGTAACTTGACTGGTCTGCACAGAGACTTGACCTCAACTCAACAGGACACCTTTGGGATGAATTCGAGTGGAGACTGCAAGCCAGGCCTTCTTGTCCACATCAGTGCCTGACCTCACGAATGCACTTCTGGAAGAATGGTCAAACATTCACATAGACAACCTCCTAAACCTTGTGGACAGCCTTCCCAGAAGAGTTAAAGCTGTTATAGCTGCAAAGGGTGGGCCAACTCAATATTGAACCCTATGGACTAAGACTAGGATGCCATTACAGTTCATGTGTGGGTAAAGGCAGGTGTCCCAATACTTTTGGTAATATAGTGTATTGTAATGCACATGCTCTAGGCACAAAACCAACCATGAGGGATTCCATTCGAGTAGCAGGTCAGGGACAAAAATTTAGTTTTTGAACAAAATTAGTTAATCAAGGATGACAAGATTGAATGCTGTGACAAATGAATTTTCTGAATTTCCAACAAACATTCAAACAAACTTCGACCGGTATACGGCCAGCTTTAGCTGCATAAGATTTGACCTGCAGTAACTCTAATGATAATTTCATGGATAACTAACTGAAGGCATGTCATTATTATTCTGCTTTGTTCCCTTCGCCTCCCTCTGTATACTATAACTAGTAAGTCTAATAAATATTACCGTATTTATCGGCGTATACCGCGCACTTTTTTCCCCCTGAAAATAGGGGGAAAATCACTGGGTGCGCGCTATACGCTTATAGCATACCTCGGAGGGGAAGGACGGGGACAAGCACCCACGGAAATCACCGAGCCGTCATCTCCTCTCGGCTGTCACGTCACACGCGCACAGTCCCGCCTCCGTCACCAGCATTGGACCAGTGTTCTGTCTGTCACAGGAGATGGTCCAATGCCGATGGCGGAGGCGGGACTGTGTGTGTGTGACGTAACACCCGAGTGGAGATGACGGCTCAGTGATTTCCGGCGGGCGCTCGTCCCCCTCCGAGGTATGCCATAGGTAGCGCTACAGTCTCGGCCAGCGCTGCCATGCTGCCCACGTTTAAGGGTTTCCTCGCCCTCCCCTTCACCACAGACTAGAACCCCTTTAAGATCTGTGTACTGCTGTTGCACGTTGGCCAGGTATGACTAGATATGCATGTTCCAATATATTAGTGACCTCACTGTAATATACTGTATATACAGTTTAGAAGGATGCATTGTGACAGGAACAGTTAAAGCAGGCCACTTAATGCTCACAGAGCAGCACTGCATTTTCTATATGCTACAGGAGCTGCTCTCTGAGTTGCTTGCTGTACATAGTGTTGCTCACGAATATTCGCATTGCGAATATTCACTACGAATATTGCATATTCGAGTATTCGCGAATAACACGAATATCGCGGCGAATATTCGCTATTTCGAATATTCAAATTTTTTCAATTTTTTTTTTAGAACAGATCACATCCTAGAGATCCCCATCGACGTCTAAAAGCATTGCTGGTATGATTAGAGACCTTGGGCCGAGTAGCTGCAGCGCTCATTTTATATTGCCGAAAAATCGCAATGCGATTATTCGGCAATAGCGATATCGCGCGATTATTTTATATTGTAATATATCACGAATATTCTGAGCCAATCAGAGTGCTCCATTCCGCATTTCTCGAAATTTCGCAATTATTTTGTATTGTAATATATCACGAATATTCTGAGCCAATCAGAGTGCTCCATTCCGCATTTCTCGAATATTCGCAATTATTTTATATTGTAATATATCACGAATATTCTGAGCCAATAAGAGTGCTCCATTCCGCATTTCTCGAATATTCGCAATTATTTTATATTGTAATATATCACGAATATTCTGAGCCAATCAGAGTGCTCCATTCCGCATTTCTCGAATATTCACAATTATTGTGTATTGTAATATATCACGAATATTCTGAGCCAATCAGAGTGCTCCTTCCGCATGTGCCGAATATTCGCAATTATTGTGTATTGTAATATATCACGAATATTCTGAGCCAATCAGAGTGCTCCTTCCGCATTTCTCGAATATTCGCAATTATTTTGTATTGTAAAATATCACGAATATTCTGAGCCAATCAGAGTGCTCCATTCCGCATTTCTCGAAATTTCGCATTCGCAATTCGCAATTCGCAATTCGCATTCGCAATAGCGAAAATTCGCAATAATTTCATTTCCAAAAAATATTACGAATATTCGTATTTAGCGAATATATCTCGAATATTCGACTATATATTCGAGATATATCGCAAAATCGAATATGGCATATTCTGCTCAACACTAGCTGTACATTGCTGCTTATCTTGTTTTTAATTGTAACTGCATTTACTATTTCGACTAAAAATTTGTTTTTCCAGAAAATTCCCTGTTAAAATTGGGGTGCTCGTTATACGCCGGCGCACGTTACACGCCGATAAATACGGTACATTCAATGCTGACAATTTCAACTAATAGATGAATTTAAAATAAAACTTACAAAAACCATCATATTTATCTTGCAGTAAGTAGGCTTGCGTCTGAAAAGAAACAAAATGATACAAAACAAAAGAACGTTTCAAGAACAAATATTAAATGGATGGGTTTCTATGGCAAAAAAAAAAAATTTCCCAATATATTTATGTTTTAAAGAGCAATAATATCTGTTGTATAACGTCTGTAAAATGTACTTTATCGCGCTTTTTCGTAAGACGAAAGGAGATAAAAACATGTAAAACCAATTATTAAATCTATAAAAGTGTAATGATGAGCGCAAACTTAAACTAAACTAAATAATCAATCCAAACAAACAAGTGAGCATCACTATACAAATAGTGATTAAATAATGGTCCAAAATATGTGCAATACAGTGCAACAGCAAATGTCCCAAATAAGTGATTAAATTAATAATCCAAATATGTGCAATAAGTGCAACAACAAATGTCCCAAATTGGTGAAATCCAGTGGGGAGACTAACATAAATCGATCAGTGACAAGGCTTCTATCCATGTAACAACGAACTCATCCAGATGAGACTTCACAGATGAACGTGCTCACAGAGCGCTTACCTTCCACAAGGAAGAAAGGGGCATCGAACACATGCAATGATGATCCTGTAGGCAGCCGTCTCCAATGCAATCCTTAAGCCAGTCTCAGCCACATTCGACGTTCGGTTCGAAAATGTAACGGATATTCCAAAGGGAAAATGAAGCTCACATAGTGAAGTACGTAAACTTTAAAATGGTTTAATAAAGTAAACACACTTACATAAAGAAAAACTAATAAAAACACCAAAACAATGGCACTTCCGGTCGGACGGTCATGGTGTCACGTCACTTCCGGTTGACCTTACGTGTTGCGTCACGTCACGTGACTTCATCAGAGGTTACCAAGGGCCTATCAGATACATTCTTTTATAGGTAAAAAGCGGAAATCGAATCGCGGCCATTTTCGATACTCCGTCGAAAACGGAAGTGTCTCTGCGGCCATTTTCGATATGGGAAAACGGCTAATAGTATTCAGGGATTTACAAAACAGATACCAGTATACCAAAACAATTATATAAATAATGAATAAATCATAAAATGTAATAAAACACCTACATTACTGTGTTTATATGTAATACAAACTCCCGATCATATTCGATGAGACATCGAATATGTAATGCCATAAGGGTCATTTCAGGAAAGGGAGGCGAATCAGTGACTGTAAAGCCGAATCATCAGTCTATGCACTTGTGTGGAGTGCCAGTGTTGGAAGTTGCACATAGTCACTAAACTTGTGTAAAAAGCAATATTAGACATACAAAGTACATACAAGTAGATTGGATGTCTATGCCTCGCATGTAAGTCAATACTATGCTTATTTGATGCAAGTTACCACTCAATAAAAATAAAAATAGAATAAAAAAAAATACAGTAGCCCAAAAAAACAATAAAAGGCTAAAATAGAATTGGATGATATACTAATGGAAAAACCAGGGTGATCAAATAGGAAACGAGTGACACCCCTTCCGTTTACATAGTTACATAAAGCCAATCTATCTAAAATAGGGATCAAGTATAACTCAAAACCTAAAATAAAAATGATAAAGTTAAAAATTGCTAAGAAAACAATTTAAATCAAACTCAACGTTTAATCCATAAGGGACCATGGTATTCAGGGAATGGATCCACTGGGATTCCATTTGGCTGATGGACCTAACCAGATGGGCTCCACTCCAGGGCTTATTAAATTTATCTATCCCCCAAAAGGTCAGATGTCTGGGGTCTTTCTTATGTTTCTCCAGAAAGTATCAGCTAACACTATGTTTAGTGAAGCCATTCTCAATATTCACAACATGTTCTTTTATACGGACCATTAATGCTCTTTTTGTCCTTCCTACATATTGTAGGTTACAACTACATTGCAACACATACACTACGCCTTCTGTATGGCAACTAATGAAATTCTGTATTTGATGGCACTCATTAGTGTGAGTGCTTATAAATTGTGTCCTCTTCTGTTGAGGACACTTCGACCGTTTACAGGCATAACAATATTTACACGGAACAAATCCTTTAGTGGTGAAAAACGTGTACCCACTTTTGGGTGGAGGATCCACTAAATTTTTCACAAGTAGGTCCCTAATAGTGGGGGCTCTTTTATACACAATATTGGGCATTTCGGGCAAGATAGATTTCAAATGCCTATCCCCCTTCAACACATGCCAGTGTCTTTTAAGTACTTTTGCCACATCCTTATATTGGATATTGTAATCCAAGATGATGGCAGGGGCCGTCATGTCCCGCTGCTTTTTCACATTCCCCTGTAGCATCGTATTTCTATCAAGACCAGCGACTTCTTGAATCTGTCTTTGAATGAATTCGTGGGAATAACCTTTATCTTTAAACCTCTCTCCTATAAAGGATGCTTGAGCTAGGAAATCAGAATCCTTAGTGCAATTTCGTTTAATCCAAACCAGTTGTCCTTTCGGTATGTTCAACAGCCAAGATTTGTAATGGCAACTATTTAGAGATAAATAGCTATTTGAGTCGACACTCTTAAAATGTGTTTTCGTAATAAGCTTGTTAGATGTTATAGTAATATCCAAATCAAGAAAATTAACTACCTTATCACTGATATAAAAAAACAGATTGATGTTCTTATCATTAACATTTAAATCTGCACAAAATTTCTCAAATGTTTCTTTAGTACCCTTCCATACCATCAGCAGGTCATCGATATATCTTTTATAAAAGATTAGCTCAATGGGGGTATCCGAATAGATCGCCTCTTCTTCCCATTGTGCCATGAAGGCATTGGCAACCGAAGGAGCAAATTTAGCGCCCATGGCGATGCCCGTGCTTTGGTTATAATAAGACTGGTTGTACCAGAAATAGTTGGACTTTAAGCAAAATTCTAGGCACTTAATGAGAAATTTTCGTTGCTTACAGATAAGTAAGGTATAATTCTTGAGGAGCCATTTGGTAGCACTGCAAGCTTGATGATGTTGTACAATCGTGTATAGAGAAGATACATCTGCAGTGGCAATCAAGGTCTCTCCTTCCACTACAGGCACCTCTTCCAACAACTGTAGAACATGTTTGTCTCTCAAATATGCTTTGGTCTGTTGAATAGCTGGCTGTAAGAAACAGTCGAGGTATTGACCCATCCTCGCTCTAAGGGAATCTATCCCGTTAACAATAGGTCTACCGGGTGGGTTGACCTTGTCTTTATGCACTTTCGGAATAGTGTATATTACCGGAATTCTACAGGTTTCTGGCAAAAAAAACACTGGTTCCTTTTTACTCAAAATATTTCTTTTCACTCCCAATTTGATTAATTGTTTCAGTTGTTCTTTATACATATTCGTGGGGTTACTCAGTAATTTGGTATAGGTATCCACGTCTTCCAATTGTCTTTGGAGTTCTGCGTTGTATTGTTCCTTAGACTGAACCACAACCGCACCTCCTTTATCCGCTGGTCGGATGACGATGTCTTTACGTTTCTTCAATGATTGGATCCCTTTGTGTATGTTGATAGGGTCCCTTGCTTTTTTAATCTTCAAAGTGTCAAGGTCCTGCAACACTAATTTTTTAAAGACCTCAATGTGGGGATTGTTTCTAATTTGCGGGTTAAATACCGAATTATTCCGCAATGTGGTATATTGAATGGGATTTTCGGATGTAGTCATGGCAGATCCATGTTGAATAGGGTTTCCTAGAAAGTATTTTTTGATGTTCATTTTCCTAATATATTTTTGTATACCTATATATGTATCGAATTTATTTAGATTTTTCACTGGTGCATGTTTGAGACCTCTATCCAACACCGATAGTTCTTCAAGGGAGAGGGGTTTCCCACTTAAGTTGAAGACCCCTTTCCCTTCTCCAATCTTTTTCTTTTGGGATCTCTTTCCTCCTCTGCATCCCCTTTTTTTTTGGGGGTACAAATCTCCTTTTCGATTAGGGATCTTCTTGGAGATGTCTCGAATTCCTTGGACCTCCGTGGAGATGGATCCTCCTGAGTCTGTCTCCTTGGAGATGGATACCGGTCCTGAGGGTATCTCCTTGGAGAATAATCCCTCCGATCCCTGTCTAAAAAAGGGCCTTGATACTCAGGTCGATAATAAGGTGTAGGGTGGGGATGATAGTCATGATGTTGTCGCAGAGGTTCAAAGCGATTATAGGTGGGGATAGGGCTCCGTTGAGGATAGTTGTAGTGTTGAGAATAATGAGGATTATGATTATGTGGAGGGGGAGGATAATGGGTTGTATTCTGATATTCTCTATGTTCTGAATTCCGACGGGTCCAATTTGTTTTCTTAAAAGGTTTCTTAAAAGTTTTTTTTGGGCGTGTATTTTGTGGTGTATGATGACGTTGTACTTCTTCATCCTTCAGGGCTTGACCTACTCTCACAGGTAATGAGGTTTGATCTTGCCAACCTAATGTTTTAACAGATTTATCCAAATTTTAGTTTTCTGTATCTGCTTCTTTTTCAGGTGTTGAATAGGTGGAGGTCGGTACTGTGACCGTGGTTTTCACCTGCCACTTAAACACCTGATCCGCTTTATAGTCTGATGTATCTCGTAGGTATTTCTTCGTTTTTCATTTCTGAGCTTCAAGATCTTTGGTGGCTAAAGTTTTGCTTAATTGAGTGGATAATTTTTTGAACTCTACTGAATCCTTGAACGGGTCCAGAAGGATTTTAGCCTCTGCTATTAAATTATCCATAGCTTGCAGCTTTTTTGAGAAAATGGCCTATTTGATCACCCTGGTTTTTCCATTAGTATATCATCCAATTCTATTTTAGCCTTTTATTGTTTTTTTGGGCTACTGTATTTATTTTATTCTATTTTTATTTTTATTGAGTGGTAACTTGCATCAAATAAGCATAGTATTGACTTACATGCGAGGCATGTAGTGACTATGTGCAACTTCCAACACTGGCACTCCACACAAGTGCATAGGCTGATGATTCGGCTTTACAGTCATTGATTCGCCTCCCTTCCCTGAAATGACCTTTATGGCATTACATATTCGATGTCTCGTCGAATATGATCGGGAGTTTGTATTACTGATGATTCGGCTTCACAGTCACTGATTCGCCTCCCTTTCCTGAAATGACCCTTATGGCATTACATATTCGATGTCTCGTCGAATATGATCGGGAGTTTGTATTACATATAAACACAGTAATGTAGGTGTTTTATTACATTTTATGATTTATTCATTATTTATATCATTGTTTTGGTATACTGGTATCTGTTTTGTAAATCCCTGAATACTATTAGCCGTTTTCCCATATCGAAAATGGCCGCAGAGACACTTCCGTTTTCAACGGAGTATCGAAAATGGCCGCGATTCGATTTCCGCTTTTTACCTATAAAAGAATGTATCTGATAGGCCCTTGGTAACCTCTGATGAAGTCACGTGACGTGACGCAACGCGTAAGGTCAACCCGGAAGTGACGTGACACCCTGACCGTCCGACCGGAAGTGCCATTGTTTTGGTGTTTTTATTCGTTTTTCTTTCTGTAAGTGTGTTTACTTTATTAAACCATTTTAAAGTTTACGTACTTCACTATGTGAGCTTCATTTTCCCTTTGGAATATCCGTTACATTTTCGAACCGGACGTCGAATGTGGCTGAGACTGGCTTAAGGATTGCATTGGAGACGGCTGCCTACAGGTTCATCATTGCATGTGTTCGATGCCCCTTTCTTCCTTGTGGAAGGTAAGCGCTCTGTGAGCACGTTCATCTGTGAAGTCTCATCTGGATGAGTTCGTTGTTACATGGATAGAAGCCTTGTCACTGATCGATTTATGTTAGTCTCCCCACTGGATTTCACCAATTTGGGACATTTGTTGTTGCACTTATTGCACATATTTGGATTATTAATTTAATCACTTATTTGGGACATTTGCTGTTGCACTGTATTGCACATATTTTGGACCATTATTTAATCACTATTTGTATGCTCGTTTGTTTGTTTGGATTGATTATTTAGTTTAGTTTAAGTTTGCGCTCATCATTACACTTTTATATCCTATCTTTGTTGTTAGCACATACTCGATTTGAGCCGCATGTAATTAGTTTAATTATTTTCTTTATTGGGTCTATTCACTGTTGGCTAGCGCTTTGGTTTTCCTTTTTATACCAATTATTAAATCTAATATAAGCTTTGACATGTTAACCACTTAAAGACCGAGCCTCTTTCTGAGATTTGTTGTTTACAAGTTAAAAACATGTTGTTGTTTTTTATTTAGAACCCCCAAACATTATATATTTTTTTTCTAACACCCTAGAGAATAAAATGGTGGTATTTGCAATACTTTATGTCACACCGTATTTGCGCAGCGGTCTTACAAGCGCACTTTTTTTTGGAAAAAATACACTTTTTTAATTAAAAAATAAGACAACAGTAAAGTTAGCCCAATATATATTTTTTTTTTATATTGTGAAAGATAATGTTACGCCGAGTAAATTTTTTACACTTCAAAGTCCTATACATTACTGTTTGGGACTTTTTTTCATTGGACAATCCTTTGCACCATCACTGAAATTGGTGCAGCAGTTTTGACACAGGGTTTATTTGAAACCATTTGATTTGCAGTCATTTATTTCATATATTTGGAGCTACCATATACTTTTGATTCATTTCAATAGTACATAGCTCATTGGGTCATTTGATGCGCAGCTTATTTTTTACAGTTTTACAGATCATGTAGGGATGTCTACTCCATTAAAGAAAACTGAACCATGTGCTATAATGCCCTGGACACACGATCGGTTCGTCTGATGAAAACGGACCGATGGATTTTTTCATTAGATATCTGATGAAGCTGACTTTCATCAGTCTTGCCTACGTGACCTTTCTAATTTCTGTACACAGCCCCCCCCCCCCCCCGCACTGCCTGTATTAATCATACAAACATGAAGCACGACCGCGCTGGACAATGGGCGGGACTTTTTAAGTTAAAAAGTGGATGATTGGTTGCTAGGCAGCGGGGCAGTCCTAGCAATAAATCACTCACTTTTAATGGGAAAAGTCCCGCCCATTGTCCAGAGAGGCCACGCTTCATGTCCTGTGAGTAAGGTAGGTTTTCTGTGGGGAGGGGGGCTGTGCTGAGCAGGATAAGGTTTTTCATAATAAGAGAGGACTGCAAAGGGGGGGAGTCAGTCTGCAATATGGGGGGGGGGTCAGTCTGCAATATGAGGGGGAGTCAGTCTGTTATATGGGGGGGTCAGTCTGTTATATGGGGGGGTCAGTCTGCAATATGAGGGGGAGTCAGTCTGCGATATGGGGGGTCAGTCTGCGATATGGGGGGGTCAGTCTGCAATATGAGGGGGAGTCAGTCTGCGATATGGGGGGGTCAGTCTGCGATATGGGGGGGGGCAGTCTGCGGTCTGTGAAGGGTCAGTCTGTGATGGGTCAGTCCAGTCTATGAAGGGTCAGTCTGTGATGGGTCAGTCCAGTCTGTGATGGGTCAGGTCACTCTGTGATGGGTCAGGTCACTCTGTGATGGGTCAGGTCACTTTGTGATGGGTCAGGTCACTTTGTGATGGGTCAGGTCACTTTGTGATGGGTCAGGTCAGTCTGTGATGGGTCAGGTCAGTCTGTGATGGGTCAGGTCAGTCTGTGAAGGGTCAGTCTGTGATGGGTCAGTCCAGTCTATGAAGGGTCAGTCTGTGATGGGTCAGGTCACTCTGTGATGGGTCAGGTCACTTTGTGATGGGTCAGGTCAGTCTGTGATGGGTCAGGTCAGTCTGTGATGGGTCAGGTCAGTCTGTGATGGGTCAGTCTGTGATGGGTCAGGTCAGTCTGTGATGGGTCAGTCTGTGATGGGTCAGGTCAGTCTGTCATGGATCAGTCTGTGATGGGTCATGTCGGCTCTTTTTTCCTTAAATAGCTTCCTTTACCTTAGTGCAGTCCTCTTTCACTTACCTCATCCTTCCATTTTGCTTTTAAATGTCCTTATTTCTTCTGAGAAATCCTCACTTCCTGTTCTTCTGTCTGTAACTCCACACTGTAATGCAAGGCTTTCTCCATGGTGTGAAGAAAGCCTCATGAGGGGGGAGGGGGCGAGCAGGCAAGTCAGGACCAGGGCTCAAGTCCAGCTGGAACGTGTGGGAACGGAGTTCCTGCACTTTTTTCACAGCAGAAACTCAGTTCCCTTTGCAGGACTAGAGCAGCTTAGAGCAGCCGAGCCGCCCGAGCCAATCCTTCGCTAAGCGGCGATGCCCAGCTTGAGTCACTGTCAGGGGCAGGCAAACCTTAGTAATTCTTTATGTTACTGGCCGCTTCCTGTATATGAATTCAACGGGTAGTGTGCGGGTATTCCGTCACTTCCTCAATGCCGCAATGTCTCCTGGGAGCTTTTGTCATTGTTCCCAGGAGACATTGTGGAGGTCTGCCGCGAGTTATCACGGGAAGCATGTTCTTTCTAAATCCCGCGATAACTTGCGGCAGACCTGCGGTTTAGTTATTATGCATATGAGCGTATACTTTTTTCTTTTTTTGGTGGGGAGTGGATCTTGGGTGGGAGTTATCACACTGTTTTCCCCAGGACTTGACCCCTGGTCAGGACGCTCTGTACGTTGCAGATCGAGAAAGGAGCTGTGTGTTAGTGGGCGTCCTGACCCTCCTGCTCGCCTCCTCCCCCTTCAAGAGGCTTTCTCCACACCAGGGAGAAAGCCTTGCATTACTGTGTGGAGTTACAGACAGAAGAACAGGAAGTGAGGATTTATCAGAAGAAATAAGGACATTTAAAAGCAAAATGGAAGGATGAGGTAAGTGAAGGAGGACTGCTCTAAGCTAAAGGAAGCTATTTAGGGAAAAACAATCCTTTACAACACCTTTAAGCATTGTGGATGTCTTTATGTTCTCTGCTGGCAAAATATGACAGTTCTGAGATTGTCTTTGCATTGCACGTATTACTGTATGACAAATCCTGACGCACCCGCAAGCACAATCACATATTCAGGTTCGCTCCTCACAGAAACCTAAAGAAAGCTACTTGAATCGGTGAAGTTGTCATTCTGATAATTGTCCCTGTTCTACAAGAAAAGAATCAAAGCTAAAAAAAAAAAAATGATAATCTCCCCATAAGCTATTTACCAGCCAATTTAATATAAGTGGCTGTCTTAGTGCTTGATACAGCCAGTAGGAAATCCCCTGAATATGCTATGGTGTGGTGTCAAGATGCACTGAAACGTTAATTAATTCATAGAATTAATGCAGAAAATCCTTTATGGTCTAGAAGGCAAACAAGTATTATTTTAAATAGATCTGCTACACAAGAGCTTTGAACAAAAATAGAGGCCCAGATTTATAAAGCAATTACGCCTGTCTAACTGGTGTTAGACAGGAGTAATTTCAAATTTTGCGCGCCGTATCACTAGTTTGAATCCTCAAACCATGATACGGCGGCTTCGGGCTTCGATCCGAGAGGCTTACGTCTTCGTAAGCCTTCGGATCTACGCTGCGATATTTTTGCGGCCGCTGGGAGGAGTTTGCGTCGTTTTCATGCGTCGGGATATGCAAATGTGTTTTTACGGCGACCCACGAAGATACGAGCGGTCTTCGCAATCGCTTACGTCTGGTTTTTTTTACGTACTGTTAGACCAGCTTTTTGCTGGTCTAACGGTGCGTAGCCCATGTTAAGTATGGCCGTCGTTCCCGCGTCGAATTTAAATTTTTTTTTTTTTTTTTTTTGCATAACTCGTTCGGGAATAGAAATGTCCGTAAACGACGCTACTCAAACAACGAATGACGTAACGACGTGATTTCGCGCAATGCACGGCGGGAAATTTGCGAACGGAGCATGCGCAGTTCGATCGCCGCGGGAACGCGCCTATTTTAAATCCTTCACGCCCCCTACTCGTCTAGATGGATTGCGACGGGAGAAATACACTACGCCGCCGTCGTTTACTGGACAAAATCTACCTGGATTCCACGTAGAGCCAGGTAAAAAACGGCGGCGTAGTGTATTTCTGATACGCTACGAGAATCCAATTCTCTCTGAATCTGGGCCAAAGTGTTTTAACGTGAATGTACAGAAGTTTTGTAGTTACTTTCTTCTTTTATTTGTTGTGGTCAGGACTAAAAAAGCAAAGGGTTCTTTTTTTCGGCTGGCAATTATCAAGGCAGTAGGTGGCGCTAGCAGCTCCCTTTACACGATTCTTCTTCCTCTTTTCTCTGTATTGTAAGAATAATAGAAGTGCATGATTCGGAGGAGTGAGTATGCCTACAGCTCCAGTCAAGGTGTCTCTTTAGCTAACTCATGGTTCAATGGTAATCCTTTTGAACTACCATGGACTACCAAATAAAAATTTGGATACATCTGAATTTCCGAATTATAATAGTACCGAATTTAAACAAATCCAAAATAACGGGGAAACAAGTTGGACGAAATTCAAATTCACATTTTTTTTGAATAATTTTCAAATACTTTTTCAATTTCGAATTTGAATAGTTTTCCAATCAGAAAATAAAATAGAATAGAAAAAAAATAGACTAGAAAATAATATAATAGAAAATAAAGGAATAGCATAGAAAAAAATAGACTAGAAAAGGATATAACAGAAAATAAAAGAATATAATATAAAAGAGTAAAACAGAACAAAATAGAATAGAAAATAAAAGAATAGAATGGAATAGAAAAGAATAGAAAGGAATAGGACAGAATATAAA
Source organism: Rana kukunoris (assembly GCA_029574335.1). Lineage (NCBI taxonomy): Eukaryota > Metazoa > Chordata > Amphibia > Anura > Ranidae > Rana > Rana kukunoris. The sequence continues at coordinate 112,734,096 of CM056059.1, read as the reverse complement.
AATTAACATAATAAAATAGAAAGATTATAACCATCTTCTGAAATTCAAATAGGATAAAAAAAAATAGAATTAAAAAAACAATAGAATAGAATAGAAATAATTATAACTAATTCAATCAATTTGAATTTGAAAAGAGTAGAATAGAAAATAACACAATAGTATAGAAAAAAAACACAGAATACAATGAATATAACCATCTTCCTACGGAATAAACTAGAATATAATAGAAACAAATAGAATAAAATAACATAGACAGAATATAACCATCTTCTGAAATTCAAATTTCAAAAAGAATAAATTTGAATACATAATAAAATATAAAATAATAGAACAGAGGTAAAAAGATTAGAATATAAATAATATACCCATTTCCCAAAACTCAAATAGAATAAATCTGAATAGAATAGAAAAAAAATGATTAGAATAGAAAATAACAGAATAGTATAGAAAAAAAAAACAATAGAAAAGAAAGAATATTACCATCTTCTGAAATGTTTATTTTGAATAGAATAAATGTGAATAGAAAATAAAAGAATATAAAAGTATATATTAGAAAAGAATAGAATAAAATAGAATAAACAAATCCAAAAAAGAAAAGTATAATTTAAAAAAACAATAGAATAGATTACAATAGAAAGCATATAACTATTTCCCAAAATTCGAATAGAATCAATTCGAATTTGAATAGAATAGAAAATAATAGATTAGAATAGGAAGATGGTTATATTCATTTTATTCTGTTGTTTTTTCTATACTATTGTGTTATTTTCTATTCTACTCTTTTCAAATTCAAATTGATTGAATTAGTTATAATTATTTCTATTCCATTCTATTTTTTTTAATTCTATTCTTTTATTATCCTATTTGAATTTCAGAAGATGGTTATAATCTTTCTATTTTATTCTATTATTTTTTTTTATTCTGTCCTATTGCTTTCTATTCTATTCTATTCCATTCTATTCTGTTTTTTTATTTTCTATTCTATCTTGTTCTGTTTTAGTCTATTATATTATATTCTTTATTTTCTGTTGTATTCCTTTCTATTCTATTTCATTTGTTTCTATTCCATTCCTTTATTTTCTATTCTATTTTATTCTCTTTGGAAATTGGAAAACTATTCGAATTCGAAAAAATGTTCAATTCGAAAACGATTTGAATTCTAAATTGATTCAAAAACGTTTCGAAACGATCCGAAAGTGAAATAAAAAGTTTTAAATCGATTCGAAGAAGAATAAAGGAACCGAATTCCGAAAAAAATAATGAAATTAATAAAATGAATTTAGCAAAATTAATTTATGTAAATAACTGATCAAAACAAAACAAAACAAATTTTTCCGTTTTGCACATGTCTACTTTCATTACAGAGCAGTACATCTGTGAGTTTGTGATACTATCACTCATGCAGCTCCACAGAAGGACACTTCCACCACCATGTTTCACTGTAGGTACCATGCAGTTTTCCTTGTATTCCTCCCCTTTGGGAACGTCACACAGCTTTGAAGCCATCAGTTTAAAAAACATTTCCCTTGGTCTCATCACTCCAGACTACAAATTTAGCTTTGCTCCTAAGACTTTTATTGAGGTGTATTCATTTTCGCAACATGCTCTTAAATTAATTTGTTAGGAAAAATACTTTTTTGTGTGTGCAAATTAACAAATCTTGGTTGCAATCAATGGCCCTCATTTATGGGAGTATTTTGTAGTATAGTGTCCCATAGGAAATGTTGATTCTGAAAGGAAAGTAAAGGTTTTCTGACAGATCTGTTGGGGCTATACAGAGCACTGTGTATATATATATATATATGTAGATAAATAGGTAGATAGATAGATAGCCCTCACTGGTCCCTGCTGTCTCCTGGGACCAGTGTGTTTCCCAGAAGACAGCGGGGGGTGACGTGAAGGGGCGTGACTCCCGCGGGAGTCTATTCCCTGGAAGTGGGTGCAAATACCTGTATTATACAGGTATCTGCACCCCCCTCCCCACTGAAAGGTGCCACATGTGACACCGGAAGAGGGGAGGGTTCCGAAAAGCGGAGGTTCACTTTTTGTGTGGACCTCCGCTTTAATACCGTGTATTGCCCCCTTTAACATCAATGACAGCTTGAAGTCTTTTGTGGTATTTGTGGATGAGGCTCTTTATCTCCTCAGATGGTAAAGCTGCCCGTTCCTCTTGAGGAAAAAAGTCTCCAGTTCCTGTAAATTCTTGGGCTGTCTCGCATGAACGGCACATTTGAGATCTCCCCAGAGTGGCTCAATGTCAATGATATTGAGGTGAGGAGACTGAGATGGCCACTCCAGAACCTTCACTTTATTCTGCTGTAGCCAATGATGGGTCAGCTTTGTGTTTTGGATCATTGTCATGTTGGAATGTCCAAGTACGTCCCATGCGCAGCTTCCTAACTGATGAATGCAAATGTTCCTCCAGTATTTTCTGATAACATACTGCATTCATCTTACCAACAATTTTGACCAAATTTCCTGTGCCTTTGTAGCTTACACATCCCCAAAACATCAGCGATCCACCTCTGTGTTCCACAGTTGGAATTGTGTACCTTTCATCATAGGTGTTGTTGACTCCTCTCCAAATGTAGTGTTTATGGTTTTGGCCAAAAAGCCAAATTTTAGTCTCAGAAGGTTTGAGGCTTGTCTCTGTGCTGTTTGGCGTATTTTAAGTGGAATACTTTGTGGCATTTGCATTGTAATGGCCTTCTTCTGATGACTCGACCATGCAGCCCATCTTTCTTCGAGTGCCTCTTTATTGTGCATCTTGAAACAGCCACACCATATGTTTTCAGAGAGTCCTGTATTTCACCTGAAGTTATTTGTGGGTTTTTATTTGCATCCCGAACAATTTTCCTGGCAGTTGTGGCTGAAATTTTAGTTGGTCTACCTGACCGTGGTTTGGTTTCAACAGAACCCTTCATTTTCCACTTCTTGATTAGAGTTTGAAAACTGCTGATTGGAATTCTCATTTCCTTGGACAATTCTTTTGCTTCACCCTTGACTCAGAATCCAGAAACGTCAGTGCAGCACTGGATGAAAGATGCAAGGTTCTGTCAGGAGTCCAGAAACTCATTGACCTTTTATACACACACACTAATTACAACCAAAGAGATCACAGGTGAGGATGGTTATCTTTAATAGCCATTTTAACCCCTTTGTGTCAATTTGTGTGCATGTAACCAGGCCAAAATCACCAGGGTATGTAAACTTTTGATCAGGGTCATTTGGGTAGTTTCTGATTATGATTTGAAAAGAGTAAACACAATTGATTGATAATAAATGGCTTCAGCCAAACACTAACCATGAGTAAAAGAAAAGTTTTTGCATTATCATTAATATTCTCTGAAAAATGCCCAAGAGATCATAAATTCTGCCAGTAAACTTATGAGCACAACTGTATATATATTATACATACAGTATATAAAACTTCAGTTTAAAAAGTTAAACTTAAAAAAAAATGAATTAAATTTCAACCCAGAAAAATGTTTTAAGTTTTTCTAATAAGAGTATCTGTCTCTTACACACATCACTCAACCCAACTCTTTAATCACTGACAAGCCTGAGCTATACAGGCTCTTGAGATACAGTCAGTGCTTTACCTGGATTTAATCAAGCGCAGCACATATGTTATTCATGAGCAGTGTGTCCCGTAGTAACCTCCATTCATCAGACAGATGAAGGGAGGGCTGCAGCCAGCCACTGACAGCTGTCAAAGTCAACATAGAAAAGAAAGTGTGAAGATTTCAGATCTATATTCCCTGCTAATATCACCCTTAATTTTGGGCTTTAGTAACATAATGTCAAGTTCCTAGTGAAACAAAGGGCCAGATTCACGTACATTGGCGCATATTTTGACCAGCGTAGTGCACCTCCTTTACGTTAGACCGGCGCAATGTAGAGGCGCAATCACCGTATCCTCGTAGTATTTGCGCAGAAATTTGCGCCGGTGTAATGTAAATTCTGAGGCGTAAGGCGGAGTAATTCAAATTGGGAAGGACGTGGGCGTGTTTCATTGAAATGAGCCGTGACCCCATGCAAATGAAGGGCCGGCCGGCTCGCGCATGTGCGCTTGAAGCAGACCATGGTCAGCACCTCTGTGCGCATGCTCACAACTCGGGAACGGCGCAATCAGTGAAATTGGAAATGGACCCGGGCAACTTAGTGAACTACGCAGACAGCATAAATAGACAGACACAAACGTACTTCTTTTGCAAAAGTACATCCCTTTGTATGCCTTCCTATACAGCAAGGCGCTTTTGTTCTGTTGTTTGTTAGCGTTTGTTTGTTTTTGACGTGTCTTTGAGATATTTGGGGACTGTTTTGCAGAGTGATTTTTGTCTTTTCTGTGTTTTCTTTGTTGTTTTTTTTTTTTTAATTATATTTTTGCTGGGCATTTTTTATTTTTGCTGGTCAATTATTTTTTTGTTGGTTCTGTTTGTGAATGATTTTGAATGTGGGGGTGACATTCCTGCCGGAAAAGGGGTGTCACCCTCATTTGTGGTGGAGAAGTGATCCCCAAGTCCGTGTGAATGGTGTATGAATGTACAGTGACATAATTGGAGCCGTGGCGTTGCTGCTCACAAGTCCTGCATGGTGGGCTTGTGCCAATCCAATGTGATAAGGATGTGATGTGTCTGTGCTAGGGACCACAGTGGTGTGCATGCATGCATTCTCATTGTGCCATGATTAATGTGTGTGTTTAACGTGCAAAGATGCCTAATGGCCTCCTGGCTGCTCTTCCCTCAGAAGACTGGGTAGCCTCGGTTAGGGGGGGATTGTCTGGTTCAGGGGTCAGGTCATCACGTATGTCAATCTGCAGGCCCTTTCTTACTGCAAAGTTGTGCAGCATGCAACATGCACCGATGATCTGGCATACAAAGTTTAGGGAATACAACAGTGTACCATGGGGGGTTCTGTATAGGAGTCATGAGATGGGGTCCCAGTGCATATGCAGAGTCACCCTGAAGGGATAAGACAGGAGGATGCTAGTAGTGCATGTGCCCCTTGTGATTTCAGCATCATGGGGGGGGACAGTCATGTCACTCACCAACCAGCCAGCTGCCCCCATACATGTTCTGTTCGAAATCTGTGGGGATGGGGCTAGGATTGTATATGTAGCTGTCATGGGTGTCATGGGTGGTGTCATGTGTTGGGCTGGTGATGTCCTCCTGCAGGTTTGTGGTTAATTCCAGGATGGCATGAGGGGTGAATCTGAAGATGCGAGACACCTCAGAATCACTCATGCCATAGATGTCTATGCGTGTGTGATATATCAAGTGAAGAGTGTGGGGCTTGTATCAGATTAGATTATTATATCCATCAAGGTTTTAAAGGGCTATTGAAAGATAGTAAAACCGTGTTTGTAATTTGTATGTACGTTATGTATTGATGTATATATGTATGTATATTTTTTGTAAAAATGTTTATAAAAGCAAATAAAACGTTTTTGGGAAAAAAATCCTCTCCCGTGCCCTCCTCCGTGCCCTCCTCCGTGCCCTCCTCCGTGCCCTCCTCCGTGCCCTCCTCCGTGCCCTCCTTCTTTGCTCATCTAAAGTCATTAGTATAGCTATGAGCATGGATGCCCCTGGCCTGTTGGCATACAGTTTGTTGTCCAGCAAGTGTGACTGCTCAACTCCTCACTAACAGTGTTGCTTTAGCTGACATGTAGACAGATTGTCTAATTTTATTCCACCTTTTATATTGTCTAATTTTAGACAGGACGTGCAGCTGTTGCGCACAGCGCGTAGCCTGCGCTGCACCAACGTTCTTTTGTGGATCCCCGTAACTCTCTCATTTGCATATTTGAATAGCAAATCAATGGTGTGTCTAGCGCAGTTTTGCGCGGACGGATACGTCGGTCTATCGAAATTACGCCGGTCCAAAAAAAGTAGATTTCTTGCGTATCTCGTTTTGGGGATGTGGAGCATCGAAACGAATGCGCAAATTTAAACTTACGCCGCACATCTCTTGTAACGCCGGCGTAATGGCTCTGTGAATCTGGCCCAAAGTCCCTAAATGTAGACTGATCGGTCCTCCAAGGATCAATTTTTTTTCCTGATGAGTTGATGTGTTAAAGTATTATTATCATTTTATTATTTTGCAGCTCACCAATTCTTAGGCCCCTTTCACACCTGCGGACCGTATGTCCGCTTTTTCATCAATCCGTTTGCGGATGAAAAAGGGACATACATTGGTCCCTATGAGATCGCGGATGTTAGAGGATGAACATTTGCTGACACCCGATCTCGCTCGCCTCTGCAATGATCCGATTCTGCAGACGGAAGAAACCCCTATTTTTCGTTCCGTCTGCGGATCGGATCAGATGAACACGGACAGACTGTCTGTGTTCATTCGATCCCCTCATAGGGGAGAGTGGAGAGAGTTATCCGCCGGCTCAGCGGGGATCAACAGAGCGATCTCCGCTGAGCAAGCGGAGGTCTACGGGGCGGATCATTACTGATCTGCCCCGTGTGAAAGAGGCCTAAGATGTGATGGCTGCAATAGATTTCTTTCTATGGCTTTCTTCTATTTTCATCTGATAAACCAGCCAGTAAGTCTGTTGTTTTTCAAAAGAACAAGCTCTCCAACAGAATGTATCAGTTACAGAGGGGAGACAAACCATTTAACACTAGAAAGAGAGTTCACAATGATCAGATTTTATTTATGTTAAAACCTTTATTCCAGAGAAAAAAATGTTTGCTGTAACGGATTATAAAGTGTGAGCTGGCTTTAATTTTTTGATAGTGAGCTAAATCTGCTAGTACAGCTAACTGACAATGCTGCTATGTGCCCTGTGCTCCTTCATCCAGAGTGGGGAGGTGATCTAATACAGGAGGTGTGTTACTGTTAGGATCACCAAGTGAAATAACTAAAAAAAGGGGAACCAGATGGGGCTTTAGCAGTGGCAAATTTACTGATAAGAGAACATTTAAAAAAATATAGACTCTATTGACAAATATTAAAAACTACCATACATCAAAAGTAAATAACAACCAGTTGTTGGTTCCCCCTTTTTGTCTCACCCCTCCCCCCCACCCACTTTTGAAAACATTTCGGGGGGAGCAGGCACCTGATTTTGTCACGTACCCGCTCCCGGGATTCAATCAGAAGTTCACCCCCCTCCCCCTTTGCCTGCAGCCTTTTAGAACACATCACAGGTCCCAGGAGACTGCAGAACCATTCACAAAACGTTGCCAAACAACGTACATTTTACTATTAATAGGCAAAGCATTAAAAGCCTTTACAGGTTACCACTTTAGATTTACAGAGTAGGTCTTGTGCTAGAATTCCTGCCCATCATCTGACGTTCGCAGTGATACCTCACGTGTACGTAATTTGTATTTTTTTATTTATTTTTTATCACTTTTATTGCTGTCACAAGGATAGCAAACATCCCTGTGACAGCAATAGGGCTTGTGACAGGTCCTCTTTTTGGGGAGATCTGGGGTCTATAAGACCCCAAATCCCTCCTCTGCACCTAAAATCATTTAAAAACACCAAGATCTCTGTTTCTGAATGTATTTCGGTTTTTCAAAAAATGTTAGAGTAAACAGGAAGTGATGTCATGTTATCGCTTTCAGGTTACTATTATGAACAGCCAGTCAAAGTCGATCCCGGATTTGTTGGGCTGTCCAGCCAGCGGACGCACGGTGGGATGGGAGGGCCTGTGAGAGTCACTTAAGGAGGTGGGAGGGGGGTGTCCAATTGCTATTAAAAGAGAGCCAACCGGAACAACGACACAGGGTATAACCACCGAAAGTCCAATGACGTACGGGTACGTCACTGGACTGGAAGTGGTTTATATCGCTTTAAGTATCTGCCATAGTGCCATGTTTTTAAAATGATGATAGTAAGAATCACCTGAATTTATCTCCTAGGCGGGTAAGATTACCAAAACTGGCGCAAATGCTTAGAGCGAGAGCAATAATTCTAGCCCTAGATCTCCTCTGCAACTTAAAACATGCAACCTGTAGATTTTTTTAAACATTGCATATGGAGATTTTTAAGGGTAAAAGTTTGTCGCCATTCCACAAGCAGGGGCAATTTTGAAGCATGACATGTTCGGTATCAATTTACTCGGCGAAACATCATCTTTCACAATAGAAAAATGGGCTAACTTTACTGTTGTCTTATTTTTTAATTAAAAAAGGTGATTTTTTTTCCAAAAAAAGTGTGCTTGTAAGACCACCATGTAAATACGGTGTTGAAAGGCTAGAATTCCCCCATAATATCAATGCATTATAAGGCTTGCTAGAGTTCCCCCATAGTAATTAATGCTTGTATGAACATGTATCCTTGAGCTTCTAGGATTAGTTACACAAAAGCTAAAAAGCAACCTTGCCAAATGTTATTATGTACTGGGCAAAAAACAATAACATAGATAAGGTGCAGTAGAAACCAGATTTAGTCAGGCACACAGAAGACAGATTGTTATATATTACACACGATGTATAATTGTGACGAAGATTACTTGTATAACCTAATTACTTAAATATGATTGACTGAGACAAGGGCGTTCCTTTATTGTATGATTTGATTATGTACAAGTAAGCACAAGAAATAAAACCTAGTCTTGACATACCATATCTCCGTGTGGATGTTTTCACTGGCCTATGCATCGGAGAGTTCCATACATCCAGATAGTCCTTAAAGCCTGGGTCTAGTTGAACCAGCAACCTTAGGCCACGTACACACGATCGGTCAAAATCGATGAAAACGTACTGAAGTTCAGTTTCATCGGTCCAAACCGATCGTGTGTAGGCCCCATCGGTCAGTTGTCCTTCAGACCAAAAACAGAGAACTTGCTTTTAAATTGAACCGATGAACTCCTGACCGATGGGTCAAAACCCATTGTTAGTATGCAAAGGCATCGGTCAAAAGGCCGTGCATGCTCAGAATCAAGTCAACGCATGCTTGGAAGCATTGAACTTCGTTTTTTTCAGCACGTCGTGTGTTTTACGTCACTGCGTTCTGACACAATCGTTTTTTTAACCGATGGTTTGTAGGCACATCAGACCGTTAGTCGGCTTCGACGGTTAACCGATGAAAATGGTCCTTCGGACCGTTCTCGTCGGATGGACTGATCGTGTGTAAACGGCCTAACAGGTGTGACAAAAAGTATTGCAACCACAGCCATTTTATTCTGTTAGAAAAAAAAAATATATAGGCCCGGATTCACGTAGAGAGGCGTATCTTTGTGCGGGCGTATCGTATCTTGTTTACGCTACACCGGCGCAACGTTGAGAGGCAAGCATGGTATTCTCAAAGAATATGCGCTGAATATTGCGCCGGTGTAGCGTATAATTGTCGGCGTAAACCAACGTAAGTCAAAGTAGGTGGGAAGTGGGCATGATATATTATAATGAAGCGTGACCCCATGCAAATGATAGGCTGAGCTTCAAAAAACGAACTGCGCATGCGTTGTCTCTTGGACGCATCCCAGTGCGCATGCTCACAGTTACGTCGAAATAGCTGCCTAATATACGTCGAACACTGGCTACGACATGAACGTAACCTACACACAGCCTTATTCACGTAGTACTACGTAAACGGCGTACGTGACGTAACATTCAACGGCGTCGTTCCCTGGCCCATACCTTTGCATGACTTACCCCTGCTTTATGAGGAGTAAGTTTACGCTGGACGTACGACTTACGTAAACCGCGTATATTAATGCGCCGTTCGTGAATCGGTGTATCTTACTAATTTGCATATTTAACATGGGTACGCCAAATGCGTCCAGCGTAACTATGCGCTCACGATACGCCGGCGTAGGCAAGTTACGTCGGGCGGCTAAAGCCTTGTTTTACGGCGTATATAGCTTCGCGAATCGGCGTAACAATATGACGGCGCACATTTGTACTTACGACGGCGTATCTCTAGATACGCCGGCGTAAAACTTCCGTGAATCGGGCCATAATGTTTGGTTCTAAGTAATATTCTAGCAAAAAAAAATGATTTTAACCAACAAGTTTGAAAAATAGGCCCGGTCCTTAAGTGGTTAAAGGGCGTTATCACCAGGAAAGTGTCATTAAGGCTTCATTGCATTCCCAAAACTATGACTGTCTTATGTCTTTATTGTATAACGTGATATTATTCCAACTTGTTCGCCAGTGAATTGAACAGCCTCAGGATAAAATAGGAGATTGTGCTGATCTCAGCAGTTTTCACAGGTCATGTTGTTCTTCTGCTTAATGATACAGGATGCCAGCCGGCTTTATGTTCTAAGGTCTTTAATACTTGTGTTAATATCTATGTTTGCTCAGATAGGGCTGAAACATATAGAGGTCACTAATAGTTATTGACGCTGCATGTTGATCACAGTTCTAACCGCCATCAGCCATGATTCTTACATAGAGAAAATCATATATCACATTAGTTGTAAATGTAATAAACTATTTATTTTGCTCCGGGTTGTGTTGTTTCCATCCCATTAGGCAAACGCAAGGACGTAGCACAAAGCCTTTTCTGTGTCTATTAACATTGTGCTTGTAAGGGGGCCATTAAAATATCATTTCCGGGAGCTTATTTGATTTATTTAGAAAGGAGCTTCAGCCAAAATGATTATTTATGTCATGGGATCGTTTCGCATTAAAGCTTACGTTTGCTTGTTTTGTTTTTTTAATCAGCACACAAGACTTTATTTACTTTCAATGAGACATGTTTCTTGTGCTGGTGACTGCTTAGTTGAAATCCAAAGCCCCCCCCCCCCCCCCCATACACTTAAAGTGGATGTAAACCAATGTAGAGTATAAGATTTCCTATCATCTGTGCCCAGTCTTGCCACACAGAGTTAATCCAGCTCTGATCAATCCTCTTTTATTGTTCAGAGAAAATTAACAGACTTCCAGATAAAAACCTGTCTAAATAAAAAGTCCTTTCCTCCCTCCTTGCTTTGAGTGACAGGTTATTTACATATCTAGCTTGGACATGTTTATCATATGTTATGTTATGTTTATCATAATATGACGTGATCCACAGTATAAAAAGTGAGAAATCCACCCCTCCCCCACATAACACATCCTGGTAATATACAATGAACTATGGATCACCTCATATTATGATAAATATAACATAACTGTAGCGCTGATGTATATATATAGTACATAAATGTGTATATTGCATTCCCTAGATGGCATTCATGGACATTGAGATTGTTGAGTGCTTGGAGCCATCTAGTGGCCAATTGTTGTTAATGCAAGAAGCATTCCACTATCTGAGGAATAAAGAAGAAAGACTATTGGTTCTCAGAGTTGACCTTTGTAAATAGGAAGTTGATCAAAGACCCAGGAACAATTTCTTGCGCAGTGCATGCTGGGATTTGCTATATAAGGAGTGGGAGCAGCCATCTTGGGTTTTTTGGAACCGCATGGGCAGCCGGAGAGGATCTGTGAGGAGACGGGACCGAACAACAAGGCCCACGGACATTTCCTTCGAGCAACGGAGGACTGGAGTCCCCCAGCAGAGTTGGCCTGGTGTTTGATCCAGCTGACGGAGCAACGGGAGGAGGTCGCCGGACTGTACGGAGCCTGTGTCCAGTTAGGTGAGTGGGTTACGGCCCACAGTTTGTTATGCCTCACACGCCATTAGACTAACACACAGGCCTCACTACATACTTCCAAGAAGAAGCGGAGGGGTTGCCTTTAGGAAGGTTGAAGGCCTAGTTGTTCGGGACGCTCTCCAGAAGGCCAAGGCAGTTAACCCACTCATTGCGGAGACATTTTTTTCAGGAAGTTTATTCGTTTTGTTTGGATTACAAATTACTTGGGAAACATTATTAGCTAGCGAAGAAAGAAGATCAAGAACTGACTGTTTGTTTTTTTTGTGAGATCTCACGGTTACCTTACAAAGTAGGGGGAGCTCCTAGGCTTAGTTTTATTTTCTTATTCATATACCTGCAGGTATACTGTTTGTTATTTGATTGCTGTATAGATTTAATTTTTTGTGCTCTCATCCCATGTTAGGAGGATAGCACAGTTTATGTACTGGTGTTTCTTTACTTGCCAATTATCAACAGTAAAAGAATACTACTGTTTAAGCATACCAGGGTTGTGGCGTATTGCTTTATTCACTCTAGGTGCCGCTCGTGGATCCTGACGTTACAAACAGGTATCTGGTATCACATTGTACAGTATTGTATTGTATTGCACCACAGCTGTGTAAAGGGGATTGAGCCTTATCATTGGGGTTGTAGTTAGAGTGCAGGCCCAAAATTTAATCAGCAGCTCCTGCGGGGGTCAGTGCTACATAACAAAAAAATGTTTTGGTTTACATCCACTTTACTATAAAGGATCTGTTATAGGTGCTCATCAAATTTGACCACCATGCCCAGCCTTTCCAGCCCCCTCTTCCATTCAAAGAAACTGTACCAGAGCTTCCATCATTGAACAGCATTCTGTGAATGGACAGTTGATGAATGAAAGGTCTGCCAGTGCCTCCTCCATTCATAGAGCGCTTTTTATTGCAGCAAGCTATAGTGTAGCTTATGTATCTGTACCCCCGTAGGGGCTGCTGAAAGTTGTGGCCCACCTGTCACCCTGCCCAACATGGCATTTACTTCCCAGTCCCTTTTGAGACAATGAACAGTCCATGTGATTATTTTGTATTTTTATTGAGGGATTTGAACTTGGATAGGGAAATATATGAGATGCCCAGTAGAACAAATTGGTTGATTGTATATCAATCGGTTGGGACAATTATACACACTTGGTCTCCTCCAGCACATCTCTTGCTTGCCGACCTGCTTGTTATACTCACTGGGCCAGATTCACGTACATCGGCGCATTTTTTGACTGGCGTAGCGCACCTCCTTTACGTTAGACTGCCGCAATGTAGCGGCGCAATCACTGTATTCTCGATTGATTAGCGCCTGTGCAACGTAATTTCAGAGGTGTAAGGTGGAGTAATTCAAATTGGGAAGGACGTGGGCGTGTTACATTGAAATGAGCCGTGACCCCATGCAAATGAAGGGCGGCCGGATCGCGCATGCGCACATGAAGCAGACCATGGTCAGCACCTCTCTGCGCATGCTCACAACTCGGGAACGGCGCAATCAGTGAAATTGGAAGTGGACAAGGGCAACTTAGTGAACTACGCAGACAGCATAAATAGACAGACACAAACGCACTTCCTTTGCAAAAGTACATCCCTTTGTATCCCTCCCTATACAGCAAGGTGCTTTTGTTCTGTTGTTTGTTGCGTTGTGATTTGTCTTTGTTATATTTGTGGACTGTTTGATCTAGTGTTTTGTAGAAGATATTTTGAAAGTGTTTTTTGGTGACTGCTTGTGAGACTTTTTGGTTGATAGATTTTTGTTTGTTTGTTTTCTTGCTTGATTTTTCCTGCTTGTTTTTGTGAGTGATTTTTGAGAGTTTTTGTATGAGTATGACTGAGAGGAAGAGGAAGTTAAATTTTACTTTGGGGGAGAAACAAATTCTTGCCCGGGCCATTACCCAATATGGGCGTTTCCTCCACGGCCCGGAGAGTGCCAACACCCCCCTGGCCAGGAGGCGTGAGATCTTGCAGCACATTACTGACGAGGTGAATGCATCGGGGGGGGGGAGACCCGGACACGGTCGGGGAATGAAAAGAAGATTAATGACCTCCGGCGTCTGGTCAGAAAGAAGCTGGCCAAAATGGCAGCCCATGCCAGGGGCACAGGAGGGGGCCCGCCATGCCCTGTTAGGCTGACAGCGGAGGAGCGTGCGGTGGCCCACACCTTTCATAGACAACAGGTGGAGGGCCTGCCTGGCTATGACTCCAGTCATGAAGGCGTGATGCCAGGTAAGGTTTTTTTGCCCTATCAGGTGTGTAGCATGTGGGGGGGGGGGGTGAAAGGGAATGTGTGGATCCTCCAACCTGTGAATGTTTTGTGTCATCCACAGATGTGCAGGAGGGTGCTGGGCCATCTGGGCTGACCGCACCATCCCAGGGACAACAGCCTGATGAGGACCCCCAGACAATGCCGGAGTCCTCGGAGGAGGTTGAAGAGGAGGAGGTTGAGGAGGAGGAGTTTGAGGAGGAGGAGGATGTCATGTCAGCCAGTGGATTGTTGTTTTTGGAGGAGTCTTCCTCTCTGGCTGGCAGCAGCCAGCCCTCCATTAGGGCTAGCCCCTCCCACTCCTCCCCCAACAGGGCTCCTCTCCCAAGGGCCTCCCCTTCTCCCCGGCCACAAGCCTCAGCTGGAGGCAGGAAGTCGTCCCAGAAGACCAGGGGGGTGGCCGAGCTTCTGCCCACCAATCTGAGAAGGGCCCAGGCCCTTCAGACCCGCCATCTGGGACAGGTCAGCCAGACTTTGGGGCCGATGGAGGAGAGCCTGTCCTCCATAAAGGATACGCTTGGGGACCTGGACTGCCACTCCCTGGCTCTTACAAACTGCCTAAACGTACTGCAGACTACAACAGCAGACGTTGGGCAGGATGTGAGGGCCCTCACCCAGGCTATCAAGGCCAACACGGCAACACTAGGTGCTGGCCTGAACAGAATTGCCGTGGCCTTGGAGGGCAGGCCGCCAGGTGGGCAGAGACCAGGGGCTGCTCCTCCTTCCTCAGATTACCCCCCCCTCCCCATGAGTCTCCCCTGAGGAGCCGGGGCCATGGCCGTGGGCGCCCCAGGCATGGCTCATGCCAGCGGCATTAATTTGTTTTCCCCTTTTTTTTATCTTTTTTTTTCCTGGAATTTTTTTTTTTTTTGCTGGACATTTTTTTTTTTTTTGGTGGAGAAGGGTTCCCCAGGACCAGGGAGAAGTGATCCCCAGGTCCGTGTGAATGGTGTATGAATGTACAGTGACATAATTGGAGCCATGGCGTGGCGTTGCTGCTCACAAGTCCAGCATGGTGGGCTTGTGCTAATCCAATTAGATTAGATTAGAGGATGTGATGTGTCTGTGCTAGGGACCACAGTGGTGTGCATGCATGCATTCTCTTTGTTCCATGATTAATGTGTGTGTTTAACGTGCAAAGATGCCTAATGTGAGCTGTCTCCTGACTGCTCTTCCCTCAGAAGACGGGGTAGCCTCGGTTAGGGGGGGGTTGTCTGGTTCAGGGGTCAGGTCATCACTTATGTCAATCTGCAGGCCCTTTCCTGCAGGATGGTGTTGGGCTCCTGCAGGGTTGTGATTAATAGTGTTGCTCACGAATATTCGCATTGCGAATATTCGCTACGAATATTGCATATTCGAGTATTCGCGAATAACTCGAATATCGCGGCGAATATTCGCTATTTCGAATATTCGTATTTTTCAAATTTCGCAATCAATTTCGCATTCGTGAAATTTCGCAATATTTTTTTTTTTTTTTTTATAAAATATAGCGAATATTCATAAATATCGAATATTCGTGATATTTTATCCAAAAAAAAATAGCGAAATTTCGCAATCATTTTCGCTTTCGCATATGCTAAATTTCGCTATTTTTTTTTTTTTATAAAATATAGCGAATATTCATAAATATCGAATATTCGTGATATTTTATAAAAAAAAAAAAACGCGAAATTTCGCATTGGCGAAAATTCGCATTGGCGAAAATTCGCAATTTTTTTTTATAAAATATCACAAATATTCGATATTAACGAATATTCGCGAATATTCTTCGCAATATTCGTGAAATATCGCGAAATCGAATATGGCGTATTCCGCTCATCACTAGTGATTAATTCCAGGATGGCATGAGGGGTGAATCTGAAGATGCGAGACACCTCAGAATCTCTCATGCCAAAGATGTCTATGTGTGTGTGATATATCAAGTGAAGAGTGAGGGGCTTGTATCAGATTAGATTATTATATCCATCAAAGTTTTAAAGGGCTATTGAAAGATAGTGAGACCGTGTTTGTAATTTGTATGTATTGATGTATATATGTATGTATATTTCTGCTCAAAATGTTTATAAAAGCAAAGAAAAATTTTTGGGATAAAAAAAATAAATTCCTCTCCCGTGCCCTCCTCCGTGCCCTCCTCCGTGCCCTCCTCCGTGCTCTCCTCCTTCTTTGCTCATCTAAAGTCAGTAGTATAGCTATGAGCATGGATGCCACTGGCATGTTGGCATACAGATTGTTGTGCAACACGTGTGACTGCTCAGCCCCTCACTAACAGTGTTGCTTTCTCTGACATGTAGACGAATTGTCTAATTTTATACCACCTTGTATATGGTCTAATTTTAGACAGGCTGTGCAGCTGTTGCGCACAACGCGTAGCCTGCGCTGCACCAACGTTCTTTTGTGGATCCCCGTAACTCCCTCATTAGCATATTTGAATAGCAAATCAATGGTGTGTCTAGCACAGTTTTGCGCGGACGGATGCGCCTGTCTATCGAAATTACGCCGGACAAAAAAAAGTAGATTTCTTGCGTATCTCGTTTTGGGGATGCGGAGTATCGAAACGCATGCGCACATTTAGACTTACGCCGCGCATCTCCTGTTACGCCGGCGTAATCGCTCTGTGAATCTGGCCCACTGTGTTTAAGCCTTCACATTGTATAAAAAGGCAGTTTGATCCTGTCTTCTCTCCTCTTATTTTACTGTCCCCAATCCTGCTGATAGAACAGAGCCTTGGAGTCACTCAGTGTGGTTGCAAGAGAGCTTTTCTTGGGAGGGTGCATGTGATCAGCACAGGGTCAATCAGCACTGTCCAGACAGAGGGTCGGAGGTCCTGAAGCCTCATAGGTCAGACAGAGGAGAATGAAAATCCTCAGACAAGATTTAACCAGACACTGATATAAGCCACTTAGCCTGTTGTTGGAGAGGATCAATACTAATTTCTCAAAAAGTTTTAATCCCTTGGGACAGTTCAAATGTCTTTGATCCTCCCTGGGTATATGGTGTCATTCTCAGACACTGAGTCAAGCAATGGTGGCAAAGTGAAATAAAGGAAATGCCCGGAGGGTACAAGCACCTTGAAGTATGTTGGTAATGGATGAAGTCCGTTTATGGACAAAGATTAAATATTGATCAATCAATTTGCCAAAACTTCTTTAAATAACATGTGTAACTATAGGGCAACTGTTTTCCTTTCACTCTTGTGGTACAGACGTCCCCCACTTCTTGGTGGGTCTTGGGGAATATCCAGAATCATGACCATTTAACGGGTGCTAATGTTTTAAAATAAAGGTCCTACAAATGCTCCAGAAGAAGCCACGTTTGTGGTAAAACATGTAGAAGAAACCATTCTTTTGTAATATGACCATCGGGCTATCTATAGCCCTAATTGTATAAGTAGTTTTATACTGTTTATGTATCAATCAATACATTTTGTATTCTTTGTATAATTGATTATTTGATTTTTTGCACCTTAAAACTCTGCTTACTGCTCCTTGGAGCCCATACACGTTCTTGTTAGACACTGATAGAAGTCACAAGACTGCTATAAACTGCTGATGAGAAAAGGTGTTTAGCAGTTTATATTTACTAAAATAATTGCATTTCCATGTTCTGTGTACTTTGGGAGACCAGATATAGTAAATGCAGGCTTCTGAGTTTAATAACACTTTAAAGTGGTTCTAAAGGCTGAAGGTTTCTGACCTATATGCATGAACATATGTCTACAGGCCTTCCTTTATCAAGACGGCAGCTCACCTCCTCATAGAAGGTTATTAGATTGGTCTGGCAAGAACGATGCTGATTACTGCTAATAATATTGTTTTTATTACTAAAATCTTGTATATAGTCCCTTATCATCCCATCCAAGAGCTTACAAACTATTAATGTTAGGGTAACTTGGCTGTAGTTCCCAGGGATATATCTTGGCCCTTTTTTAAATATTGGTGCTACATTGGTTTTTCTCCATTCAGCTGGTACCATTCCAGTCAGTAGACTGTCCATAAAAATTAGGAACAATTGTCTGGCTACCACCTGACTGAGTTCTGTAAGGACCCTCTGGTCCCTGTGACTTATTAATGTCTAGTTTTTCAAGTCTACTTCTAATTGTATCCTCTGTTAGACCGCATACACACGATCAAATTCATCTGCTGGAAACGGTCAGACGGACCGTTTCAGCAGACAAATTTGATCGTGTGTACGGGCGGACAGACGGGTTTTTCCAGCAGACAAATTTTAAAGCATGCCTGTCTGACATGTCTGCTGGTTAGCACACTAACCAGCAGACATATCTGTCCGCACATGTGTCGAATGGATTTGACGCATGCGCGGAAGTGTTTTACTTCCTAGTGACGGTGACGTGGCGGCGTCAACGTCACCGCCACGTCACCGCGCTGTCTGCCGGCGGGGATTTTGGTTTGATCGTGTGTACACGATCAAACCAATCTATCCCAGCAGACAAATCCAATCAAAATGGTCTGTCAGACCGATTTGATCGGATTTATTTAATGGTGTGTACGCTGCCAATCTTGTTATTAGGAGAAACATTGTAGTCTCGGTTACGGAATCCCCCATTTCCCTTGTGAAGACCGAAGAGAAGAATAAATTCAGAACCTCCATATTTTTGTCAGAAACCATGAACCAGACCGAGACAGAAGTATATTCAAAATTCAAATCACACTTGTTATTTAATAATAATGAAAAGATAAACAGAGTAAGCATAGTCAAAACATAGCCAAATGTCAGAGAGAGCCAGAGATAAATGTAGTAGAACAGCAATCAGGATCTGGAGCCAGAAGGGACATCAGCCAAGCAAGTCTTCAACAGGAACACAGGAGATAGTCTCTGTGATGTTGACCAGGGGGAAGGCAGGGAGCAACTGAGCTGGAAGGCTTAAATAGGCAGGACTGACGAGCAGGATCATCAACAGGTGAGTCACTGTGAAGCAATAGGAGCTGGCAATTAGCTGACAGCTCAGAGAAGGAAGGGACGAGCCTAGCCACTTTTTTTTTTTTTAACCAGATTCTCTTCATCATTCTTTATGGGGCCAATATGTTCTGACCTCCCTTTCTTACTATTTATGTACTTTAAGAATTTCTCAGCCTTGTATTTTTTGAAGGCCTTCTCATTCGCCTTTATATGCATTTTTATGAGTTAAGCCACCCAGGACTTTTGTTAGCTCTTTTAAATGTATTTCCCATTGGGATGCACTGGCCAATACCTTTATTTATTTATTTATTTATTTATTTATTATGCACTTAAAGTGCTCCCATTTTTCCTCTGTGTTTTTTGTACCCAGTACTTTATCCCATTTAATATCTTCTAGAAAGGAGCGCAGCTTAGGGAAGTTGGCTCTTTGAAATTCAGTGTCTTTGTATTATCCTTGTGTTTCCTACTTGTGTGATTTATGCTGAAACTAATTGACCTGTGGTCGCTGTTTCCTAAATTGTCCTGTATTTCCACATCAGCGATCAGGTACGTATTGTTACTAATCAGTAGATCTAGTAAGGCATTGTTTCTTGTTGGTGCATTCACCATCTGACTCATGAAATTGTCCTGCAAGACATTTAGAAAATGAAGAGCCTTGGTCAAATGCGCTGCTCCTTCCGCCCAGTCTGGATAATTAAAATCCCCCATTATAATGGCATGGGGTCCGCCTCCCCCTCCACCCTCTGGTTTAGTGGGCCAATAGCATACTCCCAGTATTACTTTCCTAAGTTTCCTCCCTTTGTAGCTCTACCCATAAGGATTCCAACTCCTCCCCTGCTCCATTAGGGATGTCATCCCTCACATTCACTTGCACATCATTCTTAATATACAGGCATACCCCTCCCCCATTTTACCCTCCTTATCTCAGTGATAAAGGAAATATTGCCAGATTGCCAGCTAATCATGAGTGCTGTTGAACCAAGTCTCTGAAATTCCCACAAAATCTAAATCCTTCTCATACAACAGTAGCTCTAGTTCTCCCATCTTGTCAGCCAGACTCCTGGCATTAGTGAACACGCTTAGTAGATTTATCCAGTTGCATGCTATCTCCTTGGTTGTTCCGAGGCTGCAATATGGATTTGTTTATTTACTTACCTCGAGTTAAGGTAATGCCCCCAATACCACCCTCTGAAATTTGTTCGATGCTGGCTATCTCTACATCTAAACCCCCTCCCCCATCACCCAGTATAAAAGTCCCTCTAACTTTTCGGCCATCTTCTCTCACATCTGAGCTGCACCCTCCCCATTTGGGTGCAGTCAGTCCCTGCTAAAGAGCCGGTAACTGACTGAGAGGTCAGCCAAGTTCTCCAGGAACCCGAACCCCTCCTTTCTACACCAACTCCTCAGCCACTTATTAACTTCCCTATGTTAAAAAATAATGTCCTGTGTTTGTAAAAAAAAAAGCATGAAATAACACATTGGTGTGAATGGAGCCTTTAAGGGGTTGTAAAGGCTTGTGTTTTTTCACCTTAATGCATCCTATGAATTAAGGTGAAAAATTCCTTGCAGTGTCTGGCCCCCCAGCCCCCCGTTTTACTTACCTGAGCCCCGAATTTCTGTGAGCGTGTCCCCGCCATCCTTCTCTCTTTAGAGTCCAAACTTTAATTGGATAGATTGATAGCAGCGCAGCCATTGGCTCCCGCTGCTGTCCATCAAATTAAATGATGCGGGCGACGGGGGCGGGGCTGAGTCATACACTCTGCGTCTATTGTCAAGGTAACCCCCTCTGGAAAGAGCTTCCCAGAGGGTATTATCTAAAGTGGAGTGGAGCTGAGAGAGCCGCCGTGGGACCACAGAACAGGTGGATTGGGGCCACTCAGTGCAAAACGAACTGCACAGTGGAGGTAATTATGATATGTTTGTTATTAAAAAAAAAAAATGGGGACCTTTTAGTGTCACTTTAAATACTGTTATCCAAAGCGCTCTGTTTTAATTTTTATTTTCTTGGTCTTTTGATCCTCAAAGATACTCAGAGCTGCTTTCACTCAAGTGAAGTGTGATATTTTGCAGATCTTTATGCAACACTGGTATGAGCTATGAATCTCTTTGACATCAAAAGAATGAGATGCAAATGATCAGAATAGTACAGTAAATTATTTGGAAGGGTATAGTAAAAATGTGAAACTTGAAATATAGTTTTAATCCAGAATTTCTTTACAAAAATTATTTTGATCAATATTTTAAATCAATAAGAACAGGGTACTCTTTGGATTTGGATTTTCAATTAAATGCCTTCATATACCTCTTTATTTTAGTGCATGCTAATGACTCTTCCTTTCCAGCTCTGGATTATTCATAATTGGCTGAAGTCAATGAACATTTTTTTTTTTAAAGCTAAATCCACGCGTTGATGTTTCAGAAGTCCGGCTGCGGAAACTGTACACATCTCCAAAATAGAATCCTAATCATAGGAAATATATAGATAGATGCTAAGAGTTGTCCTTTTGATTATCTAAAACTTATAATTAGAACCACTGAAGAAGTTTTACAACTAAATGTTCACTAATTTCATTCAGGCTCATTAAGCTGATGAAGACCCAGCCATCTCCTTTTGAAGAGCTTGTTTTTTTTCTGTGAAGTTACAGTTGGTTAACTGCAGATGAATCGTCTCTTATTATGTTAATATAATGATGAGTCTCTTGCAATTTTTCTTTTAATTTCTAGAAGGATTGTAAGATATCTCAAGAAGTTCTTGTATGGTCACTCAAGTATTTTTTTTCTTCTGAGAGATTTTATGAATGTGCTTATTATACTTTATATTTTACTGAAGGAAAGACATTTCAAAGAAATTCTTTGCTTTTAATTTGTGGTTTATTAAGCTGAAGTCACCAAAAACTTAAAAGCACTGTAGTTAGGAACTGTAGGAGCGCATGTAGTTGAGAAGCAACTGTGTTAGAGAACGTCTGGAGATACTGATATACGCTGGTGAATAGATGTCCCGGAACTCAACTGTTATGTTGCACAGGGCAGGGTCTTGTCGAGCTGGTTCCTACATCGATATGGTTCTTGCCTCGACTGCGCAGATGCAGTAGGAGGCCACGGAAATTGCCGAGGCTCAACAGCTGATTGTCAGCTTAGACGCGCTCGTTCCCAATGCCTGCTTATACACGGCGCTCTATAGTACACGCCGCTCTACACAGCAATGGGCAGATGTGATATTGAGCAATGCTTTTTTGATTGGTTATCCGGGGTGTGGATAACCAATCAAAAAAACACTGGTCAATATCACATCCGCCCCTTGCTGGCCCTTGCTGTGTAGAGCGGCCTGTACTATAGAGTGTATAGACAGCCATCGAGAGCGAGTGCGTCTACAGCTGACGAACAGCTGTTGAGCCTCAGAGATCTCCGTTGGCTCGGAACCATATCGATGGTAGGAACCAGCTCATTAGAACACAAGCCATGAATAAGCATTGAATTAGTGCGAAACGCCGTCGGCTGTTCCTGATTGTTTTGCTTTGCTGTGGATTTTGTGGTGCATTTGGTTGCTGTTTATACAAATAAAGACATCTCTACGAATTTCTCGGAGTGCGGCTGTCCATCCCTTTCCTTTCTTCATCATTTGCCTAGTGCATTGTCGGCACCCGTGGTATCCTGATCCCATCCCTAATTGCACAAGTGGTCTCATCTGGAGATGTTGATTTTCTTCTATTAGAACACCGGGACTTGTCTGGCTGTTTGGTCCTAGATCCCATTTCCTGATAGTACAAATGGCAACCACCTCAACCTATACAGTACCTTGAATTTTTTTTAAAACCCCTTAAAAAAAAAATCCAAATTTTGTCATGTTACAACCGTAAACGTAAATGGATTTTATTGGGATTTTATGTGATGGACCAACACAAAGTGGCACATAATTGTGAAGTGGAAGGAAAATGATAAATGTTTTTCAATTTTTTTTACAAATAAATATCTAAAAAGTGTGGCGTGCATTTGTCAATACTTTGTAGAACCACCTTTTGCTGCAATTACAGCTGCACTGCTCTTTTGGGGGGTGTCTCTTCCAGCTTTGCACATCTAGAGAGTAAAATGTTTGCCCATTCTTCTTTGCAAAATAGCTCAAGCTCTGTCAGATTGTAAGAAGAGTGTCTGTGAACAGCAATTTTCAAGTCTTGCCACAGATTTTCAAATGGATTTAGGTCTGGACTTTGGCTGGGCCATTCTAACAAATGAATATGCTTTGATCTAAACCATTCCATTGTAGCTTTGGCTGTATGTCTAGGTTTGTTATCTTGCTGGAAGGTGAACCTCCGCCCCAGTTTCAAGTCTTTTGCAGACTCTGTGTTCAGGCTTCAGGGTGATGTGCAGTCAGGGCCGATCCTAGGGTCACAGACGCCTGGGTGAATAAATATTTCAGGCGCCCCACATGGGCGTGTTCATCTGACTAACTCCTCCCCTTTACAAATGTTTCTATGGCTACGACTCAAACACAGAGATGCTCCCCTAAGAAGTCTTCATTAGTGTCCCCCATCAGAGCCCCCCACAGCAGGTGTCACCCATCAGAGCCCCCCAGCAGCTGTCCCCCATCAGAGCCCCCCACATCAGGTGTCCCCATAGATCAGTACTTGTGCAATGGATCCCTGTAGCTTGGGCGCACTGGGAGCAGAAGCACATTACAGGGGGCGGGGCATACGTGGCATCTTTGGTTACTTGGAGGGTGGCACTCGGAGAGCATTTCTGGGAGTGCATGTGATGATTGGCAGCAGCTCCGGCCAACCCAGTAGCCTCTCAATACACCCCCTATGGTAGAAGAGCCGACACACGCAGAGGGGGCGGGGCAGACAGAAGACTGCTCCACTCTTCCACAAAGGCCAGATTTGTGAAGTCCATAGTTGTCCTGTGGACAGATTCTCCCACCTGAGCTCTGAATCTCTGTAGCTCCTCCAGAGTTACCATGGGCCACTTTGCTACTTCTCTGATTATTGCTCTTCTTGCCTGTCGGTTTAGATGGACGGCCATGTATTGGTAGGTTTGCAGTTGTGCCATACTCTTTCCATTTTTGGATGATGGATTGAACAGTGCTCCGTGAGATGTTCAAAGCTTGGGATATTCTTTATAACCTAACCCTGATTTAAACTTCTCCACAACTTTATCCCTGACCTGTCTGCTGTGTTCCTTGGTCTTCATGATGCTGTTTGTTCATTAAGGTTCTCTAACAACCTCTGAGGCCTTCACAGAACACCTGTATTTATACTGATGTAGCGCCACCCCCGAAGGAGCCGTTGGTTAAATTTAGGATTCTCCGATCTCCGCCTCAACTCTCAGAATGACCTCAGCCCCTCTGACACACCTGGTTAAATAAAATTACTGTAAACACATTTAAGGACACATGCGGTAAATACCGTTATCCTGACTGTGGATTATCACCAAAAATAAGTTTTGGGCATGGTGGTGCGACGATGTACCGAAACAATTTTTTTTATTTTTTACGCTATAAACAAAAAAAAAAGGAACAACAATTAAAAAAAAACGTTTTTACTTTTGGCTATAATAAATATCCCAGGAAAAAAAAAAAACATTTCTTTATCAGTTAAGCCAATACGTATTCTTCTACATTGTTTTGGTAACAAAAATCTCAATAAGCGTATATTGATTGGTTTGCGCAAAAGTTATAACGTCTACAAAATAGGGGATACATTTATGGCATTTTTATACTAGTAATGGCGGTGATCGGATTTTTTGCGGGACTGTGACAGATCAGACACCTTTGACACTTGGGACCATTGATATTTATACAGCGATCAGAGCTAAAAATAGTTATTGATTACTGTATAAATGACACTGGCAGGGAAGGGGTTAACAATAGGGGCAATCAAGGGATTAAGTGTGTTCCCTGGGAAGTGTTTCTAAAGCCTCATACACATGATCGGACTTCCAACTGACTTTTCCATGGATTTTGTTCCGATGGGCATTGGCCGTGAAGTTAGTATGCATATACACACGGCAGGACTTTTTCAGCCAACAAACACGAACGTAGCGATGTAATAGATGTACTACGTGGTTTTTCTGCTCTTTACCGCCACCCTTTGGGCAACTTCTGCTATTGTTGTCTGATCTTTAGAATTGGTTCTGAGCATGCGTGTTTGTACTTTGGACTTTAGTCCGATTGCACTTGTGTACACACGATCGGATTAGTCGACATAGGACATTTGTTGCCGGATAGTTTGTCTGTTCTCACAGCGAACATTTGTCCGATGAAAAAGTGAAAAAGTTTTTCCGATGGAGCGTACACGCGGTCGGATTGTCCACTAAAACAAGTTTGTTGGACATTTGTTGTCAAAAAGTCTGATCTTGTGTATGGGCCTTTACTGTATTGGGGCTGGGCTGACTAGAGGAGGAGAAAGATCGCTGTTCCAAATCACTAAGAATAGCAGATCTCTCTCTAAGACCCCATACACACTATACAAAGTTTTTGTCAGATTTCCTTTAGATTTACTAAAACCATGTAGTGCAAGGACCTGCCTGATTGCATACAAATCAAAACTTTTAACCTGATATTATATGGTTTTGGTAAATCTACAGGAAATTGTACAGTGTGTATCCAGCTTAACTCCCCTGGCAGAACGGGGATTTGTCTGTTTACATTGACAGATACCCGTTCTGGCTCTCGTGCCTTTGGCCAATCATGGCTCAGGGGGCTCCACACCCCACACTATGTTAGCAGCTGTACATGGTTTTGTGAATGAGAGCAGCAGAAAGGAAAAAATAAAAGGTCTGCTATGGATTTTGGAGGGACCCCCACGCCATTATAATTTTACATTTGGGTGCAGGGTTCCCCTTAGTATCCATATCAGACCTGAAGGGCCTGGTATGTATTGTAGGGGGACCCCTACACAATTTTTTTTTTATATTTTGGTGCACAAACCCATGCCGTTTTTTCAATGATTTTTATTTACTGTATATCGTCGGGATCCGACAATTCATTACAGCCGCGAGCAGTTTTAAATGAAATTTTTTCCTTTAGAAATTAAATGTTGCTGTGGTATAGCTCTAAACATGGGAAAGATGCACTACTTTACAGGCAGACTAAGGACACCAACCAGGCACAATATTTAAATGAATATTTAATTTTAATTTTTTTTACTTTTATTATTTTTATTTACATTTTTATTGTTTTATTAAAATCACTGCTTCTGAAAAAAAAGTCAGTTTTTAAAAATGTTTTTTGCATTAATACATGTCCCCTGGGGCAGGACCCAGATCCCCAAACACTTTTTTATGGCAATAACATGCATATAAGCCTTTAGAATTAGTACTTTTGATTTTCGTGTCCCATAGGCCCCGTACACACGACCGAGGAAATTTTAAATGACGTTTTTTAAAACGTCGTTTTATTTCATCACAAAAAACGACCGTTTATACGCGGCATAAGAGTTCCTTGTTAGGCTTGTCGAGAATCTTGACAAGCTTTCTTTGCGTACACACTGTCAAGACCAAATCTTGTCGTTCTCAAACGCGGTGACGTAAAACACGTATGACAGCACTATTAAGGGGAAGTTTGATTCCACTGGCACCACCCTTCTGAGCATGTGCGGGTTTCTAAGCATACACATGAATGTGTTTCTCGTTGAAAACTAGCCCAACGAGGAACACGACGAGAAAATTGAGACTCCCGACGAGGAAAAAGAGAACTCAGCAAAAAAGCTCTGCCACCAAGTTTCTGTCCAACAAAGGGGTCATGTGTACGAGGCCATAGACTTTAATGGTGTTCACACAAATTTTTTGCCTGTTTGCATGTTCTGGTGCAAACCGAACCGGGGGGTCTTTGGCTCATCCCTAACCAGCTCTGCTGTACAGGGACTGCAACAGGTTGCTGCCAAGTTACATTCAGCTACTTACACAGTGACTGATTGTATTTAAAAAAAAAAAGAAATTGTTTTTTAGTGCAGTATTAACCACTTGAGGCCCGCGCTATCGTCGAATGACGGCAACGGCGCGGACCTCAATTTCCAACATGCCGTCATTTGTCCAAGTGGACACGGAGACTTTTTCCCCCAATCGATTTTTTCAACCTCATGTTCACAGAGGACATGCTATCTGAAATTGTGGCCCAGTGCAACCTATTTGCACAGCAATTTATTGAAAGAAATCCCACATCCTATCATGCCCGTCCCTTCCAGTGGAGAGACCTTACGGTGGAGGAGTTGAAAAAAAATTTAGGCCTCACACTTTGTATGGGACTCAACCCAAAAAATTCTTCACGTGCCTTTTGGTCCAAAAACCCAATCTATCACATGCCAATCTTCTCCAGCGTAATGCCCAGATCCCGATACATTGCCATCATGAGATTCCTACATTTTAACGATAATACCCAGTGCCATCCCCGAAATCATCCAAATCATGACAGGCTTTTCAAAATTCGGCCCTTATTGAATTATTTTTCTGAAAAATTCCCCCAATTGTATACCCCAGACCAACACATCTGTGTGGATGAGTCCCTTGTGAAATTCACTGGCAGGCTTCAAATAAAACAATTCATCCCCAGCAAAGGAGCCCGCTATGGTGTGAAGATATACAAATTGTGTGACCGAGTCACAGGATACTTGTATGCCTTCAGAGTGTACAAAGGCAAGGACACCCAGCTGAATCCCCCTAATTGCCCAGACTACTTGGGATCAAGTGGCAAAATTGTTTGGGACCTCATCACCCCTCTATTGGAAAAGGGATATCATCTGTACGTGGATAACTTCTATACCTCCCTTCCCCTGTTCCACAACCTGCACCAGAAGCAGACGCCAGCATGTGGCACCATCAGGAATAATCGGAAGGGCTTTCCTCAAAGTCTCGTGAATAAGAAGCTGAGAAGTGGAGAATCGGCAAGTCTGCGAAATAAGGAGGTCCTGGCAGTGAAGTGGAAGGACAGAAGGGATGTTTACATGCTATCCACCATCCACAATGACACCTTCGTTGAAACCCGCAGAAGGCGTGGCACCGTCATCCGAAAACCCACATGCATCCAGGACTATAATTTGTTTATGGGGGGGGTCGACTTCAATGACCAGATGCTTGAACCCTATCTTGCCACAAGGCGGACGTACCATTGGTACAAAAAAGTTGCCATTTATTTTTTCAATTGGCCATATACAACTCGTATGTAATTTATCGCAACTCCACCCAAAACCCCAAACGCTTCCTTGGCTACCAAGAGGACCTGATCACTGCCCTTATTTTCCCAAACGGCCCACCCCAAACTATCCGATCTGATGTTTTAAGTCGTCTCGTCGAGCGTCATTTTCCCGGTAGAGTCCCTCCCACAGAAACAGGCCGACGACGTCAAAAAAGATACAAGGTGTGTACCAGTCAAGGAATCAGACGAGACACATCTTTCCAGTGTGCCGATTGCCCTTCACAGCCTGGCCTCTGTCTAATTGACTGTTTTCGGCGTTACCATACCAAACTAAAGTATTAATCCTCCGTTCCTGCCTTCACACACCTTCACACCCCTTATGCCACTGCCTGCTCTGTAACTGACCCCGGCTTGTTTTTTGACCACGATTCTGCCTAATGATTTTGTAATAACTCTGTCTGATCTGGAACTGACCCCGGCTTGTTTTTTGACCATTCTTCTGCCTAACGATTCTGTAATGCCTCTGCCTGATCTGGAACTGACCTCGGACTGTTTGACCATGCCTTTTGCCTGCCTCTTGGACTGATCTTGTACCCTGCTACTGGACTAGTGGGATTTAACACCGGGGTCTCACAAATGTAAGGGGCTCCAGAAAAGTTTTTCTAGATGAAGAAAAACATTTTTTTGTTTTCTCATCCTAGATTAGGGTCTGGTTGCCCGGAGGCTTCAAAGAGATTTGGGTGGGAGAAGCCTCTACCCCTGTCCCCATTCTGTCCTAAACGAGGCCCTACTTCTGCCTGTTACCTGTAGGACCTATGCCATCATGCCTTTGCCGGTTGCATGAACTGACTACTTGTGTATGCCGTTTTTGACCAAGTCCCTGCCTGCTGCCTGGACCAGTGCTATCCTGCTGTGTAGAACTGCGCTACTATTATCACAGGTAATCTTTTGTTTACACTTTGCTCAGCATAATGTATTTTGGGGTGTAATTCTTGGTATGTGCATGCTATGTGTCTCTGGAACACCTGACGGTGTTCCTTGCATGTTGGATCTCTGTATGTGGTCAGGCTGTGTAGAAGTCTCACACATGTGGTATCGTTGCACTCAGAAGGAGTAGCAGAATGTATTTTGGGGTGTCATTTTTGGTATCTAAATGCTATGTGTTGGAAATATCTTAGAAACCGACAACTTTGTGTAAAAAAAATATGCGTTTTCATTTTTTTTCCACGTTCCAAAAACTTCTGGAAACAAATGACCTGTTCAAAAGACTCATTATGCCTCATAGATTATACGTTGGGGTGTTAGCTTTACAAAATGGGGTCACTTTGTGGGTAATTGCATTGTCCTGGTATTCCAGGGCCTTAAAAAGTGTAATAGGTAATCAACTAGTTAGATGTGCAATTTATGCTCCTAAAACACCTGATGGCGCTTCCTGTATGTTGGGCCTCTGTATGTGGCCAGACAGTGAAAAAGTCTCACACATGGGGTATTGTTCTACTCAGGAGGAGTAGCAGAATGTATTTTGGGGTGTCATTTTTGCTATGTACATGCTATGTGTTGGAAATATCTTAGAAACGGACAACTTTGTGTAAAAAAAATGCGTTTTCATTTTTTTCCACATTTTCCAAAAACTGCTGGAAACAAATAAACCGTTCAAAAGACTAATTATGCCTCATTGATGATACGTTGGGGTGTTAGCTTTCCAAAATGGGGTCATTTTGTGGGTAATTGCATTGTCCTGGTGTTCCAGGGCCTTCAAAATTGTAATAGGTAGTCAACTAGTTAGATGTGCAATTTATGCTCCTAAAACCTCTGATGGCGCTCCCTGCATGTTGGGTCTCTGTATGTGGCCAGGCAGTGAAAAAGTCTCACACATGGGGTATCGTTCTACTCAGGAGGAGTAGCGGAATGTATTTTGGGGTGTCATTTGTGGTATGCACATGCCATGTGAGAGAAATAAGCTATTACAATAAAAAATTTTAGAACATTTTTAAATAAAAAATAAAAATCTTAATTTTGCAAAGTATTGTGGGAAAAAATTACAACTTCAAATAACTCACCATGCCCATTAATAAATACCTTGGAATTTCTACTTTCTAAAAAGTGGTTATTTGGGGGGCATTTGTACTTTCCTGGCTTGTTAGGGTCTCAAGAAATGAGATAGGCCTTCAGTACATCAGGTGTGATCAGATGTGATAATTTTTTATGATTTGCACTATAGCTTTTAGACTGTAAAACTTTCACACAGACCAAATAATTTCCAAAAATGTTGAGTTATTTTTATCAAAGACATGTAGCAGTATAAATTGTGGGCAAAATTTATGAAGAAAAATTAATAATTTGCAAAATTTTATCACAGAAACTAAGAAAAAATTGTTTTTTTTCCAAATTTTCGGTCTTTTTTCATTAATAGCGCAAAAAATTAAAACCCCAGAGGTGATCAAATACCACCAAAAGAAAGCTCTGTTTGTATGAAAAAAAGGACAAAAAAATAATTTGGGTACTGTGTTGCATGACTGAGTAATTGTCATTCAAAGTGGGAGAGCGCTGAAAGCTGAAAATTGCTCTGGGCAGGAGGGGTGTTTAAGTACCCAATATGGAAGTGGTTAACCACTTCAGCCCCGGACCATATTGCTGGTCAAAGACCAGGCCACTTTTTGCGATTCGGCACTGCATTGCTTTAACTGACAATTGCGCGGTCGTGCGACGTGACTCCCAAACAAAATTGGCGTCCTTTTTTTCCCACAAATAGAGCTTTATTTTGGTGGTATTTGATCACTTCTGTGTTTTTTAGTTTTTGCGCTATAAACAAAATTAGAGCCACAATTTTGAAAAAAAAGATTTTTTTACTTTTTGCTGTAATAAATATCCCCCAAAAAAGATAAAACATTTTTTTTCCCCTCAGTTTAGGGCAATACGTATTCTTCTACATATTTTTCGTTAAAAAAAATCGCAATAAGCGTTTATTGATTAGTTTGCGCAAAAGTTATACTGTTTACAAAATAGGGGATAGTTTTATGGCATTTTTATTAATATATTTTTTTAACTAGTAATGGCAGCGATCAGCAATTTTTATCGGTACTGCGACATTATGGCGGACACTTCGGACACTTTTTTGGGACCATTGCGATCAGTGCTATAAAAATGCATAGATTACTATAAAAATGCCACTGGCAGGCAAGGGGTTAACACTAGGGGGTGAGATAGGGGTTAAGTATGTTACCTGGGTGTGTTCTAACTGAAGGGGGGAGGGGACTGATTGGGGAAATGACTGATCGCTGTTCATACATTGTATGAACAGACGATCAGGCATTTCTCCCCCTGACAGGACCGGGAGCTGTGTGTTTACACACACAGCTCCCGGTTCTCGCTCTGTAACGAGCAATCGCGGGTGCCCGGTGTGATCGTGCCCGCCAGGCACGCGCATCGGCGTCAGGGGCGAGCCTATTGGCTGCCCCGCGAGATGATGTAGATATACGTGATCTCGCCCAGCAGAGCAGACCTGCTGCCGTAAAACTGCGGCGGCTGGTCGGCAAGCGGTTAAAGAATACAGAGCTGCATTAATTTGTGTCTTTTATATATTCCCAGAGTTCAGCTTTAAAAATCGTAATTGGTCATAAGCCGCGCTCAGTATGACAGTCACTGGTTGGTCGTGTGAATAAGTTATGTCTCACTTTGTTTGCTAGTTAATAATTTAAAAGTGGCGTTCAAACACAAATCTTCTGTAACCCTGGCAGTGCTAATTGGGAAGAGAACAAGGGCATCAGTGGAGTATCACTCCATGTACAGCACGATTGGTTCTATTGCAAACTTCAAAGATCATTTCTTTTTCTGTAATCCTTCTCGGGCTTTTAACTTATATCATATTTTTTTTTTTTTTTCATCCCTCATCTTACATATTCTATTAACTTCAAAACCTGACTAAGGGACCAGGGATAGAAGATAGAACAGAAAGCCTCTATTTTCAGTTGTGGAGAAAATGTCTTTCTTTTCCTTAAAATGCTTTTAGTCATCATGCATGCAACAATACCTTCCATTATCAATTATTATAAAAGCGCAGAAACTGTACGCTGATTGATGGCAAGCGGGGAGCCGGAGTCACTTGACTTTCTTATAAAGGGAAAAAAAATCATAGTAACATTATTTTGAAGTGCCTTTTAAAAAAAAAAGAACAGTGTGTTAAATGCTGGCACTTTTCAGATGCCGCAAAATAATAGTAAATAATAAGAAAAATGATATTAAAGTGTATGTGAACCCAAAACATAAAGTCAAAAAGTTTTTCACTTTTAAAAGACACTACATTGCCAAAAGTATTGGGACACCTGCCTTTACACACACGTGAACTTTAACCACTTGCCTACAGGGCACTTACAACCCCTTCCTGCCCTGTCGAATGACAATTGCGCGGTCATGCTACACTGTACCCAAATTACATTTAGTCATTTTCTTCACACAAATAGAACTTTCTTTTGGTGGTATTTAATCATTGCTGAGTTTTTTATTTAAAAAATAAGACAAAAAATGTAAAAAAAAAATCTGTACTTGTGCTAAAAAGGCGGCACTGATGGGCACTGATAGGCTGAACTGGTGAGCATTGATGAGGTGGCACTTATGGGCATTGATGAAGCGGCACTTATGGGTACTGATTAGGTGGCACTGATGAGGAGGCACTAATATGCCGTTACTTATGGGCACTAATAGGTGTCACTGATATGTGGCACTGTTGAGCACTGATAGGAGGCACGGATAGACGGCACTAATGGGCATTTACGGGTGGCACTGATGGGAGACACTGATGGGCATTGATGGACAGCAGTGATGGGCAGCACTGATAGGCAGCACTGACTTGCATCACTGATGGGCACTGATTGGTAGCACTTGTGGGCACT
Organism: Rana kukunoris; assembly: GCA_029574335.1. Taxonomy (NCBI): domain Eukaryota; kingdom Metazoa; phylum Chordata; class Amphibia; order Anura; family Ranidae; genus Rana; species Rana kukunoris. The sequence goes on along the minus strand of CM056059.1, from coordinate 112,701,344 downwards.
AATTGCTGGCACTGGTGGGCACTGATTGTTGGCACTGATTGGTGATACTTGTGGCCCTATAATGTAATCAGTGCCCTGATGATCAGTGCCCTGATTACAGGTTTTGCTGTCCCCTGTGAGGATATGCAGTTGATCAGCTCTTATCACCACACACTCTGTCAGTATGAGGTGAGGAGCGCTGATTACCAACATCTCCATGTTTACATGTGATCAGCTGTGATTGGACACAGCCGATCACATGGTTAAAGAGCTGCGGATGCGGCTCCTTACAGAGATCGGGGTTGCATCGTGTCCTAGCAAATGCCAAGTGATAGTTGCCTTGGCCAATTGTTAGGCGGTCAATTGATTTCGCCCTAATTTAGGAATTGCTGCACTTCTCTCTTCTGTCACTACGTGGCTGGATATCTGGTGACATTAGACAAGGCAAGGGCATTGCAAGGACAGATTAGGAATGAATGGGGTGTCTCAGCCAATGGGCAGGGATTTTCTTGGGTCCTTTGGCCTGCTGCGAGAGCCTATTTATTTGGGTAGAATCAGGTGATAGGGGTTCTGTGCCACCTGGACGGCTGTCTGGATGGACTTGTGTTGTATTGCTCCAGCCTGCAAGGCCAGAGACCTAAGGCCTATCCAATGGACATCTGGCTGCTAGGCTATCTGAATCAGGAGAAGCAGCATAGGGTTGGGACTGCGGGCTTGTAGTCCAACTAGAAGTAACGGGCCACCTGCCGGGGAACCAGTTGTGGTTGGTGGTAGAGGGGAAGCTGTCACCACTAATGGACCATCCACCTTGCTACCGGAGATCACAGTGAGTGAGCTGAGGCCAGTACCAGAGCAGACTTCTCACCAGCCAGGGACGGTGAAGAAGGGGAAAGATTTAGGAGGTGTCAAGTCAGGGACCCAGCAGGACAGCAGAGGTGACGGTTGTGGAGTGCCAAGCTAGGGACCTAACGTGTCAGCAGGGATGAAGCTTGAAGAATATCCATGAGTGCCAAGCCAGGGACCCAGCAGAGAAGTGGGGGTGATGCTTGAGGAAGATACTGAGTGCTACAATGAAAGAGCTTAAGGGATCTAGTGGATCTGAAGTCTAGTGAGCGAAACTGGGAGCTTTTTGAGCGAAGACCCACAGGGAGTGATTGTGGGGTAAAAAGAACTGTGTTACAAATATTTGAATACCATTACCGTTAGAAACAACTAAAATATTGTTGCCAAAGGAGACAGTGTCCTACCTACACAGAAGTGGTGTCCGGCTGGAGGCCTTCACCTGTATTGCTGTCTACCTATAGAAGTCTGAGGCCCTGTACACAGACAGGCCCTGTCCGCGGACCGTTTTCATCGGACATGTCTCCTGGGATATTTTGGTCTGATGTGTGTACACACCATCAGACCAAAATCCCCACGGACAGAGAAGGCGTTGACGTGACGGTGACGTGGCGGTGACGGTGACGCAGCGACGTGCGCAAACAAGAAAGTACAATGCTTCCATGCATGCGTCAAATCAATTTGACGCATGCGCGGGATTTCGGTCCGCTGGTTAGGCGTACTAACCAGCGGACATGTCCGACGGACAGGTTTCCAGCGGACAAGTTTCTAAGCATGCTTAGAAACTTTTGTCCGCTGGAAACCTGTCCGCTAGGCCGTACACACGATCAGACATGTCCGCGGAAACTGGTCTGCCGACCAGTTTCAGCGGACATGTCTCCTCGTGTGTACGCGGCCACAGAGTCTGCTAATTATCTTTGCATCTACCTAAGGGTGTCCTGGCCCCAACCATCGATGAGACATGTCCGCTCAAACATGTCCGACGGACCGTTTGCAGCGGACATGTCTCATCAGATTTTGGTCCGATGGCGTGTACACACCATCAGACGAAAATCCCCTCGGTCTGAGGACGCGGTGACGTGGTGGTGCCGTTGACGCCGCCACGTCACCACTCCAGGAAGTAAAATACTTCCACGCATGCGTCGAATCCATTCGACGCATGCGCGGACAGTTCTGTCCGCTGGTTAGTGTACTAACCAGCGGACATATCCGACGGACAGGTTTGTAGCGGACAAATTTCAAAGCATGCTTTGAAATTTGTCCAATGGACAAACCTGTCCTCTAGCCCGTACACACGATTGGAGATGTCTGCTGAAACAGTCCGTCGGACCAGTTTCAGCAGATAAATTCGATCGTGTGTACGCGGCCTTAGAGACAATGAATTTCTCATTCAAAAAGTGTCTGGCGCCCACCTTTCATCTTGCATTACACTCACTATGCTTTGTAACCCACTCTACATTGAAGGTCAGCTCACCTTTACTCTAGAGGTATACCCATTAGGCCTAAAGAGGCCCGGGACCTTGCTGCATGTGTATAGTGATCCTGTCGCTTGTGAATTTTTTCTAGCGACCGGATTGCTATTGTGACATGACCCTTTCACATACAGAATATGGCTAAAGGGAATTCTTGGATTTATTTTTTCAGTATTTATCCTTTTTTTTCAACTTTCACTTACTTCTTAGGTCCCATATGTTTTGTCTGTGCCAAGCAAAAAAAAACAAAAGGTTAATGCTATTCCATAATTTATGAAATTATGAAAGAACGTCTGTTGGTTATTAGTTTGATAGCTACAAATCTGTCTCAGTACTGTATCTTCTTTTGCTTGACCTTGCTGATGCTCTCAGTGCTGATTTTTTTACAGAAGAATTCTGATCTAATTAAAGAGTAGTGTTTTGTAAAATTGATACGTTTTTAAAGCCGAACCCCAAACATAAAATCTGTCAAGAGCACAGAGAAGGGGCAGAGAGCTGCAGTTACAGGGTGTGAGAGCTGATTGGAGGAAAGACACACCCCTCTCCACACAGCACACAGAAGCGAAGGAAGGATACAGAGCTGTGTTGTGAATAGACAAACTGCGTGCTGAGCTCTCCTCCCCCTCACAAATTTATCTCATGTGCCAGGAAAAGTTCAATTTTGGTCTCATCTGACCAGACCACCTTCTTCTACATGTTTGGTACCTTTGTCCAGGGCACTGACTTTGTCCCGTTACATTGGGGGGGGGGGGGGCAAAGTTATTCTTTGCCCCGGGTGAAAAAATGTCTAGCTTCGCCACTGCCACTAACTGACACCCTTACAAAATGTTTCTGCATGCCACCGGTCAAAGGCAATAGTCTTGCATCAACGCAAGAAAAATTAAGACTGAATTGTTGCATCAAAGTTTTATTTTTCCAGGTTCAGACCTAATCTGAAGAGAAGTAGCCAGATGCAGCAGTTTCAATTTCTAGATATATACAGTGTTCAGAAAAAAATTATAATGGAATAATATGTATCTGAACAGTTTTTGATAAAACGCTAAGTGATTAGACCCCCTCTCAGATTTGTATTGCTGTCTGTGTCCCCACTGAGAGGATTCATCTTCTTTTGGGGGCCATTGTCACTAAGACAAGTCCCCTTGTGATAGCGAATAAGTTAAAGTGATACTAAGAGCCGGTTCACACAGAGACAACACGACTATGGCCCCGGCTTTGCGAGGCGACCTGGACACGACCTAAGCACGCACCACAGCACGACTTGGGGCGACTTACAAGACGGCTTCAAGTTGCATCCAAGATAGGCGACTTTCCAGTGGCCAATCAAACAACAATCAGCTCTGTGAGAGGGAGGGGGAAAGAGGGGTTTGCCTGAGAAAACTATTTCCTCTTGCCTTGTTGTTGTTTTGGTTAAGACACAATCCGACTTTGGAGGCGACTTCCATTGAAATCAATGGGTACAAGTTATCTAGAAGTCGGATTGAAGAAGTACAGGAACCTTTTCTGAAGTTGGGAGGACTTGAGTAGTGTACATTAACCACTTAAGACCCGGACCAATACGCTGGCAAATGACCCAAGGGGTTTTTGCGATTCGGCACTGCGTCGCTTTAACAGACAATTGCGCGGTCGTGCGACGTGGCTCCCAAACAAAATTTGCGTCCTTTTTTTCCCACAAATAGAGCTTTCTTTTGGTGGTATTTGATCACCTCTGCGGTTTTTATTTTTTGCGCTATAAACAAAAATAGAGCGACAATTTAAAAAAAAATGCAATATTTTTTACTTTTTGCTATAATAAATATCCCCCAAAAATATATAAAAAAACATTTTTTTTCCTCAGTTTAGGCCGATACGTATTCTTCTACATATTTTTGGTAAAAAAAATCGCAATAAGCGTTTATCGGTTGGTTTTCGCAAAATTTATAGCGTTTACAAAATAAGGGATAGTTTTATTGCATTTTTATTAATTATTTTTTTTTTTACTACTAATAGCGGCGATCAGCGATTTTTTTCGTGACTGCGACAATATGGCGGACACTTCGGACAATTTTTACACATTTTTGGGACAATTGTCATTTTCACAGCAAAAAATGCATTTAAATTGCATTGTTTACTGTGGAAATGACAGTTGCAGTTTGGGAGTTAACCACAGGTGGCGCTGTAGGGAATGTGTACCTAATGTGTTGTGTTTACTACTGTAGGGGGGTGTGGCTGTAGGTGTGACGTCATCGATCGCGTCCCCCTATTACAGGGATGACGCGATCGATGCTCCGGCCACAGAGAAGCACGGGGAAGCCGTGTGTACACACGGCTCTCCCCGTTCTTCCGCTCCAGGGACGGATCGCCGCACTGCAGCGGCGATCGGGTCCGCGAATCCCGCGGTCCCGGTCCTGGAGCTTCGGACCGGGTCGCGGGCGCGCGCCCGCGACCCACGGCTGGGTACTAAAACCAACGTATATATACGTTGATGTGCCCAGCCGTGCCATTCTGCCGACGTAAATCTGCAGGAGGCGGTCCTTAAGTGGTTAAGACAGGTCTCATTGACTAACATGGAATTTGACATGTTGCGTGACTTGGGGCGACTTCAAGTCGGATCCCAAGTTGCCCCTGTGTGAACCGGCTCTCAAAGTTTGCATTTTTTTAAAATAACAAACATGTTATACTTACCTCCACTGTACAGTTGGACCCGATCCTTCTGTTCTGGAGTCCCACGGCGGCTCTCGTGGCTCCTCCTCGTATTAGATAAACCCCTCTGGGAAGCTCTCTCCTGAGGGGGTTTCCTTGCGGGCTGCCTCGGCTCCCCCCCCCCCCCCCGCAAGAGCTTTTCACCTTTATGCGAGCGAGCCATAGCCGCTGACTGTATCACTCGGCCCCTCCCCCCAGCGCGCCGCGTCACTGGATGTGATTGACAGCAGTGCCAGTCATTTGCTGCGCTGCTTACAATCCATCCAGTGTAGCCAATCAACGGCCAGGCTGAGAACCGGGGAGAATGACGGGGCGAGCGCGGGACTTTCGAGGGGACAGGTAAGTAAAACGGGGGCTCGGGGGCGGTACTGTCGGATGTTTTTTCACCTTGACCTGGCCAGTTTTTGCGATTCGGCACTGCATCACTTTAACTGACAATTGCGCAGTCGTGCGATTTGGCTCCCAAACAAAATTGGCGTCCTTTTTTTCCCACAAATAGAGCTTTCTTTGTTTGGTATTTGATCACCTCTGCGTTTTTTATTTTTTGCGCTATAGATAAAAATAGAGCGACAATTTTGAAAAAAATGCAATATTTTTTCCTTTTTGCTATAATAAATATCCCCCAAAAATATATATAAATATTTTTTTTTAAGCGTTTATCAATTGGTTTGTGCAAAATTTATATAGCTATATAAATAGGTAGGGCGGCGTATTTGTAAGCGGGCGTAGCTCATCGAATATACGCTATGCCGCCGCAAGTTAGGCCACGTACACACGATCAGACAGGTCTGATGAAACTTGTCCGACGGACCGTTTTCATCAGACCACGCTGAAGTGGTCTGTTAGTCTGATGTGCATACACACCATCGGACCAAAATCCCATCGGACCAGAACGCGGTGATGTAGAACACAACGACGTGATGAAAAAATGAAGTTCAATGCTTCCAAGCATGCTTCGACTTGATTCTGAGCATGCGCAGGTTTTTGGTCCGATGATTTTGTGTACTAACCATCGAACCTGTCCGACGGACAGGTTTCCAGCGGACAGGTTTTCAAGCATGTTTTGAAACTTTGGTCCAATAGGCCGTACACATGATCGAACATGTCCGCTGAAACTGGTCTGCGGACCAGTTTCAGTGGACATGTTCGATCGTGTGTACGCGGCCTTAGAGAGGCAAGTGCTGTATTCACAAAGCACTTGCTCCCTAAGTTACGGCGGCGTAGCCTAGATGGGCCAGCGTAAGTCCGCGTAATTCAAAGTAGGCGGAAGGTGGGCGTGATCCATGTAAATAAATTGTGACCCCGCGTAAATGACGCGCCGAACGAACGGCGCATGCGCCGGCCGTGGACGTATCCCGGAGCGCATGCTCAAAATCACATCGCAAATAGTCAATGCTTTCGACGTGAACGTAACCTATGCCGAGCGTAAATATGCAGCTAAGATATGACTGCGTAGGAGACTTACGCCGGGCGTATCTTGGCAAAATGTAAGCGTATCTGGTTTCCAGAATACGCTTAAACATACGACGGCGCGCATTCGGACTAACGCCGGCGTATCTACTCATACGCCGTCGTAAGTCTTTCTGAATCTGGCCCAAAGTGTTTACAAAATAGGGAATAGTTTTATTGCATTTTTATTAATTTTTTTTTTTTTTTTACTACTAATGGCGGCGATCAGCGTTTTTTTTCGTGACCGCGACATTATGGCGGACACATCGAACAATTTTGACACATTTTTGGGACAATTGTCATTTTCACAGCAAAAAATGCTATATAAATGCATTGTTTACTGTGAAAATGGCAATTGCAGTTTGGGAGTTAAGTGTGACCTTATATGTGTTTCTAACTGTAGGGGGGCGGGGCTGGATGTGTGACGTCATTGATTGTGTTTCCCTATATCAGGGAACACACGATCAACGACAGCGCCACAGTGAAGAACGGGGAAGCTGTGTTTACACACAGCTCTCCTCGTTCTTCAGCTCCGGGGACCGATCGTGGGACTCCAGCGACGATCGGATCCCGCGAGCACAGAGCTTCGGACCGGGTCACGGTACGTACTTGTGCCCAGCCGTGCCATTCTGCCGACGTATATGTGCAGGAGGCGGTCCTTAAGTGGTTAATGCATAGGATGCATTAAGGTGAAAAGACATTTGCCTTTACAACCCCTTTAAATGTAAAAAACATAAATAAACAGTAAAAGAATTAAATATAATAAATAAAAATATCCTGGATTTAGCTGCTATGGTGTAGGCTGTTTATATAATGCTGCTATTGGGCTAAAAATAAAAATAAATAAATAAATGATAATGAATTAATTAAAATGTATTAATAACAAAAAAGAGTGTAGAATTTTCAAGCATTTTATCATAAATTTAAAAAAAAAAATGTTAAAGCGCCCCATTGTCTCGCGCAAACATCTACAAACACAAAAGCTTCTGCAGGGGGCCCACTTGTAAGTAAATAATATTTGCACAACACATACTGAGTATTGCTGTGTTCACATACTGAGTATTGCTGTGTTCACATAGTGAGATACATAATTCCAAGTCCCTCATTTACAGTTCTCTCTAAACGGATAAGCTGTAAAGGTATTTAAAGTGTTGCCTATTTATAATGTTATACCTTTTCGATGCTTGACGGACACATGCAGTTTTAAGCCCTAACACATTTGGTATCTATTTACTCCACACAACTGCATCTTTTATTTATTTATTTTTTTCAATTGAGATTATATTGTACACAAATGACATTTTTTTAATCTTGAAAATATATTTGATAAACAGGTGCACAAATATAAAAGGTATGGGTAAATATGTTAAAGTATATTCCCACAGGGGGGTGGGGAATACATATTGTATTTATTATGTATGTGTACATTTTAAATTTAATAAAATATAAAGTAAAAATAAAATAAAAAAATGTTCTAGCCAGGATTACAGATTTTGAAAATGATGCAAAAAAATAAATAAAAAAATGCTCCAGAGGGGAAAACAAGTTATGAAATGACATTAACATGTAAAAGGTTGTATAATGTTTTAGTATCTAAGGTGATCCAATTCCTTCTATATATTATATACACATGTAAAAAAAAAAAAAAAAGAATTAGAATTAAAAGGTTGTTGAATAATTTTAGGGCTCCAGAGGTATGCTATTCGTTTGTCTTGTCCAGACTCAAGAGTAAAGGCAGTGGAAAAAACATTTTTTTTTGCATTATTATACGGAACACATAAATTATGCAGAAGATGTAAAATTATGCAAAGTGGCCTGCGTGCAGAGCATATAATCGCATGATTGTGCTGGGTGCTATTGATTAAGTGTGCTGGAGTCAAACATGAACGCTTCTGGCGACTGATAAAACTTCAACTTCAAAAGGAGCCAAATCAGCATGACTGGTATTTAAATTCAGCAGGCGAATCACACAGGTCATTTTATCTAGTCGTTTAGCAAAGCCAACAAAGGCAGCGACACTAGAGGCGCGAATCGCCAACGCCCTGCGAGAGACGGTCTGGAAGGACCGCTGGGAAACGGTTCTTTTCTCTCCAACCTTTTGGTGCATGAAAAGAGACACTGGAGTTACAGCACAAATATCTTTAATAAATGATAATATGCCCAAAATAATGTACATAAGGACAAATAGATGATTAGGACCTGGTTTGGGGAAATCAATACGATGTTCAAAAGGAGACACAAGAATAGATAGGATTCAAGTCTTTCTTTAAAGAGGATGTAAAGGTTCATGTCATCCCATGCATTAAGCCAGGGGTCTCCAAACTTTTCAAACAAAGGGCCACTTTATTGTCCTTCAGACTTTAGAAGGGCAGGATTGTGGCCAGCAGGGGCAGAAACGTCACGGCCCAGCATCAGTTAGGCCTGGTACACGCGGGCAAGAATCTCGTCAGGTAAAAAACGTTGTTTTTCCCGACGAGATTCTTGGCAAGAATCTCTTGCTGCCCGAGTGTACACACAAAACTTTCAAAAGAACTGCGGTTCTCTTGAAAGGCAAGAACGGGGTGGCGTCATTGCGTACGACGAGCATGAGCTTGTCACATTTGATGCCGTCGCCGCCATCTTGCTTCACCCTACCTATGCTGTGGAAGCTACCGCTCATGCGTCAGTCATTTCGAGCATGCGCGGGTTTCCGCGGCGACAGGTAAGTATACACACTCTTAGGTTTCTCGTCGGGAAACAGGCCAACAAGAATCTCAACGAGATTCTGGCCAGATTTCCAGACGAGAAACCTGAAAGCCTCGTACACACGCTCGGTTAACTTGGCAAGAAAGCTCTGCCAGCAGTTTTCTTCCTGGTTCTTGTCGAGAAAACCAAGCGTGTGTACGAGGCTTGAGAATTAATATGGGGTTGGTGGTCAATAGGAGGAGTATTCCCCCTATTAGTAGGAGGAATAGTATCCCATCATTGGTATCGGTGGAAGATATAGTGTCTTATTGTTTGTGTCAGTGGCAGGAATAGTGCCTCATACCAGTGGGAGGAATCGTGCCCCAAGGGCCAGATAAAAGCTAGCAAAGGGCCCTCGGGCCGCAGTTTGGAGACCCCTGCATTAAGGTAAAAAAACAGCCGTATCCCGTGTATGCCGCCGTGTATCCCGTGTATGCCGCCGTGTATCCCGTGTATGGCGCCGTGTATCCCGTGTAAGCCGCCGTGCATCCCGTGTATGCCGCCGTGTATCCCGTGTAAGCCGCCGTGTATCCCGTGTAAGCCGCTGTGTATCCCGTGTATGCCGCCGTGTATCCCGTGTAAGCCGCTGTGTATCCCGTGTATGCCGCCGTGTATCCCGCCGTGTATTCCGTGATCACTGACTGTCCATTCACATAACTGAAACATTGTAATCTGTGATTATAAATGTTTCAGTTTATGAATGAAGAGAAGACGCTGTCTTCACTTCATTCATTTTCAACGCAGCTGATGCTGCTGAGAAAGGGACAGGGGAACATGTGTCCCCAGTCCCTTTTTCTGTCTCAAAGGGAAGATGTCAGAGGTCTGTTGAGACCCCTGATATCTCACCAAAGGGCTGAAAAAATAAAAAATAAAAATAAAGAGTAAAAAAACAAAAGAGTAAAAAAAATGATTGGAGAAAATAAAAAAATTAAAGAAAAAACACACTGACACGGTCCACTCCCCCCCCCCCCTTAAAAAAAAAAATAAACCATTATAAATAAAAAAAAATTGTAAAAAAAAAATAATTTTAAAAATCGTTAAAGATATAAAAAAAATAATAATAATGACACATGTGCCGCTAAAAAAAAATACTGGCACATGAGATTAAAAAAAAGTATCGGTATTCGGTATCGGCAAGTACTTGAAAAAAAGTATCGGTACTTGTACTCGGTCTTAAAGTGGTATCGGGACAACCCTATCAAATACCACCAAAAGAAAGCTCTATTTGTGGGGAAAAAAGGACGCCAGTTTTGTTTGGGAGCCACGTCGCACGACCGCGCAATTGTCAGTCAAAGCGACGCAGTGCCGAATCGCAAAAAAACTGGCCGGGTCCTTTACCTACATTTTGGTCCGGGTCTTAAGTGGTTAAAAACTTAATTTTTTACAACCCGAAAAATGTTTGCGTGTACGCGCCATTAGTTATGCTTATGCAACCTACCTTGCATAATGGCAAGGTAGGTTGAATTTTCAAGCTGTCACAACCCCTTTAACAAAGTCTACTCTACTGCAAACGGCAATATATAATAGTCATTCGCACAAAAACCAAATTGTAACCGTGACCGTGAAATCACAGGTTATGGATTAAACTACTACACATAGAACCCGAGCACGGCTTTCAAGGCTGATGTTACCTGACATCGTTATCAAAAGGTTACCAAGCAGGAGGATAATGACCAAAAAGCATATATCTCCAAATGCAATCAAATACTTCAAGCAAAATTCAATAGTGAGCCTGCTATCATGCCGAGGACAGTGGGTTATTGAAAAGATGTATTGTGAGGTGGCCACTTCAACCTCGAGCTGCTGGTGAATTTATAATGGACCGCATGTGCATGACTGTAGTGTTCTCTCAGCGTGAATTCGCAAATAATTGGTCTTCCAAATACAGCTCAATGCGAGGAAACGGGGCCGCGTAGCCGCCAGGAAAGAAGCACATCAATCACTCGCTACGCACAGCCACTTTCTTATTTTAAAACCTACTAAACATTTCAAAGGTGTCATTTATTACCGTGTTTATTTTCCATCTATTCTTCCCGGGCTGCGCTGTTAACTCTTCAGTCATGGGGAATCTGGGCTATAAGGCAGCAAAATGATATCAATGGAAACCAAATATTTGTAGCATAGTTATAGCGTGTCCCGAACCGAATGTATAACAGCAATATATATGCAGATGCACGAAACCCGTCTGCCCATCGATCTTATAGAGCCACACGTATACAGTCACCCACAAAATAACTGCTGATAGTTATACGTAAAAGCTCAACTCCAGGTATGGATTTCATTGTATAGTTACATTCAGGGCACGTGCGAGGAATTTTCACACCCTAGGCCAGTGGTTCTCAACCCTCTAGTGGCATGACCCCTTGATAAAATTTCCCAAGTTGTGGGGACCCCTAACAGTAACATATATTTTCATAGCGTGGGTTGAAAGCACCCAAAGCAAGAAAAGTCATTTGCTCCCCTAACCCGCTGACATTTAGCGCTCCCTGATTGCCTTCCACTCGTACAGTATTAAAACATCTTATAGTACATTTTAGGATGTAGCACTCTCTTTGCTCTCCTTTCTTTCCCTTCCATCTCTCTTTATCCTAATTCCTTGTTTTTCTTTCCCCATCCTTCCCTCTAACTGTCTTTCTTGCTCCCTTATTTTCCTTTCTCTGCCTTTTTTCTTTGTTCCTCCACCTCCTTTTACAGTACAGGCTTCAGGAACAGTCCAGGATTTGGTGACCCCTGGCAAATCATCATTTGACCCCCAGGTTGAGAACCACTGCCCTAGGCGACACCGAATTTTGCCTCTCCCTGCCCCCCCCCTGACTCCATCCCCTTTGCCCTGCCCATATAATGAAAATGTAGTCCCCAGGCACCCATCAAATGTAGCCTCATCAGCACCCATCAAATGCAGCCTCACCAGTGCCCATCAATGCAGCCTCACCAGCACCCATCAAATGTAGCCTCACCAGCGCCCATCAATGCAGCCTCACCAGCACCCATCAAATGTAGCCTCACCAGCGCCCATCAATGCAGCCTCACCAGCACCCATCAAATGTAGCCTCACCAGCACCCATCAAATGCAGCCTCACCAGCGCCCATCAATGCAGCCTCACCAGCACCCATCAAATGCAGCCTCACCAGCGCCCATCAATGCAGCCTCACCAGCACCCATCAAATGTAGCCTCACCAGCGCCCATCAATGCAGCCTCACCAGCACCCATCAAATGTAGCCTCACCAGCACCCATCAAATGCAGCCTCACCAGCGCCCATCAATGCAGCCTCACCAGCACCCATCAAATGCAGCCTCACCAGCGCCCATCAATGCAGCCTACCAGTTCCGATCAATGCAGCCTCACCAGTGCCCATTAATGCAGCCTCACCAGTGCCCATTAATGCAGCCTCACCAGCGCCCATCAATGCAGCCTACCAGTGCCCAATGCAGCCTACAAGTGGCCAATAATGCAGCCTCATCAGCACCCATCAATGCAGCCTAACAGTGCACATGAATGCAGCCTCACCAGCGAGCATCAATGCTGCCTCAGCAGTGCCCATCAATGCAGCCTCACCAGTGCCCATCAATGCAGCCTCACCAGCACCCATCAATGCAGCCTACCAGTGCCCATCAATGCAGCCTACCAGTGCCCATCAACGCAGCCTTAACAGTGCCCATTAATGCATCCTACCCAGTGCCCATCAATGCAGCCTCACCAGCGCCCATTCATGCAGCCTCACCAGCGCCATTCATGCAGCCTCACCAGCGCCCATCAATGCAGCCTACCACCGCCCATCAATGCAGCCTACCAGTATCCATTAATGCAGCCTCACCAGTGCCCATTAATGCAGCCTCACCAACGCCCATCAATGCAGCCTACCAGTGCCCATCAATGAATGTTTGCTTGCTTCCATCCATTCGGGAGTCGGGATACAGACACAGTCCTCTGCCGCCGATGCGCCTCTGACACTATGTGCAAACGGAGCAGCGGCTGCCTGCTGATGCCGAGACTTAGTTGCTTGCTGCTGAGAGTAGGAACACCACTGGCCAGGCGCCCTGCCTAGCTTGCCTAGTAGCAGCACCGGCTCTGGTTACATTGGTTCCACTTGGACCAATGCAAATACACATATTCCATTCCTGTAGACAGGACGGAATTTATAAGAGGGCAAAGGGAATGATTGCCCCGGGCCCCCACTAACAGAAAGGGCCCCCCCACTCTATTCAAAAATGATATAAAACGATATAAAATAGACATGCGCAGTTTGTTTCATTCCAAATTAATATTGGACTAATCTTTCATTATTCGGAGATTCGGATATTTCCGAATACCCGTATTACAATATAAAAATAATTTTACTGAATAACGTAACAATATGTGTCTGAATTTTGGAAACTCAGACTGAAATTCTGAAATTAAAAAATAAATAAAAATTCTACGAAAATTAGAAAAATCTGAATACGAATTCCGAATATATACCGAATCAACCAACTAGATAAGCGAATCAAAACGAATCAAAACGAAACAAAACAATTTTTTTTGTCATGCATATGTCTAATATAAAACAATAATATATACAATTATAGAAAATAAATAGTAATAAAATCTAATAGTAAATATATAATAAAAATGTATAACAAATATATAAATATTTATTTTTATTAAATGTACACTATATTACCAAAAGAATTGGGATGCTTGTCTTTACACGCACATGAACTTTAAATTGGGGGTCCACCCTAAAAACATTTTTACATTAACATCTTCTTAAATTATATTAACCACTTGCCTACTGTGCACCTACACCCCCTTCCTGCCCAGATGAAATTTTAGCTTCCGCCACTGCGTCGCTTTAACTGACAATTGCGCTGTCGTGCGACAAAATTGGCGTCCTTTTTTCCCCACAAATAGAGCTTTCTTTTGGTGGTATTTGACCGCCCGTGCCCTTTTTATTTTTTGGGCTATAAACAAAAAAAGAGCGTACATTTAAAAAAAAAACACAATGGGCCAGATTCACATAGAATCTGCGGCGACGTAGCGTAAGCCATTTACACTACGCCACCGCAACTTAATGGAGCAAGTGCCGTATTCCCAAAGCCCTTGCTCCGTAGTTTGCGACGGCATAGTGTAAATGGCCCTGCGTATCCCCAGGTAATTCAAAGGGGGCGGCTTGTATTTAAATTAAGCACACCCCCGCATTGATCGAACTGCGCATGCACCAGGCTGGGAAAAAAGCCCAGTGCGCATGCTCCAGCTCACGTCGGAATGCGTTGTTGAAACTGACGTCAAAACGACGTGATCGTCACTTACGCAATGCCCTATTCGCGAACGACTTAGTAAAACGACGTAACCGACAGAAAAAGACGATGCTGACCCGACGCCATACTTAACATGGCAATGACGGAACTTCGTAAACCTACCCCTCATATAGCAGGGGTAGGTTTACGCTTACGGAAACTACGTAAACGACGACAGGACGGCGTAAAAACGTTCGGGAATCGGCGTATTAGGCTCATTTGCATAGGCAAATGAGAAAACAACGTAAAGGCTGCCTAGCGGCCAGAAAAGTAATTACATCTAAGATCCGACGGTGTAAGTGTTTTACACCTGTCGGATCTTCACTGGATCTTTATAGATAATGCGTAAGTGATTCTAGGAATCACACGCATAGATACCCAGTAAAAAAACAGAGATACGACAGTGTTTCCTGCGATACACCGTCGTATCTCTTTTGAGAATCTGGCCCAATATTTTTAGCTTTTTGCTATAATAAATATCCCATTTAAAAAAGAAAAAAAAAATGTATCTCAGTTTAGGCCGATACGTATTCTTCTACATATTTTTGGTTAAAACATTTTTTTTTTAAATCGCAATAACTGTATAGTGACTGGTTTGCGCAAAAGTTATATTGCCTACAAAATAGGGGACATAATTATTATTATTATTTTTTTATTTTTTTTACTAGGAATGGCGGCGATCTGCGTTTTTTTTCGGGATTGCGACATTAATGCGGACACATCGGACACTTTTGACACATTTTTGGGACCATTCACATTTATACAGTGACCAGTGCTATAAATATGCATCGATTACTGTATAAATGTGACTGGCAGGGAAGGGGTTAACCACTAGGGGATGGGGAAGGGGTTTAATGTGTATCCTAGGTGCGTTCTAACTATAGGGGGAGGGGAGGTGACTGTGGGAGGTGACCGATTGTGTCCCTAGGTACAAGGGACACAGATCGGTCTCCTCTCTCCCTGACAGGGACGTGGAGCTCTGTGTTTACACACAGAGCTCCACGTTCCTGCTTAGTTACTGGACAATCGCGGGTGCCCGGCGGCCGTCGCGGCCGCCGGGCACGCGCACAGTGTTCCCAGTAACGCGACGGGCGCGGGCGCCCCCCAGTGGCTTTAGATGAGAAAACGTTATATGACGTCTTCTCAGAACATCAGAGCACTCCGCCCGCTGTCATTTGACGGCGGTCGGGTGTTAAGTGGTTAAAAAACATTTGAAAACATTTTTTTTTTTTTACTTACCAGGAATGGCTGTTGCTAGGCAGTCGTCCTAATCTGCCACTTCCTTCTCCACGTTGCTGTTCCTTCTCTTCATCCCTTGCGTGGTGTTCTGGGAAATGGAGGCACGCTGTCTTCTGGGACCTGTGTGTGTCCCCGAAAACAGCCGGCCATTCACAAATCGTTGCATGACTCGCGCATGCGCAGTAGGAAACGGGCAGTGAAGTCGCAAGGCTCTACTGTCTGTTTCCCTTAGATAGAATGGCGGCGCCGGCACCCGATCCGATGGACGGATTGGCCTCTGGGGGGCCGACGTCACAGGCTTCATGGACAGGTAAGTGTCCTTATTAAAAGTCAGCAGCTACAGTGTTTGTAGCTGCGACTTTAAAAAAAAAAAATACATATACATGGGACAAAACACAGAGGAAGCCATTTTGTCAGGTTAAAAGATCCAAATATCCACCGACGCTATCTAACAATTTCCTTTGTATCAGTGACATCTCTGAGGCCCCCATGTAGCTATGAAGACTATCAATTCAGTAACATTACCGGGTTCCCACTGCATTGACAGGGTGAATTATCATACATTATGTCATATTAGCATAATGATTGGGCTCACAAGATGGCTGCGCACACGGCAGGTGGGTGATGTGTGCGCTTTGACTACACAAAACCGGCTGCAGAGTGATGAAAAAATGGCCTACCCATTGCGCCACACATGTCCAA
Organism: Rana kukunoris; assembly: GCA_029574335.1. NCBI lineage: Eukaryota > Metazoa > Chordata > Amphibia > Anura > Ranidae > Rana > Rana kukunoris. The sequence continues at coordinate 112,684,981 of CM056059.1, read as the reverse complement.
TATCTCAGTCTCGCTAGCGTTTGTTTACGTGCCCCCTCTGAAAAGCCTGTCACAGATTTCCGCTTTTAAACTAACATTCATGCCAAGTAGAGCTTTGCGTTCTCCTTCTCTGCTGTCTGTGCAGATGGCTCTCTCAGTTGGGGCCGAATCCATCATGATACACAAGTGAAATTAGCTAATTATTAAGCAATGTGGCAGTGCATGGAAAAGTCATACGGTACATCTGTGACTAAAAAACAGGCTCTGTAGGGATATATAGCCAAACTGGCAGTTTTCAATCCCTATGTTGAAGCTCCCCCCCCCCCCCTCTCCCCAGTTTCTTGTGTCACTTTGTCATAAAAGAATAAATAAAGTGCATTTAAAAGATTAGCTCAACTTTACCAAAAAACTGCCTGCCACGTACAGTGGAACCACGGATTGCGAGTAACGAGCGTTTAGCAATACGAGCACTGTAATCAAAAAAATCCTAACTCAGTTTGCAAGTGTTGTCTCGCAACCAGTGTTGCTCATCTTTCTTTAAAAAAGTAATTAGTTACAGTTACAAATTACTTGTCCGAAAAAGTAATTGAGTTAGTGACTCAGTTACTACATTGGCAAAGTAATTAGTTACTCAGCAAAGTAACTGTGACTTTTTTTTAATATTCTACAATGCAATTTTGTTCTATAACATCTTTAACTACTTCCCACCGGCCGTACGACTTTGTACGGCCGCAGGGTGACTCTAATTTTCTGGGAGGCCGTGTTTTTACGGCCTCCGCTCCTCCAGGCCACTAGAGGGCGCGCGAGCGTGCCTGGCGGCTATGATGTCCGCCAGGCACTCGCGATCGGCAGTTACAGGACAAGGACGTGGATCTCTGTGTGTAAACACAGAGATCCACGTCCTGTCAGGGAGAGAGGAGACTGATCTGTGTCCCTTGTACATAGGGACATAGATCGGACACCTCCCCCAGTCACCCCCCTCCCCCCACAGTTAGAACACAATTTAGGGTACACATTTAACCCCTTCCCCACCCCCTAGTGTTAACCCCTTCAATGCCAGTCACATTTATACAGTAATTAGTGCAAATTTATAGCACTGATCGCAGTATAAATGTGAATGGCGCCAAAAATGTGTCAAAAGTGTCCGATGTGTCCGCTATAACGTCGCAGTCCCAATAAAAATCGCAGATCGCGGCCATTAGTAGTAAAAAAAAAAGAATAATAAAAATGAATAATAATTCTCTCCCCTATTTTGTAAGCGCTATAACTTTTGCGCAAACCAGTCGCTTCTTGCGATGTTTTTTTTCCAAAAATATGTAGAAGAATACATATCGGCCTAAACTGAGAATTTTTTTTTTTTTAAATGGGCTATTTATTATAGAAACAAGTAAAAAATATTGACTTTTTTTTCAAAATTGTCGCTCTTTTTTTGTTTATAGCGCAAAAAATAAATATAGGTGATCAAATACCACCAAAAGAAAGCTCTATTTGTGGGGGAAAAAGGACGTCAATTTTGTTTGGGAGCCACATCGCACGACCGCGCAATTGCGACGCAGTGCCGGATGCTGAAATTTCACCTGGTCAGGAAGGGGGTATACGTGCCCAGTAAGCAAATAGTTAATATCAAAGATGTTTATATTAACTGATTGAAGAATAAAAACACTATATAATGTATTTTAGAACATTTCGTATTTATTTGAACCTAATTCAATAGATTGCAGCCTGCCATAGATCATATGAATGATATGCACAGAAACATATAAAAAAATAAATATTAAAACTAAAATTCAAGTGCAAAATTAAGACACACAAATGTAAAATTGGGTAAAAAGAAACAAAGGAAAATCTGGCCTTTAATTAGTGCAATTATCTGTATAATTGTGTAAAAAGAAACAAAGGAAAAACCTGGCCATTAGTGCAAATCTCTGTAACTGTATATTAAGCCTACTAGTGCACAATAAACAGAAGTTTTGTTACTGTACTGTATAGATTCAGTGTGCAGTGTGACACTCCACCGGACCGCTTCACATGCCCAGCAAATGCAATACTGTGTAAATTAATTATATCAACTCCACCTGCGCCCACAGTGCCCAACTGCCCACTGCCCAGGCTGCGCCAACAATACTGTACATCATCAATATATATCAGATTCAGTGTGCAGCCACTCCAGCCAGTGTGTGTCACTCACTCACACTACTCTACCTCCGCTCCACATGCCCAGCCCCAGCCCTAGACTAGGCCGCTCTCCTCCCCCTCTCCCCCCCCCCCCACTCCCAGACACTTCCAGTTCCAATCCGATGCTGCTCGGCTCCTCACCTGCGCATGGCCACGGTCAGTGCACTGCTGGCGCTCTCAGCTGGCTGACGTGACTATCCTATCCGGAGTCCGGACCAGTGGTGGAGCGGAGCCTCCGCGGGGGAGATGTCGGCGGCTGTCGGCTGAGGTGAGGAGGTGAGCCAGACTCACTCCCCCGTGACACGACACTGCAGGCAGGCGGGAGACTCCAGGCGCGTGCATTCGCGAGTGCCACCCACGACGACACATGACCCGGCTGGTGACGATGTGACCCAATCACAGGCCAGCTCAGGCCAGTGGCCACATCCCGCCCTGACAGAGTGACAGTGACATGTCACATGACCCCCTCTGAGTCCGCGCGCGCTCAATGTAATTTCGGTAACGCCACCCAAGTAATTGGAACAGCGTTGCCGAGAGGGAAAGAGTAATCTGGTAGATTACTCGTTACCCTCAAGAGGCCCATCGTTACGTAACGGCGTTTATTTAAACGCTGTTAGTTACAACACTGCTCGCAACACGAGCAGGATTCAGGCCAAAGTGGTGTGCAGTACCACGTTTGGCCCGAGGTGGGGGGGCCGAGTGGAGCCGAACGGCACCGATCAGTGCCGTTCGGAAATGCACGGAAAAGCCCAAGGACAGTTCGGCTAACCTCGGCAAACCTTGGGAACTGAGTCTTTCCAAGGTTTGCCAAGGTCAGCCGAGATGTCCTCGGGCCTTTACGGCTATTTCCGAGGCACTCCGGCGCCTCCCCCCCACCTCTGGCCACATGTGGTATTGCATGCCATTGAAGTCAATGCGGAACTAATTATTTTAGTTTCCATTGACCTCAATGGGGAAACTTGCTTTGATATGCGAGTACTTTGAATTATGAACATTCTCCTGGAACAGATTATGCTCGTAATCCGAGGTTCCACTGGTTGGAGGTCAAAGTTCAGGGCATCCCTGGAGGTGAGACTAGAATGTGCAAGGTTCAAAGAAGCATTAGTGCCTTTGAGATCCACTGAGGGCTGCTTGCAAAGATGTCCGGTTAGATCAGGGATCTCTAAACTAAGGCCTTCCAGGTGTTGAAGAACTGCAAGTCCCCAAAGGCCTTACAAATCTCTGACACTGACAGCCTTGGGCAAAACTGCCAGAGTAAGAGGCCTGGACAGCCATAATTTGGAGACCCCTGAGCTAGATGGTCTTCAGGCGAACAGTCGGGAATACAGGAAACATCTGTGGCAAAGCAGGCCCAAGGCAGTGGCCAGTAGTAAGGTAGCACCCAAGACCGAAGGGTGGACAGACTGGTAGAGCAAGACTGAAAGCATAGTCAGAATGTGAGCCAGGGTCATTCACAGAGGATCGCGCAGGAGTCAAGGCAGAAGCTTGGTCAGAAACAGAGCCAAGATCATTCACAGGAATCAGGAGAAGGCAGAAGAATGGTTGAAAGCAAGGAGGTAGAGTCCTAAAACCAGTTCCTGCCTGACCTATTGTGAAATGACAATTGAGAGAGTCCTTCGTTGTTTTGGGTGGATGTCATATGAAGTCTTCCTGAATCATGCCTCGTGCATGCCCCACAGGCCGGACATAGCCAATGTCCGGCCGTTCTACTAACCAAAATCTACTCCAGATACCCAAGGCCAGATATAAGTCCAAAGGAGAACAAAGATATAAGTCCAAAGGAGAACAAAGAACAAAGAGAACAAAGCATTACCAACCAGCATCCGAACGGAAGTGAATCACCAGGCCTTCAGGAAAAAACTCAAAACCCATCTATTCTGAAGGCAAAACATTGTAGGAAATGGATATCAAGCGCCCTGAGGCGATTTAGTTTGCATGTGTCGCGCTATACAAGTTTCTCACTCACTCACTGTACCAGGCCCCTGCCGGTACTATGTGATCTCTGTGACCAATCACAGCAGATCACATGACAATTGTAAGCAATGGATGGCTTCCTTTCATGCCATTCCCTGTGTAAAATTCTGTTGCTAGCTGTGATTGGTCACAGTAATCACATTGCACAGATAGGGCCAATCACATCCCATCTGTACCATGTGATTAGCTGAGGCCACTCACAGCTAATCACAATATACACTGAATGAATCAATTAAATTCAAAATCATTCAGTAAAAATGTTTGCTTATAACAGTGGCATTCACTGGTATAAGCAATCAGAATGTGGCAAAAAAAAAAAAACATTATCCAATTGTGCCAAAATATCACAACTTCAAAAAACTTGCCATGCCTCTTACTAAATACCTTGGACTGTCTACTTTACAAAAATAGGTCAATTGTGGGGTATCTGTACTGTCCTGGTGGTTTTGAGCCTCAAGAAATTAGATAGGCCGTCAGTACATCAGGATTGATCAATTTTTCAGATATATTTGTTTGTAGATGCTATAACTTTCCTACAGACTAAATAATAAACACTGATTTGGGTTATTTTCACCAAAGAAATGTTTTAGAGTACAGTTTGTCCTAAATCTATGAAGAAAGATTATTTATTTGCTAAATTTTATAACAGAAACAAAGAAAAAAAATGTTGTTGTTTTTTGCTAGAATTTTGGTATTTTTTTTATTTATTTAGCAAACCATAAACAAAAACATTGAAGATTAAATATCACCAAATAAAAATCTCTGTGTGAAAGAAAAATGATAAAAATGTCATATGGGTACAGTGTTGCATGACTGCGGAATTGTCATTCAAAGTCCAACACTACCTATGCAGGTAAGGGGTACCTGTAGATAAAAAAACAATCTGTGCAGCTTTGATTAAAGCTGCACAGATTGAACATTTTGAAATTTAGAAAAATGGATGCCCGCGGCCTGTCAAGAATACAGGTACACTGAGGCTGCAATTGGCACAGTAAAGGATCAGTAAGGAATTTTTTTTTTTAGCTAAATAGCTTCCTTTACCTTACTGCAGTACTGGTTTCATGTCCTTATTGTTCGTTTTTGCTTTGAAGTTGCTGTAATCCTGCTCTGTTCTCCACACTTCCTGCTTGTCTGTTTCCTTATAACCACAGTGCTGGGAGCTTTCTCACGATGGTTTAAGCTGTCATTACTGTGTGTCTAAAACTTCCCAGAACCAATCAGATTCATTTTAAAAACAAAACACTGCCCTGGATTTGTTTGTTTTTGTTCTGTGTGTCTATTTCTACTTAACAGAAACATGAAGCCAGTTCAAAAGTGAAACTAATCTGCAGGCACATTATATGATTGATTTGTATCTATTTTTAATCATTTTGAAAAGGAATCAGTTAACTTGTTTTTCTCTATACCCTGTAAACAGTCATTTCAGCAAAAAAATGTTTTTCCTTTAGTGACCCTTAAGGCTACAATGGGCAGAGTGCAAATAGGCACAGCAAGGCTACAATGGGCACAGTAAGGCTACAATAGGTACAGTCAGAATGGGCACAGTGAGAATGGGCACAGTAAGGCTACAATGAGCATAGTAAGGCTGTAATGGGCACAGTGAGAATGGGCACAGTAAGGCTACAATGGGCACAGTGAAAATGGGCACAGTAAGGCTGCAATGGACACAGTGAGAATGGGCACAGCAAGGCTGCAATGGGCACAGTAAGGCTGCAATGGGCACAGTGAGAATGGGCACAGTAAGGCTGCAATGGGCACAGGGAGGTTGCAATGGGCACAGGGAGAATGGGCACCGTAAGGCTGCAATGGGCACAGTGAGAATGTGCACAGTAAGGCTGCAATGGGCACAGTAAGACTGCAATGGGCACAGTGAGAATGGGCACAGTAAGGCTGCAATGGGCACAGTGAGGTTGCATTGGGCACAGGGAGAATGGGCACAGTAAGGCTGTAATGGGCACAGTGAGAATGGACACAGTAAAGCTGCAATGGGCACAGTGAGAATGGGCACAGTGAGGTTGCAATGGGTACACAAGGTTGCAATGGGCACAGGAGGTTGCAATGGGCACAGTGAGGTTGCAAATGGGCACAGTGAAGCTGCAAATGGGAATTGTTGACCCTCTTTTCCACTTACAGTAGCTGCTGTATTCTCACCCTATACTCGAGCCAATACGTTTTCACATTTTTTTGTGGTAAAATTAGGGCCTCGGCTTATACTCTGGTCAGCTTATACTCGAGTATATACGGGTATTCCAAATCAGGGACAGTCCCTCAAAATCAGGGACAGTAAGGGGCCCCATCCTCTAATATTTTGGGGCCCCTGTACAGCAGTCCAACTCTATGTTTGCTTCATAGACATCATTTTTTGTTAATACCTGCAGAAAATCTTCTGTGTGTCATTTTCTGTCTGTACATTAATCTGCTTAAACTGCGAGCATTAAAATTCTGAGCACTCGGCTCAAATGATTATGCAGCGTAAAGTGACAGACTCAGAACAACCAGTGACCCAGCACGCCTCGAGCCGCCGTGGCCTTATAGCTTGTCCTACCTGACTATTCACAAAGCTCTACCAAAGGGGAATGAAAGTCATTTAATAACCTGAGATAAAAATAGACGGAAGGTAATGGTAACGTCTCCGACAAAGTCCGCGTCTTTTCAGTTTTGAAATTATGAATTGTGGCTGATGTGCTATCCTGTGTTTTGCAGGCAGTGTTCGGGATTAAGGGTATTTCTGGTCAAAAATGAAAATTAAGCCTTTGAAATGGATATGGAAGACACACCTGTGAAAAGGATACAAATGAAATGGGGCACAATGGTCCAAGGCTTTTGCTGTTATCCATCCTGCTGAATTTCCTTGGCACTGTGATCAAAAACAAATGTTTATTTGACCCCACTAAGGATTAGAGGATCGAACAAATATTCTTAGAACCAAATTTTTCAAACACAAAGAAAAAAGTATATACACTATATTATCAAAAGTATTGGGACGCCTGCCTTTACACACACATGAACTTTAATGGCATCCCAGTCTTAGTCTGTAGGGTTCAATATTGCGTTGGCCCACCTTTTACACCTATAACAGCTTTAATGCCCTCTACACACGATCAGTTCATCCAATGAAAACGGTCTGATGGATTTTTCCGATGAAGCTTTCATCAGTCGTGCCTACACACCATCAGTTAAAAAAACGATTGTGTCAGAACGCGGTGACGTAAAACACGACGTGCTGAGAAAAATTAAGTTCAATGCTTCCGAGCATGCGTCGACTTGATTCTGAGCATCGTTTTTTTAACCATCAGATAATTTTAAAACAGCTTCTAAGTTTTTTCACCTATGGGAAAAAAAACAATGGGGCCCACACACGATCAGTTCGTCTGATGAAAACGGTCCATCAGACCGTTTTCATCAGATGAACCGATCGTGTCTACGCGGCATAACTCTTCTGGGAAGGCTGTCCACAAGGTTTAGAAGTGTGTCTATGGGAATGTTTGACCATTCCTCCAGAAGCGCATTTGTTAAGTCAGGCACTGATGTTGGACGAAAAAAAAAGCCTGGCTCTCAGTCTCTGCTCTAATTCCTCCCAAAGGTGTTCTCGGGTTGAGGTCAGGATTATTTGCAGGGCAGTCATGTTCCTCCACCCTAAACTCTCTCATCCATGTCTTTATGGACCTTGCTTTTTGATTATGGCGGGATTATGGTGTGGGTTTGTTTTTCTGGGGTTGGGTTTGGCTCCCTAGTTCCAGTGAAGGGCACACTTAAGGCATCAGCATACCAAGACACTTTTGACAATTTGATGCTCCCAACTTTGTGGGAACAGTTTGGGGATGGTCCTTTCCTGTTCCAACATGACTGGGCACAAGTGCACAAAGCAAGGCCCATAAATATATGGAAAGCAAGTCTGGGGTGACGGAACTTGACTGGCCGGCGCAGAGTCCTGACCTCAACCCAATAGAACTAGGGGGCCAAGTTGAACCCCCGAAAACAACCCCACACCATAATCCCCCCTCCACCAAATGATTTGGACCAGTGCACAAAGCAAGGTCCATAATAATATAGTGTATATATGCGTGTGTGTAAACCACTTTCATATATACTCCCACGTTTATGGTGTTCGTGAAAAAAAAAACATTTACTAATGTGGGTTTCTGCTCTAGAAGGTGCCTTTAAATAGTAATAATGTATATGTAGCGCCCTGCTCCTATTGAGTAGGCGCTATATTTACATTTAGTGTTATCTCAGCTGTGGCTAGCTCAGAATGATTATGTTAAATTACTGGTTCCTGTGTCAGTTCAATTGCGCTGTGTATTTTTTCCACTTGAGCCTGGGTGTCGCTGTCATTTTTGGGTCGAGGTTGGAAATACAGCATGCTGGGTGTATTGAGTGCTTTCTTCCCAGAGACAACCCAGTGGGAGTGTTCCTGTCGCTGGGCATTCTGGGAGAGGGTACTTAAGGTACAGACACTGGATTATTGCAGGCTTTGACCTGGTGGCCCTCCTGGCCTAAGGTGTGGTGTGGCAGTTCTTCTGCCTCTGGGCCTGCTGGCCCGAGGCTTCGTTACTGAAAGTAGGCCAAGAAATTTTGGGGCCTACTGATCCAGGGGTGGTCCTATGCTGTCTTGCCTGTGTGGAGAAGCCAAGCAATTGGAGGAACCAGAGAAGACAGAGCAAAAAGGCTGGTGTCTCAGGAAGAGCCTGAAAACTCAATTGGAGGACGCATCCCGCTTCACAGTATCGCCGGATGGCTGAAAGAAACGGATACTGTGTAGCTATTGTTTGACTTTACAAGGGATTATTCAGTTGGACAGTTTTGTGGCACAGGATTGCACAATGACTTTACCATATTCATCAATTCTGTAGCAGAGACTTTGACCGGGCGACGCATCGGCTGCTAGGTCAGTGAGAGAGGCCTATCTGGTGGTTGCTAGATCCAGTGTGGAGACTGTTTGTCTTCTGGATTCCCCTAACCCTCCATCTCTCTACTTGAAGTTGTTAATAAAAGCATTGGAAAAAACAGACTGAGGCCGCGTACACACGACCGAGAAACTCGACGGGCGAAACACATCGTTTTCCCCGTCGAGTTCCTTGTTCGGCTGTCAAAAACTTGTCGAGCCAAATTTTCCCATTGCCCATCGAGGAAATAGAGAACATGCTCTCTTTTTGGCTTGACGAGTTCCTCAAAAGTTTTCTCGGCGAAAAGTGTACACACAACCGGTTTTCTCGGCAGAATACGTCTGCCGGGACGTGCGGACATTTGTGGATAACTCTCCAATGTAACCCCTAGCACTAATGGTGAAAAGTGGGGTAGCGGCAGACCCAAAAAACTAACCAGCAGCTCCTACGGGGGTAGTGCTAAATATATATAAAGAGTGCTTCCCTATATGGATTCTTTCCATTACCTTGTGTTTAAATATAATTAAAAGAAATATCAATCCACCATGAATGATTAATAAAAATCAATCAAATTAAATGCATCATAATTCACGTAAAGTGCATTATCTTAAATCTTCTTAATAGTGAAGTAAAGTTCCATCATGCTAAAGTGCCAAGTGCTGTAAAATCAAATTGGACTCCACTGAGTTCCTTCTGCTACAAAGGGACTTGTTCATTCCATAGAGATGCTGTGTGGTTCAGCAGATAATCTGCTTCACAGTTTTACAGATAGAGTTGTCCTCACTTGTGTATAGTTAATTTGGAGTATCCAACGAATTCCCTTCTCCTATCCAAGTTCTCCAAATAAAACATAAAAACACACCCCCTAGACTGGTAATTGTAGACAATGAGCAGGAGAGTGTGTGCACTGGGCTGTGTTATTATAATCAGTGGGAGACCAGGGTAAAAAAAATCCAAGCGCCTCCTACGGCATTACCACTACAGGTGAAACAGAGACTGCTGTGAGACAGGAGGAACACGAGTGTCAGCAGGTGTTGGTAGGTTGTAGACCCTGGCAGGCTGGTGGAACATCAGTTCAGGAACAGTAGCTGTGCATGAGATTCAGTCCGAAGTTAAAGAGGAACTCCAAAGAGGCTGCGGGTTCCAAATGAGAAGCTCCCAGCAGGCTTGAGAAAGGAACTCACTGTGATGAGCAGAGCTGATACAGATGACAGCCGGATAGGCACCAGATGTGAGAGCCGAGACGGGAACAGCAGGATGGTCACAGGGATATAAACAATAAAAAATGTGGCGCTACAAAGAAACATTAATTCCACATGGAAGTGAAAAATAAAACATAAACCATGAAAAACAGTGTATATTGAAATCACAACTGCACAGTGTTCAATATGGTGAAAATAAATCACCCAAAAAGGATCCTCAAAAGGACCATACAGGAATGCAGGGTAGGACACCCAATGCATAGGAACATATATATAAGTCCAAAAAAGGTAAACACATAAAGTCCAGTGATAGTGACTGATGTGGGATATGTCAATCCAAGGTAGTAATCAAAGGATCAATGATGCAATCCAAAATGATCAAGAGAAATACGCTTACCAGAAACGGTGGACACACTGACCGGTGATAGTATGTCTAATGAGCAAAGGATGGATCACCAGCCTGGTATGGTTCATGGAAGACACATCTGAAATCATCTGAGGGAATCCAAGGGTTCTTTGATCAAACACATCCGGGGTGATGGATAGGTTCCTTGCTGGAGATGGAGAAAATCAAACTTGCCACCGCCGCCGCGCTGTAAACACGTGTACCATGGCCAATCAGCGCACCACAGAGGTACAGCGCCTCCCACTCCACCGCCCACCAAATTTGACTCTCGGGTCGGCAACATAGTAACACAGAGACATAGAAAATATGGCCACAATACATATTCATCGCTTATCCTTACATCCAAAAACAATAGGCCGAACAAACATCTGAGAGCTAATGGGACTGAACAGGTAATTCCCATCAACAATCTTGAATGCCATCATGTATGGTGAGTGATGGAGAACCCGAATACAGGTTTGAGTAAGAGAAAAGGGGAAAGGAAAATGATGGTTGGGAAGTCACCAAGTAGTCTTGGTGAATTTCCCTGAGACTATCTTAGGGCTCACTATATTGAAAGGCCCCATAGGCTATCAAAAGTATCGTACCTGTTAATACCAGAAACAGAAAGAAACAAGAAGGAAATGTAAACAAGGGGAAGAAAAAAAATAAGCTAAACGGATAAAAGAAAGAAGAAGAGAAATATAGGGTCATCCTGGAGTTCCTTTACGGAGTCGAGTTATAGCTGATCCAAGGGTCCCATATCTTCCCTATGCTATTTTAACCACATCATTAACAGAATTCATCTCCTCTTACATCCTAAGCATCAAACACCTTTTGGTGCTGGGGGACTTCAACCTCTGGGCCAACTCATCGTTGACGACTGCATCGACCATCTAGAAGGACTAGGTCTGCAGCAATTAATTCGAGGCTCCACTCATGTCTCAGGCCATACCCTCGATCTCATTTTCAAACAGGATCTGGAAATTGAGATCGGGGAAAATGAGCCACTACCATGGACCGATCACCACGCCATTAAATTTAAACTCGCCAATCACCTCAGGCCAAATAAAACAAGAAAACCGGTGATAAATTGAAAGAATCCGGGTAAGTATTGAGCAAAATGGAATCTGCATGAATCCCAACCCCGATACCATTATATACCCGCCTCAAGCACAGAAATTCACATTAAAACCCATCTCCATCGCTGCCACAAAAAATATCATTGGGACTCTGCGCAACAGCACAGCACCCAATGACATTATTCCCACTAAACTGCTGAAAGAAAGTGCCGATATACTGGCACCAGCTATCACGCAGCTTATAAACCAATCATTCAAGGAGGGCATGGTGCCCTCCTTGTTGAAACAAGGTACAATAAAACCTATCCTGAAAAAACCCTCCCTTGACCCGAAAGACCCAAACAATAGGAGGCCCATAACGGGTCTAAATGTTTTCTCCAAAATAATGGAGAAAGAAGTTGTACAACAGTTACAACAGCATTTAGAAACCCAAAAATTACTCGATACGTTTCAATCAGGCTTCCGTCCAGGTCACGGAATGGAAACGGCTCTGGTAAAAATATGGGATGATGTACTAGAGGCAGCAGATGAAGGAGAATCCTCTCTCCTGATTCTGTTGGACCTAAGTGCGGCCTTTGACATGGTAGATCACGGACTACTACTTATCAGGCTAGCGGAAGTGGCCAAAGTCGCCGAAGAGGATCTACCCTGGTTCTCTTCCTTCTTGAAAAACAGATCACAAACAGTGAAACTGGGATCTTTCACGTCAGAAATGCGTACGGTATTATGCGGAGTCCCTCAGGGATCTCCCCTGACGCCGGTACTGTTCAATATCTATCTCCGTCCTCTCTTTGAGATCATCAGCAACCAGAAGCTACTTTACCATTCCTACGCAGACGACACTCAACTGTATCTCCGCGTTAGCAACGGAAAGGATCATTCGCTGGGATTAGAGAGATCACTCACTCTTATAGATAACTGGATGACATCCAGTTATCTAAAACTTAATGGATCAAAAACAGAGCTTCTCCTGTTTAACGCAAACAGGAAAAGTCTCCCCACCTCTACTTGGACCCCACCGCCTATCCTGGGAAATTTTTTTGACTCCCACATGACAATGGATGCACAAATAGGGGCGGTAGTCAGCGGATCCCACCATCTGCTGCGCCAGTTACGCCGACTCACCCCCTTCATCCCTAAAGAGGACATTGCAGTTGTGGTGGGTACAAATGTCAATTCCAGACTCGACTATGCAAACGCCCTCTATTTAGGACTCCCCAAATACCAAATCACTCGTCTGCAAGTCGTTCAAAATACGGCTGCTCGATTAGTGACTGGTAGAAAACCGTGGGAGTGAATCTCCCTTTCGCTAAGATCCCATCACTGGCTACCAGTGAAAGACAGAATCACTTTTAAGGCACTCTGCCTTACACACAAGTGTATTCAAGGAAACGCTCCCCAATATCTATGCGAAAAAATAAAAGCCCACAACCCCAATCGCACTCTGCGATCCACAAATCAAAACCTACTGTACATCCCAAAGGCAAGATACAAGTCCAAAGGAGATCGGAGATTTGCTGTCCAAGGACCGCGAATGTGGAATGCACTACCAACCACTATCCGACTGGAGTCGGACCACTTGGCCTTCAGGAGAATGATTAAAACTCATCTCTTCTGAAGGAAAAGCCTTCCTTTATCCAAGGAATGGAAATAGCGCCCAGAGGCGATTCAGTTCGCTAGTGTTGCGCTCTATAAGTTTTTCACTCACTCACTCACTCACTCACTCAAGACCCGGACCAAAATGCAGGTAAAGGAACTTGCCCCTTTTTGCGATTCGGCACTGCGTCATTTTAACTGACAATTGCGCGGTCGTGCGACGTGGCTCCCAAACAAAATTGGCGTCCTTTTTTCCCCACAAATAGAGCTTTCTTTTGGTGGTATTTGATCACCTCTGTGGCTTTTATTTTTTGCGCTATAAAAAAAAATAGAGCGACAATTTAAAAAAAATTCAATATTTTTTACTTTTTGCTATAATAAATATCCCCCAAAAATATATAAAAAAACATTTTTTTTTCCTCAGTTTAGGCCGATACGTATTCTTCTACATATTTTTGGTAAAAAAAATCGCAATAAGCGTTTATCGGTTGGTTTATCGGTCGGTCGCAAAATTTATAGCGTTTACAAAATAAGGGATAGTTTTATTGCATTTTTATTAATTATTATTTTTTTACTACTAATAGCGGCGATCATCGATTTTTTTCGTGACTTCGACATTATGGCGGACACTTCGGACAATTTTGACACATTTTTGGGACAATTGTCATTTTCACAGCAAAAAATGCATTTAAATTGCATTGTTTACTGTGGAAATGACAGTTGCAGTTTGGGAGTTAACCACAGGGGGCGCTGTGAATTTGAGTGTACCCTGTGTGTGTGTTTACAACTGTAGGGGGGTGTGGCTGTAGGTGTGACGTCATCGATCGCGTCCCCCTATTACAGGGATGACACGATCGATGCTGCGGCCACAGTGAAGCACAGCTCTCCCCGTTCTTCAGCTCCAGGGACGGATCGCCGCACTGCAGCGGCGATCGGGTCCGCGAATCCCGCGGTCCCGTTCCTGGAGCTTCGGACCGGGTCACGTGACCCACGGCTGGGTACTAAAATCAACGTATATATACGTTGATGTGCCCAGCCGTGCCATTCTGCCGACGTATATGTGCAGTAGGCGGTCCTTAAGTGGTTAAAAGAAAAAAAATTGATTTGACAATGAATAAACTTCAACCATAACTTCATTACTAGGGATGAGCTTCGCGTTCGATACGAACGTATGTTCGACTCGAACATTGCATGTTCGATCGTTCGTCTAAAATCGAACAAAAAGCCTCATGCTTGGCCAATCACAGCGCCCAAAAAACGAAGAGCCATAATTGGCCAAAGCCTGGGTGGTTTGGCCAATTATGGCTCAGGGCTTTAGCACACGCCCCACACTATAAAAGGCCGCCTTCTGGGCGGCCTCGTGTAGTGTGTTCCGGCTTTGTTAAAGAGAGCAGTCAGAGAGACAGAGAGATTATCTTTTTAGCTAGCTAGATAGAGCAGGCTAGTCAGTTTAGCTTTATTACAGTGTGTAGAGAATATGGGCCAGATTCAGGTACATTGGCGCATTTTTTTACCAGAGTAGCGCACCTCCTTTACGTTAGACCGGCACAACACAGTGTTGTTTGGTGACTGTTTTTGATACTTTTTTGGTGTTTGTTTTTTGGTGTTTGTTTTTTGGTGTCTGATTTTTGGTGATTGTTTTGGTTCCAGGTTGTGGGAACATGAGTGAAAGGAAGCGAAAGCTACATTTTTCTTTAGGGGAGAAGGCAATTCTTGCCAGGGCCATTACCCAATATGGCCGGTTCCTGCACGGTCAGGAAGGCACAGATATTGCAGCAAATTACCGACCAGGTAAACACGTTTGGGGGGGAGACCCGCACACGCCAGGGGGTCGCCAAGAAGATCAATGATCTCCGGCGTGTGGTCCGTGGGAAGCTGGCCAAGATTGCCGCCCATGCCAGGGGCCATGCCCTGTTAGGCTGACTGAGGATGAGCGTGTGGTGGCCCAGACCTTCAACAGGCAGCAAGTAGAGGGGCTGCCTGGCTTTGAGTCCAGTCAGGAGGCCGTGAGGCCAGGTAAGTTTTTTTGTTTTGTTTTTATCTGGTGTGTAGCATGTGTGGGGGGGGGAAGGAATATGTGCCAAGTGTGTGGATCCTCCAACCTGTGAATGTTTTGTGTCATCCACAGATGTGCAGGAGGGTGCTGGGCCATCTGGCCTGACCGCACCACCCCCAGGACAACAGCCTGATGAGGACCCGCAGACAAGGCCGGAGTCCTTTGAGGAGGTTGAGGAGGAGGAGTTTGAGTTGGAGGAGGAGGTCATGTCAGGGACTGACTTGTTATTTTTGGAGGAGTCTTCCCCTTTGGCTGGCAGCAGCCAGGCCTCCATCCTGGGTAGCCCCTCCCACTCCTCCCCAAACAGGGCTCCCCTCCCAAGGGGCTCCCCTTCTCCCAGACCACAAGCCTAATCTGGGGGCAGTAAGGCGACCAAGAAGACCAGGGGGGTGGCCGAGGTTCTGCCTGCCAACCTGAGAAGGGACCAGGCCCTTTAGGTCAGCCAGAGTTTGGGGTGGATGGAGGAGAGCCTGTCCTCCATAAAGGATATGCTTGGGGACATGTCCTGCAACTCCCTGGCCCTGATCAATTGCCTAAATGAACACCAGGCTACCACAGCAGGCATTGGTCAGAATGTGAGGGCCCTCGGTCAGGATGTGAGGGCCCTCATCCAGGCTATCCAGGCCTGACCAGAATTGCCGTGGCCATGGTGGGCAGGCTGCCAGGTGGGCAGAGACCAGGGGATGCTCCTCCTTCCCCGGATTACCCCCCCCCCCTCCAAGAGTCGGCCCCGAGGAGCCGGGGCCGTGGCCAGGGCCGCCCCAGGCGTGGGTCATTCCAGCGGCGGTAATTTTTTTTTTTGGGTGCTGTTTTTTTTTTTTGGGGGGGGGGGGGGTTGTGAATGATTTAGGAATGTGGGGGTGACATTCCTGCCGGAAAAGGGGTGTCATCCTCATTTGAGGTGGAGAAGGGTTCCCCAGGATCAGGGAAAAGTGATCCCCAGGTCCGTGTGAATGGTGTATGAATGTACATTGACATAATTGGAGCCGTGGCATGGCGTTGCTGCTCACAAGTCCTGCATGGTGAGCTTGTGCCAATCCAATTTGATGAGGATGTGATGTGTCTGTGCTAGGGACCACAGTGGTGTGCATGCATGCATTCTCATTGTGCCATGATTAATGTGTGTGTTTAATGTGCAAAGATGCCTAATGTGATCTGTCTCCTGGCTGCTCTTCCCTCAGAAGACGGGGAAGCCTCGGTTGGGGGGGATTGTCTGGTTCGGGGGTCAGGTCATGACGTATGTCAATCTCCAGGCCCTTTCTCATTGCAAAGATGTGCAGCATGCAACATGCACCGATGATCTGGCACACAAAGTTTGGGGAATACAACAGGGTACCCCCAGACTTATCCAGGCATCGGAAACGTGACTTCAGGAGGCCAAAGGTGCGCTCCACGACTGCACAGGTTTAGGCTTGTGCTTCATTGTATCTTTCCTCTCCTGGGGTTTGGGGGTTCCGGATAGGAGTCATGAGATGGGGTCCCAGTGCATAACCACTTCCCGCCCGGCCAATAGCCGATTTACGGCCGGGAAGTGGTTATGAAATCGTGACTAGACGTTCTCAAACGTCTAGCACGATTTCATGCCGAGCGCGCCCGTGCGGGCGCGCAGCGCGGCGATCGGTGATGCGGGGTGTCAGTCTGACACCCTGCACCTCCGATCTCGGTAACGAGTCTCCGGCGGAGCCTCGTTACCACGTGATCAGCCGTGTCCAATCACGGCTGATCACGATGTAAACAGGAAGTGCCGCCGACGGCTCTTCCTCACTCGCGTCTGACAGACGCGAGTACAGGAGAGCCGATCAGCGGCTCTCCTGACAGGGGGGGTTCGCGCTGATTGTTTATCAGCGCAGCCCCCCCTCGGATCGCCACATGGACCACCAGGGAGTGCCCACACTAGACCACCAGAGAACATAAAAAAATGACAAAAAAATAAAAAAATGACAAAAAAAAAAAGTCAGCAAGAAAAAAAAAAGGGGGCAGTAAAAAAAAATGATGCCAATCAGTGCCCACACATGGGCACTGATTGGCAACATTGATCCATCAGTGCCACCCCTCAGTGATCATCAGTGCCACCCCAGTGTCTGTCAGTGCCACCCCACAGTGCCAATCCATGCCCAGTGCCCACCTATCAGTGCCCACATGTGCCACCTATCAGTGCCCACCCGTGCCACCTATCAGTGCCCATCTGTGCCACCTATCAGTGCCCACCTGTGCCGCCTATGAGTGCCCACCTGTGCCGCCTATGAGTGCCCATCTGTGCTGCCTATGAGTGCCCAGTGCTGCCTATGAGTGCCCATCAGTGCCGCCCATGAGTGCCCATCAGTTCCGCCCATGAGTGCCCATCAGTGCCGCCCATGAGTGCCCATCAGTGCCCCATACCAGCGCCGCCTATCAGTGCCCATCAGTGCTACCTAATCGGTGCCCATCAGAACTACCTCATCGGTGCCCATCAGTGCCACCTCATCGGTGCCCATCAGTGCCACCATATCAGTGCCCGTAATTGAAAGAGAAAACATACTCATTTACAAAAAAATTAACAGAAAAAAATAAAAACTTTATTTTTTTTTCAAAATCTTTGCTCTATTTTTAGTTGTTGCGCAAAAAAAAAAATCGCAGAGGTGATCAAATACCACCAAAAGAAAGCTCTATTTGTGGGGAAAAAAGGACGCCAATTTTGTTTGGGTGCAGTGTAGCATGACCGCGCAATTGTCATTCAAATTGCGACAGTGCTGAAAGCTGAAAATTGGCTTGGGCGGGAAGGTGCGTAAGTGCCTGGTATGGAAGTGGTTAAGCAGAGTCACCTGGAAGGGAAAAGACAGGAGGATGTTAGTAGTGCATGTGCCCCTTGTGATTTCTGCATCATGGGGGGGGACAGTCATGCCTGCCACCCATGTCAATCCCCATACATGTTCTGTTCAAATTCCATTGGGATGGGGCTCTGATTGTATATGTAGCTGTCATGGCTGGATCCGGGGTGTTTGGCACGGACGTGCCATATGAAGCATTTGGCATCGACTATCACCTGCACGTTGATGGAGTGCCAATGCTTCCGATTGCGGTATATGTGCTCTGTCTGACGGGGGGGCTGGAGTGCCACATGTGTGCAATCAGTGGCCCCCACAGTGCGTGGGAATCTGGCAATTCTGTAGAAATCTGTCATTGCCTTCTGTCGCAGGTCCTCCTGGGTGGGTTTGATGATTTGGTTGGCCATGCGTCTGAGAATTGCAGGGATAACCTGGTGCACACATCTGCTCATGAAGGATTGTGATATCTCAGCCACCACTTCACTTGTTCTTTGAAAAGAGCCACTGGCAAGGAAATGGAGTGTTGCCAGGACCTTAACCAGTGGCTGCACTGCATGTGAGCGGTGTGTTGGGCTGGTTATGTCCTCCTGCAGGGTTGTGGTTAATTCCATGATGGCAGCAGGGGTTAATGTGAAGATGCGAGACACCTCAGAATCACTCATGCCAAAGATGTCTATGCGTGTGCGATATATCCTCTCCTGTGTCCTCCTCCGTGCCCTCCTCCATGCCCTCCTCCTTCTGCGCTCCTCTAAAGTCAGTAGTATAGCTATGAGCATGGATGCCCCTGGCATGTTGGCATACAGATTGTTGTCCTGCAAGTGTGGCTACTCAGCTCCTCACTAACAGTGTTGCTTTAGCTGACATGTAGACGGATTGGCTTTTATATTGCCTAATTTTAGACAGGACGTGCAGCTGATGCGCACAGCGCGTAGCCTGCGCTGCACCAACTTACTTTTGTGGATCGCCGTAACTCCCTCATTTGCATATCTGCCTAGCAAATCATTGGTGTGTCTAGCGCATTTTTTGCGCGCACAATGCGCCGGTCTAACAAAATTACCTCGGTCTAAAAAGTCTAGATTTATGGCGTATATCGTTTCGGGGATACGGCATAACTATACGCAGGCGCATATTTCCAATTACACTGGCGCATCTCCTGATACTCCAGCGTAATGGCTTTGTGAATCTGGCCCTATATATACATCCCTAGGAGTTGTACATATATTTATACACTGTATAGCTTAGCTAGATCTGCTATTAGTATTTGTCAGGCAGGAGATTGTGCAGGCAGGAGATTGTGCATATTTGCAGTGCTCTAACGTGTTGTATTGCCTATGGCTGTGTGCTGTGCTTAGTTTACACGTAAACGTACTGGGTGTTACTGCAATTGTCCTGCTTATTTGCACCTAAGCGCATTTGCTTTAAGTGCAAGTTTGCTGTGTAATCGCACGTAAGCGCATTTACTGTAAGTGCACGTTTGCTGTGTAATCGCACGTAAGCGCATTTACTGTAAGTGTAAGTTTGCTGTGTAATCGCACGTAAGCGCATTTACTGTAAGTGCACGTTTGCTGTGTAATCGCACATAAGCGCATTTACTGTAAGTGCAAATTTGCTCTTTAGTAGCACGTAATCGCATTTACTGTAAGTGCAAGTTTGCTCTTTAGTAGCACGTAATCGCATTTACTGTAAGTGCAAGTTTTCTCTTTAGTAGCACGTAAGCGCATTTACTGTAAGTGCACATTTGCTGTGTAATCGCACGTAAGCGCATTTACTGTAAGTGCAAGTTTGCTGTGTAATCGCACGTAAGCGCATTTACTGTAAGTGCAAGTTTGCTATTTAGTAGCACGTAAGCGCATTTACTGTAAGTGCAAGTTTGCTCTTTAATAGCATGTAAAAGCAGTGTCCTGTTTATTTGCACCTAAGCGCATTTCCTGTAAGTGCAAGTTTGCCGTTTAATCGCACGTAAACGCATTTACTGAAAGTGCAAGTTTGCTCTTTAGTAGCACGTAAGCGCATTTACTGTAAGTGCATGTTTGCTCTTTAATAGCACGTTAAAGCACGTAAAAGCATTTACTGTAAGTGCACGTGTCCTGTTTATTTGCACCTAAGCGCATTTCCTGTAAGTGCAAGTTTGCTGTTTAATCGCACGTAAACGCATTTACTGAAAGTGCACTATGCAAGCCGCAAAGCTGCAAAGGGCCTCCAAAATTACTAGAGGCCCCGCCCGGTGAGAAGTAATTTTCGCACCCTCACCCGGCTTCTAAACTCGCTGGCTGAGTCATTTCCGACAGCAGAACACCCCCTCCCCCGCTTCTCAACTTTCTTTATTGTGACATGTCACTGTCGTCAGATTTTGCTTAGGGCCCCAGGGAGGTCAGGATCGGCACTGGGTCTTGTAAAGACCTAGGGGGAGTGGTGGCGGGGAAACTCATGCTATTTTTTTCCATGATTTTTATCCATATTGCAGAGACCAAACATTACTTTAAAGCCGCAAGCAGTATTAAATAACTTTTTTCTGGGAGTAATAAGATGTTGTGCAGGGACATTTCTAAACACGTACCACTACTATAGACACACAGCAGGTACGATATTTAAAGGGATTTTTTTTTTCACTTTAAGCATCATTAAAATCGCTGCTCCAGAAAAAAATACAGTTTTTTTAAAAAAAATTATTCCATTGATACATGTTCCCTGGGGCAAGACCCGTGTTCTCAAATAAGTTTTCCAACAATAACTTGAATATTGGTCTTTAAAATTAGCATTTTTGAATTCGAACCTTCGAGTCCCATAGACTTCAATGGGGTTCTAAATGTTCGCGCGAACCCGCGGTCTGTTCGACGGTTCTGGTGCGAACCGAACGCGGGTATGTTTGGCTCATCCCTATTCATTACTTTCAATGCTTAACCGATTTAACTCTGCTGCTAGTTTTATTACCATTGCCACATAGGGACCTATCCTTTGTCACCATCTTGGCCTTGGCCCCCCATGCATCCGTGGATACTATCATTGTGAGATCCACATACTATCCCCCACGTTCGCTGCGGGGGGACCATCTATTGGGCAGACCTGGCCCCGCGCCTGCTTCGTTACACTTTGGATTGGTTCTCCTGAAGAAGCGGACACCCCGCAAAACTAGTCGAGAATCGACCAATCTTTTGATGTACACTATTATTTTTAATGCAACATTGTTATTTTAATAAATTATTCCTTATTTATCATATTGTTTACCCTGACCTATTTTGTACTAAGATAGTCCGCACTTCAATTGGGCGGGTATGTGTTGGGTCTAGCTTCAGCAACTATTCCCCCTCTTTTTTTCATCAATACTTGGATGATGGTACCCTATTACCCTTATTATTTATTCCTAATTGAGGCCATACTCGCACTTTTTCACCATTGCCACATACATTGATTTGTATTTCTTTGTTATTCTCCTTATTTTTCTTTCCTTTCCTCTCGGAGATTGTGTTTTTTTATTTATTTTTAACATTTTAATATTATGCTACAACCTTTGTGAATCAGAACTGCTTGGACCTTGAAGAAGGAGACAGTCACATACCCCGAAAACTTGTCCTGAAAAATTGTAGGTTCCAAACAAGAGATTATAATGTTCTTTTAAATTATTTAGGTCATCTGTAATTTAAATTTAGCATTGAAAAGAAATAAATAGTTCTTCTAATTTTGACAGGAGTAGAAACCAATGTCAGCCCGGTCTTCACTTATTTGTGAGATGAGATTTAGAGATAAGATGAAAGAACAGCTGTTCGGAGGTTCCTTCCTGCGGAGAGCGAGGCAGTCGGAGCGGAGAGTAGTAATTCTCAGCAGTCACCTCCTAACCTCCAAGTATGATAGACTAGCAACTAGAGCCCCACACTTCACGCCAGACAGCCGCAGACCCATGTTTGAAGCTGAATTACTGGCATTTTGTTGCTATCCAATCTACTTAGTATCTCATCAGCCTCTCACTCCATCACAGCAACACCCTCGGAGAGAGGCATACCACTGTTTTTCAAGAGCCATTGTCAAAATGAAGTTATTACTTTGAAGAGGTTTAATGTAAGCAGAATGCAGTGCTGTTCAAAGGCCCGTAATGGAGACAATAATAATCCATGTAATATCTCAACAACAAAATTATGTTTGGAGTGCAAATAACGGTCTACACAAGCTCTGTTCGGCGCCTTTGTTAACTATTGCCAAACATCTCTTCTCTCACAGCCAAAGACAGAGAGAGACATATGACAGTTTTGTATTAGAATGGCTTGTTATATTCTGCTTGTACATGGCAGGTTCCACCGGACTAACCTCCACCAGTGGACATGATATAGGAGTCACCGGCGGGGCAAGATT
Source organism: Rana kukunoris (assembly GCA_029574335.1). NCBI lineage: Eukaryota > Metazoa > Chordata > Amphibia > Anura > Ranidae > Rana > Rana kukunoris. The sequence goes on along the minus strand of CM056059.1, from coordinate 112,662,498 downwards.
GAAAGACTATTTCACTGCTAGTTATAAGTAATGTTGATTTATGACAATCTGGTTGCTCACTAATTTCTTGTTCCATACCCCTTTTCCCTAACCTGCATCTCCCTTCTCTCTTTTGTTTTCTTTATTTACACATTTCAGGAATAAATACAAGAACTGAATTAAGTTTTTCCCTTCTATTTCCTCTAATTTATTACTGATTTTATATTATATTTTGATTTGATTATTTATTTATTGGTACAATACATTTTTATAAATTTTTGAAACATATTACTAGTTAAACATATTAGTTAAACGTATTTCACATATAAATCGCAAAAGTTTTACAACATGTTTACAATGTAAAAATATCAAAAGCTTATAAGAATAAATATATGCAGCTTAGGATATTCAGTTTTTCCATACATTTATACAAAAATTATAATAGTAATATCGGATTGGATATAAACAACATTGTTATATTAATTTAATGCCAAATTAACATTGTTACCAAAGTATATTAATATGAATATGTAACCAATTGGCCTTACAAAAGTCTAATCATAAAATATAACCATCTAAGATATAGTAGTAAAAAAAATTGAAAAATTATAAAAAAGAAAGATCTGAGTTAAAAATAACAAAAAAATAAAGATGAGCAATTTAGTGTAGACTTATAAACAATTTAAATAAGGGTCCGGACATATCTAATTGAATGTATCCCTAATGCCCCGTACACACGGTCAGACTTTTGACCGGCCAAAATCACATCGGAATTCCGACAGAATTCCATCAGAGTAAAAGAGAACATGTTCTCTATCTAAACTCCAACGTAATTTCTCTGAATTTTCAATGAAAAACGTCCAATGGGGCATACACCCGGTCGGAATTTCCGATGGAAAAAGTCCAATGGGGCATACACCCGGTCAGAATTTCCGATGGAAAAAGTCTGTCTGAACTTCTGAAAATATCCCATGGTGGCCATATCTCATTAAATTTCTCTATTGATCCGTTAGCTGTCGATACTAATTCCTCCATGTTGTTTAGCTCCTTAATTATAGTAATCCATTCTTTAATTGATGGAATGGAGGTAGATTTCCAATATTGTGGTATTAAGACTTAGACCTAGATTAGTTGCTATCAATAGGTATCTGGTAAAGATTTTTTTTTTTTTTATAGAGCATTCAGAAATATGAAGTAAGCAACAGGCTGGTGTCAATTTATTATTACTATCAGTAATACCTTTTATCATTGTACAATTTTTCTGCCAAAATGGGGTTATTAGAGGGCATTTCCACCAAATGTGCACCAGAGAACCTATTTCTTGATTACAACGCCAACATAAATCAGATGACTTTGGGAAACGTTGTTTCAACTTATCAGGAGTTATATAGCAATGTGATTGGAGTTTATATGAAAGTTCCTGAAAACGGGAGCCAACAGAGAATTTGTGTGCAAAGATACATGAAGGTTGCCATTGTTCATCATGAAATGTTGTATTAAGAGCTGATTCCCTGAGTGCTTTAAATCTGACCAGACTTGAAAGTGGAAGAGGTTTGTAGCCAGGCATACACTGTTGAGATACATACACTGTTTTTTTTTTTCATAGTATTTCCTTTAAGGTAAACAGAATCGAAAGGGATGTTTTTGTGTTGTAGTAGAGATGTAATTGTGTATCTGATGGCTCACCATTTTGTAATAATTGTATTTCATAATTCGGCTGTCATTTTTATTTTTGCTCTTTTGAATACAATTTGTAATCAACAAGGGTGTGTGTTCATTTAGTTGAAATGTAGATAAAGAGGCCATTCCTGGATTAAAGTCCAGGTTAGATGCTAGTGGTTTTAGGCCACATACACACGACCAAATACATCTGTTCAAATCGGTCTGGCAGATCGATTTGAACAGATTTGTCTGCTGGGATGTATTGGTTTGATCGTGTACACACGATCAAACCAAAATCCCCGCCGGCAGACAGCGCGGTGACGTGGCGGTGACGTTGACGCCGCCACGTCACCGCACCAGGAAGTAAAAAACTTCCGTGCATGCGTCTAATCCAGCAGACATGTCGGACAGACGGGTTCCTAGCAGTGGCGGCTGGTGCTCAAAATTTTTGGGGCGGCGCAAACGAAAAAGAAAATATTGCAGCCTCACTGTGCCCATCACATGCAGCCACTGTGCCATGCCACCAAATGCAGCCACTGTGCCATCAATTGTCACCACTGTGCCATGCCATCAAACACAGAAACTGTGCCATCAATTGTCACCATTGTGCCATGCCATCAAATGCAGCCACTGTGCCATCAATTGTCACCACTGTGCCCCATGCCACCAAATGCAGCCACTGCGCCATCAATTGTCACCACTGTGCCATGCCAACAAATGCAGTCACTGTGCCATCAATTGTCACCACGGTGCAATGCCATCAAACGTCACCACTGTGCCATCAATTGTCACCACTGTGCCATGCCATCAAATGCAGCCGCTGTGCCATCAATTGTCACCACTGTGTGTGCCATGCAACACAGCAACTGTGCCATCAATTGTCACCACTGTGCCATGCCATCAAATGCAGTCACTGTGCCATCAATTGTCACCACTGTGCCATGCCATCAAACGCAGCCACTGTGCCATCAATTGTCACCACTGTGTGTGCCATGCAACACAGCAACTGTGCCATCAATTGTCACCACTGTGCCATGCCATCAAATGCAGCCACTGTGCCATCAATTGTCACCACTGTGCCATGCTATCAAACGCCACCACTGTGCCATCAATTGTCACCACTGTGCCATGCCATCAAACGCCACCACTGTGCCATCAATTGTCACCACTGTGCCATGCCATCAAACGCCACCACTGTGCCATCAATTGTCACCACTGTGCCATGCCACCAAATGCAGCCACTGTGCCATCAATTGTCACCACTGTGCCATGCCATCAAACACAGAAACTGTGCCATCAATTGTCACCATTGTGCCATGCCATCAAATGCAGCCACTGTGCCATCAATTGTCACCACTGTACCCCATGCCACCAAATGCAGCCACTGCGCCATCAATTGTCACCACTGTGCCATGCCAACAAATGCAGTCACTGTGCCATCAATTGTCACCACTGTGCAATGCCATCAAACGTCACCACTGTGCCATCAATTGTCACCACTGTGCCATGCCATCAAATGCAGCCGCTGTGCCATCAATTGTCACCACTGTGTGTGCCATGCAACACAGCAACTGTGCCATCAATTGTCACCACTGTGCCATGCCATCAAATGCAGCCACTGTGCCATCAATTGTCACCACTGTGCCATGCCATCAAACGCAGCCACTGTGCCATCAATTGTCACCACTGTGTGTGCCATGCAACACAGCAACTGTGCCATCAATTGTCACCACTGTGCCATGCCATCAAATGCAGCCACTGTGCCATCAATTGTCACCACTGTGCCATGCTATCAAACGCCACCACTGTGCCATCAATTGTCACCACTGTGCCATGCCATCAAACGCCACCACTGTGCCATCAATTGTCACCACTGTGCCATGCCATCAAACGCCACCACTGTGCCATCAATTGTCACCACTGTGCCATGCCACCAAATGCAGCCACTGTGCCATCAATTGTCACCACTGTGCCATGCCATCAAACACATAAACTGTGCCATCAATTGTCACCATTGTGCCATGCCATCAAATGCAGCCACTGTGCCATCAATTGTCACCACTGTACCCCATGCCACCAAATGCAGCCACTGCGCCATCAATTGTCACCACTGTGCCATGCCAACAAATGCAGTCACTGTGCCATCAATTGTCACCACTGTGCAATGCCATCAAACGTCACCACTGTGCCATCAATTGTCACCACTGTGCCATGCCATCAAATGCAGCCGCTGTGCCATCAATTGTCACCACTGTGTGTGCCATGCAACACAGCAACTGTGCCATCAATTGTCACCACTGTGCCATGCCATCAAATGCAGCCACTGTGCCATCAATTGTCACCACTGTGCCATGCCACCAAATGCAGCCACTGTGCCATCAATTGTCACCACTGTGCCATGCCATCAAACACAGAAACTGTGCCATCAATTGTCACCATTGTGCCATGCCATCAAATGCAGCCACTGTGCCATCAATTGTCACCACTGTGCCCCATGCCACCGAATGCAGCCACTGTGCCATCAATTGTCACCACTGTGTGTGCCATCAAATGCAGTCACTGTGCCATCAATTGTCACCACTGTGCCATGCCATCAAACGCCACCACTGTGCCATCAATTGTCACCACTGTGCCATGCCATCAAACACAGCTACTGTGCCCATCAATTGTCACCACTGTGCCATGCCATCAAATGCAGTCACTGTGCCATCAATTGTCACCACTGTGCAATGTCATTAAACGCCACCACTGTGCCATCAATTGTCACCACTGTGCCATGCCATCAAACGCCACCACTGTGCCATCAATTGTCACCACTGTGCCATGCCATCATATGCAGTCACTGTGCCATCAATTGTCACCACTGTGCCCCATGCCACTGTGCTCATTGTCGCCTCTCGCCTCTGTGCCCTTTGTCACCACTGTGCCCCATGATGCCACTGTGCCCCATGATGCCACTGTGCCCCATGATGCCCCTTTACCTGTAAAAATCACTTACCTGACGCTTCCATGTCCTCCCTCGATGTCTTCTGCCGCCGTGGAGAAGCTTCAGCCAATCAGGTTCCTGATAACCAGAATCCGGGAACCTGATTGGCTGAAACGGCCGTCAGTCTCATGCAAGGAACGCAGGTTGCCTGCGCTCCGAGCATAGACTTCCGAGAGCCGGAGGGCGGTACTGGAAAAGCCTATCAGAGCCGCTGGCTTTGATAGGCAGTTCCCCTCAGCCAACCAGCTGCCGCTATTCGGGTAACCGGCGCCCAATGTCCGGTTATAGGAATAGACCAGGCAGCTGGCAACAATAACACACGTTCAATGCATTGCATTGAATGTGAGTTATTTGCGAGAGAGGGTGGCGCTGCAGCGCCCTCTATAGACGGCCGCCAGAACTTCGGCTAAAATGTCAAAATGACATTTTAGCCGAAAAAAAGTTCTTAAAGGGCCCGTTTTTTTTTTTGTTTGTTTTTTTGTGACTGCGGGAGGGGGGCCGCCACTGGTTCCCAGCAGACAGATTTTGAAGCATGCTTTAAAATCTGTCGGCTGGCCAAATCTGTCTGTCCGCCCGTACACACGATCGAATCTGTCTGCTGAAACGGTCTGGCAGACCGTTTTCAGCAGACAGATTTGATCGTGTGTACGCGGCCTTAAAGGACCTGGTGAAGTGGATACATCTGAGCATTTAATTACTTGTTGAAAAACTCTTATGCTGCGTACACATGATCAGAAATTCCGACAACAAAACCATGCATTTTTTTCAGACAGAATTTTGGCTCAAACTTGTGTTGCATACACACGGTCACACAAATGTTGTCGGAAATTCTGAATGTCAAGATCGCGGTGACGTACAACACCATGATGAGTAGAGAAAAATGAAGTTCAATGATTCGTGGCATGCGCCAAATTGATTCCGAGCATGTGTAGGATTTTTGTGTGTCGGAATTGCATACAGACGATCGGAATTTCCGACGAGAACAGCAAATATCGGATGGAGCCTACACATTAAACATTTGTTATTGGAATTTCATCTCGGGTGTACGCGGCATTATAGGTGGCACCAATTAGTGGGTGCTGTTTTAGAATATTAGGGCATGAATTATATGGTATCCAAGGAGAGAATTTTACCAGTAGAGCACTTAAGTCATTCTTTAATCCCTTCCTGCCCATAGACGTCATATGACGTCCTAGACTTTCAGTGGGGATATCTGAATAATGCCTGCAGCTCCAGGCATCATTCAGATATCCATCTCTTCAGCAGGCGATTCTGTGCACCATAAGAACGATCATAGCGGCGGTTCCGCCGCTTGATCGTTCTTATAGGCGGCGGGAGGGGACGTCCCCCCCTCCCGCTGCCATCCGGTGATTCTTCGAGCTCTCCTTTGCCATCGGAGACCCGGAAAAACGATCCACCGGCATCGGATAGAAAGCTTAGAGATGACGGGTGACCAGATGGTCACCCATCATCTCTATGATCGTCTGAGGCCCGGGCGCAATATTATGACGTCACGCCCGGGTCCTGGAATGTAAACACAGCCGCAATCGCGGCTGAAAGCATTAGATCTGTGAATTTTTTTTCACGATCTAATGCTTTCCAGCCTGGAGGAGAGATGTGGGGTCTTATTGACCCTGCATCTCTCCTTAAAGAGGACCTGTCACACACATTTCCTATTACAAGGGATGTTTACATTCCTTGTAATAGGAATAAAAGAGGAAAAAAATTTGAAAAACGTGTAAAAATAAATTAAAAATAAGTAAAAAAAAAAAAAAAAGATAATTATTTTTTTTTAAATGCCCCTGTCCCCAATAGCTTGCGTGCAGAAGCGAACGCACACGTAAGTCCCGCTGACATATGTAAACGCCGTTTAAACCACATAAGTGAAGTATCGCCGCGTGCGTTAGAGTGCCAGCAACGAATCTAGCACTAGATCTCCTTTGTAAATCTAAACTGGTAACCTGTAAAAAAAAAAGCGTTGCCTATGGAGATTTTTAAGTACCGAAGTTTGGCGCCATTCCATGAGTGTGCGCATAATTAAAGCGTGACATGTTGGGTATCTATTTACTCGGTGTAGCATAATCTTTCACATAATACACTTTACTGTTTTGTTATTTTTTTAATTCATGAAACAATTTTTTTTTTTTTAAAAAGGCGTTTGAAAAATGATTGCGTAAATACCGTGCGAGATAAAACGTTGCAATGATCGTCGTTTTATTCCCTAGGGTGTCTGCTAAAAAAACATATATAATGTTTGGGGGTACTGCGTAATTTTCTAGCAAAAGAATGATGATTATTACTGAGGGAGATTTATGCTTTTGCAACTGTAACGCCATCTTGTTCACTCCTCAGCTCCATTTTAGATATTTGCTTCTGCACGTACTTGCTTGTGGAATGTGTTATCTAGAAATTGTCCCCTCAGCAGTTCTCAGAACAACATGCTTTTGTCTTCTTCTTTCTTTCCCTGAGATCAAGGTTATAACTTTCTCATTTGCATCTGCCTATAGAGTGCTAACAAGTTATCTTATGTAAATGTATTTTACACCCCTCTTTACACCGTATAAAAGGCCTAGGCGGGGTCTTAATAAACAGAGCTTGGTTTCACCTACTATACGTCTCTGTGTCTTTCTCAATGGTGAAATCGATCTCCCAGGTACCTGCAGACACAACACGAGTCGACTGATAGTCGGGGACTATCAGAACGGAGGGAGGTCCGGGTACCTACCTACGGTACTTACCTACAATTACATGTAGGAGAGAAGTGTCAGAATAGGCCTGGTATGGAGGTGGTATAAAAGCCCGGTATTGAAGTGGTTAATAAAAAAAAAAAAAAAAATATTTAAAAAACATTTTTTTTAATTTAAGATAAATTAAAAAAAGGGGACCCCCAGGCCCCTTACAGGTGTACTGCCTGTACCCCCCTGATGGCAGCCCTGGCTAGCTCAGCTTCCTAAGTTTGTCGGTAACGGCAGGGCCGCCATCAGGGGGGTACAGGCAGTACACCTGTAAGGGGCACCTGTAAGGCTCCCTCTTTTTTTATAAAAATATATATTTTTTTAATATATTTTTATTTTAGTTTTTATGAAAGGGCCGGGTAGATGGGCGCATCTTTGTGCCGGCGTAACGTAACGCATATAGGTTCCGCCGATGCAAACTAGTGAGGCAAATACAGTATTCACCAAGCACTTGCTCCTAAGTTTGCGCCGGTGTAACTTAAATGTGAAGGCGCAAGTAGGTGTAAGTGCAAGTGGGTGTGACCTTATGCAAATGATGGTCTAAGCCTGGATCTGACACTTACGCCCGGCCTATCATCCACGGAGCATGCTCAGTGACCTCGGTGTCTGATCGCTTCCCTGTGAGCATGCTCACAACTACCCCGGCCCAACTTCCTGAGATATGCCGGCCCAACCGACTTATGCAGAGCCTAAAAATAAGCCCAGACATGCTCCCGTCCGGTGCAAATTTGCCTCTGGGCCCTTTAATAAAAAAGAAATATATATAAATAAATAAAAAATAAAAAACATTTAAAAAAAAGGGGGTTTGATACATGAGGCCCTGGGGACCTCTGAGCCCTTTAATAAAAATATATCTATATATAAAAAAAAAGAAAAGAAAGAAAATAATATAAAAAATGTAAAACATTTGTATAAAAAAGGGTTGGCATCGGGGGGGCCCTGGAGGCCTCTGGGCCCTATAATAATAATAATAATAATATTATATATATATATATATATATATATATATATATATATATATATATATATATACAAACTTAGCAAGCTGAGCAACCCCTCTTGCAGGACAACACATCTGTCTGCCAACATGCCAGGGGCAGCCGAGGTCATAGCCAGGGCTGCCATCAGGGGGGTACAGGCAGTACACCTATAAGGGGCCCGGGGGTCCCCTTTTTTTATTTATTTTAAATTATAAAAAAATATATATATTATTTTTTTTTTTTTATTATTAAAGGGCCATTTTTTTTAGAGGTCTGGAGGTCCCCAGGGCCCCAGATGAGAACCCCCCCCCCCTTTTTTTTATATAAAATAAAATATTTTTAATATATTTTTTTATTTCTTTTATTTATATATATATATATATATATATATATATATATATATATATATATATATATATAAATATATAAAAAATATTTTGTTATATATAAAATCAGGGGGGTTCTCATCTGGGGCCCTGGGGATCTCCAGACCTCTAAAAAAAAATGGCCCTTTACCACTTCAATAGCGGCCCATTGACAATTGACGTCCAGAGATGGGATCTCCCATCCTAAGTGGACGTCAATTGACGGCCTGGGCTTTGCAGGTGAATATCTGAATGATGCCTGCAGCCAAAGGCATCATCCAGATATCCTCTTCTTCAGCCGGTGATTCTGCACGACATAAGAACGATCATAGCGGCGCCGCTTGATTGTTCTTACAGGCCGCGGGAGGGGACATCCCCCCCCTCCCGCCGCCATCTGGTGCTTCTCCGGGCTCTCCCGTGCCTTCGGGGGCCCGGAGAACGAATCGTCCGGCGTCGGCAGGAAGCATAGAGATGACTGGTGACCAGATGGTCACCAGTCATCTCTATGACCGTCGGAGGACCCGGGCGCGATGTGATGAAGTCACGCCCGGGTCCCCGTAAGTAAACAAAGCCGCGATTGCGGCTGTAAGCAACCATTCATGAGATTGGTGAATTTTTTTCACCGATCTCATGGTTTCCAGCCTGAAGGAGAGATGTGAGGTCTTATTGACCCTGCATCTCTCCTTAAAGAGGACCTGTCACACACATTTCCTATTACAAGGGATGTTTACATTCCTTGTAATAGGAATAAAAGTGGAAAAAAAAATTGAAAAAAGTGTAAAAATAAATTAAAAATAAGTAAAAAAAAAAAGATAATTTTTTTTTTTAAATGCCCCTGTCCCCAATAGCTTGCGTGCAGAAGCGAACGCACACGTAAGTCCCGCTGACATATGTAAACGCCGTTTAAACCACATAAGTGAGGTATCGCCGCGTGCGTTAGAGTGCCAGCAACGAATCTAGCACTAGATCTCCTCTGTAAATCTAAACTGGTATACAGTGAAAGATATTCAGCGCTGGAAAATCAAATAAAATAATAACAACTAACATATGCAAGCCAGCACTGAGGATAAATTCATAAAAATTTCCCAGAAAAACATAATCAGTGAAGAGTGCAGCGCAAAAAAATAATAAAACAAACTAAAAAGAATAAATAAATGATACAGTGAAAATAAATGTCCAAGTGTCCAAATTATTCCATGTGTGAGGAACAAAACTCAAATATATCCGGAAAAGGTGAAGGTGAAAAAGAAGACACCACTGGAAAAATCCACCACCGAAAGCAAGATGGACTCTCACCTTAATAACTCGACCTGAAACAGGTCATATAACATATCAGCAGTATTCCTATTAACATCAGATCTCCAATAGGACCAGCATGAACCGTGGGTAATGGATGATACCAGCAAACCAGGGCACGTTGAAACCATATAGGAAATAAACAGAAGGGATCTAGTGCTCTCTGCATACAACACATTTATTCCATAAAAATATATAAGAGACAGGGCACTCACATTTAAAACCACTCATAAGCCGAGTGTATGCTGCAAACGATGTGTCTGTGACCACAGCGGCGACGATCGGGGTGACGTCATGCGTAGCTCCTCCCCTTACGTACGCGTTACGTCCCGTGGGCGGGACTTCTTCAGCGTCAGGCGGAGGGAGTACCCTAAGGGAGTAATCTAAACTGGTAACCTGTAAAAAAAAAAAAAAAAAAGCGTTGCCTATGGAGATTTTTAAGTACCGAAGTTTGGCGCCATTCCATGAGTGTGCGCATAATTAAAGCGTGACATGTTGGGTATCTATTTACTCGGTGTAGCATAATCTTTCACATAATACACTTTACTGTTTTGTTATTTTTTTAATTCATGAAACAATTTTTTTTTTTTAAAAAGGCGTTTGAAAAATGATTGCGTAAATACCGTGCGAGATAAAACGTTGCAATGATCGTCGTTTTATTCCCTAGGGTGTCTGCTAAAAAAACATATATAATGTTTGGGGGTACTGCGTAATTTTCTAGCAAAAGAATGATGATTATTACATGTAGGAGAGAAGTGTCAGAATAGGCCTGGTATGGAGGTGGTATAAAAGCCCGGTATTGAAGTGGTTAATAAAAAAAAAAAAAAATAATATTTAAAAAACATTTTTTTTAATTTAAGATAAATTAAAAAAAGGGGACCCCCAGGCCCCTTACAGGTGTACTGCCTGTACCCCCCTGATGGCAGCCCTGGCTAGCTCAGCTTCCTAAGTTTGTCGGTAACGGCAGGGCCACCATCAGGGGGGTACAGGCAGTACACCTGTAAGGCTCCCTCTTTTTTTATTTATTTTTTATAAAAATATATATTTTTTTAATATATTTTTATTTTAGTTTTTATGAAAGGGCCAATTTTTTTTCTTTTATTTTTTTTAGAGGTCTGGAGGGCCCCAGATGGCAACCCCCTTTTTTTATATATAAAAAAAATATATTTTTTATATTTTTTTTATTTCTTTTATTTTTATTTATATATAGCTTCTGGAGTTGTTCTCCAGCTGATCTGTGCCCGTCAGGTGCAAAGATAAACCAGCTATTTGTAGGAATAACTTTACGCCGGACTTAACACTTACGCTCGGTGGACTTAGCCTGCGCCGGACCCAAATACGTTCACGAATCGCCATATCTCTCTCATTTGCATATTTGAATAGGAAATCAATGGCCGCACAAGATGCGCCCAGCGTAAATATGAGCCTAAGTTATGCCGGCACAGGAAAGTTACACCGGTCGGAGGAAGCCTATTTTCAGGCGTATCTAGTTTTGTGGGTATGGTGCAAAGATAAGCCGGCTCAACTTTACACTTACGCGGCGTATCTCGAGATATGCCTGCATAACTCTACCTGAATCTGGCCCATACTGTACATATATACAGGTATGTGTATATGGGCCAGATTCAGCAAGACTTGCGCTGGAGTCTATCGATATGCGCCGCGTAACTGTCAAGATGCGCCGTAGTATCTATGCGGCCGTACCCACCAAACTAGATGCGACAGAAAACTGGCTTTTTCCGATCGGCTTAACTTTCCCTCGCCAGAGTATCGTAAGCGCATATTTTCGCTTGTCGCATCCGTCGCACCTATTGATTTCCCATGCAAATATGCAAATGAGGGAGATTTCCCGATTCGCGAACGGATTAGCACCAGAAGCTGGCTACATGCGCCGCCCGTATGTCGTCCATCTGTCGCAAAGTAATTCCTACAAATAGCTGCTTTATCTTTACTCCAGACGGCCACAGGTCAGCAGGAGAGCAGCTACAGCAGCAGCGTTACCGACGAAACTAGCAAGCTGAACAACCACACTTCTGTGTGACAACATGGACAACACCTCTGTGTGACAACATGCCAGGGGCAGCCGTGGTCCTAGCACTACTAATGGGTCCCCCGGAACGGAGGAGGCGGGCACGTGAGAGGATATACCGCACGCGCATGAGCCTCTTTGGCATGGGGGATGAGGAGGTGTATCGCCTCTTCAGATTCAGCCCTGATGCAATACTTGAACTAACCACAACCCTGCAGGATGACATCACCAGCCCAACACACCGCTCACAAGCAGTGCAGCCACTGGTGAAGGTACTGGCAACACTTCATTTCCTTGCAAGTAGATCATTCAAGCGTACAAGTGGAGTGGTGGCTGGGATGTCACAGTCCTCCATGAGCAGATGTGTGCACCAGGTTATCCCTGCAATCCTCAGACGCATGTCCAACCACTTCATCAGACCCACCACTGAGGACCTGCGGCTGAAGGCAATGACAGATTTCTACAGCATTGCCAGATTCCCACGCACCGTGGGGGCCATTGATTGCACACATGTGGCACTCCAGCCCCCCAGTGCCACAGAGCACATATACCGCAATCGGAAGCATTGGCATTCCATCAACGTACAGGTGATAGCCGATGCCTAATGCCTCATATGGCACGTCCGTGCCAAACACCCCGGATCCAGCAATGACAGCTTCATATACAATCAGAGCCCCATCCCAATGGAATTCGAACAGAACATGTATGGGGACAGCTGGCTGGTTGGTGAGTGACATGGGTGACAGGCATGACTGTCCCCCCCCATGATGCTGACATCACTAGGAGCACAAGCATGACTAACATCCTCCTGTCTTTTCCCTTACAGGTGACTCTGCATATGCACTGGGACCCCATCTCATGACTCCTTTCCGGAACCTCCAAACCAGAGGAGAGAGAAGATACAATGCAGCACATATCAAGACTCGTGCAGTGGTGGAGCAAACATTTGGGCTCCTGAAGTCCCGTATCCGCTGCCTGGATAAGTCTGGGGGGGCACTATTGTATTCCCCTACCTTTGTGTGTCAGATCATCGGTGCATGTTGCATTCTGCACAACTTTGCCATGAGAAAAGGCCTGCAGATTGACATACGTGATGACCTGACCCCCCAACCAGACAGCCCCCCCCCCTGCCAGAGGAGACCCATTCAGCTGATGGAAGAGCAGTCAGGAGGGTCCTCGCGGTAGGCATCTTTGGACACTAAACAAATACATTGATCACACGGACAATGCAGGCATGCACACCACTGAGGTCCCTAGATCACACACACCATATCCACATCGCATTGGATTAGCCCAAGTCCAACATGCAGGACTTGGGAGCAGCAACGCCGGCGTCAAGGCCCCAATGATGTCGCTGTCCATTCATACACCATTCACACGTCATTCACACATCCGTGGGGATAACTTCTCCCCAACGGCCGGGGGGGACACCCCTTACTGGCAGGAGTGCCACCCCCTCACATTCACACACCATTCACACTGTCCCCTGCACTCCTGACCGTGTGCAGTTAAACTGAAAAAAAACCTGAGCATAAATAAAAGAAAAAACTCATAACCTGAGCAAAAATAAAAGAAAAAACTCATAACCTGAGCCAAAAATATAAAAAAAAAGCCCTCATCTGGGCTGACGGGGGCTCTTTCTTGTGGGCCCTCTCTGGCTCCTTAGCTGCCTGGAGGGAGAGGGTGGGGGTGGGGGGGCATCTGGAGGTGGCTGATCCCCGGGTGGGCCACTCCTGGCAGGTGTTGGCTGCATGCCCTCCAAGGTCACGGCAATCCGGCTCAGATATTGATTGGTCTGGGCCTGCATCCTCAGCTGGCGGGTGATATTATGCCGCTGGTCACGCTGCCTCTGCCTCCCCTGTTCCCGGATGGCAGCAGTGTTGGCATTGACGGCTGCAGTGAGGTGCCGAACATCAGCCTGCACCTCTCCCAGGCTGGTCACCACTGCAGCGCAGTTGCAGCTGACGTCCTGCACAGCGTTCGTCAGCTGGGACACGGAGCCCAGGCTGTCAACTAGCCGGTCAAGATGCCCAGCAATCTCCCCCATCTGCTGGGTCTGCCTGGCCTGGTCCCAGGCCATTTATTCATGGACCACGTCAGACACCCCCCTGGTCTTCCGGGTCGCCTTCCTGGGGTCAGGAGATGGTTGTCCCCGGGCGGATGGAGTCGCCCTTGAGGGGCTTCCTAGAATGGGGGAGGCGATTACAGAGGGCCCTGCAGAAGGGGAGGACTCCTCCAAAATTAAAAGAAAGTCCTGCTCTGGAAAGGCAGGCTCCTCCTCAACCACCTCATCAGGTGAGGTGTGGGCACTCTCCTCCATCTCATGCTGTTCACCACCCAGTTGGTCGGGCTCAGGATGCCGTTGGGGGGTTGGGGTGGACTGGCCGCCGACAGATGATGGCCCAGCTCCGTCATCTGTGGATGACACAAAGCAGACACATGTTGGTGGTCCCACACACTTGGCACATGTACCCTCCCACCCCCACATGCAACACACCAAATAGGGGATAAAAAACACTTACCTGTCCTGGAGCCTTCCTCCACGGAATCATATCCCGGGACCCCCTCCAACTGCTCCCTTTCCAGGCAGCGGGCGACCACCTCCTCCTCCGTGGTCAGGCTGACCGCACATGGGGTCCACCACCCGTGCCCCTCTCATGCCTCCTAATGGTGGCCACCTTGCCCCGGACTTTGCGCCTTAGATCATTAATTTTCTTGCCGATATCGGCAGCAGTCCGGGTGGAGTAGCCCAAGGCATTGACCCTGCCAGCAATGGACTCCAGGATGCCCTACTTCCTATCCCGGCTGGTCTTCCGACTTTTCCTGCCGTGGAGAAAGTCGTTATACGTCTCCATAGCAGAGATCACTAGGGTGAGCTCCTGGGCATTAAAATTGAGGTTTCTCCTCTCTTTGGGGGGAACGGGAGCAGCCATCATACAGCAAAAGTTACTTCCCTGGGGTGGGGGAAACCGGATATACTTTTGCGCCGGAAAGGCGCATCTACGGCCGCTTTTATACGCGCAACGGAACACATTGCGCTGGCGTTTCCCATGAAGTGGTGCCAACGGAAGTTGTGAGCATGCACACAGGGGAGCGAGGGGAGCCCTCCCTCACTGCGCATGCTCCGTGGATGATGCGATGAACGTAAGTCACTGCGCTGGGCTCCGCCCATCATTTACATATGATCACACCCACTTCCACTTGCGTCGGGTTGCGCCAGCGCTTTTTCGTTCTCCGCCGCAAAGTAACGAACATGCGCTTGGTGAATACTGGACTTTACTTAGTTCGCGTCAGCGTAAGCGTAACGTATATGCGTTGCGCTACGCCGGATAAAAAATGCGCGCATCTACCTGAATCTGGCCCTATGTGTATATATATATATATATATATATATATATATATATATATGTATGTATGTATATATTAGGGCTGCGGAAATTAACAATTAATTCCTTGACTAACCGGTAAATTTTTTTGATCAATCAAATTTCTTTTGATCGGTTCTCAACTCTCTGCCAGATTCCGGGTCTTCAGGGAGTTCTGTCGGAGATCCGGTGACGTCACGGACACCGGCGGGGCTTGCCGTGTCCACCTAAAGGGCTCCTTTGCTGTGCCTTCATATCTGCATTCCGGCGGGACCTTACTTTCTGCCACACGCAAGGCCTGATACACTTCCCTCTATCAACCTAGGATTCTACAGCCATCCACTGGAAATTGTGATAGTTTCTACATCTACATGCCGACGGACTGATGTAGCTACATCGATTTTATCTCCAGTGCAATATTTATTTTGTTACCTACTTGAAGACTATAAAAGTTTTAATGTTATTCCCATCAAGCGCTGCCTTTGTGTGTTTTTTGTATCCTGCTACCCATTTTTCCAGTGGTTGGTAGCTGCACTGGGAATCAGCCTGCAAGGAAATCAGCTAAAGTAGTTGGATCTGTATGTGCGTTATAATTAATCAAAATTACGGTAGTCGATTTAAAAAAAATCAATTGATCGAACATGAAAGTTTTAATCAGTGACATGCCCTAATATATATATATATATATATATATATATATATATATATATATATATATATATATATATATAATATAGTAAGAAATACTACAGCTTCCATTTAAGTAGCAGAGATAATGAAGGCAGTCATTATACAGTCAACTGATAAATGCTGACATTTGCTGAGGAGATTGCTAACAGAGTCCTGGAGAATTAAGCAATGATAGAAAGTGCATTCTGCTTGTGAGCAGAGGACAGAACCAAGTGACTTGTAACTGCATGCGACGCAGAGCAAGTCTATAATTAGAATATCCGCTGCAACCTATGACACCGGCCACAACAGACACTGCATGAAAATGACTTGTCTTCACTACAAGGTCCAATGAGCCTTCAGAAAGACCTTGTGCAAAGAAAAAGAAGAGAAAAGAAAAAGGATATTAAAGCTCAGATGCATTCTGAATTTGGATAAAATGTAAAACGTCTTCCTTTTTATAGGGCAGTTCCAAAGAAACAGTGTAATACTCAGGGGCGGACTGACAATTCATGGGGCCCCGGGCAATAGGAGATTATGGGGCCCCCAGGCAATAGGAGATTATGGGGCCCCCAGACAATTTTTTTATGGGGCCACACAGTATACATACACATACAGTATACATGCACAGTATACACACACACATACAGTATACATACACAGTAGGGATGAGCTTTGTGTTTGAGTCGAACGTATGTTCGACTCGAACATCGTCTATTCGTACGTTCAACGAAATTCGCGCAACAGCCTATAATTCACTGCGGCATTGTGCGCTGATGATTGGCCAAGCATGCTGTATGTTCCGCATGCTTGGCCAATCACAGCGCGCAAAAAACGAAGAGCCATAATTGGCCAAAGCCTGGGTGGCTTTGGCCAATTATGGCTCAGGGCTTTAGCACACGCCCCACACTATAAAAGGCTGCCTGCAAGGCGGCCGCGTGTAGTGTGTTGCAGGATTGTTAATGAAAGAAGTCCTATAGAGAGAGATAGAGAGACAGTGGGCTAGATTCTCGTAGAAATGCGGCAGCGTAGCGTAAGCCATTTACACTACGCTGCTGCAACTTAACAGAGCAAGTGCCGTATTCTCAAAGCACTTGCTCCGTAAGTTGCAGCGGCGTAGTGTAAATGGCCCGGCGTAAGGCCGCGTAATTCAAAGGGGGCGGCTTGTATTTAAATTAAGCGGGCCCCCGCGTCGATCAAACTGCGCATGCGCCGGCCGCAAAAATAGCCCAGTGCGCATGCTCCAGCTCACGTCGGAAAACGTGAATGAAACCGATGTGAGCGTCGTTTACGTAAAACCCTATTCGCGAACGACGTAACCGACGTAAAAAGACGACGCTGACCCGACGCCATACTAAACATGGCATATGACGGAACTTCGTAAGGTTACCCATCATATTAGCAGGGGTAACCTTACACTTACGGAAATTACGTAAACGACGACGGGGCGGCGTAAAAACATTCGGGAATCGGCGTATTAGGCTCATTTGCATAGGCAAATAAGGAAACAACGTAAAGGCCACCTAGCGGCCAGCGTTGTCATTACATCTACGATCCGACGGTGTAATTGTTTTACATCTGTCAGATCTTTAGTGTATCTATGCGTAAGTGATTCTAGCATAGATACCCATTGAAAAAAACTGAGATACGACGGTGTATCTGAGATACACCGTCGTATCGCAGCTGAGAATCTGGCCCAGTGTCTTTTCTACCAGATAGATAGATAGATAGAGCAGGCAGGCTAGTCAGTTTAGTTAAATCTACAGTGTGTAGAGGATATATATACATCCCAGGAGTTGTACATATATTTATGTTACTGCACTTGTGGTGTTTAATAGCACCTAAACGTACTTGCTGTTACTGCACGTGTGCTATTTAATAGCACCTAAACGTACTTGCTGTTACTGCACTTGTGGTGTTTAATGCGTTAGTGTTTAAGTTAAGACGATACGCAACTCGATTTTGGACTTTATGATCAGTGGATGAGTTTGTGGGTTAGATATAGGGGAGAAAGCTTAGTAGTAAACGGCTTGACTGACATTAGCTTTTTTTGCTTAATTTTGACTTGCAGAAATAATGGAAGCCTTCAGAGAACAGGAGTTCTTTACAGAATTTGTTCAAAGGGGGCCCCGGATGGCAACCCCCCTTTTTTCTAGAATTTTTCTTTCCCCAACCCTAAAATGATCGACATATTGTTGCCACACAGCATGTGCGCTTTGGGGGGCCAAGCCTGTATGGACAGTCTCACGGGCCACCACCACTGGAACATCAGTGGCCTCATCAGGCACAAGTGTCACGTAGTTTGTTGAGGGCCTCTTTAGGAAATTGTGCAATATGCAGCAGCAAAGTATGACATGGTTCAGATTCTACTTAACAAACCTACAGTCCTTGTCTTTTTTTCACCGCCTGTTTACTGCTGTTCAAAGTATATAGGGCCAAAGGGTCTTGTCAGGGCCGATCCTCCCTATAGGCTCACTATGCAAGCCGTTTAGGGCCCCGAAAAGCTGCGAAGGGCCCCCCAAATTACTAGAGGCCCCGTCTGGTGAGAAGTCATTTTCGCCCCCTCACCCTGCTTCTAAACTCGCTGGCTGAGTCATTTCCGACAGCAGAACACCCCCCCCGCTTCTCAACTTTCTTTAATGTGACATGTCACTGTCGTCAGCGCCCCCAGCTTCTCATTTTTAATGTGCCATGTCATTTTGCTTAGGGCCCCAGGGAGTTCAGGATCGGCACTGGGTCTTGTAATGACCTGGGGGGAGTGGTGGTGGGGAAACCCATGCTATTTTTTTCAATGATTTTTATTCATATTGCAGGGACCAAACATTACAATAAAGCCGCAAGCAGTATTAAATTTATTTTTTTCTGAGATCTCATTTTGTGCAGGGGCAGTTCTAAACATGTGCCACTACTATAGACACCTAGCAGGTACGATATTTAAAGGAATTTTTCATTTTTTTTTTTTCACTCTAAGCATCATTAAAATCGCGGCTCCACAAAAAACTACAGTTTTAAAAAAAATATTCAATTGATACATGTTCCCTGGGGCAAGACCCGGGTTCTCAAAGACGTTTTCCAACAATAACTTGAATAGTGGGCTTTAAAATTAGCACTTTTGAATTTGAACGTTCGAGTCCCATAGACTTCAATGGGGTTCTAAATGTTCGTGTAAACGTTCGGTCTGTTCGAACGTTCTGTTGCGAACCGAACGTGGGGATGTTCGGCTCATCCCTAATACACAGTATAAACACACAGAATACACATACACACACACTGAAAAGGTACTGGAGAGACGGGGCAGCTATAATCTTGGATTTTTTTTTTTAAACACAGATTTTTACATACTATCCCTGGTTTTACTGAGCCTGGCAACTCTGATGTGGCCCCCTAGTGTCATGAGGCCCTCAGGCAATTCCCAAGAGCCCGAATGGTCAGTCCACCCCTGGTAATACTCATCTGGAACATACATATCGGTCGTGTTCTATATGCTAAAAGATTGGTAAGGTTGCTGTGAACTGTTCACCTGGCATGTATTCTTCACATTATAGGGTGGCTGACACATTTTTTTTAGAGGCTGTAAACTATGAGCCACTGCTCCTCCCCTGATGACATGTGTTAAAACCCGGGTACTTCGTTTATTCTGTCATCATGGTCAATATTAGATGCTCAGATAGCATTGTTAAATGAATATATATATATATGTATCGCCATGCTCCTGTTGAACAGGCGCTTCTGTAAATTTAGTGGGGTCTGAGCTGTTATTTGACTCAGACTAGTTTGATTATGGCAAATTTAGCCTCTGTTCCAGCCATGGCTGTGCTGAGAGCTCCACCATTGTTCGCCTGGGGGTGTCATTACCACCCCAGGTCAAGGGTGGCAGCAGCAAGGTCAAGGTGTATTGGGTGTTCCCCTCGGCAGCGAATCAGTGGGAGTGGTCGCCTCGCTGTGCATGCTGGAAGGGGTATTTAAGGGACAGACGCCATTGGCGGGGGTCCGTTGTTCGCGCCTCGTGGCCCACCTGGCCTGAGGTGCGTGTCCTGATTCCTGACTCTGAGACCACGTTGCTCGGGGTCTTGGCTTCGACTGGTAGGCCCAGAAGTCAGACTTGGGCCTGCATTTTTCAGAGGTGGTCCTGTACCGTCCGTCCTGCGGGAGGAGGTCGTTTGATAAAGGAAGTCAGGGGGGGACCTATCCTGTAGGGGGCCATGCAAGAGGCTGGTACCTTGGGATAAGGCCTGGAAACTTAATCGAAGGATGTACCATACACTGAGAGGCTTGACGGTGCCTAAAGTTCCATCAGAGTTAAGCTGGAGAGATCCGGGGGGCTTAATCCTGTGGCAGGGGATTCTGGACCAAAAGTGTCTCCTCATAAAGGAAGGTCTGTGGCAGAGTCTGTACTTTATTCCGTGTGCCATCCTGGCTGCTAGGCCAGTGAGAGGGACCTATCCAGGTGAGCAATACCCACTCTGGCTAGAGTGGCGACGAGAACTGTTTGCTGGAAGCAGGAGTGTTTCCTATTTGTGATTATGCATCTTTCCACCCATTTACTTCTTTTCAACTAAAGTTCTACAAAAAAATCCTAGAAAAATAAGTGCATTGTGTGGACATTGAAATTTTTCTCCTTTCACCCTGGATGGCGAAAACATAGAGGTAACGTGCCACCCAAAAATACTTAGCAGCTCCTTCGGTGGTAGTGCTACACGTGGGGGCTCGTCCGGGATATGGCTGTTACCTCTAGCAACGGAATTGGAAAGTTATTTCGCTATTGAGAGTCTGAACTTGATGGGGTGTTGAACTGTGTTCACGAAAAAAAGGGTTAAGGTCAGCAGCCCCCCCCCCCGATAATACTGTTTACTGATGAGAAGTTTAAATACACCTGACCTGTGTGTCTATTGTCATTGGACAGTTTGACATGCCCTGAATCCAAGGATGTGGGGAGTGTCTCTGAGTTATTTATCTGTGGTATAAAGTAGTCTATCTGATGTTTTACTTTACACTGTGTTACAGCTGGTGACTGGGTGAGCTAAGGGGTCTTGGATAGTGCTGGTTATGGACAGAGGAAGCATTGACAGCGGACATAGTCCTGTTGAGGACAAGGGTTTGTCACGTGGTTGTAAACTGTTTTGTCCTATAGGTAAGCCTAGAACCAGGCTTACCTATAGGTTGTGGAAATATCATCCTAAACATGTGCCGTTTAGGAGATATTTCACTTGTAGTGCGTCATCAGCACATGCGCTGTGAAGAAACGGACCTCTGTACCGTTCCTTCCCCGGCGTGTGCCGTGACTGGGTGATGTCACATAGCTCCGGCCAGTCACAGAGTCAGAGTCCGCGGCTCCAGGAGGTAGAGGGGTGAAGATGGAGGCGGCCTGCACAGAGAAAAGTGTGGTGTTTTTTTGCAGGTAAGTGTGACATAATGGGCTAGTGTGCATTACATACTAGCCCATTATGCTTTTAATTTGCAGGGAGCAGAAGAGCTAGTAAAACCCATTAGGCTTTACTTCCTTTTTCAGGGATAAACAACCTCTATTTGTTAATATATGGGACCCCTTTCTCCCGCTGCTGTCAATCAAATCGATGACGCGGCGCACCGGGGGCAGGGCCGAGTGATACACTTGCTTGCTATGGCCACCACTATATCACACCAGAGTGCGCCCGCAAGATAACCCACTTGGGGGAGCACTTCTCAGAAGGGGGTTATCTCTTGTGGGGAGGAGCCGAGACAGCCGCCGATGGACCCCAGAAGACCAGGATCGGGGCCACTCTGTGCAAAACGAACTGCACAGTGGAGGCAAAAACTTTGCAACACCTTTAATGGTGGGTACAGATTATTGGAAAGAATAGCATGGTTGCTAATAAACTGACAATACTGTATGTATTATACCTATTTGTGCAGCAAGTGGTGCTGCAGCATTTTAGTGTGTTTTCTTTGGTAATGTAACCAGAGGAAGTATTATCTTTAAGATTCAGTATGAAATTCTTTTGTCTTAATTAGTGAATCTCATTGCAATCTGGGTTTGATAACTTTTAGGTGAAATTACAAATTCCAGTGTTAAATATCAAAAAGCAGAAAATTCCCCCTTAGCCTGCAAGGCAACAAATGACAGTGAACACATGCTTTAGTTAGCAGCAAAAATGATTCTCTTTGTATCGCTTCATCTAAGTGGAGCTTGCGGCGAGATGGTGCAAGTTATTAGGTGGTTAAAAAGGGTAGTAAGGAGGCAACATAAAGCCTTCTCATCTCCTTCTAAACATTGTCTGCAGCTTGCTCTTCAAATGGCTAACCCTAGTATAAACTAAATGTAAAAAAGGAAAAAAGGATATCTGGGCTTGAATCACATAATCAGCAGCTGAACACAATGGGCCAGATTCAGGTAGATGGGCGCTTCTTTACTTTGGAGTAACGTTTCTCATTTACGTTACTCTGCCGACACTTTCGGCGCAAGTACTGTTATTCACATAGCAGTTGCGCGTAAACTTGCGCCAGAGTAACGATAATGCGCTGGCGTAACCCGACGCAAGTGGAAGTGGGTGTGATCATATGTAAATGATGGGCGGAGCCCAGCGCAGAGGCTTACGTTCAGCGCATCATCCACGGAGCATGCGCAGTAAGTGAGGCTTCACTCGGCCCCCTTGTGCGCATGCTCACAACTTCCGTCGGCACCACTTCACGGGAAACGTCAGCGCAATGCGTTCCGTTGGACGTTTAAATGCGCCCGTAGATGCGCCATTCCGGCACTAAAGTATATCCTGTTCCCCCTCCCCGCAGTGAAGTTACTTTTGTTCTGAGATGGCTGCTCCCGTTCCCTGCAAACACACAGGAGTAAGCTGAACTCTAAAGGCCAGGAGCTGTCAGCCATCATCTCGGCTATGGAGACCTATGATGTCTTCCTCCATGGCTGTAAAAGTTGACAGACAAGCATGGACAGAGGTGTTGTCCTGCAAGTGGGGGTGCTCAGCTAGCTCTTATCGTCGGTAACGCTGCTGTAGCTGCTCTCCTGCTGACCTGTGGCCGTCTGGAGTAAAGATAAAGCAGCTATTTGTAGAAATAACTTTGCGTCGGACGGACGAGATACGCGCGGCGCATGTAGCCAGCGTATGGTGCTAATCCGTTCGCGAATCGGGAAATATCCCTCATTTGCATATTTGCAGGGGAAATCAATAGGCGCGACTGATGCGCCAAGCGAAATTATGCGCTGACGATACTCTGGCGTCGGAAAGTTAAGCCGATCGGAAATGGCCCGTTTTCTGTCGCATCTAGTTTGGTGGGTACGGCCACATAGAAACGACGGCGCATAATCACAGTTATGCGGCGCATATCGAATTACTCCAGTGCAAGTCTTGCTGAATCTGGCCCAATACCTTTGATACTAGGCATATGAAAAGTCGAAAAAAAATCCGCTGATGATGTCACCTCTGACAAAACGCGTAGGGAGAAGCCACACATACATGCTACATATGCGCAATCGCTGGTCGGCCATATTTTATGTTGGAAACTGACCTGTTTACAATTTTGGATGAGAAACATGCTATTTTACTGCTGATATAATGTAAGTGTAATACTTTTTTTTAATAAAATTGATGTTTTTACAATACTGCAGAGCCTTTTATCTTGCATATATATTTAACCCATTGATTGAGAGTGAGGACCCGGTGAATTCAACAGTGGCATTGTTGTACACATTTTTATACCAGTATCATACTTAGCTACATGTTTTTATGACTGTTTTTGCTACCGTTTGCTATTAATCGCTCCATTTTTACAGTTTATGTAGCTACATCGATTTTATCTCCAGTGCAATATTTATTTTGTTACCTACTTGAAGACTATAAAAGTTTTAATGCTATTCCCATCGAGCGCTGCCTTTGTGTGTTTTTTGTATCCTGCTATCCATTTTTCAAGTGGTTGGTAGCTGCACTGGGAATCAGCCTGCAAGGAAATCGGCTAAAATTATTTGGATCTGTATGTGCGTTATAATTAATCGAAATTAGTTGATTAATCGATAAAAAAAATAAAAAAATAGGATTAATCGAACAAAAATGTTGATCAGTAACAGCCCTATTTGAATCATATGTTGTTCATTTATTGCATGTATTTATTACACTGATATAGCACTGCACTTTTTTTCCATTAGTGTAAACTAGCCCTAAGTTTGCCTGCCTTTTTTCTTTCAAATGTGGTGTTTGATAGAAAATGTCATGTTCTATGATGGCAGGAACATGCATACTACCTGATATGTAAGTTTACTTGTGATATTGATCTTGATGAGCGTTCTTTTATATCTCCAGGTCTATGTTACCTAGCAAAGAAGTGAACAGTGATTTGCATATTTTAGCGATCAGCAATTCATGAAGGTGTGTTGCCTTCCTTTCATATGGCTGCTGGCATCTGGAATGTTACATTGCATGTCCCCACTGAAGGCAAAATATGAGTTCAGACAGAAGCTGCATATGGTGTGTCGCAGAGAAACAGAGCCCCTTTAATCTTTACATTCTTAAATCAGATAGTGACCTTCTGTTATGGCTCGCAGGTGAAAACAAATCGCATTTCGCCTACGGAGCAGCTGCAAAATCATATCAATCTTATACTAGCGTGTTTCCTGCGGCTAGTTGTCAGCTACTTAAAGTTTACAGCCCAAAATAATCCAGAACAAGTGTAAATCAATCAGTGAACTGCAAATGTTTTCCAGTAGACACACGAACCGTGTTTGGTTCAGAGATTCTGATTTAAAGAGACGTTGTGCCCTTACCCATGAAGAACAAAGTGAAAGTGTCTCTGCAATAGACATACCTCCAATCGCTTATACTCATTTTACCTTCAATCCCTTGCAACTCCTTGCTTCTAAGCAGAAGCCACTAAAATAGTTTTAGGGACCCTGGGGACCGGTGATGTCACTCTATGGTCATGTGACTGGGACTAGCAATTTGCTGCTGTCAGGAAGCTAGATCAGCTCATGCTAATTCTAATACAGCTAATACTGATTCTAATGCAGCTACTACTCATTCCTGTGCAGCTAATGCTCGTAGACCAGCACACAGAAAAGCTCAGGATAATGTCCAGCCTGTACTGACACGTAAGCACATTTGCAGGTATTTGTGCATTTTCGCCAAACTGCCTATTTAAAGAAGTCCCTACTGGATGCTAACTGCTGGATGTTCTTCAGCGTCCCCTGATCCATGTTCCTGTGTTTTTACTTGTGCTGAATGATCTCCTTTTGCTGAACTTGGCTTACTCCTGGACCTTGCTCTGCCTGCTTCCCTGGTATTGACCTCGGCCTGCCTCCTGACCATGCTGCTGTCTCTATGTCCCCGGCATACCTTGGCTACATCCCTGACTATGTCAGTCACTTGCTTTTGAGTTACTGGCACCAATGCTTCTTTGTGCCTTTTCCTATGTCACCACACTCAGGGGTGCTCGGACCAGAGCCGCAAAGAAAGCCCCCTTGTCAACACAGCCTCCAACCAAGGAATGTGTCAGCTGCTAAACCAAAGCTGCCACAGAGCTGTGAGGGAGCACAGGTAAGGCAAGTAGATGGGGATCAATAGGAATGCATAAGCCTCATAAAGTAAAGAAGAATCTTCCTTTACTATACCATAAGGAGTTAAATCTTCTATCATTTGTGTCTCATACGCTCTCCCTTCTCAGACACTGCAGCTCACAGTGGGATTTTTTTTTACAACAGGGGCAGGGCTGCCAATCCAAAAAGCAGTGGGTAGGAATAGGTGTGGTCATTTGATAATTGACAAGCTACAAGTATGTGAATCAGCAGTGACAATGCTGATTATCACACCCCCTACAGCAGGGGTGTCAAACACAAGGCCCGCGGGCCGAATGCGGCCCTCCTAGCAATTTCATGTGGCCCTTGCACCTCTCCTGCAGCAGTAGGAGAACTCCAGCCCTTCTCTAGAACCCTACTTTCTACTTTTAAGATTCTTCCCAGGAGCAGCATAAGGAAAGGGGGGTGCACTGCGATGTAAGGGAGAGTGGGGGACTCAACTTCTGATGGTGGGGTGGCTCTTGACATCTAATGTAAGGGGAGGGGATGCGCTGGACATCTAATCTTACAGATACAACCGGCCCTTTTGAGGGCAATCGTAATGCTGATGCGGCCCACGATAAAAAGGAGTTTGACACCCCTGCCCTACAGTATTTATTTATCCCACTGTAGTGCGAGCAGGCACAGCCTACATGAGAGTGGCAATTCTGCTCTGATATCAGGAGCAGTGCAGCATTGTTGCCACCCCATCAAAGGAATCTGCATTAGGTTGTACAGTATTTTCTAGCAGGGTCAACATATATTTGTTGGACTTTGTAGGGGGGACTAAGAGAAAACCAAAAGTGCAAATTCACTAATAATTAGGTGCTGCAGCATGTATTTTTTAATGGAAGGACATACATAGTTCTACTTTAATGTAAATAATGAAATAATAAATAATATGTGTTCACTGCAAAGCCATTATACTTTTCCTTTAAAATGTTATCCTAGTCTCAAATTTGACTATTATCTTAAAAATAAAAACCTGGTTCCTTTAAAGCGTGGTTATTCCGTGCAGAGAATTATTTTATTTCAATTCCACAACAAACCCCCAAGCAGAGTCATTTCTTGGTAAACCTGGTGACACTAATCCCAAAGGTCCTGCTACCCTATTTAAGTATTTTATGCGTCTAATCAGGTTGTCGGCTGTTTCAGTCAATGTCACATTTCTATACTATATCATCTTTTTATTATAAGGCAGAGATATTTAGAGCTGCCCCCAGGCCTTACACAACAGCAGAGATAGGAACGTTCTTTCCGCAAAACATGTCCAAGCTTTTATCAATAAACATTTCCATCAATATTTTATACTACACTTCACAAGAGACTATTGATTGAGTAGTATATTGGTATTCATGATTAACACTGGTATATTGATCCAAGAGACTTGATGAATGAAATTATAATGAGAGAAACATTCTTGCTTGATCTTGGAGTTGGATGCAATTCCTAATTCTGCTGGGTGGCTTTTGTGGTGGGAAGATTGGTTTTGAGGGACCTGAGGATTAAATTGCTCAGAAGGCATGTGTTTATTTAAGCAGACCTATCATCAAAAATAACTTTCTTCATCCTGAACCCTATCCATTCATGTGATTAAATACCTGCATCGCCAGCAGAATTTGCCTAGGCATGTGGTCACATGGGGGTTGATTTACTTTTTTTAGCTAGAACTTGGTGGAACTCAGTTCCACCACCTCTGGCTCATGCCCTCTGCTCCCTGCTCACCACTATTACTTGTAAACACTAAAGTCCAGCTTCTGTGTTTACAAGGGACAGCTTGTCTCTCAGTGGTTTCCACAGATCTGATCTCCTGACTGGACAAGGAATATGCAGGTGCAGAGCAGTTCCCAACTCCCCCACTGGATCATCTCCCCTACAAGTGATAGAGGAGCCTCATGGGGTCTCCCTTCGGGGGAGCCTCAACGAGGAGGGTTCTGTTTCAGCAGATCCTCCAAGGAAATTGGAGGACCACAGGTTACTCAAGTCCCTGCCGGAAGCGCCGGGGGATCAGAGTTGGGTCCTTTTCGGAGGACCAATTGAAGATGCACCCATCACAGTTTTTTGTGTCACTCTTTATGTGTGTGCACATTTTGCCTGCACTGGGTGAAGTTTTTGGGTTGTGCTATGCACGCCACAGGCTTTTCAAGAGAAAAAAAAACAAGTGAGAGAGGAGCCACTTACAGTGTGTGGGGAGGTACTAGAGCCAACAAAGTGTTTCAGTTTAATACAGCAACACAAGTATTTAATGCGGTTTGGAGGGTGTGTGTAAATGAGCAGAAGCTCTGCTGACTTATATCATCCAATCATATGCAAGCAAATGTAGCACCCTCTACATAGGTAGGTGCTAGATCAGGTTTTTGTAAGTGTAGGCAAATTTAGGCAGGCCTAGCTGGAAGCTGTTCGTTTTGGTTTGTGTGGGCTGGGAGTGGCTCAGAGTTAGCAACTAATGATTCACAGGCAGCATCACAAAGACCTCCCTCTTTTTTCTAGGGAACTTCCGGAAAATACTAGAAAGAGCGGAGGCGAGCAGAGGTGGAGCTGCGTGGGGTGTGTTAAGGAGCCCTGACCAATCCCTAACCTGGATTGGCAGGGGGCAGGCCTCCATAAATGTCAGCATAGCTGGGGGGGATTTGTCGGGTGGAAAAACTGAGAAAGGAGTACTAGGCTGTTGGGGCCTTTGAGGGAGCGCTCCAGTCTGGGGGGGTGACCTTGGGCCTGGAACTCGGGTGCAGAACATAGCCCCTCAAGAAAGCATGAAGTATCTAAACAGGAGGCACAGGAGGAGTCGTAGAGGGCAGCAGGAACTGGTACTGCCGGGAAAGTCTTCAGGAGAGAACCAGCGGTTGCAGCCAGGAGGGCTGGTGAGTGACATGTGCAGTCAGGAGCACTGAAGAGGCATGCCGGAGAGGACTGAGAGGAAACAGTCACAGCTGGGTGTGGAGCCAGTAGTGAGGATTGCAATGTCATGGGCAGTGGAGTTGGGTAGCTGCACCAAGGAGGGCTGGCAGGGCCTAAAGAGGACTGACTGGGAGCAGTAGTCCACCATACATATTTTCTGCTACACTATAGGGTAAGGTGACCAGATTTTTTAAATGAAATCTGGGGACATCTTTTTTTTTTTACTAGTAAATGCGGCAATCAGCGACTTTCTGCCCGTCGCCACCCGCCTCACAGCATGTCAAATCTTACTCTGCGGGCTCTCCGGGTCCCGGCTACTACTGGGTGGGGAGCGGAGGAAGATCACTCTGCCAGGGAAGGCAAGGAGATAAGCGGGCAGGGGGCTGGCAGGGACTTGAGCTAAGGCAGAAGAACATGTGAGCGGAGCTGTATGGGCATGCACCCGAAACTGAAGAATTTTTTCCTCCGCTCCGACCAACATATGATCATCAGAAAGGGGCACAGATAATGGGAAAAATACACCCCCTAAGCTAGTAGGAGCGGCTATCATCCTTTTTTTTTTTTTATTATTATTCTGCACTGACTGTCTTTGAAATTGCCCCAGTCCCTGTTCAAATCCAAAATGGGGACAAAACCAGGGACAGACTTGGCCTGGGGACAGTGCCCTCAATCAGGGGACTGTCCCCTGAAAATGGTGACGTCTGGTCACCCTACTATAGGGGCAAGCGGTCCTGCAAAAAGGCTATTGCTAAGGCCTGCCTGAGTTAGTGTCAGGCCTAACCACCATGTGCTAGCTGTTTCTGGAACCACTAAATAGGAAGCAACATTCAGGGGGAATAGAGGAAACTACTAGATAGGAAGTGAAGAGTTGTGCTGGAGGAGTCTGGAGAAGTGTACAGAGAGTGTACATATTTGTCCCTAGCAACTTTGCTATTATTTTATTGGGAATCCTACATTTTCCACACCCCATCCAAGTTAAATTCCCTCAATAAAAAAACAAAAAACAAAGCCAGTGGACTGTTCATTGTCCTGGGGTGTCTGGGAAATGAATGCCGAGCCGGGCAAGGTGACAGGTGGTCCACGTAACTAAGCAGCCCCTACGGGGGTACCGCTACACAAAGATGTGTTTTTTTTCTTTTTCTAGGATGTGATTGCGTGTTCTTTGCAAAGTGAAGCTTTACCTCATTTACTAACCTCTGAAGCAACTGCACTTTCCAAAGTGCACAGTCTATTTGCCTTTAGTAAATCAACCCCTTTGTGTTGGTCTATCACAGTGATGGTGAACCTCTGCACCCCAGATGTTTGAGAACTACATTTCTCATGATGCTCATGCACTCTGCAGTGTAGTTGAGCATCATGGGAAATGCAGTTCCAAAACATCTGGGGTGCCAAGGTTCACCATCACTGGTTTATCACATAAAATCTCAATAAAATACATTTAAATTTTTGGTTTTAACATGACAAAATGTGGAAAATGTCAAGGGGTGTGAATACTTTTTTCAAGGCACTGTAGAGTCGATGGTCTTGATACATTTGCAGATATAGGAAGAACACTCAATTCCATTCTCTTTCCGTACAGCTTTTGTTACTCCTGTCACCTGGGATTAAAAAAACAATTAGTCACATCATTTGAATCATGAGAAAAATCTGAATTCTCTGCTTATGTTTCCTACTAATTACCTTCATGTCTATCAGAATTCGGCTCAAGAGACGATGCATGAATGTTTAAAAATGCCGTACAAGATGAGTTTTAAAACCATTTAAAATATCTTGGTGACTAATGTCTACTGCGGGATAATAAACACAAATAAGTGCTCGCTAATAAGAAAACATTTGGATGTGAATGCGCTTTGTCAATTAAATTTCTGGGTACAAATATCAGGGAAGAAGCTGTGAGACAGATGAAAAAGGTAGCTCGTCACATCTAATCATATTAGCATGTTTAATGGGTGATAGCAACTTCCTGCTTGTACAGAGAAGTAATTAAATAAAGTTTGCTTTGAATCCTGAGACGCGTTTATATAAATGGGACTGCCTTCCATTTTGTCCTCTACATGGTTACAGCCAGTGCTTTAAGTGGGCCAAAAGAGGTGCCGGTACTCTATTAGGCGCCATCAAATGCAGCCACTGTGCCATCAATTGTCACCATTGTGCCATGCCAACAAACGCAACCACTGTGCCATGCCATCAAATGCAGTCACTGTACCATGCCAATTGTCACCACTGTGCCATCAATCGTCACCACTGTGCCACCAATTGTCACCACTGTGCCACCAATTGTCTCCGAGATGGATGGGTGTCCGGACATCCATCCACCTAGGAGCCTTATATTATAACCTGCTGGGACTTGTAGTTCTCCATCTTCTCCTGGGGCTCAGGTGCATGCAATCCACACCCATCCACCTCAGAGCCTTATTGTATGTATAACCTGCTGGGACTTGTAGTTCTCCAATCTCCATGAGCCCCAGGAGAAGATGGAGAACTACAAGTCCCAGCAGTCTTACTAAAATGACAGGCTCTGAGGTGGATAGGTGGGGATCAGGCAGTGCACCCCTTTAGATTTACACCGACCCCCCCCCCCCCCCTTCTCTCTCTCCCCTGTGGTACAGGAGAGTGTTTTGCTTACCTTGCTGGAGATGGAGAAACTTGCCGCCGCCGCCGCGCTGTAAACACATGTTCCAACTTCCAGGCCAATCAGCGCAGCACAGAGGTACAGCGCCTCCCACTCCACCGCCCGCCAATCTCCTGCGCCGTTATCTGTTTTTTTTTAGCCCTTCTGCCTAGTTGGCTGGTGTTTCCCGCCACTCCCACATCAAGGGAGACAGACAGTTCCACCAGCCAACCAGGCGGAAGGGCTGAAAAAAAACTCATCGCGCGCCGCCGCCGGGTGTACCAAGATGGCCGATAGCTCCAGAGCTAGGCCAAATCCGCGGCCTTTCCTAAGGCGGCGGCGGTGGCGGCGGTGGCGGCGCATTCTGCGGACGCCAGGATTTTGCCCCCCTGCAATTTTTCGCCCGGTGCAGGAGCCCCCCCCCCGCTACGCCAGTGCGTTCCGGTACGGGAAACCCACGTACTGGGCGCACGGAGAGGTGCTGGTCCTCTCCAGGGCCATTTTTGGAAGTGGTGGCCCACTTAAAGCACTGGTTACAGCTTACTGCAAAGTGCTCTCAGCATGAATTGGATGAATTGAAATAATTTGTAGCTGTATATGGAAACATGATACAGCCACTAAAGTAACTCTGTAAAGTATCTCTGTAAGAAAATATGTCATGAGGCTTTAAAGTGGTTGTAAACCCTAGCAAAAAAAGGCATAATGAGCTAGTATGCATAGCATGTTAGCTCATTATGAATTACTTACCTTACATCAGCCCCCCCCCCCCCCCACAGTGGTCCTCGTACCCCCCTCGGGCTGGCGACATCGCTCCTGGGGGTTACTTCCAGTTATCGAAGCTCCGGCACTGTGATTGGGCAGAGCCGTAAAGACATCACTCCCGCAAATACGAACCATTGCTTCAGTTTGCTTTAGTGCGCATGTGCCGATGACATCTGCATATGCAGGAACAGGGGATATCTCCTAAACCACTTTGACAACTTGTCTACCGGAGCAATTTATTTTCTTTTTCGCACACATGTTTGCTTGAAATTATTTTAAAGCCCCCAACTATTACATTTACTAAAAGCAAGGACACCTGTGAAAAAAAATGGTGGTAGTAGCAATTTTTTATGTAGTATGGGGAAGCCCCCTGAGGATTCCTCACTATGGTCACACAGATCTGCTATCGCTTTAACAAGGAAGTAAACCCTGATGGGTTTTACTTCACCGTTTGCTCCCTGCTAAGCCTGCCAGTTAAAAGCATAATCGGCTAGTATGCATCGCATACTAGCCCATTATGTGACACCTGCAAACTAATCCATCGCTGTCCCCTGTGCTGGCTGCGTCCATCTTCCATCCGGGGCCGCGGACTCCGACTCTGTGATTCGCCGGATCCATGTGGTATGATAACTGACCTCCCTGACCTAGCTATTGCAATACTTGCTGCCACAAATACATCATTTAGAATGGCATTCTCCACCTAATAATGCTTGTTTCGGGGACTTTTGCAGACTACCTGGGTTAGGGAGGAAAAAAAAAATGATATACTCAAATCCAGTAACGCCGCACCTTGGGGCATTGCCACCAGGTGTGAAACGCTGTCCCTGGGCACAGCCATGAAAGCAAAGTGGAGAAGCCACTGGGCATAGGAAGCCAGTCTGACAGGAACTATATACAGGTGGTCCCCTACTTACAAACATCCGACTTACAAACGACTCCTACTTACAAACGGAAGGAGACAACAGGAAGTGAGAGGAAATCTACCACTAGGAATGGAAATTTTCTTCTGTAAGAGTTAATATGGGGGAAAAGGTGTCTCCAATGAAGCTTTATTACCAATCCTTGTTTCCCTAATAACCCAAATTTTTCTAAATCCAATTATCATTGGGACAGAAAGTGAGGTGAAATCTTCTGAATAAGGGCACAGACAGCAAAACAAATGTTACAGGGGTGATAACCCTTCCCTATGCTATCCAAAAATCTTAAAAATAGATGTTTTGGCTGGAGCTACACCTACAAAATGTATCTGTTCCAAATTACAAACATATTCAACTTAAAGCGGAATTTCACCCTAAATATAAGATCTCCCATGTGATCCAGCATACTGGCGTCAGCGCCAGTATGCTGGGTTTTTTTTTTTTTTTTTTTATCCCACACTTACTGTATTATCCTGTAATTTCATTTTTTTCCCCCGCGGTAGACGGCGCCAGTACAGCGCGTCACATCTTCCGAAAATACCCAATATGGACTCGGGTAATCTCGGCGAAAATGCGGCGCCTGCGCACAGACCTAGGAGCTGACTGCGCAGGCGTCGTATTTCTCCGAGTCCTACGGCTATGGCGCGTCACGCCCTCCGAAATAGGACTCGGAGAAATACGGCGCCTGCGCAGTCAGCTCCTAGGTCTGTGCGCAGGCGCCGCATTTTCGCCGAGATTACCCGAGTCCATATTGGGTATTTTCGGAAGATGTGACGCGCTGTACTGGCGCCGTCCACCGCGGGGGAAAAAAATGAAATTACAGGATAATACAGTAAGTGTGGGATAAAAAAAAAAAAAAAACAGCATACTGGCGCTGACGCCAGTATGCTGGATCACATGGGAGATCTTATATTTAGGGTGAAATTCCGCTTTAAGAACAAGCCTACAGTCCCTATCTTGTTTGTAACCCGGGGACCGTCTGTACCACCTCAGGAGTACCTTATAATTTGCTTCAATGATCGAGGTATTAATGAGCGACCTAGAGGAGTTTTGTGCCAATGCCTGCCACTCATTCATTTCTAATGATTCATTCAAGTCAGCTTCCCATTTCTCCATATAGCTTTTTTTTTTAGCCTTCCGATATATGACCCCTATGGGCCAGATTCAGGTAGAGTTACTCTGGAGTATCAGTGATACTCCAGCCTAACTCTCACTTTGAGCCGGCGTTTCTGTTTTCAGTAAGCAGAAAACAAGAAACGCCAGGTTGGAGTTCCTATACGAGCGGCGTAATTGTATTTCGCCATCGTATCGGAACTGCAATTTTAAAAATGGCGCTCGGGGCGTTCCCGCTGATTAACGCCGAGAATATGCTAATCAGCGAGAATCGGCAATTCACGATCGTATTCGGGCCCGACGCAGTGACTTTCCGACGTTTCCTTAAGCGATACGCGGCGTAAAGAAAAACCAGCCCCCTAGTGGATTTATCTTCCTCCACACTTACCACATCTCCCCTGTGGATCGCTGAGCCCGGACCATCACAGCCACGAGGAAGAGGGAGAGGGAACCTCACTGAGAAAGCGAGACCTCGGATACTGGATGATCCACACTATATGCCTACATATAGCAGCCCTAAGGTAAGGGAACTACAACACTCCTATGGATTTCTAGACCTTGTATAGCATTCAGAGTGAAGACTCCAACCATTCCACACCCAGCCTATCACTCCACCACTTTATAGAGACTGTCCAGTGCAAGCCTTAGGCCTCGTACACACGAGTAAATAGATTTGTTCAAAACGGTCTGTCCGACCGATTTGAACAAATCTGTCTGCTGACATTTTGGTTTGCTCGCGTGTACACACGAGCAAACCAAAATCCCCGCCAGCAGACAGCTCGCTGACGTGTCGGTGACGTGGCGGTGATGTTGAAGCCGCCACGTCACCGCACCAGGAAGTAAAACACTTCCGCGCATGCGTCGAAACCATTCGGCGCGTGTGCGAGAAGACATGTCTGCTGGTTAGCATACTAACCAGCAGACATGTCGGGCGGACGGGTTCCCAGTCGACAGATTTCAAAGCATGCTTTGAAATCTGTCGGGTGGCCAAATCCGTCTGTTTGCCCGTACACACGATCGAATCTGTCTGCTGAAACGGTCTAGCAGACCGTTTCCAGCAGACAGATTTGATCGTGTGTACGAGGCCTTACTCTTCACCCAGTACACATTCACATCGGTTGAATAGGATTTCATCTATTGGTACATAGATGCACCTGTTGTATGGGACTTTACACATTTGTAATTTTGCATTATTATTATTATCATTTAATGCACCTAAAGATATATAGTATTTATGGTTTTGTCATATACCTTATATTTGTTTAGTGCTCACGCATCACCATTTTGAAGTGCTTATCACTATTCCTATTTATTTTCATTATTTGTGTTTTGTGGACACTCTAGATTGAGCTGCCTCAGACCAGTCGATGTCACCCTAGTTCACTTTTGTTTACTCACAGTAGCGCATTAGCCCTACCTTTTACCTATGTTAAGTATGGCCGTCGTCATCGCGTCGAATTTAAAAATTTTCGAGTCGTTTGCGTAAAAATGGGGAATGGGGATTGACGTCATTGACGTTCACTGACAGAATTTGGAGCATGCGCACTGACAGTCGACGCATGCGCAGTACGTTCGCCGCGGGATCGCGCCTATTTTAAATACTACACGCCCCCTACCCGCCCAATTTGAATTCCGCCGGCTCATTTTCGCTACGCCGCCGCAACTTTAGGAGTAAGTGCTTTGTGAATACAGTACTTGCTCGTAAAGTTTCGGCGGAGTAACGTAAATGAGAAAAGTTACTCCAAAACATCCATCTATAACCATCTACCTGAATCTGGCCCTAAGTTTGTAAAATGTATCACATACATACTCCAAAGGGGTCATACATACTATTCTGATAAAAAAAAAAAAAAAAATTGTAATTGTATGTTTATTGAAATTTTTCAAGAAAAGGAGAACATAATACAGAAAAGTATCATAATCATCTTATACAGAAGAAGAAAAGCGTCTCTTAGTGGCGGATGTCATAATCAGAAGAAAAAAGAAAATGGGGGGGGGGGGTACACCATGGATCTTGACGTAACATATATGTAGTAATAGTATATATAGTAATAATGGTATTCAGGCTGATCATTCGAACATGCAGGAACTAGTTGCCTAAGGGACCTTTAATAGTAGTTCGGGAAAGCGATTCAGGATTGAAGGAGGAATTTTCCCAAGGATCCCATATCTTTGGGAATAGAGGCAGAGAATCGTGAATCACCACTTTCATATGTTCCATTCTACGTATCTGTGCTATAGCCAAGATCAACTGGGATTGTGTAGGGGGGTTGGGGGATAGCTAATGGGTAGGTATTACTCTCTTGGCGGCTAAGAGAATATATGACATACATTTTTTGACATGTTTAGATATTCCAGGGACTGGGAGGCCTAACAAGTACTGGGCTGGGTCTTTTGAAATGTCCATCGCTAACACAGACTGGAGCACTGATTGGACCGAGGACCAAAATGGCAAAATTAATAGGCATTCCCAGAAGATATGGTAGTGAGTTCCTATATCCCGTAAGCATCTCCAGCATGTCTGGGATATAGAGGGATCGTATTTATGGATAACCTCTGGGGTCCTATACCAGAACATGAGGACCTTATAAGCTGTCTCTCTCTGCTCCACGCATCTGGAGGCTTTAGATATGGTGGTCCAAATCTCCTGCCATTGAGGGAGGGATATGGGGGTTGGAAGCACCTTGGCCCATCTCCGCATGTATACATGAGAATCTAAAGTAGGCAGATTTGAGTAATGGAGGATCTTAAAAAGAGAAGATATGAGACCAGGTTGGTAAGGGCCGTGGGCACATAAAGCTTCAAAGGCATTGGGTTTTTCTAAGGCTAAGGCAGGCGATATAGAATGGAAGTAATGTTTAGATTGGAGATATGAAAAAAAAGAAAGCTTTTTGGGTATGTCAAATTTGTTTTGGAGATCTTGAAAGGAGAATAATTTGCGAGTTACAGGATGTACTAGGTGGCGGAGCTGAAAAATGCCCACCTGAGACCATGGATACATGTTATTGTAGGATAGGCTATCCGGAATATCCGGGTTAAAAATAATGTTTAAGATAGGCGGACATGGAGAAGAGAAAGAGAACCTCTTGTTACACTTTTTCCAGGTAGGAGGAGTAAATAAGAAAAACAGAAAGAGAATAGGTTGTGCTAAAGAACTTAACACAACCTGACCATTGTGTATATAAAAGTAATACATTTAGTAAAAAAAATAAAATAAATGTAATTACATTTATATATAAATGTCCATCTATGTGATATGAACTAATAGGCCAGATTCAGTAACAGTTACGCCGGCATATCAGTCATACGCTGGCATAACTCAGAATCTGCGCCGGCATATCTTGTTTTCTGTATTCAGAAAACAAGATACGCGGGGTTGCAGCTAAGATACGAGAGGCATAATTGCGCCGTCGTATCTTAACTGCAATTAACTGCAATTTTAATATGGCCGCTAGGTTTGTTCCCGCTGATTTACGCCGAGAATATGTAAATCAGCGAGAAACGCCAAATCCCGAACATACGCCCGTTTCCGTAAGGGGTTTCCCAGCGTAAAGATAAAGCACCAAAAAGCAGGAGCATCCTATGTTAAGTATGGACGTCGTGACCGCGTCGAATTTGAAAATGTTTACGTCGTTTGCGTAACTCGTCCGTGAATGGGGATTGATGTCATTGACGTTCACGTCGAAAACACCGTCATAATTTGGAGCATGCGCACTGAGATACATTGACAGCCGGCGCATGCGCAGTATGTTCGGCACAGGATCGCGCCTATTTTAAATACTACACACCCCTACCCGCTGAATTTGAATTACGCAGACCCATTTACGATATGGCGCCGCAACTTTAGGAGCAAGTGCTTTGTGAATACAGCACTTGCGCGTAAAGTTGCGGCGGCGTAACGTAAATGAGAAACGTTACGCCGGCCAAAAGAACCGCTCGCCATCCTGAATCTGGCCCTAATATCGTATGTCTTATACGGCAAGGTTGAGTACAGACATCAATAAAAAAATATAAATTAAATTGTCCAATTTCAAACATAATCCAAACAGTGAAGAAGTGAAAGAACAGTCCGCCATCGATTCAGGTAGAGTTGTTTGAAAGGAGGAAATCCTCAGGGTCACACCAGGGGAAAGGTAAGTGAATGCTCTTAGCAGATAAGTTGGACCCCTGTTAGATGGGGTCAAGAAGGCATGTAAATCCACTCAATCCAGCAATGGACAATCACAGGGGCTGTAGATTACTCGACTTCCAGCTGATCCGCACCCAATTCCTGTAGGTAACTATCTCCTCGGAGCGATCCACTCTAAACTCAGCATCCCATAAGGATCCACAGAAAAAAGAAGAAGCCGGAGACTCGAAATAGTGAAGTACCATAGAAAACTGGGATTTATTTAAAAAATGTGTAACATTTACACTGAACTATTTAAAATTGCTGGCAGAAAATACTGCTAAAAACAACAAAACAAACGTACATCCGTGCTTCCGGGGTCACGTTAACGCGGTGACCTCAGTGCGTGGCTCCGCCCTGACATGTTTCGTCATAGATGACGTTATCAAAGGGCAAAGAGTAAATAGCTTTGGACCTAGACATATGTGTGTCAGGTCATCTGAGACCAGGTGATAAGTGCACCCCGTAGGAGACAGGGATGCACCGCAGGATAGTAAACACTTAGCAGACTGCTGAGATCGAAGAGGGAGCGTGAACCCAAGATCACCCAGGGCGCGGAGTCTAAGATCCAGTTTGTCTTCGCCAGAGCCTCTTGAGGTGAGGATGGGTTTCGCCGCAACTTGGTCCAGGTCGTGACCCCCGAGATCCCCTAGGTCACATTCCGCAGGGAGAAAGGGGGAAGCAGCAGGACAAGCGTAGTGATGGAAGCCGAGGTCGGGGCAACTGGCAGACAGGGATAACCAGAGGACAGGCCAAAGGGTCAGGGTCACAGGCAAGCAAGCGTGGTCAGGGACAAGCCGAATCAATACACTGGAAGGGAACAATACACAGCAGACAGGAACTAAGCAAGAACACTGCAGACAGGAAGTTTAGCAAACAACACTGGTTGAACAGCACCGCAGACTTGCGGTGCAACGGTTAATATAGGCTTCCTGGGGTGGCCTAAGGTGGAGCCATCCAGGAAGGAAGGTGATATAAGACAGCCAGAAGGAGGGTCAGGCCTCTAATAACCACATGGAGACAGGTACTTAATGTATACCTATGACAATGTGTCTGAGCTGAGATATGGATGAAGTCAAGTCGGCCCAGAGCATTCTGATTTAAATTTTAATAGGCGAAGATAATGTACCAACTGGGAGTAAAAAAAAAAAAAAAACTGATTCTGGTAGTTGATGTTTCTCCATCAGGGCTTGTCTAGGTAACACACCTCTATGGTCACACAGCTTCGCTATACGTCAAAATCCTTTGTTAATCCACCAAGCAAAAGCTTGGGGGCAAGACCCGGGGTGAACTCAGGATTCTGAAACAAGGAAGCCGATGGGCCATGGGGAGATTTAAATGTATAAGCTCTAGATAACCTATCCCATATCCCCAGGGAGAGTGATAAGGCCACATCAGGAGAGAAATCGGTTTAGACGGGCAAGAATATGTTCCCCCATCCATAGGGGATGGGGAAGGGGGATGCTGTATACAATCGAATCATTGTGCTAACTGTGCTGCATAAAAATATTCTGTCATGTCTGGGACCCCCAAACCATCCATGTTACACACCCCCCCCCCCCCCCCAGAGTGTACAAAGTGCGCTTGTTCACTCAAGGTGATTTCAGTGGGGGTTTTTTATGACTGATGGGCTAGTATATGCTGTAACAGGCAGACCTTGCATTTGAGTACACCTTTCAGTACGTCCTTGAGATGATCCCTGCCATAAAGCACAGAAGAACTCCAAACCCCACTGCAGTGGCAACACAACATAACTTGGTCAAAAAAGCCCACCTACCTGCTGATTGGGTAGTATTTTTACATGGTAAGATCTAACAAGCAGGGACTTCTGATTCTTGCTATATTTAATTGTATTGTAACTGAGCTATCTGCCCTCATGTTGTGAAATGCTGTGCAAACTGTTGGCTCTATATAAGTCCTGTATAATAAGAAAAACAACAAAAGAGCAGCAGTAGTCCACCGATGAGACATCATATAGTTTCATCATACATTCTGCTCTCATATCAAGACAAATAGGGGGGGTTTACTGTATGGAGCTTAATTTTGTAGGCCAGCTTGAAGGATAGTCAGATTATACAATACGTGCTCTGGGTTTGGAGTATCCAAGAGAACCCT
This sequence comes from Rana kukunoris, assembly GCA_029574335.1. Classification (NCBI taxonomy): domain Eukaryota; kingdom Metazoa; phylum Chordata; class Amphibia; order Anura; family Ranidae; genus Rana; species Rana kukunoris. The sequence continues at coordinate 112,622,316 of CM056059.1, read as the reverse complement.
GGAGATCCATTAATTCAGACTGAACAGTATGCAGTTGCACTTGGAGGCTCCTACTCATTGGTTGCTCTCTTGTGCACCTGTTGCCTTCTAGATAACAAAGAAAATGAATGAACATGGCAAAATACATTATATATAATAGAATCTTAAATCGAGTTGTGTAAGTTCTGCATGCTGAGTTTTGGGTGCCTTGCCCCTTTTCTCTTTGTCCTTTAGACCAGTGGCCATCAACCCTGTCCCCTGTCCACTAACAGGCCAGGTTTGCAAGATAACTGAAATACATCACAGGTGATATCATTTGCTGCTCAGTGATTGCAGTATTCTAGTCTGAATCTACCCAAGGTAATACTTAAAACCTGTCCTGTAAGGCCGCGTACACACGATCAAATCTATCTGCTGAAAACGATCTGACAGACCGTCTCAGCAGACAGATTTGATCGTGTGTACGGGCGAGCCGATGGATTTGGCCAGCAGACAGATTTTAAAGCCTGCCTGCATATGCGTCGAATGGATTTGAGGCATGCGCATGCGCGGAAGTGTTTTACTTCCTGGTACGGTGACGTGGCGGCGTTAACGTCACCGCCACGTCACCGCACTGTCTGCCGGCAGGGATTTTGGTTTGATCGTGTGTACATCGATCAAACCAAAGCAGCCAGCAGACAAATCTGACCAAATCGGTCTGTCAGACCGATTTGATCAGAATCATTTGCTCGTGTGTACGGGGCCTTAGTGGGCCCTGAGGACAGGGTTGATGACCACTGCTATAGACAATTAAATGGAGTCACACAGAGCAACTCATCTGAAAATGTATTGGGACATAAACTCACCGGCCATTTTATGAGGTACACCTGTTCAATAGTTTGGTAACACAAATTGCTAATCACCTGGCAGCAACAGCACCTAGACGTGGTGAAGACAACTTGCTGAAGTTCAAACCGAGCATCAGAATGGGGAAGAAAGGAGATTTAAGTGGCTTTGAATGTGGCATGGTTGTTGGTGCCAGATGGGCTGGTCTGAGAGTTTCAAAGACTGCTGATCTACTGGGATTTTCACACGCAACCATCTCTAGGTTTTACAGAGAATGGTCTGAAAAAGAGAAGCAGCTGTTGTGTAGATGAAAATGGCTTGTTGATGTCAGAGGAGAAGATATGCTTAATACCACTCTGAACGTACAACACATCGAACCGTGAAGCAGATGGGCTACACCAGTAGGAAACCACACCAGCTGACACTCCTGTCAGCTAAGAACAGGAAACTGAGGCTACAATTCGCACAGGATCACCAATATTGGACAATAGAAGATTGGAAAAAAGCACCTTTTGGATGTAGTAAACGGGAGATAAGCATCATGGATGTACAGCCGACAAATCTGCAGCAACTGTGTGATGCCATCATGGACCAAATTCTTTGAGGAATGCTTCCAACACCGTGTTAAATCTACCCCATGAAGAATTAAGGTAGTTCCAAAGGCAAAAGGGGGTCATACCCGGTACTAGCAAGGTGTACCTAATAAATGGCCCGGTGAGTTTATATTGAAGTGTTAGTAAACCACAAAGCAAAGCTTCCAAAAGTCAAGGAAGTGGCAGGGCCACCGGGTAATTTCTTCACATTAACTTAGGCATGCTGTATGAGAATATTGGTTCTGAGCTGTTTTAAGACAAGAACACATGTCAAAGGGCAAAATAAACAGTGTTTATTGACCAAGAGCTGTTGCTAAGCTGATAGCGATAGAGCAACAACAGAGCACAAGCAAATCTTATTAACATTCTTGTATGTAGGGGGGAGTAAAAGGTGGGGATTGACTAAGCCTTCCAACCTTCCAGACATGTTAAAGCCAGGCCAAATAAATTGTAGAGGAAAAACCCCTGGAGAAATTATTTCTCTCCTGAAATTTAATTCACCGATATTAGGGCAATAGTGACTGTCTCAATCTTCCAGATCCAATTTGTTAGCAGCAGTTTAAAGGCCCATACACACGGTCAGACTTTTTGCCAACAAACTTCAACATCTGCAAATTTTCAAATTTGTCCGATCGTGTGTACGCTCCATCGGACCAACTTTTTCGGGTTTCATCGGACGAAAAGTTTGGTCTGCAAACGGACAAACTTTACGTCAACAAAAGTCCGATGGTGCCTAGTCCGACCGTGTGTACAGCAAACAATCGGACTTTTGTACAAAGTACAAACGCGCATGCTCAGATGAAAAGACCAGCCGGAAGCGTTCTGTCTAGTAAAACTAGCGTTCGTATTTGAAAGAGCACATTCGTGATGCGGCAAGTTCTGAAATCAAGAAAAGTAGCGCACATTCTCTTCTTCTTTATAATGTGATAATACTAAAAGCTGCTTTGCTGGTGATACTGACGGAGTAAAAACAAATGTCTTTACTTTGGATTAGTGTATTTTGGTTATATGAATCAAACATATTTTTATTTTATTTTTTGTGGGTCAAGTAAGCACAACCCCATTGCGCAACATGTCTGCTTGACGAACGGATGTTCAGAAACGAACAAAATTGCACGAAACTGAAAATCGCGATTGCACACAGACGAAACCTCTACTAACTCTCGATTAGCAGAAGGAGCCCAAAGGGTGACGCCGGAGAATTGAACTTCCTCTTTTAAACTCTCGTCAGTACGTTGAAATGTCACTACGTTCGTGTTTGTTGCCGAAAAAGTCCTAGCGTGTGTATGCTATGGGTGTGACCGGACAACTCCCTTCGGACAAAAGTCCAAGGGAAAGTTTTTTGGATGTCTGACCGTGTACGAGGCTTAAGAATGGACACATAGGGGGTTATTTACAAAAGGCAAATCCACTTTGCACTAAAAGTGCAAACTACAAGTGCAAAGTGACTGAACTTCCAAGTGCACTTTGCACATGTAGTTTGCACTTGTAGTGCAAAGTAGATTTGCTTTTAGTAAATAACCCCCTCAGATCTCATGTACACTGCAGCTCATAAACAGATGTTTTGGGGCAGTTGGGTGTTTTTTTTCAGCAGCCCCATCACTCCCCTCTATGTTATTTTATCGGTACATGTACACTCATTAGTTTATAGGAGTTTAGAGGCAGTTGAGTTTAGTGGCACTTTTTTTAAAGCAGATTTTCACGTTCAGGGCATGAGTTTACCGGCATTTCAAACGCTAAACGATTGTAAACGCACGCAAATGCGATAACCTGAGTTTATGCACGTTTTCGTTTAGAAGCGTTGTTAAAGGGGAAACATTTTCTGATGATTTTTGAACATGGAAAATGAGGAGAAAACAACGAAGCACAATTTTAACCACATGTTGTTGCCTGCAAGCTTGACCCACCATGTGATATTCCCCTCATCGGCCAATTATGCAATACAAAACATGACTAGCAGTTTACTTGTAGATTGACCCTGAAGTTGAATGGGAATTTGACCCACCCTGTTATTTATTCAACCTTCGAGATTTGAACCTGATGACCCCCCATTGAGCTTGAGACCCTCCCTACATCAGCAAACATAATTCCATCTATGTAATATATGCAAGATTTTAAATGAAAAAAATTGTAGCGCTGTGTTCATAAATCATACAAACATATCTAAAACATGTAAAATATATAAACAAAATCACCACATTGAAAGAGTGTTGTAGTAATTAAACATGACAAAAAAGAAGAGAAAAAATGAAAATTATTAAATTATTATAAATATATGTATGATCTCTAAACAAATATTCATAAGTGTTCATCCAAAATCCACACCTAAAGTGTGTAAAAAATCAAGTCCATAACTTGTAGTGTTTTTCCAGGTGTTCACACTTAGGCCGCGTACACACGACCAAATAAATCCGATCAAACCGGTCTGACAGACCGATTTAATCGGATTTGTCTGCTGGGATATATTGGTTTGATCGTGTACACACGATCAAACCAAAATCCCCGCCGGCAGACAGCGCGGTGACATGGCGGTGACGTTGAAGCCGCCACGTCACCGTCACCAGGAAGTAAAACACTTCCGCTCATGCGTCGATTCCATTCGACGCATGCGCGGGCAGATATGTCTGCTGGTTAGTATACTAACCAGCAGACATGTCGGACGGACGGGTTTCCAGCAGACAGATTTTAAAGCATGCTTTAAAATCTGTCTGCTGGAAAAACCTGTCTGTCCGCCCGTACACACGATCGAATTTGTTTGGACCGTTTCCAGCAGATAGATTCGATCGTGTGTACGCAGCCTTAAACAAACATTCAATCTTCTTAACCACTTGACCACTGGGCACTTAAACCCCCTTCCTAACCAGACCAATTTTCAGCTTTCGGTGCTCTCACAATTTGAATGACAATTACTCAGTCATACAACATTCTACCCATTTGAAATTTTTGTCCTTTTTTTCACACAAATAGAGCTTTCTTTTGGTGGTATTTGATCACCTCTGGGTTTTTTATTTTTTGCGCTATAAAAGAAAAATGACTGAAAATTCTGTAAAAAATAAAATAAAAAAATTGTTTCTGTCATATTAGCAGGTTATTTCTCACACACAGCATATGCATACCACAAATTACACCCCAAAACACATTCTGCTATTCCTCCCGAGTATGGCGATACCCCATGTGTGGGACTTTTACACAGCGTGGCCACATACAGAGGCCCAACATGCAGGGAGCGCCACCAGGCGTTCTGGAACACGCAGACCAATTCTGACATTCCTCTCCTACATGGAAAAATCATCATTTATTTGCTAGAAAATTACATAGAACCCCAAAACATTATATATGCTTTTTTAGCAAAGACCCTAGAGAATACAATGGCGGCCATTACAACATTTTATCTCGCACGGTATTTTCGCAGAAATTTATTGAACGCGTGTTTTTTAAAAAACTGTTTTGTGCTTAAAACAAAACAAAACAGTAAAGTTAGCCCAATTTTTTTTCATAATGTGAAAGATGAAGTTACGCCGAGTAAATAGATACCCAACATGTCACACTTCAAAATTGCGCACACTCGTGGAATGGCGCCAAACTTCGCTACTTAAAAATCCCCATAGGCGGTATTGCAGAGTATTGGGGTATTGCAAAGTATCATGCAGGGTATTGGGGTATTGCCGAGTACTGGGGTATTGCCGAGTATTGGGGTATTGCCGAGTATTGGGGTATTGCCGAGTACTGGGGTATTGCCGAGTATTGGGGTATTGCCGAGTATTGGGGTATTGTTGAGTACTGGAGTATTGGGGTATTGCCGAGTACTGGGGTATTGCCGAGTATTGGGGTATTGCCGAGTACTGGGGTATTGTTGAGTACTGGGGTATTGTTGAGTACTGGGGTATTGTTGAGTACTGGGGTATTGTTGAGTACTGGGGTATTGTTGGGTACTGGGGGGATTGCTGGGTACTGGGGGGATTGCTGGGTACTGGGGGGATTGCTGAGTACTGGGGGGTTGCTGGGTACTGGGGGGGTTGCTGGGTACTGGGGGGGATTGCTGGGTACTGGGGGGATTGCAGAGCTGGGATGTTTTGAGGGATGGCTGGATCTGTGACTGCATTTGTCACAGATCCAGCCACAGCTCAGCTGCTGACACCCCGCTCCCCCCCCCTCTCCTCGCACACTGTACAGAGAGGAGAGGGAGGAGAGGGAGGAACCAGCGTCATCAAATGACGCCGGTTTGTTTACAAGTGATCGCGCCGTCATTTGACGGCGCGATCACGTGGTAAACGGCCACGATCAGCCGTGATGCGCCGGGTCTTCTAGACCCGGCGAGCACGGACACTTTCGCGAGCGCGTCCTAGGGGACGCGCAATCGCGAAAGTGAAGGACGACGTCCCAGGGACGTTGCCCAAAGATAACCCCACTGCGCCGTAGCAGTAAAATGCTTATGGCGCGGTGGGAAAGTGGTTAAAATACTTGAAATAATTCTTACACCACACCACTTGTATTTCTGTGACTCCGCACCCTTAAGGATTTGCACTCACCACAAGAATATGCCTTGCATTCTCATGCTCGGCATTAAAAACTTAGTGGACTCTCCAAGATCTCCAAGCAATTCCAACAGTGTTCAGTGAACCAATGCTTCTCCACATGTAAAAATAAAAAAGTGCTTGCAATAGTGAAGTACTATAAAACCATTCATTAAAACAGCACACATAAATTCTTCACATATTGCACTCACATCCTTCCAAGCAAAAGCAAGGCACTTCAAACAATTTTTTTTTAAGAAGCGAGAGGTTTGCAGCGGTGTACACAATATATAGTAGCCGCGGCGGACCCGGAGTTAAACCTGATATTCTCATCACCGCTTGCTTAGGACGCTAAACACCACAGTTAATTGCCGTGTAGCTCTGCCCAGACATTTTTTTTTTGAAAAGCCTGTGGCGTGTAAAACACAACCCAAAAACTTCACCCGGTGCAGGAAAAAATGGCGACGGGCGCCATCGTCAATTGGTCCTCCAAAGAGGACCCAGCTCTGATCCCCCGGGGCGTTAGGCTCCTGGCAGGGAAAAGAGTATAGGAGTCCAAGCAGCCGAAACCACTAGGACCCCCCTAAGGCCCATGCAGCCGAAACCACATGGCCTAACATCCTCGGAGGGACTGCCGAAACAGAACCCTCCTCGGTGAGGCTCCCCCGAAGGGAGACCCCATGAGAGCAGGTGAACTAAGCCAGAAGGCCATGTCCACCTACTCCCAAGACTTTCAGAGTCAGGCCCGAGGACCAGCACCCTACTCGCCACACTAAAGTGCAAGCACCAAACAAAAAAAGTGACAAAACAAGACAAACAGGGGGTAAAATAAAAAAGAAAGTGGGGGAAAAGGAAGGTGGGAATGGTGAGTGGAAAGTGGCCACTGTGCAATACAATGGCCGGCCCTCCGGCCAGGAACAAAAATTCCTCTGGTCCTAGCCAAAAGGCTCGTCCCTAGAGGCAGGTGTCAAAAAGATGTGTGTGGAGATATGTGACCTAAGGTGCCACACGTTGAGTGCCCCTCAACACTCAGTGCAATGTATGGCACCCCTGGACTGCCACTCCAGGGGCACTATTTCCACAGGCTTTTCAACGGACCCTGACCCCCGGTCCGGACCGGCAGCACCCTTCCCAGCCAGGAAGGTAGGAGAAGAGGTTGGGGAGAGCCAGCCACAGCCGACTACTTCCCACAACCCCCATCTCTCCCACCTAATTACATTCGGGAAGTACTACCCGCCTCTCCCCGAAAGGATTAGCAAAGGTTCCCTCGTCGAACAACTGACTGGGGCAGACACTACCGGATCCAGGCCAAAGGCCAGGGTCCCGGCCCTTCAGCTTCGACCTCATGCCTCTCTGCCCCGATCAGAAGGCTTTCGCCTCTACGCCAACAGGCTTAGCGTCCACCGACTGCCATCCCTTTCCCCCTCGCCGAGTACTGGGGACAGTCGGTTTAGCACCACCTATTGGCAACTGATAAGAACAGATACTACACTTGATCTTAGCCAAAAGGCCGAGAAGCTCTGCCCAGACATGTTTCATCAAACTGATTTCTTCAATGGGATTGGCTAAACGGCATAGCTGCATTCCCTTTATACCCTGCCCTCCACTTAGTGTAAACTTATTGAGATTGCGCAACTGCACGCTCCGTGTCTCCCTGACCGCAATACATCGGGTCTGACCCCCGTCTCCTATAATCATACAGGTATTGGCACTATGTAATGTCTGTCTGATTGCATTTCTTTGTGACCCAACATGTGATGTTTTCCAGCTAGCTTGAGACAATGAGTTTCACACCACTGTCTGCTCCCCCCGACCCCCCCCCCAAGCTGAGTTAGCCCTATCATTCTCTCACAGATTACCTAGGAGACTGACCCCCCCCCCCCCCTTCAGCCAACTTGTGAACTTGTCTACACTTTGCCCTCCCCAGCCTGGGAAAGAGAGGACAGAAATCTGCCAACATCAGCAGACATTTTTTGAGCAGCTGAAGGTCACACAAGTCCTAACCTTTTGAGATTATAACCTGATGACCCCAACAGTGACTTTGAAACCATCCCTGTATGAGCAAGTCCTTCAAGGTTGACTGGGAGATTCATTTTGACCCAACCTGTTTATTGTCCCATCCACATTTCATGTGTGTGTGTGTTGGAGTGGCCATCTCAAAGACGGCCATTTTGTACCGCACAGATGAACAATATGGCAGCATGCTAACATAAAAGAAAACCGACAAAATATTTTTTTGGGGGTAAAGGCTCAATCCTTTATTTGTAAAGTATCAATTATCAAATTCAAACATAACTTGTAAATACATATCAAACAAGATATGTGCATCCTGCTGGAGCAATCTAACATCTGGCGGAACAAAATAATCAGCAAACTGATGGTTATAACTTGAGCAGTGGAGCTCAGGTTTATAAACTGAATGTTCTGTGCGGTGTGTGGAGGTGCAGGCTCAGTGGATCCTTTCTCTTTGTCAATCACAAAGTTATGCAGAACACAGCAGGCGAGAACTACTTTTATAGCGTTCTCCACATCCAATTGCATTGTAGATAGGAGTACCTGCCATTTAGCTGTACATATTCCAAATGTGCACTAGACAACTCATCTTGTGTGGCTGAGTCTGTAGTTAATTTTTATCTTTATCTTATTTTCCTTGTGATTAAGTCCTTTCCTACTATAGGGGCTCATGAGGTTACAATGATCATTGGAAGACTGTTCTCAGTTGTACATGGAAGAGGCCTCCATTCAGGAATCGCAAAATGGCCTTCATATAGCCAGCGACCCATCACTGATTGACAAGAAATTCTACAATCCCCCTCCCATTGACTCCAACATCCACACATATTAAGTGTGAGTGAGCACCCACCGATCCCAGAAGTACAATTAAAAGGTATTTCTTATAATTCAAATACAGTGAACCATATTTGGGTGTCTTTTTACCCTGAACGTGTTTTCCGTTCAGAGCTCCAATGCAATTTGTAAAGTCAGATTTTACCCAAAACTCATTAAACACTTCTTCCCACATCTGTTCCGTTGGCACAGGCATTACATCACTATGTAGCTCCTCCCACAGTGCAAAGCAGATTTCACGTGTCACTTTTGCAACTGTTGTGGCCAGAAACCTTCAAATTATAAAAAAATGTAATTACATATACAGTATATAACAAAACATTAGTATCAACAACAAAAAATGACAAATGTAAAAAATGTCATATATAAATAATAAATATCAGTTAATAAACAAAAAATAATACAAACACGCATATTGTATGTACATTTTTTATTAAACACAACGTTAGTAGAAGAGGGATGGAGGATTAGGGGAATTCAGGTACCTTGCGCAGATCACCGGAGAACTTGAGATCCTGGGAACAAGTACACTTGCTGTCACTGGATCTTGCTCACCCAGATAGGCCCCCCTCACCGGCCTAGCAGCCGGGATGATTCACGGACAAAAAGAAAGAAGTCTCTGCCACAGACTTGGTAGTGATAGTAACTGTTGAACGATCCTCTGCCACAGGATTTAGAAATCAGAATTTCCCAAAGTGAACACAACTGCACAGTATAAGGAAGTCCTTTAAGCTGACCCGGCAATACTGTGAGGTGGATTGGTTAGGATGCATCCTCCAATTGAGGCATCAGGCTCCTCTCGAGATACCAGCCTTCCACTGTGAAAAAATAGGTTTATGGCGCATGATGAACTCCAGCATACAAAATATAAGTCATAAATCATAAGTTAAAATCAACATAGAAAAAAGTCTCTAAGGGTCCATGTAGTTTAAAAGTCCATATAATATCCAGAGGGTCCTGGTTAATAGGAATGGATTGAGGGGGGGGGACTTAGCAGCAGCACCTGAAGCAGAAGCAAGCCTCTGGGAGAATCAGGAAACAAGAAGAAACGATGCGCCAATCTAAGTGTTGTAGTTTAGCATTTATTTCATAAGGAATACAGAGCAAGAAAATGGCTACTCACAAAACCAAAGTAATCAATGGCCTTAATAGGGCTGTAGGTCAGGAGTCACCATCGTTGTTCCCCAGCAGAATCCTCGTTCAAGGGCTGTAAGCCACAGATGTCATGTGGACGCGGAGACCAGGAAGAACAGGCAGATGCGGCGTGCGTTCCATGGATCTGACAAAACAATAGAGAGAAAGGAGTCACCGCTCCAGGTGGGATCACTAAATGGTTACAGGTGGTGCAGGATACCGAGGGTGCTGGCGGTGCACTAAGCAAAATGAAGACAAAGAAAAATGGATAGCCGCACTCCAAAACTTGATGGGTGGTCTTTTATTTAATAGACAGCATGTACAAAAATAGGGTCACAGCAGTGGAAACAAGGAACAGCCGACGCGTTTCGCACTGGATTAGTGCTTATCCATGAATAAGCACTGATCCAGTGCGAAACGCGTCGGCTGTTCCTTGTTTCCACTGCTGTGACCCTATTTTTGTACATGCTGTCTATTGAATAAAAGACCACCCATCAGGTTTTGGAGTGCGGCTATCCATTTTTCTTTGTTTTCGATCTGACAAAACAGCTGACGCTGTGAAACGCGTAATCTGATTGGCTGGCCGGGACTCCCGCGTCACTTCCGGTGCGACGTCGCTACGCTGCGCTCCAAGGTGGAACGCACGCCGCATCTGCCTGTTCTTCCTGGTGACTCCTGACCTACAGCCCTATTAAGGCCATTGATTACTTTGGTTTTGTGAGTAGCCATTTTCTTGCTCTGTATTCCTTATGAAATAAATGCTAAACTACTACACTTAGATTGGCGCATCGTTTCTTCTTGCAGCCTTCCACTGTGTCCTCTCCAAGATGAGTCCTCCTCTGATTCCTTCAAATTTTCTTCTTCCCGCAGGACAGACAGCAGAGGACCACCCTCAAACCAGTAGGCCCAAAATAGCTTCTGGGCTTACCTCCAGTAATGAAGCCTCGGGCCAGCAGGCCCCGAGGCAGAAGAGGAGCTGTCACATACCTTAGGCCAGAGTGGCCACGAGGTGAGAGAGAGAGAAAAGAAGCCCCTTAAGTATACCCTCTCCCAGCATGCCCAACGGTAAAAACCTCCCACTAGGTAGCTTCTGGGAAAGAACACCCAATACACCTCGGCTTGTTGTACCTTCCATCACAAACCAGAAGTGACAGCGACACCTGCTGGTGACCATGGGAAGTACACCAACTCAGCCAAAGCTGGAGCAGAGGCTAATTTAGCCATAAACATTGTATCTGAACTGAATACAGTTATATATATATATATATACACACAAACATACACATAGGGCCAGATTCAGGTAGATGAGAGTATCTTTCCTCTGGAGTAACGCTTCTCATTTACGTTACTCTGAAGACCCTTTCGGCGCAAGTACTGTTATTCACATAGCAGTTGCGCGTAAACTTGCGCCAGAGTAACGATAATGCGCTGGCGTAACCCGACGCAAGGGGAAGTGGGTGTGATCATATGTAAATGATGGGCGGAGCCCAGTGCAGAGGCTTACGTTCAGCGCATCAACCACGGAGCATGCGCAGTGAGTGAGGCTCCACTCGCCCCCTTTGTGCGCATGCTCACAACTTCCGTCGGCACCACTTCACGGGAAACGTCAGCGCAATGCGTTCCGTTTGGCGTTTAAATGTAGAAGCGCCATTCCGGCACTAAAGTATATCCTGCTCCCCCTCCCCGCAGTGATGTTACTTTTGTTCTGAGATGCCTGCTCCCGTTCCCCGCAAACACACAGGAGAAAGCTGAACTTTAATGGCCAGGAGCTGTCAGCCGTCATCTCGGCTATGGAGACCTATGATGTCTTCCTCCATGGCTGTCAAATTTGACAGACAAGCATGGACAGAGGTGTTGTCCTGCAAGTGGGGGTGCTCAGCTAGCTCTTATCGTCGGTAACGCTGCTGTAGCTGCTCTCCTGCTGACCTGTGACCGTCTGGAGTAAAGATAAAGCAGCCTTTTGTAGAAATAACTTTGCGCCGGACGGACGAGATACGCGCGGCGCATGTAGCCAGCGTATGGTGCTAATCCGTTCGTGAATTGGGAAAAATCCCTCATTTGCATATTTGCAGGGGAAATCAATAGGCGCGACTGATGCGCCCAGCGAAATTAAGCGCTGACGATACTCTGGCGTCGGAACGTTCCGCCGGTCGCAAATGACCCGTTATTGGGCGCATCTAGTTTGGTGGGTATGGGCACATAGAAACGACGGCGCATCATCACAGTTACGCGGCGCATATCGAAATACTCCAGCGCAAGTGTTCCTGAATCTGGCCCATAGTGGTTTGTGCACTGGTGGTCCAAATCATTTGATGGAGGGGAAATTATGGTGTGGGGTTGTTTTTCAGGGGTTGGACTTGGCCTCTTACTTCATGTGTGAGGGAACTCAAAAGAAAAGTATGGGTTTGACGTTTTTCCCACCCATTATACTTACCTAGGGGGATGCAGCCTCACATCGAGGCTGCACCTGTTCCTTGTCGCCTCTTCACTGAGAACCGGGCCATCAAACATCGCTGATGGCTTGGTTCTCACAGATCCTCAAGTGGAGAGCTGCTGACTGCTACTCAGCAGCTCTCCTGCTCTGCTCCTCCATGCTCATTGGAGCGCTGAGCTGTCGTCTCAGCGGCTCGCTGAGAGGCTGAGACTACCATCAGTCCAGGCATCTGGGGGATCAAGACTTTCAAAGTCAGGGTGACGCTGTACCTGGACTGATCTTGGTGACGTCAGCAGGAAGCGGACTTCAGTCCACTCTCTGCTGAAAATGATCATATGAGTGCAAAATGAATTAGGAGTAGCTCAGGCTGGATTCTTCATTTAAGGCGACAGCATACCAAAACATTTTGGATAATTTCCTGCTTTTAAATTTGTGGGAACAGTATGGGGATGGTCCCTTCCTGTTCCAATATGACTGCGCACCAGTGCACAAAGCAAGGTCCGTAAAGACATGGATGAGCGAGTTTGGGTGGAGAAAATTCACTGGCCTGAGCAGAGACTGTGAGCCAGGCCTTCTCGTCCAACATGAGTTCCTGACCTCACAAATGCGCTTCTGGACACATTCCCATAGACACACTCCTAAACCTTTTTTACAGCCTTCCCAGAAGAATTGAAGCTGTTGTAGCTGCAAAGGGAGGGCCAACTCAATTTTGAACCCTACAGACTAAGACTGGGATGCCATTAAAGTTCCAGGGCCAGATTCAGGTAGAGTTAGGCTGGAGTATCAGTGATACTCCAGCCTAACTGTCACTTTGAGCCAGCGTTTTTGTTTTCTGTAACCAGAAAACAAGAAACGCCGGGTTGGAGTTCCTATACGAGCGGCATAATTGTATTACGCCGTCGTATCGGAACTTCAATTTTAAAAATGGCGCGCGGGGTGTTCCCGCTCATTAACGCCGAGAATATGTTAATCAGCGGGAATCGGCAATTCACGATCGTATTCGGGCGCGACGCAGTGACTTTCCGACGTTTCCGTAAGAGATACGCGGCGTAAAGATAAAGCAGCCCCCTAGTGGAGTATCCTATGTTAAGTATGGCCGTCGTCATCGCGTCGCAAAAAAAAAAATTCGAGTCGTTTGCGTAAAACGTCCGTGAATGGGGATTGACGTCATTGACGTTCCCTGAAAGAATTTGGAGCATGCGCACTGACAGTCGACGCATGTGCAGTACGTTCGCCGCGGGATCGCGCATAGTTAACATAATACACGCCCCCTACCCGCCCAATTTGAATTCCGCCGGCTCATTTTCGCTACGCCGCCGCAACTTTAGGAGCAAGTGCTTTGTGAATAACAGTACTTGCTCCTAAAGTTACGGCGGAGTAACGTAAACGAGAAACGTTACTCCAAAGTAAAGAAGCGCCCATCTACCTGAATCTGGCCCCATGTGTAAAGGCAGGTGTCCCAATACTTTTGATAATATAGTGTATTTTAGTTCATGTCAAAGCTGCATTAATATACATTTTTATCCACTATAACAGATTCATCTTTTTCATCTCTAGATGGGATATAGTGGCCTATTTGTGGAATAGCAGAAGAAGAAGATGGGCCTGCTGCTGAATGATTACTAGATGGTGTTTTTGTGGCCTGGAACCGATCCTTTCCATTGTTCTTTTTCGATGCGCAACATAATTATTTCCCAGGTAATACTTTTTTTTTTAAGCTTACTTCTTAGTATGGACCATGCTTAGGTTAGAGCAGCCAAGCTTTGTTCTCAAATCAATGGTGCTCAAAGATTCAGAGGTAGAAGACTCTAAGCCACTGTTAAATTGAGAATTTGTTCTGGACATGCTTGGTCATTACAGCAGTGGATTTACACCAACAACACCATCTCTTATAATGCTAAGGCAGACACAGAAACAGATTTTTCTGTTGAAGCCTCACTAATGTTAGTATGAGCCACTGTCAATCAATCACCCTGGATTTGGTCATAAAATCAATGAATCTCTGATGAAATACTAAAATAAAGACCAAACAATCTATTTTATCATTCCAACCAAGGAATTTTATCACTCAAGCTTTTTGTAATATTTTTGCACACACGCTTAAAGTGGAACTTTAGTGAGAAAATTAGGTCTCGCTAGATCACTTCAGGCTGGCCCCTTGTGCAGTTATATCTATGTAAGGTTGGGTTCACACTTATGCAATTGGATCTGGTAAAAAAAATAGGTTGCAGTGTCTGTATCCCTTTAGAAGCATTTAACTCAACTAATATAACTAATATCTCACCAAAACTAACATTTCTATTGCTGCGAGTGTCAAATATTTGACTTGTATTTTAGTGCACCTTAAAGGGGTGGTTCCCCTAAAAAGAAACTTTTACCATTGCATGTCTCTTCTTAATAACATGTAGAATCGGCTGGTAGTTTAAAAAAAAAAACGTCCGTACATACCATTTTCGGCATGTAGTCTCACCGCCGCTTCCGGGTATGATGTTTGGGGACAGGCATCCGATCGACGCATACAGCGCGTCACGAGATGCCGAAAGAAGCCGAACGTTGGTGCGGCTCTATACGGCGCATGCGCACCAACGTTCGGCTTCTTTCGGCATCTCGTGACGCGCTGTATGCGTCGATCGGATGCCTGTCAATCAAGTAGGCACGCCCTACCCCGGCCGCCAGACCCGGAAGCGACGGTGAGACTACATGCCGAAAATGGTATGTACGGACGTTTTTTTTTTAAACTACCAGCCGATTCTACATGTTATTAAGAAGAGACAGGCAATGTTAAAAGTTTCTTTTTAGGGGAACCTCCCCTTTAAAGGGGTTGTAAAGGTACAATTTTTTATTTTATTTTTTCTAAATAGCTTTCTTTACCTTAGTGCAGTCCTCCTTCACTTACCTCATCCTTCAATTTTGCTTTTCAATGTCCCTGGTGTGGAGTCAGTAGTGTATTTAGGTTTTGTGCTGCCCTAGACTAAACTCATGCACCCCCTAATTTAATTATGACTTACCACTTCCTGTGAAGGCCACACCCCTTATTGTTTAAGACCCACCCTGAAATATCCAAGTGGCACTGATATGTGGCACTGATGGGCACTAATAGGTGGCACTGATGGGCACTGACAGCACTGGTGGGCACTGATAGGCATCACGAATAGGCAGCAATGATGGGCATTAATGGGTGGCACTGATGGGCATTGGTGGGCAGCAGTGATGGACATTGATGGGCAGCACTGGCATCACTAATGGCCACTGATGGTGGCACTTATGGGCAGTTATTGCTGGCACTGGTGGGCAGTCATTTCTGGCACTAGTGGGGGCTTTATTGTAATCAGGGCACTGATGATCAGTGCCCTTATTACATATGTAGATGTCTTCTGTGACGAGATGCCGCTGATCGGCTCTGTCAGTGTAAGGCGAGGAGCGCAGATTACCGGCATCTCCTGTTTACTAGACGTGTGCAGACTGGAATATTTTGTTTTGTTTTTTCGTTTTCGTTTGGACAATAAATTTATTTAGTTACTCCCAAAATTCGTTTTGATTTATTTAGTTTAGGAATAGCTTTCGTCCGAAAATCCAATAATACTTGGTTTCTGTCGAATGTTCAAGAATGGTCAAGAATATTCGTCGGAACTTCGAATCTTTACGTCGAATCGTACATTTCCGTTCGAATATTCCACCTACAAGAATTCTAATGTTGTATGACTAGTAATAATGTCAAATCTATTTTCTCATAAATCGAAATCTAATCTCTGTAACGTCGAATCTATTATTTCTATAATGTCGAATCTTTTCCCTATAATGTCGAATCTCTCTATATCGAATTGTTACCGCAACGAAAACGAAAATAAAGCATTTTTTATGTCGGATCTTTCGGTTTTCGTTTCTTGCGCTTTCGTTATCATTTATTAAAACGATAACGAAAAAAACTGATTTTTGGACGAAAATGCATTCTAACGAAAACGAATGCACATGTCTACTGTTTACATGTGACCGGCTGTGATTGGTCACAGCCGATCACATGCAACGACCGCAGCCCTTTACAGAGATCGGGTCGCACCGTGTCCTAGCAACAGCGAGAGCGGCCGTTTTGGGACGCCGTTATATGACATCTTCCCAGAATGAGAGCCACACTGCCCTGCCATCATTTGACAGTGGGCGGGCGACAAGTGGTTAACCTCTTATGGACCGCCGCATGTACATTTACGTCGGCAGAATGGCACAGGCAGGCACATCAATGTATATATATGTTGGTGCTTTGAGGTGGGTCGGGGACCCCCCCCCCCGGTACATGCGGCGGTCCCCGTAGCTGGCCGAGCGATCCGGGATGAGGGGGCGGCTATTCGTTTTTGTCCGCCCCCTCCGGATCACTCCCAGCCAATCCGCGCACTCCCCCGACCTGCACTTCCTCCTCCTGTGTAAACACAGGAAGGAGGAAGCGATGTGATCTCTCCCCTCAGCGGTATTTTCAACCACCGCTGAGGAGAGATCACATCGCACAGTAAGTCTGCACAACACTACACTGACACACACTACACATAGGCACATTAACCCCTTGTGATCTATCCCCCCCCCCTCCCCCCTGTCACAGTGTCACTGAATGCAGTAATCATACATGTATGATTACTGTATTTAGTGTCAGTGTGACAGTCAGTTAGTGTTAGGTTCAGGGTAGCCCCCGTACCCCCCCTAATAAAGTTTAAACCCCTTGATCACCGCCCTAGTTAACCCTTTCACTCCCTATTGCCAGCATCACTAAGCAATCATTTTTCTGATCGCTGTATTAGTGTCGCTGTTCCCTTCCCGCTAGGTAGCTAATTTTTTTTTTATTGCAATATTTTTTTACTAAAGACATATGGCTAAATAAATGTTGGCCTAAATTTTTGACTAAAATTTAGTTTATTTGATTTTTCTTATAACAAAAATTAAAAAATATTGATTTTTTTTTCAAAAATGTTGCTCTATTTTTGTATATAGCGCAAAAAATTAAAATCGCAGAGGCGATCAAATACCACCAAAAGAAAGCTCTATTTGTGGGAAGAAAAGGACGCAAATTTTGTTTGGGAGCCACGTCGCACGACCGCGCAATTGTCAGTTAAAGCGACGCAGTGCTGAATCGCAAAAAGGGGCCTGGTCATTTACCTGCATTTTGGTCCAGGTCTTAAGTTAGGGCGACCAGACATCCCCAGTTTCAGGGGACAGTCCCCTGATTGAGGACACTGTCCCCGGACCAAGTCTGTCCCTGGTTTTGTCCCCAGGTTGGATTTAATAGGGGGCAGGGGCAATTTCAAAGACAATCAGTGGAGAATTAAAATAAAAAAAAATTTGAATTATACACCCCGGCTCCGGGGGTGTTGTATTTTTCCCATATCTGTGCCCCTTTCTGATGATCATGTGCTGGTCGGAGCGAAGGGAATATTTCTTCAGTTTCGGGCGCATGCCTATTCAGCTCCGCTCACATGTTCTTCTGCCTTGGCTCAAATCCTGGCCAGCCACCTGCCTATCTCCTTGCCTTCCCTGGCGGAGTGATCTTTCTCCGCTCCCCATCCAGTAGTAGCCGGGGGCCGAAAAGTAAGACTTGAGAGGCTGTGAGGCAGGCTGCGATGGGCAGAGAGTCGCTGATTGCCGCCATTACTAGTAAAGAAAAAAGATGTCCCCGGATTTCATTTTAAAAATCTGGTCACCTTATCTTAAGTGGTTAAAGAAGTCATTTGCAATTTGTGCCTAAGTCGCTCTGGGATGTCGGCTTCAAAGTGGAGCAAAAGTCGCACGACTTTGAAGTCACGGCATTGTGAACCGGGCCTTAGACTTGTGGAAAAATTAGTGAACCAATCACAGTGGAAAAATCAGTGAGCCAATCACACAAGCAGAAAATGACATTTCGGGGGACATTTCATACATCAACAGTATACAGTATGCCTCCAGGTAGCCATATAGCATTGACATTTACAGAAAATGACAGAGCTTCAGATTGAAAAGAAAGGGGCATTTTTAATAACATTCAATTATAATATGACTTGTGCTACAATTGTATATGGTATATATTTTTCATGAAAGTGGAGTTATCCTTGAGGCCTCGTTCACATATAGGTGATTTGGAATAGCGGCAAAATCTGCAACAAGTGTTTTGGTGCCATTCATCCTGTTGTGCTTATAAGGATAATTTTCCTGCACGGAATTTAGGAATGAGTAATTTTAAACAATATTTTTAAGATACAGGATCAATCAATATGAACACAGACTAAATAGGCGATTTTTTCACCAGACGTGTATTTATACAAATTACAACCATAACTATACTGCAGGTAAGTAAGTGATCAATAACGTGAAATAATATGAAACGTTTGCTATGTCAATAGTGTGGAAACTATAAAAAATGTAATGAAAAATTGAATCTTAGAGAAAAATCTACAAGACGGTTATCGATTCGAGAGAAATAGTTATCCCACTTTATATAAAAAAAATAAAAATGAAGATAACACAAATGAATAAAAGGTAAAAATCAATATGTCATAATTACCCTTTCCAAAATGGCTACTGGTCTGAAATGATGGTTACCAGAGTTTTAAAATGGCTACCGTGGCTTTCAAGATGGCTTCTGCCTAGAGAGGGATTACGTCTTGCGTCCTCAGTATTTCAAAGTATAAGGCAGGGGTGTCACACTCAATTTTGATTTTGGGCTGCATAAGCATCATGGCTGCCGTCAAAGGGTCAGTTGTATATGCAAGACTAGATGCTAGATATTGGATGCACTCCTACCATCAGAAATCAAGAGTCCCCCACCATCCCTTACATCACAGCAGGGCCGGTGCTACCACTGGGCAAACTAGGCAGCCGCCTAGGGCGCACTGCTGCCTAGGGGCGTCTGGCTGCTTATTTCCCTATGCGTTTGCATGCTGTGCAGGCTGCAGCATGTAACTAACTCAGTCTCATGCAGCTGCTCCATCCGACCGGTAGTGTAATTAGAGGCGAAGCACAGCACTGGAACCAGCGCTAAAGGAAGCAGAGCCGATGATCCCTGTATAGCGGTGCCTTCTGTCACATGGGCAGGGCAAAGGGGGTGGATTTAGGGGTGGAGCTAATGGGGCGACAAAATAAGGTTTCTCTTAGGGTGTCAAAAATCCTTGCACCAGCCCTGCATCACATTGCACCCTCTTTGCCTTGTACTGCTGCCTGGAAGAAGCTGGGGGCAGAGCTGGGAAGCAGCAAGTGCGAGGTGGGCTGAAGTCACCTGCCAAAGACTGCTGAATGCTAAGACCAGGGGAGATGGAAATTAGGCTCCATGGAGAAGTGAAAGATCTGGTGGAGGTGTTCTGTCCTCCTATCTGTTGCCGACTGCTGGGGTGGGGGACAGGAGGGCAGAGAGGAGTAGCATGCCACAGGAGAGGTGTGAGGGCCACATGAAATGTCCTGAAGGGCCAGTTTGGCAGTGGTCATCAACCCTGTCTTTAGGGCCCACTAACAGGCCAGATTTTAAGTATTACCTTGGAGAAATGAGACTAGAATACTGCAATCACTGAGCAGCAAATTATATCACCTGTGATGTATTTCAGTTAACCTGGTCGGTTAGTGGGCCCTGAGGACAGGGTTGATGACCACTGGTATAAAGTATCAATGAATCTTCATGAATGCAGAGATATGAGTTGATAAATGAAGTGTGTGTGTCTGATTGAGTGTTCTTTGGACAACAGGCTCATAAAAAAATATAATAAACCTAGCCCAGAAGGTGTAACTTCTTTTTCATTGGTTGAAAGACCAATTGATTACCTTTTTGTAGGTTTAGGTAATACCACTGCCAACCACTAAGCCTGACCAAGGGCAGCAATATTTGTTCTGAGATATCTTCTAAGTAATATGTCCAATCTTCATAATATATATCTGCTTGTATAGTGGTAATGATATATATAATATTTAGAAATTCTGGTAAACTGCACAATGTGAGGGTATAATTTTACTCATCAATATTATATATGATCTATGATACATACATGATAAAACTGAAGCTATACTACTAGATACAGTTTTTAATTGTGAATCCTTATGGAGACCTTGGATCCAACACTATTTACCCCCTGGTTTGGCCTGTTGACTAATTTCTCCCTGAGAGATTATAATATCCACCCCGCTACTATGATTACCTTCACCTGTTCCTCTAACCATTGGTCCCCCTGGACATTTCTTTCTCTCTCCCCTCTGTGTCCCCTCTGTGCCCTATCCCCTCTACTAGGTTTATTCTTGTTAATTATCTGATATACCAACTGTAATAGAAGATGCTTTGAATGGTTGGGATTTTTGACATTCGCACCAGATAAAGCCAAACCAAGAGAAGAAACTTGGCCCTGGTTTTGCCTAATTTATTCCCCCAGCTATTCTACAACACATTAAGTTTTTATTTCTTTATAGGTTTAATCATATTCTATTCTCTTCATAGATGACATAATTATATTATTGTCAGGTCACCTGAGGCCAGGTGACAGATGTACACCATTGGGGTCAGGAGTGCACCGCTAAGGTAGTGTACCCTGCGGCTGACTGCTGCGGATGGAACTCTGGGTGGTACAGGAAGGCAGGTCCACTGGTCAAAACGGATCCCACAGGGAGCTAGAGCATAAGATTCCCCAGGGCACGGAGTCTAAGAGCCAGCAGGTGTTCACCAGAGCCTCTAGTGGTGAGGATGGACTGTGCTGCAACTGACTCCAGGTCGCCACCCCCAGGGTCTCCCAGCTCATGCTCACAGTAAGCTACAGGAAGATATAGAGGGAGCAACAGCCCAGGACAACAAGAGATAGTAAGGGGATAACCCAAAGGTCGGGGTGACTAGCAGACAAGGGTAAACCGAGAACACATAAAAACGTCAGGGTCGCAAGTAGGTAGGGATAGTTGAAAACGAGAACATGCCAAAGGTTAGGGTCACAAGCAGGCAAGGATAGTCGAGAACACGCCAAGATCGGTAACAGAGACAAACGTAGAGCACACAGAAAGCAGGAAACAGGAAACCAAACACACAATATTGCACAGCAAGGCAGGCTTGGAGAACACAGTGTTAAATAGCGGTTCCTGTTGACAGGGATGGACTGGCCATTGGGACTACAGGGAGTTTCCCGGTGGGCCGATGGCTCAGTGGGCCGGCTTCAGTGACAGGGGACCGCCGACCCCCTCTGCTCCTCTGTCTCTCCCTCCCCGCAGTGCTCTCCTGGGGGGGAACAGAGAAGCAGGGGGAAGACCAGAGGAGCATGGGGGATAGACAGAGGAGCATGGGGGAGGGGACAGACAGCTGGCTCAACAGCTATGGCCTGGGAGTTTCTCACTTCTGCATAATCTTGTCCGATAAAGGGGGGGGGCACCAAACTGATTCTTTGCCCCGGTGAAATAATGACTAGCTTACCCACTGGTACTGCCTATAAGAGTACCAGTATCAGCCGTTCTACTCTAATAAAGTAGAACGGCTAGTGGCAAGTGAAGGGGAAGAGGGTGTTTGGGTGGCCGGGGGGGGGGGGAGTTGTACGGCTGCCATGGGAGAGACCTGTCAAAGTGGGCCGGTCTGGTTGAAGTCCAGGGCCAAATTTCTGTCCCAGTCCAGCCCTGCCTGTTGAGGCTAGGGTGGAGCCACACTGAGGGAAAGTTACTTAACCATGCATGTGTGAGAGTACAAGCCCTAAGGCTGATACACAAACCAGGTAAGAGACAGACAGGTAATGAAAGTATTACTGCAAGGTGATGACAATTATATTAATTCATTCAACTTAATTTCTCAATTACTTGTCGTCAAATAGCTGCCATGAAGCTATGATTATGACACTTCATGTTACATAATCTTATCCTACAATCCACTAGGTTATCTATTTTCATTTACATTTATAAGTTTTATTTTCCTGAATGATTACGCATTTTTCTGCTATACTATTGTACATGTTCTGTTAATAGATTATCTATTTTTATTATATTGTTCTATATGCTCTGTTAATGGAATTTTGTTGATAATTATAAAATTCAATAAAATGTTTGAAACAGAAAAAAAGAAAATTATTAAATATGGATAAATGTAGATACTAGGAGTACTTATTTATTTACGTAAAAACGCATGCTATAGGGATATATTTATATAGACATGGCCACAATATATATTGTATGTATGTATGTATGTGTGTGTTATTCACAACACTGATTTATTACACTTTAAAATATTTCTATGTAAGGAAAAAAATCAGTTATTTTTCCAGTGTAACTAACTATTTAGCCAGTTCAGTTGGGTAAACTACTCTTGGAGTCTTCACAATAGTCTCTGTCCACAGACAGGGATTTCATCTGGAGAACAATCAATCAAGTGTTTGTATTGTCGACTAGGGATGAGCTTTGTGTACGACCCATTATTCACCGCGGCATTGTGCGCTGATGATTGGCCAAGCATGCACTATGACCCGCATGCTTGGCCAATCACAGCGCGCAAAAAACGGAGAGCCATAATTGGCCAAAGCCAGGGTGGCTTTGGCCAATTATGGCTCATGGCTTTAGCACACGCCCCACACTATAAAAGGCAGCCTGCAAGGCGGCCGCGTGTAGTGTGTTGCGGCGTTGTTAATGAGCAGTCCTATAGAGGGAGATAGAGACAGTGGGCCAGATTCAGGTACAATTACATTGGCGCAGAGTATCAGAGATACACTACGCCGCCGTATTTTACCTGGCTCTACGACGAATTCAGGTAGATTTCGGCCCGTAAGGTACCCTGGCATAGTGTATTTCTCGCGGCGGAATCGAAATTCTATTTTATTCTCTTAGGAAATTGGAAAACTATTCGAATTTGAAAAGTATTCGAAAACTATTAGAGAACTATTTGAATTCTAATTTTGTCTGAATTAGAATTTTGTTATTTCGGATTAGTTTAAATTCGGTACTATTCTTATTCGGAATTCGGATACATCTGAATTTCCAAATAACAAAAATTTGTCGAAATTTTCATTCGGAATGAAACAAACTGCACATGTCTAAAAACTACCACTGCTCTACTGACCCCGACCACTGCACTACAACATTTTAACATTTATTTAGAGTGTGTGTATGTATAAAGGTGTGTTTGAGCTTTAGGGTGCACACCCTAATGCAATAGGCAGCGCATACCTATGCCTTGAGGAGATGAGCGTATGAGAGCGAAGGAAAGGGGGTGAGGCTGGTATCAGGTTTTTTTTATCTAACCAACCAGAACATGTAAATATCTTTTGGTTCTTTTGGTTCTTTGGTGTATAGCTCTGGAAATAGTTTATTGTTATTAATTATTTTTTAAATAACTTATTTTTTTCAGGCTGCTATTTTTTGTAGAATCGATGATATGGCCCTCCTACTGAAAAGTTTGGAGACCCCTGAAATAGATCATATAGATAAAACCATCTTATAATTGAATTTATTTAGAATTGACATGTCCAGGTCCCTGCAATATTTTAGTCCTAATCTAAAACACAGCCATGAAGCTACAAGTTGCACTATTCGCAGATGAATACGAATGGAGCTCGGGCATCTTCACAGGTGCGTGCATACATGTACCTTACATATCTTTTCATTTTCTTCTCTAATTCATAATAAATGTTTAGCACTCAAGCCTAAGCTGTACATAAAGAAAATGCCACAGCAAAGTGATTCTTAAATTCTGCAATCAATTAACCAGGAAGCAAGCCGCTGTATCAAATGTCCACTCGGACGAAGTATAATGAAGATAAATAAGGACCATGACTGAACCATACAGACTTCAATTTTCTCCAAGCAGCTTGTTGATATCATAAATCAATCTGTGCTGTCCCCAGAGGAATTGCTAAGACCTTTCCTTGGCAAACCAGAGACCAAAATCTCTCAGCAATTCTGAAATAAAAAATAAAAAATGCACGTGCATAGCTACCGGCAGACTGTATTTTCCCATTCTCAAGACCGAAAGGTAGACTATTGTGTTTCAAGGTATCTACATTTTAGCGACTGCAAAGTAAAACTAATGCCGCGTACACACGATCATTTTTTGTGATGAAAAAAAACGAAGTTTTCTGTGAAGTAAAAAACGACGTTTTTGAAACGTCACTTTTCAAAGACGATGTTGCATACACACCATCGTTTTTTTCACAAAAAGCGAGGTTACGTTCACCACTCTTTTCCATTGAAGCTCGCTTCATAACTAGCTTCTGGGCATGCGCGGGTTGAAAAACATCGTTTTAAACAACGTTTTTGCTACACACGGTGACTTTTTGTGAAACAAAAACTACGTTTTGAAAAACGACACAAAAAATTCAAGCATGTTGGAATTTTTTTTTGGTCGTTTTTTTAAGACA
The DNA here is from genome assembly GCA_029574335.1 of Rana kukunoris. NCBI lineage: Eukaryota > Metazoa > Chordata > Amphibia > Anura > Ranidae > Rana > Rana kukunoris. The sequence continues at coordinate 112,597,688 of CM056059.1, read as the reverse complement.
AAAAACGACGTTTTGCCCACACACGATCAATTTAAATGACGTTTTAAAAAACATAGTTTTTTTTCATCGCAAAAAACGACCGTGTGTACGCGGCATAAGAGACATTTGTTTATATTTGTTTGTTTACGCCTACCTCCTGCCAAGTGCCCTCCACAGCAAGTAGCTTGTAATGGGGTCACCCAAGCAGGTTCGCTCCTGAGCCTCTGCTCTGTGTGTCCATTCACACACAAAGCCTTAAAGTGGATGTAAACCCCCCATACACCCAGTGAAGTGAACAACCTCTGATGATATACAGGGATAACCCAAATCTCCCTACATAGGTTTTACATGTATATCTGCTGTCTTCATCTTTACATATTGTTTAGAAAGTTAATATTGTGTTAGGAGATTTTCTCTTCCTGTTTAACACAGAGGGGTTGATTTACTAAAGGCAAATCCACTTTGCACTACAAGTGCACTTGGAAGTGTGGTCGCTGTAGATCTGAGGGGGACATGCAAGGTAAATAAAAAACAAAATTTTAGCTTGCACGTGATTGGATGATAAAATCAGCAGAGCTTCCCCTCTTTTCAGATCTTCCCCTCAGATCTACAGCGACTGCACTTCCAAGGGCACTTGTAGTACAAAGTGGATTTGCCGTTCATAAATAACCCCCAGAGTGTGATGTCTGGGTATACAACAAAGATAGCTAACATTGCTGATTGGAGGAAAGGCACACCCCCTCTCACCATAGGCCGAGACTCTCAGAGGTGTTTTGTAATAGGGCCAGCTCCCTGTTAATCTAATTTATCAACCTCCCCTGACAGAAGGTTCAGGCTGCTTTTGGCTAAAGTGTCAGAGAATTTGTCAGGAGTTATCAGGCAGATAACAGAGGAACGGTTCAGGAGAGAGCTACAGGACTTAGCTCATTGAAGAGAGATAACAAAACACTGCAGATATATGTGCCCAGCTTTTCAAATTTCATGAATCGGGTTTACATCCGCTTTAATGGTTAGATGTTAGCCTGGAGGTGTGGGCCTTCCTACGCAGTCTGCATTTGAATGCAAACTGCCTTAGGTAACATGGGTATGTGACGCTGAGCCCCTCTAATTGAAAAATGTGAAACCTAATGCATGAAAGGGGTGGACCAGGGATAGTTAGATTGGGTAGGTAGGGGCTAAATGTTGCTTGATGTCTGGCAGCCCAAAAAAAACTTACTTGCAGCTACTAATGCTTTCTGTGAGAAGCTCACAGTGTGCAGTGAAATCAGTACAATAGGGAAACTTTACAGATGTGCAAAACTGAAAGTAATGCTGGAGTTCAGCTTGAATCAGATTAAATTGGACTTGTCCTGTAAAGCTAAAGACATACAGTAAAACCTTGGTTTGCGAGCATAATTAGTTCCAGAAACATGCTTGTAATCCATAGCATTTGTATATCAAAGCATTTTTTTTACTGGGTATAAAAGAGAAGAGAGGCACCTCTAAGTGTAGCTAAATGTTGTACCTTCATTAACTGAGCCATAGTAACATGACATCATCAGGAACTGTCTGTCCCTCAAAGCTAGGGGGTGTGTGCGCGCCAACGCGCGCCCGCAGCATCACTCGCAACCCGGTACGCGTGCCCTCGGCGGCCACAATGTCCACCGGGCACCCGCGATTGCCGGCAATCACGGAACCCGGTGCGCGTGCCCTCGGCGGCCGCAATGTCCATCGGGCACCCGCGATTGCCGGAAATCACGGCAGTAGTGTGGATCTGTGTGTGTAAACACACAGATCCACCTCCTGTCAGAGGTGAGGAGACTGATGTGTGTTCCCAGTACAGAGGAACACACATCGGTCTCCTCCCCTTGTGAGTCCCCCTCCCCCTACAGTTAGAACACACTTTAGGGAACATATTAACCCTTTCAGCGCCCCCTGGTGTTAACCCCTTCCCTGCCAGTCACATTTACACAGTAATTAGTGCAGTTTTATAGCACTAATCGCTGTATAAATGTGAATGGTCCCAAAAACGTGTCAAAAGTGTCCGATGTGTCCGCCGCAATGTCACGGTCACAATAAAAATCGCAGATCGACGCCATTACTAGTAAAAAAAAAATAATAAATAAAAATGCCATAAATCTACCCCCTATTTTGTAGACGCTATAACTTTTGTGCAAAGTTCAAACCAATCAATATACGCTTATTGCAAAAAAAAATTATACCAAAAATATGTAGAAGAATACGTATCGGTCTAAACTGAGGAAAAAATAGTTTTAAAAAAAATATATATATTTATTAAATCAAAAAGTTAAAAATATGGTGTTTTTTCAAAATTGTTGCTCTTCTTTTGTTTATAGCGCAAAAAATAAAAACCGCAGAGATGATCAAATACCCCCAAACGAAAGCTCTATTTGTGGGGGGAAAAATATAAAAGATTTCATTTGGGTACAGTGTTGCATGACCGCACAATTGTCATTCAAAGTGCAACAGTGCTGAAAACTAAAAATTAAAATGCTCTGTATGGAAGTGGTTAAATGTAACCATATTGCTACATTTAGAGGCTCCTCTCTTTTTTATACTCTGTTGTGACATGACACTACTCTTATATCAAGACCTTGCTTGTATATCAAGGCAAAATTTATTAAAACATTTTGCTTGTCTTGCAAAACGCTCTCAAACCAAGTTACTCTCAAACCAAGGTCTTACTGTATTGTTGATCATCTAATTTGTCTCCTCAGTTCTACCGAGTGTCAGGAATATACCCCAGCATTAAGAGTCATTAATCTAATCACCACTGCTAGATAAATGCTGGCTGTCCCAGTACATGATGGGAGGTGTGAAAGTTTGTAAACCTAACCTGTTCTAATTATCACTGGGTCTGGGACAAGTGTTAACTGATGTCATGTAACTCAAACAATTAACACCCGTCCCAGATATGGTGGAACTGTTGTGCTTGAATTATGTAAAAAGAACAGGGTGGTGTCACAAATTTTTACACCTTTTATCATGTTCTTGGAAACCAACATCGGACGTGACAGATTCCATAATGAGTGGATTATGATGTACGAGTTACCCATATTGGCTATAAATGCTGGGGACACGCATTAGAAGTGAGGACGCCACTTGGACAAGCGGTAAAATGTCTTCAACATTACAGAACAAGTCTAGTTGAATATGACTAATTACTACTAGCTATACCAGGATCTGGATCAAAGAAAACCTACACAGACATCTTGAAATGCAGCGAAGGTTCTCCTTTTAGAGCGTGGTAGTAAATCCCTGAAATGAAGTGGAATTTTAACCAGCTCCTATTCACGCATGAGCAATTTAAAGTGTGATTTTAAGGTTTGTCAGATGTATTTCAAAGCTTGACACTAGGATACTCATTATATATAATGTCCTATACACCGGAGCGTAGTGGCGCTTAAAGCTTGTAAAGCTGTTGCGCATTTTGGCTCCAATAAACTTCAATGGGATCTCTTAAGTACCAGTTGAAAAAATTCTCAAAAATTTGATTTTTGAGGCCAAGTTCACACCGTCCCCGCATGTGGCTCACAGCATGGGTCCGATACGTGCTGGTTCACCGGTTCAGGTCCTATTTTAGCCCGAATTTTGGGCTGAAATAGAATCTGAAATGCACCAAAAAAGGCACACGTTTTTACGGCACACTGCTCCATAGAGAGCCAGTCGCATTCTCCTGCTTTGCGAATTGAATGCGGGGAAACGCACATTCAATTTGCATTAGTGTGAACCCGGCCTGAGAGTTTTCTTGCACTGCAACTAACTTTCCATTGGGTTAAAATACAATAAAAAATACTTAAGCCTAAAACAGGCGAACAGGCAATGTTCGAGTTGAACAAGAGTTCGACTCGAACTCGAAGCTCATCCCTAGCTATGTCTGGCAGCTTACCTTCTCCTCCATGTGTTCATTAGAGGCCTGACTCTCTTATCTGGCTGCCTTTTATCATCTCTCCTCCCTGTATGGCTCCACCCCAGGCCATCCCAGGAACTCTATATTAACTAGTGCACTGCAGGTCTGCTTTGCTGATCAACGTTGTGTCTTAGCTTTGTGTTCCTGCTTGCCGTGTGCTACGTTAATATCTCTGTGTACCGACTTTGGCTTGTCTACGACTACTCCTGTTTGCCTGTGACCCTGACCCTTCGTCCCTTGGTTATCCTCGTTTGCTTGTTCCCCCGACCTCGGCTTACCCTTCACTATTCCTTGTGTCCTGAGTGGTTGCTTCCCCTCTCTCCCTACGGAGCGTGACCTAGGTTACTCCAGAGGCCACGACCTGGATCCAGTTGCAGCGAAGGCCATCCTCACCACTAGAGGCTCTGGTGAATACCAAACTGGATCTTAGTCTCCGCGCCCTGGGAAATCTTTGGTTAGCTTCCTGTAGGATCCCTGTTTGTGCCCAAGTGAACCTCTTCCCCATATCCATTTGTTGTCCTTCCGCAGCAGTCTGCTATTGGGTTCACTACCTTGTGGTGCATCCATGCTTCAAACAGGGTGCACTTGTCATCTGACCACAGGTGACCGGACAATACAGAAAGGTGCCCACAAGGTAACCCCCTCGGGAGAGAGCTTCCCAGACGGGGTTATCTATTGCGGGAAGGAGCCGCGAGAGCCGCCGTGGGACCCCAGAACAGGAGGATTGGGGCCACTCTGTGCAAAATGAACTTCACTGTGAAGGTAAGTATGACATGTTTGATATTTAAAAAAGAAAACCTTTAGTGTCACTTGTAAGCGGTGTTTGGAAGAATGGGAAGGGTACTTCTCTCATTGTTAACTATAAAACTCTTAACTTAAGTCTGATTTTTTTTTTAACATGAAGGATTATTTCGATTTTTTGTTTGAATTGAATACCCTCCAACTTGTTTTTATTATTATGATATGAACTCAAAAAGACCATACTATGTAAACTATGCAAGTGAAGAAGATATTTTGTGGCCTTAAGTGGTATGCAAAAAAAAATCTTGATTAAAAAACATCTAAAATGTATTTAGATTATATGTTGAATGATATAATCATCCTTGGAAACAGAGTAGATGGGAATGTGTTCCCAGAGATCTGTACCAAGTCAAGTACTTTGTCATAATATTGAGACACTTGGTAAACTGCCTGTTGTGATGTGTGAAGACTATTCTGGGTTACTATTGACAATGTTGTCATTTTATGGAATTGCTGATGGAGGATTGACTTATTTATACATTTACATTTTAGATTGCTTTTAACCTTTTTTTTTTTTTCTTGTTTACAACATACAGCATGAGCCATGAAAATACCTTCTTTCTTGTGTTGCTTGGATGTGGTTCTTGTCTCCCTGTGGGAGATCGTTTTTTGCCAGTGTAGCGGGGTCCCCTTGTCAGAAGTCTAATGACAAGCCATCCTCGCTGAGACTATATTCACGCCTGTAAATATGTACATTACCCTTTAAGGAGCTAAGCATTGTGGGATAGAAAGTAGCCGGAGGTATGGACTCTATTGACTCCTATGAGAAGCAGACTACATTTCCCACAACACCCTGCCCTGTTGGAGCATGTGACTCCTCCGCACAAACTTGTAGGGGAGGTTATTTAAGAAGAGGGAGGAGTGTTTTTCGGCCTCTCGGGACCAGCCCTTCTCCTCTGCGGAGCTGCTGACAGAGACAGCCTTGCTGTTAGGCCCAGGAGCCTGGGCCTAAATTATCCTCAGAGGTCGGCCATAGAGAAAGAAGCGAGACCCCGACACCCAGCCTGTGAATCCAGAGGTCGGAGAGGAAGCCTAGCTGACAACTATATCCTAGAGCACCCTCGTCCGGGATCTTGTGCTGCGGAGCGGTGACTTTTCAACGCGCTTTCCGGGAGGTGACAAGGCGGATCGGCCTGCCGGGTGAGGGAGCACACGCTTAGCCTTCAATTCTCTCTTCAGACAGATACTTTAATGCCACCTCACAGGCCTCCTGTTGCCCTGTTGGTTTTCACCCTGAACTTGTACCCTTTTTCTTATTTGCCTATAGTGGCTGTTCAGAAGTGACTGATGCTGAACAGCGATCAGCTCACCGCCATTAGTGCTGACCATACTTTAATGGATTAACTTCCCCTTACTTTTCCTCGTTTGTGGATTACAATTTTAACGTGCACCATCCGGCCGCAACGTGACTGACGCTGTTTGCAGGATCACCCTAGAGGGGGAAGCTCGCGAGCACGGACTGTCCACCAGTTAGCTGAATGGTACCATTCTTCAGTATAGATTTTATAGTAATTATAAATGCTATTTTTGTGACTCCCACAAGGGCCCTTGTGTAGTCACACCGTGTTATTGCATAGCACTTGTTTTGTTTGATGATGTGAATTACTGTGTGTGTTTCTTTGAGTACTAATCAAGTAAATTCACTCTTTTTGATTCAAATATACCAGTGTTTGAGGTGTATTCTTAAAGTTTGTGGGCCCATTCACCACTCAGGTAATATTCTCAACACTGTCATTGAATATTGTATGCCTGTCATTGTGCCTCCGCCCAGCAGGGGTCACAATACATCCCTCAGACTTCTGGTGTGTCAAGGGAGGGTTTGAGCAAGTTAATATGGGTGTGTTCAATCTTGAAGTAAGAAAAGAGAAAGAGAGTAGATCCCATCATCAAACCAGCGGCCCTTTCGGGGCAACATTCGGTCTCATACCTGTATGAGGAGCCCAAGATGACAAGGGTGGCCATTTGCACAATTCCCATCCACACTTAAGCCTCGTACACACAGTACGATTGTTGGACGACCGAGCCTCTGATTTTTGTCTGGCCTGTGCCAGGATCTTGTCTTGCAAACACGAACGTAGTGACGTACTATGAGTGTATAAAGAGGAAGTTCATTTCTCAAACGCCACCCTTTGGGTATATGATTTCAATGTACAAATACCATACTGGTGACCCCACAATAGGGATAAAAGGGAATTTAATAAGACACGTGGCCATTTACTAAAACTAGAAGAAAATCGGTTTAACCTTAAACTGCGTAGAGGGTTCTTTACTGTAAGAGCGGTTAGGATGTGGATTTCCCTTCCACAGGTGGTGGTTTCAGTGGGGAGCGTTGATAATTAAAAAAAATATTAGATAAGCACCTGAACGACCACAACATACAGGGATATACAATGTCATACTGATATATAATCACACACATAGGTTGAACTTGATGGACTTATGTCTTTTATCAACCTCACCTACTATGTAACTGTTGATTAGGGAACTGTGGGATACTCCAGAACACCAAGCAAGGGTGTGAGGACACTATGCCCCTAACAGTAGCATCTTAACAAAGTCCTCCAAGTGTTAGGACATGAAGTGGCAGCACTAGTACACTATTTGCAATGTTCCATTCCAAGTCTTAAAGTGTTACTAAACCCACAACAGTAAAATCAGTCTGTATTTGCAGTAAATCACACTTGTTATACTCACTGTGAAACCTAAGGGGGTTAATCCTCTGTATTGTGTAAAAAGGCTGTTTGATCCTTTCTTCTCTGATCCTGCCCTTCTTCCACTGTCCCCAATTCATCTCCTGATAAGACGGAAGATTTGGAGTCACTCTGCACATGCTCAGCTTGGTTGGTGTGTAGTGCTAGAGAGCTTTCTTTTCTTTGGAGGGTGCATGTGAACAACACTGGGGCAATCAGCACTGTCTAGGGTCAGGGGTCCTGCAGCCTCATAGGACAGTCAGAGGAGAATGAAAACTCGTCCTACAAGCTTTAGCCAGACAATCATAGAAGTCACAAGACTGCTACAGTATATACTGGCGATGAGAAAAGGTATTTAGCAGTTTATATTTTCTAAAATAATTGCATTTGCATGTTCTGTGTATTGTGAGAGACCAGATATGGTGAATGCGGGCTCCTGGTTTTAGTAACACTTTAAACTGAGTGTAGTAGGGGTTAACAACAGCACAGTCAGAGATTCTCTCTCCTCAGGTCTGTACTCACATTGCCCCCTGGGCTTAAATGTCTCCTTCAGGCTCACACAGTCAAAAGCTAGGAGCTGTAGAGCTCCCAGATAAGATCCTCAGTGGCACCCCTCTTTTGGCCCCCAAAGGACTTGTAGAAGGATATAACCCCCAGCTAAGCACATCTGTGACCTTGGTGAACTAGGCAGAATTTTGAACAGAACGGCCAGGAAGGGTTAGCACATAGCTCCCAACTGTCCCTGATTTCGAGCAATGTCCCTCTGTCCCTCTGTCCCTCATTCCTCCTCATTTGTCCCTCATTTTGGTCTGATATGTATAGATGTGTATATTTTTTTTTTGTTGTACAATTCTCCCTTAAGGGGGTGTAGCAAGGGGTGTGTCCTATGCCTGTATACTTTTGTTGATAGGTGTCCCTCATTCCCATCTTAAAAAGTTGGGAGGTATTCTAGCAGCCCTCCTAGCTGGGAACCTCTCCTTCTAAAAAGGGTCTCTGCACTCTGGAGCTCCAAAATTATTTATGCACTACCCAACCACCATCTGGACACACCTCTCCAGGGATTGGCCAGAGCTGCATAAATGTTCAGGCTGCTTATTTGACTCTCCCACCTGCTATGTTCTTGAAATCTCCAGAAAACAGAGGAAATCAATCAAACGTGCAGTCTGCAGAGCCCAGAGCAGCCTAAAGCAATCACACGCTGCTCTGCTGATTACAGAAGAGCCAAAAAACTCAATTTAGTTAACCAAACCAAGCAGCCTGTCTGGGAGAGGGCGCTACATAGAGCAATTGGTTGTTTACAGAAGAGACCTAGGAAGGAAGAGGTTCTTCAGTACAGCTCACAGGAGGTAACAAGGACACTATTACCCAGATTCACAAAGCACTTACGCTGACGTAAGTTCAAATTTGTGCCGGTAAGCGCAAATGTGCGCCGGTGTATCTGTGCGCCAGACCCACAAACCAATATACGCCTAAAACCTGGCCAGCCTACGCCGACGTAGCTTACATACGCCGGCGTAACGTGGGTGCACTTTTCGTCTGGACGCATGTTGCTGCTCCCATTCATTAGGCATTCAAACATGCAAATGAGGGAAATACGGCGATTCACGAACGTACGTGCGACCGACGCATGCTACGCGAGGTGCGCGTAAATTGTACATCCGGCGTAAAGTTATTCCCCATAGATGAGGCGCAACCCAGCAACAGACATGCAAAGATCTGCACCAGAGAACACAGGCTGGCGTATTGGGCGTACGTTACGTTCACGGCGTACGTGGTGATCCGGCATAGCTTAGGAATTTGTGCCGGCGTAGTTGTGAGCATGCGCATAAGGCCACGTACACACGATCGGACATGTCCGATGAAACTGGTCTGCAGACCAGTTTCATCGGACCAGTTCGATGGTGTGTACGGCCTATCGGACTGTTTTCTATCGGACCAAAGTTTTAAAACATGCTTTAAAACCTGTCTGATGGAACATGTCTGTCGGACAGGTTCAATGGTTAGTACACAAAAGCATCGGACCATGCTCAGAATCAAGTCAACGCATGCTTGGAAGCACTGAACTTAGTTTTTTCATCACGTCGTTGTGTTCTACGTCACCGCGTTCTGGTCTGATCGGATTTTGGTCCAATGGTGTGTACGCACATCAGACCATCAGACAAGTTCAGAGTTGTCTGATGAAAACGGTCCATCAGACAAGTCTCATTAGACATGTCTGATCATGTGTACAGGGCCTAAGGGTGCTGTTTCATTTGTCCACATCACGGCAACGTCACGTCGCATGCGCAGTTCGTTATACCCCGGGCGTAAAACACTGCACCATGCTCAGACCATCATTTGCATGGGGTCACTCCCACTTTCACCTATGCCGGCCTGCGCCTTCGAAACTTACGCCTCGCCGACGCAGCGTTGGGAGCAATAGCTTGCTGAATGCAGTGCTTGCACCTCCGCACTGCGTCGGCGCAGCGTACGACGCTTGCGCTACGGCGGCGTAATGTGCGCCCAACTCTCTGTGAATCTGGGCCTATATTTCTGGCCGGATCAACGTGTATTTTTTTGCATTTGCTGTGAATGTTCTTAGCTTGAAAAAAAATAAAATAAATGTGGCCACCACATTTATGGACTGTAAGCTGCAATATATTAAATATTTGTTCTTGGCTTTAGATATCCTTTAACAATACAACCAGAAACAACACGTTACCAATATTTCCATTGAAGCTGCCTTCCCCATTACCCAAACCCCCAAACTGTCATCCAATGTGCCAAGGTTAAAATCTTGGAATGCGCACAACTCATTTTGGATGCAGAAACCTCTAATTGACTGTCTTGTTCTCTGACAAGCAGTCTGTGAATTATACACAGAAAAGTCCCTGGCTGGCAGAACAGCCTGTTCACAAAACATAGGAAGCCAGGACACGATATTCGCCAACTTGCCTGGAAAGTATTTCATCAACAGTATGTAGAAGCCTCAGATTGTTTACCAACACTGCCTGGTGTGATTCCTGCGCAATGCTTCTGATGTGCTGCTCCGCAAAACAGCGAAATCTCAACTGCGGACAGACTAGAGAATTGTTATCTCTCAAAGCCTTTGAAATGTAAAACTTTCCAGACACGGATGCCGATACCTTCTCCATCTTTCGCATCTTCAAGAATAAATTCAAATGTCGCTTCATGCATTGGCACACCTCCATAGACCCAGTCTACCTGGATGGCATGGTCACCTGCTGACTTGGCACCATCCACAGTCAGCTTGCTGACCACTCGACGTAGGAGTATGGCGGCAGATCGGCTCTTCTGTACTATACATGATTCGGCACAGAAGAGCCGCTCTGTCGCAGTACATCTAGGTGAGGCGGTCAGCAAGCTGTTAAGTTCACTGGCCTGTGGGCCAATGTGGCCGTTTGCTTGCCTTTATTTGGCCCTTGGGGCACTATTCGTTCCACTGCCACCAATGATGTGGCACTATTCCTCCCACTGACACCAACGATGGGGAACTATTCCTCCCACTGACACCAACGATGGGGAACTATTCCTCCCCACTGACACCAATGATGGGGAACTATTCCTCCCACTGACACCAACCATTGGGCACTATTTCCCCCATTGACACCAACCATGTGGTACTATTCCTCCCATTGACACCAGAGCTGGGGCACTATTCATCCCACTGAAACCAATGATATGGCGCTATTCCTTCCACTGACACCAACTCGTTAAAGCCCTACATTTTTCCTTCTTGTCAGGAACCCTTCCCGTCACTAGTTCTCTCCCTACCAGGTGGGTAACCTGTCCCTATTATACCATTTCACAGAATGTGTGCCAAAACTGGGAGCCAGGGCCTTAATAATCTTTGTCTAAGCCAAGATGACCTCCAGAGTCACACGGAGCGGCAGCATCCAATGAGATAGATTTCCCAATGACCCAGGAAACCATAGAGGAACCATGTTCCAACTGCAGTGCAGCTGCACAATCGCACCACCTGCAGTGGAGAGATTAGACTGCACCTGCCTACATGCTTATCACAATTAGTGGTGAGCTTGAGTCTGTTCTGTCTAGGATCCAAAACTATGGGTACCCATGAGGAAGTTATCTCCTGTATAGGCCAATTAACTGTGGCCGAGGCATTTCCCATCTCAGAGCCACACAAATACACATCCCAGTCACAGATGGTTGGCCCATACAGGCGACGGGCTCACATATGCAGCTTCGGATCCGAGTCTAAACACACCCAAGCTCATCCATAATCACAAGACCAGCATGAGACTTAAAGGGGTTGTAAAGGTTCATGAACATGGTACTACATCCCTGCGGGGAGATGCTAAGGGAGGGGGCGAGCACGCTGACTAACCCCCCAGCCAGAACAGCTTGGATGATGGGGGCAAGCTTACTGAGGAGGAACAGGAAGTGAGAAATTCAGACAAAGAAAAAAAAATAATTTAGAAGGGAAATCGAAGGAAAAGGTAAGTGAACCAACAATGTACTAGCTTAAAAGGAACCTATTTAGAAAATAAATAATAAACCTTTACAATCCCTTTAAACTGGGAGTTTCTCATATACCACACACTCATGTGTACCAGGCCTAAATTGCTTTTTTCAGCTCAGTCCAGCCATACTTAGTTGTCTTCCTTCTAAATAAAACATGATCCTGTAATTACATCTTCAGTTTACTTCAACCAGGTTTAATTACCTGGCCAAAAGACTCAATAGAGTAAGTCATCCAGTCCAATGGCTTCATTATCCAGTCAGCTGAGAATAATCTGTGCTGCCTAAATAAATAAGTCATTCAGTTTGCCTAAACTGGAATCTGATTCTATTTTCATATTTTACTTTGCTTCTGCAAATAGAGAGCAATTTAGGAGACCAAGTAAAATCAATATTGAGTTGCTAATGCAATCCAGACAACAATGCTGTTACACTCAAGTCAGAAGCTACATTCCATTTCGTATCTAAGAAAGCATTTTAGACAGTAAGCTTTTCTGAGGCCTCGTACACACGACCGTTTTCCTCAACAGAATCCATCAAGAAACTTGGTGGCAGAGCTTTTTTGCAGAGGAAAACAGTCGTGTGTATGTTTTTCATCGAGAAAACTGTCGTGGAGGTGGAACTCGATGAGAAAAAAAAGAGAACAAGTTCTCTTTTTCCTCATTGGGAGTCTCAATTTCCTCGCCGGGCTGGTTTTCGACGAGAAACACATTCGTGTGTATGCTTAGAAACCCGCACATGCTCAGAAGGGTGGCGCCAGTGGAATCAAACTTCCCCTTTATAGTGCCGTCGTACGTGTTGTACGTCACCGCGTTTGAGAACGACAAGATTTTGTCTAAACAGTGTGTACGCAAAGAAAGCTTGACAAGATTCTCGACAAGCCTAACAAGGAATTTGTCGAGGAAAACGATGTTTCATTTACGACGAGTTCCTCGGTCGTGTGTACGAGGCCTCAATGTCTTTAGGTAGGACTGCAGCCTCTTTCCATGTGATTCTGTTACCTACAAGCTCTTGCACCAACACTTACAGGGGTGGCACTGGGAGCACCTGAAAAAGGTGCGTATCTCACATTTACTGCGCATTACCTTGCCTACTGTGCATCGTGAACATTCCCCCCTGCAACTGGGCTTTGCTTTCACATTCATCTGGAGGTATCTCCATAGGTGTGCGCAGCCTATTTCATTAAAGCGGAGTTCCACCCAAAATTGGAACTTCCGCTTAACCCACTCCTCACCCCCTTACATGCAACATTTGGCATGTAATTTTTTTTGGGGGGGGGGGGGCTGGGGGCTTCAGGAGGAGTGGGACTTCCTGTCCCACTTCCTCCTTCCGCCGAGGGGCTGGTAAGGCGAATAGCTTAATCGCCTTACTGCAGCCCCTCCCTGTAGGCATTCGCCTGGGATCGCAGTGCCGCTCGCGCATGCGCAGTGCCGCTCGCGCATGAGCAGTGGGTGCCCAGCCGTGAAGCCGAAAGCTGTCACGGCCGGGTGCCCACACTTGGAATGAAGACGCCGGCCGGGGAGGGGGGGAGAGGAGCGTCGCTGGAACCGTGGAGCAGGTAAGTGTATGTTTATTAAAAGCCAGCAGCTACACTTTTTGTAGCTGCTGACTTCTAATAAACATAAAAAAATGCTGGAACACCCCTTTAAGGGGTGCACCCCAAAGCACAAACACACATGCGTTTATATCAGTAGAACAGTGGACGATGTCAGTAGAGCAGAGATTGGTGTCAGTAGAGCAGAGATTGGTGTCAGTAGAGCAGTGGACGATGTCAGTAGAGCAGAGATTGGTGTCAGTAGAGCAGAGATTGGTGTCAGTAGAGCAGTGGACGATGTCAGTAGAGCAGTGGACGATGTCAGTAGAGCAGAGATTGGTGTCAGTAGAGCAGACGATGTGAGTAGAGCAGAGATTGGTGTCAGTAGAGCAGTGGACGATGTCAGTAGAGCAGAGATTGGTGTCAGTAGAGCAGAGATTGGTGTCAGTAGAGCAGTGGACGATGTCAGTAGAGCAGAGAATGGTGTCAGTAGAGCAGTGGACGATGTCAGTAGAGCAGAGATTGGTGTCAGTAGAGCAGAAATTGGTGTCAGTAGAGTGGACGATGTCAGTAGAGCAGAGATTGGCGTCAGTAGAGCAGAGATTGGTGTCAGTAGGGCAGTGGACGATGTAGAAAAAATGTTGCTATTTTTTTTTTTTACAATGTTATTTTTTATTATTGTTGTTTTACTTTTTTTTTCTAGAAGCCCCGCTGTCCTCAGTCCCTTTGAGACAGAAAAAGAGGCTGAGGACAGGGGTTCCCCAACCCCTTTATCTGCAGCTTCAGAAGCACTGGACAGTGAACAAATGGATAGTGTCCTGTTCTGAGCAGCTTCCTGTTCATTTACAAACTGAAGCATTGTAAATATAGCAAGGGTAATAGGCAATGTTTGGGGTGATTAGGGTGAGCCCAGGCACATCTGGCATACCCTGTGCGCACACCTATGGGTATCTCTATTAATAATTATATAATATATATAAAGTATCTCACAAAAGTAAGTGCACCCCTCACATTTTTGTAAATTTGTTATTATACCTTTTCATGTGACAACACTGAAGAAATGACACTTTGCTACAATGTAAAGTAGTGAACATACAGCTTGTATAACAGTGTTAATTTGCAACTTGTGTATGCTCAATCCCGAGCTGCCTCTGTGTGTCTCAGCCCAGCCCCCTTCTCACTGACTGATTGACGGCAGCAGAAGCCAATGACTCCTGCCGCTGTGATTCAACCAATGGGAAAGCAGAGACCCGGGGGAGCTTCTGCTCCCATGCACAGCGCTGGATGAAGGTCAGGCTCAGGTAAGTATAAAAGAGGGCTGAGGGGGGAGCTGAACAGTGAGCCTTTAGAACCACACTAACTGATAGGCTGGCCTATATAGCATGTTACTTCCATAGACTCTAGCAGTTACTGGGGCCATGAACAGGGTTCATCTGGAATGATGCAGATGTTCCACAACATCATCAAAGCACACAAGGAGACATACACTTACCTTGATGACAAAGGCGATGATGTCATTGTGTGCACGCACTAAGGCCAGAGGCAGTCAACAGACTGCATCGTCTGCTTAGCGTCATTCTCTTTTAATTGCGCACTTCAAGGATATTTTATTATGCACAACTTGTAAACAAGCCATGGCTTTGTTTCTTTTTTAGAAGATAAGCAGTACATTTTATCTCAGTGTTGTTCATATTTTTACAGTGATTAATACCGAGCCGTTCTCATTAGCTGAGCTGAGTGGAATATTGCAGGCAAGGAGCTGAAACAGCAGGAGAGCAATGTGTGTAATTATGTGCAAAACAACAACGGAGATATACATATCACCAACAACAATGTCACCAGGGCTGCCTCTCCGTCTATTATCTATCTATACAACTGTGTGTAAATTATACATAACAACAATGTAAATATACATCAGTGATCAATAGCTTCCTCTGTAATATCTCTATCTATGCAACAGTGTATAATTATGAACACAATTATGAGTAAAACAACAATAAGAGCATACAATAAATCCTTAGTTTGAGAGTAAGTTGGTTTGAGAGCATTTTGCAAGACAAGCTACATTTTTTCATAAATTTTGACTTGATATACAAGCGATGTCTTGATATAAGAGTAGTGTCATGTCTCAACTTAGTATAAAAGAGAAGAGAGGCGCCTCTAAGTGTAGCAATATGGTTACAACAATTAGAAAATCACATTGATGATTAAAACAGGATCATTTAAGTATGCAGGCATCCAGGGTAAACCTGTCCACGTAGACCATCCCCCGCACCACCATTGATGTCGTCCCTTCCACGGGTGCTTCACGCCTCGCTTTCAGATCGCTCTACTGCAGGGTAGTCTAGCATCCATAGGATCCTGGGATTTCTATGGTCTTACCCAGTACACAATATCACTGGCTGGCTTCACTACCCTCACGCCTTCCTGGGACCCAATGTGGCCCCCTCTTCTCTACTGAGCTTTATCATCATTGATACCCCCTGCTGGCTTCATGCACATGTTCCAGTTTTGGGCTCCCGTTCCCAGGGCCCCTATACGCATCATTCACCTGCTTACATCCACGGTCCACCCACACAAATGTGTTCCCGCACATGACCTTGTTTGGTGGCGCCTGCCCCCCTCGCTTGCGGGGTTGTTTTAGACATGTTTCTGATGAAGCGGCCTATAGCCGCAAAACTAGTCAAGATGATTGTCGTGACCCTCAACCCACTGTCCTTCTCCCCTTTTGGGGATTACTATATTGGTGTTGTGAATGGTCGGTATTATTTTAACTTTGTACCCCTTGTTGTGTCTTATTGATGATGTATTTAATAAAAATGTTTTTTATATTTGTTATTGTACATTATATATTTATTTCACCAGTACCGCGATAGTCCAACTATGGCCCTACCCCCCCCTCTTTTTGGTTCTTTGGTTTGGGGACCCTAGATCCAATTTCTCTATATTCAAAATAAAATGGATGATTGTACGACCTATTAAAGTGGTCATGGATTTTTACCTTAAGAGGTTATATTTCAAATTGATAAGAAGGATGTTGATCGCCTGTACAGCATCATTGTTTGACCCCCCCTGCCCCTCTCCATCAACACTGGGGTCACATTAGCGGAAGTAATGAAGAGAAACTGAGGGAAACTATTAGAATAGTTTTTTACATTTAAGAATGGGGTGCCTTGAGACTGTCCATAATTTTAAAGGGTGCCTTTAGATTGACCATCATTTTAAGAGTGCTTTGGTTAAAAAAAGGTTGAGAAACACTGGACTAAACCATGACAGTTGACACAACTTGCACATCTTCCTCCTGAAGGTGCTGCAAAGAGATAAAGATATCTATTATGCCCTGTAAGCGTGATCTGGCTTTTGCCCGGTCAAATCACATCGGAATCGAAAATGTTCTATATCTAAACTCCGATGAAATTCATCGGAATTTCTAATGAAAAAACTCAGATGGAGCTACACACGATCAAAATATCTGATGGAAAAAGTCTGTCTGTCTTTTTCCATCGGAAATTCCGATTGTGTGTACAAGGCATTAGCCCTGAGACCGCTGGAGCAGGTCCTGTCTAAAGTCCTGCCTTAAAGCGGATCTCCACCCTAAAGTGGAGTCGCGCTGATCGGAACCCTCCCCCCCTCCGGTGTCACCTTTCAGGGGGGTGCAGATACCTGTCTAAAGACAGGTATTTGCACCCACTTCTGGCCACAGCAGAGTCGGGTAAAAGACGGGTTTTCCTAGCTTCAGAACTTTTGGCTCCCAGCACACAGCTGGAGCCAATCGGAGGGCGCAGTGCGATTCGCGCATGCGCCGTAGGGAACCGGGCAGTGAAGCCGGAGCGCTTCACTTCCTGGTTCCCTCAACGTGGATGGAGGGGGGAGCAGCAGAGATGAGCGAACGGTCGTCTCTCTGCTGCAGACGGTGCTGGAGTCCAGGACAGGTAAGTGTCCTAATATTAAAAGTCAGCAGCTGCAGTATTTGTAGATGCTGGCTTTTAATATATTTTTTTAATGGGCCATTCACTTTAAGAGTCCAAATGAAAGGAAAGAAAGAACATTATACCAGTATGGGCTGCACCAAACTGTCCTCCTCTGGCCTGATGTGCGCCGTTTCATTGGGAAGCTTGTGGGTTGCCACTTTGCTTTTATATTCAACAAACACATTCAAAATTGTACAGAACCCATGCAAGTGTGTTCTTTTTCTTCTTCAGTTATCTAGAGCGGCTGGATCTATGTGTACCCTAAAGACTTTGCTAAAATTCCAGGACAGTCCTGTGAAACAAGGGACTATTGAGAGGTATAAGATAGATATGTAGCCACACTGCCTTAAGCATAGCTGTCAATGTAAACTTAGTATTTGCTAGGCTGTAGGTAGCCTGAGCTGGACAGATTAGCTTTCTTGGGTCTCTCGGGGCTCTGGGTATTATTTTTCCTAATGCTGGGGAGTGTACCTATGTAGCGCTACCCCCGATCAGGGTCATGAGTTTCCATGATTTGGGTAGGCTAGCCACCAGCACCATAACATCCAATGACAATCTAGAGCAGTAAACACTGTGTAATTCATTGCAATGATGTTGGCGGGCATCCTCCCTACACCATGGCAATTCATTACACTGATGCAAGGCAGACAGTATGCAGAGCCACCTTTAGCATTCAGGAAAGGATGGAAGTCTGGTTTCTCCCACCCTCTGCCATGCTGCTGATGCCAAAAATTAGGGATCTCATGTGATGGGGGCATCTGTGAATTGGGGGAGCCTTGTGGTGAGGGGGACTCTGATGTGATAAAAGGACTCTGACATACAGGGGGGCATTGATATATAGGGAGAGCTTCTGACATATAGGGGGTATATAGAGCTTCTGACAGGGCTCTGATGGTGGAGGGGAACTCTAATGTGAAGGGGGCTTTCGATGTGAAGTGAAATTCATCAAGGCGGTTGTGCATTGACCCAAGCTCAGGTCTCCCATTAATAAGTAACATTCACATTTTTTAAATTTTAGCCTAGGGTTCCTTGGAATTTTGCTAATTTTTAACCACTTAAGACCCGGACCATTATGCAAGTTTACCACTTAAGACCCGGACCAAAATGCAGCTAAAGGACCTTGTCCCTTTTTGCGATTCGGCTTTCTTTTGGTGGTATTTGATCACCTCTGCGGTTTTTATTTGTTGTGCTATAAACAAAAATAGAGCGACAATTTTGAAAAAAATGCAATATTTTTTACTTTTTGCTATAATAAATATCCCCCAAACATATATAAAAAACGTTTTTTTCCCTCAGTTTAGGCCGATTCTTCTACATATTTTTGGTAAAAAAAAATCAATTGTTTTGCGCAAAATTTATAGCGTTTACAAAATATTTTTTTACTACTAATAGCGGCGTTATTGGGACCATTGTCATTTTCACAGCAAAAAGTGCTATAAAAATGCATTGTTTACTGTGAAAATGACAATTGCAGTTTAGGAGTTAACCACTAGGGGGCACTGTAGGGGTTAAGTGTGACCTCATATGTGTTTCTAACTGTAGGGGGGTGGGGCTGGACGTGTTACATCATTGATCGTCTTTCCCTATATCAGGGAACAGACAATCAATGACACTGCCACAGTGAAGAACAGGGAAGGTGTGTTTACACACATCTCTTCCTGTTCTTTAGCTCCGGTGACCGATCGTGGGACACCAGCGGCGATTGGGTCCACGGGTCCTGCCAGCGGTGCGCTTGAGACCCCACGGCTGGGCTTAAAGAGACACGTACAGGTACGTGATTGTGCCCAGCCGTGCCATTCTGCTGACGTATATCAGCATGAAGGGGTCCTTAAGTGGTTAAAGAGTGCTACAACTAAAAAATGGTTAAAGAGGTGGTTCACCCTAAATATACTCTTTCCCATGTGATCCAGCATACTGGCGTCAGCGCCAGTATGCTGTTTTTTTTTAAATGCCCCACTTACTGTGTAATCCTTAATTTTGATTTATTTCCCATGTGGTGGATGGCGCCGGTATACCCTATCACAGCTTCCGAAAATACTCGATTTAGGACTCGGGTATTTCCGGCGCTATGCGACGCCTGCGCATAGACCTAGGAGCTGACTGCGCAGGTGCCGTATTTCTCCGAGTCCTATGGCTATGGCACGTCACGCCCTTCGAAAAAAGCCGAAATAGGACTCAGAGAAATACGGCGCCTGCGCAGTCAGCTCCTAGATCTGTGCGCAGGCGCCGCATAGCGCCGGAAATACCCGAGTCCTAAATCGGATATTTTCGGAAGCCGTGACGGGCTATAGAGGCGCCATCCACCGCGGGGGAAATAAATCAAAATTAAGGATTACACAGTAAGTGGGGCATTAAAAAAAATAAAAACAGCATACTGGCGCTGACGCCAGTATGCTGGATCACATGGGAAAGAGTATATTTAGGGTGAACCTCCGCTTTAAGAAAACGTTGGAATGGACCACAGTGAAAAGCGTAGACAGAGAACCCCCTTTCACTAAACTTTTATAATAACTGATGCCGCATACACACTACCCCATGTCATGTCGAGAAAATTGCCATTTTTTTAATTGGTCGTTAAAAACGATCGTGTGTGGGCTCCAGAGCATTTTTTTTTTCGACGAGTAAAATGGGCATTAAAAATTTAGAACCTGCTCTATTTTTTCAAGTTGTCGTTTTTCTCATCGTGAAAAACGGTCGTGTGTGGGGTTTAACAACTGGAAAAAAACGGGCATGCTAAGAAGCAAGTTATGAGAAGGGAAATTTGCATAATCAGCCCAAAGCGTGGCGCCATTTGAATGGAACTTCCCCTTTATAGTGCCACCATACGTGTTGTACGTCACCGCGCTTTGCTCGAGCATTTTTTTATCACAATCGTGTGTATGCAAAGGCAGGCTTGAGAGGCTTGTTTTTTTCCATGACATGGAAAACAGTCGTGTGTACATGGCATGAGCCTTGTCACCAGGGTTGCCAACTTTCAGTAAATTTACAGTTTGTAAAATCTGTGGTTTTTGCATCTGTCCATAAATGTCCATTATGGACGTGTAGTCTGATGCAAAAATTACGGATTTTATAAACTGTAAATTTACTGACGGTTGGCAACCCTGCTTGTCACTGAACCAAAGTGCCTATATGAAAGGCAGACCAGTGGCTTTACAAAGAATTGAAACATGGAATAGTGGAGTTGATTTACTAAAACTGGAGAGTGCAAAATCTGGTGCAGCTCTGCATAGAATCCAATCAGCTTCCATATTTTTTTTTTTTTTTTTTGTCAAAGCTTAATTGAACAAGCTGAAGGCTTGAGGATGATTGGCTACCATGCACAGCTGCAACAAATTTTGCACACTTTTTTTTTCTTATTTTGTTATTTTTTCAAGAAAATTTACTAAATCACATAATCAAATACCAAATAAAATTAAAATAAAATAATAGTACATAAACAATATACAAATAAACAGATCCAAAATAAGTAATGTGCAAATACAGCATGGGTCTTCAAACTACGGCCCTCCAGTTGTTCAGGAACTACAATTCCCATCATGCCTAGTCATGTCTGTGAATGTCAGTGTGTTACAATGCCTCATGGGATGTGTAGTTCTAGAACAGCTGGAGGGCCGTAGTTTGAGGATCCCTGAAATACAGGTACAAATTAAGGTTTAAAGGGGTTGTAAAGGAAAAAAAAATGTTTTGTGCAGTCCTCCTTCACTTACATCATCCTTCCATTTTGCTTTTAAATGTCCTTATTTCTTCCTCACTTCCTGTTCTTCTGTCTGTAACTTACCACCGTAATGCAAGGCTTTCTCCCTGGTGTGGAGAAAGCCTCTAAAGGGGTAGGGGGCGAGCAGGAGTGTCAGGACGCCCACTAACACACAGCTCCTTTCTCTATCTGCAAAGTAGAGAGTGTCCTGACTTGCCTGCTCGCCCCCTTCCCCCTCAAGAGGCTTTCTCCACACCAGGGAGAAAGCCTCGCATTACTGTGTGGAGTTACGGAGAGAAGAACAGGAAGTGAGGATTTCTCAGAAGAAATAAGGACATTTAAAAGCAAAATGGAAGGATGAGGTAAGTGAAGGAGGACTGCACTAAGGTAAAGGAAGCCATTTTACAGGGGAATTTTTTTTCCTTTACAACCCCTTTAATTAGTTTTTTCAATAAAAATGTTTCTTGTAGCGTAAAGTGCCACATAGAAACACATATATACTACTTCTATTAGTATATATAGTAAATCAACCCCTATATCATAATAAGCATTTTGCCATCATTGTATTATAAAATTGAGAAAATACCTGATTTTTTAGATGTTCTTCCTACCAAAGCTAAACTCTTCCCCATCAGTTGTGACATCTGCACCCCACCACAGCTACCCCCACCCCCCCCCCCCCCCCTCCCAGCCTCCCCTGTATCATAGATAACAAAAAACATCATTAGGCTAGAATTGGCTGATATAAATATAGGCCTGGAACTAGATATTTTCCACCATCGCAGAGCTAGAAAGTGACTCTTCTACATAATTAGCCACTAAACCCAGCAGAAAGAAAATTCAGTTGATTTTGTACTTAGCAGGAATTAATAAATGAGATTTAAACTGGCAACGAATGTTGGGTGATGAGTGTGTGTGGGGGGGGGGGGGTATTTTAATTACACCTTAATGATAATGTTGGCATGGTGGACACATATTTACAGAAATCCTGGTACATTTAGGGTTCGATTGATTGTATATTTAATTGCCAGAGCCACTGCATTACATCACTCGGCTGTCAAAATAGAACATAGCATTTCAGGCATGACTTAATGCTGTACCTAAGATAATAACGCATTTATATTTACTGTCTAAACCAAAAGCCCTCGCCTGCAGGCCTACTTTCTGTTCGTGGTGTAACACTGACACCTAGCTTCCTTTTTATAAACTCAGATTTGTATTTTTTTTTTATTATTATTAATATTAATATTTTTTTAGCATTATGTATTTTATTTAGGGCTGTTAATCAAAATTTTTGTGTTCGATTAATCGTTTTTTTTTTAAATCGATTAATCAACTAATTTTGATTAATTATAACTCACATACAGATCCAACTACTTTTAGCTGATCTCCTTGCAGGCCGATTCCCAGTGCAGCTCCAACCACTGGAAACATGGATAGCAGGATACAAAAAACACACAAGGGCAGCGCTCGATGGGAATAGCATTAAAACTTTTATAGTCTTCAAGTAGGTAACCAAATAAATATTGCACTGAAGATAAAATCGATGTAGCTACATAAACTGTAAAAAAGGTGCAAGTAATACCTAACGGTACCAAAAGCAGTTATAAAAACATGTAGCTAGGTATGATCCTGGTATAAAAATGTGTACAACGATACCACTGCTGAATCCAGATGAGGAGAGGTTAACATCAGTCCGTTGGCATGTAGATGTCCCGTGAAGGGAACTATCACAACTCCCAGTGGATGGTTGTAGAATCCCAGGTTGATAGAGGGAAGTGTAGCAGCCCTTGCGTGTGGCAGATAATAGGTCCCGCCGGCATGCAGATATGAAGGCACAGCGAAGGAGCCCTTCAGATGGACATGGCAAGCCCTGCCGGTGTCTGTGACATCACCGGTATCCGACGGAACTCCCTGAAGGCCCAGTAGCCGGCGGAGAGGTGAGTACCAATCAAAAAAAATTTGATCGATCAAAAAAATTTAAGATTAATCGATGAATAAATAGTTAATTTCCACAGCCCTAATTTTATTACTTCAGAGCCCCTCTACACCTGCACCATACGGACCAATATTGTGGA
The DNA here is from genome assembly GCA_029574335.1 of Rana kukunoris. Classification (NCBI taxonomy): domain Eukaryota; kingdom Metazoa; phylum Chordata; class Amphibia; order Anura; family Ranidae; genus Rana; species Rana kukunoris. The sequence continues at coordinate 112,574,549 of CM056059.1, read as the reverse complement.
TGTTTGACCATCACATCTACACAACAAGAGTATCATTGAGTGTAGGTGTTTCTAGTAAAGGGTAATGTTAGGATGCATTGCTCTCCGAAAAACGATCTGTGTGTGTTTTTTTTTTTCTACAGTTAAATTAGGTTTTTGAATGGGAATGCCGCGCTGCAACTGCAAGCGTCTGGCACACGTTTGCAGCGCTAATCCATTCACGATGAATGTGACAGGGGGTATAATTTTTACTGTGCCGAGAGCATTAGTACAAAACCCATTGTCAAAAAAAAAGGCAAATGCATCAAAAAGAGAATCTCAAATGTTTACCGAGATCTCACCAACAAAACATTGCAAAAAAACACCAAAGTTTCATGGACACGCTGGTCCACTTTCACATGGTCTGTTGCCTTGAGAAAGGGGACCCGAGAATCTCTGAAACATTGGTGGTTTTACATTCTCTTTTTGGTTTGTTGGCTATTTTTGCCTATGGCTTTTTTTCATAGTTTGTTATAAAATTTTGCAAACAGGTAATTTTTCTTATTTGCTGATGGCCACTGATAGGTGGCGACACTGATGAGGTGGCATTGATGAGGTGGCATTGATGAGGAGGCACTGATGGGCACTGATAGGCAGTACTAATGGGCTCTGATAGATAACAATGATAGGCGGGACTGATGGGCACTGATAGGCAGCACTGATGGGCACTGACAGGTGGCACTGATAGGCAGCACTGATGAGCAATGATTGGTAGCACTGGTGGGCACTGTTGGGACTGCACTTAATGATTGCCCTGATTATCAGTGTCAATTTCCCTTTAACACAAGCTGGTTATCCTTTATCTTTTTCTCTCCTCATGCTGTGAGCGTGAGGATAGAAAAGCCGATAACCAGCTTGTGTTTACATCTGTTATCAGCTGTCATTGGACACAGCTGATCATGTGGTAAAGGGCCTTTGTGATCGGCCCTTTACCCCGATCTGTGATCAGCTGAGTCTAAAGGATTTACAGAGCACGCTGTGAGCTCTCCACAGGGAGAAGTGCGATCACGGGAGGACGTCCATGTATGCCCTCCCGGCAAAGTAAGTCCACGCTGTAGTGGTCATTCGAAAGGGGTTAAGGATATTTTTGCCAAGTACAGAAAAATACCAATTGATTTTTCCAGAAATTCTGTGTCCATGTAGCTTCCTGTGTACTGAACTCAAATTTCAAGTTTTACCAGCTATCTTCTGTGAATTCCACAGCTCCTCCCCAATAGTCCAAACAAGGAGAGCAGCCCAGGGGACAATTCTACTCCTTCATTGATACAGTGAAGTGAGTGAGCGTCTTCACCTTAGGATAGGAAGTGTGTTTCTTGTAGGGTGACCAGGTGGAAATAAAGGGAAAAAAAAGCTTTAAAAAAGAAAACGAATGCAGTCACCACATCAAAGGATGAGTAAGCTGCTGCACTATATTACATTTCTGGTTTTGGGTTTTGATGCGCTTTAAATCAAACCAGGAAATTCACTGGAGGTGTAATAAAGTCTTACAAAGGCCATTGTCTTTTTCTTGCTGCATCCCAACATGTCTCCTAGTATAGACTAGAGTCACAATTTACTTTCTCTCAGAGCTCGCGAAGCACCGGGCTGCTGGGTATATATCACTGTGGCTGGATCATAGACGTACATCACTTTTAATTCAATTTACCTTCTCGAAGGGAGAAGCAGGACACTCAGTCCCAATCTCAGGCGCTTATGTTATGCCTCACCTCTTCTTGTCAATATGCTTAAATAGTTAGGATAGGGAAGTTGTATATTACTGCCAACAATCAATACCGTAAAACCGGATCTATATCCTTATGGATGTATAAAAGAAGGACGATGTCTGGACCCAAGTGCTGGTGCACTGCTCAAGGCTCTATTTACTCCTAGACAATCGGGCTCCAAGTGTGTGATCAGGAAAGGAAAACCACTGACCGCCAATGAAAGGGGTGGCAGTGGTGCAGTTTATTATTACTGCCACTGACGACCAATGGAAAGGGGGGGTTAATTATTACGGTCCAGTAACATGCACCAAGGCTCAAGGTTATATTTACCCCTAGACAGTCAGGCTCCAAGCTGTTTACTATGTCATCATTGACTGATTGCTATACTATATGATTTCTGGGTGGACATACACTATATTACCAAAAGTATTAGGATGTCTGCCTTTTACATGCACATGAACCTTAACCACTTAAGGACCACCTAACACCGATATACGTCGGCAGAATGGCAGGGCTGGGCACAGGCACGTACATCTACGTTGCCTTTAAGAGCCCAGTCATGGGTCGCGCACGCGTGCCGCTAGCGCTGCCCACACGACTCAGTCCGAAGCTCCGTGACCGCGGGACCCGCGGAGCCGATCGCCACTGGTGTCTCGCGATCGGTCACACAAGCTGAAGAACGCGGAGAGGTGTGTGTAAACACACCTCCCCCATGCTTCACAGTGGCAGTGTCATTGGTCGTCTGTTCCCTGATATACAGTGGGATCGAAAGTTTGGGCACCCCAGGTAAAAATTTGTATTAATGTGCATAACAAAGCCAATGATATAATATGTCAAAAAAAGTTAGATTTTATTTCCATCATTTACACTTTCAAAATTACAGAAAACAAAAAAATGGCGTCTGCAAAAGTTTGGGCATCCTGCAGAATTTATATCATGCACTGCCCCCTTTGCAAAGCTGAGACCTGCCAGTGTCATGGATTGTTCTCAATCATCATCTGGGAAGACCAGGTGATGTCAATCTCAAAGGTTTTAAATGCCCAGACTCATCTGACCTTGCCCCAACAATCAGCACCATGGGTTCTTCTAAGCAGTTGTCTAGAAAACTGAAACTGAAAATAGTTGATGCTCACAAAGCTGGAGAAGGCTATAAGAAGATAGTAAAGCGTTTACAGATGTCAATATCCTCTGTTCGGAATGTAATTAAGAAATGGCAGTCATCAGGAACAGTGGAAGTTAAAGCAAGATCTGGAAGACCAAGAGAAATATCAGACAGAACAGCTCGCAGGATTGTGAGAAAAGCAATTCAAAACCCATGTTTGACTGCACGATCCCTCCAGAAAAATCTGGCAGACACTGGAGTTGTGGTACACTATTCCACTATAAACAGATACTTGTACAAATATGGTCTTCATGGAAGAGTCATCAGAAGAAAACCCCTTCTACGTCCTCACCACAAAAATCTGCGTTTGAACTTTACAAATGAACATATAGACAAGCCTGATGCATTTTGGAAACAAGTTCTGTGGAACGATGAGGTTAAAATAGAACTTTTTGGCCGGAATTAGCAAAGGTACGTTTGGAGAAGAAAGGGCACAGAATTTAATGAAAAGAACCTCTGTCCAACTGTTAAGCATGGGGGTGGATCAATCATGCTTTGGGGTTGTATTGCAGCCAGTGGCACAGGGAACATTTCACGAGTAGAAGAAAAACAGATTCAATAAAATGTCAGCAAATTTTGGATGGTAACTTGATGCCATCTGTGAAAAAGCTGAAGTTAAAGAGAGGATGGCTTCTACAAATGGATAATGTTACTAAACACACATCAAAATCCACGGGGGATTACATCAATAGGTGTAAACTGAAGGTTTTGCCATGGCCTTCACAATCTTCTGACCTGACTTTTGTATGGAAGAATGGGTAAAGATACCTCAAACAAGAATTGAAAGACTCTTGGCTGGCTACAAAAAGTGTTTATAAGCTGTGATACTTGCCAAAGGGGGCCGTACAAGATATTAACCCTGGAGGGTGCCAGAGGCCATTTGCAGACGCCATTTTTTTGTTTTTTTGTAATTTTGAAAGTGTAAATGATGGAAATAAAATCTAACTTTTTTGACATATTATAAGAATGTCTAATCTGTAATGTGATGCCTTTTGGAGATTTTTCCATCTTTCCTTGGCTTCGTTATGCACATTATTACAAATATTTACCTTGGGTGCCCAAACTTTCGATCCCCACTGTAGGGAAAGACGATCAATGACGTCACACGTCCAGCCCCCACCCCCCTACAGTTAGAAACACATATAAGGTCACACTTAACCCCTACAGCGCCCCCTAGTGGTTAACTCCTAAACTGCAATTGTCATTTTCACAGTAATCAATGCATTTTTATAGCACTTTCTGCTGTGAAAATGACAATGGTCCCAAAAATGTGTCAAAATTGTCCGATGTGTCCGCCATAATTTCGCAGTCACGAAAAAATCGTTGATCGCCGCCATTAGTAGTAAAAATAAAAAATATTAATAAAAATGCCATAAAACTATCCCCTATTTTGTAAACGCTATAAATTTTGCGCAAACCAATCGTTAAACGCTTATTGTGATTTTGTTGACGAAAACAAGGTAGAAGAATATGTATCGGCCTAAACTGAGGAAAACATTTTTTTTTTTTAGATATTTTTTGGGGATATTTATTATAGCAAAAAGTTAAAAATATTGAATTTTTTTCAAAATTGTCGCTATATTTTTGTTTATAGCGCAAATAATAAAAACCGCAGAGGTGATCTAATACCACCAAACGAAAGCTCTATTGGTGGGAAAAAAAGGACACCAATTTTGTTTGGGAGCCACATTGCAAGACCGCGCAATTGTCAGTTAAAGCGACGCTTTAAAGTTCCGAATCGCAAAAAGGGGCAAGGTCCTTTACCTACATATTGGTCCGGGTCTTAAGTGGTTAATGGCTTCCCAGTCTTAGTCCATAGGGTTCAATATTGAGTTGGCCCACCCTTTGCAGCTTTAACAGCTTAAACTATTCTGGGAAGGCTGTCCACAAGGTTTAGGAGTGTGTCTATGGGAATGTTTGACCATTCTTCAAGAAGAGCATTTGTGAGGTCAGGCACTGATATGGACGAGAAGGCCTGGCTCATTGTCTGCACTATAATTCATCCTAAAGGTGTTCTATCGGGTTGAAGTCAGGACTCTGTGCAGGCCAGTCAAGTTCCTCCACCCCAAACTCGCTTATCCGTGTCTTTATGGACCTTGCTTTGTGCACTGGTGCAAGTCATTTGGTGGAGGGGGGATTATGGTGTTAGGTTTTTTTGTGGGGTTGTTTTTCAGGGGTTGGGCTTGGCCCCTTAGTTCCAGTGAAGGGAACTCTTAAGGCATACCAAGACATTTTGGACAATTTCATGCTCCTAAATTTGTGGGAACATTTCGGGGATGGCCTCTTCCTATTCCAACATGACTGCACAACAGTACATGAAGCAAACGCAAACAGTCTCACTCAGGCTGCAAGTTGGAAACATAAAATATTCAACCACTTCCTGCTGAGCCTATTGTCAAATGACAGCTTAGTGGGACATTCGTCCTTCTAAATGGACATCATATGATGCGCCTTGCACGCAGCTGTGGGGCAGCGCAATCTGTTACTGGCTGTGTAGACGATGACTTATTAGTGTACCTGCTCGCTGCCGGTATCATGTGATAATCACATGACAATTGTGATTTAATGGGTTTAAATCATGCCATCCATTATGTACAATTGTGTTGCTAGCTGTGATTGGTCACAGTGATCATATGATGCAGACTGGGCCATTCACAGCCCATCTGTACTATGTGATTAGCTGTGGCCAATAACAGCTTATCACAACAATACACACTGACACACAACAATACACATAGTGACACTGTATTGCTCTGGGCACAGTGGCCCGGATTCACAAAGCACTTACGCCGACATATCTCGACATAGGCCGCGTAAGTGTAAATATGCGCCGTCGTATCTGTGCGCCGTGCCCACAGAACTAAGATACGCCTAAAAACAGGCTTTAGTCCGCCGACGTAACTTGCCTACACCAGCGTATCATGGGCGCATAGTTACGCTGGACGCATCTGGCGCTCCCATTGATTTCCTATTTAAATATGCAACGTACTTGCGCCCGGTGCATAATATACGCAGTTTGCGTAAGTCGTACGTCCGGCTTAAAGTTATTCCCCATATAGGAGGTGCAACTCATGCAAAGGTATGGACCAGGGAACACAGCCGTCGTATTTTACGTCGTTTACGTTGTACATGAATAGGGCTGGGCGTAGGTTACGTTCACACCGTAGGCAGTGATTCGACGTATATTAGCCAGTTGTTTTGACGTGATTGTGAGCATGGGCACTGGGATACGACCACGGGACGGCGCATGCGCCGTTCGTTTTAAGTACTCGCCTAGCACTCGGCACATCATTTGCATGGGGTCACGCTTCATTACCATGTATCACGCCCACTTCCAGCCCACTTCCACTTGAGCTGCCTTACGCCTACGTATATACGCTACGCCAATGCAGAGTTGAGAGCATATGCTTTGTGAATTCCATGCTTCCCTCTCCGCGCTGCGCCGGCGTAGAGTAAAAGACATACGCTACGGCGGCATAAAGATGCGCCGATGTATGTGAATCCGGGCAAGTCTGTTAAAAAATCGCACATAGAAGAAAAAAATTTAAAATATTTTTTTAAAGGTATTTAGTATTTAGTATTTAGGTATTGTGAGTTTGTCACATTTGTATGGAATGATTAAAAAAGAAAAAAGATATATTTTTTCACAGGTGGAGAAATTGAGCCAGGTGGAGGGAGACACACACAGCAGTGAAGGGGTCTGACTGGAACTTGGAAGCTTTTATCCCCAGGCCACCTGACAAGTTCTTACCTTGGGGCACTTCATTCCAGCTCCCTCCACATGGCAGCAGCAGCAGTCGATTTGTCTCAGGCCCCAGGATTAGGAGATGGGGTCTCCTACAATCTGTGAGTCACAGCTCACGCACGGGAGATCTCCTCCAGCACGTCCGATCAGCTGATTGTTTGGTTCTACCCCCGGGCTCCGGCGAACAATCGCGGAGAGGCTCGGTAAGCAGGGCGGGCTGCAGGAGCAGCTTTGCTTCCAGGCCAGCTCCTCAAAGACAAGTGGCTCGGCGGCCTCGACCCGGCGGCCTCGACCCGGCTAGTGTGTGTCCTATGGCCAGTTCATGTGGCTGTCTCTGTGTACAATGCCGCTCGCCCTGCTCCTCCAATGGCTGCACTCCTGCACATCACTCATGGAGGGAGGGAGGCGGGGCAGGCAGACAGCTAACACCCACGGCTGCTGGACATTGGTATGGTCGCCCCTGGCTCTGCCTGCTCCTTCTCCCCGCCAAGCGACTCTGCAGCCAGCCAGATGGAGCCGCTACCCACTACACTCCGCACCGCACCAGCCACACCCCGCCAGGGGGGAACCAATCCTCTTGGGACCCAGTGGCTGTAGCTGCGCCCCTAGGCGGCAGTGCGCCCTAGGCGGCTGCCTAGTTCGCCTAGTGGGAGCGCCGGCCCTGTGCCCATTCAGCTTCGCTCGCATGTTCTTCTGCCTTGGTTTAAATCCTGGCCAGCCACCTGCCTATCTCCTTGCCTTCCCTGGTGGAGTGATCTTCCTCCGCTCCCCATCCAGTAGTAGCCGGGGCCCGAAGCTGCCAAGTGTACAGATTTGCTTGCGTCGCCATTCAGACACAAACAGGGCAGAAAACAGGTCTCCTTCATTGACTTGGCTTTAGGCCTCTGCCACAGGCCGGTGTAACTTGAATAATTCGCAGTTCTCTGAATGAAGCAAAACCTCCCCGTAATGTTTTCTCAGTGTCCCATACTGATCGACATCGACGCCCACCTGTGTATGGCCCAGGTGCCTAATTCTCTCGACGGCATCGGAAAACCCAGCTACTCACTGGGGTCCCTCCAGACTCGTCTCCGACTGAGACTTTGTAGGTCCTGGACACTTGGCCAGGCGGACCACGCCAGCAGGGCCGCACCCCGACTCCGGGACCCCCGCAGGCGACGCAAAAAAGAACTTGACACATGACCTGACCCCCAGATATATCCCCTCCCAGCATGCTCAGCAAGAGAAACCATCTGCCAGAAATCCATCTAGCTCCCACCGCCGGCCACGGACGGATTCACATCCCCGGGATGCAGTCCAAGCCAGTGGATCTTTCCGGAATGATACAGGTCACAAACCTAACAAATCATGACCGGGAGCAAAGTAACTCTCCCAATCCAACTAACTTTTTTTTTTTTTTACTAGCGCAATACCTGTGCTAAAGGCAAGGGGGCGCTACACACACCCCTCCCCCGAAGAGACACTGTCCCCAGTGTCTATAGCATTCGGATACGAATGCTGGCCCAACATCAACTTTAAAGAGACAGAAAGAAGGAAAGTATAATAAATATGGCAATACACATTATCACAAATGATACACATTACACGACCCCAACTACCTAGCTACCCAGTCTCCACAGCGTTGGTGATAGGTAGGTCCAAAAAAATAAATCCTGAAAACACAATTTGAAATTAGAAAAACAGATAGGGCCAGATTCAGGTAGATGGGCGCTTCTTTACTTTGGAGTAACGTTTCTCATTTACTTTACTCCGCCGACACTTTCGGCGCAAGTACTGTAATTCACATAGCACTTGCTCTTAAACTTGCGCCGGAGTAACGAAAATGCGCTGGCGTAACCCGACGCAAGTGGAAGTGGGTGTGATCATATGTAAATGATGGGCGGAGCCCAGCGCAGAGGCTTACGTTCAGCGCATCATCCACGGAGCATGCGCAGTAAGTGAGGCTTCACTCGCCCCCTTGTGCGCATGCTCACAACTTCCGTCGGCACCACTTTGCGGGAAACGTCAGCGCAATGCGTTCCGTTGGGCGTTTAAATGCGCCCGTAGATGCGCCATTCCGGCACTAAAGTATATTCTGTTCCCCCTCCCCGCAGTGAAGTTACTTTTGTTCTGAGATGGCTGCTCCCATTCCCCGCAAACACACAGGAGAAAGCTGAACTCTAAAGGCCAGGAGCTGTCAGCCGTCATCTCGGCTATGGAGACCTATGATGTCTTCCTCCATGGCTGTAAAAGTTGACAGACAAGCATGGACAGAGGTGTTGTCCTGAAAGTGGGGGTGCTCAGCTAGCTCTTATCGTCGGTAACGCTGCTGTAGCTGCAGGGCCGGTGCAAGGATTTTTGACACCCTAGGCGAAACCTCATTTTGCCGCCCCCAATGGGTCCGCCCCTGACTCCACCCCCTTTGCCAGTGTTAAATGGTTTGATTTAACCCTCTAACTGCTACATATGCAAGACCGCTCGTTCTTTTGAAAAACATAAGACTTACTAGCAGGATCACCAGGTGAATATAAAAGAAAAAAACTAAAAACAAAACAAATGCAGCCACCCATCTATAAATTGGTAATCTGCAGAAAATTAAATATTTTGCTTTAATACCACTTTAAGAGGATAAAGTTAATCAAGTAATTCTGTTATACAATCAATATATAGGCAGATGATGGTAAGGAAGGAGTTAAAACAAGAGATAAACAGACTGGAGTAAAGCTACTTTCAGTGCTGACAAGGAAAGAGAGAGTGAAAGGGGCTGTCAGGGAGAGAGAGAGAGAGAGAGAGAGAGAGAGAGAGAGGGGGCTATCAGGGAGGGGGAGAGAGAGAGAGAAGGGGGCTGTCAGGGGGAGAGAGAGAGAGAAGAAAGCTGTCAGGGGCAGACAGAGAGGGGTGCTATCAGAGACAGAGAGGGGGTGCTATCAGAGAGAGGGGGCTATCAGAGACAGAGAGGGGGGCTATCAGAGAGGGGGGACTATCAGAGAGAGGGGGCTATCAGAGACAGAGAGGGGGGCTATCAGAGAGGGGGGACTATCAGAGACAAAGAGGGGGGGCTATCAGAGAGAGGGGGGGCTATCAGAGAGTGGGGGGGCTATCAGAGAGAGGGGGGACTATCAGAGACAGAGAGGGGGCTATCAGAGAGAAGGGGGCTATCAGCGACAGAGAGGTGGGGCTATCAGAGACAGAGAGGGGGGCTATCAGAGACAGAGAGGGGGGGCTATCAGAGACAGAGAGGGGGGCTATCAGAGAGGGGGGACTATCAGAGACAGAGAGGGGGGCTATCAGAGAGAGGGGGGCTATCAGAGAGAGGGGGGGGCTATCAGAGAGAGGGGGGACTATCAGAGACAGAGGGGGGGGGCTATCAGACAGAGGGGGGGCTATCAGACAGAGGGGGGGCTATCAGAGACAGAGAGGGGGGCTATCACAGAGAGGGGGGCTATCAGAGACAGAGAGGGGGGCTATCAGAGACAGAGAGGGGGGCTATCACAGAGAGGGGGCGCTATCAGAGACAGAGAGGGGGGCTATCAGAGACAGAGAGGGGGCGCTATCAGAGAGAGGGGGGGGCTATCAGAGACAGAGAGGGGCGGCTATCAGAGAGAGGGGGGGCTATCAGAGAGTGGGGGGGCTATCAGAGAGAGGGGGGACTATCAGAGACAGAGAGGGGGCTATCAGAGAGAAGGGGGCTCCCATTCCCGATCAATCTGACAAAGAAGGGACGGGGGCACGTAGGGGTATTCGTACCCGTACTCAGTGGCAACTCTCTGGGTCACCACACACTGCAAGCGGGCCAATCTGGGCAACGTCTTTGGGTTCCCGCAACCCGGCAAGACTAGGGCATCTGAGGCCCTCTTCAAATCAGACATATTTAAAGACACAGTGGTAGTGAGGGCAGCAACTGTAATGAAACTCGACTCACCCACTCCCCAGGTCAGACTTGGAGCCTCCGCGGGCAACCGACTGGGCCCTCTTGATCCATTTTCAATGGAGCAATCTTTCGACTCTGAGCGAACATCGCGGTCACCGCTTGCTGGCTTGTCCGATAATAGGTTAAAGTCCGTTTAGCACCACTCCTCAAGGGGTGGAGGGCTCCCGACAGGCTGGTCTCGATCACTACTCGGAGAGACCAGGGTGGGCTTCCTCTTCGCACAAGCATGCCACCAGGAGAATGTAGAAGATTCTGTTGTTTCCGAAGCGAGTTCCCTTTGAGGGTTTGTCACATCCAATGAACTTGACACACAGGATGGGGTGTTTAACAATTCTGGAGTATCCCCGCGATTCGCCTCCAGCGAAGGAGACGGTGAAGCGGTCGATGGCAGGGTTGGAGTGGATGACAAGGAGATCACCTCGGTGGAAGGCTTCCACCTACGTGGAAGGCTCCGGCCATGTAGGTTCCACCTCCGCGGTGAGAGCGGCTGTAAGAAGGTTTGCCCGATACTCTCTCGGGGCTAGTGTGGGCGACACAGCTACAAACCAATAGGCCCGGCATCTCTGGCACTGGGCGAAAGGCTGAATCTTCTTAGAAAGGTCCCCACAACGGTAACAGGTCAGGCCCAGTACCTCAGTACCCTTACTGGACAGGAGAACAAACTGTCCCTGTGTGGCCAGTCGGACACCAGTATCCGTCACGGATACTCCGGTTGGGACGAAGGCATCAAAAACCCCCGATATAGTAGTAGGAGCCCTCAGTCTCTGAGTAGTAACTCCCGGTGGTCGGGGAACAGCCATCGTTACACCAAGATGAACAATGCTCTTCCTTCTTTTGGTGCGCGGGTGGGCGTGATCTCGCTTGCTTGGTGCTCACGCAGGGGAAGGCGACTTCTCCCATCAAACAGAACCTGTCCGTACACACTGCAGGCGCCTGTCACACCGAACGTACGCCCCAGCCCAGCGAGACAGGATTAACTCTTCCCTCTCTGGACAGTTCAATCTGGACACTCACTTCTGGTTGCCAAGAGCAACAGCCGAATCCCGGACGAGCCCCCACGTGTAGCGCTCACCCCCGAAGGAGCCGCTGGTTTGATGATGGGATCGGCAGATTAAGTTACACTTCTTCTCTCTAGGGGTGCACCAGAAGTATTCAGTAACAAATGGAATGTCCAGACATGCAAATAAAGGTTTTTCTTTGTATTTTTAATTCCAGGCCAATGTCGGGCCTGGATTACAGCACAGCATAACTCAACTGCCAAGTGTACAGATTTGCTTGCGTCGCCATTCAGACACAAACAGGGAGGAAAACAGGTCTCCTTCATTGACCTGGCTTTAGGCCTCTGCCACAGGCCGGTGTAACTTGAATAATTTGCAGTTGTCTGAATAAAGCAAAACCTCCCTGTAATGTTTTCTCAGTGTCCCAAACCGAGCGACATCGACGCGCACCTGTGTATGGCCCAGGTGCCTAATTCTCTCAACGGCATCGGAAAACCCAGCTACTCACTGGGGTCCCTCAGACTCGTCTCCGACTGAGACTCTATAGATCCCGGACACTTGGCCAGGCGGACCACACCGGCGGGGCCCATGGGCACACACACCATAAAGGTGGGTGCCGCCCCCCCTGACTCCGGGACCCCCCGCAGGCGACGCGAAAAAGAACCCCGACACATGACCTGACCCTCAGATATATCCCCTCCCAGCATGCCCAGCGAGAGAAAACCCTTTCCAATTTGCTACTGAGGAAGAAACAATTCGCCAGGAATCCCTCTGGATCCCACTGCCGGCCAGGGACGGATTCACATCCCCAGAATGCAGTCCGAGCCAGTGGATCTTTCCGGAATGATACAGGTCACAAACCTAACAAATCGTGACCGGAAGCAAAGTAACTCTCCCAATCCAACTAACTTATTTTTTTTTACTAGCGCAATACCCGTGCTAAAGGCAAGGGGGCACTATACATATATACAGACATACCCCGCTTTAAGTACACTCACTTTACATACACTCACGAGTAAGGACATACCCACAAGTGTATGTAAAGTGCCTTAAAAGCACTGTACAGACATTTTGCAGCCGCAATAGAAGGAGCTGAAGCTCAGAGAGCATAGCCCGCCCTGTTCCAGTGTGCCCCTGACACCCCCACTACAGCCCCTGAGACCTTAACTACAGCTCCTAACACCCCCACTACACCCCCTGATCCCCCACTACACCCTATAAGTCAAAAAAGGTATTGTTTCACTTTAAGTACATTTTCGTTTTACATACATGCTCTGGTCCCATTGTGTACTTAAAAGTGGGGTATGCCTGTAGTATGCAATGTATTTGCACAGTCACCTTAAAAGCAGAACACCAGATTTAACCACTTAAGGACTGGAAGGCCATTTTTTTGCGATACGCCACTGCGTCGTTTTAACACAATTGTGCGGTCGTGTGACGTTGTACCCAAACAAATAGAGCTTTCTTTTGGTTGATTTAATAACCTCTGTGATTTAAATTTTTTGCGATATAAACAAAAAAAGCAACAATTTTGAAAAAAATTAAAAAATATGTTTTACGATAATAATTATCCCCCCAAATTTTTAAAAAAAAATAGATTTCTTCCTCAGTTTAGGCCAATATGTATGCTTCTACATATTTTTGGTAAAAAAATTGAAATAAGCGTTTATTGATTGGTTTGCGCAAAAGTTATAGGCCCGGATCCACAAAGGCTTTACGCCGGTGTATCTCCAGATACGCCGCCGTAATTTAAAATGTGCGCCGTCGCATCTTTACGCCGATCCATAAAGCAAGATATGCTGAAAAACATGGCTTCAGCGGTCCAACGTAACTTGCCTACGCCGGCGTATCGTGGGCGCATAGTTACGCTGGGCGCATTCGGCGTTCCCATTAAAAATATGCAAATGAGCAAGATACGCCGATTCACGAACGTAGATGCGCCCGTCGCTGCAAGCTGCGCCTTTTACGTAAGGCGTACGTCCGGCGTAAAGTTACCCCTGCTATATGAGGGGCAGCCCATGTTAAGGTATGGACGTTGGAACAGCCGTCTAATTTTACGTTGTTTATGTAAGGCATACATGAATGCGCCTGGGCGTAAGTTATGCTCACGTCGTATGCAGTGTTCGACATATCTTAGGAATTCTAGCCGGCGTAATTCTGAGCATGCGCACAAGGATACGGTCAGGGACGGCGCATGCGCCGTTCTTTCAGCCATGCATCTACATGGGGTCATGCCTCATTAGCATACAACACGCCCCATACCTGCCTACTTTGAATTACGCGGGCTTACGCCGGCCCATTTACGATACACCGCCGTAACTTAGGACGCAAGTGCTTTGTGAATACTGCACTTGCCTCTCTAAGTTGCAGCGGCGTAGCGTAAAAAAGATACGCTACGCCGCTCTAAAGATACGCCGCCCTACGTGAATCCGGGCCGTAGTGTCTACAAAATAGGGGATAGATTTATGGCATTTTTATTATTTATTTATTTATTTATTTATTACTAGTAATGGCGGCGATCTGCAAATTTTGTTTTTTGCGGGACTTCGACATTGCGGCAGACAGATCGGATACTTTTGACACTTTTTTTGGGACCATTGACATTTATACAGCGATCAGAGGAAAAAAATTTTTTTCATAATAAGCATCCTTTACCTGCCGACATTCCTCTTTTCACTTCCTCATTGTTCGTTTTTGCTCAGAAGTTGCTCTATTTCTTCTCTGTTCTGTTCACTTCCTGCTTGTCTGATTTTACTGACCACAGTGAAGGGAGACTTTACTGCGGTGGTCAGTAACATGCTCACCCCCTCCTGGGAATTACATCTGTGTAGCAGGACGCTCTCTACGTGTTAAAGACTTCAAGCAGGTGTGAAATACTGGGCGTACAGCAATTAATACTGGGAAATGTAGGGCCAGATTCACGTATAGTGGCACATATATTGACCGGAGTAGCGCACCTCCTTTATGTTAGACCGGCGCAATGTAGAGGTGCAATTACCATATCCTCGTAGTATTTGCGCAGAAATTTGCGCCGGTGCAACGTAATTTCCGAGGCGTAAGGCGGTGTAATTCAAATTGGGAAGGACGTGGGCGTGTTCCATTTAAATGAGCCGTGACTCCATACAAATGAAGGGCCGGCCGGATTGCGCATGCGCACATGAAGCAGACCATGGTCAGCACCTCTCTGTGCATGCTCACAACTCGGCACGGCGCAATCAGTGAAATTGGAACTAGGACCGGTCAACTTAGTGAGCTACGCAGAGAGCTTAAATAGACAGAGACAAACGCCCTTCATTTGCAAAAGTACATCCATTTGTATCCCTTCCTAAACAGCAAGGTGCTTTTGTTCTGTTGTCTGTTCGCTTTTATCGGTTTGTGACTTGTGTTTGATATATTTGTTGACTGTTTTGTATAGTGTTTTGGATAGTGGTTTTCTGAGTGTTGTTTGATGACTGTTTTTGATACTTTTTGGGTGACTGTTTTTGATACTTTTTGGGTGACTGTTTTTTGGTGACTGATTTTTGTTGATTGTTTTGGTTCCAGTTTGTGAGAACATGAGTGAAAGGAAGCGAAAGTTGAATTTTTCTTTGCGGGAGAAGGCAATTCTTGCCAGGGCCATTACACAATATGGCCGTTTCCTGCACGGCCGGGAGAGTGCCAACACCACCCCGGCCAGGAAGGCTGATATTGCAGACCATCACCGACGAGGTAAACTCGATGGGGGGGGGAGACCCGGACACGCCACGGGATTGGCAAGAAGATTAATGACCTCCGGCGTGTGGTCCGTGGGAAGCTGGGCAAGATTGCAGCCCATGCCAGGGGCACTGGATTGGGCCCACCATGCCCTGCTAGACTGACTGAGGAGGAGCGTGCGGTGGCCCAGACCTTCAACAGGCAGCAAGTGGAGGGGCTGCCTGGATTTGAGTCCAGTCAGGAGGCCGTGAGGACAGGTAAGTTATTTTTTTTTTCTATCTGGTGTGTAGCATGTGTGTGGGGGGAAGGGAATATGTGGCAAGTGTGTGGATCCTCCAACCTGTGAATGTTTTGTGTCATCCACAGATGTGCAGGAGGGTGCTGGGCCATCTGGCCTGACCGCACCATCCCCGGGACAAATGCCTAATGAAGACCCCCAGACAAGGCCGGAGTCCTCTGAGGAGGTTGAGGAAGAGGAGTTTGAGTTGGAGGAGGAGGGCATGTCAGGGAATGGCTTGTTTATTTTGGAGGAGTCTTCCCCTTTGGCTGGCATCAGCCAGGCCTCCATCAGGGGTAGCCCCACCCACTCCTCCCCCAACAGGGCTCCCCTCCCAAGGGGCTCCCCTTCTCCATGGCCACAAGCCTCATCTGGAGGCAGGAAGGCAACCCACAAAACTAGGGGGTTGGCCGAGGTTCTGCCTGCCAACCTGAGAAGGGACCAGGCCCTTCAGACCCGCCATCTGGGACAGGTCAGCCAGACTTTGGGGCGGATGGAGGAGAGCCTGTCCTCCATAAAGGATACACTTGGGGACATGGCCTGCAACTCCCTGGCCCTGATCAATTGCCTAAATGAACAGCAGGCTACCACAGCAGGCGTTGGTCAGGATGTGCGGGCCCTCAGTCAGGATGTGAGGGCCCTCACCCAGGCTATCCAGGCCAATACGGCAACCCTCAATGATGGCCTGAGTCGCATTGCCGTGGCCTTGGAGGGCAGGCCGCCAGGTGGACAGAGACCAGGGGATGTTCCTCCTTCCCTGGATTACCCCCCCATGAGTTGGCCCTGAGGAGCCGTGGCCGCCCCAGGCGTGGGTCACGCCAGCGGCGGTAGTTTTTTTTCTCTTTTCTGATTTTTTTTTTTTTTTTGCTGGTCATTTTTTTGGGTGCTGGGCAATTTTTTTATTTTATTTTTTTGGGTTGTGAATTATTTTTGAATGTGGGGGTGACATTCCTGCCTGATAAGGGATGTCACCCTCATTTGTGGTGGAGAAGGGTTCCCCAGGACCAGGGAGAAGTGATCCCCAGGTCCGTGTGAATGGTGTATGAATGTACAGTGACATAATTGGAGCCGTGGCATGGCGTTGCTGCTCACAAGTCCTGCATGGTGGGCTTGTGCTAATCCAATTTGATGAGGATGTGGGGTGTGTGTGCTAGGGACCACGGTGGTGTGCATGCATGCATTCTCATTGTGCCATGATTAATGTGTGTGTTTAACGTGCAAAGATGCCTAATGTGAGCTGTCTCACGGGGGGGCTGGAGTGCCACATGTGTGCAATCAATGGCCCCCATGGTGCGTGGGAATCTGTCAATTCTGTAGAAATCTGTCATTGCCTTCAGGCGCAGGTCCTCAGTGGTGGGTTTGATGATTTGGTTGGCCATGCGTCTGAGGATTGCAGGGATAACCTGGTGCACACATCTGCTCATGGAGGATTGTGAAATCCCAGCCACCACTCCACTTGTTCTTTGAAAAGAGCCACTGGCAAGGAAATGGAGTGTTGCCAGGACCTTGACCAGTGGCTGCACTGCATGTGAGCGGTGTGTTGGGCTGGTGATGTCCTCCTGCAGGGTTGTGGTTAATTCCAGGATGGCAGCAGGGGTGAATCTGAAGATGCGAGACACCTCAGAATCACTCATGCCAAAGAGGTCTATGCATGTGCGGTATATCCTCTCCCGTGCCCTCCTCCGTGCCCTCCTCCTTCTGCGCTCATCTAAAGTCAGTAGTATAGCTATGAGCAAGGATGCTCCTGGCATGTTGGCATACAGATTGTTTTCCTGCAAGTGTGGCTGCTCAACTCGTCCCTAACGGTGTTGCTTTAGCTGACATGTAGATGGATTGTCTAATTTTAAGCAAGCTTTTATATTGCCTAATTTTAGACAGGGCGTGCAGCTGATGCGCACAGCGCGTAGCCTGCGCTGCACAAACTTACTTTTGTGGATCGCCGTAACTCCCTCATTTGCATATTTGCCTAGCAAATCAATGGTATGTCTAGCGCATTTTTTTTGCGCACACGATGCGCCGGTCTATCGAAATTACGTTGGTCGAAAAAGTCTAGATTTATGGCGTATATCGTTTTGGGGATACGGCACATAGATACGCAGGCGCATATTTCCAATTGCGCAGGCGCACCCCCTGATACTCCAGCGTAAGTGCTTTGTGAATCTGGCCCGTAGTTCTTACATGAATGAGTGCCACAAACCAGGAAGAGAATGAGAGAACAGAAACTAAAATGCCGGGGGTGATATAGATGAAGGAATTCAATAGGTATTTACTAATTTGTTAACAGAATCATTACACTATTCTGTCTGTCTACCTTGCAGACATAAATTTTAGGCAAATTTTTTTTTTCCTTTACAACTCCTTTAATTATTGTATAAATGTCACTGGCAGGGAAAGGGTTAACACTAGTGGGCGATCAACGGGTTAAGTGTTCCCTAGGGAGGTGTTCATAACTGTGGGGGGGAGTGTACTGACTGGGGGAGGAGAGAGATCGCTGTTCCAGGTGTGGACAAGAATGTCTGCTTGTCCACTAGATGGCACTGCTCTTCTGGGTAGAGTGTCATTCAACCCGTTTCTTGTGAGCCCAGGCTGTCATGGGCAATTTCCATGAAGTTGGTCAAGCGCTGCTGAATTGGTGGTGATGGCTTTGATTTTCCTGAAACGCTTGTATATCCTGTTTGTGAGTATGTTATTTGCTTTTATGAACAATAAATTAAGTAAGAAGGTCATGCGCTAGGCTGGTGCACTCTGTTTTTGTTGTCATGGGCACACTCCATGCAAATGTATAATTACTTCAGCCTAGGCTCCTAAGTCTACTGCACTGAACAGTGCTTGCACATCCATTATTTGAGTGCTATTTCGTGTAGAAAAATGAATATTGTAGATACCGGACAAGAATAGATACCTGACTTCATATGATAAGGTAGTAAACTGCTGGATAAAAGGTGTGTACGTTTATTTATTTTTTTGAATAGGCTTTAAACAGACACTGCCACCGTGCCTTGAAGATAGTGACAATGCAAGGTAACAATGTCCCCCGAAAGGGCATCCCCCGACCCCTATATTTTAGCCAGTGTTGTAAGTAACGGCGTTAAAATAAACGCTGTTACCTAACGATGCCCCTTTTGAGGGTAACAAGTAATCTACCAGATTACTCTTCCCCTCACGGTAACGCCGTTCCCCCGACTGTGACAGGGAGGACAGTCAGGATGGGACAGTCAGAGGGGGAGGCGCGGATTTTAAATAATGGAGGATGGCCGCAGGAGAAGGTAGGGAGATCATCGTTGAGGCATTTTACAGGCACAGTGAGGCATGTATGATGGCACAGTGACTCACTGTGCCATCATACATGCCTCACTGTGCCTGTAACATGCCTCACTCACTTTGCCTGTAACATGCGTGCCTCACTCACTATGCCTGTAACATGCGTGCCTCACTCACTGTGCCTATAAAATGCGTGCCTCACTCACTGTGCCTATAACATGCGTGCCTCACTCACTGTGCCTGTAACATGCGTGCCTCACTCACTGTGCTTATAAAATGCGTGCCTCACTCACTGTGCCTATAACATGCGTGCCTCACTCACTATGCCTGTAACATGCGTGCCTCACTCACTGTGCCTGTAACATGCGTGCCTCACTCACTGTGCCTATAAAATGCGTGCCTCACTCACTGTGCCTATAACATGCGTGCCTCACTCACTGTGCCTGTAACATGCGTGCCTCACTCACTGTGCCTGTAACATGCGTGCCTCACTCACTGTGCCTGTAACATGCGTGCCTCACTCACTGTGCCTGTAACATGCGTGCCTCACTCACTGTGCCTGTAACATGCGTGCCTCACTCACTGTGCCTGTAACATGTGTGCCTCACTCACTGTGCCTGTAACATGCGTGCCTCACTCACTGTGCCTGTAACATGCCTCACTCACTGTGCCTGTAACATGCGTGCCTCACTCACTGTGCCTGTAACATGCATGCCTCACTCACTGTGCCTGTAACATGCGTGCCTCACTCACTGTGCCTGTAACATGCATGCCTCACTCACTGTGCCTGTAACATGCGTGCCTCACTCACTGTGCCTGTAACATGCGTGCCTCACTCACTGTGCCTGTAACATGCATGCCTCACTCACTGTGCCTGTAACATGCATGCCTCACTCACTGTGCCTGTAACATGCCTCACTCACTGCGCCTGTAACATGCCTCACTGTGCCTGTAACATGCGTGCCTCACTGTGCCTGTAACATGCGTGCCTCACTCAATGTGCCTGTAACATGCCTCACTGTCAGTGAGGCATGTTACAGATGGCACAGTGAGGCATGTTACAGATGGCACAGTGAGGCATGTTACAGATGGCACAGTTAGGGGTCGTCTTATACAGTGAGTATATCCCAAAACCAAGATTTTTGCTGGAAAATTAGGGGGTCTTCATACGCCGGCAAAATAAGTCAGCTACTTTGCTGAGTAACTAATTACTTTGCCAATGTAGTAACTGAGTCACTAACTTAATTACTTTTTCCGGCAAGTAATTTGTAAATGTAACTAATTACTTTTTAAAAGGACGATGAGCAACACTGATTTTAGCATCGTCCAGCAGTGCACCCCTGTGCCACCTACCACTTGCTCCATAGCAGTCAGCAGGAATACTCAACAATTCTAGGCATTGAGGAACTTGTTACTGCTCCCCGGTGACTGTGCCGCCCAGGCCAAAAAGCCAATTGTAGTCACTCCCCTGGGTCACAGACACAGTCAATCTCAGCACCCACTGCATATGAGCAAGGAGTGCAGATAAGGTAAGTGTGAAAAAAAAGTGGGCGACCTTTCGAGAAACAGTGTTTTTTAAAGGAGAAGTATAGCCTGAGTTTTTTAGGCCGGGCTTCTCCTCTGGGTCACAGGAGTGCAATTCGTTTTGCACTCCTATTACCCTTTTTCAGCGGAGCGCGGTCTGAAGTCTATTCTCCGCTGACATCAGTGCCATCAGTTGGGGCAGCGCAGCATCACGACTTCCAAGTCGGGATCCGCCAGCTGCCCTTATTGATGACAGTCTCAGCGAGCCGTAGAGACAGCCTCTCCCCGCCCCTTCCTGGTTCAGCGCTCCAATGAACGTGTAGAAGCAGAGAGGAAAGACGCTGACTGACAGTCAGCAGGTTTCCTCTCAGGGATCTGTAAGAACCGAGCCATCGGCGGTGTTCTGTGGCTCGGTTCTTAGTGCAGAGACGCCGGGGGACAGATGGAGCATCGGTCTGATGTTCCATCTACCGAGGTATCGTATTTATCGGCACCCCAATTTTAAGAGGGAATTTTCTGGGAAAACAATTTTTTTTAGTCCAAATAGTAAATGCAGTTAAAATTTTAAATAAGATAAGCAGCAATGTACAGCAAGCAATGGTAGTGTCTGAGATCCAGGGAGCACAATGGGTTAAGGTCTCAGGACTCAGAGAGCAGCTCCTATGTTCAAGGAGATACACAGTACCTCAGGGCTTCTAGCTGTCAGTACTTGATGGTGGAAGGGAGGGAGCTGGAACTCTCAGACGCAGGCAGCGCTGACCGGGACTGTAGAGCGGCTTGGGGCTTCTATTCCCAAATGTTCAGCAGTCTGTGATGAAGGGGAGGGTGAGGAAACCCTTAAACGCGGGCAGCACTGGCCGTGACTGTAGCGCGGCTAGGATGGGAACAAACACACGCGCACGCCGTCTCCGTTCCTCTATTGCGGGTGACGTCACACGTCTGTGACGCTGGCTGCTGTGGGAGGAGACAGGCAACGCTATGGATGGACAGTGCCGTCATCTCCTCTCCACTCGGCTCTCATTCGGCCGAGAGGAGATGACGGCTCAGTGATTTCCGGCTGGCGCTCGTCCCCTTCCTTCCTCTCCGAGGTATGCTATCGGCGTATAACACGCACCCGCGATTTTCCCCTGATTATACTCCGATAAATACAGTAAAAAAAATTAAACCCATACTTCTCCTTTAAGTAGAGTTATTTAAAGGTCCATCTCTGGGCAAAAAATCTATTCTAATATGTATTAACTTAAAAAGGTCCCAGTTGTTCTCAGCCTACTCCAAATCTTTTATGTATTTATTTTTTATTATTACTGTGATCTGACCTCCTGTTGAGTGTGGCTACGTTCATTCTCCATGGTCTCACTGTATTTAGGAAATGAACCACCCTCTCTTGCACACTCCTGAGATGGACTATGAACTATGGGATTTGTAGTGTGCATAAAGCAGCGTACATGACCTCAACTAACGGGCACTACTCGTTCCTAACAAGCAAAAATGAAGGGAAAATTTGAGGTTTGGGAGCTCACAAAAGATGTTAAAAAGAGGTAGAAAACACAGTAATGCCGCGTACACACGATCGGAATTTCCAACAAGAAACCCCTGGGTTTTTTTTCCGACAAAATGTTGGCTTAATCTTGTGTTGCATACACACGGTCACACAAATGTTGTCGGAAATTCTGAACGTCAACACTACAATGAGCCAAGAAAAATGAAGTTCAATGATTCCGAGCATGCGTAGGTTTTTTCTGCGTCGGAATTGCATACAGGCGATCGGAATTTCCGACAAGAACTTTTCCCATCGGAAAATTTTGAGAACCATTTTTACTGACAGAAATTCCGACAGAAAATGTCCGATGGAGCCTACACACGGTTGGAATTTTCTGACCAAAAGCTCACATCGAACTTTTCTTGTCGGAAATTCCGATTGTGTGTACACGGCATTAGATAATATGGCATTAAAAAAAAGATTACATAATCATCAAGTAGTGGATGTGTATGGATTATTTTTGGAGAATAAGGTTATTGTTTAGTGTTACTTTCAGAACCCTGCCAATAGACAGCCAATAAGAAGCATTCATGTTAACAGAGAGTGACCTACCAGCTCGAAGAAAGACTATCACGTGACCATGGATAACATCATCACTGGCAGCTGCAGTGTTAACTTCTTGGATAAACTTCATATAAGTAAAGTTACAGCTGGTTAAACCTGGCCAGTGAAGAGACGTCTGCATTTAACGCTGGGTCAGCAAATAAACAGATAAAAAAAAAAAAACATAAAAACAATGATGGATCACCACCCACAAGCAATTCGTAGATAGCAGCATAGTAATAACAATAGTAATAATATTCCCTCTTGTGCAGGAATATCGTTAGGAAGACATGCCTCTAAGCAAAACGACCATCAAGACAATCCATTAGTATCAATAAAGCCTCATGAAGACTTAAATAACCTATGACCTATACATGGAATTCTACCGCGTCAGCAGTTGACTCCAAGCTCCTCGCACAATGTGCGGACCCCAGTTACTGTGTGATGAGTTAATTTTATTTGAATTATTCTTAGACCACTGTAGTCCCTTGGGACCCAGAATACACTGGGGAGCCCATTCTATTCTGGCTCTATGGCGACGGACACCCATTGATTGATTAGATTTAGAGGTACATTATTTTTATTTTTTTTAAGAAATCAATGAATCTCAGGTTTTCCCAATTTTCCAGAGAAAACTATACATTATAGCTACAATCTATACACAGCAGAGAAGATAGTCAATACTCTATAAAAAGTAAAGATAATATAGGTCCATTCACACTGTGCAGTTCTTGAGCATTGCATTTTAAAAAAGCATGCACTCTTTAAAAAAAAAAAAAAAAAAATTAAATATTTGTTTTAAAATATCTTAACCACTTCAATACCGGGCCTACTCTGGCACTTCTCTCCTTCATGTACAAATCATCATTCTTTTGCTAGAAAATTACGCAGAACCCCCAAACATTATATATGTTTTTTTAGCAGACACCCTAGGGAATAAAACGACGGTCATTGAACGGTATTTGCGCAATCATTTTTCAAATGCCCTTTTTTGGAAAAAAATGGTTTCATGAATTAAAAAATAACAAAACAGTAAAGTTAGCCCAATTCTTTTGTAAAATATGAAAGACGATGTTACACCGAGTAAATAGATACGTAACATGTCACACTTTAAAATTGCGCACACTCATGGAATGGCGCCAAACTTTGGTACTTAAAAATCTCCATAGGCGACGCTTTTAAAATTTTTACAGGTTACCAGTTTAGATTTACAGAGGAGGTCTAGTGCGAGAATTGTTGCTGGCACTCTAATGCACGCGGCGATACGTCACATGTGTGGTTTGAATGGCCTTTACATATGTGGGCGGGATTTATGTGTGTGTTTGCTTCTGCGTGCAAGCTACCGGGGACAGGGGCATTTAATATTTTTTTTATTATTATTATTATTTTTATTTTACTTCTTTATTTATTTTTTTACACTTTAAAAAAAAAAAAAAAAAAAATGAACACAAGGAATGTAAACATGCCTTGTAATAGGAATAGTGTGTGACAGGTCCTCTTTATGGAGAGATGTGGGGTCAATAAGACCCCACATCTCTCCTCCAGGCTGGAAAGCATGAGATTGTGAAAAAATTTCACCGATCTCATGATTAGTATTGCTTACTAGCCAAAATCACGGCTTTGTTTACTTCTGGGTACCCGGCGTGAGGTCATCACATCGTGCCCCGGGACTTCGACGGTCATAGAGATGACTGGTGACCATCTGGTCACCAGTCATCTCTAGGCTTACTAGCCTGCGCCGGACGATTCTTTCTCCGGGCCCCCGATGGCACGGGAGAGCACCGCATGGCGGCGGGAGGGGGATGTCCCCTCCCACTGCCTATAAGAACAATCAAGCGGCGCTATGATCGTTCTTATGGTTCACAGAATCGCCGGCACTAAAGAATGATATCTGAATGATGCCTCTAGCTGCCCCCATCATTCAGATATCACCACAAAAACCCCAGGACGTCATTTCACTATGGCTGGTGTAGAAGTGTGGTACCCCAGGGGTGTGGTGACCCAGGGTTTTCAACTGGGTGGGATGAAATCCCCAGTCCTGGGTCCAGATTTTAAAGCTGATCAGCACACTGATTGTGCAGGTGTGTGTGTGGTCCTGATGGGAGATTCAGGACCAGCATCCTGGGCTCCACCCTCCCGAGGAGTCCAGGCATGCAAGGGAGAGTGCAGGTGTGCACTGAACAAGCTGGAGTGCAGGCTGCACTGTAATAGACCAGAGTCTAAGGTGGCTGACAGGAGTCAGGCTACTGCTGAGGAGAGCCAGGTGGCTCGGTATTTTCGTTGCACGGGTAAGCCAGAAGGCTGAACGTATCATTTTGCGTGGACAGTAAAGAACCCCTGTGTGGGAATACTATGTTTGGATTTTTTTGTTTATTTTTGCCTTTTGAATAAAAGTGGGACAACAAGCCCTTAAAGCGGAGTTCCACCCAGGAAAACAACAATTGCTCATCTTGTTTAAAAAAATTAAATAAAAAAAACGTGAAAAAAAAAAAAAATACTCACCCGAAATACCTGTTGCTATGCGGAAGTCTGTAATATGCCTCTTCCACACCGCGGTGTCTTTTCTTCTTCTTCTCCTTGTGAATGGGGCGCGCTGCTTTCTGGGAACTGTGTGTGTTCTCAGAAAGCAGCCGCCCATTCACAAGCCAGCGTGAGACTCACGCAGGCGCAGTAGGAAATGGGCAGTGAAGCCGTACGGCTTCACTGCCTGTTTCCCATAGTGTGGATGGCGGCGCGGGACCTGGATCGATCGTGGGACCGGCATCGGGGGGGCCATCAGCGCGGGCAAGTAGGACAAGGTAAGTGTCCCTATTTAAAGTCAGCAGCTACACTGTTAGTAGCTGCTGACTTTAAAAAAAAAAATTGCGGCTGGAACACCCCTTTAAATGTAGTTCTGGACTGGCGTGAATCGCTTAAAATCGCACATCCCACTTGAGCTAAACAACCCCAATATTACACTGGGTATTTAAGTGGTTAATATATAGAGAAAAATGTTCACACCAAGAATTCCACAAAGTAAATAATATGAAAACGCACAATAATTAAAATAAATAAATGATAATAATAATTATTATATTTAAAACACTAGTCATATTAATGAAAATAATTATAATTATAAAAACAATAATATTAATAACTTTGCTCATAATAATAATGATAATAATTTCAATAATACTAATACTACTAATAATAATCACACAGCTACACTATCCCTACACCAAAACTTTCCCTTCAAATTCTTTCCCTCCGCCTATACATCAACTACACTCTCCCTCCACTGTTGCATAAACACATGCACACTAATGCGCATTATGTCATGCATCAACATGCTACATGAAGTGCGATAAAAACGTGTGTTTGAACTGCATTTTTACTGCTCCCCAACACAAAGGCAGACTTAAGGTCTGGGCATGGCAAAAATTAGGGCCGATGAAGGCACACATTGAGAGAATGGGTCTGCGCTGCAGGTGGTTGCTAGGCAATGGTGCAGCTTTCACAGACGTTGAGTAGGTGACATATTGCCCCCTTTCTTGGTGGATTACTTTTCAGAGAAGTGACAAGCCCCACCGCTAGAGTAATCCTACTCTTATGCCGCGTACACACGATTATTTTTCGGCATGAAAAAAACTACGTTTTTCGGCATGTAGAAAAAAATTATTTTTTTCCAACTTCATCATTAAAACGACGTTGCCCACACACCATAGTTTTAAAAAAATGCTCTAGCAAAGCGCGGTGACGTACAACACGTACAACGGCACTATAAAGGGGAAGTTCCATGCAGACATGCAGATGACGCCACCCTTGGGGCTGCTTTAGCGGATTCCTTGTTAGTAAAAGACGATTCGGGCTTTTCTGCCTGTTACAGCGTGATGAATGTGCTTACTCCATTATTAACGGTAGTTTTACCAGAACTAGCGCTCCCGTCTCATAACTTGCTTCTGGGCATGCGCAGGTTTTTAATGTCGTTTTAGTCCACACACCATAATTTTTTACAACCCGAAAAACTACATAGTTTAAAACGTTGTTAAAAAAAAGCATGTTCGGAAAAAAATATTTGGTTTTTCAGAACCCGAAAAATTATGTGAAGCCCACACACAATCATTTTAAATGACATTTTTTTAAAACGTTGTTTTTTTCATCCCGAAAAATTATCGTGTGTACGCGGCATAAGGATTAGCATTTTCTTTCAACGTGAGGAAAGGAAGGAAGGATGGGAGGAAGGAAGGAGATAGAGAGAGGAAAGGAAGAAGGAAGGAAGGAAGGAAGGAAGGAAGGAAGGAAGGGAGGAAGGAAGGAGATAGAGAGGAAAGGAAGAAGGAAGGAAGGAAGGTAGGGATGAAGGAAGGGAGGAAGGAAGGAAGGAAGGAAGGAAGGAAGGGAGGAAGGAAGGAAGGAAGGAAGGAAGGAAGGAAGGAAGGAAGAATGGATGTGAGGAAGGAAGAAAGAAATGAGATAGAGAGGAAAGAAATAAGAAAGATAGGGAGGAAGGAGATAGAGAGGGAAGAAAGAAGGGAGTAGAGAGAAAGGAAGGAGGGAAGGCAGATAATAGAGAGGAAATTAAAAAAAAGTAGGGAATAGATAGAGGAATAAAAGAAAGGGGTGAGAAAGACGAATAAAGGAAGAGAGGAGGAAAGGAAGGAGGGGAGGAAGGAGGGAAGAAAGGAAGGAAGCAAGGATCGAAGAAGGGAAGCAAGGAAGGATGGGAGGAAGGAAGTTGATAGAGAGGAAATAAATAAGAAAGACAGGGAGGAAGGAAAGAGATAGAGAGGAAAGAAATAGGAAAGATAGGGAGGAAGGTGATAGAGAGGAAATATATGAGAAAGAAAGGGAGGAAGGAATGAGATAGAGAGCAAAGAAATAGGGAGGAAGGAGATAGAGAGGAAAGAAATAAGAAAGATAGGGAGGAAGGAAGGAGATAGAGAGGAAATAAATAATGAGTAGAGAGAGAGGAAGAAGGGAAGGCAGAGAATAGAGAGAAAGGAAAGAAGGAAAGAAGGAAATGGGGAAAAGCCCATCTCAGATGATTCTGGACAACAGCTGAGCTAGTGTTGGCAGCACGGAATCTCAGGACAGGATACCTTTTGTAGTATAATTGCATATACATGAATCCCAGAGTAAGTGTCACTGCTGAGTGTCACTGCTGACTTAAAGTCCAACTCCAAGCAAAATCTTTAACAATAACAAGAAGCTCTGGTTGCATTACTCACCTCGTATCCAGAGCTGTCTCCCACAACCCCTTTGTTTTTCTCTACAAGATGCCCAGTGTCACTGAACCTGGTAGACTGAGGAGAAGCTGTGAGTGTGGGGAGTAACGGGCCCCAGTGGCGTGGGTTGTCAGCGCCCGGGGCAAGGCAAGAATTTTGCGCCCCCCTAAATTGCAGACTTTTTGCACTCCCTGAGTCCCTTTCCTTCCTACAATAGTACTGACCAGCCTGATTCCTATACTGACCACTACACTAACCTCTACATGGACCTACATGATTCCTAGACTGACCATTATACTTACCTACCTGTCCACTGCACACTGACCACTACACTGACCACTTACCCAAACACCACCACACTGCACACTGACCACTAACCCACACACCACCACACTGCACACTGACCACTAACCCACAAACCACCACACTGCACACTGATCACTAACCAGTGGCGTAACCAGAGTTATGGGCGCCGGGGCAGAACTTTTTTTTCGCCCCCCCCCCCCCCCCCCGTGGCGCTAGCGCATGACCACATACGCCCAATCACAGGGCGCCATGCCATCAAATGCAGCCACTGTGCCATCAATTGTCACCACTGTGCCATCAATCGTCACCACTGTGCCACCAATTGTCACCACTGTGCCACCAATCTTCACCACTGTGCCATCAATCGTCACCACTGTGCCATCAATCGTCACCACTGTGCCATCAATCGTCACCACTGTGCCACCAATCGTCACCACGGTGCCATCAATCGTCACCACTGTGCCACCAATCGTCACCACTGTGCCATCAATCGTCACCACTGTGCCATCAATCGTCACCACTGTGCCACCAATTGTCACTGTCCAGACATCTATCCACCTCGGAGGTTTATATTATAACCTGCTGGGACTTGTAGTTCTCCATCGTCTCCTGGGGCTCAGGTGCATGCAATCTACCATCTTTGTTCAGTTTTTCTTACTGCTGGGACTTGTAGTCCCATAGATGGTGGATCGCATGCACCTGAGCCCCAGGAGACGATGGAGAACTACAAGTCCCAGCAGGTTATAATATAAGGCTCCTAGGTGGATGGGTGTCCGGACATCCATCCACCTCGGAGTCTTATATTATAACCTGCTGGGACTTGAAGTTTTCCATCTTCTCCTGGGGCTCAGGTGCATGCAATCCACACCCATCCACCTCAGAGCCTTATTGTATGTATAACCTGCTGGGACTTGTAGTTCTCCAATCTCCATGAGCCCCAGGAGAAGATGAAGAACTACAAGTCCCAGCAGTCTTACTAAAATGACAGGCTCTGAGGTGGATATGTGGGGATCAGGCAGAGCACCCCTTTAGATTTACACCACCCCCCCCCCCCCCCCCCCCCTTACCTTGCTGGAGATGGAGAAATTTGCTGCCGCGCTGTAAACACATGTTCCAGGCCAATCAGCGCGCTCTTCTGCCTGGTTGGCTGGTGTTTCCCGCCACTCCCACATCAAGGGAGACAGACAGTTCCACCAGCCAACCAGGCGCACCGCCGCCGGGTGTACCAAGATGACCGACAGCTCCAGAGCTAGGCCAAAGCCGCGGCCTTTCCTAAGGCGGCGGCGGCGGCGCATTCCGCGGACGCCAGGATTTCGCCCCCCGCAATCTTTCGCCCGGTGCAGGAGCCCCCCCTGCCCCCCCCCCCGCTACGCCAGTGCCACTAACCCACACACCACCACACTGCACACTGACCACTAACCCACACACCACCACACTGCACACTGACCACTAACCCACACACCACCACACTGCACACTGACCACTAACCCAAACACCACCACACTGCACATTGACCACTAACCCACACACCACCACACTGCACATTGACCACTAACCCACACACCACTACACTGCACACTGACCACTAACCCACACACCACCACACTGCCCACTGCCCACTACACTGACCACTAACCCACACACCACCACACTGCACACTGACCACTAACCCAAACACCACCACACTGCACATTGACCACTAACCCACACACCACCACACTGCACATTGACCACTAACCCAAACACCACCACACTGCACATTGACCACTAACCCACACACCACCACACTGCACATTGACCACTAACCCACACACCACCACACTGCACATTGACCACTAACCCACACACCACCACACTGCACACTGACCACTAACCCA
Organism: Rana kukunoris; assembly: GCA_029574335.1. Classification (NCBI taxonomy): domain Eukaryota; kingdom Metazoa; phylum Chordata; class Amphibia; order Anura; family Ranidae; genus Rana; species Rana kukunoris. The sequence goes on along the minus strand of CM056059.1, from coordinate 112,544,788 downwards.
CACACCACTACACTGCACACTGACCACTAACCCACACACCACCACACTGCCCACTACCCACTACACTGACCACTAACCCACACACCACCACACTGACCACTACACTGACCACTAACCCACACACCACCACACTGACCACTAACATACACACCACCACACTGCACACTGACCACTAACCTACACACCAACACACTGACCACTAAACCACACACCACCACACTGCACACTGACCACTAACCTACACACCAACACACTGACCACTAAACCACACACCACCACACTGCACACTGACCACTAACCTACACACCAACACACTGACCACTAAATCACACACCACCACACTGCACACTGACCAGCTGAAAGAAGACAATAAAAAAATGATGATAAAGTGTATAAGAAAGCAGCTGGCACTTAAGTTCACTACAAAAAAAAAAACTTAGGATAGATAGCAAAAATAGAAAGAGTGCAGCGCTATGTGGTTAAAACCATGTGTGAAATAAATGTTAAACCTTGAAATGTAAACAAATGATAAGTGAAAAATGTATATGTGAAAAATTAAATAAAAATAAACTAATGCAGATTCCAAAAATAACACAACATAGTCCGTGAAGAGTTAATTCCAAAAGCAAATCCGTGAAGGGTTAACTCCCGAAAAAAGACACATTGCTTGCCAAGAAAGTGAAGATAAAGTTTGGTGAACACTGAAAAATAAGTGCCCAAATAAACCAGGGTATTGCCAGAGTATTTTGGGACTTATTCACCGAACTCTATCTTCACTTTCTTGGCAAGCAATGTGTCTTTTTTTGGGAGATAACTCTTCACGGATTTGCTTTTGGAATTAACTCTTCATGGACTATGTTGTGTTATTTTTGGACTCTGCATTAGTTTTCCTTTTAATACATTTTTCACATATCATTTGTTTACATTTCAAGGTTTAACATTTATTTCACACATGGTTTTAACCACATAGCGCTGCACTCTTTCCATTTTTTGAACACAAGTGCCCTATCTGACCCCCTGACACACACACACACACACACACTGATCCACCTGACTCCTTCTTCCTGCACTACTCACATTACACTGACCTACCTGACACCTACACTGACCCCCGACACCTACACTGACCCCTGACACCTACACTAACATCTACACTGACCCTGACACCTACCTGACACCTACACTGACCCCCGACACCTACCTGACACCTACACTGACCTCCCGACACCAACCCGACACATACACTGACCCCCGACACCAACCAGACACATACACTGACCCCCGACACCAACCAGACACATACACTGACCCCCAACACCAACCCGACACATACACTGACCCCTGACACTAACCCGACACATACACTGACCCCCAACACCAACCCGACACCTACACTGACCCCCGACATCTACACTGACCCCCGACACCTACACTGACCCCCGACACCTACACTGACCACCGACACATACACTGACCCCCAAAACATACACTGACCCCCAAAACATACACTGACCCCCAACACCTACAGTCTGCGTCCTACTTCCTGCACTACTCACACCCCCCTCCCCACAGCTCGGTGCAAATCCATCCTGCGAGTCCTCCTTACCTCTGTCTCTGTCCCGACTCCCCGCCAGCGCCATCCAATCGCAGCGCGCTCCATGGTGTTAGACGCTGGACCTCCATGCTCCCATCTCTACCGAGCCGAGTCGCCCCTCCGCTCCGCTAGAGTGTTAGAGTACATAACAGCACAACAAATTCCCAAAGTGCAGCTTAGACTCCTTACTTCTGCTGGGTGTGCAGAATTGCTTCGGAGTCCCCGCCAGCACCATCCACCCGAGGCCATCCACGGACGCTGAACATCCATGCTCCAGTCCCATCTCCACCGAGCCACACTCCACTCCGCTGAGCCGCTCCACTGCACCATAGGGACAGGCGGAGGAGAAGACAGCGGTTTTCAGTGCTTGTCTCCCACCGCCATGTTCAATGTTTCCCGGCTCACTCTGATTGGGCATATGGGGCCCATACACCCAATCACAGGTCACCGGACATTAAACATGGCGGCCAGAGATCGGGGGGGAAATAAATAAAAATTAGGAGGAGGCAAGCCGCATGGAATTTCGCACCCCCCTAAATGTTGCGCCCGGGGCCATTCCCCCCTTCCCCCCCCCCCCACGCTACGCCACTGATGGGCTCATCCCCTAAAAGAGAGTCACTAAATGGGCCCTTCATTTACAGTAAAATGATGCAGAGAGTAAAGTTGATATCATCACATCAGCACTCTCTCCATCATGCTTGTTCAGGTTTAGTTCACACTTCTGTCCTGGCGGATGCAAGCTTAAGGCTGTCATCATTATCCATCCTACTACTACTCCCAACTTACCTAAAGCAAGCATGACTCCAATGCAAAATCGGCATCCCTAACATGCACATACCTCACCCAGGTCAGTGACATCCTAAGCAAGGATAACAATGGCAGCCCTGGAACCTGCACCTCTGAAATCAAGTCAGCAATAGAAACAGCTCATATTTTTATAATAACAGGTTCCCTTTAGGTCAAATTTTTTAGTAAAAAAAAATATTTGTTACCCCCATAATGATGACTAAGTAAAGGAAAATTGTATTGTTATAAATATTTTAATAAATATAAATAAATCAGAAAAAAGCTCCCCTGTGTTTTCACCTGTCAGCATCTGCTAGGTGAGCGTTCTGCATTAAATTCCTGAATAATGGATGACAGCTATTTTCATATTGTAAACAAACTGTGCTGGAGCAGGATATAGTACAAGTGATCAGGAGATGTGCTCTGCGGCGGGGGAGACAGACAGGAAACGACGGTTTGTTTGGCTGGAGATGTAAACCGAACGTGACAGCCTCGTCTCCAATTTGCATGACCTGCTCCACTCCCCGACATCTCCCCAGCGCGGCGGTGACAGGGAACAGAGCCGGTGACAGCAAACAAGTCAGATCTCACTATACATTTCCTCTTAAAGGGAACATACTCTCTTTTTTTTAATGTGAGTGTTAATGCAATCAGCTTGGAAGGAAAGTATAGTGTATTTTCAGTAATCACTGTAAGGTCCTTTATATGAGGTGAGCCTGTGCCCACTGAGTTGTGTAGCAGAGCGTCCCAGAGAGAGCCTGGGAAAGTCCAGTTCGGGGTTTATACCTCTCCCAGGCTCCTCTCTTACACGTTCAGGGATCTCTGATCCCTGATCCAGGTCAGGTGTTGGCCCTCTCCCCCAGGCCAATTTAAGCTCACCTGAGCTAACAGCCATTGCTCTGTCCTGGGAAACAGATAGTGTGGATCTGTAGGAGCAAGGAGGTTGTTAAAAGACTGGTGAGCAGTTTGTATTTTGAGCTAACAAGCGGTAGGCTTGTTTAGCTTAGTAGTTAGGGCCTACATATCGTGTAGTTAGAGCCGAGACACGGCTAGGTGTTTGTTTAAACTACTTTTGTTTGCTTTGTTTTCTGCACACTGTACAGCACCTGTAAATAGACTTTGTATAGCACCAATAAAAATCCCACTGTTGTTCACTTATCCTATGGACTTTGGTATCTGTGCCTGCTCATCCCAGGGAGCTTTTGTACCCGCTACCTATCCCCAGCTTACATATGGTGGAGAATGCGGGCAGCAGTAGTAAGTTACTATTTTAAAAGGCCAGTACCTAAAGTGACAACATGGAGGAAATCCTCAAACAAATGATGTTATCCAATGCTGCACAACAGCAAACTAACGCTGCATTGCAGCAAGCCAATGCTATCGCACAGGAGCAAACCAAGGCGCTGTACAAACAGATTGGTGCTGCACAGGAGCAATCGCAGAGGCAGATTAGTGCTGTACAGGAGCAATCGCAGAGGCTGTTTGAACAGCTTGCCACTGCTGCAGAAGTGGATAGGAAAACCCTGACTAAGGTTGCAGAGACGCTAGCACAGTGGGCACCTGCGGAAATTAAGGATATGGGAGACAAGCCTTCAGCCATCCATGTGGCTCGCTTTCTGTCTAAAATGACTACGGATGATGATCCAGAGGCCTTCCTGTTAACGTTTGAACGGACCGCTGAGAGGGAATGTTGGCCTAAAACCAAGTGGGCAGGACTGATTGCCCCCTTACTTTCTGGTGAATCGCAGAAGGCCTACTATGATCTGGAGTCAGCAGAAGCAGAAGACTACGAAAAGGTCAAGCAGGAAATTCTGGCGCGACTCGGCGTCACCTTGGCCGTTCGAGCCCAACGGGTCCACAGCTGGTTCTTCAAAATCGAGAGGCCCCCAAGATCGCAGATGTTCGACCTAATCCACCTGGTGCGAAAATGGCTACAGCCTGAGTCCCTGTCTGCGCCACAAATAGTGGAGCGTGTGGTCATGGACCAATTCCTGAGGTCCCTCCCCATTCCCCTGCAGAAGTGGGTGAGTCAAGGGGACCCCAAGTCGGCAGATAACCTGGTGGAACTCGTCGAAAGGTACTTTGCTGCAGAGAACCTGGTCACCACCCCAACAACCGCACGGACTTTCCACCCAAAGCCACGGTCTCCCCAGGCAACCGGTAAGACTGTTCCAGGGGAAGTGGGTGGTAAGCATGGCAAGGAAATAGGGGGGAGGATTTTTGGTGCCAGGACTGAAGTTTGGCGTCCCAAGCAAGGGAAACCACTGCCTGTCAGCAAACCAACTTGGGGAAACATCAGGTGTTTTCGTTGCCAAGAGCTGGGACATGTTGCAGCAAACTGTCCATTGACGGATGAACCAATGCAGTGTGATCTGTCTATTAGAAGGCAGTCCATGTTTGCTGCTGTTTCATGCGCTGCAGCGCCAAATGTGGGGAAACACATGTGTCACATGACTGTTAATGATAAGCCTATTACGGCCTTACTGGACTCTGGAAGTCTGGTTACTTTGGTTACAGCTGAGATGGTTGAAACTGTGAATTTTCATGCTAAAAAAGTTGCTGTAATCTGTGTACATGGGGATACCCGGGAGTATCCTATAGCCACAGTTCAGTTTAAAACTGGCTTAGGTACGGTGTCCCATGCGGTCGGACTTGTGCCCCACTTGGTGCACGAGGCCATCATTGGTAGGGACTTCCCTAAGTTTTGGGAACTGTGGGATCGTCCCGACCCGGTCGCAGTACCTGACTCAGTCGCAGAGCCAGAGCTTCTGACTACTTCCGATATTGTGGGTTCAGGGGACTCATCTCAGGGCTCTCCGAGTTTTCCTTTCTCGGTTATGGCAGGAGAGCTGGAGGAGCCTGAGGAAGTCCCCACAACCAGTAGAGCCGGACAGCCGTCTGCCGACTCGGAGCCTATGTTGGAGTTTACTGACCTTAATGTGCACAAGGAAAATTTTGGTACTGAGCAGAGAAAAGACCCTACCCTTGCCAGGGCCTGGGAAAATGTAATGGTGATTAATGATGTACCTGTTGAACCAGGGGATAGGCCCTGTTTTCCTTATTTCAGCAGCAATGATGATTTACTGTATCGTGTATGTAAAAAGAATGATGAAGTTACTGAACAGTTGGTGGTCCCCAAGCCTTACAGAAGGGTGGTGTTGGAACTTGCCCATGGGCACTTGCTAGGAGGCCATTTAGGGGTTGAGAAAACCACTGAAAGAGTGTTGCGCAGGTTTTACTGGCCTGGGATACAGAAAAATATTGAGAATTATTGTCAATCCTGTCCTGTGTGTCAGATGTCAGCCCCCCAGCCCCACTTCCGAAGTCCTTTAGTGCCCTTGCCCATTATTGAAGTGCCCTTCGAGAGGATTGCCATGGACCTTGTGGGTCCCCTCCCCAAATCCGCCCGTGGTCATCAGCATATCCTAGTGATTATGGATTACGCTACCCGTTACCCTGAGGCCGTTCCCTTACGCGCCGCATCTGCTAAAAATATTGCCAAAGAGCTGTTTATGGTATTCAGTCGGGTGGGCATCCCTAAAGAAATCCTGACAGACCAGGGTACCCCATTTATGTCACGGATAACTAGGGAGCTGTGCAAGTTATTTAAGGTGACGCAGTTGCGAACCTCTGTGTATCATCCGCAAACGGATGGCTTGGTGGAACGTTTCAATAAGACGTTAAAGGGCATGTTAAAAAAGGTTGTTGACAAAGATGGGAAAGACTGGGACTTCCTGATACCGTACCTGATGTTTGCTATCAGGGAGGTTCCCCAGTCCTCTACAGGGTACTCTCCATTTGAGTTGCTTTATGGGAGACACCCTCGGGGACTCTTGGACATAGCCAAGGAAACTTGGGAGGGGGAACAGACACCCCACAAAAGTGTAATTGAGCATATCGCTCAAATGCAGGACAGGATTGCAGCCGTAATACCAGTGGTGAAAGAACATTTACTACAGGCTCAAGCAGCCCAACAGAGAATATACAACCGGGGGGCCCAACTCCGTGTTTTCTCACCGGGTGACAGGGTCCTCGTTTTAGTTCCCACTGTTGAGAGCAAGTTCCTGGCTAAGTGGCAGGGCCCCTTTGAAGTAATTGAAAGAGTTGGGGAAGTCAATTACAAGGTGTATCAACCAGGTAAAAGGAAGCCCGAACAGATTTACCACGTGAACCTGTTAAAGCCCTGGAAGGATAGACTGGCGTTAACTGCGAGGTCCCTATCGGTAACGCCTAAGGGTACTGAATCCCTTCTGATCCCTGAGGTCACGATTCCAGACACCCTGTCATATTCCCAAAAACAGGAAGCTAGAGAGTTCCTAATAAGGAATAGAGAGAAATTTTCAGAGTTGCCTGGCACGACTTCAGCGGTTCAGCATGATATTGTTACTGAACCTGGGGTCCGTGTCAAGCTCAAACCATACCGAATTCCTGAAGCGAGGAGAAAGGACATCAGTGATGAAGTTAGAAGGATGTTGGAACTAGATGTCATTGAGGAATCCAATAGTGACTGGTCTAGCCCCATCGTGTTGGTCCCAAAACCGGATGGCACTTGGAGGTTTTGTAACGACTTCAGAAAGCTCAATGCAGTAACAAAGTTTGACACGTACCCGATGCCTAGGGTAGATGAACTTATAGACCGACTGGGCAAGGCCCGTTATCTGACCACTTTGGACTTGACCAAAGGATATTGGCAAATACCCCTGACTAATAGTGCCAAAGAAAAGACTGCGTTTGTGACCCCGGAGGGATCATTCCAGTATAAGAAAATGCCTTTTGGGTTGCAAAATGCCCCTGCAACCTTTCAGAGGGCCATGGACAGGACCCTAAGACCGCACCAGCAGTATGCTGCAGCTTATTTAGATGACATAGTGGTGCATAGCACTGATTGGGAGTCTCACTTGCCCCGTGTCCAAGCTGTCCTTGATTCCCTCTTCAAGGAAGGTTTTACGGCAAATCCCAAAAAATGTGCCATTGGTTTGGAGGAAGCCAAGTATTTGGGCTACACTATTGGCCGTGGAGTTATTAAACCCCAAGTGAATAAAGTAGAAGCCATCCAGGAGTGGCCACGTCCTGCAAACAAGAAGCAGGTCAGGGCCTTTCTTGGCATTGCGGGATATTATAGAAGGTTTATTCCAAATTTTGCCACTATAGCTGCCCCACTGACAGACCTGACGAAAGGGAAAGACTCCGTAATGATAAAATGGTCCCCAGTAGCAGAAGAATCTTTCCAAGTCCTGAAGAAGGCTCTTTGTGCACAGCCAGTGCTATACTCCCCCGATTTCTCCAAAGATTTTTTGGTTCAGACAGATGCCTCTGATGTAGGTATCGGGGCAGTACTATCACAGGTATACAATGGGGAAGAACACCCTGTGGTCTACCTAAGCAGAAAGCTCAATGATCATGAGAAAAAATATGCAGTCATTGAAAAGGAATGTTTAGCCATAAAGTGGGCCGTGGACGCGCTCAGGTACTACCTGTTAGGGCGCCAGTTTGAGTTAATAACTGACCATGCTCCCCTGAAATGGATGGCCCAAAAGAAGGAGACTAATAGGCGGGTGAACCGGTGGTTTTTGGCCCTCCAGGATTATTCCTTTACAGTAAAACACAGGCCAGGGGTTGAGATGGGAAATGTAGATGCCCTGTCCCGTGTTCACTCCTGTTGGGCTACAGGTGTTCCAACCCTGGGGTTGAAACAAGAGGGGAGGGTGTGTAGCAGAGCGTCCCAGAGAGAGCCTGGGAAAGTCCAGTTCGGGGTTTATACCTCTCCCAGGCTCCTCTCTTACACGTTCAGGGATCTCTGATCCCTGATCCAGGTCAGGTGTTGGCCCTCTCCCCCAGGCCAATTTAAGCTCACCTGAGCTAACAGCCATTGCTCTGTCCTGGGAAACAGATAGTGTGGATCTGTAGGAGCAAGGAGGTTGTTAAAAGACTGGTGAGCAGTTTGTATTTTGAGCTAACAAGCGGTAGGCTTGTTTAGCTTAGTAGTTAGGGCCTACATATCGTGTAGTTAGAGCCGAGACACGGCTAGGTGTTTGTTTAAACTACTTTTGTTTGCTTTGTTTTCTGCACACTGTACAGCACCTGTAAATAGACTTTGTATAGCACCAATAAAAATCCCACTGTTGTTCACTTATCCTATGGACTTTGGTATCTGTGCCTGCTCATCCCAGGGAGCTTTTGTACCCGCTACCTATCCCCAGCTTACAGTAGTAAAGAGGAATACATAGGACACGTTGGGGTGTATTTATATAAAAAAAATCTGCATGCCAATTTGCCAAGTGTTCCATGCTAAAGGGGCAGAAAAAATTTATTAGGCTATTTCCATCTATTTACGGGGGCAGAATGGCACCCCTCTAAGAGCCGCTAGAGGGCGCACGTGGCCGGCGGCTGCGATCGCCGCTGGCCACGTGCAATTGCGTGCACGAGCTCCAGCATGGGAATTTGTGTGTATATACACACAAATCTCTGTGCTATCAGAGGAGAGGAGACATGTCGTTTGCTCTTAGTAAGCGATATGACTCCTCTCCTACTCAGTCCTATCTCCATACAGTTAGAACACACTGAGGGAAACACACAGTTAACCCCTTGATCGCCCCCTAGTGTTAACCCCTTCCCTACCAGTGACATTTATACAGTAAGCAGTGCATTTTTATAGCACTGATCACTGTATAAATGTCAATGGTCCCAAAAATTTGTCAAAAGTGTCCGATCTGTCTGACGCAATGTAGCAATACCACTAAAAATCCCAGATCACTGCCATTACTAGTAAAAAAATGGACATAAATCTTTCCCATGGTTTGTAGATGCTATAACCTTTGCACAAACCAATCAATATACCCTTATTGCAGGGGCGTTGCTAGGTCCCAAAAAGACCAGGGGCTTCAGCCCGCAAGCCAAGCTGGCACCGGGGGGGGGGGGTTGCTGCGGTCGGCGGAGTGGTGCCGGGTGACCTACCTGACACACACACCCAGACCTACATGTGTGTGTGTGTCAGTGTACACACACACACTGACATAACCTGCATACACTTACACTGACCACCACACTACACTGACCACACTACACTGACCACACTACACTGACCTACACTGACCACACTACACTGACCACACTACACTGACCTACACTGACCAGACCACACTACACTGACCAGACTACACTGACCAAACCACACTACACTACACTACACTGACCACACTACACTGACCAGACTACACTGACCAAACCACACTACACTACACTACACTGACCAGACTACACTGACCAGACTACACTGACCAAACCACACTACACTACACTACACTGACCACACTACACTGACCAGACTACACTGACCAAACCACACTAGACACTACACTGCACTACACTGACCAAACCACGCTACACTACACTGACCAGACTACACTGCACTACACTAACCACTAACAGACCACACTACACTGACCACACTACACTGCACTGACCACACTACACTACACTGCACTGACCACACTACACTACACTGCACTGACCACACTACACTACACTGCACTGACCACACTACATTAACCACTAACAGACTACACTCAGCTGTGGTGTGCAGCGCTGGCACGCCCAATGTGCCCATCATAGCCATGCAGCCAGGGAGGAGGGAGACTCAGGAGAGGAGAGCCGCCGAGCAGAGATGTGGCGTGGTGTGCCCGGCCGTCACACATATTCAGCCACTGCAGCCAGAGGAGGAGACGCAGCAGCAGAGCCGTAGAGAGCCGCCGAGCGGCATTGTAATTCCCGCCTTCTGAGCTTGCGGCGCCTGATGATGGACGTCACACGTCCCCCGCAGGCCCGGATTGGACCAGAGGGACGTCCATCATAGGCGCTGCTGCTGCACGTTCCAGAAGGGGGGACCTGCTGTGTCTTCCGGCACGCTCGGAAATAGAATGGTCCCTGCTTGGCGACGATCGGTGGCGCTCGGGGCTACTAACACATTTCTTCATGCCCGAGACTCGGGGCTTTTCGGACACCCATTCGGGGCTCCAGCCCCCCTAGCCAGGGCCTAACGACGCCTCTGCCTTATTGTGATTTTTTTTTTACCAAAAATATGTAGAAGAATATATATTAGCCTAAACTGATGAAGAAATAAAAAATATGTTTGGGGATATTCATTACAGCAACAAAAAAAAATTCAAAATTGTCGCTCCTTTTTTTGCTTATAGCCAAAAAATAAAAACCACAGAGGTGATCAAATAGCACCAAAAGAAAGCTCTATTTGTTGGGGGGAAAAAATGCAAATTTCGTTAGGGTACAGCATTGCGTGACCGCGCAATTACCAGTTAAAGCTAAATACAGTAAAACCTTGGTTTGAGAGCGTTTTGCAAGACAAGCAAAATGTTTTAATAAATGTTGCCTTTATATACGAGCGATGTCTTGATATACAAGTAGCGTCATGTCACAACTGAGTATAAAAAAGAAGAGATGAGCCTCTAAGCGTAGCAATATGGTTACATTTAATGAAGGTACAACATTTAGAAACTTAATGCTACACTTAGGCTGCGTACACACGATCGGTCCAAACCGATGAAAATGGACTGAAGTTCAGTTTCATCGGTCCAAACCGATCGTGTGTACAGCCCATCGGTCTGTTGTCCTTCGGACCAAAGTTTTATAACTTGCTTTAAAATCGGACTAATGGAGGCCTGACCATCGGTCCAAACCGATCGTTAGTATGCAAAAGCATCGGTTCAAAAACCCGCGCATGCTCATAATCAAGTCGACGCATGCTTGGAAGCATTGAACATCGTTTTTTTCAGCACGTCGTTGTGTTTTACGTCACCGCGTTCTGACACGATCGGTTTTTGAACTGATGGTGTGTACACACATCAGACCATCAGACCATCAGTCTGTGAACCGATGAAAATGAACTTCAGTCCGTTTTCATCGGTTTGGACTGATCGTGTGTACGCAGCCTTAGAGGTACCTATCTTCTCTTTTATACCCTGTAAAAAAAATGCTTTGATATACAAGTGCTTTGAATTACAATCATGTTTCTGGAACAAATTATGCTCACAAACCAAGGTTTTACTGTAACGCCAAATTGTAAAAAGTCAGGAAGGGGGTAAAACCTTTTGGGGATGAAGTGGTAAAAAAATAAATAAAAAATTGACCACTAGATGGCGCCAAGTATATCATTCTTGCACTTTAAAAATAAAAATTGCCTTTTGTTGCTGTTGGTTGCTGTGCAAACCAATTCTGGTTTAAAGGGCAAACACTTGAATTGGCCTTTTTTTTATCATTTGAGTTTCTTCTTTCAAGGTGAGCCTGTGCCCACTGAGAGGTGAAGGGGAATACAGAGGACACATTGAGGTGTACTGAGAAAAAAAACTGCATAGCAAGTCGCCCATTGAAAATGCTTGTACAGTTTTTCTGTGTGAATTGGGGCAAAATATGAATGTTATTTGTTTATTTCCTGTGCTGGACAAATGTTTGTCATTACCGTTACGTCCTCAGCATGTTTTTTGATGTGGGAGGAAACCGGAGTGCCCGGGGTAAACCCACGCAGACGCAGGGAGAACATGCAAGCTCCTCTAGCATATCAGCTTTCAATGGTCAGAATTCAAGCCAATGCCATAGTCGGGATTCGAACCGGAGACGTGCTGTCTGCTAGACTGTCGTGCTAGCCACTTACCAACTTGCGCTGCCCAATTCTCGTATAATACCCAGCACCATCCAGTGGCCAAATGCAGTATTTTCTGTTTTAAATCAGTGAAAAAAAGTATGTCTGCATTTGGCCACTAGATGACACTATGGGGTTAATTTACTAAAGGCAAATAGAGTTAAAGGATCACTAAAGGAATTTTTTTTTAGCTAAATAGCTTCCTTTACCTTACTGCAGTACTGGTTTCATGTCCTTATTGTTCGTTTTTGCTTTAAAGTTGCTGTAATCCTGCTCTGTTCTCCACACTTCCTGCTTGTCTGTTCCCTTATAACCACAGTGATGGGAGCTTTCTCACGATGGTCTGAGCTGTCATTACTGTGTGTCTAAAACTTCCCAGAACCAATCAGATTCATTTTAAAAACAAAACACTGCCCTGGATTTGTTTGTTTTTGTTCTGTGTGTCTATTTCTACTTCACAGAAACATGAAGCCAGTTCAAAAGTGAAACTAACCTGCAGGTACATTATATGATTGATTTTTATCTATTTTTAATCATTTTGAAAAGGGATCAGTTAACTTGTATGTCTCTATACCCTGTAAACAGTCATTTCAGCAAAAAAAAATGTTTCCTTTAGTGACCTTTAAGTTGCACTCTGCAAGAGAAGTTGCTCTAGAGCTTAGTAAATGAGCAGAAGTTTTGCTGACTTCCATCATTTAATCACATGCAAGAAAAAATGTATTTTTTTTTATTTTCCTTCCATGATTTGGTATATTTTGCAAACACAGTCAGAATCTGCGCTAGGCTGCTCTGTCAGACAGGGTTTTCGGGGGACTCACCCTTACGCCCGGTTCTGGGCAACCCACAATTTGTGCCGGGTTTGCGTGTCGTGAAATTCCGGGCTCTGAGGGAGTCTGGTAGGTTTCAGGCCTCTCATTTTAGCACAGCAGGCCGTTGGAAAACGCTTGCAGAACTGATGGACCAGGGGGGTAGATACCGATTGGACTTTATGAGAGCCAACCAACTTAATCATTTCCTATGTACCATAAATAGGTATAATAGGTGATAAGCGCTACAAAAAGTGGTGCATGGGTCCTGCAAAAATACAATATATAGTATATAATATATATATAACACACAATATGAAAAGGCACCACTGTAAAGCTATGGGACCGGTGTGAGGAGTTGCTGAATACCTGCTGGTCCAGTGGAGATCGCATCAACCCAGTGTGGAAAATCCGGAAGCGTCCTACTCCAGACGCAGGGCTGGACTGAGACCAAAATTTGGCCCTGGACTTCATACAAACCGGCCCACTTTAAGTTTGCTAACAAGCACAAAAACAGTATATAAACTATAAGTAGCATAACATAAGGAGTCCTCACCTCTTTTATTATTTCACTTAATCTCCTCTGTATTTTTCTCATCCTTCTTACATCACTGCATGAAGTATAGGGCGAGCTGCGCAGCCATTACTTTGACAGGCTGTCACTGAAACCGGCCCACTGAGCCATCGGCCCACCGGGAAACTCCCTGTAGTCCCTATGGCCAGTCCATGCCTGTCCAGACGTATTGGGAGTGACATGCCTGAATCCCCCTTATATCTGGTAAGAGTACACCCTATTTACCTTACCATATTGGAAGCAATATTGTGTAACTGATGGTGAACTTATACAGGACCTTCACAATCTACAGCTATCACCTTTGTCATTCAACTTGGAAAGCTGCTATTTTTTCTCATTACCCTATTAGAAGGACTATTAGAGATTTTTTAATTTTAATTTTATTTTATATTTAGCCCGTATGGACTCGATATATTCACTTTGTTACTATTCACCTTGATATAATTTATTTTGTTCATAATTATGATTATATTGAATATGTTTGTTTTTTGTCTACTTATATAGACACTATTTATTTCCTTCACAATATCACATTGTGCCTCTAAGCGCAACCTTGTTGTTTTTTATTAATGGACAACATAAAACACTTTCATACCTTTCACACTTGTACGACTTCAAAGTCGCACGATTTTACCGAGTTTTTGTGGCCGCGATTTTACCGCGATTTTGCCGCGGTTCGCGGCCGCAATTTCAATGAATGCCTGTGTAAGTGGCATCAAAATCGAACCAAAGTAGTGCAAGGACTACTTTGAAGTAGGCACAACTTAAAGTCGTGCCAGTATGAATGGTAGTCATTGAAAATAATAGAAAATTACTTGTCATACGATTTTTCAGTCCAAAATCGTGGGACAAGTCGTATAAGTGTGAAAGGGGACTTAGAGCCCTTTCACACTTACACGACTTGTCCCACGATTTTAGACTGCAAAATCGTATGACAAGTCATTCTCCATGATTTTCAATGAACACCATTCATACTGGCACAACTTTAGGTAGTGCCGACTTCAAAGTAGTCCCTGCACTACTTTGGTCCGATTTTGATGCCACTTAGGTCCCTTTCACAGTTGTACGACTTCAAAGTTGAGCGATTTTACCGCAACTTCGCGGCTGCGATTTCAATGAATGCCTGTGTAAGTGACATCAAAATCAGACCAAAGTAGTGCAGTGCCAGTATGAATGGTGTTCATTGAAAATAATGGAAAATAACTTGTCATACGATTTTGCAGTCCAAAATCGTGGGACAAGTCGTGTAACTGTAAAAGGGCTCTTACAAAGGCATTCATTGAAATCACGGCCGCGAATCGGGGGAAAATCGCGGTAAAATCGTGGCCGCGAATCGCGGCAAAATCGCGGTAAAATCGCGCGACTTAGGTCCCTTTCACACTTGTACGACATCAAAATCGCGCGATTTTACCGCGATTCGCGGCCGCGATCTTACCGCGAGTCATATAAATGTGAAAGGGGCCTTAGAAGTCGTACAAGTGTGAAAGGGACCTTCAAAGTAGTCCTTGCACTACTTTGGTCCGATTTTGATGCCACTTACACAGGCATTCATTGAAAAAGCAGCCGCGAAGCGCGGCAAAATCGCGGTAAAATTGCTCGACTTTGAAGTCAATGTGAAAGGGACCTTAGGCTGCCAGGCCAGATCCTTCCCCCTGTCGCTGAAAACTCGGGTCTGTCATCCCGAGGTATGCTGACGGGTCTGACGGACACATTAATCCATGCTCGCGAGCTTCCCCCCCTCCCTCCCCTCCTCCCTCTGTGTCACCTAATGGGAGCTTCCCTCTCGGGATGACTGCTCCTCTTTGATCTCCCGTATATATCTCGGGAGTTTCTATTCCCTACTGCCCTCTTTCCCTTTTTTTTACTACTCTTTAGATAATTGGAAAAAAGAGGGTGGGTCCGCGGATCCCTAATTTCATGCCACACCATGTGGGTAGATAATGTTATGATAGCAACGCCAAATTGAGTATAGCATGATGAACTCGGTGCTGTTGGTGCGGGGCCGGCTGTCTGTCGCCCGTGCGAATGGATGGCCTGGCGCGGACTGTTAACCAGGGGCGGACTGGCAACTCATGGGGCCCCCGGGCAATAGAAGATTATGGGGCCCCTGGGCTTACAGATGGCCACCATGCCAGGAGGCAGTGCAGAGGTGGGGCAGCTAAAACCTTGGGATTTTCACATCAAAAGCATGTCGGTTTCAGACATATCAGGGACAGATGTAAGAAAAACAGATTTTTACATACGGTCCCTGGTTTTACTGAGCCTGACAATGCTGATAGGAACCCCCTAGTGGCATGGGGCCCTCGGGCAGTGCCCGAGTGCCTCAATGGTCAGTCCGCCCCTGCTGTTAACCCATCGAGCAACTTTGTTAGATCCGCTGCCAAGTGTACATGATTGAGTTATGTCTGTCTACCTGTGGATATTATTACGTGTGCAATGATACTGTGATCCATGTGGATGTGCTCTCTGTTGTGAGTAAATAAAGAATTTTGAAAAAAAAAAAAATAGAATACTTAGTGGCCAAGAGCAGATTTTCATTTTTTTTTATATGAAAAACATTTGTCCAGCACATAAAATAGGGTAATGACATTTGTATTTTGCTTCATTCTTACAGAACGAGTGTACATGGACCTCCACTGGGTGATTTGATATGCAAATGTTTTTTTATAAATAGACCCCTAATGTTTGATGCCTTTTATTCTGCTTGTTGTTAGACCATTAGGTTTTTGCACAACATATGGACTGTGTACAATTTTATGATTGAATGGTGTATTCATGAACCATTCATTTTTATAATAATATAAGTATTTATTAATATGTGATATTAGGTTAGTACAGCTTTTTTTTTATTATTCATCATCAGGGCAATGGCTTTTTAATCTCAGTGCCAGCAGCCATGTTTTTATATATTTCCTATTAATCCATAGCATGGGGTTACATTGTAAATGCTAGATGGAGCGTTTACAATCTAAATATTAAAACTATAATCAAATATGGAAAATAAAACGGGAAGTAAAAATGTAAACTCCATTTATAAAACGATGCAATAAAAAAAAAAAAAAAAGTTTACTCCTTACTGAATATGCAAATATAAAGGAATTAATGTATGTTGTGCTGGCATATGTTAAATGTGTTATAATATGTTGAACTCGGTTCTACCCATTGGTTGCTAGAGCTCCCTGTATGTAAGGTGTGTGATGATGAAGATATCTCAGTGACCTCCACTCATCTATTCAGCTCTCTGTTGTTCATTGGAAAAGACTTGCAGTGTAGACCGTGTATAGGACTCCACCTGCTGGCTGAAAACATTATAAAATAAAAAAAATGTAGTAATACAAACAATAACTAAAAATAAAAATAGTGAGACCTCAAATGAAGATAATCAAATAATTTGAGAAAGGGGTACCATCATCAGGGCCATCAGGAATTATGGGGCCCCTTACACAGCTTCAGGCATGGTAATTGAAAAGGGGGGTGGGGGGGCCTTTACAAAAAAAAGGAATAAGGAAAAATATATATAAAAAAAGGGGGGGTAGCCATCCGGGGCCCCGGGAACCTCTGGGCCCTTTAATAAAAAGAAAAAAGAAAGAAAGAAAAATTATATATTAAAAAAAATGTTATTTATAAAAAAAAAGGGGGGGTTGCCATCCGGGGGCCCTGGGGACCTCTGGGCCCTTTAATAACAAAAAATATATATAAAAAAATAATAATACAAATAAAAAAAGAAACCTCTGGGCCCTTTAACCACTTCAGCCCCGGACCATATTGCTGGTCAATGACCGGGCCACTTTTTGCGTTTCGGCACTGCGTCGCTTTAACTGACAATTGCGCGGTTGTGCGACGGGGCTCCCACACAAAATTGATGTCCTTTTTTTCCCACAAATAGAGCTTTATTTTGGTGGTATTTGATCACCTCTGCGGTTTTTATTTTTTGCACTATAAACAAAAACCTGTGGCGGCTGGTCGGCATGCGGTTAATAAAAAAAAAAATAAAAAAAATATATAAAAAATAAATAATTTATAAAAAATAAATAAAAAAAGGGGGTCCCCTGGGGACCTCTGGGCCCTTTAATAATAATATATATATATATATATATATATATATATATATATATATATGAAAAAAATAAACAGCCTCTGGGCTCCTGGGGACCTCTGGGCCCTTTAATAAAAAAAAAAAATATGTATAAAAAAGAAAGAAAAAGAAATTAAAAAAATATATAAAAGATGTAATTTTTCTTATAAAAAAGGGAACCCTGGGGACAATTAATTAAAAAAATATATATATATATATATATATATATATATATATATATATATACACACACACATTTTGTTTATAAAAAAAGGGGGGTTGCCATCCGGGGCCCTGGGGACCTCCGGACCCTTTTTCCAAAAAAATATAAAATAATAATACATTTTATAACAATAAAGAGGTTGCCATCCGGGCCCCTTACAGGTGTACTGCCTGTACCCATGGGCGTCCGCTCCATAGGGCAAGGGGGGGGCAATTGACCCCCCCTGGAAAAGTTGAAGAGTTTTGCAGCCGCAGGCTGTCTGAGCGGTCTCGTGCCGGATGTCACACAGGCATAGCAAGCAGAATGATGCCGCCTCCCCCTTCTAGTCTTTGTGTACACAGGGGGAGGGAACCTGCTGTGCCTGTGCAGTGCTGATGGCTGACCTGAGGTACTGAATGGAATAGGGGGAAGGGGGGTCTGTTTGTGCTGAATGGGGGTCCATCTGTGCTGAAGGGGGGGGTCTATATTGAAGGGGGGGTCCATCTGTGCTGAAGGAGGGGTCTGTGCTTAAAGGGGGTCCATCTGTGCTGAAGGGAGGGGTTTGTGCAGAATGAGGGGTCTGTGCTGAATGGAGGGGTCTGTGCTGAAGGGGGGGTCTGTGCTGAAGGGGGATCTGTACATTTTCTAGGCTATATTTATCAATTTGGGCATTGAATAAAGCAGAATTATCCCAAGAGCTATTTCACACTGCCAGCTGGCCGTATTATCGGTAAAGCGGCGCTAAAAAGCGGCGCTTTGCCATCGTTTTAGCTGCGCAATTCAGTCGCCAGCGGGCGCTTTTAACCCCGCTAGCGTTTGAAGAAAGGGCTAAATGCGACTGAGTATCGCCACTGCCGAAGTGCCCCTCCCTGAAAAAATTTCAGCGGACGCCCATGCCTGTACCCCCTCTGATGGCGGCCCTGACCATCATCCTATTGTAGCGGTACCCCCGTAGGTGCTGCTGAGTGATGTGGCCCACCTGTCACCAGGGGCGTCGTTAGGGGTGGGCTAAGGAGGCTGGAGCCCCGAATGTGCCACCGAAAAGCCCCGAGTCTTGGGCATACAGTGTTTAATTAAGAGCCCCGAGTCAGTGCCGCCGAGCAGGGACCAGTCCCCGATCTCACCCGCCATGTTTGGTGTCCAGTCTGGCGCCCTGTGATTGGGTGTATGGGGGTCATGTGTGGTGTGGGGCTGGCCTGTCTGCGATTATCTAGAAGTCCCATCTCCGCACATGACCGCTATATGCCCAATCACAGTTCGACGGGAAATACGGAACATGTTGGCAGGAGATGAGCACTGTGTGAGCCACCGGGGCTGCGATCTTCCCCTCCGCTTGTTCCTCTGTTTCGTGTCCCTCGGTGGCGGTGTGTCCCTTTGCGCTGTGTCCCTTGGCGGCAATGTGTCTAGCGGAGCCGCGGCTCGGTAGAGATCATGGAGGTGCAGCGTCTTACACAATGGAGCGGAGTGCGGGTGGATGGCGCTGGCAGGGAGCCGAGACAAAAACAGAGGTAAGGAGGACGGATTTGCACCGAGCTGTGGGGTGGGGGGTGTGAGAAGTGCAGGAAGTAGGATGATTACTGTAGGTGTCGGGGGTCAGCGTAGGTGTGGGGGGTCAGCGTAGGTGTCGGGGGTCAGCATAGGTGTCAGGTAGGTGTTGGGGGTCAGTGTGCAGTGTGTGGGTTAGTGGTCAGTGTGCAATGTGGTGCTGTGTGAGTTAGTGGTCAGTGTAGTGGTGTGTGTGGGTTAGTGGTCAGTGTAGTGGTTAGTGGTCAGTGTGCAGTGTGTGGGTTAGTGGTCAGTGTAGTGTGCAGTGTGTGGGATAGTGGTTAGTGTAGTGTGAAGTGTGGTTAGTGGTCAGTGTATTGTGCAGTGTGTGGGTTAGTGGTCAGTGTAGTGCTGTAGTGTGTGGGTTAGTGGTCAGTGTATTGGTCAGTGTGCAGTGTGTGCGTTAGTGGTCAGTGTATTGATCAGTGTGTGTAGTGTGCAGTGTGTGGGTTAGTGGTCAGTGTGCAGTGTGTGGGTTAGTGGTCAGTGTAGTGGTCAGTGTGCAGTGTGTGGGTTAATGGTCAGTGTAGTGGTCAGTGTGCAGTGTGGTGCTGTGTGAATTAGTGGTCAGTGTGTGGGTTAGTGGTCAGTGTGTGGGTTAGTGGTCAGTGTGCAGTGTGTGGGTTATTGGTCAGTGTGCAGTGTGTGGGTTAGTGGTCAGTGTAGTGGTCAGTGTAGTGGTGTGTGGGGTAGTGGTCAGTGTAGTGGTCAGTGTGGGTTAGTGGTCAGTAGAGTGGTCAGTGTGCAGTGTGGTGCTGTGTGGGGTAGTGGTCAGTGTGTGGGTTAGTGGTCAGTGTGCAGTGTGTGGGTTATTGGTCAGTGTGCAGTGTGTGGGTTAGTGGTCAGTGTAGTGGTCAGTGTAGTGGTGTGTGGGGTAGTGGTCAGTGTAGTGGTCAGTGTGGGTTAGTGGTCAGTAGAGTGGTCAGTGTGCAGTGTGGTGCTGTGTGGGGTAGTGGTCAGTGTGTGGGTTAGTGGTCAGTGTGCAGTGTGTGGGTTAGGAGGAAAAGGGAGCTTTGGCCACGGGATCACTGGAAGGCCAACCATGGATCTAGGATTTGTAGCAGTTAAGTTGTGGGTTGCTGAAATGGCAGCTTCCATCAAAGGCTTCCCTTCTCCTGCAAGATTAAGGGTACTTAGACAATGCAATGTGTACTATATGTGACTAGCCTTGGTCTACACCTTGCAAAACAGAGAACATCAGGATGTTACAAGTACCGTGCCACCCTAGGGAAGACCAACTGACAACATAGAATAAGAATAACTAAGAGTGGCTGGCACCATAGACCTTAAGGTTGACCGGGACCATGGAACCTTAGACTGGCCTGTACCATAGAACTCAAGACATGTCAGTATGTGTGTGTATGTACTGACACACATACACCTACTGACACACATACACCTACACACACACTGACATGTAGGTCAGTGTATGTGTGTCAGGTAGGTCACACAACCCCAATGCCCAACCATAAAACCCAGCACCACTCCACAGTGCCCACACAGGGGCAGAGACCTCGAGACCCCTGCTGTCCTCTCCTGCTCCTGTTCAGGACACCCCTAATGGGTTAGATGATAAAAGATATTCCAAACTTTGAGCATCTCACAGAGCTCTGTTCAATCCATCATCCGAAAATGGAAAGAGTATGGCACAACTTACAAACCTACCAATATTTGAGAAAAATTTGTTTGGTTGATTTCCAGCATAGACAACACTCCGCCAGTCCTTGAGGGGTTAAAATTATAGGACGAAAAAACAGACTAAGTGGGTGTTAAGCCAGCCCAGTCAATTAGGACTTTGTGGTGGTGTGTAATGTCAAAGGATAGGTGAGCTAATAATTCAACATAGAAAAAAGTATATAGAAAAATATCTAATTTACTATATAAAAAAACAATAAATAAAATCAATTGTTGCCCTGTTACAGAAGAGATGCTGAGGTTAATCAGATGAAGTTAATGCTGGTCGTCGACATGTTTCGCAAAAAATTCATCTATCTTAAATCTTCCTCTATTGATATGCAAAAAACAAAATTAATCACATATAATCTTAAAGGGCATTAAACATATATTTTATTTATATAGCTCATATTAATGTTAATACATCAAAAATAAATTTACATGCTCACCAACAACTGCAAACTGTCAGGTTTGACTAGTGTGAATAATACAAACCTAGCAAGACATGGCCGTCCACCTAAACTGACAGGCTGGGCAAGTAGAGCATTCATCAGAGAAGCAGCCAAGAGGCCCATGGTAACCCGGAGGAGCTGCAAAGATCCACAGCTCAGGTGGGAGAATCTTTCTACAGGACAACTATAAGGCCCCGTACACACGACCGAGCCTCTCGGCAGAATCCAGCGAGAAGCTCGCTGGGAGACATATTCTGCCGAGGTTCTCGTCGGGAAGCTCATCGAGCCAAAATAGAGAGCAAGCTCTCTTTTTCCTCGTTGTTCAATGAGTAAATTTGGCTCGACGACCTTTTCGACCGCTCATCAGGAACCTCTTCGGGCGGAACGATGGGTTTAGCCTGACGAGGTTCTCGGACCTGTGTACGCGGCCTTAGTCGTGCTCTCCACAAATCTGGCTTTTATGGAAGAGTGGCAAGAAGAAAATCATGGTTGAAAGAAAGCCACAAGGCAGCAGGTCGGCTCAGCTGGGCGAGATCACGTAGCTATACGTTATCTCACTGAGCAGCCAATAGGGGCGCGCGCACGCCGCCCCCCAGCTCGCCCCCAACTCCCGTGCGCGTGCCCGGCGGGCGCGATCGCCGCTGGGCACCCGCGAACGCTTGTTACAGAGTGAGGACCGGGAGCTGTGTGTGTCCTTTCAGGGGAGAAATGCCTGACCGTCTATTCATACAATGTATGAACAGCAATCAGTCATTTCCCCATGTGAGTCCACCCCCCCCCCTCCCACAGTTAGAACACACCCAGGGAACATACTTTTTTTTTTTTTGAAAATTATTTTTATTGAGATTTTTCAACAAGACATACAGACACAAACAAAAGAGATTGCCATGGCACAACACCATGCCCCTCGCGACCAACATGGTCATAACATTGACCTCTTACCTAACATAGGTAACTGCCTAACAAAACATGCCCCCCCAACCTCTCCCACCCCCCCTCCCTCCCGTAACCCTATAACTCAGTCCACCACCACATCTGGCGTTAGCACAAGCAAAAGGAGAGTCCTGTACTTGGGATCAGTACCATAGACAGTTATTAACATAAACATAGCATACAGTTCAGTAAATAGGACACACTCCACGCCCACATCTCACCCCACCCTGTGACCGGTCTCAACAGGAGTCAGCATGGCTCCCCCTCCACCGCTGTAGCAGAGGCACACCCATCGGTGTTACGTGCAAGGTAACTATGTCAGGAACGAGACCCCCTATTCAGCCTTACAATCTATCCTGCAGTGATGTCCGCGTCAAACCAAGCCCGCCAGACCTTATTAAACTTTTTCTCGCACCCCCTGGATATATAAGTTGCTTTGTACAGGGGCATCATTGAGTTCACCAGGCCTATCCAGAACGCTAGCCCCGGCGGGGCAGGGGATTTCCACTTAAGTAGGATGGCCTTCCTCCCATAAAACAATAATATGTTCAGTAGTGTTCTAAGGGCCCTGGAGGGGACCACTTCATCCACTAAGCCCAGAAGACAGACCTGCAACGATAACGGAACAGAACACTTTTATTTGCGGGCATTCCCAGAAGATATGTTTAGCATCAGCCGGTGAGAAGGAGCACCTCCAGCATTCCGAGGAGACCGAGGGGAACAAAACAGAGAGTCTCGCCGGGGTGAAATAGATTTTGTGCAGAAATTTAAAATGTATCAATCTATCTCTCGCCGACACCAAGTGCCGAAAGGGACAGTCCCACATGTCGTCCCAATCTTCACTATCTATATCAGGGACCTCTCTCTCCCACCTCTCCCTACATTTAATTAGGGCCGCCGGGCTCTTTTTAAACATCTCTTTGTATGTAACCGATAAGGTCTTAGGAAGATCTTCCTCCATGAGCATGTCCTCGAGAGACGATCTGATGGATTCAATCGCCCTCTCCCGGAACTGAGCCTGGAAGGCATGACGAAGCTGAATGTACCTGAAAAAATAGGAGTTCGGGAGATCAAATCTAGCCTTAAGCTGGTCAAAGGTGAGCAACTCCCCATAGCTAGTTATGTCCTTGAGAAGCTTTATATCCTTAATTGCCCATACCACTGGATCCGAGTAAGAATAAAAATGAGGCAGTTTGGGATTCCCCCACAGCGGAGTCTGCGGCGAGAATCCCAAATAGTTGGGGCAGGCCAGGGCCACCGCCTCGTCCCACGCTCTGACAGTCGCCCGCATGGCCGACGTCAGCGGTAGGTCAGACCCCCCACCCCTATGAATAGCCAGTCTCAGAGTCTCGTAAGACCCCATGTGAGCTGCCTCCAGCACCGTGGCAGAGTCCCCATCATCAGTGGATAGCCACCTGTGAACAAAAACCATTTGGCCTGCGAGATAGTACTTTCTCCAATCCGGCAGAGCTAGCCCCCCCTGACCCCGGGGTTCCTGAAGCACCTTGAGCCCTATATGCGGCATTTTGGGGGCCCATAGAAAGGAACTAGTAATGCCGTCCAATTGTTTAAAAAAGGACTTAGGGATTCGCACTGGAGCGTGCCGTAAGAAATACAAGATTACCGGTAGAATTTTCATTTTAAGCAGGCTTATTCTTCCAATCAGTGAGAGCGGTAGTTTCTGCCACGCCTGGGCTTTTTGCCTAAAAAAGGATAATAGGGGGGTTAAATTAAGAGTCAAATAGTCTGCGCTGTTGGCCGTGATCCTAACCCCCAGGTAAGTGATGGACGAAACCCACTGCAGGGGCAAGTCTGGATCCGCTCCCCCCCTGGCCCCTTCATCCAATGGCAAAACCGAGGACTTGCCCCAGTTCACCTTCAGACCAGAAAAAATTGTGAAATCATTCAGAATCCGTAGGGCCGCCCGAAGCGAGGGACCAGGATCCTCAAGAAATAGTAACATGTCATCAGCATATAATGCCAGACATTCCAGTATGGTGCCCACTCGAATAGCCCCTACTTCGGTAGACTTCCTAAGCGCCACAGCCAGGGGCTCCATGGTGAGGGCAAAAAGAAAAGGGGACAATGGGCACCCCTGTCTAGTTCCCCGACCCACTGAGAAGAAAGGGGAGACCGAGTGGCCCAGTCTAATGGCAGCTCTGGGGGCACTGTACAATAACGTTACCCATTGCCTAAAAACCGGACCAAACCCCATCCTCTCCAAAACTTGATGCATATACCCCCAATCAATCGAGTCAAATGCCTTTTCTATGTCGATCGACACAATAATCCTGGTACCCCCCTCAGGCCCGGGGAGCTGAAGATGTGTGAACAATCGCCGTAAATTCGTGTCCGTAGACTTTCCGGGCATGAACCCCGTCTGGTCAATGTCGACCAGGGAGGAGATCACCCCCACCAGCCGTGTGGCCAGAACCTTTGTCAGAATTTTTAGATCCAGGTTCAGAAGGGCAATAGGTCTGTATGCAGAGCAGTCTAGCGGGTCTTTACCGGGCTTGGGCAGTAACACCATGTAGGCGTCTAGCATGGAGGCAGGGAGCCTGTTCAACTTCAAACATTGAGCCAGGAGGGCATTTAATCTAGGGGCTATCTCCTCAGCAAAACATTTATAAAAGTCCGCTGGGAAACCATCTGGTCCCGGGGCTTTATGGGGGGGAAAGGCAAAAATGGCTGCCACTATTTCTTTGTTAGTAATGGGAGCATCCAGGGATTCTCGGTCACCGTCGGACAACCCCGGGAGGGCCAGGCCCCCCAAGAGGGCATCCAACTCAGTAGTGTCATAGCTCGGGATTGGCTTATAGAGATCAGAAAACTATTCCTGGAAGACCCCCAGCACCTCAGTGGGGTCGCTATCCAGGGTCCCTTTCTTATTCTTAATTGCGGGGATATTGGTGACCTGATTGTCTATCGCTACCAATCTTGCCAGCAACTTCCCATTCTTGTCCCCCTCTGAGAAAATCGATTCGGTTCTACGTCTAACCTCAGTGTGTGCCAGATCTGAGAAGTGCAGGGACAGAGAATGCCGAGCATCCATCATGGATAAATAGGAAGCATCAGAGGGGCTGCTGGCATGTCTCTCCGTCCACTCCTGTTCCGCCTCCTGTAGTGTATGTAATGCAGCATTATGAGTCGCCCTCTCTGCCTTGATGGCGGATACACATTCACCCCTCATTACTGCCTTAAAGGAGTCCCAAACCACCGGTGGATCTGCTGTATCCACATTTATTGGCCAATAAGAGGCAGCCGCCTCTCTCAGGAGATCCACCACCTTATCATTTTGCAGCCAACCTGGTGACAACCGCCATCCCCTCCCAGCAGACAGGCCGAGAGTGAGAGATAGGGGGCAGTGATCAGATACTCCCCCAGCCAGGTAAGCAGCGTCCTGTACCAAAGGCAGCAGGGCCGAATTACCAAAAACCAGATCTATCCTGGCCGAGGAGCGATGGACCGCAGAGACGTGGGAGTAGGACCTCCGAAGAGGGTTCCGAGCCCGCCACACCTCTGTCAGCCCTGTCATTGATACCCACGCTAGCAGTTCCGCTGACCCCTGCCTCCCGGGATAGGACGAGTCCAACGCATCCAAAATGGCGTTGAAGTCGCCCATTACCACCATAGGAAGGTGAGCAAAGGGGGCTAGCCGAGCAAACATATCATATAACACTTGAACATTTACAGGCGGGGGCAGATAAACATTCACCAACAGCATTTTGTATTGGAATACCTCCAGGAGAACCGCCACATATCGCCCCCCGGATCCAAAAAAAACTGGTGTATGGTGCACGGCAGAGCTTTACTAATTAGGATAGTCACCCCCCTTGCAAAGGTGGAGTAGGTAGCATGAAAGGACTTCTGGACCCAGGCCCTGCGTAGAGCCAGGACCCTACTGCCATCCAGGTGCGTCTCCTGCAGAAGGGCGATATGCGGTTTACACTGTTTAAGCATTTGAAAAACTGAGGCCCTCTTAAATTTGTTATTCAGACCCCGAACATTCCATGACACTAGATTAACCCTATCCGCCACCTATCCACTGGAAAATGATAATATACAAATACAGTAGAGAACAAGCCATGTAAAATACTGACTGTAACCGACCAGGGTGTAACACTTGAAATATACCACCTGAGCTGGTAGATATCTCATACCCACGCCATAGATGTGCAACACAGATTTTCAACGGTAGGTGGTGCACTGAGTTATAACTTCCCCCCCCCCTGCCATCATACCAAAACCAAACAGTTTAAACAAAAACAAACGACTTGGTACGCAGCTTAGTCCCAAACTCCCAATAAAAAATGGGAGAAAACAAAAATCTAAATGGAGAATCCTTGACCTCTTAACGAATTGTTCAGCAAAAAGATCTTGAGAAAAAATAAAATAAAAAAAGTAGAAGTAGAATAAATTCTGTGTCTCTCCAGGGAGCTCGATGCACTGAGACAGGGACAGATGAAAAGCTTGGATAAGTACTGTGCACTGGTCGAGCTGCATATAACAGTCCTGCAGTCCAAGAACGCCACCTAGTGGCCACTCAGATGCCACTATCAGGGGAATTGGGGCACAAAAAAAGAGGACAGTTGGCTCAGGAAAGGACTTAGAAGATGAAAAAACAAAAAACAAAAAATGGGGGAAACACGAGACGTACCTGAGCCATGAAGAAAGTGTAGCACCGAGGTCCAGGGAAATCAGGTCTCTTGCAGCCGCTCCAGGAGAAGGTAAGATACGCCAGCCCCCCAAGTAAAAAAAACTAAATAAAAATAAATGCACACAGAGAGAAGGGAAAATGGAGATGGTAGGTGAGGACACCCCCAAACACAATGGGAAGAAGGCAGTGTGTTCAGCTGCTGCTCCTATCACGGATTGCGGTCCAGCCACTCACATGCCTCCCCTGGGGATTCAAAGAACTTGACCGATCCATTATGTTGAACCCGGAGCCTGTTGGGGTACAGCATACCCTGGAGCTGAGTGCCCATTAAGGATTTACCCTAGAGGCGCGTTGGCACCACAGAGGAGAGATATGTCAGAGAGGCTGGAGAGGCACCGCTGAAGTCAGACAGGTGGGAAGGCTCTGTGGCTGGAAGGAGGTGTATCCTACCAAGGAAATCGCAACGCCCTATACCCTTATTTGTGAGGTGAGAGTTCTGGGAGCCTTTTTAGGGATATCACCATCTGCCCTTTAGAGTTACACTTTCACACTTCAACTATATCACTATTGCATTTCATTGTCCGTCTGGCAGCAATTTATACAGATGGTTCATTGGACACTTTGCACTTTTAGTAAAACCTGTGTTCGAGTGCTATCTGCATTTTGTAAGGCAGAATAGAGGTCTCCTATTAAACCTTGTTTCATACAAAATGCCTTAGATAAAATCTTAGGCCACGTACACACAATCAAATCTATCTGCTGGAAACAGTCTGACAGACCGTCTCAGCAGACAGATTTGATCGTGTGTACGGGCGAGCAGACGGATTTGTCCAGCAGACAGATTTTAAAGCCTGCTTTAAAATCTGTCTGCTGGGAACCTGTCGGACCGATATGTCTGCTGGTTAGTACGCTAACCAGCAGACATATCTGCCCGCACATGCGTCGAATGGATTCAAAGCATGCGCGGAAATGTTTTACTTCCTGGTGCGGTTACGTTGCGGCGTCAACGCCACCGCCACGTCACCGCGCTGTCTTCCGGCGGGGATTTTGGTTTGATCATGTGTACAGCGATCAAACCAATACATCCCAGCAGACAAATCCAATCAAATCTGACCGATTTAAACAGATTCATTTGCTCGTGTGTACGGGGCCTTAGAGCTGAAATTTAGAGGTCTGACTTTGTAGTGCATGACGTATTTGAAGATATTGGTAGAAGTTATTATTGGATAACTGATAGGGCCAGATTCAGGTAGATGGGAGCATCTTTGCTCTGGAGTAACGCTTCTCATTTACGCTACTCTGACGACCCTTTCAGCGCAAGTACTGTTATTCACATAGCAGTTGCGCGTAAACTTGCGCCAGAGTAACGATAATGCGCTGGCGTAACCCGACGCAAGAGGAAATGGGTGTGATCACATGTAAATGATGGGCGGAGCCCAGCGCAGAGTCTTACGTTCAGCGCATCATCCACGGAGCATGCGCAGTGAGTGCGGCTCCACTCGCCCCCTTGTGCACATGCTCACAACTTCCGTCGGCACCACTTCAGGGAAACGTCAGCGCAATGCCTTCCGTTGGGCCCTTAAAAGCGCAGGAGGAAACGCTATTCCGGCGCAAAAGTCTTTCCGTTTCCCCCCACCCCAGGGAAGATACTTTTGTGCTGTGATGGCTGCTCCCGCTACCCCCAGAGAGAGGAGGAACCTCAACTTTAACGCCCAGGAGGTCTCAGTGATCATCTCCGCTATGGAGACATTTAATAATTTCCTCCATGGCAAAAAAAAGCCGTAAGACCAGCCGGGAGAGGAAGCAGGGCATCCTGGACACCATTGCTGGCCAGATCAATATTTTGGGGTACTCCACCCGGACTGCTGCTGACATCCAAAAAAAAATCAATGATCTGCGGCGCAAGGTCCGTGGCAAGGTGGCCACCATCAGGAGGCATGAGAGGGGCACAGGTGGTGGTCCCCCATGTCCGGTCACCCTGACTGCGGAGGAGGAGGTGGTCTCTCGCTGCCTGGAGAGGGAGCAGGTGGAGGGGGTCCCTGGCTATGACTCCGTGGAGGAAGGCTCCAGGACAGGTAAGTGTTTTTTATCCCCTATTTGATGTGTTGCATTTGGGGGGGGGGAGGGTACATGTGCCAAGTGTGTGGGACCACCAACATGTGTCTGCTTTGTGTCATCCACAGATGACGGAGCTGGGCCATCATCTGTCGGCGGCCAGTCCACCCCATCCCCCCCACGCCATCCTGTGCACGAGCCCCTGGGTGGTGAAGAGGTGGAGGAGGAGAGTGGCCACACCACACCTTTCCCGAGGTGGTTGTGGAGGATCCTGCTGTGGCAGAGCAGGACTTTACCTTAGTGTTGAAGGTCTCCTCCTCTTCTCCTGCGCCGTCTGTCATCCCCTCCCCCATCCTTGGAAGCCCCTCAAGGGCGACTCCAACCCCCCGGGGACAACCATCTTCTGGCCCCAGGAAGGCGACCCAGAAGACCAGGGGGGTGTCGGATGTTGTCCAGGGCCAGTTGGCGAGGGATCACGCCAGACAGACCCAACAAATGGGGGACATAGTTGGGCACTTGGAGAAAGTGGCTGACAGCCTGTGCTCCGTTGGCCAGATAAGCAACGCAGTGCAGGATGTGAGTTGCAACTGCGCTGCAGTGGTGACCAGTTTGGGGGAGGTGCAGGGGGATATTAGGCACCTCACTGCAGCCGTCCAGGCCAACACTGCTGCCATCCATGGAAACAGTGCTGCCATCCGGGACCAGGGGAGGCTGAGTCGGCGGGCCCAACACTACCAAGTGACCCGGCAGCTCAGGATGCAGGCCCAGCAGCTGAGGATGCAGGGCCAGACAAACAATTACCTCGGCCGGATAGCCATGGCCTTGGAGGGCATGCAGGCCACACCTGCCAGGAGTGGCCCACCCGGGGATCAGCCACCTCCAGATGCCCCCCCACCCCCACCCACTCCATCCAGGCAGCTGAGGAGCCAGAGAGGTTCGGCAAGAAGGAGCCCCCGGAATCCCCGATGATTTTGTTTTGTTTTTTTTTGTGTGATTTTTACTCAGGATATGAGATTTTTTTTTTTACTCAGGATATGAGATTTTTATTTTATTTTGATTTTTACTCAGGATATGAGATTTTTATTTTATTTTGATTTTTACTCAGGATATGAGATTTTTATTTTATTTTGATTTTTACTCAGGATATGAGATTTTTATTTTATTGATACTGCACACGTTGCAGTGTGAATGGTGTGTGAATGTGAGGGGGTGGCACTCCTGCCAGTAAGGGGTGTCACCCTCGGCCGTGGTGGTGAAGTTAACCCCACGGCTGTATGAATGACGTGTGAAAGGTGTATGAATGGACAGTGACATCATTGGGGCCTTGACGCTGGCGTTGCTGCTCCCAAGTCCTAAATGCTGGACTTGGACTAATCCAATGCGATGTGCATGTGGTGTGTGTGACCTAGGGACATCAGTGGTGTACACGCGTGCATTGTCTGTGTGATTAATGGTTTGTTTTAGTGTCCAAAGATGCCTACGGCAAGGACCCTCCTGACTGCTCTTCCATCAGCAGACTGGGTCTCCTCTGGCAGGTGGGGACTGTGTGGGTCGGGGGTCAGGTCATCACGCATGTCAATCTGCAGGCCTTTTCTCATAGCAAAGTTGTGCAGAATGCAACATGCACCGATGATCTGACACACAAAGGTAGGGGAATACAATAGGGTCCCCCCAGACTTATCCAGGCAGCGGAAACGGGACTTCAGGAGCCCAAATGTTTGCTTCACCACTGCACGGGTTTTGATGTGTGCTTCATTGTATTTTCTCTCTCCTCTGGTTTGGGGGTTCCGGAAAGGAGTCATGAGATGGGGTCCCAGTGCATATGCAGAGTCACCTGTAAGGTAAAAGACAGGAGGATGTTAGTCATGCATGTACCACTTTTGATGTGCATCACGGGAGGGGATAGTCATGCCTGACCCCCATGTCACTCACCAACCAGCCAGCTGTCCCCATACATGTTCTGTTCGAATTCTGCTGGGATGGGGCTCTGATTGTATATGAAGCTGTCATGGCTGGACCCTGGGTGTTTGGCACGGACGTGCCATATGAGGCGTTGGGCATCGGCTATCACCTGTACGTTGATGGAATGCCAATGCTTCCGATTGCGGTATATGTGCTCTGTGGCACTGGGGGGCTGAAGGGCCACATGTGTGCAATCAATGGCCCCCACAGTGCGTGGGAATCTGGCAATGTTGTAGAAATCTGTCATTGCCTTCAGCCGCAGCTCCTCAGTGGTTGGTCTGATGAACTGGTTGGACATGCGTCTGAGTATTGCAGGGACAACCTGGTGCACACATCTGCTTATGGAGGACTGTGACATCCCAGCCACCACTCCACTTGTACGCTGGAATGATCCACTTGCTAGGAAATGGAGTGTTGCCAGGACCTTCACCAGTGGCTGCACTGCTTGTGAGCGGTGTGTCTTGCTGGT
Organism: Rana kukunoris; assembly: GCA_029574335.1. NCBI lineage: Eukaryota > Metazoa > Chordata > Amphibia > Anura > Ranidae > Rana > Rana kukunoris. The sequence goes on along the minus strand of CM056059.1, from coordinate 112,513,355 downwards.
GATGTCATCCTGCAGGGTTGTGGTTAGTTCAAGTATTGCATCAGGGCTGAATCTGAAGAGGCGATACACCTCCTCATCCCCCATGCCAAAGAGGTTCATGCGCGTGCGATATATCCTCTCACGTGCCCGCCTCCTTCGTTCCGGGGGACCCATCAGTAGTGCTAGGACCACGATTGACCCTGGCATGTTGGCACACAGAGGTGTTGTCCTTGCAAGTGTGGTTGTTCAGCTAGCTCTTATCGTCGGTAACGCTGCTGTAGCTGCTCTCCTGCTGACCTGTGACCGTCTGGAGTAAAGATAAAGCAGCCTTTTGTAGAAATAACTTTGCGCCGGACGGACGAGATACGCGCGGCGCATGTAGCCAGCGTATGGTGCTAATCCGTTCGCGAATCGGGAAATCTCCCTCATTTGCATATTTGCAGGGGAAATCAATAGGCGCGACTGATGCGCCAAATGAAATTATGCGCTGACGGGACTCTGGTGCCGGAAAGTTAAGCCGATCGGAAATGGCCCGTTTTCGGGCGCATCTAGTTTGGTGGGTACGGCCACATAGAAACGACGGCGCATAATCACAGTTACGTGGCGCATATCGAATTACTCCAGCGCAAGTCTTGCTGAATCTGGCCCATAGTGTTATTTAAGTACATTAAAAGATAACAAAACATCCGCTTCATATACAGGTAACTGATGTATAAATACTATACCAGCCTTCTTCCACCCTACAAACTCAGCCTATTTAATTCCCATAAACAAGGGTTATCCCATATAAGCATGTGTTTCGTATAGCCATTATGTTGAGTAATAGTCCGTACTACTTCCCATTACCTATGAAATACGGAAAGTGGGAAACTTTCTTTTAATATGGAATCGACGAGCTACTACTGATTGGACTAAAGGAAACATTCTAACTTTTGATAATATGATCTTCTTCATTGGGTCCTGCACAGAGATTTTTTTCTCAGAAAAAAGGTGCAGGAACTCAACCACGACCCCGTTCAGATTTCACAAACAGTAGAAGGGTCTTAAAGGGGCATTACATACCAGGATTGCATTACATACAGAGTGCAGAGTTCAGGGGGTTACACACAGAGTGCAGAGCTGTCACTTGTAAACACAGAAACCAGACTTCTGTGTTTACAAGTGATTGTGGTGAGCGGGCACCAAAGGGGCTGAGCCAGAGGTGGTGGAACTGAGTTCCCCCAAGTTCCCCCTGAAAAAAAGCCCTGGTCCTGCATATCTACATCCTCCCAACCATACTGATCCAATAAAATATATATATCGCAATTCCCCCACTATCCTTCGCCAACTGCAATATTTCGAGTCTGATTCTAGGTTTTAAAGGAGTTGTAAAGTAAAAAAAAAATTCACCTTCACCTTAACCCCCCTGGTGGTATTCCTGAGTGTGGCTCAGGGTAAGATTTCTGTACCAAAAGCGGTAACCCCAAGTCACACTCAGGATCGCCTCGCAGCCTCGGATCCTGCGACGCTGCCGCGCTGTGTGAGCGAGCGGTGTCCTCCTCGCTCGATTCACAGTGTCCCTGTGCCGCCGATCTCCGTTTCCAGCGACGTTTTACGACACACGGGGGCGGAGAACGGCGCCAAATTCAAAAAAGTAAATAAACACATTACATACAGTATACTGTAATCTTACAGATTACAGTACTGTATGTAAAAAATACACACCCCCTTTGTCCCTAGTGGTCTGCCCAGTGCCCTGCATGTACTTTTGTATAATAAAAACTGCTCTTTCTGCCTGCAAACTGTAGATTGTCCATAGCAACCAAAAGTGTCCCTTTATGTCAAGAGTGGTTTTAGACCAGCTAGAAAACAGCGATAATAAATTATAATCACTTGCAGAATTGAGCGATAGCAATTTGTGGAGAAATTCATCATAAAAAAAATAAAAGTAATGACAGCGACTATTCTGCAACCGAGCAAATTTCAGTGATTTTAAGTTAATTACATTATTGAATAATTGTTATTATAATTATATTAATATTTTTATAATTATTTATAATTATTTATTATATTATAATTTATGATTTTGTTTTTCAAACTTTTTCATACCCGAGATGTCTGCTAGACTCTTGTTCGGACAGATTTAAAGGGGTGTTCCAGCCCAAAATTGTGTTTATTAAAAGTCAGCAGCTACAAAAAGTGTAGCTGCTGGCTTTTAATAAACACTCACTTACCTGCTCCTGCGTTACAGCGACGCGCCGACAGGGGGTCCGCTCCTCTCCCCCCCTCCCCAGCCGGCGTCTCCATCCCGACTGTGGGCACCCAGCCGTGACAACCTTCTGCTTCACGGCCGGGCACCCACTGCGCATGCGCGAGCCGCACTGCGCATGCACGCGCAGCGCGGCTCGCCGCTGATTGGAGAGGCGATCGCATGGGACCTGTCAGTGTCCCATGTGATCGCCTAAAGGGAGGGGCTGGTGTAGGCGATTAAGGCTTAATCGCCTAACCAGCCCCTCGGCGGAAGCAGGAAGTGGGACAGGAAGTCCCACTCCTACTGAAGCCCCCACTCCCCCCCCCCCCCCCCCAAAAAAATTACATGCCAAATGTGGCATGTAAGGGGGAGGGGAGGGGATTAAGCAAAAGTTTTTTTTTTGGGTGGAACTCCTCTTTAAGTGAGTTATTTCTAAGAATTACAGGCCTACAATGTAAAACACCAAATTTCCATGCAAAATAATGGTACCGCTTTCAGCACCTAAAATCTGAAAAAATCATACCGCCAGGGAGGTTAATGCAATGCATTAAGGAGAAAAAACATCTCATAATGCCACCGACCCCCCCCCCCGAGCCCCCGTTATACTTACCTGACCCCTCGAAAGTCCAGCGCGCTCACAAGATCCTCTTCGCCGCTCAGCCTGGCCGCTGATTGGCTAGAGCGGATGGATTGAGAGCAGCGCAGCCATTGGCTGGGGCTGCTGTCAATCACATCCAGTGATGCGGCGCATCGAGGGGCGTGGCCGAGTGATACAGTGAGCGGCTATGGGCGCTCGCTGTATCAAGGTAGTGCGCCCGCAATTACTGACCACCATGCAAGCTCTCGCATGACTGTGGTGAGTAATTGCGGGGAGGACCAGAGACAGCCGCCGAGGGACCCCAGAAGGCGTCGATCAGGACCACTCTGTGCAAAACGAACTGCACAGTGCAGGTAAGTATAACATGTTTGTTATTTTAAATGACAACATTTTTTTCCTTTACTAACGCTTTAAATAACCACAGTATCAACCAAACTGGTCAGTTATGCATTATATATAACAGCTAGAGCATCCACACCATTTTCACCAAATTTGCGCTACCTATCACCGTCAGCGGAAATTTACTCCATGTTTTGCCTACGTGCCGAAATTTAACAATCTGGTTCATGCTTATATACTGTATTCAGTAACTTTGGGAGTAATTATCAGTCACGAAAATTTAAATGATGTAACCTGAGCAATTTGATGAGACTGGTGCGGAAGCGCCATATGTATAGGGTCAAGAGGCTATATTACCGTTTTGTCCCAGTTAATGCTAAATCCAGAGAAGGACCCATAAACATCCATTAAGCACATAATTGTGGATAAAGATGAAAATGTATCCCCTAAAAACACTAAAATATCGTTCACATAGAGCCGTGTTCATGCTTCCTATGGATTCCCGGCAGAGTGTTTCCTGCAGAGAAAACTGGTCGTCTTTATACTTACCTGTCCGAAGGTAAACCTGTGCATGCTCGATAAGCCTTTTATGCATGCCGCGCATGGTAGCATACAAGGCATAGTGTAGGGTATAGCAAGATGGCGGTGACGGCATAGAATGTGACAAGCATAGGCTCGTCGTAGCCAATGACGTCACTGTGTTCTTGCCATTCTAAAGAACGCTGGTTCTTATGAATGGCCGTCTGTATGCGCGGCTTGGCAAGAAAAGTTTGCCAGGAATTCATCAGGAAAACCAACGTTTTTTCCCTGACGGGATTCCCGGCCATGTGTACAAGGCCTAATGCCCTGTACACACGATCGGTTCATCTGATGAAAACGGTCTGATGGACCATTTTCATCGGATCAACCGATCGTGTGTGGGCCCCATCGGTTTTTTTCCCCATCAGTGAAAAAACGAATGCCGCGTACACACGATCACTTTTTGTGATGAAAAAAAACGACGTTTTCAAAAACGTCATTTAAAATCACCGTGTGTGGGCAAAACGTCATTTTATGTCTTCAAAAAAACTACCAATTTTTTTTTCGATCATGCTTACATTTTTTGTGTCGTTTTTCAAAACGTCGTTTTTTGTGTCATAAAAAGTGATGGTGTGTGGGCAAAACGATGTTGAAAACAACGTTTTTAAACCCGCGCATGCTCAGAGGCAAGTTATGAGACGGAGCTTCAATGGAACAGAGTGCCGTCTAATGTGGTGTACGTCACCACGCTTTGCTAGAGCATTTTGGAAAAACGATGGTGTGTATGCAACGTCGTTTTGGAAAATGAAGTTTGAAAAACGTTGTTTTGTTTCATCACATAAAACTTCGTTTTTTTTCATCACAAAAAGTGATCGTGTGTACGCGGCATAAGAACGTGTTTTAAAATTATCCGATTGTCTGTAGGGAAATCCATCGGTCAAAAATCCACGCATGCTCAGAATCAAGTCGACGCATGCTCCGAAGCATTGAACTTCATTTTTCTCAGCACGTCGTTGTGTTTTACGTCACCGCGTTGGAAACAATCGGATTTTTAACTGATGGTGTGTAGGCAAGACTGATGAAAGTCAGCTTTATCGGATATCTGATGAAAAAATTCATCGGTCCGTTTTCATTGGATGAACCAATCGTGTGTACGTGGCATTAGTGTTACTTTTTATTTTAATAAATTACACAATGGTTTTACACTATGGGAGATTCTTTTACATATATGTAAACTAACGTGGAAGCAATTGGAGGGGAGCCAACAGAGAGGACGGACACACACAGGCAGATTGTCAGAATTACCAGCACAAAGGACAGACGTGCTGAAAAGCGTGTTTGCTCTGTATGAGAATATAGATCAAACCTTGAGATGAGCTGCCACCCTCATTAATAGTGTTGAGCGGAATACGCCATATTCGATTTCGCGACATTGCGCGAATATATAGAAGAATATTCGCGAATATTCGCTAATATCGAATATTCGTGATATTTTATCCAAAAAAAATTTTGCAAAATTTCGCTAATGAGAAATTTCGCTAATGCGAAAATGATTGCGAAATTCTCATAAACGGAGATCATTTCCTGTATTACTAAACTAATATGCACTAAACACTAACTCTACACTAACTCTACTTAAAAGAAAGGAGAATAAGGGGGCAAAAGAAGGGCGGAGAAGATAATCGCGCAATATTCCTATTGCGCGATTATCTTCTCCGCCCTTCTTTTGCATCAGAGCCAATCAGAATAACTCGAATATTCGGCAAAAGGAATATGGCGCAATATTCCTTTTGCCGAATATTCGAGTTATTCTGATTGGCTCTGATGCAAAAGAAGGGCGGAGAAGATAATCGCGCAATATTCCTTTTGCCGAATATTCAAGTTATTCTGATTGGCTCTGATGCAAAAGAAGGGCCGAGTAGCTGATGCGATTCTTTTATGTTGCCAAAAATTCGCAATGTGAATTTTCGGCAACATAAAAGAATGGCATCAGCTACTCGGCCCAGGGTCTCTCTCTAATCATACCAGCAATGCTTTTAGACGTCGATGGAGATCACTAGGATGTGATCTGTTTTAAAAATAAATTTGAAAAAATACGAATATTCGCCATAGCGAATATTCGCCGCAATATTCGAGTTATTCGCGAATACTCGAATATGCAATATTCGTAGCGAATATTCGCAATGCGAATATTTGTGAGCAACACTACTCATTAATTATTATAACATGTGGTGGACAGGGCCGGATTAACATAGGGGCTGTTGGAGCTGCAGCTCCAGGGCCCTTTCTCAAGACCCATTTGCCCAAAAAAGAAAAAAAAAAAAAAAAAAGAAGATCGACTTCGGGGGTTGTAGCTCGACGACCAGAGGTCACAGAAACCCCACATTTGGGGGGTAGACAGTTGAAGACCTACCCCACAACCGGTCAAAATATGGGATAGCTATCATTAATGGTTCCGGAGATACTGGCCTGCTTGTACAGCCTGTCAGAAGCTACATACAGAGCAGCCATTATAAATACAAGCTGACACAGTCATTCATTGAAGTGGGCAAATGCAGTGTGACATAAAATATTGCAGCAATTGCAATTTATGTCTCTGCTAAAATATATATAATGTTTGGCGGTTCCAAGTAATTTTCTAGCAAAAAATATTGCTTTTTAACTTAACCACTTCACCCCCGGACCATATTGCTGCCCAACGACCAGAGCACTTTTTGCGATTCGGCACTGCATCGCTTTAACTGATAATTGCGCGGTCGTGCGACGTGGCTCCCAAACAAAATTGGTGTCCTTTTTTTCCCACAAATAGAGCTTTCTTTTGGTGGTATTTGATCATCTCTGCGGTTTTTATTTTTTGCGCTATAAACAAAAATAGAGCGACAATTTTGAAAAAAATGCAATATTTTTTACTTTTTTCTGTAATAAATATCCCCCAAAAATATATAAAAAAACATTTTTTTCCTCAGTTTAGGCTGATACGTATTCTTCTACATATTTTTCGTGAAGAAAAATCGCAATTAGCGTTTATTGGTTGGTTTGCGCAAAAAGTTATAGCGTTTACAAAATAGGGGGTAGTTTTACGGCAATTTTTTTTTTTTTACTAGTAATGGCGGCGATCAGCGTTTTTTTTTTCAGTACTGCGACCTTATGGCGGACACTTCGGACACTTTTGACACATTTTTGGGACCATTGGCATTTTTTTAGCGATCAATGCTATAAAAATGCATTGGATTACTATAAAAATGCCATTGGCAGTAAAGGGGTTAACACTAGGGGACGGGGAAGGGGTTAAGTGTGTTCCTGGGTGTGTTCTAACTGTATGGGGGGGGGTGGCCTCACTAGGGGAAATCACTGATCTTCTGTTCATACATTGTATGAACAGAAAATCAGCGTTTCCACCGCTGACAGGAACGAGAGCTATGTGTTTACACACATAGCTCCCATTCCCTGCTCTGTAACGAGCGATCGCGTGTGCCCGGCAGCGATCGTGCCCGCCGGGCACACACACGGGACTTGGGGGCGAGCGGGGGCGTGCGCGCAGGCTGCCGGCGGCGCGCACACGCCCCCTAGTGGCCGTCGAAAGTGCCGACGTAGAGCTACGGGCTCTCGCCCAGGAGAGCCGACCTGCCACCGTATAACTGCGGCGGCTGGTCGGCAAGCGGTTAAACAAGTGTTGGACTTTAAGTGGTTACATTTCTTGCATTTACACACAGAAGTTTAATTTAAAAAGGAAGTTGGTTACAATGTTTCATGTTGTTTACAAACTTGGCAGACTGCCCGGATATTTTCTTTACACACACACACAGAAGTTTATCCCTTTGATCCATGAAGAAAGCGTTGGTTACAATGTTTCCTGCTAAGAACTTGGCAGACTGCCCAGATATTTTCTTTTGACAGCTGAAAGTCTCTCCACTTGTTATATGAAAGAATCAGCAAACTGCATTGGAGATGTCAGGGGAGTTGAATCGAGATCACAATTTTTTAACGATTAATTGTGCAGCTCTAGCACGGTACTGTATTTGTGCAGCAATTTTTCAAACATGTTTTTTTTTTTAAATAAACTGTTTCATTTATTGAAAAAAAAACAATAAAGTTAGCACGATTTTTTTTGGTATCCTAAGTGATGCTTTAAAAAAAATGTAGGTTACATGTTTACAGTTACAGAGGAGGTCTAGTGCTAGAATTATTTCTCTCGCTCTAACGATCACGACGTATGTAACCTGTGTGTATCTGGCTCTGATACTAGCCAGTGCCTACCCAGCCACTGAGGCCGCGTACACACGATCAAATCTATCTGCTGGAAACGTCCCAGCAGACAGATTCGATCGTGTGTACGGGCGAGCCGACGGATTTGGCCACCCGACAGATTTCAAAGCATGCTTTGAAATCTGTCGGCTGGGAACCCGTCGGCCCGATATGTCTGCTGGTTAGTACGCTAACCAGCAGACATATCTTCTCGGACATGCGTCGAATGCGTGGAAGTAATTCACTTCCTGGTGCGGTAACGTGGCGGCGTCAACGTCACTGACACGTCAGCGCGCCGTCTGCCGGCGGGGATTTTTGTTTGATCGTGTGTACACGATCAAACCAATACATCCCAGCAGACAGATTTGTTCAAATCGGTCTGTCCGACCGATTTGAACAAATCTGTCTGCCCGTGTGTACAAGGCCTGACTGGTATCTCTCCCCAGCCTGTCCCCACACACCCTCTCACCCACTGACCTGTGTATGGGGGAATCACTTCTGCAGTGTTATTGTGTTCTGCCAGTGAGTACAATGATCAGTGTTGCTATCTATAGCTGGCAGCACTGATTGTTTTGGGAAAAACAGGCTGGTTGTACTCAAGTCGATTAATAGATTGTGTAAAACCAGCTAGCCCATACATAAATCGACTATGGCTGGTCTCTGCATAATTGGTGTAATTTCAATCCATGTATTACCCGCTTAACCACTACGCAGTCCCTAAACATCCTTCCACTCCTGTACATAGTGCTCACTGTCATACCCTCCACATTCCTCTCCTGTACAGAGCACCCACTGTCATACCCCCACTCTCCTCTCCTGTACATAGTGCCCACTGTCGCACCCTCCACACTCCTCTCCTATACATAGTGCCCACTATCATACCGTCCCCATTCCTCTCCTGTACATACTGCCCACTGGTACATACTAACCTCTGTCATACCCCCACACTCCTCCTGTACATACTGCCCACTGTCATACTCTTCACACTCCTCTCCTGTACATAGTACCTGCTGTCATACACTTCTCTCCTGTACATACCGCCCACTGTCATACCCTCTACTCTCAATGTTACCAGCTCTAGAATGGACACACTTTGTTAGTTCAACTAAAGGAAATCTCAGTCCTCATATTTGTTCTGTTCCATTATTAGAACGTATTTAATTTTGTGATTACTACTGTGATGTATAGAGGAACATAGGGGATCTCAGCTACTCTAAATATAGCACTTGTGAAAAAAAAGTGTCCCTGAAAATATTTTTTAAATGTTGGCAGCTATGCACTTAGGCACTGCCCAAGGGCCACTGGGTCAGAAGGGGGCCCCATGAGAGGTTTCTGGGATCCTGTGATAATAAAGTGGTAGAAAACTTTCCTGACATTACTACTTTTTAGAGGCCCTGGGGTAGGTTATGCCACAATGTACAAGTATGCACAGCATATTAGCACATTAGGGTTCACTTAAATTTTCAGACTGGGCCCCCCATTGCTGCGTTGTGATTCCCACGCATTTAATTATTTAAAAAAAGGCCCCACCAAAATCATCAGCACCAGGCCCATGATGTTCTTAATCTGGCCCTGCATGCCAGGGGAGCTGGGTGCAAGGCCACAGGCGAGGCTGTGGGGTTTTGTGTCAAATCGGTGCGGCCTGCAGGCGCAGGATTTGCAAGTCGGGCTAGCTGGGATCAGTAGTCCACCAATTAAAGCAAGCTGCTTTCATGAGTACTGTAAGCATTTAAGTTGTATGTGTCTTGTTTGTTTAAAAACTTGCAATAAACATAATTAAAAAAAAAAAAAAGCAAGCTGCTAAGAAAAAAATGTAAAAGAAAGTGTAAAAACAAAAAAAAAAAGTAAAATAAAATAAAAAAATGAAAACGCCCCTATCCCCGATAGCTTCCGCTCAGAAGCGAATGCAGACTCAAGTCCCACCCACATATGTAAATGCAGTTCAAACCACACAGGTGAGGTATCACCCCATGCGTTAGAGCGCGAGCAAAAATTCTAGCACTATACCTCCTTTGTAACTGTAAACTGGTAACCTGTAGAAAAAATTAAAGAAATTGTAAAGGTTCGTTTTTTATTTTCTAAACAAAGCTAGTGCATTGTTGGTTCACTTACCCTTTCCTTCGATTGCCATTCTAAATGTTTTTTTTCTTTGTCTGAATTTCTCACTTCCTGTTTCTCCTCAGTAAGCTTGCCCCCATCATCCGAGCTGTTCTGGCTGGGGGTTAGTCAGCCAGAACAGCAAGTGAGAAATTCAGACAAAGAAAAAAAACATTTAGAAGGGAAATTGAAGGAAAAGGTAAGTGAACAAACAATGCACTAGCTTAAAGAAACCAATTTAGAAAATAAAAATTGAGCCTTTACAACCCCTGTAAAGTGTAGAGAATGGAAAATTTTTAAGTACAGAAGTTTGGCGCCATATCATGTGTGTAGGCAATTTTAAAGCGTGACATGTTATGTATCAACAGTGCCTTGCGAAAGTATTCGGCCCCCTTGAACTTTGTGACCTTTTGCCACATTTCAGGCTTCAAACATAAAGATATAAAACTGTAATTTTTTGTGAAGAAACAACAAGTGGGACACAATCATGAAGTGGAACGAAATTTATTGGATATTTCAAACTTTTTTAACAATAAAAAACTGAAAATTTGGGCTTGCAGTGCGGCAAACTCTCTGCAGAAGTTCAGTGAGGAGCTCTGAATGATCCAATGTTGACCTAAATGACTAATGATGATAAATAGAACCCACCTGTGCGTAATCAAGTCTCGGTATAAATGCACCTGCACTGTGATAGTCTCAGAGGTCCGTTTAAAGCGCAGAGAGCATCATAAAAAACAGGGAACACACCAGGCAGGTCCGAAATACTGTTGTGGAGAAGTTTAAAGCCGGATTTGAATACAAAAAGATTTCCCAAGCTTTAAACATCCCAAGGAGCACTGTGCAAGCGATAATATTGAAATGGAAGGAGTATCAGGCCACTGCAAATCTACGAAGACCTGGCCGTCCCTTTAAACTTTCAGCTCATACAAGGAGAAGACTGATCAGAGATGCAGCCAAGAGGCCCATGATCACTCTGGATGAACTGCAGAGATCTACAGCTGAGGTGGGAGACTCTGTCCATAGGACAACAATCAGTCGTATACTGCACAAATCTGGCCTTTATGGAAGAGTGGCAAGAAGAAAGCCATTTCTTAAAGATATCCATAAAAAGTGTTGTTTAAAGTTTGCCACAAGCCACCTGGGAGACACACCAAACATGTGGAAGAAGGTGCTCTGGTCAGATGAAACCAAAATCAAACATTTTGGCAACAATGCAAAACTTTATGTTTGGTGTAAAAGCAACACAGCTCATCACCCTGAACACACCATCCCCACTGTGAAACATGGTGGTGGCAGCATCATGGTTTGGGCCTGCTTTTCTTCAGCAGGAACAGGGAAGATGGTTAAAATTGATGGGAAGATGGATGGAGCCAAATACAGGACCATTCTGGAAGAAAACCTGATGGAGTCTGCAAAAGACCTGAGACTGGGACGGAGATTTGTCTTCCAACAAGACAATGATCCAAAACATAAAGCAAAATCTACAATGGAATGGTTCACAAATAAACATATCCAGGAGTTAGAATGGCCAAGTCAAAGTCCAGACCTGAATCCAATCGAGAATCTGTGGAAAGAACTGAAAACTGCTGTTCACAAAAGCTCTCCATCTAACCTCACTGAGCTCGAGCTGTTTTGCAAGGGGGAATGGGCAAAAATGTCAGTCTCTCGATGTGCAAAACTGATAGAGACATACCCCAAGCGACTTACAGCTGTAATTGCAGCAAAAGGTGGCGCTACAAAGTATTAACTTAAGGGGGCTGAATAATTTTGCACGCCCAATTTTTCAGTTTTTTATTTGTTAAAAAAGTTTGAAATATCCAATAAATTTCATTCCACTTCATGATTGTGTCCCACTTGTTGTTGATTCTTCACAAAAAAATTACAGTTTTATATCTTTATGTTTGAAGCCTAAAATGTGGCAAAAGGTCGCAAAGTTCAAGAGGGCCGAATACTTTCGCAAGGCACTGTATTTACTTGGCGTAACATCATCGTTGACGTTATACAAAAAAATTGGGCTAACATTACTGTTTATTATTGTTTTAAATTATGAAACTGTTTTTTTCCCCCAAAAAAACGTGTTTGAAAAATTGTTACGCAAATACCGCAGAATAAAATATTGCAATGGCTGACATTTAATTTCCTAGGGCAGAGATGGCGAACCTTGGCACCAAAGATGTTTTGAAACTATATTTCCCATGATACTCATGCACTCTGCAGTGTAGTTGAGCATCATGGGAATTGTAGTTCCAAGGTTCGCCATCTCTGCCCTAGGGTGTCTCCTATATATATATATATATATATATATATATATATATATATATATATATATATATATATATATATATATATATATATATATAAAAATGTTTGGGGGTTCTGAGAAATTTTCTACTAGCAAAAAAATTATGATTTTTTACATGTAGGAGAGGAGTGCCAGAATGGGCCCAGTATGAAAATGTTTAAAGTGGAGTTTCCATCAAAAAAATAATCTGCCATTAACCACTTAAGGACCGCCTCCTGCACACTATCGTTGGCAGAATGGCACGGCTGGGCACATGCACGTACAGGTACGTCCTCTTTAAGTGCCCAGCTGTGGGGCGCAGGCGCGCGCCCGCGACCCGGTCCGAAGCTCCGTGACCGCTGGACCCGCGGACCCAATCGCCGCTGGAGTCCTGCTATCGGTCCCCGGAGCTGAAAAACGGGGTGAGCCGTGTGTAAACACAGCTTCCCCATTCTTCACTGTGGCGCCGTCATCGATCGTGTGATCCCTTTTATAGGGAAATACAATCGATGATGTCACACCTACAACCACACCCCCCTACAGTTAGAAACACAGATGAAGTCATACATAACCCCTACAGCTCCCCCTAGTGGGTAACTCCCAAACTGCAATTGTAATTTTCACAATAAACAATGCATTTTAAATGACAATGGTCCCAAAAAGGTGTCAAAATTGTCCGAAGTGTCAGACATAATGTCACAGTCACGAAAAAAAAAATTGCTCACCTCCGCCATTAGTAGTAAAAAAAAAAAAAATAATAAAAAACACTATAAATTTTGCGTAAACCAACCGATAAATGCTTATTGCGATTTTTTTTAACAAAAATAGGTAGAAGAATATGTATCGGCCTAAACTTAGGAGAAAAAAAATGATATATTTTTGGGGGATATTTATTATAGCAAAAAGTAAAAAATATTGAATTTTTTTCAAAATTGTCGCTCTATTTTTGTTTATAGCGCAAAAAATAAAAACCGCAGAGGTGATCAAATACCACCAAAAGAAATCTCTGTTTGTGGGAAAAAAGGACGCCAATTTTGTTTGGGAGCCACGTCGCACGACCGCGCAATTGTCTGTTAAAGCGACGCAGTGCCGAATCGCAAAAACTGTCCGGGTCTTTTAGCTGCCTAGAGGTCCGGGTCTTAAGTGGTTAATGTGCATATAATACTTAAAAAAAAAACATTTGGATATTTATTTATTTTTTGCTCACCTTGAAATAGCTGTTGCTATGTGGTCCCACGAAATCTGCCTTCTTCATCACCTCGGTTTCTGTTGTCAATTCCCTTGGCGCCTCTGCTCTCTACTGCTCCTGGGAAATGTGTGTCATCATTTTCCAGGAGTCAGTGCATTTCCCCTAGGGCTAGAATCCAAACTGGAAGTGACACGATACAAGGAGGATTTCGGTGTCGGCTTCTTACACTGTTTTTGTTTTCTTCATTGCCATCACAACAGGGTGGGAACTTCCGCCGTCGCCGCCGCCCGTTGTGATGGCAACCCGAGAGGTTGACGGCACTGCAGTGCGGGTACAATGCGCATGCACGAGAATGGGGCGAGATGAGTGGTGCATGAGTATCCAGGAAGTAAGTGCTTGTGGGCTTCACATGCCCACAAGCAAAATGAGAACTTTGGAGAACATTTTTTAAAAGTGTCTTTCTACAAAAACTAGAGAGATCAGCGGTGGATTTTTAAATAGTAAGTGAACATCGATATACAATATGATTTCCTAGTGAAAGATATTACTTTTAAAAATTGATTAATGTAGTTGGAACTTTGCTTTAACCACTTAACACTCATTTGACGGCGGGGCAGAATGCTCTATTGTTTTGACAGGACGTCATATGACGTCCTGTCATTTAAAGCCGCTAGGGGGCGGGCGCGCGTCCGTCACGTTACTGGTAACACAGTGCGCGTGCCCGGCGGCCGCGATGGCTGCCGAGCACCCGCGATTGCCCAGTAACTGAGCAGGGACGTGGAGCTCTGTGTGTAGACACAGAGCTCCACGTCCTGTCAGGGAGAGAGGAGACCGATCTGTGTCCCTTGTACATAGGGACACAATCGGTCACCTCCCCCAGTCACCCCCCCCCTCCCCCTACAGTTAGAACACTACTTAGGACACACATTTAACCCCGCCCCCTAGTGGTTAACCCCTTCCTTGCCAGTCACATTTATACAGTGATCAATGCATATTTATAGCATTGTTTACTATATAAATGTGAATGGTCCCAAAAATGTCCAATGTGTCCGCTATAATGTCGCAGTCCCGAGAAAAAAAAAATCGCAGATGGCCACCATTCCTATTAAAAAAAAAAAATCATAATTATGTCCCCTATTTTGTAGGCAATATAACTTTTGTGCAAACCAGTCACTATACAATTATTGCGATTTTATTTTTAAAGTGGAGTTCCACCCAGGAAAACCACATTTGGCCAAAAGTTTAAAAAAACGTGAAAAAAATAATATACTCACCCGAAATACCTGTTGCTATGCGGAAATTTCCGTAATCTGCCTCTTTCACACCGCGGTGTCTTTTCTTCTTGTCCTTCTCTTTGTGAATGGGGCGCGCTGCTTTCTGGGAACTGTGTGTGTTCTCAGAGAGCAGCACGCCCATTCACAAGCCAGCGTGAGACTCACGCAGGCGCAGTAGGAAATGGGCAGTGAAGCCGTAAGGCTTCACTGCCTGTTTCCCATAGTGTGAATGGCGGCGCGGGACCCGGAGCGATCGTGGGACCGGCATCGGGGGGGGGCCGTCAGCGCGGGCGCCTAGGACAGGTAAGTGTCCTTATTCACAGTCAGCAGCTACACTGTTAGTAGCTGCCGACTTTGAAAAAAAAATGCTGGTGGAGCTCCGCTTTAACTTTTTTTGTTACCAAAAATATGTAGAAGAATACGTATCGGCCTAAACTGAGATATTTTTTTTTTTTTTTTTTTTTTTATGGGATATTTATTATAGCAAAAACCAAAAAAATTTTTTTTTTTCAAAATGTACGCTTTTTTTGTTTATAGCCCAAAAAGTAAAAACCGCACGGGCGATCAAATACCACCAAAAGAAAGCTCTATTTGTGGAAAATAAAGGACGTCAATTTTGTTTGGGAGCCACGTCGCACGACCACGCAATTGTCAGTTAAAGCGACGCACTGACGGAAGCTAAAATTTGGTCTGGGCAGGAAGGGGGTGTAGGTTAGGGTTGCCACCTTTTCCTCAAGCCAAACCCGAACACGCCACTACATATGGTGGGTGTGGCCATATTGAGGGAGGGGCCTGATTAAATTAAACAAAATAATTATTTTACCTATAAAATATGCTCACTTTGCTGTGCCACAAGTAAGAGTCTCACTGACATGAATAAACCTTAGCACAATCATTTAAAAAAAAAAAACTCTTCCATTACTACAGAGGTAAGTGCAGTGGAGATCAGGGGCATTAGTTCACCTTTTAATTTTCATTAAGTACAGAGGGTATTACAGTATGTGCAGGGAGGGAGTGCAGAATTTACAACAGTATATACAAGAGTGTGGCGCGTATGTTGGTATGTGTAGGAAAGGAGTGCAAAGTGTAAGACATTATGTACAGGAAATGAGTGCAGAGGGTAGGTATTACTTGCAGGAAAGGAGTGAAGAGGGTGTAACAGTGACCAGTATATGCAGTAGAGGAGTGTGGAGGGTATGATGGGAGCACTGTGTACAGGAGAGGAGTGCGAGGGTATGATGGGGGCAGTATGAACAGGAGAGGAGTGTGGAGGGTATGACAGTGGGCAGTATGTACAGGAGAAGAGTGTGGAGGGTATGACAGTGGGCAGTATGTACAGGAGAGGAGTGTGGAGGGTATGACAGTGGGCAGTATGTACAGGAGAGGAGTGTGGAGGGTATGATGGGGGCAGTATGAACAGGAGAGGAGTGTGGAGGGTATGACAGTGGGCACTATGTACAGGAGAGGAGTGTGGAGGGTATGATAGTGGGCACTATGTACAGGAGAGGAGTGTGGAGGGTATGATAGTGGGCAGTATGTACAGGAGAGGAGTGTGGAGGGTATGACAGTGGGCAGTATGTACAGGAGAAGAGTGTGGAGGGTATGACAGTGGGCAGTATGTACAGGAGAGGAGTGTGGAGGGTATGACAGTGGGCAGTGTGTACAGGAGAGGAGTGTGGAGGGTATGATGGGGGCAGTATGAACAGGAGAGGAGTGTGGAGGGTATGATAGTGGGCACTATGTACAGGAGAGGAGTGTGGAGGGTATGATAGTGGGCAGTATGTACAGGAGAGGAGTGTGGAGGGTATGACAGTGGGCAGTATGTACAGGAGAGGAGTGTGGAGGGTATGACAGTGGGCAGTGTGTACAGGAGAGGAGTGTGGAGGGTATGACAGTGGGCAGTATGTACAGGAGAGGAGTGTGGAGGGTATGACAGTGGGCAGTGTGTACAGGAGAGGAGTGTGGAGGGTATGACAGTGGGCAGTATGTACAGGAGAGGAGTGTGGAGGGTATGACAGTGGGCAGTGTGTACAGGAGAGGAGTGTGGAGGGTATGATGGGGGCAGTATGAACAGGAGAGGAGTGTGGAGGGTATGATAGTGGGCACTATGTACAGGAGAGGAGTGTGGAGGGTATGATAGTGGGCAGTATGTATAGGAGAGGAGTGTGGAGGGTATGACAGTGGGCAGTATGTACAGGAGAGGAGTGTGGAGGGTATGACAGTGGGCAGTGTGTACAGGAGAGGAGTGTGGAGGGTATGACAGTGGGCAGTATGTACAGGAGAGGAGTGTGGAGGGTATGACAGTGGGCAGTGTGTACAGGAGAGGAGTGTGGAGGGTATGACAGTGGGCAGTATGTACAGGAGAGGAGTGTGTAGGGTATGACAGTGGGCAGTATGTACAGGAGAGGAGTGTGGAGGGTATGACAGTGGGCAGTATGTACAGGAGAGGAGTGTGGAGGGTATGATGGGGGCACTATGTACAGGAGAGGAGTGTGGAGGGTATGACAGTGGGCACTATGTACAGGAGAGGAGTGTATGACAGTGGGCACAATGTATAGGAGTGGAAGGATGTTTAGGGACTGCGTAGTGGTTAAGCGGGTCATACATGAATTGAAATGACACCAATTATGCAGAGACCAGCCATAGTCGATCTATGTATGGGCTAGCTGGTTTTACACGAGTCGATCTATGTATGGGCTAGCTGGTTTTACACGAGTACAACCAGCCTGTTTTTCCCAAAACAATCAGTGCTGCCAGCTATAGATAGCAACACTGATCATTGTACTCACTGGCAGAACACAATAACACTACAGGAGTGATTCCCCCATCCACAGGTCAGCAGGTGAGAGGGTGTGTGGGGACAGGCTAGGGAGAGATACCAGTCAGTGGCTGGGTAGGCACTGGCTAGTATCAGAGCCAGATACACACAGGTTACATACGTCACGATCGTTAGAGAGAGAGCAATAATTCTAGCACTAGATCTCCTCTGTAGCTCTAAACATGTAACCTAAAAAAATTTAAAGCATCGCTTAGGATACCAAAAAAAATCGTGCTAACTTTAGTGTTTTTTTTTAATGAATGAAACAGTTTATTTCCAAAAAAAAAACACGTTTGAAAAATTGCTGCGCAAATACAGTACCGTGCTAGAGCTGCACAATTAATCGTTAAAAAATTGTGATGTCGATTCCCCTCCCCCCTGACATCTCCAATGCAGAGTTTGCTGATTCTTTCATATAACAAGTGGAGAGACTTTCAGCTGTCAAAAGAAAATATCTGGACAGTCTGCCAAGTTAGCAGGAAACATTGTAACTAACGCTTTCTTTTTATATCAAAGGGATAAACTTCTGTGTGTAAAGAAAATATCCGACTGTCTGCCAAGTTTGTAAACAACATGAAACACTGTAACCAACTTCCTTTTTAGATCAAACTTCTGTGTGTAAATGCAAGAAATGTAACCACTTAAAGTCCAACACTTGTTAAAAAGCAATATTTTTTGCTAGAAAATTACTTGGAACCGCCAAACATTATATATATATTAGCAGAGACAAAAATGGCAATTGCTGCAATATTTTATGTCACACTGCATTTGCCCACTTCATTGAATAATAAAAACCATAAAAACAAAACAGTAAAGTTAGTCCATTTTTTTTTTTCATTTTCATGTGAAAGATGATGTTATGCCGCACGAATCGTGAGAGAATTGTCATCTATCTTCTAAGCAAAAAAATTGCAGTTGTCGTTTTAGCCAGAATCGTGCAGCTCTATGCCGTGCAACATAAAAAGTTGCAAAGACCACCATAGAGTAATTTTCTAGCAAAAAATTAATGATGATTTTTTTTTCTCAGTCTGCTGCAGTGTGTCAGCTTGTATTTATAATGGCCGCTCTGTATGTAGCTTCTGACAGGCTGTGCAAGCAGGCCCGTATCTCCGGAACCATAAATGATAGCCATCCCATATTTTGACCAGTTGTGGGGTAGGTCTTCAACTGACTACCCCCCAAATGTGGGGTTTCTGTGACCTCTGGTCATCGAGCTACAACCCCCGCTCCATCAGCCCCTCTGTTAATCCGGCCCTGTATGGAGGGGGGGGCAGGACTGTATGTATGGCTGTGGATGGTATATGGGGGGGGGGGGCAGGACTGTATGTATGGCTGTGGATGGTATATGGAGGGGGGGCAGGACTGTATGTATGGCTGTGGATGGTATATGCAGGGGGGGCAGGACTGTATGCATGGCTGTGGATGGTATGGAGGGGGGGCAGGACTGTATGTATGGCTGTGGATGGTATATGGAGGGGGGCAGGACTGTATGTATGGCTGTGGATGGTATATGCAGGGGGAGCAGGACTGTATGCATGGCTGTGGATGGTATGGAGGGGGGGCAGAACTGTATATACAGCTGTGGATGGTAATGGTATATGCAGGGGGGGGCAGAACTGTATGTCCAGGATGGACAGCTAAAAAAAAAAAAATGTGCCCGGGTTTCAGGAGGCTTCAAAACCGGACACATGTGTCCAAACCCGGACTGTCCGGGTCAAAACCGGACAGGTGGCAACCCTAGTGTAGGTGCACAGTAGGCAAGTGGTTAAAGACACGTTTTTAGTAAAAAAATAAATAAAAATAATTTGTATTTTATTTTTTTATTGGGGAGGCACCTCAGCGTAAAAAAAAATGACAATCCTAATAAACGGGTGTCCTTTATTCCTGTGCACATACATATCATGCACGGTGACAATATTCACAATTCTATATTGCCACAGCTGAGCCCTACAACAATGAAGCCAGCCGCTTCACCACAACTCCCGGCGTGCTTTGCTCGCTATGGCGGGGTGTGGCTTCTCCCCAACCGCAACACGCACGTACGCGCTGACGTCGTCCCCATGACGCGCTGTAGGACGTAGCCCCCGGAACGTTGCTGTGGTAGCGGCGCGCGCCATGTTGGGACAGACGGGAAGCGGCTAGGCGGCGGGGTTCCGGCCGCTCTTTGTTGTTGTCACAGCCGGCTCCGCCTCTACGGTGTGTGCCGGCTTCCTCATGCCCAGGGGGTCGCGGCTGGCGGGAGGACTGGGGTCACCATGCCTTTGTGAGTATTTTCTTTTTATACGGGGGAGGGAGGGGGGAGGAGACGTCGTGACCCCGCTGCTGTCGGTGGGGCGGGCAGTGCAGCGTCGTACGGGGGCCACGGTACCGAGCCTGGGGGCGGGTGAGGGGCCCGGGTCTCCTATATAGTAAACAATGCCAAGAGCAAAGTGCAAGGAGCAGCCAATCACTTCTCGCTTTAGGTTTAACCAGTTCGGTGCTGGGTGGGCTGCGGTTGCCATGGGTACTGCTCTTTCCGCTTACAGCTCTCCTCCATGCTCTGGGAAGTGAGTCCAGCCATCAGCCATTGTTTTGGATCGGTTAGATGGCTGCTAAGGGATGAGAGGGCCCCTAGGGGCCCCTTTCTTCTCGACTCATTATGTTTATAACTGGCAGTGTTGCCCAATGCAGAGCAATCGGGCTCAGACTTGTCTCTTGGAGCGCAGCTCTGCATCTGCTTGTTGTGTTATACATAGATCCACATTGCCTGCAATAGCCCTGTACTGGGAGAACGTCTTGTCATGGGTTGAGCGATAATCTTTTTTTACTGTAATCTGGGGCCCATTGACTATGTGTGTTGCACCAAGACCCCCCAATTCACAGGAGAGCGTGTGCAGAAATATTCATCATTTTTGCGTTGCCGTCATTTCATAAGCCCAGTTCACACCACATGCAGCCCAGAGAGTTTTCTTTAATATATTTCTGCATCAAAAACACATGGATAGTTTTCAGTTGCATCTGTAAGAGCGACAAGGATGTGGAATCCCCTTCCACAAGCAGTGGTCTCAGCACGGGGCTTTGATAGTTTCAAGAAACTATTAGATAAGCACCTGAACGACCACAACATACAGGGATATACGTTTTAATACTGACAATCGCACACATAGGTTGGACTTGTGATTTTGTTTTTTTCCCCCAGCCTCACCTACTATGTATGTAACTATAGTTCACATCAGTGCGTTCCAGAAAGAGAGAACACGTTGCATTTTTTTTCTGCAGTGTGGTAAAATGCACCAGAACTTGCATGTCTTTTTAAGGGTAAGGAATAGGGAAAAGCCCCGGTGTGTTTACACACTCCACGTGCAGAGCCTGCCAGGAAGTCGGCACAGCGCTGTGCTAATCGCAGGCAGGGAGACACTGTCCCGATGCATGGCTGCAGAGATCGGGAAATGTCTCCCTGCCTGTGATTAGCGCAGCGTCGTGCTGGCTTCCTGGCGGACTCTCCACGTTGAGTGTGTGAGCACACCGGAGCTCATCCCCAGTAAGGAAAATGCACTGGATTACACCAAAAAAAAACAAGAATGCAGAAAAGCATCCAGACTGCATTTCTATGGTGTGAATTGGCCCTTAGCCCTGGTTCACACTGATTGCAGGTTAGAAATCGTGCAAGTTCAGCTGAACTCACATGATTTCAAACCAGCCATGCAGGCTGACTTTGTGTTGGGCGATTTGACAGACATCTGCACGGGTTCCTACACAGGTGTCTATACAAATCGCCTGTCTATTAGGACACTGGGGTGGGAGGTGCGTAGGTGGTAAAATGCCGCTATTTCAAGCTTTTTTACTGTCCTGCTAGCGCACCGCTCCAGTGTGAAAGCCCTCTGGGTTTTCATACTGGAGACACAGCAGCGTCGGTTTGCAGGCGCTATTTTTAGCACAATTGCACCTGCAAAATGACCCACGTGTGAAAGGTGTCTTAAAATAACAAACATGTTATACTTACCTGCACTTCTGAGGTCTCTCTTCAGCATTTCTGACCTTTCACAGCAAGCAGCTTGCTATGGAGGCAGCCAAGCTGCAGCTCTGTGTGTCCATTTAGACACAAAGCTGCCGTTCACCCCCACCCCCTCTCTCTTCTGATTGGCTAACTGCCTTTGGGGGAAGTGGGAGCCAATGGTGCTGCTGCTGTGTCTCAGCCAATCCGGAGTCCTGGGATGGCTGAGGCACTCTTGGACATCGCTAGACGGAGATGGGGCTCAGGTAAGTAATGCATTCTATGCATTAAGATAAAAAGTCTTCTGTGTGCAACAGCTGCCCTAATTTGGGGTGGCTGCTGCACACAGAAGGTTTAATCCTAATGTAGGGGTGCCCAACTAGTTGCACGGGAGGCCACATGTGGCCCGCGGAACCCTCTGATGTGGCCTGCGACCTCATGCCCCAGGATGGCGAATTGGCAAGCCCAGATTGCAGGTTGCTGACCCGCATGTATATATATATAAAAAATCTCTGTTCTGCAGTTGTTACCGGGCTGCTTTCAAACTGATCCGCAGGTGCACCTGCGGGTTACTTGCACTGAGCCATAGCATTGCATACTAGCATGTTATGAGAAGCTCGCCTTACCTGAGTACCTGTTTTTGAAAGGGAACCCATCCACACTTCAGGGTGACCTCACAGCGATGAGGTCCCCCAAAAGTTCGGCCTCCCACCGCCAGGCTATTCACAAAGCGCAGCGCGCTAGGAAACCGGCTGTGAGGCCGCAAAGGCTTTACTGCCAGTTCCCCTTACAAGTAATGGCTACAGCAGCACCCAAGAGCCAATTGAAAAATAGACTGGGGTGCGGACATCATGGGATTCGTGGATAGGTAAATGTTCTAATATTAAAAGTCAACGTCTCCTGTATTTATAGCTGCTGACTTTTCATTTTTTGGTGGGGGTGGGCTTGAGCTCCACTTTAAAATGAAGCCCTCCAGCGACGATCTGTCATCACTGAGAGGGCTTCCATCTTACCCTGGTCTTCCTTCCGAATTCATGACCCCATGGCTACATGAGTAGTCAGGACCTAATGTTGTCACTCCTGTGCATGATGCTGTTTACGGCACGGGCTCTGAAGGTCCGGCACTGTATATTGGACCTTCAGAGAGCAGGCGCCGGTGATGTCATTGGTTGCATGCGTTCTGAATATCTCCTAAACAACACAAGTTTAAGTGGTAGTAAACCCCGCTTGGTCACATGCACAGCTTAGGAAATATTCACACTGGATGCAGCCAGTTACATCACCGGTGCATGCTCTCTAATAGGCCAGCATACCTTGCCGGACCTTCAGAGCTTTGTGCCGAAACCGAGGGCAGTGACGTCATCGCGGCTCCGGCCAATCACATAGCCAGAGTGTACAAACCCTTTAAGAAAGACTGGGGAACATGTTGGCCCTCTCAGTGGCTACAGCATAGCGCTGGAGGGCTTAGTTACAAGGTGAGTATTTCATAATGTTGCTAGTGTGCAATGCATATTGGCACTTTATGCCACTGCTTTTTTTTTTTGTTTACTACTGCATTAGGGAGATATTCACTGTACCTACAGGCAAGCCCTATTGTAGGCTTACCTGTAGGTATACGTGGTGTAACAATATCACTTTAATGGCACCTCAAACGCAGTTAGGATATATGCGTTATGTCAAATGTGACTCGCTGTCCATAAAAGGCTACAACCTCCAGTTACTAAAAATTTGGGATGCTGTGTAAAGTCTACATAATGGCGTGCAATGATTTGCAAATCTCATAAACCCATATTTTATTCTCAATTGAAAATGGAAAACGTCTAAAAGATTTACAATGAGAAAATGTACAATTTTAAGATAAAAAAATCAGGTAGTTTTGAAATTGACAGCAGCAACACGTTTAAAAAAAAAAGTTAGGCCAGGGCAACAAAAAGCTGGCAAAGTAAGTGGTAATAACATGGAAAAACACTAATTGGCAAAGATCAATAACTTCATTTGGTATAAAAAATAGCATCTTGGAGTCATAGGCCGGGCTTATCCAGATACGCCGCTGTAACTTCAAATCTGCGCCGTCGCATCTTTACGGCGATTCAGAAAGGCAGTTATGCCTGAATTTTTCCAAGATACGCCCGACGTAAGTCTCTTACGCTGTCGGATCTTGTGTGTGTATATTTACGCTGGCCGCTAGGGGGCGCTTCCGTAGTTTTTCACGTTGAATATGCAAATGGCCTAGATACGCCGATTCAGGAACGTACTTGCGCCCGGCGTATTACTATACACCGTTTACGTAAGGCGTACGACCAGCGTAAAGTTACCCCTGCTATATGAGGCACAGCCAATGTTAAGTATGGACGTCGGAACAGCCGCCAAATTTTACGTCGAATAGGGCTGTGCGTAAGTTACGTTCACGTCGTAGGCAGTGTTCGGCGTATCTTAGGTATTCTATCCGACGTGATTCTGAGCATGCGCACCGGGTTACGTCCACGGATGGCGCATGCGCCGTTCGTTCGGTTATGCATCTACATGGGGTCACGCTTCATTATCATACAACACACCCCCTACTTTGAAATACGCAGGCTTACGCCGGCCCATTTACGCTACGCCGCTGTAACTTAGGGCGCAAGTTTTTTCTGAATACGGTACTCGCCTCTCTAATTTACGGCGGCGTAGCGCATATGAGATGCGTTACGCCCGTCTAAAAATACGCCAGTCTTTCTGAATCCCGGCCATAGTGTCTCAGAAGTAAAGATAAGCAGTGGTTTACCAATCTGTGAAAAGCCGCAAATAATGTTCCTCAATGTAAAATTGGAAAGACTTTAAAGATCTCATCATCTACAGTACATAATATCAAAAGATTCCAAATATCTGGTGAAATCTCTGCGTGCAAGAGGCAGACTGATATACAATATTGGATGGCGGTGATCTTCAGTCCCTCCGATGGCACTGCATTATAAACAGGCATGATTCTGTGATGGACATCACTGGAAGGGCTTAGAAATACTTCCAGAGATCACGATCTGTGAACACAGTTCTCCATGCCATCCAAAAATGTAAGGTAAAGCTGCAAAGAAGTAGTCCTATCTGACCATGATGCAGAAACACCTCCGTCTTCTCTGGGCCAAAGCTCATTTAAAATGGTTTGTTAGGACTAGTTTACACTTGCTTCAAAACATTGCTTCGGATACGCATTGTTAAAGCTCTCTGAATGCCAGTCAAAGTTCCTGTCACTAAATGTTCGCTTACATCCCTTTTTACACCTTGCATTTGCTTTGGCTTCAAAAATTATACCCCATGTTGCTTTAGTGATGCTTCAAAGCCTCCATAGAATGCTAACGAAGCTCGCTTGAAACACCTGCAGCTTTTGAGAGGCTTTAATTGAGCTTTAGCTTTGCTTTGGAAAAATTGCAGGTATTACACACGCACACGTCCAGCTTCAAACTGAAGCACCATCAAGTCATAAAAGTTGTTGAAGCGGTAGGTGGTTTAATGTGTGTTGAAGCCAAAGCAAGTGTGAATGAGCCCTTACAAAGTGGAAAACTGTTCTGTGATCAGGTGAATTAAAATGTGACCTTTTTTTGGCAACCATGATCACCGCATCCTCTGGACTAGAGGGCTCAGTTCAAAAGGTTTCAGAGAAGCAAGGAGAGGATGCTACCCCTTACAGACCACTTTAGCCTACAGGTAAGCCTAGATTAAGGCTTACCTGTAGGTCCAAGAAATTTCTCCTTAACGTACACGGTTAAGGAGATATTCACCAAAAACGGACAACAGCGCAGGTGCACTGAGCGCGCCGTTGGTGAAGGCGATCGTGCCGTCACTAGCGGCTCCCGCGTGCATGCACGAGAGTGACATCGCTGCTCCGGCCAGTCACAGCGCCGGAGCAGCGATACCCGGAGCTCACTCCGGGGGAGATCGCGGTGATGGAGGAGGTGATCGAGGACCGATTCGGGGGCTTCGATCTCGGGTAAGTAATTCATAATAAGCATACTAGCTCATTATGCCTTTCTCTTGCAGGGATTTTTTTTAAGAGGGTTTATGACCTCTTTAAACATGGCCCTGTCACAACTTTTTTGAGATGTGCTGCTGCCATCAGTTTCATAATTGCCTTCCTTTTATTTTTTCTATATTGTACATTTTCTCAGGTTAAACATTTGATACGTTTTCTATCGTGAATACAATTTGGGTATGAGATCATTGCATTCTGTTTTCATGTAGATTTTACACAGCGTCCCAACTTTTTTGGAATTGGGGTTGTACTTTGACGCGTGAGTTTCACGTGTAGGGCAGCCTATTCAAGTGAATGGGTTGCCCTATACTGTCATGGGACAAACAAACAGAAAAGCGCAAAGAAATGTGACGTGTTACACAGATGTGAATGGCGCTAAGGGCTCGTTCACATGGGCGTACTATGTTGTACACTTATGTTAGCGCTGTGTTTGCCCGCACACAGGGATATACATGTGCATCTCCATGCAGGCAGCCCCTTTCTTGTCAGTTGGAACCTAGCAGCTGGTCAGACATGGCAACTGTTCCCAACGTGACATCCATACAGATGCATGACTCCTAGCAGAGACTTGTGTGCACCCGCAGGGATGTCAGATTGGGAACAGAGGCTGTGTCCATGCAGCTGCTGCATCCTTTTTGACATGAATGGGACTGCCTTCGTTGGGGTACACAAAACACTTGTGCATCCCCTTGTGGATAAATACGGTCCATGCGTGGGTGTGTGCTGATGTGAAGGAGGCCTAACAAGCTGTATTATGTTGGTGTGCTCTAGGTAAAAGCTAAACGTGCCGCACTTGCATGCATCGCAGTGTACTGTGCTACACATTGAAGCAATATCTGGTGTACGGATGGGGATTTTGCAAATCACTGTAGTAGCCCAAGCTCCATACAGTAAACTCTGCAATCTTTCAGTTGCTATGCGAGCAGGTTCCTCTGCACACTGAACATGGATGGGGTCGCTTGCTTGGCATAGAATGACTTTCATAGAATGACTTGTATTTTTTTTCAGTGAATACAAGGAGATCTCTGATTGCACCTGGTGTAAAGGAAGGGTGGTAATGTAACTATCTCCATCTCTTCCAGTCACATTACGACTGCCTTGCATTCATAAAAAATAATAATTATATTGCAAGGAGTTGTAGGCGGTGCCAAGTGAGTGACCCTCTGTGGTCAGTGTGCAGGAAGCTGCTCTCCATCACCTGGAAAAGCGAGTGGGGCTACTACAGTGATTTACAGCGGCCTTCTTTATATAAGATAGGTATACTTTGTAAGAATAAAGAAATAGAAATATAATGAAGTAGAGATATGGAAAATGGAGGTATGTCTATCCCATCAATTTCTGTCTATGTTGGTGTTGGAAAGCTCAGCTCACTTCCTGCCTGGTAAACCATTGTTGGCAGGACAGGAAGCTCTCTAAAGCCGCCCATAGGTGGTTAGAATCTTAACCTGTTCAGCAGGGACCACCTGAGATCCGATTCATCTGTGGGCAGGCTGATTGCACCCAAGTCAATCCATCAATTGACTTTGATACCATCAGCATGCAATCACTACCAGTGACTGTAGCCACTAGGAGTAATAACTTGCACGTCATGGGGGTTTCGTTCCTCGCTAGAGAATGAGTGAAGACTACAGCGTCACTGGAGAATGGATCATCGTTGGACATCGAGAGACTGGATTACATCGCTGGAATTTTTTTTATTCGTAAATAAATGACTTATCCAGCTGTCTCTGTGTTTTTTACACTTTCTTTGTGAAATGGTAGGGGTACAATGTACCCCATTACCAATTCACATGGGGGGGCGGGATCTGGAGTTACCCTTTGTTAAAGGGGGCTTTCAGATTTTTCTCCCTGGTGTGGAGTGTCGTGCTCACCCCCTCCCCTGGACTACAAGAGACTACGTTGCAGATAAAGGAGCTGTGTGTTAGTGGGTGTCCTGACTCTCTCCTGCTCGCCCCCTCCCCCTTCAAGGGAGGGGGCGAGAACAATACTCCACACCAGGGAGAAAGCCTTTCATTACTGTGTGGAGTTACAGACAGAAGATCAGGAAGTGAGCATTTCTCAGAAGAAATAAGCACATTTTAAAAGCAAAATTGAAGGAGGACTGCACTAAGATAAAGAAAGTTACCTTTACAACACCTTTTAAAGGGTAAGTTCACATTTACAGAAAACTGTATGGTGAACTTACACAGGTCCCGCTGACGGGTACCACTGCAATATCCTGTTCTAAGCCCCAGTATATCTGCACCAGGTGTCCAGTGCTTAGAAATACTCCTGAGCTGAATGTCCAAAATCTCCCTCATCAGGGGGATGTTTTTGGAGCATTTTAATTGCTCAGCGCGGTCAAATGGACGGCGCCGATCAATCAGCAGATGCATAGCCTGTGCGCTATGCAGAAGACGCAATATACCGGGGCTTGAAACCAGAGATTGCGGCGGTACAGGTCAGCGGGACGGGGAGGGGGTCCTGTGTAAGTTCACCTTACAGAGTTTTCTGTAAAGATGAAGTAACACTTTAACCACTGGACACTCTTAAACCCCCTTTCTAACCAGACCAATTTTCAGCTTTCACTGCTCTCGCATATGACAATTACTCAGTCATGCAACACTGTACCCATAAGGTATATTTTTTTTTTTTTGTCATACTGGTGGCTGGTAAAGCTGCTTTGCAGAGTACTGATGGGCACAGTAGTGGTACTAATGAGTTGCACCGATTGGCACTGTGGTGGCACTGATGGTACAGATGAGCACTGTGGTGGGACTGATGGGCGCAGGTGGCACTAGTGTGCCTCTGGCACTGATGGGTGCAGGTGGCACAGATGTGACACTGCTGGACACTGCTATATATTATGTCTGACTCAGTTTATCACACAATGCTCTCCTCTCCTCTTGCGCTGTATCGGTGTGAGGAGAGCATTAAACTCCTGATGACCCCTGTTTGTTTACTTTTGTGATCGCTCCGTCATTGGACGGAGCGATCACGTGGTAAAGGGCCCGCTGTCCGTTCTACGCCTGGTCCCGTGAACCCGGCAAACACTGATGTTCCCGTGAGTGTGCCCCAGGGGGCTTAAGGCTCAAAAATGCTCTTTAAATTTCCAGCCGTGTTTTGTTGGGTTTTCCAGCATTTATGTGTTTTTACAGCTGAAAAATTCCTCTTCACATGCAGTTTTTCTGGGGGGGGGGGGGGTTCCAGCCTGAAAATTCTCTTCCCAGAAAACACAGATAAAAGCTTGTGTGCATGGACATATAGGGTAACATGCTGGAGCGTTAACTGGCTTTGGGGGGAAAAAAACTCCCTATCAGGGACTCGTGATGTCACAAGCACCTCACTGGTAGGCAATAGCTGGGACTGTAGTCCCATCATAGAGGGAGCATTTACGGCTGCTTATGTATTGGTGCTTAATTTTGAGTCACTGCTTTGCTTCTTTTAAAAGAATGTGAAGCCTTATGAATAGAGAAAGGGCACAGAACATTTCTGTAAGTTTTAATTAGCTGTGACTTCAATTTCTGCCCTTTTGATGCCCATGCAAGAAAATAGGGCCTAAGATGTTCCTGGGGTAAAGCATCTAACCTTTTTTTTTCTTGTCTTTGACCCCACTATGTTTCCCATCTTTTCCTGTCCTAAAAGGAAATGAGGGAAAAATCAACCGTGGTTTGCAGGAAAGAAATTTGAATGTTTCCACCATCGGCACAGGCAGTACTGAGAGGGGAATAAGCAATTCTCTTTTCTCGGTGGGAGAGTTGGCAGTACCTCAGAAAATTTGAATATTACATGAGACCAATTAAAAAAAAAGGAATTTTTAATGCAAAAATGTTGACTTACTGAAAACCTATGTTCATGCATAGCATGCACTCAATACTTGGCCGGGGCTCCTTTTGCATGAATTACTGCATCATGTAGGCGATTAGGTGGAGTTATGGAAGCCCAGGTTGCTTTAATAGTGATTCTGTCTGCTCTGATCCTCCCCCTTCTTCCACAGTCCCCAATCCATCTCCTGATGGCACAGAGGCTAGGGGAAAAGCTGCACATGCTCCGTTTTGTGTATATATATTTTTTTTTCCTTGGGAGGGTGCATTTGATCAGTACAGGGCCAATCGGCACTGTCCAGAGGGTCAGGGGTCATGCAGTCTGATAGGACAATTGTGGGAAAATTAACTCCTCCTAAAAGCTTTAACCAGACACTGATAGAAGTCACAAGACTGCTGTATACTGCTGGTGAGCAACTGTATTTAGACATTTATATTTACTAAAATAATTCCATTTCCATGTACTGTGGGAGACCAGATACAGTAAAAGCAGGGTCCTGGGTTTAGTAACAACACTTTTTGAAGTAGGCTTGTGATTGTAAAAGACTTGGCAGAGCATCTTGGTGCAGGACACCACAACGCAAGGCATACAAGTTGTGTTACACTGCAGTGGATGTGCATTAGCCACAACTTTTAATATAGAAGTGCTATACAGACGCCTAGAAATGATGTAGTCAAAATGAGTGGGCAGAACAGTACATTGTGGCGATGTGCTTGTTGCCGCACCGCTAAGGTCTGAATTCAGCCTAATGTGTTCTTATAGTTTAAATGCCAGATACGTGATATGTTCTTGCTGATGTGGTCCTCAATTTGACCCCACCAAAAGCTGATGGATGCGTCCATGGCGTGTTGTGTTGGGGGCATCATGAATGTGTTGACATTATGCTGCTTACTTTAGTTTAGGGCTGCAACTAACGATTATTTTCATAATCGATTAGTTGGCCGATTGTTTCAATTAATCGGATAATAGCCTTAAAAAAACAAAAATCTTATTTTTAAATTTTTTGGGGCCAATTTGTTGTTGGGCAGATTACAAAACGCAAATTGCCGCAAAAACATATTACATGCTTTTCTGCAGCTTCTCTATTGAAGTATATCAAACCAAAAAAACAAACAAAATGTCACCGTCTTGCGTTAAAAAGTCCTTGCCCTTTCCAAATACGCAGCAGCTGAAAAAAAAATCATGGATGTGAACGTGTCCCATAGGAAAACATGTAAATGAACTGTAGTGTGTTTCTCCAAAAAGCACAAAAAAACAGAGGTGTGACATAATGGGGGTTAAAAAAACAAAAATAAGTACAAAAAGAGCAAATAATTTGCTACTGTAAGGAGTTCATTTTTTTCACTGTTGGACAGTGAAAGTAATATTTACAGTAGCGATTTGCTTTTTTGTAATATAAGGGACTGATTTTAGTTTTTTTTACCCCATTATGTTACTGGCCGATTAATCGATTATGAAAATTGTAATCGATTCATTTCATAATCTATTAGTTGTCGATTAATCGATTAGTTGTTTCGGCCCTACTTTAGTCATTGGGCACCATTCACAAAGCCTTTTCCAAAAAGAAATTTGCCAGTCACTAAAATATACGGCATGGGCTATTGCAGTATAAGTTTGCTGTATTTAAAGCGGAGCACCCACATGATTGGTACAAATGGTACATTACTATTTAGATACTGTTGCAAATCGAAACATTTTTTTTTTTCCAATCTGTAAAATATTACCTGATCCCGGAAGCAGATTTGGGACCATCACAGTTCTGGGCACCTGAAGCCCGATCTCGTCTATTTCCATTAGATGCAGCTTGCCAATGCCCTCCCTCCTTGCGGCGATCTCCGTGTGTCACGAAGCTCAACTACACAGGCCACAGTAACAATATCCCGTCTCCTGTGACAGACGGAACACTGATCCAATGGTGGGGCATTGAATCGGTGTGACGTGATCATAGGAGGCGGGACATTGTTACTGTGGCCTGTGTAGTTAAGCTCGGTGACGCAGAGATCGCCGCAAGGAGGGGGGCACCGGCGAGGCTGCATTGATCTCCTGTACCATGTCCGCAGTCTCTGACGTCCTTTTCGGTATCCGTTTTGGCACCAAAAAGCCCATTAGGTGCACCCCTAGAATCGCCTGATGACGACATCACCTAGGTGGCCAGGACAGGAAGTGCCGCTGATGCATTTAAAATAAAGGTATTTTAGTTACAATAAAAAATAACAATTATATCCATTACGGCTACACTGCGGGTGGGCATGTAAATAAAAGCAACCAACAAATATGGGCGGAATGGCACTTTAATGCTTGCGGTTGCTGGTGTCCTTAAACAAGTGACTGTCATGGTTATTGGAGAAGCAGCGGCCACCTGCCCCTTAACGGCCATGAAAATGCAGGCCACTGCCTTCTCAAAGTGTTAACCCCCAAAAATATATATCCAGATTGCACAGCGCTTGTGCTGTCTAATCTGCCCCCCCCCCCCCCCCTCTACTTCCTGTATGCCCTCTCTATTCTGACCATGAAATTCAGGGCTGCTCTGCCCCGATCATTGTGGTCAAAGTACATCCCTCCGTCACGCTGCCTGCTCTCTCTCCTCTCTCCCCCTTAACCAATGTAAAATCCAACCTTCTCATTAAATATTGCATGCGTGCACCACTACTGAATTACTGCATACATTTATTTCCTTTTGTGAATTGGCTTTAACGCTAAATATAGCCAGAAAGAAATGGTGAATTTACATTTTCAGGATCGCATGCAGTATTTGGGGGGGGGGGAAACGCCTAAATATGAAATGCTATCTGCTTTTGTGATTGGAGCCCATTGTGACATATTTTACCAAATAATAATTGACCCACGGGTATGTTTCTTGGTGAGCTGGCGAGTGTAGCCTTGGTATAACATGCTGCTGAAAATTTCAGAAGTGTTGTCTAGTATTTTAGGATATCCTATCCAGTCCCATGCTGCATGTAGCTGTTCTCTCACAGCTAAGCCTGAGTTCTGGATCAAAGTGATTTTTTTTTGTATATTCAAGGTATTCACATTTATGTATAATTTGTATGCACAGAAATGTTTTCCTGTGTGTCCGCAGCAGTGTAGATAAGAAGCATTAGTACAAAGCTGCCAGTGTTGGCAAGGCAGATAATGATATCATCATACAGTGAAGGCAAGGCCTCATTGGATGGCTGCCAGGCAGATGACCTCATACACCTTTGTCTGAAATGGAGAAATGGCATTTGGGGTCAGACAGTTGAATATAAATTACCTTTTGTGATTCTGCTTTTACATTACTAGTTTACTGCACAGTTTAGTCGTAGTGAAATGTGAACTGAATACAAGTGCTGCTAATTTACTGACATCATAGAGCAGAGAGGGGTTAGAATTTGTTATGTTTTTGTTGCTGTATTGGTGTCTGATGGGACGTCTCGCCTCACTTCTTATTCCTGTGGCCACTGTCTCATGGAAAGGAAATTAGGCCTTAAAATGTATCCGTTGTCTTTTCACACCATAAAAATTGGTATAATTGTTGTATGTATGCCCATTGCAAAGATTGCCTGTCTGTAAGAGCCCTGCTATTGGTACAGAAAGTGAGGGATATCTTTTATAATTGGGACATAGACAGAAATACAGCTATGCAAAGGATGGAACCTTTAAGCGAAAGAAAACAATTAAATTTTATTTAATTTTGATGTGCTAATACATCAAAATCCCTGTTTATGTATAGTTTTATATCGGTGCTTATTGTGCAGCTTTTTTTTCCCTTCTCATCTCACTGATGGCTGGAAAACGGTATACTGCAGTAATTATGTTGGAGACCATGTGATCATTGCTGGTAACTGAGGAACAGGATTTCTTAAGAAATATGTACTTTTTTCTCAAAACAATAATGTGATCTACTTGGTCATGTGATATATTAATAATGATGGTGGCTGTGGTGTCTTCATACGTGGCTTTCTAACGTCCTGCCAGCGCACCGCACACTGGAGTGTGAGAAGCAGCTGGTTTAGGGTGTTCTGTACGCCAAAAGCACGCCAAACGGACGCAAATGCACATTTTGTTATCTGAAAAAACGAGGGGCAAGTGCTGCAAACACACAACCCACAAAAAGCCAAAATGTCCAATTAACCAGACGTAGTGCAGCCAATTGAAATCAACAGGCTTGAACAACGAGGCTCCATTCACATCTGTGCATTTCCTTGCATTTCAAAGATTGCAGTAAAAAACACACCAAGCTCCACTCTACAAAAAAAAAAAAGTTCTGAAGCTTCTTGGAGGCGATTGCTGTGTGTAGGGCGGCCCATTCAGGTGGATGGGGCTGCCCTATGTGTGATGTGGGAATGTGAGTTCCCGCTATGCAGCAATGTGAAGGGGAGCTTGACATCTGATTGTTTCCGTTCACTCCCTCCTATGTACTTGTATAAAGATGGCCATACACTATGCAATCTGATTGTGTATTTAGCGAGAAGGGTGATCACTGATTGATTTGTATTTCTTTTAAAAAATGAGCAGCTGGGAGTGGGAGGGTGGATGATGCAGGGTGTGTGCTAGTGAGATAAGCTGGTCAACTCCTTCCTGTGTCATGACCTAAAGTCTGGTCAGGATGAAAGACCTTACTAATGGAAACATGTGTTAGGACAAAAAAAGTAAGTGACTGTAGATTTAATGGAAAGCTTTGATATTTTTGCAAAATACATGTTATATTGGTGCATAGGGGAGCTGGAATTTATAAAGTGTACAAAGGTGAACTTACTGTTTAAGGTGAAAAACCTTCCGTAGTGTTGCAGCCCTGCAGAGCCCCCTTTTACTTACATGAACCTGAGCTTTCTAATGACCAGAATAAGCCCAGTGGCTCCAGCCGATGTCTAGGGTCCTCTTTGGATAGATTGATAGCAGCGCAGCCATTGGCTCCCCCTGCTGTCAATCAATCCAGTGACACGGGGGACGGTGTCAATAGATGCAGCAGCAGGACTTGGGAGTGTGCCTCTCGAATGCGGCTCTCCGAGGGGCACTCTATGCGGGGAAGGAGTGGTGCTGAGGGACCCTAGAAGAGGAGAATTGGGGCCTCTCTGCAAAACCCTTGTAAAGTATACCATGTTTGTTTAAAAAAAAAAAACTTTACAACCCCTTTTAACCACTTGCCCACAGCGTCATGTCTAAAAGACGTCATGACTTTAAAGATGGATATCTTGGTAACGGCAGCAGCTGCTGCCACAACCGAGATATCCATCTTTACCGTGGGCAGTCCTGTACACGATAATGGCGGTCTCCGCGGCGGATTCACCGTGAGATCGCCGTTATCGGTGGCGGGAGAGGGTCTCCCGCGCCCTCCGCCGCTTACCGGAGCCGTCGGTAGCGGCGGAGGCGATCGGGTCCTGTCGGCAGCTGTGTTGGGATACGAGTGAGGGAAAAATCGCCCCCACCCGTTCCCCACAGCTCTGCTGGGCGGAAGTGACGTCAAAACGTCAGTCCCGCCCAGCGTCTTAAAGAAACATTTATTTTTTTCTAAAATTTGAAAAATTACTTTTTTTTTTTTTTTTTTGCATTTAAGCCTAAATATGAGATCTGGGGTCAAAAAGACCTCAGATCTCATATTTAAGAGGACCTGTCATGCTTTTTTCTATTACAAGGGATGTTTACATTCCTTGTAATAGGAATAAAAGTGATAATTTTTTTATTTTTTTTTATTTCGGTGTATAAAATTATAAACTAATTTAAAATAAATAAGAAAACAAAAAAAAAAAAATTTAAAACGCCCCGTCCCGACGAGCTCGCGCACAGAAGCAAACGCATACGCGAGTAGCGCCCGCATATGAAAACGGTGTTTAAACCACACAAGTGAGGTATCGCCGCGATCGTTGGAGCGAGAGCAATAATTCTAGCCCTAGACCTCCTCTGTATCTCAAAAAATGCAACCTGTAGAATTTTTTATACGTCGCCTATCGAGATTTTTAAGGGTAAAAGTTTGACGCCATGCCACGAGTGGGCGCAATTTTTAAGCGTGACATG
Source organism: Rana kukunoris (assembly GCA_029574335.1). Taxonomy (NCBI): domain Eukaryota; kingdom Metazoa; phylum Chordata; class Amphibia; order Anura; family Ranidae; genus Rana; species Rana kukunoris. The sequence continues at coordinate 112,478,009 of CM056059.1, read as the reverse complement.
TTGGGTATCATTTTACTCGGCGTAACATTATCTGTCACAATATATAAAAAAAAATGGGCCAAATTTATTGTCTTATTTTTTTATTCAAAAAAGTGAGTTTTTTTAAAAAATACGGTGTGACAAAAAGTATTGCAATGACTGCCATTTTATTCTCTAGGGTGTTAGAAAAAAAATATATATAATGTTTGGGGGGTTTAAGTAATTTTCTATAAAAAAAAAAGTGTTTTATTCTCGTAAACACCGAATCTGAAAAACAGGCCCGGTGGGCAAGTGGTTAAAGCAATATTGAACTCTAAAGCAAACATTCATTTATATCGCAGCTTGCCAATTGTTGGATGTGTTGTCTGCATTCGTGGTGTTGTTTTTTTTTTTTTTCTTAACCACTTCAATACCCGCCTATAGTCATATGACGTCCACAGATGGGATCTCCCATCCTGGGTGGACGTAATATGACGTCCTGGGCTTTGCGGGGGGATATCTGAATGATGCCTGCAGCTAGAGGCATCTTTCAGATATCCTTCTCTTCTGCCGGCGATTCTGTGCAACATAAGAAAGATCATAGCGGCGGTTCCACCGCTTGATCGTTCTTATAGGTGGCGGAAGGGGATGTCCGCCGTCCCATCCTGCTCTGCACAGCCTGTTCTCACTAGAGGCCAATCTGCTGACAGCCTAAAGATATACTGCTGCTCGGGGCTTCAGCAAAATGGCAGCCTAGGGAAAAAAGAAAACAAGCAATGTTGGCTGCAATTTACAGTACACTGATGTTAGTAGCATAATTTATTAATTTGCAATATATGTTTCTTGCTAGAGAACATTGATTTTTGTCGAGAGGTTATGTGTAAAATTCCCCTTTAATATAACAGAACAGTCTACCTTTTGATACACTTTGTGAAGTAGATCTAAACCCAATCACTAAAAAGCTCACATAAACTTTAGCATCTTAAAACTCCAGGCAAATTTTTTATTTTCACATGCAGTGGGGCTGTGCCTGCACTGCGTGGGTTAACTGCTCGTTTTTATCTATGGGGGAAGAGTAGAGATATACATAATCCACCGATTTCTTCAAGCACAAGACCAGTCCCCCCCTGCCCTGAAGCCTGTAGAGCAGTGGTCCCTAAACTGTGCCCGGGGGGTTATATGCAATCCTTTGCTAGCTTTTTTTTTTCAAATATAAATTTTATTAATGCCCAACATGGGCCAAAGCATTACAGATTCAGTAATACATTCAAAGAATAACAGCAATATTAGAGATGGGGAAGAGGGGGGGGGGGGTGCATCTTCAACATGACCATCAGAAGGTAGAGGCAAGATCGGAGTCTAGCACGGGTGCCATAACAAACATCATATAACATATCTTGCGGCTAGAACAACTTAAATGACATCTCGAGGCCGTAGGCCTCTTCCGATAGCGAGACCTCTATGTAGTTTCAACCTAGACCCTGAGGCCCCACTTCCCTCCTACCCCCCCCCCCCCCCCCCACCCGAACTGAGTCCGCCCCGAGGCGGAGAGGGGGGGCATAAGGGGAGGGGGGCACTAAACTAGAGAGAGAAAAAGAGGGGGGGGTAGTGAAAGGCAGAGGAAGGAGAGAGAAGCGGAATAGGATAGGGATGGGAGGGGGTTGAGGGGAAGAGGCAATCGGGAGAATCTGGTTGAGTCAGGACGACCCCCAGGGCAGTCTGTATATGGGGCACTGGCTTCCTCAGGTAACCCTAAGGGCAACACCTTCTGAGGAGTAGATAAAATGGTTCCATAGCTCCCACGTGTCTTTACATTTTTCCTCCTGTTGCCTCGCAGACGACACCAAATCTTCCATTGCCTTAATTTCCTCTACCCGGCGGACCCAGCTGGCCACCGTCGGTGGCGCTGGGCTTTTCCAGTGTAACGGAATGCAGGCCTTTGCGGCGTTTAGTAGGTGGCATATGAGGGATTTTTTGTATCGCTTAGTTGGCATAGTATTGACATGTAGAAGAAAGAAGGCCGGGTCATCCGGTATATTGTATTCAGTAAATTTCTGAGCTATAAGCCTGACTGTTGACCACAAATGAGACAGCTTTGGGCATGACCAAAATATATGTAACAGCGTACCTCTGTCTCCCTGACATCTCCAGCACAACGCGAAAGAGCCCGGATAGAAGGTATGCAGGGCGTGTGGAGTAAGGTACCACCTCGTTAACAGCTTGTAGTTGGTCTCCTGTAATCTCGTACATATGGAGGATTTCAGGGCGAACATTACAATACGCTGAATCTGAGGGGTGTCAAATGTGCAATTTAGGTCCCTTTCCCATTTAGTTATGCAAGTCGGATGTGCGGGTTCCATCGGGGAAATCATGAGGGCATATATGGTGGACAGTGTCCTTAGAAGCACCCCCTCACCCGAACAGAGGATCTCGAAGGGGGTAAGTGGCCTGGTAAACTCTCGTGGGTCGGGTAGTGATTCAAAGAAGTGTCTCAGTTGGATCGCTGTCCAAAACGGCAATTGAAAAGCACCTCCCTCTTCCCTCAGCATGCTCAGTGAGGGCCAACAGTCATTCACTATGAAGTGTCTTGCTTGCGTGCAGTGTATGCCCTGAAAAACATTCCTGGCCTGGGGGGAGAGCCCCGGTGGGAAGTTTGGATTCCCTGAAATAGGGTATAGGGGAGACTTAGATGTGGGATAGGTCTGTGAAGAGAGTGCCCTCGTCCCTACTCGGAGCGTCGTTCCTATAAGCGGGTGCTGTTTGGTATCCGCCGACAGATCGTAGCACCAGACAGCTCCTCGCAAGGGTACCTGTGTCTGAGACTCTTCAAGATGTGTCCACAGTTTCAGATCGGAGTGACGGCACCAATCCACCATCCTACCTAGGTGTACAGCCTGCGAATACTTCTTCACATTGGGAACCGCCAGCCCCCCTCCAGCTTTGGTAGGGATAGCAGGGCTCGGGGTAATCTCGGCTTCTTATTTGCCCAGATAAATTTTGTAAACTGGCTACGTGTTTGCTTAAAGAATGCCGCAGGTATGTGGATGGGAAGTGCCTGCAGTAAGTAGAGGAATTTGGGCAGAATACACATTTTAATAAGGTTGCAGCGGCCAAACCATGAGTGGAGGCTTTTGTGCCAGGAGTCCAATAAGGCCTGGGTCTTGATCAATAGAGGGGGGAAATTTAGGTTAAAGGTATGTTTAAGATCAGCCGGGACCCGGGTGCCCAGATATTTCAAAGAAGTGTCCGTCCACTTGAAATTAAAATTGGATCTTAATGTTTGCGTAGCAGTTCGGGATAGCCCCACGCCCATGGCTTCCGATTTACCGTAATTGATTTTAAGGTTGGATATACGTCCGTAATTGTCTAATTCCTTAAGCAGATTCGGGAGGGAGATTAACGGATTAGTGAGGGAGAACATCAAGTCGTCCGCATAGGCCGACACTTTATATTGGGAGTCCCCTACCTTAAGGCCTACAATATCCGGGTTATTTCTAACCCTACACAGAAATGGCTCTAGTGAGAGGGCAAAGAGGAGGGGCGACAAGGGGCAGCCCTGTCTGGTCCCGTTCCTAATCGGGAGTGGATCAGACAATACTCCGTTTACTTTAACCTGTGCTGAGGGGGTGGTGTAGATCTGTGCTATCCATCTAGTCATGGTACCTCCAAGTCCGATGTGTCTGAGGACCGAGAACATATATTCCCAGCTGACCCGGTCAAAGGCCTTCTCCGCGTCGGTGTTCAAGAAGACCGACGTCACATGGGTCTGATTGGCCACATGTAGGAGGTTTAGTACTTTGATTGTACTGTCCCTGGCTTCTCTAGTGGGAATGAATCCCACTTGATCTAAGTGGACTAGCATTTGTAGATGTCTGGCTAAACGGATCGCTAAAATCTTGGTGAATAGCTTTAGGTCCGTGTTTAGAAGGGAGATCGGCCTATAGCTGCTGCAAACCAGGGGGTCCTTGACCTCTTTGGGGATGACCGCGATATGTGCCCGCAGCGTATCACCGGCGAAGGCTGCCGTGTTCCCTAGCTTGTTATAGAAGGACACCATATAGGGACTCAGGGATGGGAAGAATGTCCTATAGTACTGTACGGTGAGGCCATCTGGCCCCGGAGCCTTGCCCTGTTTGGTTGAGGCCAGAGCCGCCTTCAACTCCTCTGACGTGATGGGGGCCTCTAATTCGGTTACCGCTTCCGGTGCCAATGAAAGCATTTGGGCAGAGGCTAAATATGCCTCCACCAGGTGTTGCGTTCTGGGAGGGGCTTGTATGTTATATAAATTTGCATAGTACTCCTTAAATGTATTAGCTATGTGCTGTGGAAGACTGACTTTCACGTCAGCTGCCGTCTTAATGTGGGGGGCGTAGGTTTGCGCTTTTAAGTCTGCGACCGCACTAAGCCAGGACCCGCCCACATTTATTTTCCCGACTCGTAAGATACGAGACGGCATTTCTGTAGCCCTGTAATTGAGGAGTTCGTTAATTTGGGAGCGAATAGATGTCAGTTCCGCTTCCCCGCTTTGCTAGCTTTTTATTTGGCCCTTCAGGCACTGATTTGAGACACTAATAACACTGATACCAAATGTGGGGCATAATTCCTCCCTCCCTCTCTCCCTGGTATGGGACGCTATATATATTCCTCCCTCTCTCCCTGGTATGGGACGCTATATATTCCTCCCTCCATGGCATGGAAAACTATATTTCTTTCTCGTACATCACGGGACACAGAGCGGCATATTCATTACTATATGGGTTATATGGAGTACCTTCAGGTGTGGACACTGGCAATCTCAAACAGGAAGTCCCCTCCCTATATAACCCCCTCCCCTAGAGGGAGTCCCTCAGTTTTTTCGCCAGTGTCTTAGGTGTTGGTCACGGAATAGCTTTGCTCCACATCCTTGGGATTAAGGGCGGGCTAACCGGATCTGTCCAAGGAGCCTCAGTGCCAAAGTGGACAGTACCCGGGCCCCAAACCGTGGGGTTTTGCCTATAATGCTCCTCTTTGGAGGGCTGGACCCTGGGCCCAGGACTTGGAGTTCGTAAGGACCATAAGTTCCTGTTTGCCAGGGTGCTATATAGGTCCAGGACAGTGGGTACCTTCCAGGACCCCAGGGCCTGAAGGTCTACTACGCTACCCACGGAGATGGGAGAAGATTGGACCGTTTTTGCTAAGCAAACGTCCTGCAGCATGAAGCAGGTAAGAGGGGAGCCTGCGGGACTTGGTTCGACAGCAGGCTCTCCATGGAGACCTTAAAGGGGGGGTAGCCTAAGTATGCTCTGCATTGGCAGCCTTGCTCACTATGTCTGAGAAGACAGGATGATCTCATTTCCCCCATCACTTGGTCCCCCTGTCCAAGAGACTTTAGAGTTTGCTAGCTACCTGCTGCTTTCTTCCCAGGGCTAATAAGGATCCCTGTGGGGCCTTTTGGAGAGTCCTACCTGGCCGGGGGTTTGATTCTGCTGCCTGAAGCTGCAGTCCTGGGTCTCCAGCAGCGCGGCTCCTCCATGTGTTTCCTTCCCCGGCATACGCGCGCGTACGTCTTATAGACGTTTTCGCGCCGTTCAGAGGGAGGGCGGGGGGGGGGGCGTGCCTGCAGCGTCATCAGGGGCGCGCCTTTATTTGCTGTTATAACAGCAGGCCATGATCATTGCTCAGTCTGAAGCTGATCTGAACAAGGTAAGGACGCAGAGAGGCAGAACAGTGACTCCCGGTGGCGGAAGAGGGGTAGTGCATGCTGGAGTTGGTTCCTATGCTTTTGTGTTAAGCCAAAAATCCCCTTTGGCAACAGGTTGGAGGCTGGCAAACTAAATTTGGGGACGCTGTATGTTTTGAAAAAAAAAAAACATACGGGGCCCCATCGGTTTTTAGGCATTAGTGATCTATTGTCCACTAAACCCTAATTTTGTACTCCTGGCCACTACAGTCGGTTGTTGTAGGCGGAGTCCCTCGATTTTGTATTATGGCTTCCAAAGGTTCGGGATCAAAGGGTACAAAAAAGACCAAAAAACAAAGGGGTTCCCCCTCGGATTCTGATGATATGCCGATACTTTCTCCGCAGCTTATTCCCATGAAGGTCGCCTTGGATGAGCCATTAGGGGGGTCTGGTGCTGAGGCTGGCCCAGATCAGCCCAGCCCTGTGTTTATCACAGAGGAGATGCTAGCCGTCTCCCTAGGGGGGCTAGAAGAAAGATTGGCAGCGATGATCGCTAGCTCTATTCCTGGCAAGAAACGGGCTAGATCCCCATCGCCAAAAGGTGTATCCTCAGATGCTGAAATTCTCTCTCCGGGGGAATTGGAATCTCAGGAGGATCAACTAGACCGGAACCAAAAGGTTCAGGGATTGAGGAATCTACCTCTGAGGAACCATTTTCAGACTCCCAGACAGAGAGACTGTGGGTACAGTCTTTGACGGACATGGTCCGCTCGGCATTTAATTTACCATTGCCAGAACCTCAGGTTCCTGCGGTATCCTCTCTGGGCTCTTTGAAAGCTCCTTTGAGCAACGCGGTTTTTCCGGTCCATCCTCTGTTGGAGGAATTGATCTTTCAGGATTGGGTACGACCGGACAGGATTTTTCTGCCGCCTAAGAGATTTTCGGTCATTTACCCTATGGAGGAAAAATTCTCGAAGAGGTGGAAGCTCCCAGTGGTGGATGCAGCCATCTCATGTGTGAATAAATCACTAACTTGCCCGGTGGAAAACATACAAATGTTTAAAGATCCGGTTGATAAACGGTTAGAGACACTTTTAAAGGCATCCTTTGCTACGGCAGGAGCGGTGGTACAGCCAGCTGTGGCTGCAATTGGAGTTTGTCAGGCGTTAAAGGACCAGACAAAACAAATGCTTAAAGACATGCCTACCCAACAGGCAGAAGAGTTTTCTGACATTCCCAGAGCTCTGTGTTTTGCGGTAGATGCTATAAAGGATTCCATCCAGCAGGCCTCTCGTTTATCACTATTTTTGGTGCACATGAGAAGGCTCTTATGGTTGAAGAACTGGGCGGCGGAGCCCCATGCAAAAGGCTTCTGGCAGGGTTTCCCTTCCATGGAGGACGACTCTTCGGAGAGGATCTGGATAAATACATTCAGACTATTTCAAGCGGCAAAAGTACCCTTTTACCAGTCAAAAGGAGATTCCGGGGTCCTACATTTAAAAGGCAGCTCTCTCCTGTCTCAGGGCCCCCAAATTCCAGGCAGTATCGACGGCCGCCTGCGCGATCAAACTTTAACAATAAATCGCAGGGACAGGCCCCTGGAGGTAAGAGGCCCTGGTATCGCAAGCCGACAAAGCCAGCCCCTAAGTCTGCCTTATGAAGGGGCGCCCCCACTCTCGCGGGTGGGGGGAAGGCTTTGTTTCTTCTCAGAAGTTTGGGAAGCCAAGATCCCCGACAAATGGGTCCGGTCGTCTGTAACCACAGGATACAGACTGGAGTTTCTAAAGTTTCCTCCGCCTCGTTTTCAAGAGTCAAGGCTACCAAAAGATCCAGCCAAAAAGGCCTCGATGCTGGCAGCTTTGGACCACCTGCTTTGCCAGGGCGTGATAATAGAGGTACCAGCCCAAGAGCAGGGGCTAGGTTTCTATTCCAATCTCTTTGTCATACCAAAGCCCAACGGCGGTGTCAGGCCAATCTTGGACCTAAAGAGTTTAAATGTTTACCTAAGAGTTCGTTCCTTCCGGATGGAATCCGTCCGGTCAGCAGTCGCCACGCTCCAGAGGGACGACTTTCTGGCTTCCATAGACATAAAGGATGCTTACCTTCATGTACCAATCTTTCAGCCGCATCAAAGATTTTTACGCTTCGCAGTGGGGCAGCGACACTTCCAGTTCATGGCGCTCCCCTTCGGGCTGGCCACGGCCCCCCGGGTATTCACGGAGATCCTAGCCCCAGTTCTGGCCAATCTAAGGATCCAAGGGGTCACAGTCCTAGCATACTTGGACGACCTTTTAATCATAGATCACTCACGGCCGTGTCTGGAACAAGCAGTAAACCTCACGGTTCAGTACCTCGAGAGGTTAGGCTGGGTCCTAAACCGGGAAAAATCAGCGTTTCATTCTACAAAGCAGTTGGAATACCTCGGCATGAGGTTAGACACAGAACAGCAAAGGGTGTTCCTGCTCCTTGTAAAGGTCGAGGCTATCAAGGGGTTGGTTCAGTTGGTTCTAAGCAAGAAAAAACCAACTATTCGCCTGTGTATGCGATTACTAGGCAAGCTAGTGGCCACGTTGGAGGCAGTACCATACGCTCAGATCCACACTCGCGTCCTACAGGCAGCCATTCTAGCAGCCTGGAACAAGAGAGCACATGCCTTGGAGTCCCCTTTGACGCTATCATCAAAGGTTCGACAAAGCCTGGCCTGGTGGTTGAACCCTCAGAATCTTCTGAAGGGAAGGTCCTTCAGCCCCGTTGTCTGGAAGGTAGTTACCACAGACGCCAGCCTGGCAGGCTGGGGGGCAGTCTTGGAGGGGTTCACTCGCCAGGGAACTTGGGCGGAAGCGGAGAGGCAGCTACCCATCAATGTCTTGGAGATCAGAGCTGCTCGCCTAGCCCTCCTGGCATGGACTTCCAGATTACAAGGGTCCCCGGTGAGAATCCAGTCAGACAATGCCACAGCGGTGGCATACATAAACCACCAAGGGGGAACCAGGAGTCAGGCCGCTCAGAGGGAGGTGAGCTTGATTTTTCAGTGGGCAGAGGTTTATGTACCCTGCATTTCGGCGATATTCATTCCCGGAGTGGACAACCTGCAGGCAGACTTCTTAAGTCGCCAGATTCTGTCGCCGGGGGAGTGGTCTCTTAATCCCCAGGTCTTTCAGACAATCTGCCAGAGGTGGGGAATGCCGGACGTAGATATAATGGCATCAAGGTTCAATGAGAAACTAGACAGGTTCGTGTCTCGAGCAAGGGACCCTATGGCCTGCGGAACCGATGCGTTGGTTTGCCCTTGGCATCAATTCAAACTTCTATATGCATTCCCCCCGCTACAGTTACTTCTTCGCCTGTTGCGCAGGATCAGAGTGGAGCACAAGCCAGTCATTCTAGTAGCTCCAGCTTGGCCCCGCAGGACATGGTACTCACTAGTCCTGAAGATGGCAGTGGGAGACCCTTGGACTCTTCCTCTACGACCAGACCTACTCTCACAAGGTCCGATCCTCCACCCTACATTACAGCGTCTAAATTTGACGGCCTGGAGGCTGAATCCCTGATTCTCAGGGGTAGAGGTCTGTCTAAGCAGGTAATTCCTACCCTGATTAGGGCTAGAAAGCCGGCCTCCAGGGTGATTTATTACAGGGTATGGAGGACCTACGTAGGCTGGTGTGAATCCAACAGATGGAATTCCCGCAAATATACCATTGATAGGGTGTTAAGTTTTCTCCAGCTTGGGGTGGATAAAGGCTTGGCATTAAGCACAATCAAGGGACAGATTTCAGCTCTGTCAGTGTGGTTTCAGAGGCCGCTGGCCACCCACTTGCTGGTAAAAACCTTCATACAGGGGGTCTTGCGTATTAATCCTCCTGTCAAGTCACCGATTTGTCCATGGGACTTAAATCTTGTCCTGTCCACTCTACAGAAACAACCCTTTGAGCCGTTGGCTGACATTCCTTTAGTTTTACTGACAAGAAAGTTGGTATTTTTGGTCGCCATAGTTTCGGCCAGGAGAGTGTCAGAGTTGGCAGCCTTATCTTGTAAGGAACCATATCTCATTTTGCATAAGGACAGGGCAGTTCTCCGGCCTCATCCTTCCTTTCTACCAAAGGTTATATCCAGTTTTCACTTGAACCAGGATTTGGTACTTCCATCCTTCTTTCCGAAACCCACATCTAGAAAGGAGGGGTTGCTGCATACCTTAGATATTGTCCGGGCCATGAGGGCCTATCTTAAAGCTACAGAAAAAATAAAGAAAACAGATGTGTTGTTCGTTTTACCAGATGGCCCCAAGAAGGGGCAAGCAGCTGCAAAATCCACCATCTTGAGATGGATTAGACAATTAATCATTCAGGCCTACGGTTTGAAGAGGGTACCTCCTCCTTTGTCGGTAAAAGCCCATTCTACCAGGGCCATGGGCGCCTCCTGGGCAGCACACCATCAGATCTCTATGGCTCAGATATGCAAGGCGGCGACGTGGTCGTCAGTCCACACGTTTACAAGGTTTTATCAACTAGACGTGAGAAGGAATGCGGATTCAGCCTTTGGGCAGGCAGTACTACAGGCTGCGGTTTAAGATCCTCGGGATCGGGGGCACCCTTGCTTAAAAAAAAAAAAAAAAAAAAGATTTTCAAAATTATTTCTTGACTAAGTTGGATTTATTATTATTATTTGAGTATACCTCTAAATTAAATCCCTTTGGAGAAGATGTCTCCCTCCCCTCATTAAAGCATTGCTTTCGGACATCCCATATAGTAATGAATATGCCGCTCTGTGTCCCGTGATGTACGAGAAAGAAAAAGGGATTTTTTAATACAGCTTACCTGTAAAATCCTTTTCTTGGAGTACATCACGGGACACAGAGCTCCCACCCCTCTTATGGGAACATGTTTTGGGAGGCATACTGCTTGCTACAAAACTGAGGGACTCCCTCTAGGGGAGGGGGTTATATAGGGAGGGGACTTCCTGTTTGAGATTGCCAGTGTCCACACCTGAAGGTACTCCATATAACCCATATAGTAATGAATATGCCGCTCTGTGTCCCGTGATGTACTCCAAGAAAAGGATTTTACAGGTAAGCTGTATTAAAAAATCCCTTTATTCCTCCCTCCCTCCCTGGTATGGGACACTATATATTCCTCCCTCCCTCCCTGGTATGGGACGCTATATATTCCTCCCTCCCTCCCTCCCTGGTATGGGACGCTATATATTCCTCCCTCCCTCCCTGGTATGGGACGCTATATATTACTCCCTCCCTCCCTGGTATGGGACGCTATATATATTCCTCCCTACCTGGTATGGGATGCTATATATTCCTCCCTCCCTCCCTCCCTCCCTGGTATGGGACGCTATATATTCCTCCCTCCCTCCCTGGTATGGGACGCTATATATTCCTCCCTCCCTCCCTCCCTGGTATGGGACGCTATATATTCCTCCCTCCCTCCCTCCCTGGTATGGGACGCTATATATTCCTCCCTCCCTCCCTCCCTGGTATGGGACGCTATATATTCCTCCCTCCCTCCCTGGTATGGGACGCTATATATTCCTCCCTCCCTCCCTGGTATGGGACGCTATATATTCCTCCCTCCCTCCCTGGTGTGTGTATGTATTATATATATATATATATATATATATATATTCCTCCCTCCCTGGTATGGGACGCTATATTATTTCTATATCTATCTATCTCTATATCTATCTATCTCTATCCCTCCCTCCCTGGACGCTATATATATTCCTGACTATAGGCCCTATGCAAGTGAACACCACACCTGAGGCATTTACTCTTTGATGCCCCCCTAAAGTCTGAGGGACAGTAAACTGGCCCATTGTATGGAAGTCCCCTGCTGTAGTGGATGGACCCGCTGGGTCGGACATGGCTCTCTGCAAAAGCTAGTACCTCGCTTTGATGTCACCACTACATGGTATATTCTATTTTTTATTTATTTTGTTGAGAGAGAGATTTTAATCCTTTGAGACTTTTTTGGCATTGTATATAAGGCTGCTTTTACACTAGGGCGCTTTGCAGGTGCTATAGCGCTAAAAATAGTGCCTGCAAAGCGCCCTGAAATGCCGCTCCTCTCACTCCAGTGTGAAGGCCAGAGGGCTTTCACACTGGAGTGGTGCGCTGGCAGGATGCTCAGTCCTGACAGCCGCATCTTTGATGCGCTGTAGGAACGGTCCTAAAGCGTCCCTGCCCATTGAAAACAATGCAGAGGCCCTTTGCGGGCGGTTTTAAACTCTTTTTCGGCTGCCAGTGGGGGTTAAGTGTGGCCAAATAGCGATGCAAAAATGACGGTAAATCGCTGATAAAAATAGTGGCGTATTACCACTGACGGCACACCTCTTCAGCGTGAAAGTAGCCCAATATGTAATTATTTTCTTCCCAGAGTTTAGCTGTAAAGGATTTTAATCTGATATTAAAAAAAAAAAAAAAAAAAAGCATTAAATTACACCTTGAATGCTTCAGAAATGCCACTAGTGGTGTGTGCAACATGGCTTGCGGAACTGCTTTAGCATTTGTATTGGAATGTCTGGGGGCGTTTTTACTGTTTTTTTTATTTTTTTATCTCATTTATGAGCCTTTTTTGCTTTCCAGATGTGTTCTGTTCTGACACACGTTTCTTTTCTTTCTTTAGTCCAATTGTAAACCAGGGAACTCCACAACAACAGAACATCAAGAATTTTGGCATCACCTCCCCTATCAGCTTAGCGGTACCCAAAGAGACCGACTGCAGTCTCACTCAGAAACTCATAGAGACTTTAAAACCTTATGGCGTCTTTGAGGAAGAGGAGGAATTACAGCGCAGGTGAGTGCAGTGATCATTGAATTCCAAGAGCCTCCTAAAGAGAAACGGGTTCACAGAAAAATGCACGTCTTCCTATTGCAACCAATACAATTCTAGCTGGCATTGTCTAATGCTTATTGTTTGTGGATATCGCTTTTTTTTAATTTATTTTTTACTTTTAGATTTATTTAGGGATGATACTTTAATTAGAATAGTTCAGTGTAATGGTATAATATCCTAGATTTTTTTTTTTTTTTCACAGAATCTTAATTCTGGGGAAGTTGAATAATTTGGTGAAAGAATGGATTCGTGATATCAGTGAACAGAAGGTAAGCTGAAGTGGATCTATAGGTAGTGAAAGATTTTATATAAGCTCTTTTCAGAAAAAAATGCTGTACAGCAGGTAGGAATTTTTTATTTATTTTTGTAAAAAACAAACAAAAGAGAAAGCAGCTGAAGCAAGTAAATTTTTTGTATTTTATTAATCTGGCTGGATGGTACAGAACACACATGTTCCAGCACTCACACCCTAATCCCCGGTGCATTCTGCTTAGGACTGTATGGAGAACTTGCTATGTAGTAGGAAGCACTGAATACTGGCTGAAAAACCATGACGGGGGGGCGGGGGGGCAAAAGTTGAGACCCAGTGACCATTCATGATCCTCTCCACTAAACATAAGACTATCACTTTTAAAAGAGGCAATTGGAAAAGACTTGTGTATTCCACCTAAATCTTGGCACCCTATGTTAAAAAAAAAAAAATCTCATGCCGGTTCAGTAGACCAACATGAAATGACTCCTGCTCTTTGGTACAATTTCCTTCTCTCTTTCCACTTCTTCTTTAGTGTTCTGCAGGCAGCCTGAAAAATATATATATTTTTTACTTGACAGGTTGCTTTAAACTACCGTATTTATTGGGGTATTGCGCGCACCCCTAATGTGGACAGTTTTGGTGTCTTGGGCGACGTCCATCGGCGGTCTTGTCCGGTGTCCGTCTTCGACATCAGTGGTGTCCTCCAGCGAGCGTTGCGTGTCGAATTCCCGCGCTTTGTTCGAACCACTTCGCCGACACTCGAATATAGTCGGGTAGGCGTTTCGCGCATTCCATTCACAGCTCGGCTCTTTCTGTTTCTGGCTCCAGGCTCAAGCTGCCCAGGTCAGCTGATCCATCCCTCACATGACCAGTGTCGGAGACATTGCAACAACACGCTTCTCCAGGCTGTTGGCGGCCAATCAACATCCCGCAGCAGCTTCAGCTCTGTGCCTGTTCGTTGCTCCACCTCCAGCAAGACCCCCCCCATCCGGCTGGATTCTATCTGGGACAGCATGGTCATTGGTGCCCCACTGCTGGAACCTTGGATGTTGTGGCTCCTCACTGCAACAGTGACCTGCATCACTTATCATAGGATCTGTTTAATTTTCACCTATTCACTGGTACTTTTTAAAAATGTTTTGAGATGCAATGAATACATATTTTTTTTTTTTTCATCGCCTTTTGGGCCTCATTGATTGGACAGTAACTTTCTTTCATTAACCCATTGAGTGCTGACAATCTTTCAATTCTCTGGAAACCAAAAATACCCCTTTTTATTTTTTTTTATTTTTTCTGATCTCAAAACAAGTGCATTTTTTATCTATGGAACAATGCACAGAGCTGCGTAAAGATCAACAATACAGCAGTGAGTACAGAGGCAAAAGTAAAATTTTAAATTTTTTAAAATGGGTCAGTGTGTAGGAGGACTAATAAATGCACATTTTGTTTCCCATAAACCTGCATTTAATTTTTTGCAAAAATTGGACTTGGCCTTTTGATTTTTCAGATCGTTTTAGCATGCAGCATAGCAGTATAACGCTGAAGCACAGTGTATGGGAGATTGTTATCCAATGTGATTTAATGAGGGTCACGTAAAGCCCGGCATGCCTAAGAAATAATATACATTTGCTATGCTTTGCTTTATAGGAAACTTGTTAGAAAAATGTTTATTTGGTCCTAGTTGGGTCTGGTCGATGAGAAACCATTATTAAATTTCTGTGTTTTGGGGAAATTAAATGTAATCTTTTATTGAAAATGAAATCCAGTAACAGTCTTTTGTTTTATAATATGCTTGTAGCTTTATTACATAACAAAGAGTAAACCACATGCTGCTAACATAATCTCTTTATTCCACCAGCACCTGCCTCAGTCTGTAATTGAGAATGTTGGAGGCAAAATATTTACTTTTGGATCATACCGATTGGGGGTCCATACTAAAGGTAATGTAGATGTGAAGCCATTTCCTGTTGTGTAATTGAGTAAATTTGTCTTATTGGCACCATTGGTATTTTTGTGAAAATCCTGTTTTGTAACCACAATTAAGAATATTTAGAAAATTTCTAGTTCCCCAATTAATACTATGGCCTGAATTCTCCCCTCCTATAAATAATAGGTTTTGTAGGAAAAATCCACCCTTTTTACTATAGTAGTGCTCCATTTTCCAGCCAAAGATCAGGGTTTCCTTGTCACTGGACCAAAGCCACCAGAAGATGGTTTGATTTTTTTAAATTGATTTACAATCTTTATGAACTAGTATTGTGATTGGGCTGGAGTCTCCTTTTCTAAGTCATCTTGCTTCCCGCAGTGCCATGCTCTGAGCCGGCCGGGTGACTGGGACCAGCTGGCGACTAACATCCTTTGGACTGCAAGCCAGCGCTAGACGATCTTGCATCGGCAGGACTGAGAAAGTGGAGATACTACTTATACTTTTATCAAGTTTACAATTGAGTGTGATTTTTTTTTTTTCTTTGTTTTCAACTATGTATTAAAGGTACTGCACCCAGGAGCTTGTGAGCTCTCTAATCCTCTGATCTCCATTGGTTTAGGCTGCATTCACACCTGAGCAGTGCAACTTTCAGGCATTTGTATTTGAGATTTTTTTGAGCATATTTAGAAGCATATTACAAACGCTTTACAACTTCGGGCGTTTTTTGTTTAGCTAATAAAAAGCACTAGGAAGATGAGATTAGGGGTGGAGAGCTGCTGTTTGAGCAGAAAACGTGTGACAAAACGCTTATGTTGCACATTTTGAGGAGTTCCCATTGAAGCCTGTGGGGCCCAATCTGCCTCCAATTGCCAAAAAGAAGCGTGTGTACTTTTTAGAATCGCAGGCGTTTAGCTTCAGGCGACAGCATGCTCAGATGTGAACGTGAGCCATTGAAATGGGGTTTGGCTTGTTGAGCATTTTAAAGCTACAGGCTTCAAGCAGAAAATCGCTCCAGTGTGAAAATGGCCTTAGTAACTTTGACATAAAACATCTATTGTAAAGTCCAAGTAATCTGCAGTTTAGAAAGGAGTATAGAAACTCGGGTACTGGTCAGTTAATAAATCTAATAAATATCTGCACTGAGCTAGTGTTAACCTTTTCACCTATGCTCCCATGCTGTATAATGCCTCTAAACCTTACAAGACAACATTGCAAAAATGACAGGCTTTCAGCAATCGGGGTGGCTGTACAGCCGCTTAATCATTTAAATTAGTCCCCAAGACTTTGGCTTCTCGTGCCATGTTTCCCAAATGTGTCACTAGTTAAAAGGGAGGGAGACTAGTGAAAATCCTTTCACTTATCTCCCCTAGCTAAAAGAAAACCGGAAAAAACGTGTTTTACGTTGTTCCCAGTTTCACTTTCACTTGTCCATTAACTTGGAGCACAGCAGAGAACAGATCATTTGTCGTCTCTGAAACCTGAATACATTTGTATTCACTCATCCCTCTCCTCTGTGTGACATGGGTATGGTGTCTAAGTCATAGGAGCTAATAGTGGATTTGACTCCCTACCCTCTGTTAATCTAATATAAAATATGTGCTTAGATATACTTTAATTGCTGTATTTTTCCCTAAAATGCAGTGGGGATTCCATTTTAAAATTTTTGTTTATTAATAATTTTCCTTGATAATCCTCTCAGATCTTGTCAAATTATCTAACCCCGGTTTGATTTGCAGGTGCTGATATTGATGCCTTGTGTGTGGCGCCAAGGCATGTTGAACGGACTGACTTCTTTACGTCATTTTATGAGAAACTGAAGCTTCAAGATGAAGTGAAGGACCTACGTGTAAGTTTATTTTTTAATTTGCCTCTTTTACCTAAATATCTAGTAGGCTTGATTTTTGATTTGGAATAGTGACCCCTTTGAAGAAAGCTTACTAGTTAAAGTGTTTTTAGCCCTAAAAAACTTAAAGCATGTTATACAGCACAGTGCTTGTGCTGTGTAATTTGGCCCCCTGTATAACCTAAAATACCTGGCTGATCCTGCCCTCCCCCTGTTAACCGACCACGGTTTATCATGGCTGCTGAGCCCTGACACCGTGGTCAGTTTACGTGCCTCCGTCATCCTCTGTCTCGTGTGTGTGTGTGTGTGTGTGTAAGCCGTCTCCTCCCCTGCTGCTATATTATGTACAGTACCCTGTTATAATATCGTTCAGTGTCTTTGTTTTATAAAAATGTAGCAGGCAATAACCTATTGAATTCCACCTCAGAGAGCGGTCATGTGACCAATGGAGTCTCTCCTGGCTAATGTCAGAGGGCAACTCAGCCCCTTCCTCTGTAGTACTTTGAGTGGGGCAGAAGAGCCCATGACGTCAGCTGATTGTCATTTTTATAAAGCAAAAGCACTTAACGATATACCAAAGGGGATTCTAGTAAGGACACTTAGTGACTTTACAACCACGTGAAAACTGAGCTCTTGGCAGAAAGCTGAATACACTGATGAGATGCGTGTAAGTAGTATTTAGCCAGTCTGGCACCCTTTCCAGACACCAGTGCCGGCTACACTGCAGTTAGTATACCAATTTCAATGAATTTATGTAGCCTGCAGCCTACAATAGTATCTGAACTCTGCTTTGAGAAGGTCAATTCTCTAGCGGTTTAGATACTGCTTTAGCTTTAACATGTTACTAACCCCAGGACCTTGCATTCACCATATCTGGTCTCACAGTGCATGGAAATGCAATAGTTTTAGTAAATGAAAACTGCTAAATACCTTTTTCTCATCATCGGAGCAGTCTAATTATCTCTATCAGTGTCTGGCTGAGCACTGGTTAAAGCTTGTAGAAGGAGTTTTCTCCCCTGATTGTCCTATGAGGCTACAAGACCCCTGATTCTCTTTCTGCACTGTGCTGATTGGCCATGTGCTGATCACATGTACTCGCCCAAGAAACAAACTTTCTAGCAATACATACCAAACTGAGCGCTGAACCTTAGCAAGGATTAATGTAAGGAACTCTGGTGCTCATTTACTTTACAGCATGCTTGTTGTTGGTCTGTGATTTAGAAGTATTTAAAGCTAAACACAGCCAGGCATCTAGCATTATGAGAAAGAGGCCAGCAATAGTAAGGGCTCTTTCACACGGGGTGGATCAGTAATGATCCACCCCGTGCACCTCCGTTTGCTCAGTGGGGATCACTCCGTTGATCCCCGCTGAGCCCGCGCATGACAGGGCAGTCCCCGCACACTGTAGAGGGACCACCCTGTCTTTTCTCCGCTCTCCCCTATTGGGGGATCGGATGAACACGAACTGTCTGTCCGCGTTCATCCGATCCGCCAGATGGAAAAGTAGTTTTTTTTCTCCGTCACACTTTGGCGGATCGGAGCGCGTTGGATGTCAGTGGGCATGTCACCGCTGACATCCGCGGCTCCATAGAGGAGCACAGAGCACCCGTTCAGGTCCGCATAAAAAACTGTCAGGCGGATCTGAACTGGCGCTCCGTGTGAAAGAGCCCTTACTCTCCTGTTTACAATACATCAGGACAGATGTGTCTTTTCAGTGACCTGTTCCAACCTGTGCTGGGTCAGTGAAGGAGCAGTACATTGATGACTTTATAGTCTGCTGCAGAGAAGAGATGTATTGGAGAACAATTCTGGAATCCTTGCCACATTTTATGTATTTCTTTCCATTTCTGTAAGATGTTTACTACTATTCTTATTCTTTACAGGCTGTAGAAGAAGCATATGTGCCCGTGATTAAACTTTGCTTTGATGGGATAGAGGTAATGGAAATTATCTATTTATTGTGATTGTTGTGTATGATTGTGGAATTTGAGGGCTTGAACTACCAGTAAAGCACACAAGGTCTTTCCATATTACCCCTGCAAAATAAAATCCTATTTAAAGTGGAGGTTCACCCTAAATCAACTATCTACCATTAGATCCAGCATACTGCTGACATCTGCAGTATGCTGTTTTTTTTTTTATTTCTGTACTTATCGTTTTATCATGGTTCTTATCCGGCTCCGAGCGGGGATTCCTGCGGGGAATAGGCATTCCTAAGACAAGGCGTAGTTGATTGACGTGCTGGTAAAGCGCGTCACGCCTTCCGAAAATACCCCAAGTGACACTCGGCAATTTACGGTGCCTGCGCAGTCAGCTCTACAGGGCAGGCGCCGTAAACAGCCGAGTGTCACTTCGGGTATTTTCGGAAGGCGTGACGCGCTTTACCAGCACGTCAATCAACTACGCCTTGTCTTAGGTACACCTATTTCCCGCTCGGAGCCGGATAAGAAGCACGATAAAACGATAAGTACAAAAAAAAAAACGGCATACTGCAGATGTCAGCAGTATCCTGGATCTAATGGTAGATACTTGATTTCTCAGGGTGAACCTCCGCTTTAAGTAATCGTTTGTGTATATATATATATATATACATATACATATACATTATTGGGGGAAAATGCTATTACATAGTTCATGTCAGTGGTGCGGTTTTAAACCGATGTTTAGGTGTAATAGGCTATCTTCAGACCACAAAGCTTCTAAATGTACTGATCTACAAGTTATTGAATGTATTCCAGCAACTTATAGATAATTAACTCTGCTCCATAACTTTTTATATTTTGATTCTAAATTATTTTTAGATTGATATTTTATTTGCAAGACTTGCACTTCAGACAATTCCTGAGGATTTGGACCTGCGAGATGATAGCCTGCTTAAAAACTTGGATATCAGATGTATACGGAGTCTTAATGGTATGCTTATGATTAGAGTTCTTAAGATGACATTGGTTTTTATGTAGTACAAGAAAATAGACTAAACTTACAAATATAATCATCTGTCATTCTTGGCTATGAATACTAGCAACAAAAGAATGCAACCATTGTGCAGAAATAAGTAGCATGCAGTAATGTAAATTGAAGATTAACGTTGCTTTATACGACACCAGATTTCTGTTTGGAAAGCTTATGGGCGGTGTTGATCCTGGGCCCAAATCAACTCAATTTTTTGTGGCTTATTCCTCAGCTCAAATAGTGAATTCACAAAAGTATTCAGCCTGTTACTAGAGTTGTTTAAATATTTTTTTCCCCCTAATCGTCTTTCAAGACGGCCACCTGCGAGACCTTGGCAACGCCCATCTGTTGGAAACACTGTGCCAGCCCCTCTAAATTTGTATTCCCCTGCCAGGTCATCCGTTATTGGGGTTTCCTCTGGAGGGGAGACACCGTGCTGGTTCAGCTGAGACCTGTAGGCGTCCAGCTCTGTGGGTTCTCGGGCACAGAGCAGCTTTTTGACGGGCGTTGGCAGCCGCAACGGAGAGGGTGGGTGACATAATTTGCGACGGAGGGGCAGTCTTTCTTTCGAAGCACGGCTTCCGGTTCTGGCAGCCGGACACTGATTGAGGTCTGGGTGTGGGCTGAAGTAGAACCAGGAATTCTGTAGAGACAGCAGAAGGCTCCAGTGGTGTGGTAAGCAGAAGCGAACCAGACTACTCTGGGAGATGCCAGCACCAGCCATGTTAAGGGGGATATCCCCTTGCTTGTTACCTCCCCCTTTCACAGCCAAATGTACCAGAACCTAGGGGAACAAGAAAGAGAAAAGTGTTCCTTGTCCATAAGGTCTTAGTGGAGGTGATTAAAAAGGAATGGCAGGATCCTGAAATGAAACCCTTCTTGAGGGCATTGAAGGACAGGTTTCCATTTTCAGATGAACCAGCGTCGGTTTGGATACAAAATCCAAAACTAGACGCAGCATTTTCCCAGAATGTCTAGACCTACTGATCTAGCCTCCAAGGATATGGGGCCTTGTCCGACGCGATGGACAAGAGAATTGACTCCTTTGAAAAAATTCTGGGATTCCACGTTTGGGCGTTTGAAGCCAGCTATGGCGGTAACAGTGGTGGCCCGCAATGTGGAATTCTGGGTAACTCAAATACAGGCCCATATTGAAGAAGGAACGGCAAACGACTTGATTTATCTCCCTTTCCTATGCTCCATAGGGGCATTGCCTACATAGCACATGCTTCCACTGAATCAGTTCGGATGGCTGCAAGGGGATTTACTGTTTGGGCCTGGGCTAGAGGCAGTGCTAGATCGCACAGCGAACAGGAAAACATATTTTTTTTTCCACCCAAGTGTAAACTACCGCAACAAACCAAGAAAAGGTCTTTGGTGCAGAATCTTTGGAACACCTAGGGCTGAAAGCCAAACAAGGCCCTGGGGACAGAAGGAAGGGCAAAGGAGGAGCAATGTTTTGCCCTTGTAACCAAGCCTGTAATAAACAATGACAAACTGGTAACGGGGGGGGGGGGCAGATTCGGGGCTTCCCTCCCACAGTGGGAATTGATCTCCAGCCCATTTATTTTAAAAATTGTAGGCAGGGGTATCTCTTAGAATTCTCAAAACCTCCCCAAACAGACTATTCATTACAAAACTTCAGAGAGGCGTAGAAAGGGCCAGAGGTTTAGTTGATGGAACAAAATGTTTTATGCCATGTACCACTGGAGGAAGTAGGCAAGGGCTTCTACTCCTGTCTTTGTGGTGCAGAAGCCCTCAGGAAAATCCAGGCTGATATTAATTCTAAAGCCCTTAAACCTGTCGGTAACCTAAAAAAGATTTTGTATGGACTCTATTTTGGTAAAACTACTACCTCCAAACTGTTATAGGGCATCCCATAGATCTAGAGGATGCGTACTTGCACATTCCTATCACTCGGAATTATTAACGATTCCTATGATTGGCCGTACAAATGGCGGAAGAGACGATCCACCTACAGTTCAGGCACATTCATTTGGCCTGTCCTCCTCGGATCTTTACAAAGGTCATGGTGGATGCCTTGGCAACACTTCCCATCAGGGGCATCTCTGTAATCGTCTATCTAGACAATCTGCTCCTTTTTGCGCCCCCATAAGAGAGAATAACAAAGAACCTGAAGTGCACCAAAAACTTTCTGGAGAATCTAGGTTGGCTGTGCAAAAAATGGGACTCTATGAAACTTGTAAATCTTCCAGAATCGAATAAACACAAACAAAAGTGAGGGCTTTGCCTTAAAGCGGAGCTCCACCCAGGAAAACAACATTTTGCCATGTTGTTTAAAAAAATTAAAAAAAATAAACCTGAAAAAAATACTCACCCGAAATAGCTGTTGCTACACTGAAGTCCGTAATCTGCCTCTTCCACTCCGCGGTGCCTTTTCTTCTTGCCCTTCTCCTTGTGAATGGGGCGCGCTGCTTTCTGGGAACTGTGTGTGTTCTCAGAGAGCAGCGCGCCCATTCACAAGCCAGCGTGAGACTCACACAGGCGCAGTAGGAAACGGGCAGTGAAGCCGTACGGCTTCACTGCCTGTTTCCCATAGTGTGAATGGCGGCGCGGGACCCGGAGTGATCGTGGGACCGGCATCGGGGGGGGGGGGGGGGGGGGCCGTCAGCGCGGGCTCCTAGGACAGGTAAGTGTCCTTATTTAAAGTCAGCAGCTACACTGTTAGTAGCTGCTGACTTTAAAAAAAAAAAAATTCGCGGCTGGAGCTCCTCTTTAAGTTGCTGAAAGCGCTTGTCTAGTAAACAGGAAAAAAAACAATATTGGATACAGCATATACAAATTATCGCCAAGAGGTCCTTTCACTCGCTGGACAATGAGCAAATACCAGAAAGAATAATGGGTAATACAGTGTATTTTTTATTTTTTTTAATTAAAATTCACTAAAGAGATGTATACTTATATTGCACTTACATTTTAAGGTGCTTTAGGTAAGCACCAACATAGCCTTTTTTAAACAATGCTCAGCTGAGCTGGCATGCGTTCCACTGGCCAGAAGTGATGCGTGCCCCCCACCGGATGTAATGTCAAGTGCTGCGACTGCACAGTCTCAATGCATTTTGCAGGAGGTGAGTCATTAAGAAGCTCACAGCCACCATTTTAGTGTAACCTATAGATCCCCTGATCACATCCTGTTGGTTAAAGACAGAAATACACAAAAGTGTGATTCCTGAGTAAATGAATGCCAAATCCTTAATCATACCAGATCCCAAATGAGAAGGCTGAAAAGAGGCTGTACAAGTCAGGGACAACCTTTTTAAAACAATAGAAATTTAAAAACGTGCAAATTAAAAGGTGCAAACATCTTACCAAACCATCTAGAATGCAATCGGATACAAAAATATGTGATTTGCACATCGCCCTTTCTCATTTAAGTAACCCATAATTAGACCCACACGTTTATATATATTTACACACACACATTTTTTGTAATGTTTTAGGGTCCTCCTAGTGGTAAAAATGTATTTCTCTCTCAAAAAAGGGTACTACCTCTACTGCCTAATTTTGGGGCCCCCAGTTTGATACCGCAGCGAGAATGTGCACACTAAAATAGATATTTTGGAAGCCATCTAGTGGTCAAAGGTTGTACCTCTTTGAAAATATATAAACCATATATTGGTTGTGTGTGTGTGTGTGTGTGTGTGTGTGTATTTATTCGACTGCTCCTTTTTTTTATTTTTTAGGAAAAATTACATAGAAAATGTTAAACACAGGATCCATATAGTTGAATACATGTCCTAAAATACACAAAGCCAATTTATTTATTTTTTATATTTGTAAACCTACCACATAAATTGAAAAATCTGTTCCAAAACTGTTTAAATCAATAATTGGCCCTGATGGACTGAGGGTGTTGAGCTCTAAAATCCACTTTAGTCTCATTCTTTCCAATGCTTAAACACCCGATCTATCCCTTAAAAACTTAATAAAGAGATATCCTTGTTGTGCACCATTCTAAAGTGGTTAGATGCATGTTTGTCTCACCCCCTTGTTAAAGCGGAGTTCCACCCAAAAATGGAACTTCCGCTTATCCCACTCCTCACCCCCTTACATGTCACATTTGGCATGTAATTTTCCACTTCCTCCTTCCGCCGAGGGGCTGGTTAGGCGATTAAGCTTAATCGCCTACAGCAGCCCCTCCCTGTAGGCTATCGCCTAGGACACGTAACAGGTCCTAGGCGATAGCGTGTCCAATCGAATAGCGCAGTGCCGCTCGCGCATTCGCAGTGCCGCTCGCGCATGCGCAGTGGGCGCCCGGCCGTGAAGCCGAAAGCTGTCACGGCCAGGTGCCCAGTTACGATGAGGACGCCGGGGGGGGGGCGGAGCTGGAGCAGGTAAGTGTATGTTTATTAAAAGCCAGCAGCTACACTTTTTGTAGCTGCTGACTTTTAATAAACATACATGTTGGCTGGAACACCCCTTTAATGTTTACATGCTCATACGCTTAGCCAGTGATCTAGTTGTTCTACCAGCATAATTTATAAAGATCTGACTTTTTTTTTTTTTTTTTATTATTATTTTTATTACCTAGGCAAGTTACAATGGGGTTCAGTGCTTTTTGTTTTTACATTAGAACTGTTTGCTTCATCCACTACAGCCTGTGAGTGGTAAAGACCACCTTTTGTGTGTCCACCTCTTTGCCCTTATGTCTAATAAGGGTGCATGTGGGGGGCATCAACAACTGTAGCCTATAAAAAAAAAAGCTGCAAACCACGTCACCAGCCAGCTCTAAAACCACGATTGGATCCAAGTTTCAGACATGACTGGGTTATACTTCTCCATGCAGAAGTAGATCGACACTGGCAAAAAAGTGACTAGTCGAGTATTAAAAATCACTACTCCTCCCTGCATGCCTATGTTTTTTTTGCTAGTGTCCTAGGAGTATGGCTGTTGCTCAACTGAGAAGAGTTTAAACTCTTTCAGCAGATTAATGTTCAGGCCTCACCTGAGTGAGTAACTTGTATAGCGATACAAATGCGAACTGAATCGCCTCAAGGCGCTTATTTCCATCCAGTGTTGTCCTGAACCTTCAGAAGAGATGAGTCTAAAGTGTTTTCCTGAAGGCCCGATGGTTTTCTTCCATACGGATGTTTGTGGGAAGAGCGTTCCATAGCCGTGGTCCTTGGACTGCAAATCTTCGTTCTCCCTTTGATTTGTAGCGGGACTTGGGGATGTGGAAAAGGTTTTGGTTGGTTGTTCGGAGAATGCGATTGGGGGTGTAATGCTTTATTTTCTGCACTTGTGGGTAAGACAGATGGGCTTGAATGTGACCTGATCCTTTACAGTTAGCCAATGAAGGGTCCTCCGTGACGGGGATGACTACTGATGCCAGTTTCAGGTGTAAACTGGTTCAGGCATCTTTTTGAATTGCAAACAGCCCCCATTTTTATTGTTTGCTTATGTTGTTTTTTTGTTTTTTTTCTCCAATAGTTTTTAATTACAGTTGTAAATCATCATACAGATGTTTACGTTCAAATAGTCATCATAAAATTGTTACAAGGATGCATTATCCAATATGATCAGTGACCCTGACCCATTAAATACCAACAAAACATAATCTAAAATATAGTGTAGAGACTTTACTGTCCCCTGGCAGCATCCTACCAAGAATTTTCCATATAGTATAACAGAACCTATAGCAAGAAAAGGGAAAAAATAAAGTTGCCCACTCTTTGGGCTGCTTTTGGATGACTTGTAGTTTTGCAACAGCTGGGGGTGCACCAGTTTGGGACTCCTGCTCTAAGGCATTGTGGGGAGTAGGAGGGATTATACCTGCTGGTCATGGTTTGTTTGCCAGTGTCCAAAGCCTCCTGTAGGTGGTGATATAACCCAGTTGTGTCTGAAGCCTGTGTCTTTTAAACTCAAGGAAATGGGTGAATGGACGGTGAATACAAAAATCCTTTTTCATTGCAAATAAGCAGCATCAAGCTCTGTACAGATATGGAGGCCAATACTTTATTTATTTTACAAGATCTTGGTTTTTATTTATTTTTGTATTTCTCTTTGCCTTTTTTTGGCAGGAATTGTACTTCTAGAGAGCTGCTTTTATATTCTGATAATTTTTATAAGAAAAACATTAAATGTCAATTATTAACCATTACATTACTATCCATGTAATGACTTCTAAACACAGCAGATTGTATAAAGTGTTTCACAAAGTTTATCTTAAATCTTTTAGGTTGTCGCGTTACTGATGAAATCCTCCATTTAGTTCCGAACATTGATAACTTCAGGCTAACTTTAAGAGCAATCAAACTTTGGGCCAAACGTAAGCATTTCTTCCAAAAAACTTTCTTTAATGTTCATTATGCGTTAAAAATTTTTTTAAATTTCTCTTATGTTTGTTTTTCCTTAGGCCATAACATATATTCAAACATCCTTGGATTTCTGGGTGGCGTTTCCTGGGCCATGCTGGTGGCAAGAACATGCCAACTGTATCCAAATGCCATAGCATCCACCCTTGTCCATAAATTTTTCCTGGTCTTTTCTAAGTGGTAAGTTTTTGGGTAGAAGGGTTACTGTAGTGCATTAGTTGTGGTTGGCTTGCCATCTATGCCTTAAAGCTGAATTCCAGGTATTAAGACACTTTGTGAAAAGTGCAGGCACATTAGAAGTTAAGTCTAACAAGATGGATGCCATCCTGGACTTCACTATTTACATCCTACAGATTTATGGCTCTGCCAGGATACACTCTGGGCTGTGAGAGAAGGCGAACAGAGCAGCTATGCTAGCCCCTCCCCTCTGCTGCCAATTCACAGAAGCCTTTTGTATCATGTGTTCACTAAATTCAAAGGCTTATCTGGTTGGGCCGGAGGAGTGGCGGGAAGGGGCAGGCATAGCGGCTGCAGCAAATCTAGTGTTGAAGATGCTCAGACCAGAAGGTACAATGTGGGGCTCCAAAACTACAGCAACAGCCGTTTTCTGGGAATTTAAAAAAAATCGGTCAGAAGCAAATGTATACAAGTCCAAGAGGTGTCATGCTTCTCATTGGACCTAACTCATTGTATTCCTTCACTTTTTACAAAGAAGATGAATTCCTGGAATTCGGCTTTAAACTCCAGATGTAATACAAATTTAATGCTGTATTTGTATTCATAAAAACTATTAAGTATTATTATTTAAAAATAATAATAATGCAACCACCACATATTTTTTTTGAACTTTCTGCAACAGGAGGAAATGTGCAGGTTTTTTTCAGAGCTGGGCTGGAAAAAAATCAGTTTTACGCTGGGGGGAGATTGTTTCCTTTTTAAGACTGGGGGGGGGGGGGGGGTTGCTGAAGCATAACGGAGTCTTTGATATAAATCCTGTAATTATGGGAATGAACCTGTGTCCTATCTACATTGTACTGTTAACCCAATCAAATTTACCCACCCAACAAAAAAATAGGTTAAATAGGGCATTGTAAAATTGGTGATTGTCATTGGTTCATACAGCTTTCGTAAGTCTAGAGATTTTATCTGACATTTGATATTTTGAGAAGCCACAGCAAATGTAACTTTCCTTCATTGCATTAATATGTAATTCTTCCTTGGCAGGGAATGGCCTAACCCAGTGTTGTTGAAGCAACCAGAAGAGTGCAATCTTAATTTGCCTGTGTGGGACCCAAGGGTCAGTAAAGTTTTACATTGCATTTGAACCATTGCATGTCATGATCTCCTTTTTTTTTTTTTTTTTTCTTAAATGGAGAGTTGTTTATTCATGGGAAAACTTTTTTATCTTGGTGACTTAAATGAAGAATATGTTTATTTGAGCTGCGGGTTATCTTTGTGATCACTGTAGTTCTGCTGTGACTTGAGGGAAAGGCCCAGCTTTTGATATTTGTCTCAGACTACAAAAATGTATGGAGAAAAACCGGGACGGCCGCACTCCAAAAAAAATGGTTTATTTTAATAAAACTGGTCACAACATATCGCAGCAAAAAATCAGGAGAAAAGCTATGATATGTTCATGTTGTGACCAGTTTTATTAAAAGGAACCATTTTTTTTGGAGTGCGGCCGTCCCGGTTTTTCTCCATACATTTTTGCATACTATTGCAATGCCTGCACCCAGGCATTTGGACTCCACCTTGCAGTTCCCTGGGACCTCTGAGCGGTAAACTTTCTTCCTGTCTCAGACTACACCTGTAATCCTAATATATGACGCGCATCTATACGTGTGGTATGTCTGAACTGTACAAAAAGCAGCAAGGATTAATTCAGGTTTAATCCTAAAATAAAAATGTCTCCTACCAGACATTTTCAGAATTTTTTTTTTTGTTTGTTATTTGAGAAACAATTACAACACAGAAGCCCCTGCATGCTGTCCTGGAAGTCGGCCATTGGGTTTCCATTGAAGCACAATCGTTAAGACATCCTCTTCAACTTCCTACACCCTCCTTGTAGCCCCATAAACTGTAATTGACACCCGTCAACCTGTTTGATGGGAGAGGTAGAAATAGATTACAGCCTATGTGCAAAGTTGGCAGACATCTAGGCCATCTTGTTTCTATGGAAACGCTCACTCATGGACTGCCAGGACAGCATGCAGCATTTGGAAGGAATTTTTATTTATTTTTTTACTCGGAAAACACAAGTCTGACAGGGAACACTATTATTTTTTGGGATTAAACTTGAATTTTCTCTCAAGCGTCTTCCAGGACAGCCCATGAGACCTAGGGCTCCTCCTACCAGGACAGAAAACACGTCACCCCCACCAGATAAAAGGGCGGTCCTCCAGGCCCCATGTCAGTTTTAGTGTTTCCTCCGGACGGGGGGTAACATGTTCCTGGAACTGGTTCCCCTAGGTCTCAAGAGCATGGCTCCCTGAGCGATGGGTGAGTTTTTCCTACCTCTTCCTTAGGTCCCAGAGTGACACATCCACCGGGGGAGTTGGTTTGTGGTTGCTGTCCCTGTTTCTCGGTACATGGGGAATGTCAGTACCGTCATGGCGTCCGAAGCTCCCCCCTGCAGAACCGCATGGTTTTCGGCTGCTGTAGCAGCAGTGGCGGCTTGTTTCCCTGCCAGTACAGCCAGGCTAGAACATGCAGGGGAAGGAGGAAGCCGCACGCAGGAAGGGGCGGAACTTGCGTTCCAAGCTGGCTTACAGGAAGTCCCGGAGGGGTCACTTCCGGGGCGTGTGACGTCATCGACGGGCGCCGGAGACGCTGGTTCCAGTCTCAGAACGGCGCGAACAGGGACGCTGGGAGGCTGGTCGTTTGTAAGGTGAAACCCAGCAAAGGCTGCGGATCATTACAGGGAAAGGATGGACTCCTTTTGAGATACCTGCACAGGCAGTGGAATCAAACCCCTACGCCAGCACAGGTAAGCCTGAAAGTGTATGTACTTTTCTTGCACAAACCTGTGAGTGTCTTTTTTCCCTTGTAACTAGTAAGGACTAGGTGAAGGGTGCACATGTTTCTTTTTCTCCTGCACGGGGTGTTATGGAGGGTATGCGGCTGTAGATTTACAGGGTCAGTCTTGTTCTCTTGCAGACAAAGCCCAAGCGCAGCCACCAAAATAAAAATAAATAAATGTGCAGTGTGTGGAAGTAAACTGAGCTCCTCATGGAGTAAACCAGTTTGCCGCTCTTGTATTAGAAGCCTAATAAAAGATGACCCGGTAGCCTCATGTCAGAAAATACTGACTTCAGTTAGTGATGAGCTTAAATCCACTTTTAGCTCTTTCAAAACTCTGAGGCGGCGTACACACGGCAGGGAATCTCGACGGGCAGAACACATCGTTCCGCCCGTCGAGGTTCCCTGCCGGCCGTCGAAATCGGCGACCCGCCCGTCGGGAATGGCAACCAGCCATTCTTCCGGGTGGGCCGTCGAGGAAATAGAGAGCGTGCTCTCTATTTCTGCTCGATGGGCTTCCCGACGGGAAGCTCGCCGAGACCGTACACACGGCCGAGGTCCTCGCTGGAATGTGCATTCCAGCGAGGTTCTCGCTGGTTTTCAGCGAGAACCTCGGCCGTGTGTACGCCGCCTAATTGATAAATTGCATGCTCCCACAGAGGGTCAAACAGGAAAACTTCAGTTAGCATTCCGCAACAAAATGTGGAGAGTGAAGACTGAGACTGAAGTTAGATCTACCCGTTCTTCTCCTGAAGAATCAGGGTCAGATACAGGGCCCAGGGATAGAGAATTCTCTAAGGGCTCAAGATTTAAGTTGTCTTTTGGAAGATGTGGACAACTTTTTAAAGGCTATTATACAACTCTGGTAATGGAAGAGGAGGAGGTACAATTGTCTAAGCATGACCTTATGTACAAAGGTGTGCACAAAAGAAATCTTTCCAGTGCACAGTTCCCTCCTTGATATTATCAAGCTGGAGTGGGAAAATCCAGAGAGAAAACCTTTCTTTTCTGGTAACCTAAAAAGGTTTTCATTGGATGAGGATGCAGCGCAGCTGTGGAACAAAAATCCAAAGTTAGACGCGCCTCTTTCAAAAGTTTTAAAGTTTCGGACCTAGCGTTTGAGTGGCACGCTTAAGGACCCGATGGACAAGAGAGGAGATATTTTTCTTCTTCCCAGAGCCTGGGATTCAGCTATGGGAAAGCTCAAGCCGGCTCTTGCCTCCACTTGTGTAGCCAGAAACCTGGAAGAATGGCTTACACAGATACAAACCCATCTGTTGGCAGGTACCTCTAGGGAAGAGATTCTAAAATCCTTTCCTCTCCTTTTTAGTGATGTGGGTTATTTAGCTGATTCTTCCACAGTCGGTAAGAATGACGGCTAGGACTTCGGCCTTAGTGAATTTAGCTAGAAGCAGACTTTGGTTTAAAACCTGGTCAGGCGATGCAGCCTCTAATTTGCGCCTATGTGGGCTTCCCCTAACAGGGGATCATCTTTTTGGTCCTGGGCTGCAGGAGGCACTGGAATGTACGGCCGATAGAAAAAAGGCCTTTCCAGAAAACAATAAAAAGCAGACGGGCAGAAAAATGTTTTCATGGCCAAAACAGAGTCCTAGAGAAAAGGACAATAGGCCCAAGAAGCATTGGACCGGGTACAATGGCAAAGGTAGTGGGGGTGTTTTGTTTACACGCCTCAACAGCCCGCCAAGCCACAGTGACCAGCATCTTCCAGTGGGAGGAAGAATGAGGGCCTGTCTCCCACAGTGGGCAGCGGTCACTTCAAGTCCCTTCATCTAGTGGCAAATGGATACAGGCGGGAATTCCCTGCCAACCACCAGAGCGACTATTGGTCACCTCCTCCCAAAGATTGGGAGAAAGCGAGGGCTCTGGGTCTCCAGATAGGAGACTTGTTCGACCATAAAGTCCTGATTCCTGTTCCCTGCTCAGAACAGAACAAAAGGGTTTTATTCCCATATTTTTGTTATCAGAAAGCCTTCAGGAAAGTATCGGCTCATTCTGAATCTTCGGTCTCTAGATCGATCAGGTACAAGCACTTCCGTATGGAGACCGTGTTCTCTATCAAAAACCTGCTTTACCCAAACTGCTTCGTGGCCACTTTGGACTTAAGGGATGCTTACCTGCATGTCCCGATCCACCCAGCATTCCAAAGATTCCTGAGAATAGCGGTCAAAAGGGGAACAGAAATCTGTCACTTTTCAGTTTTAAGCCCTCCCCTTCGGTGTGTCCTCAGCCCCACGCATCTTCACAAAAGTATTGGGGGAGGCACTGGCTCCACTAGGGTTAAAGGCGACAACTAGCATCCCTTACCTGGACGACCTATTAATAATGGCAGAGTCTTTCCAAAAATTACTGACAGATCTCCAGACTGTACAAGACTTCCTTGAATCCCTAGGCTGGCTGATAAACAGGGAGAAGTCTTCCCTAAATCCAGCCCAGAAGGTGAAGTATCTGGGCTACGATTTTTGCTCAGTAGACCAAAAGTTATTCTCCCAGAGAAGAAGGTCTCCAAGATGGTACAAGCAGTTTCAGCTTTACAGACCAATCAGTCGGTCTTGCTGAGGGAAAATTTCACGAATGGTAGGTCTGATGACCTCATGTTTCCCTGCAGTACCATGGGCAAGATTCCATCAAAGAACATTGACAGATGTTTCTCCTGAGAAACGGGGATGGAAACGCAAGGTCTCTGGATTTAAGAGCTCTGTTACCTACCAAGGTAAAAAGAAGCTTGCGGTGGTGAACAAGTCTTCACCTAGCAAGAGGCCTGCCATGGTCCATTCCTGTATCCAAGAGGATCACGACAGACGCAAGTTCCTGGGGATGGGGAGCACGCCTCAGCCACAAAGTCGAACAGGTAAATTGGTCCGGGAGAGAAGCACGAGCCTCATCGGATCAGAGAGCTCTTAGCGGGTCAGAGAGCCCTGCAGGTTTTTCAGTCTGAAATCAGGGTTCACAATCTCCAGATCCTATCCGACAATATTGCGACAGTTGCGTACCTCAACAAACAAGGAGGCATGAGGAGTTGGATCCTTCAAGCAATTGCCCAGGAAATTTTGTCATGGGCAGAAGGGAATCTAGCCTCAATTACAGCAGTGCACCTGAAGGGGACGCAAGGTGGAGCGAGACAATTGGTCGCTTCATCCAGAGATTTTTGCAAGGGTTGTCCCGAAGCAGATCTGTTCGCAAATCAGGGCAACCGCAAGACATAGGAGTTCTTTCCTCTAAACCCAGAGGATCAATCACTGGGGATCGATGCCTTGGCGAATCCGTGGCTATTCGACCTCTGCTACGCCTTTCCGCCGATCTGACTTATTCCGGAGGTGCTCCGGAAGTTTCTCAGAGAAGAAACGGACCTTATTCTGATCACCCTCTTTTGGCCCAGGAGGTCATGGTTTTCTCTCCTACAGACTCTAGTCTCGGAGCCTCCACTGAGGCTTCAGAAGAGGGAGGTCTTGCTATCACAGGGTTCAGTCACACACCCACAGGTGGTTTCCTTAAACTTGATGGCCTGGTATCTAAAGAAAAGATACGGAAGGCTCAGGAATTTTCTGACAAAGTAATCAAGACTCTGGTGAATTGCAGAAAACCAATTACTAGAGCCTTATATTCCAAGGTTTGGAAAAAGTTCAATTCATGGTTGTCTGGAAATCAAAGATCAACGTGTGATGTGTCCTCTTTTTCGGAATCTTTTCAAGAGTGTCGACAAGGGTCTTTCAGTTAGTACCTTGAAGGTACAGACGGCAGCTATCAGTGTTTTCCTTCAGTTTTCCCTTTTGGAAAATCCCACGGTAGCCAGATTCTTCAAATCCATTTCTAGGGCCAGGCCAGTAGTGGTAAGAAGTTGTCCAACTTGGGACCTGTCCCTGGTACTTCAAACTCGGGTAGAGTTTCCTTTTGAGCCCTTAAGAGGATATTTTTATTAAGTTACTTATTTTAAAAACTATCTTTTTGGTAGCAATTACCTCAGCTCGTAGAGTAAGCAAGTTACAGGCCTTATCAGTGAGGGAGCCATTCCTCACGATTTTGGAGGATCGAGTAGTTATAAATACTGATCCAGGTTTTTTGCCTAAGGTAGCCAGTACATTCCACAGATTGCAGGACATTGTACTGCCATCCTTTTTTTTTGTAGTTTGCCACAGGGCGACCAAGAAAATAAGTTCATTTTTATTTTATTTTTTTTAGATGTGAGAAGAATCCTTCTCTATCTAGAGGTCACCAAGACTTTTAGGAAGACAAATGCTTTATTTGTCCTTCTTTTCAGGTATGCACAAGGGTGAGAGTGCATCTAAAGCAACATTGGCTAGATGGATAAAACTAGCCATCTCGGAAGCTTACAAAATTAATGAAGTTCCTACACCTTTTTGTCACGGCGCATTCAACGAGAGCTTTGTCTGCGTCTTGGGCTGAGAGGGCTGGCGCCTCTTCGGAACAAAATTTGCAAGGCTGCCACATGGTCCAGTTATTCGACCTTCATTAAACATTACCGCCTGGATCTGCTATCTGCTCAAGAACAGGCGTTTGGTCGAAAGGTCCTTCAGGCAGTTGTCCCACCCTAGACTGGTAAGTTCTGGCTCATCGTCTCATGGGCTGTCCTGGAAGACGCTTGAGAGAAAAGCTGAGTTAGGCTTACCGGTAACTCCTTTTCTGAGAGTCTTCCAGGACAGCCGGATTCCCACCCGGTTTTGTATGGAAGTTATGTGTATTATGCATATGTTTTTCAGGGAAGTCCTACAGTTCTCGAGAAGACTGACCTGGGGCCTGGAGGACCGCCCTTTTATCTGGTGGGGGTGACGTGTTTCCTGTCCTGGTAGGAGGAGCCCTAGGTCTCATGGGCTGTCCTGGAAGACTCTCAGAAAAGGAGTTACCGCTAAGCCTAACTCAGCTTTTTTTTTTTTTTTTTTTGTGTAAATAAAGGCTCATCTTTGTAAACCTTTATTTTTTTTAAGTACTTGCTCTTTTTATTTTTTTTTTATTTTTTTTTTACATCGCCATAGCTGAAAATTCTTGATATCCTTGAATTTTTTAATCTATTACAGGTATTTAGCACTAGCAATTTAACCAGTTCTTTACATATTTATTGCACATTCACGTCACATGCATTGCATGAAGGACCTATTATTATGTTCTGTTTTCTGAGGTATGCCAATACTCTCTAGGGGGCAGGTTTTGGGTTATGGACTAGTAGAAAATTGTATGTTATAGCAAATGGGATGCGACACCATGGTATAGTTGGCTAGGCCCTGAATGACTATTGAAAAAGCAGCATGATGAAGAGACAGGTAAGTTAAGTTACTGAATTTGTGCCTAAAGTGCATCTAACCTTAACAACAATAATGATGTATTGCAGCTTACCAGTTCTTGGATGTGGTGACTGCATTTTGATTTCTTTTTTTTTTAGGCTTTGTTCATTTATTTTCAGCTAGTGATCCTCCCAGCAACAAACTTTCTGCTGACTATTCTTACCTACTGTACCTATGGAGGCGCAATCTTCTTGGGGGGCAGGAAGTGCTGAACTACAGAACACCTCCCCCTCCTCTCACCTCCATAACCTTGGGGGGGGGGGTGTTCTTTAGTACAGAGGGGATTTGGGCAGGCCTGATAGCAGTGCAGCATACCTCAAGAAGGGAGCTTTTTAATATACTGTATACAGTCAACACTATTTATTCCTGCATACAGTGCCTTGTGAAAGTATTCGGCCCCCTTGAACTTTGCGACCTTTTGCCACATTTCAGGCTTCAAACATAAAGATATAACGCTGTAATTTTTTTTTTTTTTTGAAGAATCAACAAGTAGGACACAATCATAAAGTGGAACAAAATTTATTGAATATTTCAAACTTTTTTAACAAATAAAACGGAAAAATTGGGAGTGCAAAATTATTCAGCCCCCTTAAGTTAATACTTTGTAGCACCACCTTTTGCAGTGATTACAGCTGTAAGTCGCTTGGGGTATGTCTATCAGTTTTGCACATCGAGAGACTGACATTTTTGCCCATTCCCCCTTGCAAAACAGCTCGAGCTCAGTGAGGTTGGATGGAGAGCTTTTGTAAACGGCCTTTTTCAGTTCTTTCCACAGATT
The DNA here is from genome assembly GCA_029574335.1 of Rana kukunoris. Classification (NCBI taxonomy): domain Eukaryota; kingdom Metazoa; phylum Chordata; class Amphibia; order Anura; family Ranidae; genus Rana; species Rana kukunoris. The sequence continues at coordinate 112,443,129 of CM056059.1, read as the reverse complement.
CTCGATTTTATGTACAACTAAGTTGTTTTTTTTTTCAGGTGAATCCCAGTGATCGGTACCACCTAATGCCTATTATCACCCCAGCCTACCCTCAGCAGAATTCCACCTACAATGTTTCTATTTCTACAAGAATGGTTATGGTGGAAGAGTTTAAACGAGGTACAGTGTTTATATAATGTACTTGTATTTTTTGGTTCAGACTTTTTTCCATTGGAGCATTATTAAATATAATCAGATTATTTATTAATTGTTCATTGTTTCACCCAGTGTTTCATATATTCTCAGCTTTGTCACCAGTCTTTTTGCATTGGGATTAAATCTTTGTGTTTTTTCCTTATGTCCACAGGGCTGGCTATAACTGATGAGATCTTGTTGGGGAAATCAGAATGGGCAAAACTTTTCGAGGCTCCCAACTTCTTTCAGAAGTACAAGTATGTATATAACAAGCTGCTTACTTTGTTTGTTTGTTTACTAAAGGCCAAGTAAAGTAAATAATCTCAGGGCTGGGGGCAAAAAATACTTTGCGTAATGGAGAATAAAAAGACTTCGAAATTTGTTTTGTGGCAAATCTGTAATTTGCTTATAGAAATGTAGCCTTTCAAGGGATTCCTCAAAGTGTATATATATATATATATATATATATATATATATATATATATATATATATATATATATATATATATATATATATATATATATATATTTTTGTGGCTATACAAGGTTACGTAAGTCACATCTAGTCCAATAGGGTAATGCGAGTTGTTTGAGTAGGTACTAAACAGATTCTCTTTTAAAGTTAAAAAGAAAAAAAATATTGTGCATCTTTGTTTGGCTTTAATATATTGGTTTGAGCACCTCAGAATTTCCACTAATTGAAAGTGTGGCCAACTTAAATGCTAGCAATTATGTGTAAACCCCAGCTAAACCCTCACAACTTACTGTACAGCCAGGGTGCTGGGTCAGCAGAAGCCGGGCATGTTGGAAAACCAGTGGCCGGTTAGTGCTCTCAGCCAATGATTGAGGGCGCTTAATAGTGTGTTTGGACAGGGGGCTGTCTCCCTGTTAGAACACTATAGAAAAGCAGGGGAGATCGCTGTACTAACATCAGATTGTTAGTATTGTGGCTTCGACCAGTGGGGTCTTTTTTTATTTTCGTGTTGAAGAAAAATAAAGCTAGTGGTGTGTACTAGGCTTTAGATTGTACATGTAGTTGGTTATTTTTAAATTATAACTCTCTGGGCCAGCCTAGTAATTCCTAAAGTTTGGGTATCTCTAGATGGATCCAGCAGCTTTATGTCTTGGCGTGACACACACTGCACTTTGAGGCACAGGTGAGAAGCCTTAGAGTAGGGGTCTCCAAATCTTATTAAACAATGGGCCAGTTTATTGTCCTTCAGATTTCAGGAGGGACAGATTGTGGCCAGCAGGGGCAGAAAATGTCCGTGGCATGGCAGCAATGAAAATAAATATGGCAGAGAAGTAGTACCCCTCTTAGTAGGAGATATAGTATCCCATTATTGGTATCGGTGGAAGCATTGGTGCCCCCCTTGTTGGTATTCGTGGAAGAAATTGTATCCCCTTGTTGGTGTCAGTGGGAGGATAAATGGCTAGATAACGGCTAACAAAGGCCACATCTGGCCCTCGGGACTCAGTTTGGGGAACCCTGCCATAGAGGATAGAGGTGTACACTGGACACAATGGCTAAATAGGAAGTGATGGGAATCTCCCCAGAGGGAGCCCAGATAGCATTTCTGAGGGTCTTGCGCTTCTCTACAATGCTATCGGAGGAAAACCTTGTGCCATCTCTGTCCCTGCAGTGGCTTTACGAAACAGTAAAGGGAAAGCTCATTAGTGTCTGCAGTAAATAGCATGTAAGAAAGAAATTCCTAGATCTGCCTCCTCTCAGTGGATTGAATAGGACAGCCAAATTTCAGTTTATATTAGAAAGAAGTGGCATTTACAAATACTGTTTACCTTTTGCCCAAAGTTCCTCTTTAGTTGGTGCTTGGTAAGTCATTTGGGTTGGGTTTCTACTCCTCCCATCTTTTTTTTTTTTTTTTTTTCTTGTACCTTTTTTGAGTTGTGAATTATTGTGCATTATGGGGGGTGTAATAAAAAAATCTCATAATGAGGTTTGTGTGGAGTATACTTTTTGCCTAGAAATACTAGCTTTTTTGTTAAGAAATGATTCTGTGATGTTTTCGTTTGTCATGATAAATTTAGTATATATAAAAATAAAAATAGAGCAAGGGAATATGGTGATAAGACCTTGTTAGACATGAGGCTTCATTAGCCTTTTACTGGGAAATGAAAGTATAATTGTGATCTGCTCTTCTTTTCTAACCTATAGAAAACTGCAACAGTTTTGGTCTCGCAGCAATAAAAATGGTCATACTGGTCACCTATATTTACATTTCCTTTGGGAACATGCAAGTGCATTTTTTTTCTCCAAGCCAATTAACGTGATCAAAATGTTTCTTTATAATCATGAACACAATTAGGCAGCTCATAGATTATGATCTTTCATGCAACCACTGTCTGTGTTGATGGGGGGGAATCCCTCCTGCAGGGATATTGAGTTCTCCCGGAACGGGAAGCCATCCCTGCTGGGGTAATACAATTATTACTGCTAGTGGCTATAATCGCGTGCTAAAAATCGGACATGCTGGTTGTACCCAAGTTGATTCATGTTTGACTTTGGTACAATCAGCTTGTCCATGGATGGATTGAATCTCGGCTGCTCCCTGCTTACCCGGCTGAGATTAAACCATCTGGATTGCTTTTGTGTTATTATTAATAAAAAAAAATTATATACATTTTTATTTTTTTAATTATGGTACACTTCTGATTTGGCCATTACAGCATGATGCAGTATTTTTATTATTCATCCTAACGCCTCCTCACCCTTCAAGTAGTAGTAGAATTATCTTTGTTCCTTGTGTCAGTTGATATGTCATGGAAATATGTACAGTGCTAGAAATGTATATGCCAAATCTTTATACCGGCCTTAATTAACACGGTTCCCCGATTGTGAACCCTTTACCTCCTGTACTGCATTACAGGTCCAACTAATTTATTTTTTAACAGTATTTCTGCAATGCTGTTTATAATTGACACTTTAGAAAATGCACGCAGGTAGCCAGCGCACTTGTGAATGACCTGTGATCTGAGCTGTCATTGGAAGGCTCTGATCAGTCACTATGTAGAAGGCCAACTAAGGGTGCCTCTGTACCTTGTGATCACTGTGCACTAATCGGTCATCACAAGTGTACACTCTAGTACTGTTTACAGACATCCAACAAGTTCCGTTTCCTCTGTTATAAATAGGCTGAATATTTGTAACCACAGCAGGGAGAAGGATCAGCAGATCAGTGGTGAAGGTGGCGGTCTTAAAGGGCCACTGACTACCAGTAATGTTGGGGGGGGGGGGGGGGGATTGTGTTCATTGACAGACACAGCCTCTCTTTATTTATGACCAAACAGTTTACAGCGCCACCTTCAGGAGTAGGACACTAGGCAGAAACAACGTGACGCCTCCTATATGGAGTCCTCTCTGAGCATAAAACCTACACTTGGCTCTAGGAAAGCCAGATTTTTCTGCCTAGTGTTCAAGAGTAGGGAGCTGGTTCCCTCTAAAACCTGTGGTTCTATAGCCTTTTTATTTTTTTGTGTGTCTTTTGCCCTGGGTCTTCTCTCAGTGGTTGGTCCACCTGTCTGTCAATAAATGTAAGAGAAAATGGGAGTTTTTGTTGCTCACAGTAAATTTCCTTTCTCCGAGTTCATTGATGCACAGCAACCACCCTCCTAGGGAGTGTGTGTGTTGTGTTTTTTGTTTTTTTTTGGACACTGCGTGTAACTATTTGGGTTGCCAGAGAGGGTGGCCCACAGGAGATGCAGAGTTTTTGTCTGCCTAGTGTCCTACTCCTGTAGGTGGCGCTATAAACCCTGTTTGGTCACAATTGAAGAAGAGTGTCCGTCAATGAACTTTGAGTAAGGAATTTTACTGTATCAAAAAATCCTGCTTAAGGGGTGGACATTAAGGTGACAATGATGACCAGTGATAGTGGGATAGTTTTTTTAAAGGTAAAAAAAATTAAATAAGCGGACCCAAATTTTTAGTTTTTTGGTTTTCCTCCTATTTATATTGTAAAAAAAATAAAAAATAAAATTAGACAAAAAAGCTTTAGCATTCTCAAAAAAATATTATAAAATGAATCTGGGTACGGTGTTGCATGACTGAGTAATTGACAAACTATCACAGCACTGAAAACTAAAAATTGCCTCATAATGAAGGGAAATATGCAAACTAGGTTGATCTCCTGTATTTTTACATTGCTGTGCCAAAACTGTAACTTGTTTTTAAGTTGTGGCTTTACATGATGCGTGATTTACACAGGGGCAATGCATGTTTTCACTGTATTCTACTTTTTTTTTTTTTTTTTTTATCAACAGTCCATTTTATTTTTTCTTAAATGTGTATGTTTGTTTTTGTCATTATCTGAACAAGTTTAAAATGTGTCTCTCAATGCTACTTTCTCATGAAAGTAGTGTTGCTTGCAAAAACTGTAGGTGTACTTTTCACTGGATGCTCCCAGTTTTGAAAGATAAAGGACTTTCTTGTATTGTATTCCTTGTATTGCATAGTTGTAGTACAATGACCAAGATTCTTAATTTTAATATCTTAAACTGCTTTAATTAATCTATATTGATATTGCCATAAAGGGCACTCCTATGGGGCAACAGTAGTGTCTTGGGCTCCTTTCACATTAGCTAGTCTCCAACGTCACACTATTTTCAGTGCAACTTTCGAACGATCTTGATTCAACGTTACATTCTATTGATCGGTCACACCAAAGTAGTGCAGGCATTTTTTCAAAGTCTCTGACTTTAAGATGCATTGGGGGTTATTTACGAAAGGCAAATACACTTTGCTCTACAGGTGTACTTGGAAGTGCAGTCGCTTCAGATCTGAGGGGTAGATCTGAAATGAGGGGAAGCGCTGCTGATTTTATCATCCAATCATGTACAAGCTAAAAAAAAAAAAAAAATTACATGCATGTTCCCCTCGGATCTACAGCGACTGTACTTCCAAGTGCACTTGTAGTGCAAAGTGGATTTGCCTTTTGTAAATAACACCCTAAGATTTAAACGGATGCTATTGAAAAGAATAGTGTGTGATTGTCATGTGACTTTGATGTCTAATCTTGTTTACGTGTTATGTTACGTTGGTCACATGCTTCCTTGTGGGCACTGCAAGTGTCCAGGCAGACATGGTCCACTGTTGTCAACATCAAGAATCTGGTCCAGAGTTGGAAGGTGTAGCTGACACTGGTGTGTGTGTGTGTGTGTGTGTGTGTGTGTGTGTGTGTGTGTGTGTGTGTGTGTGTGTGTGTGTGTGTGTGTGTGTGTGTGTGGGTGGGTATAGACAGGAAGTGGATAAAAGTTGCTTGATGGGATAATTTTTACAGAGATTAAAAAAAAAAGACAAATTGGATACTTCATATTATGAACGAGTGTGGAAATTGTGTAATAAGTGCTATAGCAAACTCAATGTCATGCGGTTAAAGTTTGGCTCTGCTTTTATTACCCATTATTACATGTTGGGTGATTTGATACATTCTGCCTTAAAGTGATTTGTAAACAATCACCTTGTAAAACAACCCATTCGGTTTAAAAAAGGAAATGAAAGACCGAGTATTTTTTTATATATGTGATCCGTTCTCCGCTGCATAAGAGATTGGGATGAGTAGCAGCAGCACACTGAGCTTGTCAGTGACAGCCTGTGCAGCAGGGAGGTGTCAGGACAAGTCTGATCATTGGAGGAGAGTACATGGACTTCCTAACATAACTGACCACAGTGTGTTCTGCTTAATGTGGTCAGTTTTTATAGGGAAAGTAGGGCAGCTGGCAGGAACACCAGGGATCTCGCACAAAGGAAGCAATACAAGGAGAACAGGAGTAGTTCTCATACAAGTACACGGTACAGCAGACGCGTATCAGGAATATGAAATGTTGGAGTGACAAACACTTTAAACTCTTAAAAGGATACTGTAATGCTTGGCCCAAAAATAATTCTTTCAACTCCAAAAATTGGTGTCCATCATAGTAAATTCTTGCAAATAAGAATACCTGCAACACTTCCATGTGATCTGTGACAAGGAGCCAGTAAGTCTTTTACAGGTCACCTGGGTCCTCTGCATTTTTGTTGTACCGGTATGTTGTCTTATTGGTCATTCTCCTGTGCAGATGTGCAATTTCAGCAAATTGATGTGTAAATTTGGACCATTTTACTCCCTTTTGTGACCTCAGATATAATAATGCTTACTGGATTCTGAGATTGCAGATAACCTGAAATGTCCAACTTTGGCAGTTTGTTGCTCCCCGTAGACCAAATGAACACTAATCTCTACCTTGTTCACATGAAAGACCTGCTTCTTCTTTCTGTGTTGTAAGGATCCTGTGTGAGTGCAGTAAAGAAGCGGTGCAATATCAAGCTGTCCACCCCATCCAATCGGTGAACACTGTGCATTCATTCAGTAAATGCAAAGCATTCTCTGAATGGCACCTTTGCTTAAAGCGGAGCTCCATCGATTTTTTTTTTTTTTTTTTTTTTTTTTTAAAGTCAGCAGCTACTAACAGTGTAGCTGCTGACTTTAAATAAGGACACTTACCTTGTCCTACTTGCCCGCGCTGATGGGCCCCCCGATGCCGGTCCCACGATCGCTCTGGGTCCCGCACCGCCATTCACACTATGGGAAACGGGCAGTGAAGCCGTACGGCTTCACTGCCCATTTCCTACTGTGCCTGCGTGAGTCTCACGCTGGCTTGTGAATGAGCGCGCTGCTCTCTGAGAACACACACAGTTCCCAGAAAGCAGCGCGCCCCATTCACAAGAAGGACAAGAAGAAAAGGCACCGCGGAGTGGAAGAGGCAGATTACGGACTTCCACATAGCAACAGGTATTTCGGGTGAGTATTTTTTATTTTATTTTCAGGGTTTTTTTATTTAATTTTTTTAAACAACATGGGAAAATGTTGTTTTCCTGGGTGGAGCTCCGCTTTAACAGCTGACCTGTGTTAAAGCAGGGTAGTCGCTCAGCACAGGACCAGGAAGCAAGTGGAGATCACTGGAGTAGCAATGTCTACTTTAGTGATTTTCAGAAGGATTGTCCAGGTATGGGTATATACATTGTTACACTGGTCCAGCTTGGATCCATGTAACTATGTATAAAATATCCATGCATGGACTTTATTTTTAAGTATAGTTAGTTTGCTGTGCAGATTGAGGCTGGGTTCACACTGATTGACATGAGTCATCCGACTCTTCATAAACAGGATATTACTTTGTTCTTTGACCAATCAAAATAATCCAAGTGCAAGATAAATTCTTTTTATTTCTGCTGTAATCACAATGTCGGATGTCAAAAGTCAGATAGTAAGGACAAGGCTCCTACTTTGAACCGCCTTAAATGCTATTCAATGGGCTGAAGTAGGATCAAAGTTGGACCAAGTAGTACAGGGAGCATTTTTAAACTCGGACCGACTTGTGTCAGACCAGTTATGACGACTCTCGTAGGGAAACATCGATTTTCACACGTCATGCGACATGAGCTCCCAATGTCGCAGCGTTTGTCGTACCAGTGTGAACCCAGCCTGAACCACAGTTCTGCTAATTAAAAACAGGTAGCAGCCTTTATTAACTATTTGAAATCAGTTTGGCAAATGTATACAATGGAGAAGTCTACTTTTGCTGGATACTAAAACGTTGTGTTGGATAAAAAAAGTGAATGTAAATCCAAACGATTAACTATTGCTTTGTTCCATTTTAATCTGTTAAATACTATTGGCGGGGTTGTGTTTTTGTTCAATACGCCCAAGAAAATAAGATTATGCCAGAGGTCTTGTGAGCTGATAACTTCCTGTGCTGACGGTTATTAACTACATTGTACCCAGCTATCTCTGAAGCTCGGCTCTGATATGGAAAGGTGGAGGTTTCTGTAGGTGGCAACCATAGATTTGTTATAGATGCTGTACAGAAAGTCAGCGTCGACTCTGGGACAGAAAGTTTGTTACTAGCGGCCTCACCAGGTGCACAGAATGGTTTTACCAACTATATTCTTCTTCCTCCTCTATTACCAGGATGGACAACTGTGACATCAGGTGTACATGTGTAATAAATATATATATATATATATATATATATATATATCTCCATAGACCTGATATTGCAGGTGCTTACCCTTTAATGGGGAAGGATGGCGATGGCTGGGTAGCACTATTCCATATCAATGGGGGTGGTGCACTGGCGGGTAGGTGAAAAAACTCCTGCAAGCAGCATCTTTGGAGAGCTAAAAAAAGTGCCCTCGCCATTAAAAAGAATGGGAAACGCCTAAAAAGCTCTTCAAAAGTGCCTCAAAGTGGTACTTGCATCAGTTTGAGTCACATGACTGTCAAAAAAAGTGCACCGCTAACTCCTCAAAAGCGCTCGGCCTTTTATAGGTAGTTTTTAAACGCCTCAGTATGAAAGGGATCTTACCATGACCCATGATGAACTTATAAATGTGTACATAAACAATTTGTAGAGAACACTACATAAATCTGAACCATATCGGTCACACACACACACACAAAAATGTTGCCTGTGGGTCTTAACTCTTCTCATAGGCTTGTATTGTGCTGTCTGAGACCATGTGAACATATGCTTGATGTCCAATTTATAATCTCCAGGTCACTGTGTTGGTGGATACAGACTCTTCCCCCATCCACACATCAACCCTGGAGTTCTACCTTCAACATACTTCATCCTCACTCTTGTGGAAACCTCCTTCCTATTTAGATTCTTTAGAGATGCAAACTTTAATACTCTGGTCATCAGATTTGATGTTTCCGCTAGTGTGGTGCAGTGGATTTGTCTAGATTTTTGTATAACTGGGAAGTGCTTGATATGTTCCAAATATACATTTTTTTTTCTATGTTTATATGATCTGTGCTGTTTTTTCTCCTAATGAATAGCTAATAAATGTTTTAAAAAAAAAAAGAAAAAGAAAAAAAATATGAAAAGAGAAAAAAAAGAAAAGCCAGCACATGTGTCTGTGTTTTTGTTTTTGGTTCAATAATACATTTTATTTGGGAAGAAGTAAAAACTTTTTCAGAACTAAGTAGTTACTGTGGTAACAGTAATTTCACTTATGGATCAGGTTAGGCAAAAGTTTGTTTATAGTCAATTTTAGGCAGTTACGTTTTAGAAGCATTTTTTGGAAAGCAAAAAAAAAAATTCTTTCAGGACGAATGTTCAGAGGCATTTGAAACGCCTGTAAATCGGGTAACTAACGTTTTCTATCTTCATTTACCGGTGTTCTTCATTTTTGACTATTTGCAATTTTTAAAAAAAAACTTTTCTAAGCACTGCAAAACTGATGTTTTATAAACGTTGGTTACTATCTGTCAAGTTAAATCGTTCAGGAGAGGTTTTAATATGTCCCATGTACATTTAAGCTTAAAGCCTTGTGCGCACGATCGTATTTTCTGCGGACAAATTGTGGGACTTTTGATTGAAGGGCGTCGGCCAGGAACTTGTCTTGTATACAAACGGCAAAGAATTGTCTGCCAACAAACATGAAACTATGTGTTTTTCAGCTCTTTAGCGCCACCCTTTGGGCAACTTCTGCTAATGTTGTGTTATAGTGAGCATACGTGTTTGTACTTTGAAGTTTTGTCCGGACTTCTATACACGATCGAATAATCCAACACACATTTGTTGGCATACATTTTTAAAGCTTGCTATCCCACATTTGTTGGTGGAAAATCCAACAATTGTCCGATGGAACATACAAACGGTCGGATTTTCTGACAACAGCCTGTCGTCACACAATTCCCATCGGATAATCTGATTGTGTGTATGAGGGTTTAGATTTAATGTCATTGTGTTGTGTATTTACAATACAGGGGGGGGGGGGGGGGGGGGTTAGGCAGCGAAAGGTAAAGTGGAAGAGAACAGAGGAAATTTTGTTTGTTTGTTTTCTAACCTTTTTTGTAGCCGTTTCGCTTTTTTTTTTTTTTTTTGAGAGCAATCTGACTTGGCATTGCCATCCACCTCAGAATGCAGGTTCCCTGGATTTTTAGCTTTTCTCTAATCACTGATTTATAGCAAGTATACAGGTCAGGAGTTTTAAGCTCATCAGCTATGTACTTGTTGCAGGTTCCCCTCACTGACTAGTGAATTTGCAGAGTCGGAGGCTAAGAGCCATAAAACAAGCAATAAGTAAAAATGTGTCAGTGGCAGGTAAAAATGTCTCTCCTGGCACATGTTCTTTAGTTCTCCCCTCTGTCCATTAGAAGTCAGTCTGTGTTTTTAAAAGAATATAAAATCCTTTTATCTTAGAACAGCATGCACAGTGTAGTTGATCTGTAAATGTGTACACGCTTTGAAATATACATATTTAATAAATATAGATTACTAGCAGTCATTTCAGTTTGACTAAGGCCCCATCAGTGCACATATGCAGGAGGTATATTCAAGTACTTCCTACCTTTAATTCAAAAGAATGGGTATTTTTAATACAAGCATAAGTTGATGCCAACAGCACAAATTCTACAAGAAATGCACGTCCTGGTATGAACTGTAACGCTATGCTCCATTTATCAGTTTGATCCAAGAAATCAAATTTTTATATATAGGAAAGATTAGATGTTCCCCTGATTTGTACGGCTCACTGTTTCCATTGGGAAGATTTTTCATCGATTTTTGCTCTGGTGATCACTGGGACAGGAAGTGAGGAAAACTCTCCAATTGGAATACAGCATTAAAGGAGAGATGATTGATTGATTGTATTTAAAAAAAAAAAACACATCCTTGCCAACCTGATGCATGCTTTGTCCGATGCTGCAGCTATCCCCCACCACCTCTATACACAAGAACTGAACGATCACATGACTGCTGATTGCTCACTTCTCAGTCCGCTGAGAGCAGTGACTGTCAGTCACCTCCTACGTGCTGTGCCCCTCCAGCACTCACTGGTGGGAGCATATGGCTCAGGCTCATGACAGCACAGCTTCAGAGAGGCTTAGCCAGCTACCAGATCAGGAATCTGGGTTGACCCCAACATTATTGTTGGTATCCGAGACTGGAGCAGGGCCTGTGACATCAGCTGACTTTAGCCCGCTGTCTGTCTGATTTTGGGTCACAGGAGTGCACGTTTGCTCATGAGAACTGTGGCCAAAAGAGCTTTGTCCATACTTCTCTTTTAAAAGGCCTCACTCATGCTAAAGTTAATAAAATATTTAGCTAAAGATGCCCTCTCAGCCATTTTTTTCCATTTTGTTTCTATAGAGCAGTGTTTCTCAACTCCAGTCCTCAAGGCACCCTAACAGGTCATGTTTTTCAGGCTTACCATTTATTTTGCACGGGTGATTTGATCAGTTTCACTGCCTTTTTAATTGCAACAGCCGTTTCATATGTGTGAAATACTGAAAACATGACCTGTTGGGGCGCTTTGAGGACTGGAGTTGAGTAACGCTGATATAGAGAATGGAGACATGTGTATAAGGTGTTGTATTGTGCAAAAGGATTGGAATTTACTGCATATTGGATAGGTGTACTGTAAGAAGTGGTTTAACAATAGTCATAACAGTTCATACGACTGCTTGGGGGGGGGGGGGGGGTAGAAGGTGGGCTGTTGAGGCAATTCAAACATATGGATATAAAACAAATCCAGTACAGTTTTATTAAAGGAGAAGTCCAGCCTGAGCTTGTTTGGCTGGGCGTCTATGGATCACAGGAGAGCGATTCGTTTTGCACTCCTGAGACAAGTTTTCAGCAGAGATCAGTAGGAAGTTCGGTCTCTGCTGACATCACAGGAATCGGTCCAGGCACCGCACTATCATGACAAAGTCTGGATTCGCCAGGTGCCTGCACTGACACCTGTCTCAGCCTCTCAGCGAGCCACTGGAAGCCTGAGCCGACCGCTCCCTGTCCCTCCACAGCCAGTGAGTGCAGGAGGGCCGAGCGGAGAGTCGGCAACTCTCTGCTTGGGGAGCTGAGAGAACCGAACCATCAGTGATGTTCGATCGCACAGTTCTCAGTGTTGTGGCGCTGGTGTGGACCGATGCTGCTCCACTTAAGTATGAAACTGGAACAAAAAAAAAAATATAATCGGTCCCAGAGTTTTGATGAGCTAACTGATGGTGAATGTACCCCCACATGGATGAAATGTGGTAGCTTGTCTTAGACTTGTCTTTTAAGCAAGGCAACTTGCATGTCCTGATAATGGCTTATGAATTAAGCCATTGACCCTAAAGCAAGCATACACTCGGCCTTGGCAGTTCCCATTCTTCTGTCCTCTGAGATTCCTAATAAGTCTTGGGCTTTAAATAAACGGACCTCCTGAAAATGCTAGTTGTCTGGTTTTTATGCTGAACCAATGACTTTTGTATTTTGACATGACATCCTATGTGCAATGTAGTTGTGCAGCAATCTTTTCAATCGCATTGAAGTTTAGCAGGTCCTTTGCTGTGCTCCAGAATCTGGTGCAGCTGTGCATGGAAACCAATCGCCGTCCAGGTTTCTTGTCAAAGCTTAAAGCAGAGCTCCACCCAAAAGGCAAGCTCCGCCTGTTTATTTATTCTTATTGTCTTTCCACTGCCAAGTTTTTCCTGCTAAGATGACTGTGGCAGCAACTGAGCTGCTGGATTTGTGAACAGGTGAGTGTCCTAATAGTACATCGGTCAGCGGCTACCATGTACAGCTGCACCAGATTTTGAACTCCAGTTTTAGCAAATCAACCCATAACCCCCCCCCCCCCCGTGAGTTGAATAGTCGCTGTTTCCACCATAGGCTTCTCGGAGTGGGGTTAAGATTCAATCTATATGCTTGACAACTGCCTGGGTTTAAATTGGTCATCAAGGAAAGGTGAGATCTCAAAGCTGCACATTTTTTCCTTGTTTCCATAGAAAGAGATGCGTTTTTTTGTCATAACGTCCTTTCTTCCTCTTTTCCTAGCTCTTAAATAGGCATATTTGTGCGGTCAGCCACCGTTTTGAGCAATGTTTTACGCAAACAGTACTGTGAAATCTTGTTTAAATAAAATGGCATTGTCTTTATTTCCAAGGCATTATATAATCCTGCTTGCAAGTGCGCCGACCGAAAAGCAGCACCTAGAGTGGTAAGTTCAGAATTGCTCAGAAGACGGGAAGATTTTAAAGTATATCACACAGACTTTTGTATTTTTGCTGCAATTTTTTTTTACTTTTTTGCCTTCATCTCTGTAATAAAAAAAAAATGAACAAGATCAGCATACTGCATTTTCAAATGTAAGTCTTTTTACGAATTGAAGGTTACAAGCCCTCCCTTCTTGCCACACACATTAAAATCTCTTTTGGATATGTTATGTAGTGCATGGGTCTGTTTAATATCTGTCTGCCAAAACAGCAGGCGAAACTTAAAGGGGTTGTAAAGGATTTTTTTTTCCCCCTAAATGGCTTCCTTTACCTTGGTGCAGTCCTCCTTCACTTACCTCATCCTTCCATTTTGCTTTTAAATGTCCTTATTTCTTCTGAGAAATCCTCACTGCCTGTTCTTCTGTCTAACTACACATCGTAATGCAAGGCTTTCTCCCTGGTGTGGAGAAAGCCTCTTGGGGGGGAGGGGGCGAGCAGGAGGGTCAGGACACTCTCTACTTTGCAGGTGGAGAAAGGAGCTGTGTTAGTGGGCGTCCTGACACTCCTGCTCGCCCCCTTAAGAGGCTTTCTCCACACCAGGAAGAAAGCCTTGCATTATGGTGTGGAGTTACAGACAGAAGAACAGGAAGTGAGGATTTCTCCGAAGAAATAAGGACATTTAAAAGCAAAATCGAAAGGATGAGGTAGGTGAAATAGCACTAAGGTAAAGAAAGCCATTTGGGGTGGAAAAATAATTCCTTTACCAACCCCTTTTAAACTTCCCTATACCTTTCAGCCTCTGTTTGATCTGCAACTGCCATGGTGCTGCACATGTGATCAGTTATGACACCAGCCATTTGATGCTTTTGATAGTTTAGTAAAGCGATGGTTTACCCTAAAAAAAAATTCTAACATTACATTGAGCCGACTTATGAGATTGACAGTATGCTGGTGTTTTTTTTTTTTTTTCGTACATACCGTTTTATGGCTATTTTTACCCCCGGCTTCCGGGTAGTGAATCCCACAGGCTAAGTGATTGACGTGCTTCCAACCGGCACATACTGCATGTCACGAGTTGCCGAAAGAAGCCGGACTGCGAGTCGGCTCTATACGGCACCTGCACACCGACGTTCGGCTTCTTTCGGCAACTCGTGATGCGCAGTATGCGCCGGTCGGAAGCACGTCCATCACTTAGCCTGTGAATAGGAACGCCCAGTCCCGCGGGTTTTGCTACCCGGAAGCCGGGGGTGAAAATAGCCATAAAACGATATGTACGAAAAAAAAACACATCAGCATACTGTCAGTCTCATAAGTCTGCTCAATGCAATGTTAGAATTCTTTTTTTAGGGTGAACCCTCGCTTTAAGAGCAGAAGCAAATGTGACAATTGCATTCCTGGCAAGTGATGGGAGTGTAACTTTTTTTTTTTTTTTTTTTTTAAACCATTAAATCAATTGGCTTACTTCCATTTTAAAGTAGAACTAAACCCATCGATTTAACAGGTTGAAAAAACAGTTGCATTACCGCCACATGCCAGGAATGTGCGAGAGAGCACAAGCGAATGTGAGTGTTGCGTTCCTGGCATTCACTTTAAAAAAAAAAAAAACACTCCAGATCCGTTCCGGATGTGTTTCTGTACGTGCATTTTTGATGCATTCCAGGTGCTTTTTTTTTTTTTTTTTTTTAAACTATACTAGGGTCCAGTGCATTTTTGATGTGTTTTACTGTGTTCCAGTGTGGGGAAAAATGCAGGATGTTTTATTTTTCTGGAGCTGAATAGCCCTAGAGAACTGACAGCACTAGTTGGAACTATGCCATTGAAAATCACCCAACCTACTTTTCATGCGTGTTTGATGCAGAACAACAACGCACTGGACTGCACGTGGTGTGAACTGGCCCTAAGACCCCATTCACACTAGCGTTTTTTCAGGCGCTTTTGGACTAACCATAGCATCTGATAAACTGATCTCTTCAGTCAGTGTGAAAGCCTGAGGGCTTTCACAATGAGGCAATATGCTGGCAGGACATTTAAAAAAAAAAAAACTCCTGCAAGCAACATCTTTGGAGCAGTGTATGTATACACTGCTCCTACCTATTGAAATTAATGGATAGCGCGTCCGAACCGCCAGCAAAGCACCGATGTAGCGAGGCTTTGCGGGTTGTTTTAATCCTTTTTTGGCTGCTAGCGGCGGGGGTTAAAAGCACCCTGCTAGCGGCCGAATACCTCCAAAAACGACTGTAAAGCGGTGCTTGACTGCCCCCGCGCCCTAGTATGAAAGCGGAACTAAACCTAATCGATTTAACAGCTTGAAAAAAGTTAAAGTGCTGGGAATGTAACTGTTGCAATTGTTTGTGCTCTCAACTAATCTGTCAAAACATCAAATGGCTTGTGTCATACTCATAACCAATTGGTTGGGCAGCATCATGGCAGCTGAAGATCAAACAGAGTAAGAGATGGCAGCTTCCTTGGCTGCAAAGTATAGGAGGGTTTATTTTCTCTGTAAGTATCCTTTCCTTTTTGAAGAGCACATTTCCTAGTAAAGTACATACTCATGGCAGCCCCAACCATTGTAATGAATAGGGTAGGTGGCGAAAACCGGAGCTAGACCTAAAAGTGAATATCAACGTGCTTGTTCTGGATCAGCTAATCAGGTTTTTAATTCAGGGAAGAAAGGGGTCAGCAATGGAAGCCTACCTGTTTCATTTCACAACAAAGTCAGGATTTACATATGTACACGCTGACACATCTTTACAGTTTTACTAGAGTGGCAATGTCAGTTCACTTGTGGTGGAATATGGAATGAATGCTTATAAAAATGTGTTGGCTCTCTACAGAGAAAACGTGCTGTTATTGATCTTGTTTTTTCCAGGGTTGGTTTAGTGGAGTCGAAGATCCGTATTCTTGTCGGAAGTTTGGAAAAGAATGAATTCATCACACTAGCTCATGTCAACCCTCAATCATTCCCAGCCCCTGTTGAAAATTCGGAAAAGTAAGCAGATCACTATAAACTGTTCTTTTGTTTGTGAACATTCTTCTTGCGTAAACCTTTTTTAGATCTTATCTTAATTTTAAACATACAGGGTATTCTATAGATATTTTCTAGTTTTGTCCCTTGCCCTTATGGCAAAACCAAACAACATTTAGCCAGCGTGTACAGCAGCCTGTCGAAAGAGCATGCTGGAAAACCAGCATCCGGTCAGCGCTCGCAGCCAATGGAGTCCCCCTGTCAGAATAGTGAAATTGGGACCGTACACTTGGCGTCTTGCGGGGTCCCTCAGGGATCCCCTCTGTCGCCGGTGCTGTTCAATATTCATCTCCGCCCTCTTTTTGAAATCATCAGCAGCCAAAAGCTGCTTTACCATTCTTATGCAGATGACACACAATTGTACTTTCGCATCTGCAACAAAAAGGATCATCATCTCAGTCTAGAGAAATGCCTCTTTTTGATAGAAAACTGGATGAGAGAGTTATCTTAAACTCAACGGTTCGAAAACAGAACTTCTCCTGTTTCACGCCAGTCTAAAGAATCAACTTGCAACAACTTGGCCCCCCACCGCTATTCTGGGCAAAATCATCGCCCCTAGCGCCAAAGTCAAGTCTCGGAGTCATCTTCGACACCTACATGACAATAGATGCACAAATAGGATCAGTAGTCAGCGGATCACATGATCTGCTGCCCCTACTATGCAGACTAATTCCCTTTATCCCAAAAGAAGACATAGCAGTCGTGGTGGGAACAATTGTTAACTCCAGACTTGACTATGCAAATGGCCTCTATCTTGGACTCCCAAAGTACCAAATCACTTGCCTGCAAGTCGTTCAGAATACAGCCACGCGACTTGTGACTGGGAAAAAAACATGGGAATCGGTCTCACCCTCTCTGAGATCCCTTCACTGGTTGCCAGTAAAAGACAGAATCACTTTCAAAGCACTCTGTCTGACGCATAAGTGTATTCTGGGAAATGCCCCCCAATATCTATGCGGAAAACTAAAAGCTCACAACCCCAATCGCGTTCTGCGATCCACCAACCAAAATCTACTAAATTCACAAAATCAGAAGTCCAAAGGAGAAAGAAGATTTGCGATCCAAGGCCCTAGACTTTGGAACGCTTTACCAGCCTCCATTCGGTTGGAGGAGAACCACTTGGCCTTTAGGATAAAGATCAAAACCTATCTCTTTTGAGTTCAAAGGAGAAATGGACAAACGAGCACCCAGAGGCGATTCAGTTCGCATGTGCATCGCTATATAAGTTTTTCACTCACTCACTCGGAACACAATAGCACTGTGGGGGAGATGGCAACACTAACTTAGTATGGCGACCTCTGTTTTTGTTTTTTGGGGATTTTTTTTCAGTGGATTCAATGGGGGAAAAACAATTCTTGTGTACCAGGCTTTAGATCATTTGGCTGTACCTCTCCTTAGGATCACAGGAGTGCAGTTTTTTTCTGCACTCCTGTAACCTGTTTTCAGCGGAGGGTGCCACAGACTCGGTCAGGATCCCAAATGCCTGGACCAACACCCGGCTCAGCCTCTCGGGGAGCTGCTGAGAGCCTGAGCCGGCTGCTCGTGTTATTTACTGATCACAAAGACCACAAATGCACTTTAGCACCCACTCCTGTAAACTCCAGATTTGATTTATCTCCACAGCCGTAGCTGTTTCTGAGCTATCGGCTGTAGAAATGTAGAAGAATTTTTTTTCATTAAAATGTCTCAAAACCTGAAAGGGTTTTTTTTATTTTATTTTTTTTAACCTTTCTCATCACTTCAAAATGATAAAGGGCAGAATGCGTGCTCACTTCACTTTTATTTTAAAGGTGGTCAGACTGCTGAGAGCATGAAATGGGTGGCTTTTTTTTGTCTGCATGTTTAACTTGTACAGGAAAAAGCTTGTCTATTGACAGCAATCTGCTGAGCAGAGACAAAATGCAGCCTTTCTTTACACACTGGAATGTGCTGGTTTCTGTGATGTCCTGAGCTTTCAAAATTGTGGGAGATACTTGCCTTGAATACCCTTTTTCAAAAATTTTAGTAGTAACAAATATAGCTTTCAGATCAGCTTTCAGGGCGGTCATAGAACACTGTACCCAAATTAAATTTTTATAAAACTTAAAAAAAATTCCCGCAAATAGCTTTTTTTTGGTATTTAATCACTGCTGGATTTTTTATAAAAAAAAATAAAAATTAAAGTGTAGTTCCACCCTGAAAAAAAAAAATTCTCCAAAAATTGGCAAAAAAATTATAAAATTTTTTACTTGCCAGAAATAACGGTTGCTATGCAGAAGTTCCTAATCTGCCTCTTCTAGTCCTTGGCAGATCTTCTTATCTTGTTCAGATCTTGTCCTATTTGCGGTGTCTTCTGGGTAATGGGGTGCGCAGTTTCTGGGAACTGTGTGTATCCCAGAGAGCAGCAGCCCATTCAGAAAACACTGCGAGACTCGTGCATGCTCAGTAGGCAACGGGCAGTGAAGCCGTAGGGCTCCACTGCCTTTTACCCTTAGTGAGGATGACGGCACCGGCTTTAAACTGTTTTCTATTTTGTTATATATTTTTTTTTCTCCTTCGTTGATGTGCACTGATAGGCTGCAGTAATGGGCATTACTAGGTTGCACTGATTTGTGGCACTGATGGGCATTGATAGGTGGCACTGATGTACTGATATGCACTAGTGAGCACGGAGGGTGTGGTGGCTGTGGCTCTTCCTCTTTGGGACAAATGTCACTTTCACAGAAGCTGGTGATCGGTTTTTTCATTTTTTTCTCCTTGCGCTGTCAGCATGAGGAGAAAAAAAAAATTACCAATCTTCTGTTTACATCATGTGATCAGCTGTCATTGGTTGACAGCTGATCATGTGGTAAGGGGCTCGAATCGACCCCTTACTCCGATGTGAGGAGGTTAAAAAAAAAAAACCCTGTCATCAGACCGTTTCAACGGCACTCTTCCCATAATATTTGTTTTTAGCGTTTTTTAGGCATGTTCTTTACCTGTGAAATCCTACTTTGTGTAGACATCCAAAAGCCCTGAGACTGCTGCTGGGTGCCAAAATCTTGAATGTGATGTTAGCAGCTCCAGCAGACTCGAAGCTGTCACTCATGTGACACCAGAATATTCCCCTTCATTCCTTGTACAGAATGAACAGTTTTTTCCATAATAATTTCTGATCTTACACTGGTCAGTCTAAATCCGTGACCCCTTGATAAAATTTCCTAAGTTGTGGGGACCCCTAACAGTAAAATTAATTTCGTAGCGTGGTTTGTCAGCACCCACCCATGGCAAGACAAGTAATTTGCACCCCTAACCTACGGACATTTAGCGCTCCCTGGGTCCTTTTAACTGCAACTATAATCGCAGGTAGTGTCACTCGCTGTGTCTCCAGCTTCACTGTGTTTCCAACTTTGTGGTGTCTCATAGCAGTCACACCAATGCCAAAATCAGGAGATAGGGTGTCCTCTATCCCCTCCCACTTCACATTTCTCACCTGTCAGCTGACCTCTAGTCTTTGCCCCCCAGCCATGCTGTGAACTGAAAAGGCACCTGCGAAGAGGCTGAGTGGGCGGCCACGTGCTCCAGGGATAGCCCAGCTGGCTAGCTGCAAAAAGGCTGGGAGAGTGATGCAGGCTTCAGAAACAGCCCAGGATTTAGTGACCCCTGGCAAATCATCATTTGACCCCCATGGGGGTCCCGACCCCAGGTTGAGAACCACTGGTCTAAATTGAGACAAGACAACATTAGAGGTTCACCGAATGGAAATTTTGGTACTAAAAATGCAGGATGCACTTGGTCGAAAACCGAAAATTGCATTTTTTTTAAATGTATATATTTTCAATATCATCGATTTAAATAAATATATTGTCAGCCATTTTTGGCACCTTTAGCGCAAGAAAAGCTCAAGAAAAATGTACTCTTTTAAGTTCTATGTATGTCTGCACACTGGTCCGTTGTGGTATGTTTTTTTTTTTGTTTGCACACATAATGTCCTGTAAACATTTTAACTTTTCTGTTACTGTTTTATCGCAATTCATGCTTTGATGTAATCGTTTTTCTTGTTCCAAATTTGAATGCTGTAACAGATGTTGTTTTTTTTTCTTTTATTGTGATTGAAAAAGGTTTAATAAAAATAACTTGATTAAAAAAAAGATACTTTAAATCAATATTTTCTAAAAAAAAAAGTTATTTCCCTTAAAAGCATCAAAAAAATGTAAAGCAAACTTCAAGAATGATGTTTTTCTCATTTTCAGGGAAGAGTTCCGAACTATGTGGGTAATTGGACTTGTATTTAAAAAGATGGAAAACTCAGAAAATCTCAGCGTTGACCTCACTTTTGACATTCAGTCCTTCACAGATACAGGTAACCAGGCTTTTATGTGGACTATTAAAATGTCCGAAAATTTTGCATCAAATATAACCGATGGGTCTGTGTCAAGTTAGTAGATACCAAATCTATCTAGACTTGAAAATCGCACAATCTCCATGGTACAACTGTAAGTTAAAGTGGTTGTAACGGCAGAAGGTTTTTTTTTTTTTTTATATTTACTTTACTGCATTCTATGCAGTGAGATAAAAAATCTTCTGCATGCAGAATGGGACTTGGTAGCGAGCATTGATGAGTGCCCCCATAGCAAGTGGCTTGCAATGGGGGCACTTGATGGGAAGGGGGGGTGCCAGGAGTGCCCACGGGAGACCCCATTAGAGAAGGAACCATTGCACAGAGCATGTAAATATAACTTTGTCTGTAAAGCTTTTTTTTAATTATTATTTAAAATAATCCCTGTAAGATGTTTTTCGAGTTTGTAAGTGAAAAATGTAAACAGGTTGTGCACATCCCTTATGTGACTGTTTGTTTTTTATGATTTTTGTATAGTTTATAGACAAGCTATAAACAGCAAGATGTTTGAAGTAGACATGAAGATTGCAGCCATGCATGTGAAAAGGAAGCAGCTTCATCAGCTCCTACCCACACACGTGCTCCCTAAGAGGAAAAAGGTAAAGAGCTGCTTTAGGATGGATGAAATTAGACTATCCCCTGGCATTGAGCTGCCAAGCCATATTTGGAGATCTAAACCAGTTTGCGTTTGTCATTTCGAGTCGGTGAATTTGTCTAAAGGTTTATTTTATTTTGTTTTCGTTTTGCAGCATTCTACGGAAGGTGTAAAGCTGGTGGGTCTGCATGACAGCAGCCTGGACTTATCCGTGGACAGTGACAACAGTATGTCTGTGCCTTCTCCCACCAACACCTCCAAGACCAATCCATTGAATGCCTCAGGATTGTCTCAGGGGTAAGATTGCCTCATACCATTTTTTGTTTTGTGACTTTAAAAAAAACAAAGCATAATATTTCATCTGACCATAACACTTTCACTCAGTTCTCCTCTGAATCATTCAGATGTTGGCAAACTTCAGACAGGCCTGTACACGTGCTTTCTTGAGCAGGGGGACCTTGAGGACGCTGCAGGATTTCAGTCCTTCAAGGCGTAGTGTTGCCAATTGTTCTTTTGTTGACTATGGTCCCAGCTGCCTTAGGGTCATTGACCAGATTCTCCTGTGTAGTCTCACCGTTCTCATGATCATTCAGGCTGCATTCACACCTAAGCGTTTCAAAGTCGCCTGTTTTTACTGCAATTTTGCCACTATTTTGTACAGGTCACCATTGTGAAAAGCAGAAAAGCACCTGTAATCTGCCCCAAAGAAGCTCATGTTCTTCCTTTTTTTTTTTTTTTTTTTTTTTTTTTTTTTTTGACCTTAAGGTGTGTTTTCAGACATTTTTCTTCAGGTGACAAAACACTCAGCTGTGAACAGGTGCCATTGAAATTAATGTGATTTGCTTGTTGGGCGGTTTTTAGGCTTTTTTTTGAGTGTTTTACGAGCTGAAAATGCTCAGATGTGAATGCAGCCTGAAACTCCACGAGGTGAGATCTTGCGTGGAGCCTCAGAGGGGGATTAACAGTTATTTTGTGTTTCTTCCATCGCACCAATGGTTGTCACTCACCAAGCTGCAGCGGTTTACTACCACTTTAAAGATACTGAATCAGCAAAGTGTTTCTGAAAAACCCAGGCCAATCCTTCTGTCTCAGGCACCACCCAATTCCCAGTTCTCCATGCTTGGGGGAGCACGTGACCTCCTCCTCCTCCCATAATGCGATGCTTGTGCTACCACTCTGGACACCTGCTGACCGGTATATATAACAAATTGGCAGGGTCTCTTACTGAAAGTACTGGAAGTCTGCAGATAAGCTACTGTTGGATTTAAACTGATGCCCAGCACAGTATATTGGGGGATGCCGCTTTAGAGTAGAGCTTGTTAAACTGACAACCCCCCCCCCCCCCCCCAAGTTTTGCTGTTTGCTCTTTTTGTTTATGTTCAATAAACACCTTTTTGATTTAAAAACAAAACAAAAAAAACTGCTAAACCCCTTTTACCCAATGGGTAAGTTTCTGTTTTAAAGATCCTTGATTCTTTTTGTTTTTCTTCCTGCAGTAGAAGCAGTCCAGCAACACCAACTAACTCTTCTTTGACCAATGTACCAAATGCGGAGAACAACGTGCAGTCCTTGAATAATTCCTTAGACTCATCACTGAGTAAGTTTGGAACATTCTGCATTTTTTCGAGGAATCTAACTTTGCTTTCTGCTGTTTTTCACCATCAATCTTTTATTTATTTTTTATTTTTTTTCTTGCAGGTAGTCTGTACGAAAGCATTCCCGCTGACACTGCCATGTCGCCAGCTATCTCTTCGACACCAAAACCTGTGGTGTCTCGGGTAGTGACCCCTACCCGACTGGTGAATCAAGTTCCAAAGCCTTTCCCAAGCACTGCAGTGAAACTGCCAAGTCCAATAGCAGGTGTAAAGAGGACATCCTCTCCTCAGAAGGAGGAAAGTCCCAAGAAAGTTAAAACCGAAGAGGTGAGTTTGTATTTGTGACACACCTAGATAGTATGTCAAGTTTAATCTTTTTAGTGAAGGTTTATTAAACCTATTAAAGAAGAAAATTCAGCACCACAAAAAATAAAACGTATACGATTTTATTAAAACATCCAATAAAAGGAATCAATACCTGTAATTATTGAATGTGTCAGCCTCTTACATAGGCCTTAGTTATAATTTTTTTCTATTGCCTAGTCAAAGTATAAAAGTGAGCCCCAGCTGCAAAAGATCATTACATTCCTATAAGGCAGGGGAGCACTTCTGATGTGGCCTGCGACCTCCTGCTCTAGGATGGAATAGAAATCTATCTGATCTGCAGTAGTTACTGGGCTGCTTTTAAACTGATCCGCAGGTGCAGAGAAGTACACCTGCTGGTTACCTGCACTGAGCCATAGATTTATATTATCTGTGAGTTTTGTGTTCTTTCTGTAAGTGCACCACACCTACAGGATATAATAGAAAGTGCAGCTAACCTGCAGAAAAGCCACAGGTGAACTGTGCTGCACTCACGGTGCGTGAAAGCAGCCTTAGGCCCCTTTCACACGGTCAGTCCGACTCAATCGGACCCACAATTCACCTCTAAGGAGTGGCAGATGTAAATAGACTTGTGTCCGTTTACAAACGCCTACCTTCAATCCGATCCGCTAAAAAAAAGTAGTGGGCTGCCATCCATCCGCTCCTCTCATTGTGGCCCGCGACCGGTTACCAAGTCGGTTAAGTGGCCCTTGCTCTTCAAAAGGTTGGGCACCCGATAATTTTTTGTCCCATTGGAGGGGTGGGGATGGAGATTTTCTATTCCTGCTCAGAAAGGCAATTCTCACATCCATTAATAAATTTCATATTTAGTTGAGAGAGAGACTGAGAGAGAGAGACTGAGAGAGAGAGACTGAGAGAGAGAGACTGAGAGAGAGAGACTGAGAGAGAGAGACTGAGAGAGAGAGACTGAGAGAGAGAGACTGAGAGAGAGAGACTGAGAGAGAGAGACTGAGAGAGAGAGACTGAGAGAGAGAGACTGAGAGAGAGAGACTGAGAGAGAGAGACTGAGAGAGAGAGACTGAGAGAGAGAGACAGAGAGAGAGAGACTGAGAGAGAGAGACTGAGAGAGAGAGACTGAGAGAGAGAGACTGAGAGAGAGAGACTGAGAGAGAGAGACTGAGAGAGAGAGACTGAGAGAGAGAGAGACTGAGAGAGAGAGAGAGAGAGACTGAGAGAGAGAGAGAGAGAGACTGAGAGAGAGAGAGAGAGAGACTGAGAGAGAGAGAGACTGAGAGAGAGAGAGACTGAGAGAGAGAGAGACTGAGAGAGAGAGACTGAGAGAGAGAGACTGAGAGAGAGAGAGACTGAGAGAGAGAGAGACTGAGAGAGAGAGAGAGAGACTGAGAGAGAGAGACTGAGAGAGAGAGAGAGACTGAGAGAGAGAGAGAGACTGAGAGAGAGAGAGAGACTGAGAGAGAGAGAGAGACTGAGAGAGAGAGAGAGACTGAGAGAGAGAGAGAGACTGAGAGAGAGAGAGACTGAGAGAGAGAGAGACTGAGAGAGAGACTGAGACTGAGAGAGAGAGAGAGACTGAGAGAGAGAGAGAGACTGAGAGAGAGAGAGAGAGACTGAGAGACTGAGAGAGAGAGACTGAGAGACTGAGAGAGAGAGACTGAGAGAGACACTGAGAGAGAGAGAGACTGAGAGAGACACTGAGAGAGAGAGAGACTGAGAGAGACACTGAGAGAGAGAGAGACTATCAGTGATCAACACCCTTTCTGGATAGCGCATGCTCTGCAAAATATAAAACTTAAAAACATAGCTTTTCTTTTTATACATCTAATTCTTGTATTTAATGTAGGCTGTCTGTATGTGCGTGTGCAGCCAAATGTATATTTGCCTGTACTTGTGTAAGTCGACAGTGAAAGATTATCAGGGTTTCTTGGTGTTGCAAGGAGTTTTGCCTCTTAATAGGAGCTTACTTGCATGACGGGAGGGCAATGAGCTGTATTGCTTAAAGTGTTACTAAACACTCAACAGTAAAATCAGTCTTTATATGCGTTAAAGCAACCTTGGACCTCCAGCTGTTTTGAAACCACGACCCATGATACATTGCAAGACCCTGACAATCACAGGCATGACTCCTAGAGGCAGGGGCATGATGGGATTTGTAGTTTCACTACAGCTGGAGAGCTGAGGTTGCCTACCCCTGCAGTAAAATATGCTTGTTCTACTCGCTGTGGAACCTAAGGTGTTAATCCCCGACATTGTGTGACAAGGCTGTTTGATCCTGTCTTCTCTGATCCTTCCCTTCTTCCACTGTTTCCAATCTATCCTCTGATGAGACAGACTTTGGAGTCACTCTGAACATGCTCAGTTTAGTGTGTTTTGCTAGAGTTTTTCTTTTCTTTCTTTGGGAGGGTGCATGTGATCAGCACAAGGCCAATCAGCACTGTCCAGACAGTCAAGGGTCCTGCAGCCTCATAGGACAGTCAGAGGAGAATGAAAACTCCTCCTACCAACCAGACACTGATAGAAGTCATAAGACGGCTATAAACTGCTGATGAGAAATGGTCTTTGGCAGTTTATACTTACTAAAATAATTGCATGTCCATGTTTTGTGTACTTTGGAAGACCAGATGTAGTGAATGCAGGGTCCTGTGTTTGGTAACACTTTAAAGCGGTTATATACCGCTTTATTTTTTACCTGCAAGGTAATGTCATAATGTCCTATGAGGCTACAGGACCCTTGACTGTCTGGACAGTGCTGATTGGCCCTGTGCTGATCAGCACATTGGGGTCAATTCACAAAGCTTTATTTTCAGATTGCGAGTGTTATTTTAACGATTTTGCACGTTATTGAAGCTAGTTCAATTCACTAAACGATTTAACGCTTTGAAAAATCATCAAATAACGTTTCCCTACACAGAACCGATATTTTAAGGTGTGGATCCTTATTAAAGATTCAAATCGTTATTTTAAAGAGTCAAATCGTTATTTTAAAGAGTCAAATCGTTATTTTAAAGAGTCAAATCGTTAAATATGTACAGAAGTGCAATTCACAAAGATTTTTTTGACAGTTATCAATCGTTAAATTAACACCTCCCTCAGGGTGACGTTATGACATTTCCCAGGCGATATTTTGTTGTTAGAGGAAGCTTTTGGCGATTTTTGTAGTGTAGTGTAGTGTTGGGCAAGCTAGAACCGTGCTCTATTTGAACTTAAAATTATCCAGAGGAGAAGAAGAACACGTTAGAATGTTGTTCAGATTTATAAACCTGTATTCCGTTCACATACTATTTTGGATGACTTTTCTGAAACCCAGGTGACAGCTAAATTCCGATTATCATATCCCATGATTTATTCTCTGTATGAGGAAATACACATGGCTTTAGAAAAGCACACACTAGAAGTTTTGCACATCGCATGCTCAATCTCATGTGTATTGCTTGTGTCTCTCTCTCTGTATCTGCTCTTTTCCACATGCAGCTGTTCTCCTCCCCTTCTGCTCCCAGAATGCATCTCTCCAGCATTATTTAACGATCTTAAGAGTTATTTTAACGTCCCGAATCTTAATAATAACGTCTGAGTAGTTAGAATAACGATTGGATAAAGAGTCAGTTGAAAACCATAACGACTGTGTTAAATAACGATTATAGCTTTCGTGAATACCATGTTTGCTAGCGTTAAATAAGGAGTGCTAATTTAACAACTGAAGAAAACCAATAACGTTTCTCTTTGTGAATTGACCCCATTATGTGAAACTTACTTGAAAACAAAGTATTCCAGTACTGCAATGTCATTGCTGGAGGCCGCATCCATCTTCACCCGTCTTCCTGATTCGCGGACTCCGGCTGTGTCACTGTCCGGAGCCGCGATTACGTCAATCACGTGCATGTGCAGTAGAGCCACGGTTTGCAGGCCTAGGTGGTTGCGCAGGCGCCGATGACGTCATCAGGCTGCATATATAGTAAATATCTCCTAGACGATGCACGTTTAGGAGATATTTACAGTACCTTGTCTCTCGGCTATGTGATCACATGCTATACACATAGGTATATCAGTGGTGTGTTTAGCAGTCTGTTTGCTGTTCCACTTTTAGTGCAAATGAACAAATGTATCCATTTATAATTTTGTCAAGCACTGTTATTGAGATGGGTTGTGTGTTTTTTTTTTTGTTTTTTTTTAGGATGACAGCAATGGCTGCACTGCTGTAGACTCAGATGAGTCAAGCCGATGTGAAATGGAATCATTAAAGGTGAGTCATTTGAAGAGCTGGCCATGGATGCTTCCTTTAAAGGTGTCTATAATGTTCTTTTCAAAGCTGATGCAGGGGTGTTTATCATGTTCATGTTTATTTTGCCAACAAATTCCACTGATCTTTGGTGAGTATGTAGATCCATTCACACTGAATGCTGCCTTACAGAGAATCTATAGCACATGCATGTTCTTATGCTGATTCCAGGTATTGCTCAAACAGAAGCCTGGTTAACAACAAAGGTTTTTTTATTTTTTATTTGTGTTTTTTGTTTTGTTTTCTTGTGTTGAACGAGTGTCCTCCAAGCATATAGCTTTCCTCACATAGGTGTAAATCATCATTTTACTCATGTAGTAAATATGTTCAGGAAAATGTAAAGCTTTTTGTATATTTTTTTTCTCTAAAATGTTATGGCCTTTTTTTTTTTTTTATCTGATCAATATGAAAGGTCACACGTATTTCATTTTCACCTTTTTGCAAACAGAAGGTGGCCATTGAAGGCTACGTTCACCTGTAAGGAAAAAATAATAAATGCACATGTTTTTAGAGGAATGTGCATTTATTTTCTTTCCCCAAAATGTACTTTGATCAGTTGAACATGTTACACCCTAAATACTGGTGCAACATGTTCCTAAAGGTGAACTTGACCTTTAAACCTTATCCCAACCGTTGCAGGTTGCTTTTTTGGTTGCTGTTTTGGTTGTGAAAGCAAGCAGCCAATCCAAATACCATGGGCTTGTTAAGAGAAGTATTTCGTACTTGCCTAGGTGTAGCATTGGCCCCCCACTGGCAATAACACTGAGAACCAAGTTATCAAACACAGTCGATTGATTCTCA
This sequence comes from Rana kukunoris, assembly GCA_029574335.1. Taxonomy (NCBI): domain Eukaryota; kingdom Metazoa; phylum Chordata; class Amphibia; order Anura; family Ranidae; genus Rana; species Rana kukunoris. The sequence goes on along the minus strand of CM056059.1, from coordinate 112,414,984 downwards.
GAGCTCCCTGAGCAGACAGCTGGTGACTGTCAGTCACTGGAGCGCTGGGCTGTTAAAGGGGTGGGAGCGGCTCACTGAGAGGCCAAGCCGAGTGACGGTCCAGATATGTGGGTGGCTCCTGACTTCATTGACGCAATCTTGCCCCTACCTGGACCGGCTCTGTGACCTCAAACAACAGGCTTAAGCTTAAAAAGGGGCAGAACTGCACCCCTGTGATCCACAGGAGAAGTACAGTCGAATAAGCTTCCCCTTTTCAGCCAGATATAATGAATAAAGTTGGTAACTTTTACAACAACAAAAAAAAAGTTGGTAACTTGATGTGGTATAAAACCTACTTTTCCATACATTTTCAGCACTTTTTTTAAGGCTCTTCATACAAAAATGCAGCTAAACACATAAAACTGTGGCATATTTTCTAAATAGACTACAGAGCCTCTTTCTGGTTACAACAGGTCCTGCTAACATAATTACATTTATTTTTTTAAATTCTGTTTGAAAAATGTTGTTCTGTGAACCACACCATAGCAACTGCTGTGTATGTATGAAATACACTTGGTATCTAGTATCAGGTAAACTTGGAAGGCAGCAATGTAAGTCGGCATCTGGTGAAGAAACCCTTTCAGAAAACCCGGTTTGTGGATCTGGTTGGCTGTGACTGCTTCAACATCCATTGCAGACCTCTTGCCTGTTCTGCGCCAAGGATAAATCTTGCCTTTTTGCGTCTAGTGTTTTTTTTTGCATACAGTGATTGTTCATCTTTTGTCTCATGTGCTGTTCTTACAGGAGAATGAAATGGATGAAACGTCTTCATCTCCTGTCCCGGGAGCTTTGCCATCTTCTCAGGTATGTGTCTTAAAAAAACTTGGTGTTGCACCTTAATTCTTCGGCAGGTGAGAATTTATTTTTAGTACATTGAACATCACCTAATGGCTAAGGATCATTTAGAACAACTGAAGCACATGGCACATTTTCCCTTGGCAGGCAGTCTTGCATTATTTTAGGTAAACACACTCAACATTGATCCTTGGGGAATCCCTTTTATGTACTGTATTTATTGGCGTATACGACTCACTTTTTTACCCTGAAAATAGAGGGTAAACTGTGCCTGCGTGTTATACTGTGGAAGTTTTTTTTCCCTGAAAATTCCCTCTTAAAGTTAGGGTGCGTGTTATACGCCGATAAATACGGTAGTTACAGCCCAGGCAGGGAATTATGGGACCAGATTCTTGCTGCGGAGAGCATAAATATCATCGTCACCAATACAATTGAGTTGCATTACAAACTGTTGTTGGTGGTCAGATCTTCAGACGTCCACCTCGCCTCTATAGGCACATTAGGATTGTTTTCTAATCCCCCTATTTTTTATGGGATGTGGCTTCTTGGTGTTTAGGAACCAATCTTAAAGGTTCACAATTTCAAGAACTAAGCCTCTGACCAGTAGGACAAATGGAAATGCTGATTATTTCCTCCTGTTCAGGGTGCCTGCACATCCGGTCTCTTTCCAACTAATGGTGACTAGCTTCTGTTCCCAGGTTCTAGTCTGTCTCTTCCGATTTACACCACTGTGCCATATTATGAAGCACAAGGGAGTGGGCAATCGCCAGTGACTAGTAGATGGTCACCCTTCATAGAATGACCCAATTGTTTTGGAATCCTGCTGTTCTGGACATAATAGACCTGGTGTTTTAGACCGGTGTAAGTGGTTTGACAATATTTAAGTTCAATATGTCATACAGAAATATTTAACTATGGATCATGTCAGAGCCAATGGTGGTGTGTGTGTATATATGAATCCCTTCTGCTACAAGGATTTAAACATAACATCCATGTTTGCTTTTGCCCTTTTCCACCATCTTTTATCTCATTTTTCTAAAGCGATCGTCCAGTACAGACCTTTCAGATGTCCCGAATCTCCCGGCTAATCCAATTCCAGTTATCAAGAATTCTATAAAGCTAAGACTGAACCGATAAAACTCCTCCCAATCTCAACACCTCAGGGTCCATAACCAATCTATTGCCAGATAAACTGTTGGTCTCTCCAGGAAAGGAGTGACAATGAGGAGAACAAGAGTGATGGGAACACTGCGTAGACTCCTATTCTTGGGCTGTAACCAACTTTCCCGGAGGCCCAGGTTAGTATGGTGGGAATAAGTTCAATTAACCAGTTGCCATCACTCCTAAAAGATAAAGATGATCGTTACTAAAGGACTCCAGTCCAGAAGAGAGCGAGCCAGTGAGACTGATCATGTTTCTATGTGTATCCAATGATTAGTCTATGTAATTCTTTTGCAAAGATTGACAATACAATTGGCCTAAGGAAAAAAAATATATCAGCTGATGCACTTTTATGTTTCCTGTTCCTTTTTAACAGTAGTGAGGATCTTTTACACGGGTTTCTTTTAAATCGTCCTTTGCTTTCTGTCACGTGCTTAGAGTTGCGCATGTTGGGTCCCAACACTGGATGTCTGTCATTTTTTTTTGATGACTTTACTGAAAATGAAAGTGAACATTTTGCTGTTTTTTTTTTCCGTCTTAACCATTAGATTGTAATGTGAGGGTTGAAGCTACAATTTAGGCCAATTGAAGGGATATGTTTTTTTTTTTTTTTTTTTTTAAATCATTCATGACAATGTAAAGTACAGCTATTAGTTATTAAACCCAAATAGGCAAAGTCCAGTCTATGCTTATCACAGTTCTAAAGCTTTGCGAGAAGTTTGGAAAAGTCCTTGCTATCGTTTTCCTGTGACCTGTGATGGCCAGTACAAACTTTATACAGTTTTCAATCAGGTTCAAACTTTTATTATTTAGACTATATAGATTTGCCACAATGAGTGTGCTAGCCAAGCTAGAGAACAAGTGGTGGAAATTTGCAAGTAATCCATCTTGGATTTTGTTTGTTTTCGTAACATTCTGCCATCTGGTTGAAATTTAAGCTGTATTAAGTCCTCGTTATGTTAGGATATAGGAAGTCTATCCATAAGGGGTGTTCGTCCTAGCTAGTTAAAATGAAAATAATGCAGTCTGAGTTTTTTGTTGTTGCGATAAAGCTTGTTCCTCAAGACTGCCCCATCTGGTGGCAGTGTGGTACTGGTCCACTGTTTTCTTTCACCTCACGCATGTACATTTTCTGTGTTTTTTGGGTTTTTTAAATCTACTAGAGCAACCCCAAACGCCAAAGTCTAACTCAGGCTTATGTCGTTTCCCTTTAAGCCTCTGCAATAATCACTGACCACAGGCCACACCCCTTTGTTTCATTAAGGTTCTTGCCTTGTTATCCTCACACAGCTTTTGAACACCCTTGCAATGCACCCATGCAAGGCTTAGGCGTTCGATGCCCTTACAAAGCACCCATGCAAGGCTTAGGCGTTTAATGTAGTTGCGTCGGCACCGGATCAGAATGGTCATTTGTTTACAGAAAATAAAGGATATTTTGGTTCTCCAATTTTTACAGTCCACTACTTTATAGCAAGTACACATTTTTTTTTTCTTCTTTTAGAATCAACTTTTTCTTTTTTTCTTTTGCCCACTCTTTATGTTCTAACTTAACTTTTTAACTTGTTTCCACAACCTGAGGATCAGACTGTTGCTTCCGCATGATGTATGTATTGTCCTATGACTGGAGTTTTGGTTTGTTTTTTAGTACCCGTATTCCTTGTATTTTTCAAAAGCTATTTTGTAAACAGATTATGTATTTCTCCATTGAAAATGAAAAAAAAATAAAAACCGCACAACCCCACTGACCTGCTCTTGTCTGTGTTGTCATCGTGTCTTCATTCTTTGAGAACATATTTAATGCATTGAATACTGAGCGTGTATTTATTTTTTACAGGTACTTAATATAGCGCTGTCCCTTTTTATGCAGCCCTTTTACGTATAATAAAACAAGAAAAAACGCGCTATTAGTCCCTCCCAACCTAAGGCAGCAGCTGGCGTGCGATACACAAGTGAAAACAAAGGGAAAAAAACAAACTGCGCCAAATAAAAAAACAATGAATAGATAGTCAGACTCTAAGATATGATGATCACAGTCAATGACACAGCAAAGTTCATTAAAAGTCCATTGAAGAAGCTTGATCCAATAGTGAGCCTTCTCCGATTTACACCACAAAGTGACTTGTATGCAAAGAGTGCACCCACCACCAAATAAATAAGCAGCTTACCAGATGGCAAGCTTTGCAGACAGTTGGCTATAACCCAGCCACGGCCTTTAGATTCCTTAGGATCCTATAGGTATTGTAAGGATGACCCGTTCGATCTGGGATAGGTGACTGTAGGCTCCAATCGTTCAGGATAAAATGAAAGAAGGAAGCGCACATAGCGTAACTCCGTATAAGGATTTAATAAAATATAAAACTGATACTTACAAGCATGAGATTAAAACAGCATATAACAAATGTTTGCCGGCCGGCATGTAGGAGCCCTCCTCCTGAGCGTGGTGACGTCACTGCGTGGCTACCCAGACGCGTTTCGTCACTATAGGACGTTGTCAATGGGGGGAACATCCTATAGTGACGAAACGCGTCTGGGTAGCCACGCAGTGACGTCACCACGCTCAGGAGGAGGGCTCCTACATGCCGGCCGGCAAACATTTGTTATATGCTGTTTTAATCTCATGCTTGTAAGTATCAGTTTTATATTTTATTAAATCCTTATACGGAGTTACGCTATGTGCGCTTCCTTCTTTCATTTTATCCTGAACGATTGGAGCCTACAGTCACCTATCCCAGATCGAACGGGTCATCCTTACAATACCTATAGGATCCTAAGGAATCTAAAGGCTGTGGCTGGGTTATAGCCAACTGTCTGCAAAGCTTGCCATCTGGTAAGCTGCTTATTTATTTGGGGGTGGGTGCACTCTTTGCATACAAGTCACTTTGTGGTGTAAATCGGAGAAGGCTCACTATTGGATCAAGCTTCTTCAATGGACTTTTAATGAACTTTGCTGTTTCATTGACTTTGATCATCATATCTCAGAGTCTGACTTTATCTATTCATTGTTTTTTTATTTGGCGCAGTTTGTTTTTTTCCTTTGTTAGCCCTTTACGTATACACTCACAGACACTTTATTCATGCAGTAGTAAACCGCAGGTGATTACACAAAAAAAAAAAATGCTGTGCACTTAACTTGTCTTCATACTCTTAGCTGTGTAGCGGCTGTACGAGAGCACCGTTCCTATGAGTTCTAGTCTCAGGAGTTAGTGAGATTTGGCAATGTCACCACTGTGCTGTTCACCCTTGTTTGCTGGAGAGGAAGCTGTACCTGAGGACTTGCAGTGCTAAGATCTTTGCTTCTTTCTCTTCTCCTGCTGCTTCTATTCCTACACCAGTCATCAATAGGGGACATCTGATACAAGGAAGCTGCAGAAACACAAATATCTGCCTCCACACAGATACCCTTTTGCAGAACAAAGGTTGGCAAATTAGCAATGGGTAACCAGGCAGGGAGCTCACAGGCAATGCTTGAGACTAGTTCTGTTTGCCATTTTTGGAGGTATAATTTCCACAGTAAAGATCCTCTCTTAAGCTGGCTATATTTCAACTCTAAATTTGGCCAGTTCAGCAGGGAGAGGTTGAATTTAGATCAGTGTTTGGCTGTCCCTGCTCGACTGAAGTTGATTGATTTGACAAGTTTGAAACATATTCATCAACCGATAAAGCTGCTGATCAGTTTTGTTTCTCACAGAGGCTAGTCCCTCCATCCAACACGCATGTGTGGATAGAGGAATCTTAATTTTTTTTTTTTTTGGTACGTTTAAATCTGTTATGAAAGACATATGTGATCTGCCATTTCAGGCTTTCTTTTGAAAATCTTAGTTACATGGCTTTGTCTGATTTTGGCGTTTCAAACATCCCAAGTCTCCCAAAAGTGTCAAACTACTTCTCTCTACATGTGTTTGTTTGAGTCGGCAAACTATCACAATGAAAGCCACAGTACTAGCATTTCTAATAAGGCAATAATGTCAGTCTCCTTCAATCCCTCACGATTGTCCCTTTTAAATTTTGAACCATATACAACAAAATGCTGATCTTCCGTAAAATACACGGAGCTCCTAGCTTTTTGTAAATTTCTCAGACCACCTCCTTCCTATGTTATAGAGATCACACGAAGAAGAGGAGTTCTGTAAAATAACATGCTTTCAAGTAGAGTGGCAATGCTGCTTTTCCACATACAAAAAAGTAGGGCTGCTACTGATTACAATTTTCGTGTTTGATTAATCGTTTTTTTTTTATCGATTAATCTACTAATTTTAATAACGCACATACATTTTTTGGATCACCACCATATATAATCTCCACTGTAATAGCCACAGACATCTCCCCCACTGTAATATGGTCCACATCTCCCCCACTGTAATATGGTCCACGTCTCCCCCACTGTATAGGAAGATTAGTGCTTGCTTAGTCTTACCAGAGAAGCCGGCCGAACACGCAAGCCGAAGCTAAGGCCTTTCCTATGGCCGAGGCGGCAGCAGCGGAGCTCCGTGGATCATGTGGTGTCCCAATACACATAAGGTGACCCGTTTGGATCACGGATCATTTACGATCCGTTGCACCACTAGTACCGATCAAAAAAATAACGATTAATCAAGGAATTAATCTTTAATTTCCACAGCCCTACAAAAAAGAAGAGGGCACACTGACCTTGTGCATTATGGTAGAATTTTTTATTAAAAGCATAAAAACAATGTTTATACTCGCAAACAAGCATGTAAAAGAGGCTTGTCAATTGGTCAGACTGCATCTCTAGACACCTGCAAACCGGACCTGATGTTAAGCTGATCAGACGATATCCCAAATGGCTGACGTGTTTCAAGGGCGTACCCTTTTCCTCAGACCCTAGACGGTCTATGTGTCCATGCCCCAAGTAACACCCACCCGAATAAGTCACACCCATCTATGTGGACCAACTCCACCTAGTGGCTAAGATTAATCACATGCCTACCTTCTGATAGGATAGAAAGGCCCCCATCCAGTTTTCATGGATGTATTTTGAACTGGGATTAGTATGGGTTTAAGTCATGGGTCTTCAAACTATGGCCCTCCCAGTTGTTCAGGAACTACAATTCCCATCATGCCTAAGTATGTGAATGTCAGAGTTTTACAATGCCTCATGGGATGTGTAGTTCTGCAACAGCTGGTGGGTCGTAGTTTGAGGATCCCTGGTTTAAGACCCCCAGGAGTGGTCAGTCGAATCTTACCTCAACATCAAAGTCCCTGTAGATCAATGGGAGGAGGGGTATGGGGGGAAAATCGCACTGGATAATGGGTACTGTACAGTCTGTATAATGCAGGAACCAAAGACTGCCAGATGCACCGGATGAACCGCACGCCATCCCATTTTTCTGACATTCCCAGAGCTCTGTGTTTTGCTGTAGATGCTATAAAAGATTCCATCCAGCAGGCCTCTCGTTTATCACTATTTTTGGTGCACATGAGAAGGCTCTTATGGTTGAAGAACTGGGCGGCGGAGCCCCCATGCAAAAAGCTTCTGGCAGGGTTTCCCTTCCATGGAGGACGACTCTTCGGAGAGGATCTGGATAAATATATTCAGACTATTTCAAATGGCAAGAGTACCCTTTTACCGGTCAAAAAGACATTCCGGGGTCCTACATTTAAAAGGCAGCTTTTTCCTGTCTCGGGGCCCTCAAATTCCAGGCAGTATCGACGGCCGCCTGCACGATCCAACGTTAACAGTAGATCGCAGGGACAGGCCCCTGGGGGTAAGAGGCCATGGTATCGCAAGCCGACAAAGACAGCCCCTAAGTCTGCCTTATGAAGGGGCGCCCCCACTCTCGCGGGTGGGGGGAAGGCTTTGTTTCTTCTCAGAAATTTGGGAAGCCAAGATCCCCGACAAATGGGTCCGGGCATCTGTAACCACAGGCTACAGACTGGAGTTTCTAAGGTATCCTCCGCCTCATTTTCAAGAATCAAGGCTACCAAGGGATCCAGCAAGGAAGGCCTCATTGCTGGCAGCTTTGGATCACCTGCTCTGCCAGGACGTAATAATAGAGGTGCCAGCCCAAGAGCAAGGGCTAGGTTTCTATTCCAATCTCTTTGTCATACCAAAGCCCAACGGCGATGTCAGGCCAATCTTGGACCTAAAGAGGTTAAACGGTTACCTAAGGGTTCGTTACTTCCGGATGGAATCCATCCGGTCAGCAGCCGCCGCGCTTCAGAAGGACGATTTTCTGGCCTCCATAGACATAAAGGATGCTTACCTTCATGTACCAATCTTTCAGTCGCATCAAAGATTTTTACGCTTCACGGTAGGGCAGCGACACTTCCAATTCAGGGCGCTCCCCTTCGGGCTGGCCACGGCCCCCCGGGTATTCACGAAGATCCTAGCCCCAGTTCTGGCCAATTTAAGGATCCAAGGGGTCACAGTCCTAGCATACTTGGACGACCTTTTAATCATAGATCACTCACGGCCGGGTCTGCAAAAGGCAGTAAACCTCACGGTTCGGTACCTCGAAGAATTCGGCTGGGTCCTAAACCGGGGAAAGTCAGCGTTCCAGCCTACAAAGCAGTTGGAATACCTCGGCATGAGGTTAGACACAGAACAGCAAAGGGTGTTCCTGCCCCTGGTAAAGATCGAGGCTATCAAGGGGTTGGTTCAGTTGGTTCTAAACAAGAAAAAACCAACTATTCGCCTGTGTATGCGAGTACTAGGCAAGCTAGTGGCCACGTTCGAGGCAGTACCATACGCTCAGATCCACACTCGCGTCCTACAGGCAGCCTGGGGCAAGAGGGCACATGCCTTAGAGTCCCCTTTGACGCTATCATCAAGGGTCCGACAAAGCCTGGCCTGGTGGTTGAACCCCCAGAATCTTCTAAAGGGAAAATCCTTCAGCCCTGTTGTCTGGAAGGTAGTTACCACAGACGCCAGCCTGGCAGGCTGGGGGGCGGTCTTCGAGGGGTTCTCTCGCCAGGGAATTTGGGTGAAAGCAGAGAGGCAGCTCCCCATCAATATCTTGGAGATCAGAGTTGCTCGCCTAGCCCTTCTGGCATGGACCTCCAGATTAAAGGGGTTCCCGGTGAGAATCCAGTCAGACAATGCCACGGCGGTGGCGTACATAAACCACCAAGGGGGAACCAGGAGTCGGGCCGCTCAGAGGGAGGTGAGCTTGATTTTTCAGTGGGCAGAGGTTCATGTACCCTGCATTTCAGCGATATTCATTCCCGGAGTGGACAACCTGCAGGCAGACTTCTTAAGTCGCCAGAGTCTGTTGCCAGGGGAGTGGTCTCTGCATCCCCAGGTCTTTCAGACAATCTGCCAGAGGTGGGGAATGCCAGACGTAGATATAATGGCATCCAGGTTCAACAAGAAACTAGACAGGTTCGTGTCTCGAGCGAGGGATCCTATGGCCTGCGGAACCGATGCGTTGGTTTGCCCTTGGCATCAATTCAAACTTCTATATGCATTCCCTCCGCTACAGTTACTCCCTCGCCTGTTGCGCAAGATCAGAGTGGAGCACAAGCCAGTCATTCTAGTAGCTCCGGCTTGGCCCCGGAGGACTTGGTACTCACTAGTCCTGAAGATGGCAGTGGGAGACCCTTGGACTCTTCCTCTACAACCAGACCTACTCTCACAAGGCCCGATCCTCCACCCTACATTACGGCGTCTAAATTTGACGGCCTGGAGGCTGAATCCCTGATTCTCAGGGGTAGAGGTCTGTCTAGGCAGGTAATTCCTACCCTGATTAGGGCTAGAAAGCCGGTCTCCAGGGTGATTTATTACAGGGTGTGGAGGAACTACGTAGGCTGGTGTGAATCCAAAAGATGGAATTCCCGCAAATATACTATTGATAGGGTGTTAAGTTTTCTCCAGCTAGGAGTGGATAAAGGCCTGGCACTAAGCACAATCAAGGGACAGATCTCAGCTCTGTCAGTGTGGTTTCAGAGGCCGCTGGCCACCCACTCGCTGTTAAAGACCTTCTTACAGGGGGTCTTGCGTATTAATCCTCCTGTCAAGTCACCAATTTGTCCATGGGACTTAAATCTTGTCCTGTCCACTTTACAGAAACAACCCTTTGAGCCGTTGGCTGAGATTCCTTTAGTCTTACTGACAAGAAAGTTGGTTTTCTTGGTCGCCATAGTTTCGGCCAGGAGAGTGTCAGAATTAGCAGCCTTATCGTGTAAGGAACCATATCTCGTTCTGCATAAGGACAGGGCAGTTCTCCGGCCCCATCCTTCCTTTCTACCAAAGGTTATATCCAAATTTCACTTGAACCAGGATTTGGTACTTCCATCCTTCTTTCCAAAACCCACATCTAGAAAGGAGGGGTTGCTGCATACCTTGGATATTGTCCGGGCCATGAAGGCCTATCTTAAAGCTACAGAAAAGATCCGGAAAACAGATGTGTTGTTCGTTCTACCAGATGGCCCCAAGAAGGGGCAGGCAGCTGCAAAATCCACCATCTCGAGATGGATTAGACAATTAATCATTCAAGCCTACGGTTTGAAGAGGTTGCCTCCTCCTTTGTCGGTAAAGGCCCATTCTACCAGGGCCATGGGCGCCTCCTGGGCAGCACACCATCAGATCTCTATGGCTCAGATATGCAAGGCAGCGACGTGGTCATCAGTCCACACGTTTACAAAGTTTTATCAACTAGACGTGAGAAGGAATGCAGATTCTGCCTTTGGACAGGCAGTACTACAGGCTGCAGTTTGAGATCCTCGGGATCAGAAGCACCCTTGGTTGTAAAAAGAAAAAAAAAAGAAAAAGAAAAAGTTTTTTCTTGACCAAGTTGGAATTATTATTATTATTTGAGTTTACCTCTAAATTGAATCCTTCTTTGGAAGATGTCTCCCTCCCCTCATTAAAGCATTGCTTTCGGACATCCCACATAGTAATGAATATGCCGCTCTGTGTCCCGTGATGTACGAGAAAGAAAAAGGGATTTTTAAATACAGCTTACCTGTAAAATCCTTTTCTTGGAGTACATCACGGGACACAGAGCTCCCACCCCTCTTTTGGGTGACCATTTTGGGAGGCATACTGCTTGCTACAAAACTGAGGGACTCCCTCTAGGGGAGGGGGTTATATAGGGAGGGGACTTCCTGTTTGAGATTGCCAGTGTCCACACCTGAAGGTACTCCATATAACCCACATAGTAATGAATATGCCGCTCTGTGTCCCGTGATGTACTCCAAGAAAAGGATTTTACAGGTAAGCTGTATTTAAAAATCCCTTTTTTTATGCTTTTAATAAAATGCTACCATTGGTAATGCACAAGGTTGGTGTGCCCTCCTCCTTCCTTCTTTCAAGAATACTCATTGTTCTGAGGAGGGCTGCAAGACTACACTCTTTGCCTAAATTTAAAGAGTTGGTCGTACCACCTGTTTATAGACTACACACCCAAGCGCAGGAGATTATTGCTCTTCCACATATACAGTACAGTGAGTTAAATTTGTTAAAAGTGGTAGTAAAGTCTTTACTACCACTTTTATCTACAGGTAAGCCTATAATAAGGCTTACCTGTAGGTATTAAGAATATCTCCTAAACCTGTACGGTTTAGGAGATATTCCCCTCGCAATGCGCCACGGGGATCCTCAGCTAAAGGGCCGGCAGCTGCCGGACCTTGCCGGAATGAAATCTTCCACGCGCATGCGCGGGAGTGACGACAATCGCCACTCCAGCCAATCACAGCGCTGGAGCAGCGATACCCGGAAGACATGCCAGGCAAGATGACATCTTGCTCCGCGTGGACCAGGTAAGTTCTCTACTCGTTTTAAGGTAAGTATTTCATAATGAGATAGTAGGCAGTGCATACTAGCTCATTATGCTTTTTGCCTTACAGGTGTAAAAAAAAAAAATGCGGGTATATAACCACTTTAACTAGGAAAGGAAGTGTATTTTCACCTGGTGATGAGAATGGTGCTGGATAGCTGACTAATGTACTGTAAACGCAGGACACATGAGCAGGTATTAAAGACAAAGCAGGGATATGACGCCGACTATATGGCTAATGCAAACAAGATTTTTATTTTAAATATTTTTATATATATTTTTTTTTATATATATTTATTATAATATTTCATAATCCAGTGCCATTTGTGATGGGGAACATACAGAATGAGGCAATGGGAATAAGGAACATTCAGTATGGGATAAGGCTTTGTAAAATGAGGAATATACTGCTGGGTAGAATGTATATGGAAATAAAGAATGGTATACAGAATAATGGTTTGAAAAAAATATAAAATAAAGAATGTATGGCATACGGAATGAGTTATTGCAAAACATGGGCATTTTTGGTTTACCTGTAAAAATTATTTTCTTGCAGTATCTCACAGGACACCGCGATTGTCAGATAAACCAAAAATCCCTTTCTTTATTGTACCCCTTAATATCCATTCTGATAGAGATGTCCCAAAGTATGGGGGGGGGGGGGGGGTGGCAGAAAGCCAACAGGCCCCAAACTAAAGCAGAACAGGATGGAGCCCTCACGCAGCAGCCTGCAAGACTCGCCGACTAACGCTCACATCCTCAGAGGCCTAGACATGCACTTGATAAAACTTTATGAAAGGGTTAATGGAAGACCAATTAGTAACCTTACAAACTTGTGCTATGGGCCCCCTGATGTCAAATAGCTCAGGAAGCATTAACATTTTTGGTAGAGTGAGCCATCACTGAGAACCATGGGAACCACAGGTTGCAGGAAAGCAATTTGCACAATGCCTCCAACAGAGTGCCGACAGAGCAATCCCCCCTCCAAAGCAATTGTATAGCAGCTGCTAGCAATAATCTCAAGTAAATCTGGCAGGCTTGTTGTACCCAAAATAAATCAACTTGGTACATTCAGCCTGCCCACACGCAATACGAATCTCGGCTGGTTCCTGCTGAGATTCGAATGATCTATGGCCTGCCAGCCTAAAGAGCCTTGTCTGAGGCTTTTGCCCAAAAAAAAACCATCATATTCTGGTTCAGATGAAACAAAGTGACTGCCTTTGGTAAAAAGGACAACTAAGGTCATAGAACCACCCTGTCATAGTGGAACAGCAGGTACGGTTCTTTACAGGTAAGAGCAACCACTTCTTAAAGCGGGGGTTCACCCCTAAAAACAAGTATATACGATTCAATCCAGCATACTGCCGACATGTGCAGTATGAGTTTTATTTTTTCTGTTTATATACCGTAGTATAGGTTATTTTCCCCCCGACTTCCGGGTAGTGAATCCCGTGGGACTGGGCGTTCCTATTCAGAGACCGTGATTGACGTATGACAAAAGCTTACACCCCCGGCGCATTATGTGCGTCACCAGTTTCCAAAAAAGCCGAAAGTCGGTGTGCAGGCGCTGTATATCGCAGACTCGCAGTTCGGCTTCTTTCGGAAACTGGTGATGCGCATTATGCGCCGGGGGGGTATGCTTTTGTCATACATCAATCACGGTCTCTGAATAGGAACGCCCAGTCCCGTAGGATTCACTACCCGGAAGCCGGGGGGACAATAACCTATATTACGGTATGTAAACAGAAAAAATTAAATAAAAAGCATACTGCAGATGTCGGCAGTATGCTGGATTGAATCGTATATACTTGTTTTTAGGGTGAACCCCCCCCCCCCCCCCCTCTTTAAAGTAGTAGTAAACTCGATTTTACCACTTTTTTTTTTTTTAACAAATTGACAATGAAATTACATTTCTACTCCACACTTGATTCATACACTACACTCAACTACACGTTTGCAAAACTGTTAATTTACTACCATTAACATTTAAAAACATGACAACAAATGGTAACTCTGACCACTATAATCAGGCTTATCTGTAGACACTGAATATCTCCTAAAGTTGCACTGTTTAGGAGATATTCAGAGTGCATGAAATTTGTGATGTCACTGATGCATGCGCTCTCAAGGTCCAGCATACCGTGCTAGACCTTCAGAGCCCGTGCTGTGAACAGCGGCTCCTGCGCCCATGCGTAGGAGTGATGTCCTAGTGCGATGGCCACCCTTGTAGCAGGAGGAAGTGAACCCAGAAGGTAGACCAGGTGAAGATGGAAGCCTGGTCAGCAGTGACAGCATGGCACTGGAGGGCTTTGTTTTAAGTAGGGATGCACCAAAATATTGTCAGAAAATTGCCTTTTTGGCAATTTGCTGAAAGAGAAAAAAGGCTGATAATGGAGCCAAAAATGGAGTGGGGGTGTGGCTCCGCCCTTCCATTCCTGGTGCTGCCCAATTACGGGGGTGTCGTATAGCAAAGGAGAGCCGCCGCCACTTGGTTGATTAGAACGTGGGGAACATAACAGTTTTCATTTCAATAGCTGTTCCCCTCCTCGTCCAGGCACTTTGATAGACAGATCACCTGTCCAATCCTGGCAGAGAACACACAACTATTGAAATGAAAGCCGCTATGTTCCCGACGTTCTAATCAACCAGGCGGCTTTCTTCCAGGCTGCATCTGACAGGCACTGGTGAGGCTGCATTGATCGCTTATATCATGTCTGCAGTCTCTGACCATCTCGCCTATATAAAAATATATATATTTTTTTTTTATTTAAGTTTCGGCTTCCGGCCTAAGGTATTTTTCATTTTTGGTACCAAAAAACACATTCGGTGCACCCCTAGTTATAAGGTTAAACTTGCATAAAGTGCTAGTAGGAGATTCATACTAGCACATTATCTTGCAAGGGATTTGTTTATTTTAGTTTTTCTATTGCTTTTAAATATGAGCTGAAGTAATGGCAACCAGAAAAATAATCCTCTGTATCAGCAGGACTAAGGGAATGTCCTGGATGAGTTCTAGCTGAGATTTCTTCAATGGAGAGTACCAAGTTGAGGTCCCATAGAGGCAGTGGAATCTTATAGATCTTTTTCACACTGGGGCGGTTTGCAGGCACTATTTGCGCTAAAGATAGCACCTGCAAACCAACCAAGCTGTTTCTCCAGTGTGAAAGCCCAGAGGGCTTTCAAACTGGCCCATTATGTGTCACTTACCTGAAACCAAAGCTTGCGATATCACTGCTGTTCCACTAAGCATCCATCTTCCTTCCGGGTATCGCAGCGCCATCACTTTGATTAACCGGAGCCGTGATGACGTCACTCTTGCGCAGGAGCCGCCAGTCACGGCACAATCACCTTTAGAAATGGTACACTCGCCGTTTCTAAAGTGCGCCGTAGACATTGGCACCCGTCTCTTTTCTGAATATCTCCTAAACCGTGGAGGTTTGGGAGATATTTTGAGCACCTACAGGTAAGTCTTAATCTGGGCTTACCTGTAGGTAAAAGTGGTTGTAATGGGTTTACAACCACTTTAACTGTTGAAACAATACATGTGACCCCTCGTACAAAGGCATGCAAACTGTGCCAAAATGTGATCCTCGATTGCATTCAAGTTCAGGCCACCATCAACTTCAGATTGGAGAAACTCCAGGAAGCAGCCCATGACATTTGAGGATTACGTCCCTGAACCTCATACCACTCACAATAAGAATTCCAAGTTCTGTGGTAGATCTTCCTCAAAGTTCCCTGCCTAGGCATGCTGTTTTCAACAGGAGAAGGGTCCATTGTTTCTCCACTGATTATGCTGGGAGTAGCACATTCTCCTGGAATTCTTATTTATTGGTACAAGTTTAGTGTCTTTGCTGACTCACTCACAGTCTGTTACTACTGTGCTAACTACAGTAGGGATGGGTCTACACTCTTATGTACTCATCCTCCTTCACGTATTGGTACTCTGAGCAAAGTTACCATTTGCTGGGCATTTTATTCTGTACTACTGTCAGTAATGTGCTATATATTGTATATGCTGTGAGCCAGGGTATGCCTAGAAAACCCCTGTTAGTCTTACCGGTAAGGATATTTCCAGGAACCAAGCTACTTGAGATGTTTGGCTCCGCCCTCTACAGTAAACACAAATCAGATACAATTTAAAAGGCCCCTCCCTTTCCTCTGACCCTCAGTTGTTTAGAAGATCAAGTAAACCTCCACCAAAGTGCACTCTGCAGAGGAAAAAAAACACACCATCATCGGGTGAAAGAAAAAGAGGGTGGGAATATAGATGCTGTCCTGAAGCACTTTCCTACCAAAGGAGAGGTCCTGGCTGGAAAGCATCCAAGCTCTATGTTTGACAAATGCATGAGAGGAGGACCAGACAGCCGCTTTAGAAATGTCTTCCCATGATGCCCCCGCTCTTTCTGCCCATAGATGTAGCCATGGATCTTGTTGAATGAGCCCTAATCCTAGAAGGAGGACTACACCCTGACGCTTTGTGAGCTTCACAAATAGCTTCCCTAATCCATGTAGCGATAGAGCTTTTGGACACTTTAGATCCCTTTTTGGGGGCCACTGAACAATACTAACAGCTGGGATGAACACTTAAACTCACTGGATCTTACTAAGTAAAGCAGACATCTTTTTACGTCTAAAAAACTAAAACCTTTCCTCTTCCGCATTTTTGGGAGAGGAACAGAAACTAGGAAGGAGTACTTCCTGGGACCTATGAAACTTTGGGAAAATAAAAGGATCAGGCTTAATCACTACCATGTCCTGTCCTCTAAGGCCGTGTACACACGGCAGGGAACCTCGACGGGCAGAACACATCGTTCCGCCCGTCGAGGTTCCCTGCCGGCCGTCGAAATCGGCGACCCGCCCGTCGGGAATGGCAACCAGCCATTCTTCCAGGCGGGCCGTTGAGCAAATAGAGAGCGTGCTCTCTATTTCTGCTCGACGGGCTTCCCGACGGGAAGCTCGCCGAGAGTGTACACACGGCCGAGGTCCTCGCTGGAATGCAGCTTCCAGCGAGGTTCTCGCTGGTTTCCAGCGAGAACCTCGGTCGTGTGTACACGGCCTCAAATGCTCAGGAAGGGATCTTTACAGGAAAGGGACTGCAGATCCGAAATCCTTCTCCCTGACGTAATAGCCAAAAGGAAGGAAATCTTAAAGGAAATACAATTCAGGGAAGCTTCATGCAAAGGCTCAAACAGAGCCCTTGTTAGAGCATTTAACACAAATGACAGATCCCAAGGAGGCACATGTTTGATGACCCTGAGAACATGTCTAGATCTGGCTGAAAGGCACCTCCTGACTAAAGGCTCTTCCACTAGCCTCTTGTCTGAAAATACAGACAGGGCTGCAACCTGAATACAAGGAGTAGAAAAAGAATCTAAACCAGATTTCCTTTGCCAGGAAAAAAAAGTTTTGCCAAACTTTCCCATAGATTCTTCTAGTTACCAACTGTGGCTGTCTAGTATAGTTTGAATAACTTTCGCTGAACACCCTTTCAACTGTAAGATGTGCTGCTCAGCCTCCAGGCCATCAAATGGAGGGTCTGAGGGTTTGAATGCAATACTGGTCCCTGATGGAGTGGATCCTTCTGGTAAGGGCCAGGAAAGATCCACAGATAGGGTCTTCAGAGAGGAAAACCAACTCCTCCTGGGCCACCAGGGGGCAATCAGAACCACTTCTGCCCGATCCTGAATAATTTTCCAAACTACCAGAGGTAGGAGAGGGAAAGAGGGAAGGCATAAGCCAGAGCAAAATCCCATGGGAAGGAGAGAGCATCCGTCCCCAACCATGTCTCTCTCCAGTGAGAAAAAAGCCAGCAACTTTCTGTTGAGATTGGAGGCAAAAAGATCCACTGCAGGAAGGCCCCATCTTGGCACAATCTCCTGGAATGTGCCATGATGTAACACCCAACAGCTGGAACTGAGTCTCACTCTGCTCAGATAGTCCGCTAGAGTGTTTGATACACACTGTATCTGAAAAAAGGCCATGATCTTTGTAAAACTTCTGGGCGCTGCCGAGAGACCGAAAGGGAGGGCATTGAACTGCCAATGACTCGGCCCATTATCCATGAGAATCGCAAATCTGAGGAACTTTCAGTGGTTCTAGCAGATTGAAACATGAAGATAAGCGTCCTGAAGATCCAGGGTAACCATGAATACCTCTGGCCACAATAGATTCCTTACAGAAGAAATGTTTCCATCCATAAAAGTCTGTAGAGAATATATTTGTTTAGGATGCTTAAATTGATGACCATCCGGAAGCGGCCAGAAGCTTTCTGAACCAGAAAGACATGGGAATAAAATCCCTAGAATTTTTGATACTCCAGAAATTACCCCTTCCGTTTCCCACATGGAGACTAGATTCAATATGGCTTGCAGTCTCTTGGTTTCTCGGCAAATGAGCAAGAAAATCTTTGGGGGGGGATTTTTGAATTCCAACCTGTAACCCCTTTGCAATGTTTGATGGATAAAGGAATTGTTGGAAATCTTTGCCCATTCCGTGATGAAATGGGACAACCTTCCCCCTATCCTGGCGTCACTGGGGATTTTTGGAAGGGGCTGAAGCAGTAAAGAGTCCCCTTCTTTTGCTCATCTTTGTCTTTGCCTGTTGGTTCCAAAATTTGCTTTGGAAACCAGGAAAAAGCTTCTTATTCTGTGGCTTATTCTTTTAAGGGAAGCGTTTACTCTTCTCAGAGGAATAGGCTAGGACCTCCACCAAGGAGGAACCGAATAAGAGCTTGCCTTCAAAGGGAATGCCGCAGAGCTTGTTCTTGGAGACCAGGTCACCCTTCCAAGACTTAAGCCAGATGGCTTGTCTGGCTGAATTAATAAGAGCAGAAGACCTACCTGCAGCTTTCACACAAAGGATGCAGCTGCATCAGCTAAGAAGCCTACAGACTGCAATGAGTGGGACTCCCTAATCTATTTGGGGGTGTCGGACAAAAAGGAGATCCAGACGCTGAACCCATACATCCAAAATCCTAGCCACACTGGTGGATGCTACAGCTGGACCCAAAGACAAAGTTGAAGCATCCCAGGCCTTACGCAGCAAAGAATCGGCCTACCTATCCATTTGCTCTTTCAGGACCCCTGAGTCTTCAAAGGACAGGTCTGACTTAGAAACCTGTGACATAGGGGCATCTAGCTTAGGACATTTAAAGAGTCTCTTCAATTTCAGATTGAGATGTGCCCTTTAGATTGGAACACTCAGATTCTTTCCATTCTGAAAGAATATCTTCAAGTGACTGGTGAACCGGGAAAGTCCTTGACTTCTGCCCCTGAAGCCCCCTATACATTCTATCCTGCACAGATTGGATTTGCTGTGGCATCTCAATCTGTTCAGAGGCATAAATTGATTTTAAAAGTTCATCAATATCCTCTGCTGAAAAAAAAAATAATAAAAACTTGGGGTTACCCGCCTCCCCCACTGATGCAGAATCCCGATCAAATGAGGAGCTCAGGTTCTCCCTTTCTTCCAGAGGTATAGTGTGAATCACTGATCTCAGACCAAGGAGGGGGGTCTAACTGAAGCTGAAGGCTCTTGAGTCCTGGGACCAGAGGAAGAAGGTCCCAGACCTGCTGCCACGTCATTAAAAGACCGGAAGGAGGCTACCACCTCCTTCATAGGAGACATTAAACTCTAAAAAAGGTAGTCTCTGAACTAGCCCTAGATGGAATAAAATCTTCACAAAAAAAAGCCTTTTATATCCATCAGGCAGCCTGGCTCTACAGTTTCTGCATTTTTTTCATCTGTCCATCCTAGAAAAAACAAAAGCCATAAGAAAAGAAGGCCCATACCAAAAAAGGTCCCCTGCTGCATAAACACAGACAAGTGCTTACCTTGGGGGGTAGTATGGGAACCGGAGGCTGCCGCTGGTTCCATCCGAGCGGGTGCTCCCTCCTCAGGCCTATCCTCAAGCTCCATTGGTGAGCAGCAATCGGCCAGGGAAAATGGTCTGCTGTCCCAGGCAGCATGTCCTCTGTGTACTGCGCCGTGTTCCTTTTGAGCATTGCGCCGGAAAATGTGTCGCGCGACTTCCGGTTCCAGCGACATCTTGCTGCGTCACCAGAAGTCCTCACGACGCCATTTTGGTACACCTCGGTGAAGCCGAGGAAGACAAGGCTTCCACCAGCAGGGCTGGGGAAAAACCTGAAGTTGCCATTACAGGTAAGCAAGTACCTCAAACAGGGAACCCTGGCTGAAAAAAAAAACCTGGGACTGAACACACCCAGGACTTGGCCACAACCAGTACTGGATTTTGCCTGAGCAAGGAAGTCCGCCAACCAGTTACCAGATCTAGGAAAAACAAAAAAGTGTCAGTGCTCCTGGAGGCTCTGGAAACACAAAATGACTGAGGGTCAGAGGAAAGGGAGGGGGCCTTTTAAATTTTCTGATTTGTGTTTCTTGTAGAGGGCGGAGCCAATCTCAAGTAGCTGTCCTGGAAGGTGAGGGGGGAAGCCTGGCTTTGTTTTTTTATTAAAAACCAATAGAAGTTAAATTTAGTTGGCGGTGTCTGGAATGGAATTGGGAAAATGGGAACTGCCTTGAAGGCTACAATCTTTCCCAAAAACCCTTATGCAAGGAGTTAGTCATGGATTAAAGCAACCCCACCTGAGTTCTTAGAGCAAAGCATTGTCTTTGGGGGGGGGGGGGGGGAATCACTCTTGATCTAGTGTCCACTATCAGACCAACATTTTTAAATCTTTGGGTTGGGACTAAGGCTGACTTCTGCAAATTCAGGGCCCATTCACCCTTCTCCAGAATTAGCACTGTCTGAATCACAGTGGAGCGACAAACTTTCCCTTAACCACTTCAATACCGGGCTTTTATACCACCTCCATACCGGGCCTATTGTGACACTTCTCTCCTACATGTAATAATCATTCTTTTGCTAGAAAATTACGCAGTACCCCTAAACATATATGTTTTTTTTTTAGCAGACACCCTAGGGGTTTTATCTCGCACTGTATTTACGCATCATTTATGTAAAAAAAAATTGTTTCATGAATTAAAAAACAAAACAGTAAAGTTAGCCCAATTTTTTTGTATTATGTGAAAGATTATGTTACACCGAGTAAATAGATACCCAACATGTCACGCTTTAATTATGCGCACACTCATGGAATGGCGCCAAACTTCGGTACTTATAAATCTCCATAGGCAACGCTTTATTTTGACAGGTTACCAGTTTAGATTTACGGAGGAGATCTAGTGCTAGATTTGTTGCTGGCACTCTAACGCACGCTGTGATACCTCACTTATGTGGTTTAAACGGCGTTTACGTATGTCGGCGGGACTTGTGTGTGCGTTCGCTTCTGCACGCGAGCTATCCGGGACAGGGGCGTTTTAATTTTTACTTATTTATTTTTACACTTTTTTTCATTCACTTTTATTCCTATTACAAGGAATGTAAACATCCCTTGTAATAGGAAATGTGTGCGACAGGTCCTCTTTAACCACTTGCCCACGGCGTCATGTTAAAAAGACGTCATGACTTTAAAGATGGATATCTCGGTAACGGCAGCTGCTGCCACAACCGAGATATCCATCTTTTCCGTGGGCAGTCCTGTACACGATAATGGCGGTCTCCGCGGCGGATTTGCCACGAGATCGCCGTTATCGGTGGCGGAGGGGATCGGGTCCTGTCGGCAGCTGTGTTGGGATATGAGTGAGGGAAGAATCGCCCCCACAGCTCTGCTGGGCGGAAGTGACGTCAAGTGACGTTTTTTTTTTTTTTTGCATTTAAGCCTAAATATGAGATCTGAGGTCTTTTTGACCACAAATCTCATATTTAAGAGGACCTGTCATGCTTTTTTCTATTACAAGGGATGTTTACATTCCTTGTAATAGGAATAAAAGTGATAATTTTTTTTATTTTGGTGTATAAAATTATAAACTAATTTAAAATAAATAAGAAAACAAAAAAATAAAAAATTTAAAACGCCCCGTCCCAACGAGCTTGTTTGTGCACAGAAGCGAACGCAAATGCGAGTAGCGCCCGCATATGAAAACGGTGTTCAAACCACACAAGTGAGGTATCGCCGCGATCGTTAGAGCAAGAGCAATAATTCTAGCCCTAGACCTCTATTTTAAAAAATGCAACCTGTAGAATTTTTTTTTAAACGTCGCCTATCGAGATTAAGGGTAAAAGTTTGACGCCATGCCACGAGCGGGCGCAATTTTTAAGCGTGACACGTTGGGTATCATTTTACTCGGCGTAACATTATCTTTCACAATATATAAAATAATTGGGCCAAATTTATTGTTGTCTTATTTTATTCAAAAAAGTGAATTTTTTTCAAAAAAAGTGCGCTTGTAAGACATCTGGTCACCAGTCATCTCTATGCTTCCTGCCGATGCCGAACGATTCGTTCTCCGGGCCCCTGAAGGCACGGGAGAGCCCGGAGAAGTACCGGATGTCGGCGGGAGGGGGATTTCCCCTCAAGCGGCCTGTAAGAACGATTAAGCGGTGGAACCGCCGCTATGATCTTTCTTATGTCGTGCAGAATCGCCGGCTGAAGAAGAGGATATCTGGATGATGCCTCTGGCTGCAGGCATCATTCAGATATTCACCTGCAAAGCCCAGGCCGTCAATAGACGGCCACTTAGGATGGGAGATCCCATCTCTGGCTGTCAATGGGCAGGTACTGAAGGGGTTAAAAATCTCCATAAGCAACATTTACAAATCTACACAGGTTACCAGTTTTGAGTTAAGAGAAGGTCTAGGGATTGAATTCTTGCTCTCGCTCCAATGATCACAGCGATACCTCACATGTGGGCCCGACTTGCGTATGCTTCTGCACACGAGCACGGCACTTTACATTTTTACTGTATTTTCAGAAAAACAATTTGGTTTACTTTTATTCTTATTACAAGAAATGTAAACATCCCTTGTAATAAAACACAGGACCTAATGTGAGATTTGGTGTCAAAAAGACGGATCTCATATTTACACTAAAATTCAATACATTTTTTTTTTTACAAAAAATTACCAGTTACTTACCGGTAGCTGGATTTCTACGAAGTCTTACAGGACGGCACCCTGAGAGTAGACTGGCTCACCTGACAGGAAACACAATCAAAATGAGGTTTAAAAGGCCCCACCCCTCCCGTGTGCCTCAGTTTAAGATAAGTAACCGCTCTTTAGAACACGGTATAGACAGAAACTAAGAAAAAGGAGGAATTTAGATAGAAGTAAAAGGGAGGGAAGTAGGCCTGCCGTCCTGTAAGACTTTGTAGAAATCCAGCTACCGGTAAGTAACTGGTAATTTCTCCCTCGTCTTCCAGGACGGCACCCTGAGAGAAAAGCAAGTAATCTTCAGGCCTACCTTAGGGCGGGACCACCGTCTGTAAGACCTTCCTACCAAACATCAGGTCTTGAGGAGACAGCAGTTCGACTCTAATGTCTGATGAACGTATTCTGGCTGGACCAGGTTGCCGCTCTACAGATCTGCTCTATGGAAGCTCCTGCCCTTTCTGCCCAGGAGGTTGCCAGAGAACACGTGGAATGAGCCTTAATAACAGGCAGTGGCCTACCGGCCTGTGTGTAGGACAAGGAGATAGCCTGCCTAATCCATCTGGAGATGGAAGCCTTAGTTGCCTGTTGACCCTTTTTCTTCCCTGAGAAATTAACTAAAAGGTGAGGGGAAGTTCTGAACTCACTAACCCTCTCTAGGTAAACTAAAAGGCAGCGTCTTATATCCAGGCAATGGAAAGTGGCTTCCTTTTCATTGCTGGGATTTGCGCAAAAAGAAGGAAGTATAACTTCCTGAGACCTATGGAACCTGGTTGCCACCTTGGGAAGGTACAGAGGATCCTGAGTCAAAATAACCCTATCTTCAAAAACCCGCAGAAAGGGTTCCTTGATAGAAAAAGCATGCAAGTCTCCAACTCTCTTGGCAGACGTGATGGCTAACAAAAAGGTAAACTTAATTGTAAGAAATTTTACAGAAATGCTGTCTATAGGCTCAACAGGTGCCTTAGTCAGCTGCTCCAGGACCAGGGAGAGGTCCCATGAGGGAACCCTGGAAATCTGCACAGGAGAAAGTCTGTCCCTAGCTGTCAGGAACCTCTTGATGAGAGAGTCCGCTGAGAGGCTCTTCTCCAAAAAGTATGATAAAGCTGCCACTTGGACTCTTAGAGTTCTGGTAGCTAAGCCTAGTTCCACGCAGTCCTGAAGAAACTCCAGGATGGCGGGAGTTTTGGGAGAAGAGATCTGCTTTGTGGTGCACCAACGTGAAAAGACTGTCCAGACCTTTGCGTAGATGTGTCTGGTGACCTTCTTGCGGCTGGATAGTAGGGTATCTATGACTCTATCCGAGCAGCCCTTCTGCTGCAAGTTCCGCCTCTCAAGAGCCATGCCGTCAGGCTGAAGAACCCTGGGTTCGAATGAGAGATCGGCCCCTGCCGCAGGAGATCCGCTCGGAGAGGAAGGGGAAACGGGGGAGCTAGAGACCAGAGCTTCAGAATGGGAAACCAGGATCTCCGGGGCCACCAAGGAGTGATTAGGATTAATTTGGTCTCCGCGGAGGCCAGCTTTTGTAAGACCCTTGGGATCAGATTCAGCGGGGGGAAAAGCGTAAGCCAGACGGAAATCCCAGGCCTGGGTTAGCGCATCCACCCCCTGAGAACCCCGTCCCTGCAAAAGGGAAAAGAATCTGTTCACTTTCCTGTTTTCCCTGCAGGAAAAAAGATCTATCTCCGGAACCCCGAACCGCCGACAAACCCAGTCGAAGGTTTCCTGGCACAATTCCCACTCCCCCTGAAAAATGGGTCGACGACTCAGAAAGTCGGCCTCCAGATTGGTGGCTCCCCTTATGTGGATTGCCAGAATAGAGGGTACTCTCTGTTCCGCCCAACCCAGGATCTCCAGGGAGAGTGTCAGGAGAGACTGGGACCTGGTGCCTCCCTGTCTGTTGAGAAAGGCGACTGTTGTAGCATTGTCGGAAAGGACCAGGACATCCTTGCCCTGAATTCTTTCTTCGAATGCCCTCAGAGCTTCTCCCACTGCCAGTAATTCTCAATAGTTGGAGGAGGTCCGCCTTTGATGGGGATCCCTGAGCCCGCAGTTCTTGTACATGGGCTCCCCAACCCCAAGCACTGGCGTCCGTAGTGACCTTCAGTGGATTGGTCTGACTCCACGGACGGCCCTTCAGGAGGTTTTGGTGGTGAAGCCACCACTCTAGGGAGTCCTTGACTAGGATCGGGACCCTGACCCGGGAATCGAGAGTGCCTTCCTTTCCGTTCCAGGCGGAGAGGAGAAACCTCTGAAGTGGTCTTGCATGTATAGTTGGGCCCAGGGGACCCCCGGAATGCAAGCGGTCATCCGACCCAACAGCTTCATGATCTCTCTGAGGGAGGGCTTTTCTGTAGCCACTAAAGACCCGATCGTCGTCACAAGCCTCTGGAACTTCTCTTGGGGAAGAAAAAGCTTTTTTCGGGAATCTATGATAACCCCCAGGTATGCCTTCCGCTGTTCCGGCAGAAGGGAGGACTTTTGCTTGTTGATTATCCAACCAGGCGACTCCAGAGTGGTCATGACGACGGTCAGGTCCAAAAGGAGCTGATCCTGACTTGGGCTGAAGAGCAGAAGGTCGTCTAGATAGGGGACGAGGGAGACCCCCTTCAGATGTAGATGAGCCATTACCTCCGCCAGGACCTTCGTAAACACCCTTGGGCTGGAGGCCAGACCAAAGGGGAGGGCAGCAAATTGCCAGTGCTGAATTCCCTGTGCGGAGGCGAGGGCAAATCTCAGAAACCTCTGATATCCCGAAAAAATCGGGACATGCAGGTAGGCGTCCCTCAAATCTATGGTCGCCATAAAGACGTCTTCTAACAAAAGACCCCTGAGGCTGTGAACACTCTCCATCCGGAATCTTTTGTAGAGGAGATGGGAGTTCAGGGGTCTCAGATTGATTATCAATCTGAACTTGCCGTCCGGCTTGGGAACCACAAAAATGTGGGAGTATACTCCCTGACCTTGTTGGTCTGGTGGGACTGGGATTATGACCCCCTGTTCTGCCAGATTTGCAATATTCTGGGAGAGGCCTACGGCCTTGCTGGAGTCCCCTGGGAGGCGAGTGAGGAGAAAGGTCGGGGGGGGGGGAAGCTCTCTGAACTCTAAATGGTAACCCTCCCTGATTATCTGCAGGACATGGGGACTCTGGGTTATGCTCTCCCAGGCAGGAAGAAACCTGGAGAGACTGCCCCCCACCTTCCCGTCACTTGGTGTCCTTTCCGGATGGTTTGGGACTGGAAAAAAGGATCCCCCCCCTTTGGTCTATCTTTACCAAAGGTCCAACGTCGGCTGGTGGACGGTCTTTTGTCCGGGGCCGGAATCTTTCTCTGGCTGGGACGAAAGGACCGCTTCCTACTCTGCCTGGGTTTTGAAGGGAATTTATTCCCCTTCTCAGAAGACCTGGACAAAGCCTGATCTAAGGCATCCCCAAACAAGAGGGAACACTTGAAGGGGAGTGCACATAGGCGGCGTTTAGAGGCAAGATCACCCCTCCAGGTTTTTAGCCAGACGGCCCTCCTAGAGGCATTAATAAGGGCCCCGGTCTTGGCTGAGGCGCGAACGGTTTCCACCGCGTCTGCCAAGTAGGCCACTTCCCCGCTAATAAGCTGGAGGGAATCTCATATCTCCTTTGTCTTGGAAGAACTGGGGAGATGGTCTAGAAGCCTGGAAGTCCAGGCGTCGGCATTTCTTGCCACGCAGGCTGAGGCCAATGCAGGACCAAGGGCGGCTGCATTGGCTTCCCATGCTCTACGGAGAGAAGTGTCAGTACACCTATCCATGGCATCCTTTAAACTGCCTGTGTCCTCAAAGGAAAGGTCTGACTGTCTGGAGACCTGAGCCAAGGGGGCATCAAGCTTAGGGACCTTAAAAAAGGTGTCTACTACCTCCGCCTTAAAGGGACAGCAGCGTTTCCAAGTTTTGAAACTTGGTAAGCTTTTTTCGGGTTCTGCCCACTCCCTGAGGATAATGTCCTTTAGTGACTGATGGACAGGAATGGTCTTGGTTTTATTAAACCCCTGTACATCCTGTCCTGAGCTGAGACCTGCTCTGCTGGTTCTTGAATATGTTCGGTAGCATAAACAGCTGCTAGAAGGCCCTCCATATCATCAGCAGGAAACATGTATTTTCCTGTCCTGGCATCCTCCTCCTCCGCCTGGCTGTCAACCAGGGTTTCACTACGCAAGGTCAACTCGGACTCCTCAGAATCCGAGGGGTACACTCTACGAGGCTGTAGGGGTACAAACGGACGAGAGGCAGAAGAGGATTCCTGGGAGGAGGGGCCCGGAACCAGAGAATCAATGTCTCTCTTATTTAGGGAAGATTGAAACTCCTTTAGGGTGGATAGCATTTCGGTCTGAACCGAGAGAAATTGCTTCATAATCTGTGAGGTCTCCTTCCCTGTTAGTTTACAGATGCACTTAGAACAGAATGGCTTGTTATGCTCAGCTGGTAATTTGTCACTACAATTGCCACACTTCCTAACACGCTTAGGAGGCTTAGCCACTCTGCTGGACTCCCCCTGGGCAACAGGGTCTTCACCTAAACATATCATGGAGAAACATGCCCATTAGCCCTCAACCTCCAGGATTTAGGGGAGGGGGGGGGGGGTGTTTGGGAGACAAAAAAAACCCCCTAAGTAAAAGGAAGGACTCACCCTTGGTGGTTTCCTCTGCAGCCATGGGAAACAGACGGTCCTCCTCCATAGTAGCGTCTTGTGCCAAGAAAAGGGCTTCCCTGAACACGCTCTGAGGCCGCCAGGCCCCTCTATCTCCCTGGCTGCTTTATAGTGCGCCCCGATCGCCTGCAGCGTTTGTCCGGTGGGGGCCGCCATCTTGCCGCACGGGAGCGGAATGACGTCACGGCGCCGTGCGCGTCATCAACAGGCGCCCGGATGCTCCTGGCGCCGCTCACAGCGGCGCCTAACTACCCGCCATGCGGTCCAGCAAACCCCCGGACGGAGCCAGCAGGAAGGGGGAGGCCTTAGCCCAACCTCAAAGGTAGGGAACCAGGCGGGGGGGAGAGAGGATGTGGCCTCTTCGGAGCACTGGAGAGCCCTGCCCTCCTAGGAGGCTCCGGCGTCCAGGGGAGTCTGGGTCTTCTCATGTTCCCCCCTGGACTAAGACGAACGGGAAGGGAACCCCCCAGGGGGGGTAGCAAGCTACACCGGACCCAACGGCACCCAGTACCTGCGGTCCGGGCTCCGGAGGGGGACCACCAGCCCCAGGCCTTCGGTCACAAGGAAAAAAACAAACGTTTCGCTGAAAGGGAAACACAAATCAGAACTGAGGCACACGGGAGGGGTGGGGCCTTTTAAACCTCATTTTGATTGTGTTTCCTGTCAGGTGAGCCAGTCTACTCTCAGGGTGCCGTCCTGGAAGACGAGGGAGAAATTTATATAATTTCCCCTTTAAGACCATTGGGCAGAAGTTACACTTGAGGTCACGCTTCCACCATCCAATGGTGTGGCGCCAAGCAGGAGCCAACTTTCCCTTACGCAGCATCCAGCCTGTGAGGGAAGAGGTTCCAATTGTTTCCAACAAGCGCAGAGAAGACATGCCTCCGATAAGGGATCTTGTGGCAAATCCGCCGCAGAGACCACTTTTCTCTGAAAGCTGACCACCTGCTGTTGAGGATACCGGAGTTAGGGCAGTCAGCTGCCGTGTGACAGCGGGCGGATGGCAAGTGATTAAAGGCCCCGCCTTTTTCTGACACTTATTGCTCAAGTAAAAAAAATACCGTATTTGCCGGCGTATTAGGCGACTGGGCGTATAAGACGACCCCCTATTTTTCAATTGAAAACATAGCTTTTGGGCTATACTCTCCTTATAAGACTACCCCCCTTCCAAGGCAACACCATTTTAAAAAAACAATACTATGAGCCCTCAGATTCTTATTTATAGTCAGGGGGACTTACCGGCATTGTCCTAGCCAATTCCTCAATCAACATTGTTCTCCATGACACCTACTACATAGTTGCCCACTTCCACTATGTCCTATCCAGTTACGCTGGATGTGTGGTAGTTTTGGCTACATACAGTATACACCGCTGAACCAATCCCGGTAAACAATGTATTCTATTAATGAATACAGAGCCTGCTCGGATTGGCAGAGGCTGTATCATCAGTCCTCTAATCTCTGACTCTCAAAGCCAATCCAAGCAGGCTACTGTATGTAGCCTGCTCAGATTGGCAGGCTCTATATTCACTAATAGAATACATTGCTCGCTGGAATTGGCTCAGCAGTGTATACTGTATGTAGCCATAGCTACATACAGTATTACCGCACATCCGGCAGGCTGACATTCAGTGTACGGCATTTTATACCCGGCGTATAAGACGACCCCTGATTTTCGGGCGTTTATTTTAAGTGTAAAAGGTAGTCTTAGAAAATACAGTAAGTTATTTTATTTATATTTAATTATATAATTTATATTATAGCCAGAAAATTACTTTTTTTAGCAGACACCCTAAATAAATGGCAGTCATTGCAATGTTTTGTCAAATTGTATTTGCAGTGGTCTTGCAGACGCTTTTGGAAAAATACATAAAGAAATTTAGCACATTTTTTGTATAATGGGAAAGATGTTACACCAAGAATCTTTATTCTAAGCAAAACAATTTAATTTTATTCATAATTGTGTGGCTCTAGTCTGCATGTTGCAAGGATTTCAGAAGTGCCATCCACCATAAGGTAGTAATCTTGTAAATAGTCAATGAAGAAGGTAAAACACTGCCAAGCATAACACTCCATACATCACATTTTTACCATTTGTAACTTAAAAACACACAGATATTGTAAGGTATAAACTTATTTTATTCACATGTGTTTGTTGATCAAAGTTTTAAGTACCAACTGCAAGATGTAAACCAGTATATTCACATGTGTATGTTCTTCAAAGTCTTAGGTACAAAATGCACATCTCATCTAAGTATTTATGGCCAAAGATCTTGTCCAAATATCCAAACAAGTTTTCATTTAGTCCAGCTGAAAGAAAAACAGATAAAAGGATTTTATAGGCATGACTCAAATTTGCCCCTAAATATACCTTTCCTTACACAAAAGCATCCCAAGCAGTCCTTTTGCACCGAGAAGTGACATTGGCAGGCTTGTAAATAAAATAAAAAACTTTGCGGGGAGAGCTGCATGTCAGATCCTAATAAGGTTTGTCAGCTTTGATCCAATGCAAGCATTTCATTAACTAGTTAGTATGCGATGAATATAACTCATGCCTCTTGCAAGTTCCCACCCTTCAGAGTTTACAACGACTTTGAGGATTAATATATACAAACATTTGCTTGTATTCCTTCATTCATGTGAATGGCAAATAAATTGAACATTATGACTGAAAAGCAAATAGAAATGCATCTCAAAGCAGCAAGCAAATCCCATTACAAGTCACAAGGGATTGTGAAAGCTCATCTTCACCTCTTGGCGCCGGCTGCATGCAAATATGCAGCCCCTCGTTGAGTGGGCCTTGTCACCGAACAGCCGCATGCACTTGTGCATTGGTACAAAAAACAGCAGTGTCCGATCATGTGACCGTCAATCATGGCAGTCACATGATCATAAATCCCACTCATCTCCAGGCATCCTAAACCCCTTCAAGGGCAGGGAGGTAGGTACTGCACTTTTTAACAAAAAATGCACTTCATTTGTTTTGGTAGCCTGTAAAGCAGTAGTTTAACCACTTCAGGCCCACGCTACCGTCGAATGACGGCAACAGCGCGGGCCTGAATATCCAACATGCCGTCATCCCCCCAGGGCGTTCCCAGCGCGCGCTGTAGAGCGCGCTGCGGGGAAGCCCTGTGTTGTCCGTGTCCCTTGGACACGGCCAATCACAGATCGCGGCGAACGGCCAATCAGAGTGGCCGCTTGCGATGCGATCTGTGGGCAAATGAGAGATGATCTCATAGATCATCTCTCATTGCCGTTTCACAGAGACAGTGTCCTGTCTCTGGAAAGGAGGAGCCCGATCTGTGTTCCTTCATAGGGACACAGATCGGTCACCCCCCCCCCAGTCACCCCCCCTCCCCCCACAGTTAGAACACACCTAGGATACACATTTAACCCCTTCCTCACCCCCTAGTGTCAACCCCTTCAATGCCAGTCACATTTATACTGTGATTAGTGCATATTTATAGCACTAATCGCAGTATAAATGTGAATGGCGCCAAAAATGTGTCAAGTGTCCGATGTGTCCGCCATAACGTCGCAATACCAATAAAAAAAAATCGCAGATCGCCGACATTTCTAGTAAAAAAAAATAAAATTCTCCCCTATTTTGTAAGTGCTATAACTTTTGCGCAAACCAGTCGCTTATTGCGTTTTTTTTGTACCAAAAATATGTAGAAGAATACATTTCGCCCTAAACTGAGAACATTTTTTTTTATTTTTTTTTAATTGGGATATTATAGCAACAAGTAAAAAATATTGTACTTTTCTTCAAAATTGTTGCTCTTTTTTGTTTATAGCGCAAAAAATAAAAACCGCACAGGTGATCAAATACCACCAAAAGAAAGCTCTACTTGTGGGGAAAAAAGGACGTAAATTTTGTTTGGGAGCCACGTCGCACGACCGCGCAATTGTCAGTTAAAGCGACGCAGTTCCGGAAGCTGAAATTTCACCTGGGCAGGAGGGGGGTGTATGTGCCCAGTAAGCAAGTGGTTAACCCCAAGTACCCCCCAACAGGCCATGTTTACATGTTTTCCTTTATCTTGCACAGGTGCAAGAAATCAGTCAATGGCTCAGAGCAGAAAGAACTGAGCGATCAGTGGTCATGAGAACGCTCAGTCCTTGGTCTTCGAGCCGGTGAAGACAGATATAGGCGAGCATGAATGTTTGTTTTTTGATTTACCAGACTTCTCCTTTACCCATAGATTACATTTGGAGAAACCACCATCAGCTTATCTGGTCATTGTATAAAAAAACTCAATCATGGATGAGAACAAGCCACTCCATGTAGTGGGGACCTCAGAACTGGAACACCTTAGAAATGTGGAGTAATCCATGTGAAAGCCATCCATGCTTTTGATGGAAGTATCAGTACAGCGCCGACAGCAATTTTTAGTGAAAAAAAAAAATCAAAATCTGCTTGTGTTCCCCAAGACCTAAAATATTCTCTATTTTTGCAGCAACACCTAGTACATTAAAGCGAGAATTACCTTGACAAAGCCAATGTCCTTTGCATACTGCCTGAAGCACTGGCGGCACATGTTCAGTCCATATTTGCGGATCAGTCCATGTCGGTTGGAACACACTCGGCTGTAAAAGAAAATCACAAATAAAAAAAAAGTCTAAGCATTTACATGTCCCATGCACCATTTAAAAAAAATCCTTTACTGCCCAACACCACCCTTGTTTAAAGTAAACCTGTTCTAAGAGGTGGCTTAAGCCTACTAAAAGTGCCAGTCAGCTGGTGGTTGTGCCAATTCAGTATTTTGAGTCACTGCTGTTACAAAAAAATGGAACCGATGTCATCTTAAAAGTTTAAATTCATCAATTTAATCCTCAGTTGGCCTTCAACTTTAACTTAATTGATAAAACAAGGAAACCTTCATATATTGCAGATAATTTCTGCAAAAAAAAAAATTCACCCCAAGATAAGTTTATAGCCAGGAATAATTGTGAAGGACTTCTGCCTACCTCTTAAAACTAATCTTTGTAACCTAGAGACCAATGGCCTGGGAGATACAAACACTCCCCAGCCAGTTGAGCCATTTCTTCTGGCCTGTACTCACATGTGAAGTGTCATTGTGTTGACAAAACATGGTAAGAAAAGCATGTCACTTTTTGTGTCATTTGTCACCCCAAACAGCACATTGCGCGTGCATCAAATGCCTAAAATGCAATGTTTGGCGCATTTGTCACAAATATCCTTGCTTAAAACGCACAATGCCGTATGTCATGTCACAGTAGTGTGAACGGGAGCTTACAGTTCTCAAGTCTAAATCTAGGCAAGTTAAACTGCCATGCTGGGGGTCAGCTCTTTGTAAACAGAACCATCAAGATACCAAATTGACCTGATTGGCTGGACATTACTGTTTATATACTGGCTGGACATCACTGTTTATATACTGTTCCTACAATAATAAAAAGGAATGAATGCCAAAACCCAGCATTAAGGGCTCCCCCAAATCTATGCCTGGAATGCCAACAGCAGGTAGAGGCCATCTGGATAGTCCATTTCTAGCCAATTCATACATTAAAACATTTAGCCGCCATTCACGCGGTGCAATTTTACAGTTCCAAATGACACGACAAGTCACACTGTTGGCAATGCAGCTGTTCAAAGCTGTGCAATGCCGACTTTGCGATGCTGCACCATTTTTGCGATTTTAGGTGCGACTTGCAGATGTCAGGCAAGTCGCACCTGAATTTCAAAGTCGCATTCAGTGTGAACCAAGGCTTATATAATTGCAACGGGTGCAAATTACTAGTACAAATGCTAAACTTCAATAACAATAGGTGCGCTTATTTTTTGCCTCCTTCCACTGACCTAACCCACCCTCCACACATGAATACTTCCCTCCATCTCGCAGCACTGGCTCTGCCATGTGTTTACATTCAGCTGTCCCAGTCTCACCCTTGTCACGCATGACATTAAACCTCTTGGCGCCGAGCGGAGACACTTGCATGCATTAGCACAGACAGAGCGTGCACCTTGTGTGCTCCCAGTGGCTCAAGGAAACTTTCTGGGGTTTGCAATCTGGACTTTTCGCGATTGTGGGACTGCTGTGATTGGCTGCACAGAAGGCCACACAATCAGAAAAGTCTTTAGGCCATAAGCCACAGCATAGCAAACTCCTTAAAGGGTGAGCTTCAGTTGGCACCAAGAGGGTTAAAATGCCACTTGAGGCCATTCTGGCCCTTGGACACAGTCCCATTGAAGTCCATGGGGCTTTAATACACAGGTGTCTAGGACAGTGGGACGTGCACTGATGGATGTACCCAACAGCAGAACCGTGGCTGGTCAGATGGAGGTAGGTACACATCTGGAGGGTGGGTTGGGTCAGGGCAAGTTGCACTTTGAGTTAAGATTTACTTAACTAAGTTCACTATGGCAAAATATAAATGCCATTATCAAAGTAATCAGTACATGTAAGCTAATCAGTCTATTACATGCGTCACTAAACTGACCTGCAAAAGCATCGGGGCAAACACTGCCAGGAAGGCTGCAATGTCTTATTTAGACTACACAGCCCCTTGGCAGCGCTATATAGTTTGACCCAACCCCCATCACTATAGCTGGACAGCTTGGCCCACACATAAAAGCAAAGGAATCTGAAATATATGCACTCATTTAACCCCCTGCTGATGGGAGCTCCACTTTACAGTTGTCACCAGAGCAGAAGTGGAGAAAATCTTTTAATAGGGACACCTGTTCTGGTGACAGCCAATGGAAAATGTCTCACTAATTATATGACTGAAGTGAAGTCTCCCCATGGGACAAACAAAACCTGACAGGAGTTCTAAAGTCTCAACGTTTCTCACCTTAATGCATTAAAGGTGAAAAAATGTGTGGTGCAGCAGCCCCCAAAGGCCCCGCCCCTTTTATTTAACTGAACCTGATCTTTCCAGCGATGAGAACGAGCCCAGCAGCTCCAGCCACTGTCTTGGATCCTCATTGGATAGCAAGAGCCATTGGCTCCCAGTGCCGTCGAATCCGACACGGGAGGGGCAAATCCTGCTCGCCTGTCAATAGGAGCAGCAGGAATCAGGAGCGCGCCTGCACGAGCGCCCCCATGGAATGCGGGTCTCCGTGGGGGTACTCGATGGAGGATCACCACTAGGGGACCCTGGAAAGAAAAGGATGGGGGCCACTCTGTGCAAAACCCTTCCATAGAGGAAGTAGCATTTTTTTTTAATTAACCTTTACAATCGCTAACGGCTGCATTCACATCTAGGCGACAAAAACGCCTGTCGCCCGACGCTCGTGCCGCTGGAGGGGAAAATTCCCATTGATGTCTATAGAGATGGTTCACATCTCTGAAACGCCAAACACCTGAAAAAAAGTCCCAGACCCTTTTTTTCAGGCGACATTGGCGTTCGGCCGTAGACATCAATGGAGATAATTTGTAAAAAAAAAAAAAAAAATTAATCGAATTGCGGCAAGTAAAGCCACGTACGCGGCGTTACTTGCCGCCTAGATGTGAATGCAGCCTAACAAGAGCATATGTCTATGAACAGAGGACGAGTGCTAGACCAGCATTCAGCTACTACAACACTGACCAGTGTAGTCCGACGGGGGGGGGGGGGGGGAATTAGAGTTTGACAAAAACTGAGCCCATTCCTGCTAGACCAGTGGTGTTCCTGTGCGGTTTCCTGCACCGCATTCAGAACACAATGCACACAATCTGCACCAGATGTCAGTACGATGTTGACACCCTAAATGCAAGTGTTTGCCCACATGGTACAGAAGTATCATGCGATCTGATTATATTGTTTACCAACAGTAGCGCATGTACTGCTTCTGGTGCAGTACAATTCCACCACATTTGAGATGAATGGCCTGAAATCGCACCGAAACATGCAGCACTTGCGATCAGGCCCTACCTGGTTTTGGGCCCCATTCACACCTACATTATCGGTATTGGCACCCCAAACGTGGATGGCATGTGGCAACACATTGCAAAAAACACACAAGGCTGACACGTCACGTGTAGGAAAACTCATTCAAGCAAATGGGTCACACCATGCGGTCACACAAAAAAATGCACCAATGAATAAAAGTGATGCGGCCTTACTGGATCCTAAAGGAGAAGCTTTGCCTTCAACACCCCAGAAGTTTACAATGGTTGCAAGAACAGGATTCAATGAATGTCATGCCCCCCCAGCACAAGGGACAGATCACACTGATGGTAAGGCATCTCCCTTGTGTATATATATATATATATATATACACACACACACACTTTTTTTATTACTATAAAATTCTCCCCACCTACAGCTGTGCTTTACCCTGCGAGACTTCTCTCATCTCCAGGCCCCTGTGTTGCACAGAACCCCCCCTTATCACTATGTGACAATCCGGACCCCCATCTCCCACCCTAGGAGGGGTCCTGTCCTCGTATACCCCAATCCTCCGACAACAATAGGCGGAGTCATGTCAGCGCCGCCATACCTGTCCCCGGCCGCCATGCTGCTGCCCATGAGGCCTACCCCTCCTCCACCCTTCCACCCCCAAGTACAGTCCCACCGAGCCCGTCCACCCCCCACCACCTTCCCCTTAGGTTCCCACACCCGGGGGACACAGACCAGGAGCGGGATCCCTGGCCGAACTTCCTCGGGTGACTCCAGTACAGCTGCTGGTGACCCATCGTGCTCGACTCTCTGCTCGGGAAAAGGAAGGGGCGGGGCTGCGCGCGCGCTAATCAACCCGGCCTGGCCGCTCCCAGCATGCAGCGCGGCCTGAGCTCACCAAAGCCCCGGCCCACAGCCGTTCCGTCAGATTAGGCGACCCGTCAGAATTGGTAATAGAAGTGACGTTTCGACGCCGCCATCTTGCTTCTCCCCGCACTCCTCCACAGTAAGGATACACCAAGAAGAGGAAAGCGGACATCTTGTTACACCCACCGGAGATTTGCATTTCACAGTTATTTTTAACACAAAACGGAGCTTATTACCTTAAATACAGTATTTGGAAATCCGACGAACTGTTTACATGTTGAATTTAGGGTTCGTACCTCATCCCTTTAAAACTGAACACCTATTAATTACACAGGTTCTGAGGCTAATTTAATGCAAATAAGACACTACTTTAGTTTAATTACAGCCTTAATCTGCCTCAGAACCTGTGTAATTAATAGGTGTTCAGTTTTAAAGGGATGAGGTGGTAACCCTAGTTGAATTTTAAGATCTGAAGTGTTCTGGCACGTTAGCAAACCTGTGAGGTCAGCAGGTTTGCCGCTCCTTTTAAAATTTCACATGTAAACAATCTATGCTCCGTTTCCTGTTAAAAATAACTGTGTAATGCAAAACTCTGGTGGGTGTAACAAGATGTCCGCTTACCCCCTTCTTGTTGTATCATTACTATGGAGGAGTGTGGGGTGTAGCAAGATGGCGGCAACGAAACGTCACTTCCGTTATCAATTCTGACAGGTTGCCATATAGGCGCTAGTCATTGTGGAGATGGGGAAGTGGGTGGTGTTGGGCCTGTGATGGCAGGAGGTGCCTATAATACTCTCTGTCCTTATAGTGAACTAAGACTAATGATATTATTATTTATTACTGGTCATTATCTTCTGGAACAATAATGTGCACACGTCATGAGAGAAACCATTGTTTGCCCCCGTCCTGAAAATGTCGGTTGCCTGGCTGTGGGTTGCCAACTGTCATTAAATTCACTAACGGTTTTTAAAATCCATGATTTTTACACAGACTTGCTATCTGCATGTCCATAACAGACATTCACGGACAGGTGTAAAAATCACAGATTTTGCAACTGTCTGTGAATTTGGCACCCCTGGGTGACAGTCCAAGAATGAGCATGCAGCAAGTGAAAGTGACACTAATCTATGGGGGAGATTTGTTGTGCATAGAAACCAATCAGCTTCTAACTTCAGCTTAAGCTTCATTTAAAGCGCATATAGCACCCTGGGGTTTAGTCAGGGAGCTCCTCACAAATTGACTTGTCAGGAGTAGTTATCTTGGTTGATTGTTAGCGATCCATTGATTTCTCCATAAATTTGCCCTTGCTGTACTTTTCTCTTCTACCACTAGGTTGCCGGATACTTTGTGGTACTAGATACGAGAAGGGCAACGCAAGGTCAGGTTATGGGTATGTGGGGTATCCCAGCCAATGGGCGGGTTTTTTTGATTCCCTTGGCCTGCCGGGAGAGCCTATATATTTGGGTGAGGTCAGGTGATCTGTGCCCTGTGCCACCTGAACGTTTGTCTGGGTGGGCGACGTGTTAGCTGCCCCGGGCTGCTAGGTCAGAGATTGGGCCTATCTCAGGGGCATTTGGCTGCCAGGCTGTCTGAGGGCCTATTCAGAAGTAGGAGGGCAGCACAGGGTTGGGACTGCGGCTTTCAGTCCAACCAGACGTGGCGGTTCTGCTGCCCGGAGAACTTGTCGTGGTCGGAGGTAGAGGGGAAGATGTCGCCACAAAGGGACCAACCACCTTACAGTGCCCTGCGAAAGTATTTGGCCCCCTTGAACTTTGCGGCCTTTTGCCACATTTCAGGCTTCAAACATAAAGATATAAAACTGTAATTGCTTGTGAAGAATCAACAACAAGTGGGACACAATCATGAAGTGGAACGAAATTTATTGGATATTTCAAACTTTGTTAACAAAAAAAAACTGAAAAATTGGGCGTGCAAAATTATTCAGCCCCTTTACTTTCCGTGCAGCAAACTCTCTCCAGAGGTTTAGTGAGGATCTCTGAATGATCCAATGTTGACCTAAATGACTAATGATGATAAATAGAATCCACCTGTGTGTAATCAAGTCTCTGTATAAATGCACCTGCACTGTGATAGTCTCAGAGGTCCGTTTAAAGAGCAGAGAGCATCATGAAGAACAAGGTACACATACGTCCGAGATACTGTTGTGGAGAAGTTTAAAGCCGAATTTGGATACAAAAAGATTTCCCAAGCTTTAAACATCCCAAGGAGCACTGTGCAAGCGATAATATTGAAATGGAAGGAGTATCAGACCACTGCAAATCTACGAAGATCTGGCCATCCCTCTAAACTTTCAGCTCATACAAGGAGAAGACTTGAGTGAGTGAGTGAGTTAGGCCGCGTACACACGATCAAATTTGTCTGCTGGAAACGGTCCATTTCCGCAGACAGATTCGATCGTGTGTATGGGCAAACAAACGGATTTGGCATGCTTTGAAATCTGTCGGCTGTGAATCCGTCCGCCCGACATGTCTTCTGGTTAGTACGCTAACCAGCAGACATATCTCCTCGCACATGCGTCAAATGGATTCGACGCATGCGCGGAAGTGTTTTACTTCCTGGTGCGGTGACGTGGCAGCGTCAACGTCACCGCCACGTCACCGACACGTCAGCTCGCTGTCTGCCGGCGCGGATTTTGGTTTGATCGTGTGTACACGATCAAACCAATACATCCCAGCAGACAGATCTGTTCAAATCGGTCTGTCCGACCAATTTAAACAAATCTATTTGCTCGTGTGTACGGGGCCTTACTTGTATAGTGCAGCAAATGCGAACTTAATCGCCTCAAGGCGATCAGAGATGCAGCCAAGACGCCCATGATCACTCTGGATGAACTGCAGAGATCTACAGCTGAGGTGGGAGACTCTGTCCATAGGACAACAATCAGTCGTAAACTGCACAAATCTGGCCTTTATGGAAGTGTGGCAAGAAGAAAGACATTTGGGAGACACACTAATCATGTAGAAGAAGGTGCTCTGGTCAGATGAAACCAAAATCAAACATTTTGGCAACAATGCAAAACGTTATGTTTGGCGTAAAAGCAACACAGCTCATCACCCTAAACACACCATCCCCACTGTGAAACATGGTGGTGGCAGCATCATGGTTTGGGCCTGCTTTTCTTCAGCAGGGACAGGGAAGATGGTTAAAATTGATGGGAAGATGGATGGAGCCAAATACAGGACCATTCTGGAAGAAAACCTGATGGAGTCTGCAAAAGACCTGAGACTGGGACAGAGATTTGTCTTCCAACAAGACAATGATCCAAAACATAAAGCAAAATCTACAATGGAATGGTTCACAAATAAAATATCCAGGTGTTAGAATGGCCAAGTCAAAATCCAGACCTGAATCCAATCGAGAATCTGTGGAAAGAACTGAAAACTGCTGTTCACAAACGCTCTCCATCCAACCTCACTGAGCTCAAGCTGTTTTGCAAGGAGGAATGGGCAAAAATGTCAGTCTCTCGATGTGCAAAACTGACAGAGACATACCCTAAGCGACTTACAGCTGTAATTGCAGTAAAAGGTGGCGCTACAAAGTATTAACTTAAGGGGGCTGAATCATTTTGCACGCCCAATTTTTCAGTTGTTTATTTGTTAAAAAAGTTTGAAATATCCAATAAATTTCGTTCCACTTCATGATTGTGTCCCACTTGTTGTTGATTCTTCACAAAAAATTACAGTTTTATATCTTTATGTTTGAAGCCTGAAATGTGGCAAAAGGTCGCAAAGTTCAAGGGGGCCGAATACTTTCGCAAGGCACTGTATTACTAGGGACCACAGTGAGTAACTGAAGCAAGTACCAGAGCAGTATTCTCACCGAAGGGGTACGGTTGAGAATCGGGAAACTTCAGGCGGTGATCAAGTCAGGGACCCAACCAGCAGAGGTAACACTTGCAGAGCAGCCTTGTGTGTCAAGCCAGGGACCTCGCTGGTTAGCGGGGGTGAAGTTTGAAAAGTTTCTGAAGTGCCATGCTAGGGAACCAGCAGGGGTGACGCTTGAGGGAGATACCACTGCCAACCTTGGAGGAGCTCAAGGGATTTATAATCAGTGAATCAGTGGGTCTAGTGAGAGACCGAGAGCTCAGTGTTACAGAACTACAAGAAGCAGTTATAGTGAAGCTGAAAGGACTGTTATGTTTACATTGTTAAAGACTGTTGCCATAGGAGACAGCAATCCTGCATGTGTAGATGTGGTGCCTTGCTGGGGCTTTTCCCTGCACAGCTGTCTTCCTATTGAAGTCTCGGAGGCCAATTAAATCTACAACTACTTAAGGGTGTCCTCGCCCTAACCCTCTCTCATCCAAAAATAAAAAAAAGGACTGTTAAGAAAAATAAAACCTCTTTTACATCTAAGAAGTATCTGGCGCCCAATGACTTTCACCATCTTTGCACCCACTATGCCTCACAACTCACCACATATTAAAGGATGTCAGCTATCTCTGGCCTTGGAGGTTCTCATTAGACTGGAAGAGGCTAAAGACTTTGCTACACGGAGTTCCACCCAAAAGTGGTAATACCGGCGATCTGCGATTTTTACTAGACATGCGCACTGCCGGAAAATTTGTTTGTTTTTGTTTCATTCTTTTTTTTTTACGAGTCATTCGCTATGATTGCAATTCATAAATTTGTAAATTCAAAAGTTTGTCATTTCGTAAATTAGTAAATTCGTACATTTGAAAATCCAAAAATATGGAAGAATAACTAACTAATAATAACTAACTATTAAATTATAGGTACTGCAATTTCCTTTCAAGTTTGGCTGTTAGTGAAAACAACAAATACGAATAAATCCAAAGTTACGAATTATCTGAAATAACGAATGCCGCATCAAAAAAAAATGGAAAGGAACAAATTAATAATAAAAAGTTTTTATTATTATTATTATTGTTATTTATTATTATTAATTCATCACGTTCTACTAGTTTAGATACGGTATTCGTTATTTCGGATAATTCGTAACTTCGGATAAATTTGTCTTTGTTACGTTCACTAAAGCCCCGTATACATGATCGGATGTCCGACGGAAATTGTGTGTTGACAGACTGTTGGCCGAAAATCCGACCGTTTGTACTCTCCATCGGACAAATGTTGTCGGATTTTCGACATTAGCAGAAGGTGCACAAAGGGTGGCGCTCAAGAACTGAAAAACCACATAGTACGGTTGGTACGTCACTAGGTTCGTGTTTGTTGGCTGACAATTGTGTGTCGTATGTATGCAAGACAAAATCCAGGCACACGCCCTTCGGACAAAAGTCTGACGCTTTGTCTGCGGAAAATTCGATAGCGTGTACGAGGCTTAACAGCTAAATTTAAAAGGAAATTCCATTACCTATAATTTAATTGTTATTATTTCAGATTTTCAAATTTTCAGTTTTTCACTTTTCACATTTATAAATTTACAAGTATTCGAATATTGGATTTTTTTTTTAACAGGTTTTCATTAATTTGGATGATTCAGAATAAACAAATTTGTCGAAATTCGTTAAATAACGAATTTGGAACGAAACACATTGCACATGTCTATTTTTTAGCAGGACTGCAACATTGCAGCGGACAAATCTGACCCTAAATTACACTTTTTCTGGACCAGTAACACCAATACAGTGATCAGTACTAAAAAAAAAAGCACGATCCCTGTATAAATGACACTGGCAGGGAAGGGGTTAACACTAGGGGTGATCAAGGGGTTAAATGTGTTCTCTGGGAGGTGTTTCTAACTGTGGGGGGAGTGGATTCACTGGAGGAAAAGCGAGATCTTGGTTTAGCTTAGGTGAAACACAATCTCTTTCCTTCCCTGACGGATCAGCGGTTTGCTTTGTTTAAATCGGCACACCGCTGCTCCATCTCTCCTGTGAATGATTGTGGCCACTGCGGCCGCCGGACCCGCTGATTGGCCCCTGCTGTGTCCAATCACACATGTGCCCCTAAACCGATTGCAGAAAATCATGTACAGGTACGTGATTTTGCACAACCGGGTCGACCTGCCACAGTTAATGTATGTTGGGTGGTCCAGAAGCGGTTAAAAATAACAAACATGTTATACTTACCCCAGCAGTTGGTTTTGCACAGAGCAGCCCTGATCCTCCTCTTCTCGGGTCCCTCACCAGCGCTCCTGGCCCTTCCCTCCTGCTGAGTGCCCCCACAGCAAGCAGCTTACTATGGGGGCACCCAGGACAAGCCACAGCTCCGTTTGTGCATTCAGACAAGGAGCCGTGGTTCGTTCCACCCCGCCCCCTCTTTTTCCTGAATGGCTAACTGACTTTGATTGACAGCAGCGGGTGCTAATGGCGCCGCTGCTGTGTCTCAGCCAATCAGGAGGGAGAGGCACCGTGTACATCGCTGGACAGAGATGGGGCTCATGTAAGTATTAGGGGGTGCTGAGGGTGGCTGCTGCACACAGAAGGTTATTTTAAAATAAAAATAAACTTCTGCCTTTACAATCCCTTTAAATATTTTTCCTGGTTCTTTGTTTTTTTGGCAGGTTCTTCTCTGGGGCCGGTGTTCTGATGAGAAAGGTCCCCTGGCGGATAATGCCCGCTTGCGTAGTAGTGAGGTAATGGACCTGCCGAAAGTCTCTGAACATAAACAGCCGTGTATGGCGCCTGCGCACAGCAGAAGACTTTGTTCCACTCGCTCCCGATGCTCGTGCAACTCTGCAAGGGGCGGGTATATTACTATTATATCGTGTAAGGGGCGGATGACTAAAGAAGAGGCCGAATTTATTGGTGGTGGTTTTATCAATAAACGACACGTTTTTGTGGGGTGTGTTTCAACAACTGAAGGGCGGGTTTGCTCTTCTTTAGGCACCCACCCCTTACAAGATAAAATAGTAATACACCCGCCCCTTGCAGAGTTGCACGAGCATCAGGAGCGTGCAGGAGCGAGTGGCACAAAGACGTCTGCTGTGCGCAGGCGCCGTATACTATACTTTATAAAAATAGAGAGAAGGAGGACAGAGAGTTTGGGGATTCCCCATGGAGAGCTCAGATTGGCAACCTTAAGGGAGAGAGATGGCGAATAACACCCGCGAGGAGCAAAAGGATGTCGCCCATCCCCACCAGGGTGTAAAGTCACCTGAACCTGGGAAGACACCAGCACTGGACTATGCCTCTGAAGGACTTGCACCTGCCTGAGAGTGCCTCTAAAGAACTTATAATTGCATACCTCCCAAATATCTGAGATGGCAACGAGGGACACATATAAGCAAAATAATGTAGGAACAAGACACACCTCTGCCATACCTTAAAGGAGAATTGTACAAAAAAAGATAATTGGTTAAACCCACAAGTGCTTTTCTACCACTACTATTTTTGGGAACACAAAAAGACGGAGTACCAATTAGGTCGCCCTGGGTCGGACTTTTAAGGCACAGTAAACAATGGAGAAATTAGAAAAATT
This sequence comes from Rana kukunoris, assembly GCA_029574335.1. Classification (NCBI taxonomy): domain Eukaryota; kingdom Metazoa; phylum Chordata; class Amphibia; order Anura; family Ranidae; genus Rana; species Rana kukunoris. The sequence goes on along the minus strand of CM056059.1, from coordinate 112,371,431 downwards.
ACAATGTTTATTGAAAAAAAATACATCGTATGAAAAAAAGCATTAGAAGACAGGTTAAAAAACATATATATTATGATACATGATATATAGTGAGCGTCAACGCATTTCGCTGTTAAGCTTCATCAGGATACATTCAAGATTCATAGATGGCAAGAAAGAGAACGGGTCTCACTATCTTGAAGGAGAATAAGCCTTATAGATAAACTTCCAAAAACAGCAGTTTGATCCAAAAAGAGGGAAGCTAGCTCCAGTAGTCTGTCAGCAGATAATTATAAAGACCCGTAGCTCATATATACCAGGGATCAGGGGCATTGCTAGGTCTACAAAAGTTCTGGGGCTAGAGCTTATAGCAACAAAGTAAAGAAAGTCATACGCTTGGGCTGTCAGCGCCCCCTACAGATCAACCCCTTCACTGCCAGTGTCATTTTCACAGTAATCAGTGCATTTTTATAGCGCTTTTCGCTGTAAAAATGACAATGGTCCCAAAAATGTGTCAAAAGTGTCCGGTGTGTCTGCCATAATGTCGCAGTCATGAAAATAATCGCAGATCGCCGCCATTACTAGTAGAAAAATGACATAAAACTATCCCCTATTTTGTAAACGCTATAACTTTTGCGCAAACCAATCAATAAACGCTTATTGCGATTTTTTTTTTACCAAAAATATGTAGAAGAATACGTATCAGCCTAAAGTTAGGAAAAAAAATATTTTTTTATATGGGGATATTTATTATAGCAAAAAGTAAAAAATATTTAATTTTTTTTAAAATTGTCGCTCTATATTTGTTTATAGCGCAAAAAATAAAAACTGCAGAGGTGATCAAATACCACCAAAAGAAAGCTCTATTTGTGGGAAAAAAAGGACGCCAATTTTGTTTGGGAGCCACGTTGTACACCGCGCAATTGTCAGTTAAAGCGACGCAGTGTCGAATCGCAAAAAGGGGCCTGGTCCTTTAGCTGCATAATGGTCCGGCCGGGGCTTAAGTGGTTAACTGCTTGCGGACCGCCGCATGTACATTAACGTCAGCAGAATGGCACAGGCAGGCACATCAACGTATATATATACGTTGGTGCCTTGCCGTGGGTCAGGGGTACGCTCGGGACCCCCCCCCCAGTACATGCGGCGATCCCCGTGGCTGGCTGAGCGATCCGGGATGAGGGGGCGGCGGTTTGTTTTTGTCCGCCCCTCCCAGCCAATGCGCGCGCTCCCCCGCCCTGCACTTCCTCCTCCTGTGTAAACACAGGAAGAGGGAAGTGATGTGATCTCTCCCCTCTGCGTTTTTTTCACCCGCCGCAGAGGAGAGATCACATCTCACAGTAAGTCTGCACAACACTACACTGACCCCAGGACACACAGGCAGACTTAACCCCTTGCAATCACCCCCCCCTCCCCCGTCACAGTGTCACTGAATACAGTAATCATATATGTATGATTACTGTATTTAGTGTCAGTGTGACAGGCAGTTAGTGTTAGGTTCAGGGTAGCCCCGTACCCCCCTAATAAAGTTTTAACCCCTTGATCACCGCCCTAGTTAACCCTTTCACTCCCTATTGCCAGCGTCACTAAGCGATCATTTTTCTGATCGCTGTATTAGTGTCGCTGTTCCCGCTAGGTAGCTATTTTTTTTTAATTGCGATTTTTGTTTACTAAAGACATGTGGCTAAATGAATTTTGGCCTAAATGTTTGACTAAAATTTCGTTTATTTGATTTTTCTTATAACAAAAATTAACAAAAAGTAAAAAATATAGATTTTTTTTTCAAAAATTTCGCTCTATTTTTGTATATGACGCAAAAAATAAAAATCGTAGAGGCGATAAAATACCACCAAAATAAAGCTCTATTTGTGGGAAGAAAAGGACGCAAATTTTGTTTGGGAGCCACGTTGCACAACCGCACAATTGTCAGTTAAAGCGACGCAGTGCCGAATCGCAAAAAGGGGCCCGGTCCTTTACCTGCATTTTGGTCCGGGTCTTAAGCATTTTGGTCCGGGTCTTAAGTGGTTAAATACCAATATTTGTGAGAACAAAATGATAAAATCGTAATATGGGTACAGTGTCATATGACTGAGTAATTGTCATTCAAAGTTCCTTGGCCTGGTCAGGAAGGGGGTGAAAGTTCCCGGTATTGAAGTGGTTAAACTGAAATTGTTTCTTCCGTTCACATACCACAAACATTTTGGAATTTGTCTCTTTGGAAAGTTTGAATTGGATGTGGAAAAAGGAAAATTTATATGAAATACTTACCGTAATTTTCCTTTCCTGATGGACTCCATGGCAACCTACGTGTGGGTTAATCCCGCCTCTCATACCTCATAGGACCCTTCTCCCATAAAGCTTTGCTTCTCACCATAGACTGTGTTCCGTAATATAGCCTACTCCAGCAAAGGGAGGGAACTCCTGCTGCCATGGAGTCCATCAGGAAAGGAAAATTACGGTAAGTATTTCATATAAATTTTCCTTTTTCCTGACAGACTCCATGGCAGCCTACGTGTGGGAAATAACTAGCCATACACACCCGGGTGGGCAATTGCTGGTTAAAGAAAACAAATTTAATTGACATTGTCAACAGATAAAACATGTAAACCAAAATTAACCGACGATAAAGAAGCCGGTTCTACGCAGTAGTGCGTCATAAACGTATTTAACGATGACCAAGAGGCCGCTCTGCAGATCACTTCTGGGGACACGTGCCGGGCCGCCGCCCATGACGTGGCTATGCCCCGAGTAGAGTGTGCGGTTACCGCTTCCGGAGGAGCCAAACCTTTCGCCTTGTAAGCCCCCTGGATGGCTTGGACAATCCATGCTGCGATGGTTCTAGAGGAAGCACGCATTCCCTTGTTTTTTCCATGGAAGGAAACAAATAGATGATCGGATTGGCGAAAAGAAGCTGTGGCTTCCAGATACTGCTTCAACACTTTTCCGACGTCCAAAGGGTGAGCATCCGAGTCCTCTGAACTCCGAAAGGTTGGAAGGACTATCTCCTGGTTCTCATGAAAGACCGATGACACTTTCGGTTTTGAACCTAGCATAGGAATCAAAACGACACGATCTGGGAAGAACGTAAGGAAAGGTTCTTTACATCCTAATGACCCAATTTCGGACACCCTCTTCGCTGATGTTATAGCAACAAGAAAGACCACTTTGAGGGAAAGATCCTTAACTGATAATTGATTTGAGTTTTTAAGGTCTGAGAAAAAGTCCAGGACTAATGGTAGGTCCCATTTGGAAAATCTTGGCTTTCTTAAAGGCCTCAGCCTTATGGCTCCTCTAAAAAATTGTCTGACCAGAGAGTGAGTAGCCCAGATACACCTGTGAATGCGGAGATAGCTGAAACTTGGACTCTTAATGAGCTGACGGATAAAGGAAGATCAAGACCTGTTTGGAGAAAGCCTAGAATATCCTTGATACTGGGGTTCGCAGGAGAACCACCCATGGAAGAGGTGTAGTCTGAGAACTTTGACCAAATTCTCTGGTAGATTTTATTGGTGCTTGGCCTTCTGGCGTTTAACAAAGTAGCGATGGCTCTGCTTGGACATCCTAATGTTTCCAACCTTTTCCTTTCAAGAACCATGCCATCAAGTGCAAGTGGGCTGGACATGGATGAGGGATCGACCCTTGCAACAGGAGATCCGGTCTGGATGGAAGCTGAACTGGATCCCGGAAGCTCAATTGGGACAGTAACGGGAACCAAAATGGAATTATTGCCACTACCTCGGCTTCTTCCCACCTGAGTCTCGCTAGGAATCGGAGGATGACTGGGTTTGGAGGGAAGGCATAAGCTCTGCTGAACCTCCACTGATCCGTTAGGGCGTCTTCCCCGAAAGCCTGGGGACAGCGGTATCTGGTGTAATACTTCTCCAGTTTGAAGTTGCGTGGGGACGCAAATAGATCCACTTCCGGTGAAAAATCCAGTGACAGGATCCAACTGAAAACACCGTTGTGGAGAGACCACTCGTTGTTGTCGAGAGATGTTCTCGAGAGGAAATCTGCCTGTAGATTCTGAGCTCCAGGGAGATATACAGCTGACAAATTCGACAGGTGTGTCTGTGCCCAAGACATGATTGGATTTACCTCCTTCAGTAGAGACAGACTGCGAGTGCCACCCTGTCTCTTGATGTATGACACTGCCGATGTGTTGTCCATCCTTAGGAGGACTGAGGACCCTTTTATTAGGTGAAGGAAGGCATGTAGAGCACAAAGGGCTGCCCGAATCATTTGGAATTGTGACTTCGAGTCCCACTGCTGGAGAAAACCCTTCTGGAAGGGTCGCATCTTCCACTGTGCCCATCTCACCATAGGGACTGTGGAGACCATGGTACCTATTATGTTGAGGCATTGCGAGGCTTTGAGAAAAGGTGTTTCCAGAGCACAACGAATCCTGTCCCGGACTACAGGGATTTTCACTAGGGGCAGCGAGATGGTACTCAGAGCTGTGTCGAATTGGGCACCGAGAAAGATTAGAGATTGTGTCGGTTCTAGATGACTCTTCTCTTTGTTTAGTAGCCAACCAAACTCGGTCAGAATGGATATGACCAGGTTTTTGTGGGATAACAGCTGCTCCTTGCTTTGTGAAAGTAGTAGCAGGTCGTCTAAGTAGTGATACAGACGAATGCCTCTGATTCTGATCAGAGCCACGACTGCCAGCAGGAGTTTCGAGAATACTCTTGGCGATGTTGTGAGCCCGAAAGGGAGACAAGTAAACTGGAGGTGAATATTGCCTACAGCAAACCGGAGATACCTTTGGAATTCCACTGCTATAGGGACGTGAAAGTAGGCATCTTTCAGGTCTATGGACACCAGCCAGTCGCCTGGCTGAACTGCTTGACGGATCGTGAGGAGCGACTCCGTCTTGAATTTCTCTTTCTTGATAAAGGTGTTTAGATGTGTCAGATCTATCACTGGTCTCCAGGAACCTGACTTTTTTAGGACCAGAAAAAGTGGTGAATACATCCCTTGGAATCTCTCGGCTGTTGGGACGTGTATAGCAGCACCTTGAGCCACAAGTGAGCTTGTGTATGACAAGAGGACTTGTCTTTTCTCTTCTGAGCAAGGCATGGTTGTGGGAATGAACTGCAGAATAGGCGGGGCGATAAATGTCCAAGAATGACCTATAGATACGGTCTTGACGGACCAAAAATCCTTTATCGAGGCTGCCCAGATGTGCTGGAATTGAAGGAGGCGAGCCCCGACTTTTTCCGTCTGGGCCGACCCTATATCAAAAGGACTTGGGGGCCTCACATCCACCAGAAGAAGAGCTTTTTGCGGACCTTTGACTGGAGGGCTGTTTTTTTCGCCAGTTCTTCCTGAAATTACGCCCAGGTCTGTACCGGCGGGCCTCCCTTGCCCGATCTTGATCCTGCCTGGGAAAAAATGTTCTCTGTCCATACGGACGTCGATCCTGGGGAAGGAAGATTGACTTACCCCCAGTGGCCCGGGAAATGGCACTGTCCAACTTATTCCGAAAAAGGGAGGACCCTAAAAAGGGTATTTTGCACCAGGCCTGTTTAGAGGCAGGATCAGCCACCCAAGGCCGTAGCCACAAGGCACGTTTGGCTGTAACAGAGGAGAGCATGACCCGAGACACTAGGCGAATAAGATCAAGGGAGGCCTCCCCCAAAAAAAACCGAGGCCATTTTCAGTTCTTGAACTGGAATACTTCTGGCTAAGTCTTCAGGGACGCAGGACAACACAGAGTCCATCTCACCTGTCCAGGCCTCCATGGCTTTAGACAGGGCTGCAAGAGCCAAGGCTGGTTTACAAGCCATGCCTGCTGTAATATAGATACGTTTTAGATCAGTGTCTATTTTTCTCTCCAGACCATCCTTGAAGGAAACAGTGTCTTCCAGAGGGAGGGTGACATGTTTAACCAGTCTCATCAAGGCTGCATCAACAAGAGGGGCTGACTCTAAATGTCTCACCTCCTCACTCTTGAATGGGTACATTTTTGCAATTTTGGAGATTAAAGAATTTTTCTTATCTGAGCCAGACCATTCCTCTGTAATAACTTCTCCAAGTTCACCCAGAAGGGGAAAGTTTGGGCGGTCTTTCTTTAGCTGCCTGAAGTACTTCCTTTGCTTGGAAGGTGCTTCTACTGGATCTTCCCACTTTAAGGCGTCCTTAACAGCTTTAACCAAGGTTGGGACCAGGGAAAAGTCAAAGCCCGCTGCATATTAAATACTTTCCTCATCACTATCTGAGGACACGCTTGGGGTGCGGTTAAGCTGGGAGGGCCCCGGCACCTCAGGATTATCCTGTACAAGGAGTGGGGGAGGCTCAACAGGAGGGACCGATGCTTGGATGGGCTCAGAGCCGTTCAAAGATTCTTGGACTACTCTTCTGACCAGGGCTTCCACCTGCTGGTCTTCACCTCCTCTTTCCCTTACAGCACGGGAATAACATGGCTCACAGAGGGATTTTCTCTTACCTTAGAGCAGCAAGACAACCCTGGACGCAGTGCTCAATGTTCAGGAATGTGCCACTCTCTAGCTGTCTGTGACAGCTATTTAAACTTGCCGCCTAATGATGACGTCACCGCGCACAGCCGAGCGCTAAACGCGCCTGCGCAGTGCTCGGCGTCCCCGCTGAAGACCTCGCGTGCATGCGCGATCGCGGCCGCCCAGACTGGAACGCGCAAACGAGACCTGCGCATGCGCACACCATCGGGAAGCGGCGAGGCTGGAACGCAAATGCGTTCCAGCGGCCATTCCTAACAGGACAGACAACAAACACAAACTGGCTGCCATGAAAAACAGTAAGTAGAAAATGATACATTACCAGCGATGAACAACCCACGGTCTTGCCTGGAAATAGGAGCACCGCTGCTCACTCCGCACGGTCTGGGGTAATGAGGATGGGGCCACCTGTTTATAATCAGGGCATATGGCCAAAACTCTGCTCACCTGCCAGTGGCAGGGTAGTGAGAATTTTAAAACCACCATAGACAATAAAAATGTCCATCCAGCTAATAGCTGAGATTTGTTGGACTTCCAGAGCCATAGTCAGTCGCTCTATAAGTGTGCACCACCAGGACTTTGGACCGAGGGACATCTTTCTTTTAAGGTAAAAAGTTTTACCAGGTCCTAGGAGGAGGACAAAAAAGGAACACAGTCTATGGTGAGAAGCAAAGCTTTATGGGAGAGGGGTCCTATGAGGTATGAGAGGCGGGATTAACCCACACGTAGGCTGCCATGGAGTCTGTCAGGAAAGATGTGTACACACTATACGAAAATCGAACGATCGTGCCTCGTACGGAATATTTCTTCCAATTTTCTCATAGAAGCAAATTGCCCCCCAGAGGGTCGGGACTTTATATATAGAAAGGTTTAACACATTTTATTAAATTGTCGTTAAAAAGTCAGTACATGCACAATCACCATAATTGACTAGTTAAGACTAAAAAACACTACAGTTGATATGATATAAATACATAAATCTCATTTTGGTAGTTTGCCCGACGTCTTTCAGGATCTTATTTGTATTCCCTTCTTTTTGGGAGAAATCACTATACATCTATAACAAAGAACACAAATAGCTTTGAGGACATGAAACCACAGAAAGGATGAGCAACATTGAGGATAGAAGGGGCAACCACTCACCAATCACCTGGGTATAAAATTTCTATATTGCCATGGAAATATATAAAAAACTGTAGACAGAAAAGCACCAATCTATAGTGCCCACATACATAGAAACCTGCAATAGCCAGACTCAGAAACTTTTAGGATATAAAGTGTTATGCCGCGTACACATGATCATTTTTCGGCATGAAAAAAAACGTTGTTTTTGAAAAACGTCATTTAAAACGATCGTGTGTGGGCTACACATAATTTTTCAGGTTCTAAAAAACGACAAAAAAATAAATTCGAACATGCTTCATCTTTTACCGTCGTTTTAAACGGTGTCATTTTTCGGGTTGTAAAAAATGATCATGTGTGGGCTAAAACCACGTTTTAAACCCGCGCATGCCCAGAAGCAAGTTATGAGACGGGAGCGCTCGTTCTGGTAAAACTACCGTTCATAATGGAGTAAGCACATTCATCACACTGTAACAGACAGAAAAGCGCGAATTGTCTTTTACTAACAAGGAAGCAGCTAAAGCAGTCCAAAGGCGAATAGAACTTCCCCTTTATAGTGCCGTTGTACGTGTTGTCACTGCGCTTTGTTCATAATTTTTTTTAAACGATGGTGTGTGGGCAACATCGTTTTTAATGATGAAGTTGGAAAAACTTTTTTGGACATGCTGAAAACGATGGCCCAGATTCAGATACAATTAGATTCGCATAGAGTATCAGAAATACACTACGCCGCCGTATTTTACCTGGCTCTACGTGGAATCCCGGTAGATTTTGTCCAGTAAACGACAGCGGCGTAGTGTATTTCTCCCGGCGCAAGCCATCTACGCGAGTAGGGGGCATGAAGCATTTAAAATAGGCGCGTTCCCGCGGCGATCGAACTGCGCATACTCCGTTCAGAAATTTCCCGCCGTGCATTGCGCGAAATCACGTCGTTTACGGACATTCCTATTCATATTCCCGAACGAGTTACGTAAAAAAAAAATTTTTAAATTCGACGCGGGAACGACGGCCATACTTAACATGGGCTACGCACCGTTAGACCAGCAAAAAGCTGGTCTAACAGTACGTAGAAAAAAATAGACGAAAGCGATTGCGAAGACCGCTCGTATCTTCGTGGATCGCCGTAAAAACTGATTTGCATATCCCTACGCATGAAAACGATGCAAACTCCTCCCAGCGGCCGCAAAAATATCGCAGCGTAGATCCGAAGGCTTACGAAGACGTAAGCCTCTCGAATCGAAGCCCGAAGCCGCCGTATCATGGTTTGAGGATTCAAACTAGTGATACGGCGCGCAAAATTTGAAATTACTCCTGTCTAACACCAGTTAGACAGGCGTAATTGCTCTGTGAATCTGGGCCGATGTTTTTTTTTCATGCTGAAAAATGATCGTGTATACGCGGCATAATTCGATGTAGATCTTAAAGGGACACTAAAGTCAGGATTTTTTTTTTTAATAACATACATGTTATACTTACCTCCACTGTGCAGCTCGTTTTGTACAGGGTGTCCTCGAATCCTGTCTTCTGGGGTCCCTCGGCGGCTGTCTCAGCTCCTCTTCGCAAAAGCATTCCACCTTCATGCGAGCGAGCTCGCAGGGTGGAAAGCTTTTGCGAGCGCTCCCGTGATACAGCGGCGGCCGTAGCCGCCGACTGTATCACTCGGCCCCGCCCCCGGCGCGCCGCGTCATCTGCTGTGATTGACAGCAGCACCAGCCAATGGCTGCGCTGCTATCAATCCGTCCAGCCTAGCCAATCAACGGCCAGGCTGGGAACCGAGGAGGATCAGACGGACACGCGCGGGACTTTCGAGGGGTTCGGTAAGTAAAACGGGGGTTCGGGAGAGCCGGTACAGTCTGATGTTTTTTCACCTTAATGCATAGGATGCATTAAGGTGAAAAAACATTTACCTTTACAACCCCTTTAAGGGTATGAGTAGTATTTTGAAAAGTAGGTGGTACTACTACTCATACCCTTAAAGTGGAGGTCCACTCAAAAAGAAAAAAAAAATACGCCCAAATCCTGTAAAAAAATTTTTTTTTTTTTGAAAAATAAGAAATGGCGGTTGCTATGCGGAAGTTCCTAATCTGCCTCTTCCCATGCCGCGGCAGGTCTTCTTCCTCGTCCTCCTCGCGTTGTCTTCTGAGGAATGGGGCCCTGTCTTCTTCGGACTGTGTGTATCCCAGAAAGCAGCCGCCCATTCACAAAAGCGCCGCGAGACTTGCGCATGCGCAGTAGGAAACGGGCAGTGAAGCCGCAAGGCTCCACTGCCTGTTTCCCTCAGTAAGGATGGCAGCGCTGGGAGCTGCCTGGATGGAGTGATCGGCATCGGGGGGGCTGACATCGCTGGTGCCTAGGACAGGTTAGTTTCCTTATTAAAAGTCAGCAGCTACAGTGTTTGTAGCTGCTAACTTTAAGAAAAAAAAAAGAAATCGCGGGTGGAATGCCGCTTTAAGATCTACATCGAATTACACTTTATATCCTCAAAGTTTCTGAGTCTGGTTATTGGAGGTTTCCGCTTTTGTTTCTATGTAGGTGGGCACTATAGATCGGTACTTTTCTGTCTGCAGTTTGTTAAATATTTCCTTGGCAATATAGAAGTTTTATACCCGGTTGGTGAGTGGTTGCCCCTTCTATCGACGATTTCCTGTCTGTGGTTTCATGTCCTCAAAGCTATTTTGTGTTCTTTGCTATAGATGTATAGTGATTTCTCCCAAAAAGAAGTGCCCCAGAACGAGTGCTCCCATCTCATAACTTGCTTCTGAGCATGCGCGTGTAGCGCTCACCCCCGAAGGAGCTGCTGGTTGTTGCTGGGATCAGCCTATTAAGTTACCCTGATGTTGTCTAGAGGTGTGGTGACAGGGTCAAAGTAGTGAGCGAAGGTCCAGACAGTCAATAAAGTTTTTTTTCAATGCTTTATTCCCAGCCAAACAAGGCCAACATCAACATCTGTTAGGGAAGAGAAAAAGCTGATGGAAAGAAAAGGGAGAAGCCTTTCGGTATCAGACCTGGATATGAACAGGGCAGTCTCGCCCTCAGTAGTATCAATTGCTGAGACTCGTCGCCACTCCTGCCTGGCAGCCGAGGCGTTACTTTGGATCTCTGGGAGGAACAGATCTTTCGCTTAGATCTGGCTCTAGGGTCTCTGCCACAGGCCAAGTACTTTAAATTGACTGGATAGATGAACGGAGCAAATCCTCCCAGTAGAGTTCTTTAGCATAGGTCACTGGGTGACAGCAAAGTATACCTGTCAGCATTCCAGTCACCAGATCCCCGATTGGTTTGTTCAAGCCCTGTTGGACAACCTGCCTCCGGGTTCCCCTCAAGCCGATCCCCCAATTGCATGGCACTCAGCCTGGGATCCTCTCAATAGAACCGGAGACCCAGTAAGACATTGGGGTCCCCTTTTACCTCCGGCTGAGGTTCGGCATAGCCTGCAATTCTGCCCAGGTGAGCCACGCTGGCGGGGTCCATGGATGCGCGCACCCTGAAGGTGGATGCCGCACCTGAAACCGGGACGCCACGAAGACCCGTAGAACAAATGACACCCGTCACAGATATATCCCTCCCCAGCATGCCCCACGAGGGAAAAACGCCTCCAATTGGCTGCTGGGGAACAACTTACTCTGCCAGAACCCCTCTGGCGCCAGCTGCCGTCCAGAGATGATATTACATCCCTTAGCATAGAGACCGGCCCAGTGGACAGTTCCGGAATGACAGGGGTCACAATTTAGACAAATTGTGAACGTGGGAGCAAAGTAACTCTCCCATTCTCTCTATTTGTTTGTATAGTGCCCATACTGAAAGTAAGGGGGCGCCACACGCGTTTTTTCCCATTGTTAAAGCCTACACACGACCGTTTTTCACGACTTGAAAAACGACGCAAAAAATTAGAGCATGTTGTAAATTTTTAATGCCCATTTTTCACGTCAAGAAAAATGCTCTGGAGCCCACACACGGCCGTTATTAATGAGCATTTTAAAAAATTGAATTTTTCTCGTCATGAAAAACGGTTGTGTGTGCGCGGCATTAAACCTTTCTGTATATATTTTTTTGAACTATGTATTAAAGCGGAGGTCCACACAGAAAGTGAACCTCCGCTTTTCGGAACCCTCCCCCCCTCTGGTGTCACATTTGGCACCTTTCAGCAGGGGGTGCAGATACCTGTATAATTTGCACCCACTTCCGGGCATAAACCCCCCGCCCCCCCGCTTTCTTCTGGGAAACACACAGGTCCCAGGAGACAGCGGGACCAGTGAGGACGCGCAGCAACAATTGCACATATGCAGTAGGGAACCGGGCAGTGAATCCGCAACGCTTCACTTCCTAATTCCCTCACCAAGGATGGCAGCGGGGGCAGCCGAGAGACGAATGAATGATCGGCTTCGGCTGCCGACATCCCGGGCGCCCTGGACAGGAAAGTGTCCATTTATTAAAGGTCAGCAGCTGCAGTATTTGTAGCTGCTGGCTTTTAATATTTATCTTTTTAGGCGGAACTCTGCTTTAAGCTGCCTTAAAAGTCCCGACCCTCGCAACCCACTGGGGGGCATTTTGCTTCTATCTACTTGTTAGCGGGATGTTAGTGGCAACAATCGGGTCCTTTCTGCTGAAACCCTCCTACACATTAATGAAATGTTATTTCCTATAAAGCTCACTAATGACAGGTTCTCTTGGTCAGTGTCCTAATCTAGGTACTGTATTGTGTTTATATTGTACTGTTTAGCAGGGACAGTGCCATTAGAAGCAGAGTGACTTCCGCCTTAGTAATAGAGCGGAGAGGATATAGAGTGGCGCTCTCTCCCGTCCCTCCTCGCTCTATCACCCTGGAGGACTGAGACGTCACACGCACAAGCGCGGGAACACAAATTTGGACAGATCGGTGTCTGTGTGGTACGTCATCTGTCACCCCCGGAGTACCGGGACCGGGGGAGCCATGAGGCTGCAGTGTGAGGTGGAGGTCATTAACCGGATGCTGCCCACCTTCGGGATGAGGAACCGAGGGAAGGGCGCCCGGGCTGTGCTGTCTGTGGGCAGACAGGAGGAGAAGAAGGGCTCCGGACAGCGGGGACTCATCTACCTGATGATCTGCACCCTGAAGGACAAGGCCGGCTCCAGGTACAAGGTGAGTCCTGACTGTCACCATGACAACAGGAGAGCGTCTTCTGTAACTATGGTAGCTTCCTGCAGTGTGTCTGGTACTGTCCAATGAGAGGTGGAGATCTGGTGCTGTCCGATGAGAGGTGGGGATCTGGTGCTGTCCGATGAGAGGTGGGGATCTGGTGTTGTCCGATGAGAGGTGGGGATCTGGTGCTGTCCGATGAGAGGTGGGGATCTGGTGCTGTCCGATGAGAGGTGGGGATCTGGTGCTGTCCGATGAGAGGTGGGGATCTGGTGCTGTCCGATGAGAGGTGGGGATCTGGTGCTGTCCGATGAGAGGTGGGGATCTGGTGCTGTCCGATGAGAGGTGGGGATCTGGTGCTGTCCGATGAGAGGTGGGGATCTGGTGCTGTCCGATGAGAGGTGGGGATCTGGTGCTGTCCGATGAGAGGTGGGGATCTGGTGCTGTCCGATGAGAGGTGGGGATCTGGTGCTGTCCGATGAGAGGTGGGGATCTGGTGCTGTCCGATGAGAGGTGGGGATCTGGTGCTGTCCGATGAGAGGTGGGGATCTGGTGCTGTCCGATGAGAGGTGGGGATCTGGTGCTGTCCGATGAGAGGTGGGGATCTGGTGCTGTCCGATGAGAGGTGGGGATCGGGATCTGGTACTGTCCAATGAGAGGTGGGGTCCTGGCGCTGTCCAATCAGGTGGGGGATGGGGATCCAGTACTGTCCAATGAGAGGTGGCGATTGGGATCTGGTTGGATTAGCCTCTGGTACGAATAGATTGTTTCTGTTGAAATTGAGATCTGGCTAGGCAGGGGTTGAAATCTGGTACGTCTGTGTTCCTGTTGGATTTGGAGATGGTCAGCCTGAGATGTTGACCTGGTAGGACATGTGATCTGCAAGGTCTGAGATATCTGGTTGGATTGTGAGCTGGTCAGACTAGGATCTGGTTGGATTGGACCCTTGTAGGATCTGGATCTTGTAGGATTGGGTGCAGTTGGATTGCAATCTGGTAGGGCCAGGATCTGTTATGATTGGGGTCTGTTGTCTGGGTTTGGGATCTGGTAGGTCTGAAGATCGGTTGAATTCTGAACTGGCAGGTCTGGGATCCTGCTGGATTTGGAGATGGTCAGATGGTCGCAGGCTGGTTGGTAAGTTGAGCTTGGAAATTCTTTATTTAAAGCGGAGCTCCACCCTAAAGTGAAGTTCCGCTGATCAGAACCCTCACCCCTCCGGCGTCACATTTGACACCTTTCAGGGGGAGGGAGGTGCAGATACCTGTCTAAAGACAGGTATCTGCACCCACTTCCGGCCCGCAGTCTCGGGCAGAAGACGGGTTTTTCCCGTTGTGTGCTGGGATCTCTCGGCTCCCAGCACACAGCGGGAGCCAATCGGCGGGCGCAGCGCGACTTGCGCATACGCCGTAGGGAACCGGGCAGTGAAGCCGGAGCGCTTCACTTCCTGGTTCCCCTTACTGTGGATGGAGGGGGGAGCAGCAGAGAGACGAGCGAACGCTCATCCTCTGCTGCGGACGCCGCTGGACTCCAGGACAGGTAAGTGTCCTAATATTAAAAGTCAGCAGCTGCAGTATTTGTAGCTGCTGGCTTTTAATATCTTTTTTTTTTAAGGGGCCATCCGCTTTAATGTCTAGTAGATTTTGCATCGGTTTAGATTGGGAGCTGGTAGGCCTGGGATCCAATCTGATTGGGAGCTGGTAGGTCCAGTGTGAAGTTTCCAGTCAGTGATGATTTGGGGAGCCATGTCATCTGCTGGTGTTGGTCCCACTGTGTTTTATAAAGTCAGCGCAGCCGTCTACCAGAAAATTCTAGAGCACTTCATAGTTCCCTCTACCGAGCATCTTTATGGAGATGCTGATTTCATTTTCCAGCAGGACTTGGCAGCAAGCTTGGCCAGCAAGCTTGCCTGACCTAAACCCTATAGAGAACCTGTGGGGTATTGCCAAGAGGAAGATGAGACACCAGACCCAACAATGCAGAAGAGCTATTAAAGCAACTTGACACTGTTTTGAATCGCGGGTAGGTGTGCTGTGGATCTGCATGCGATTTGACACTGCAAAAGTGTGAATGACAAAATGCAGGACTCGCATATGAGATACCATTCACTTGTGACACCTTAAAGCGGAGTTCCACCCTTAAAACCACTTTCTTTCATCCCATCCAGCATACTGGTGTCAGCGCCAGTATGCTGTTTTTTTTTCTTTTTTAAATCCATGTACTTACTTTATAATAGATCATTTAATTTTGGGCGCACCGCGGTGTATGTCGCCGCTATAAGGCGTCACGCCTTCCGGAAACAGCCGACTAGCTCTTCTTGGCGCCTGCGCACAGACCCAAGAGCTGACTGCGCAGGCGCCGTAAATAGCCAGTCCTAGTTCGGCTTTTTTCGGAGGGCGTGACGCGGCTATATACGGCGCCTGCGCAGTCAGCTTCTGCGTCTGTGCGTAGGCGCCGAGAAGAGCCGAACGCTAGTCGGCTGTTTCCAGAAGGCGTGATGCCTTATAGCGGCGACATACACCGCGGTGCGCCCAAAATTAAATGATCTATTATAAAGTAAGTACATGGATTAAAAAAAAAAAACAGCATACTGGCGCTGACACCAGTATGCTGGATGGGATGAAAAAAAGTGGTTTTAAGGGTGGAACTCAGCTTTAAATCACAGTGCGGGTCGGCCACAATTGTCGCACGATAAAACGTGCTGCAATCTCGGCAACACGCATCACGGATCGCTTCTGGTTCCTGGACTATTTTTGGGCGACCTGATTCCTGTGATGCGGGTTGCTGAGATTGCAGCACGTTTTATCATGCGACAATCACGATAGACCCCCACCGCAATTTGAGTTGTCATTCAAATGATTGGCATCTCGAATGCGAGTCCTGCATTTTCACATTCTCACTTCGACGCGGGCAAATCCATGATTCAAAACGCTGTAGTGTGAATGCAGCCTTAACCCTCAGCAGTGTCAGACTGATCGCCTCCAATGCCACGCCGCATTCATGCAGAAATTCATACAAAAGGAGCCCCGACCAAGTACTGAGAGCCTTCTATACTGTACATGGACTTTTCACTAAGCCAACATCTGTGTTAAAAATGATTTAAATTTTATTAGTCTTATGTAATATTAACCACTTGCCGCCCGCCTTATGCAAAAAGATGTCGGCAAAGTGGTTTCAATATCCTGAGTGGACGTCGTATGACGTCCTCAGGATATTGAGCTGCTGCGTGCCCCAGACAGAGACTCTTTACCACGTGATCAGCCGTGTCCAATCATGGCTGATCACAATGTAAACAGTAAAAGCCGGTAATCTGCTTTTCCTCACTCGCGTCTTTTAGACACGAGTAGAGGAGAGCCGATCAACTGCTCCTCTGACGGGGCGGTTTGTGCTGATTATCAGCACAGCCTCCCCGAGGATGCCCACACTGGACCCCCAGGGATGCCACTAGACCACCAGGCATGCCCACCACAGGTATGCCACCCTAGACCACCAGGGATTACGATCACAAATAATGGATGCCAATTAGTGCCCACAATAGATGCCAATCTGTGCCCACAATGGGCATCACTGATTGGCAGGCATTGTTTGGCACTGATTGGCATCCATTAGTACAACACATACATTAGTACGTTAGTGTCGCCTATCGGTGCCCATCCGTGTCGCCTATCGGTGCCGCATATGTCAGTGCAGTACCATCAGTGAAGGAGAAAACTTACTTTTTTACAATGTTTTATAACTGAAACAAAAAAAATTTTTTTTTCTAAATTTTTGGTCTTTTTTTTTTTTTTTTGCAGAAAATAAAAATCGCAGAGGTGATCAAATACCACCAAAAGAAAGCTCTATTTGTGGGAACAAAATGATAAAAATTTAGTTTGGGTACAGTGTAGCATGACTGTGCAATCGTCAATCAAAGTACAACAGCACTGAAAGCTAAAAATTGGTCTGGGAGGGGAGGTGTATAAGTGCCCAGTATGGAAGTGGTTACAATTTTCTGAGATGCTGAATTCTGAGTTTTCACTCGCTGTAAGCCATAATCATTAAAATAAAAAAAAGCTTGAAATATATCGCTCTGTGTAACACATCTCTAAAATATGAGTTTCACTTTTTGAATTGAATTACTGAAATTTTCCTTTTTGATGATATTCTAATTTTATGAGATGCACCTGTTTACCATAGTTTGTCGCACTAGGGGTTGATTTACTAAAACTGGAGTGCAAAATCTGGTGCAGAGCTGCATAGACGCCAATCCGCTTCCAGGTTTTATTGCCAACGCTTAAAGGGGTTGTAAAGCTTTGTGTTTACAACAAAAACACCTTGCACTCTCTCTGGCCTCCCTGAGTCCTCATTTTACTTACCTGAGCCCCAAATCTCCATCGGCGCGATCCCGCGTCGGTCTCTGAACAGCTCCTCATTAAATTATTGATGGCAGCGCAGCCATTGGCTCCCACTACTGTCAATCAAATCAATGATGTGGGGGGCAGGGCCGAGTTATACACTTGGCAGCTATGGCCGCTGACTGTATTTCACGGGAGCTGAGACAGCTGCAGAGGGACCCCAGAAGACCAGGATTGGGGCCACTCTGTACAAAACGAAGTAAAGTATGACTGACATGTTTGTTATTTAAAAAAATAAATAAAAAATAAATCAACCTTTACAACCCAATTAATTGAACAAGCTGAAATGAGCTGATTGGCTACCATACACGGCTGCATCATATTCAGTGTGCGCCAATTTTAGTAAATCTCCCCCTATAAGGCCTCATGCACACTGGATGTTAAAATAACGTTATAAAAACTCCAAGAGCTTTGCAGTGAGTTTTTTTCCGATTTTTTTATTTATTTTTTTAAGTTTTTGCAATGGTGTCTTTTTTTTTTTTCACTTTAGCGTTTTTGTTTTTTGTATCAAATTTAAATGCTGGTGAGCAAAGTTTTGAGAGTATATCAACGTTTATCAGCATTAGAGCGTTTTTACAGCTGAAAAACTTCTTCCAGAACATACAATTTATTTTACTGCTCAAAAACACCACTGCGAACAGCTACTTGTGTGGGGAAAAAAAAGAAATGCATGTCATTGGTGTACTGTGTACAGTGAAGGAACGTCTGTTTTTTGTTTTTTTTTTTTGTTCATGAGGCTTTTTTGCTTATTTTATTACAGCTACAAGAAAACATAGAGAACTTGTTTTCCAAGTTTTTAAATGAAGGCAAAGCAACAATAAGGCTTAAAGAACCAGCTGTGGATATATGTCTCAGTAAGGCAAGTTATGTCATTATTTTCTAATGCAGGAATGCATAAAAGAGAAGTGTGTGTGTGTGTGTGTGTGTGTTTTTTTTTTTTTTTTTTTTTTTTTTTTTCCTATTCACCCTTACCTCGGTGGATGGAGCATCAGCCCGATACTGCAGCTGTCCCCCGCCATCCCTGCAATGAGAACCGAGCCACCGTACATCGCAGATGGCTCAGTTTTCACAGATCCCTAAGAGGAGAGTTGTTGACTGTCATTCAGCATCTCTCCTCTACGCTCATTGGAGTGCTGAGCTGTGGAGGGGGGGGAGGCTCTGTCTCAGGCTCTAAGTGGCTCGCTGAGACTGCCATCAATCAAGGCAGCTGGCGGATCTAGAGTCGGGATGATGCAGTGCCTGGACTGATCTTGGTTATGTCAGCAGAGAGGGGACTTTAGACCGCTCTCTGCTGAAAACGGGTCACAGGAGTGCCAAACTAATTGCACGCCTGTGACCCACAGGAGAAGCCCAGACACACAAGCTCAGGCTGGACTTCTCCTTTTAAAGGGTATGTCATATTAAGGACCTTCTAGTTTTGGATAAAGTGGGGAAGGATCTTTTTTTTGGGGGGTTTATCCTGCTATCTGGGACTTGGTTAGAGAGATTTACCCTCACATCCTGTCCTACTGACCACCACAAGACAGGGATGAGCAAAAATATGCAACACACACAGAAATACAAATCTGACAAGGGTTCTAGATTTATCCAACTTTTCTGAACTCTGTTGATGTTGCAAGTTCCCCTCGACTTCCTGTACAGCAAAATGTGTCGGCAGCAGCAAATTAATCTGTGATCGCTGCGGCCATTGATCGGGAAAAAGAGTCAATCATTTATTTATTTATATTTTTTGTAACAGTCAAATATGAGGTCAAATTTAAACACTTTCAGTGTGTAAGCAGGCAGGCCCTTGCACTTGGTGAAAAATTACTTTAAAAAAAAAAAAGAGATCGAGATAGATTACAGTAAAACCTTGGTTTGAGAGCGTTTTGCAAGGCGAACAAAATGTTTAATTTTGCCTTGATATAAAAGCGATGTTTTGATAAGAGTAGCGTCATGTCACAACTGAGTATAAAAGAGGAGCCTCTAAGTGTAACAATATGGTTACATTTAATGAAGGTACAACATTTATCAACTTATTGCTACACTTAAAGGTGCCTCTCTCTTCTCTACCCTGTAAAAAAATGCTTTGATATACAAGTGCTTTGGATTACAAGCATGTTTCTGTAAGGAATCATGCCCGCAAACCAAGGTGTCTGTCTGTCTGTCTGTCTGTCTGTCTGTCTGTCTGTCTGTCTGTCTGTCTGTCTGTCTGTCTGTCTGTCTGTCTGTCTGTCTGTCTGTCTGATTTTATTTTTTCTATAACATGAAAGATCATGTTGCGCCGTGAGAATCATGATCTTTATTCTAAGCAAAAAGTTTGTGATTCTCATTTTAACCAGAATTGTGCCGCGGGGTTTCTTCTTTGGATTGGACTGGTGGCCAGGTTCTACCTATTGTAACCAGGGCCATCGTTTTCTGCTGTAACCAATTACCATAAGATTAGTAAATGTCAGGATTTTTTTAAAACCTTTTCTTACACAAAGTCATAAAACCAGAGCATTAGCCAAGGCGCTAGCATTTTCAGGTGGTCAGCAGTGACCGTCTACATATATTTGGTCACCGGTTTTATTTCTATGCCTCGAAGCCCTTGTATTATCACTCAGCTTTACTGCATCCATCTGGGTCAGTTACTTTATCACCAGCAGAGGTCGCTGTTTGCTTTCTTTTGTTGTGCTGGGTGATTACATCAACTTGTCATCTTGAGTCAAAAAACAGCATTGAGATTCGTGTTAAAACTGGTCGTGTTTATTCGGTGTGGACATAACAATTTGTAACCAGTTAGGTGCCAATCGTTTTAAGAGTGTGTATCCAAGTGTTACTTGTTTTATAAGAGAATGCATGTCACTTCTTGATTTTCTGTCGGTGTTCCTGTTGGGTTGGTACTAGGGTGACCACATTTTTAACCACTTAAGCCCCGGACCAATATGCTGCTAAATGTCCAGAGGCGTTTTTACAATTCGGCTCTGCGTCGCTTTAACAGACAATAGCGCGGTCGTGCGACGTGGCTCCCAAACAAAATTTGCGTCCTTTTCTTCCCACAAAAAGAGCTTTCTTTTGATGATATTTGATCACCTCTGCGATTTTTTTTTTTTTTTTTTTTAAATTTTTTTTACTTTAATTTTTTTTTGCGCTATATACAAAAATAGAGCGACATTTTTGAAAAAAAAAAACAATATTTTTTACTTTTTGTTATGAGAAAAATCGAATAAACTAAATTTTAGTCAAACATTTAGGCCAAAATGTATTCAGCCACATGTCTTTAGTAAAAAAATCGCAATAAAAAAAAATTAGCTACCTAGCGACAACAGTGACACTGATACAGCGATCAGAAAAATGATTGCTTAGTGACACTGGCAATAGGGAGTGAAAGGGTTAACTAGGGCGGTGATCAAGGGGTTAAAACTTTATTAGGGGGGGGGTACGGGGGGCTACCCTGAACCTAACACTAACTGCCTGTCACAGTAACTGTCACACTGACACTAAATGCAGTGATCAGTAAATATATGATCACTGCATTCAGTGACACTGTGACAGGGGGGTGGGGTAGGGGGGGTGATTGGGGGGGTAAATGTGCCTACATGTCCTGGTGTCAGTGTAGTGTTGTGCAGACTCACTTGTGATGTCTTCTCTCCTCAGCGGCGGTTGAAAATACCGCCGAGAGGAGAGATTACATCACTTCACCCTTCCTGTGTTTACACAGAAAGAGGGCGGGGGAGGACGCGCATTAGCTCGGAGCGATCCGGAGGGGGCGGACAAAAACGAACAGCTGCCCCCTCATCCCGGACCACCGCAAGTACTGATCGGACCCACGTCTACGCCAATGTGCCTGTACGTGCCATTCTGCCGACGTAAATGTACATGCGACGGTCCTTATGTGGTTAAACTACCATTCAGGAACACCCCCTTCCCAAAAATCAGCTTGTACTGTAACTAATCACAGAATAGGGATTTAAACACAAAATGTGGGATTTATGATTTCTCCAATCGCAAGCAGGGGGCAGGGATTGTGCTCTTCCAGGCATTCCTGGCCAGGTACTGTCAGTGGGTAAAGCGGTGATGTGGCGGCCTTTTTTGGGGGCATCAGATTGGCCCAGGGGGGTGGCTGTGTCAGGTTAATTTTGGGACACTGTATTGTCCTGGAATGAAGATGTATAAGATTTCCTATCATCTGTGCCCAGTCTTGCCACACAGTTAATCCAGCGCTGAGTAATTCTCTTTTAATGTTCAGTGAGAATTAACAGAATTCCAGATAAAAACCTGCCAAATTATAAAGTCCATTTCTGTCTTCTTGCTTTGAGTGACAGGTTATTTACATATCTAGCTTGGACATGTTTATCACAACATGAGGTGATTCACAGTATAAAAAGTGAGAAATACACCCCTTCCCCACATAACACATCCTGGTAATATACAATGAACTTTGGATCACCTCATGTTATGATTAACATAACATAACATATAATTAACATGTCCAAGCTAGATATGTAAATAACCTGTCACTCAACGCAAGAAGAGAGAAAACTGACTTTATAATTTGGCAGGTTTTTATCTGGAAGTCTGTTTAATTCTCACTACTAATCAAAAAGAGGATTGCTCAGAGCTGAATTAACTCTGTGTGGCAAGACTGGGCACAGATGATGGGAAATCTTATACTCTACATTGTGAAATCACTTTAACCACTTGAGGCCCGCGCTACCGTCAGATGACGGCAACAGCGCGGGCCTCAATATCCAACATGCCGTCATTTGACGGCATGTCTTTCTGGCGGCCGTTTGCAATGCGATCTGTGGGCCAATGAGAGATCTCTCATAGATCATCTCTCATTGCCGGCTGACACAGAGACAATGTCCTGTCTCTGGAGGGGAGGAGCCCGATCTGTGTTCCTTCCTACATAGGGACACAGATCGGTCACCCCCCCAGTCACCCCCCCCCTCCCCCTACAGTTAGAACACACCTAGCATACACATTTAACCCCTTCCTCACCCCCTAGTGTTAACCCCTTCACCGCCAGTCACATTTATACTGTAATTAGTGCATATTTATAGCACTGATCGCAGTATAAATGTGAATGGCGCCAAAAATGTGTCAAAAGTTTCCGATCTGTCCGCCATAACGTCGCAGTACCAATAAAAATCGCAGATCGCCGCCATTTCTAGTAAAAAAAAAAATAATAAAAAATAATTCTCTCCCCTATTTTGTAAGCGCTATAACTTTTGCGCAAACCAGTCGCTTATTGCGATTTTTTTTTTTTTTTTTTTTTTTTACCAAAAATATGTAGAAGAATACGTATCGCCCTAAACTGAGAAAAAAAAATGTGTTTTTTTTTTTAATTGGGATATTTATTATAGCAACAAGTAAAAAATATTGTATTTTTCTTCAAAATTGTCGCTCTTTTTTGTCTATAGCGCAAAAAATAAAAATCGCACAGGCGATCAAATACCACCAAAAGAAAGCTCTACTTGTGGGGAAAAAAGGACGTAAATTTTGTTTGGGAGCCACGTCGCACGACCGCGCAATTGTCAGTTAAAGCGACGCAGTGCCGGAAGCTGAAATTTCACCTGGGCAGGAGGGGGGTGTAAGTGCCCAGTATGCAAGTGGTTAAAGCGGAGTTTCACCCTAAATATAAGCCCTCTCATGTGATCCAGCATACTGGCGTCAGCGCCAGTATGCTGTTTTTTTTTTTTAATCCATGTACTTACTGTATTATGCTGAATTTTATTTTTTTTACCCCGCGGTGGACGGCGCCAGTATAGCGCGTCACATCTTACGAAAGTACCCGAAAAGGACTCGGGTAATCTCGGCGAAAATGCGGCGCCTGCGCACAGACCTAGGAGCTGACTGCGCAGGCGCTGTATTTCTCCGAGTCCTACGGCTATGGCGCGTCACGCCCTCCGAAAAACGCCGAAATAGGACTCGGAGAAATACGGCGCCTGCGCAGTCAGCACCTAGGTCTGTGCGCAGGCGCCGCATTTTCGCCGAGATTACCCGAGTCCTTTTCGGGTACTTTCGTAAGATGTGACGCGCTATACTGGCGCCGTCCACCGCGGGGTAAAAAAAATTAAATTCAGCATAATACAGTAAGTACATGGATTAAAAAAAAAAAAACAGCATACTGGCGCTGACGCCAGTATGCTGGATCACATGAGAGGGCTTATATTTAGGGTGAAACTCCGCTTTAAGGTGAAAAAACATTTTACCTTCACAACCCCTTTATTAAAATTGGTAGATCTCAATACTTAAACTGCCCACTAGATGGCGCTTTTACCTACACACACCCTCACATCGCACCACTTTCCTGTTTCTGATTCTTTGCACCCGTTTTATTTTGTAAGGACCCAAATCGCACTGCAAAGTATCGTTACTCTGTATCGGCAAGTATGTCACTGGGTAACCTCTCTGAGACACAATTCTGCTTGCCCCTTTTAAAAAACTGTTTTTGAACACACCTGACTTCTGGTTGTCCAGGCACCATCTCAAGGATCTACTTCTCCTTTAACGCCATAGATTCCCCTGCTGCTGTCTCTTATAAATCCCAGTAGGAACGAGACCTGGCTACCTCTATTGACCCAGGCGTGTCAGCAGAAGTCTAACCATTATAGGAGAGCAAGCTGAGTTTCCAGCACAGCCAGGGAACTGATCACTCTGTCCTCCCATGCTTAGTATGGTCGCTTTAAAAAAAAAAAAACAATTGGGAAAGCAGAGGGATGTCACACAAAGGAAGCAATACAAAACGGGATACTTTCTCAACTCGTACAATCATATGGTACAGCAGACACATCAGGAATATGAAATGCTGGGTTTGCATATTCTTTAAAGTGTGTGTTTACCTTTACAGGAAATTTAAGTTGCCCCCCCCCCCCCCCCCCTGATCCACTGTAGCAGTGTCCCACGATCACCCGCCGTCAGGCACCAGTATGCAGCTTCACTGTTCCAGAGATTTGAACTCCCCGGGGCTTGGTCACCTGTTCATGCCTCTCGACGTGTATGAACAAGAGGCATTCTTATTGGTTAGCACCGTCCATGTGACAGTGCTGACCAATCAGAACCTGTCTAGCACGTCCTGTCCGCTTTGAGAGGAGAGAAGGCCAAGACTATTTTTAAATCCCCTGGACTGGTGAAGTGGTGTTCCGATGCCTGACAGTGGGAGATCGTGGGGCACCGGTACAGCAGAACCGGGGAAGGGGGTCCAGTGTAAGCTCACCTTACAGATTTTCTGTAAAGGTGATTTTTGCCTTTTTTATAGGTGATCATGGCCATGGCACGTGTACAGCTGTAAGTGGCTTCTTGAGTCCCGTACACACGGGCCAATTGCTGACAGACATCGGCCGGTGCAATTAAAACTGGCGAACATTCGTCCCATGTGTAAGCATGCCAGTCTGACAGAAGATAGTCTACCTAGACTCGCCAATAGTCTACCTGCCCATGTGTGCCAGGTAGACTATTGGCTAGGTGTGACCTAGCTCTAAGGCAATTTAGAGTTGAAAATGCACTCTGCTTTGTTCTTATATCTATAGATTATCCTTTTCCAAAACCTAGTGGAGCAAACACTTGGGCTCAGAGTTGGTATCATTAGTAGACTGCTGGTGATACTTTGAGAATCCTAATTTCCAAGTTCACTGTAGATTTTCCTTCATATGTACCTTGTGATGAATGAATATTTCCTTGCCTTTTATTTATTCCGTTTTGATGTCTTGTTTTTCAGGCAGATGTCGGTAATTTAAAGAACTTTCTTTCCGCGGTGGGCTTGGCACATAGAGGCACCGACGCAAACCCAGTGCCGTTGTCCCGTCTGATTCCTGCCAAAACCTCGGAAATTGAAAAACCCAGAGCCAAGCTGATAATTACCTGCAAGAGAGATTATCCGCTCACGAAGAACTTTCCCTATTCTTTGGAGCATCTTCAGGTCTCTTTCTGCAAGCTGGCTCGTGTTGACATGAGAATGCTGTGTTTGAAGAGGCTTCAGAAACTTGACCTAAGCAACAACCACATGAAGAAACTGCCCAAGACAATCGGCGACCTTGTGTGTCTCCAGGAATTGACTCTCAACAACAATTTTCTAGAGTCCTTCGAGGTGGAGCTTTGTCATTCCACCCTCCGACATTCTCTGAAGGCTTTGGATCTCAGTGACAATAAATTGAAAGCGCTCCCAGTTCAATTCTGCGATCTCCGAGAACTTGTAAGTCTGAAGCTCGATGGCAATGAACTTATCCAGCTGCCTTTTGGCATCGGAAAGCTGTCTAAACTACGCTTCCTCTCGGCCACCAAAAACAAGCTGCCTCATCTCCCCAACAGCTTCAGAATGCTGGTGCTTGAGAAACTCGACCTGTTTGGCAACCCATTGGTAAAGGCAACTCCAATGGTTCCCGACATTCAGCTGAAAGTGCCTCTAAGTCTATTGGAAACGACTTCAAGAGCAACTATCAATTACAGGTAAGAATTCTCAATAAAAAGCTGAACTCCAGGCAAATGTCTAAATACACAGATACATATGAGGGAGGTTTTACCTGCTAAAGGGTTTGTATCTGTCCACCCAGTCTTCAAATTCAGTTTTCCCCCTTCCATAGTTGGTGATTGTAAAATGCACTCTATCCGGCCTAGGCAAACTTGTGTGTGTGTGTGTGTGTGTGTGTGTGTGTGTGTTTTATTACCTGGAAAAGCTGAGATCTCTGTAAAGAGGACCTGTCATACCCTATTCCTATTACAGGGGATATTTACATTCTTTGTAGAGCTGCACGATTAATCACAATCTCAAAGCCCCCCCCACAATCTCCAGGCTGGATGACCCGCAATTTTCGGGTGCGGCCATAGAAAGTCCTCGGCTTCGGCCTAGCTCCGGAGCGGCGGCCATCTTGGTACACCTAGCGGTGGCTGTCTCGTCGGAAAGTGACGTTTCGTTGCCGCCATCTTGCTCCACCCCACACTCCTGCACAGTAATGTTAGTGAGAAGCGGACATCTTGTTACACCCATCAGAGTTTTAAATTTCAGTTATTTTCTTTTTTTTTTTTCAAATAACAGTTTTATTAGACACAGGGTAACCCCCGTGCCGCAGAGAGAGTTGTACAAAAACTTCAGCAGGACAGCAGAAAACACAGTGCATAACATATTTCAGCACGTTACATATGTTAGAGCATAGCACTCGTATAAGAAACTCCTGCGTAGCAGGGACATACAACACGGCAAGAGTAAGAAGAGAGGAAGGGGTCAGAGGAAAAAGAAAAAAGAAAAAAAAAAAAGAAGAAAGATCAAGAAAAAAGGAGAAAAGAGAGAGAAGGGGGGGGGGGGTCTGCATAGGCAGGGGGATAAGGGGAGAGGGGGAGGGGTAAGAGGGGGGGACTCGACCTATGGCTCAGGGCGGATCCTCATGACGGCGCCACTCCTCCCAGATCTCGTCGTGCATGTCCAATCTATCCTGCAGCCTGGCTGTCATTTTTTCCATGAGCTCAACATCTTTGATCCTGGCATACAGGTCAGTTTGAGAGGGGGGGGACAGGCGCTTCCAATGAAGGGCAACTAGACACCTCGCGGCCGTCAGTACATGTCTCATCAGTTTTTTGGAAGTTTTGGGAATCTGCAGGGGCGATACCCCTAGTAAAAATAGTTTCGGGGACCAGGGAACCGGCACCCCCAGGAGACTAGATAACAGTTGCTGGGTTTCGGTCCAAAACGGAACTATCTTGGGGCAGGTCCAGTAAATATGATACAAGGTTCCCTTGGCTCCCTGGCAGCGCCAGCACCTGTCTGAACTGGATGGGTAGATGGCATGGAGAACATCCGGTGTCATATACCAAAAATATAATATTTTATAGGCATTCTCCTTGTACAGTGTACAGAGAGAGCTCTTAGCTGCCTGAGACCAGATCGTCTGCCACGTCGCCTCCAGGATCTCCTCCCCGAGTGCCTTCTCCCAGCGAAGCATGTATGCATGCTTACCCTGGGTGGAGAAGGATCGAGAGTTCAGCAACTGATATATATCTGATATCAGCCCGCGGCGAGCAGAGCCCTCCAATACCAGTTTTTCGAAAGGCGCCGGCGCTGAGAATTGGAGCTTTGGGGCAAATGATTGTGCATAGTGTCTTATCTGCAGATACCCATAGAACACCTGGCGAGGCAAGTTAAACTTTTTTTGTAGATCAGAGAATGAGAGCAGTTTTCGAGTCATAGGGTCCACCAGATGGCCAAAATGGAAGAGGTCACGCGTCGCCCACGGCGAGGACATCTGATGAGTCAGACCGTCAGGCATCCTGGGGTTGAACAGAAAAGAGGTCAGGAGGGATTGCTCCGAGCTCAGATTATGAGCCCGGGACAGTCTACGCCAGAGCGTCCTGAGATGGAGCATGGGCCCTAAAACTCGTCCCGAATCCACCTCCGCACTCGCGTTCCACAGCAGGCTATTCGGGTGCACGGGGGCCAGCCACAGCTTCTCGATTTCAGTCCATTTGTTGTAGGAGCGCTGGGGGAACCAGGAGGCAACGGCACGAAGTTGGGCTGCCTGGTAGTACTTAAGCAGGTCAGGGAACCCCAATCCCCCGTCGGTGCGGGATGCTGACAAGACCGTTCAGGGTATCCTGTGCCGCCCATAATTCCAGACAAAGCGCACCAAGTCCGCCTGAAGCTTGCGGAGATCTGCATAAGGGACTGGGATGGGCAGTGTCTGGAATAGGTAGAGGAGCTTGGGGAGGATGACCATCTTGACAGAGGCCACCCTACCCAAGAGGGAAATGTGATGAACTCGCCACTTCTGCAGAAGTTCTCTTATGGACCGCAAAAGAGGGGGGAAATTGGCCTTATATAAAGTGTCAAAGGACGGAGTGATCTGCACCCCCAGGTATTTCAAGCCCGCCGTAGCCCAATGGTAGGGGAAGCACTGTTTTAAGTGCCGGACCTCCTCATCAGGAACGTTGATGGGGAGAGCTACCGACTTTGCGTTTATTTTATAACCCGAAAGGGACCTATAGAGATCAAGTTCTGCGTGCAGGTTAGGCAGGGAGATTCTGGGACGGGTGAGGGTTAGGATAACGTCATCCGCAAAAAGCGACAGCTTAAATTCCCTCCCCCGCACCAGAACTCCTCGAATGTCCGGGTTCCTGCGAATAGACGCTGCCAGTGGTTCTACGCATAACGCGAACAGGAGCGGTGAAAGCGGACATCCCTGGCGTGTCCCATTGGCTACCGAAAAAGGAGAGTGGGCGAAGGGGGTCTTAACCTGAGACGTAGGGTTCGTGTAGAGATGCCGTATGGCCCGCAGAAAGGGGCCGCGAAATCCCATGTGTTCCAGTGTGGCAAACAGGAAAGGCCAGCTGAGGCGGTCAAACGCCTTTTCTGCGTCTAAACTGAGGGCCAGTGATTCTTGGCCCTCCCTGTTTACCACATCAATCAGGTCGATTACCCGCCTAGTGTTGTCCCCCGCTTGGCGGAGGGGGACAAAGCCCACCTGGTCCTTGTGGATCAAGGAAGGGAGAATCATGTTCAGGCGCAGCGAGAGGAGCTTGGTGAATATTTTTAGATCCGAGTTGAGCAGCGCGATTGGCCTGTAACTAGCGCACAGAGAGGGGTCCTTGTCGGGTTTGGGGATCAGCGTTAGAAATGACCGTTGCATATCTGATGGGATGGGGCTCGCCTGAAGGAAGGCATTAAACAACTTGCACATACTCGGGAGAAGGATGGGGAGGAACGTCTTGTAATACTCATAGGGGAAGCCATCTGGGCCAGGGGACTTATGAGCGGGGAGGGTCTTGATAGCTACCGTAAGTTCCTCCTCCGTTATGGGGGCGTTAAGAGAGAGAAGGTCGGTTGTCTGAATCCTGGGGATTCCGCTGCGCTCCAGGTAATCATGCAGACGATCCGCAAGATCAGGGGATGGGGGGCCGTGGGGGATGTCGGGGGCATTATATAGGGCCGTGTAGAACTCCTCAAAGGCACGAGCTATGTCCCGGGGATGGGTCAGGAGGCGATCGGCTCCGTCTTTGATCTGGTGGGGAGTAGTCATATGGGAACGCTCCGATAATTTACGCGCTAAAAGGGAATGGGCCTTGTTTCCCTTGTCGTAATATCGTTGCTTCAATCGGATCAGGGCCTTCTCCACCTGGCCTAGGGCCAGATCACGGAGCGTCGTTCGCAGACAGACAATTCTTTTAAGAAGGGATATAGATGGAGAGGTTTGCAGTTGGATCTCTAGGGCCCTCAGGTCCCTCTCCACCTGAACCTTAGATGCTCTTGCATCTTTTTTCATGGCTGAGGAGAGCGCCATGCAGCGGCCCCGGAGGACCGCCTTGTGGGCTTCCCAAAGAGTGGGGAGGGAGATATCCGGGGTGTCGTTTTCGACAAAATAACGTTGCAATGTCGACTCCAGCTCCAGCCTGGAGGGGCCATACTGAAGCAAAAAGTTGTTCAGCTGCCAGTGATATGGCCTACGGTTGGGGGCTCCCAGATCCAGGGTCATGACCACCGGGGCATGATCCGACCAGGATATCGGTAGTATCCGGGCCTCCTTGGTGACACGGAGGGTGGCATTGTTGACTAAAAGGTAGTCAATGCGGGAGTGCATGAGATGTGGGGCCGAGTAGTACGTGAACTGCCTATCCCCCGGGTGAAGGGCACGCCAGGTGTCAAACAGAGCATAACGTCTGGTGAGCTGGCGAAATAACTTGGAGTCCCTGTGAGCTCGGGTTTGCGGGTCAGAGGAGTTCATCACCTGGCGGTCAAGGGTTACCGACTGGGAGAGGTTGAAGTCCCCGCCAATCAGCAGATACTCATTGGGTGCCCGAAACAGGCGCGCGAATACCCTAGATAGGAAGTGTATCTGGTGGGTGTTAGGAGCATACAGGGTGCACAAAGTGAGGGGTTGAGTTTGCCAGAGGCCTCTGAGAATGATATAGTGCCCCCTTGGATCGATAAAAGACTCAGAGCACGTGAAGGGGGAGCCGCTCTTAATAAGGATGGCCACTCCCGCCCGCTTTCGGGGATTAAACGCCTGAAAAACCTGGGGATAGTGCCTCCTCGCGAATGCAAAAGCATTCCCCTTGTCAAAGTGTGTTTCCTGGAGGAGGACAATGTCGGCCCCAGATTGCCTGATCTCCCTCAGAGCAAGGTGCCTCTTCCTATTTGAGTTGAGGCCGTGGACATTAAGAGTTATTACCTTAGCCATGATCAAGGGTATATGCAAACAAGAGATTACTTACCTGATCCAGGTGCAAGGTCCCAGCAGGGTCCACTCGAGGGGGACGCCAAGACGCAGGAGCCATCCGGGTATCCGCCAGAGGCACGAGCCAAGCCACGAGAATGGGGGGGGAGGGAGAAGGAAGGAAGGAGGGAGGTAGGAAGAGAGGGGGGAAGAGGAGAAAAAAGAGAGACAACAGCATTACACACATAGCAATCAAGGTAACATAGTACAGCGAGGGCCAGAGTGCACCGCGCCACTCAGAGCCCAAAGGGTTCCAATAAGTCCTCCCGACCAAGGCCCCCCAAAAGGGGGAGGGGCCGGACCGGGGGGACATAGAGAACAGATTAAAAAAACAGCAAACACTAAAGATACAATCAAGAATCAAGGGAACTCTTAAAGGTTGAACCTAGGGGGGGGGGACAAGTGAACGGGAGAGCCAGTACTCACGGATCTCCAACATTAGGTGCCCAATAAACACACGGATGAGAAGTTACGGGCCTATGGGGGACTGCCAATATAGTTAACGGGTGGTCAAGGGGGGCAGAGATACAACCAAAAAAAAAAGGGGGGGGGGGAAATGCCAGAGCAGTGGACAGAGTATAGTCCGGGGTCAGCAGTGTTCAGCCGCGTCCAGGGGCGGGGAGGCCACGGGGGGAGCCCCGGTCTCGAGGTCTTTTAGACGAAGACACCCTTTGCCAGACCGCGGGCGGCGGCGGAGGGGGCGCCACCAGGTCCCATTCTTGGAGCCGGGGGACCGGGATGTCCATTGTTTCACAGAACGCCTCCAGGTCTTCTGGGTACCGGAGCACCGCCGATTGACCCTGCCGGTGGCCAGTAAGACTGAAAGGGAAGCCCCATCGGTAGGGTATGTCACGTTCCTGTAGCGACAGAAGGAGGGGATGTAGAAGCCTGCGCTTCTGCAGAGTTATCCAGGACAAGTCCGGGTACAGCTGTAGTTGAGCGTTGCCAAGGACTACCTTCCTGGCGATGCGGGCTTTGCGCATGATGTTCTCTTTCAGAGGGAAGGAGTTGATCCTGAAGATAATGTCGCGGGGTCTGGAGGGAGGACCCTTAGGGCGGAGGGCGCGATGTGCTCGATCCATTTCGATCGGCTTGTTGGGAGGTTCACCCAGGAGATCGTTAAAGAGGGTTTGAAGGGTACCATGCAGGTCTTCGGGGCCCTCTGGCTCAGGCAGGCCCCTGATGCGAACGTTGTTCCTGCGCCCCCTATTGTCCAAATCTTCCAGTTGGCGCTGCATGTCCCTAAGCATTAATCGGTGATCGGCGCTTTGCACCTGAGTGCGATGGACCGCTATTTTGGTTTCTTGGATCTCCTCCTCCGCCATCTCCACTCTGTCAGCAAGGTGTTTAAAATTGGCGTGGAGAACCTGTATTTCAGCACGGCAGGCAGATTTAACCTCCTCGATAAGCTGCCTGAAATGATCTTTAGTTGGCATAGCCTGTAGGTACGCTTGCCAGGGGGGGTGCTCTGGGGAGAAGGGAGCAGACCCCAGGTGGGGTTGGGAGAGGTGCAGAGGGGGGGAAATACCCGGCAGGGAGATCATAGGGGCCTCATGCCGGGCCGGGGCCCCATGTTGCAGCCGGGGCACTGAAGGGCTCAGACACTCTGAGAGCTGCTGCGGGGGGGAAGACGGGGGCACCTGAGTAACCCCTGGCATCCCAGCTGGGGAACCAACCACCCGGGCATATGAAGCTGCAGGCTCCATGGGCTGGGAAAGTCTCTGTGGCTGAGGGGGAGCATGGAGCAGGAGAGGCGCAGGCTGCGGCCTATGCGCACTGTGGAGCTCCGCAGATGATGACCCCAGTGTCCAGGTGTCGTCTTGGGCTGACAGGGGGGGAAAGTCCTCCGAGAAGGCAGGAGAGGCAGAGCGAATAGGGCCCCCAGGGGACAGGCCAGGATCGGATGCCGTGCGGAGCAGCCTGGGGACAGTCCCTGAGCACTGCATGTGCGAGGCCCCATCGAGGCCTACTAAGGCCTGCCCAGATTCCTGCGGCGGCGGCGACTGGAAGGGCGGGGGTGAACTCACCGCACCTGGGGCCGGATGGAAGAAGGCCGTTGCTCCCCGGATGGCTCCCGATGGTCCCGATGGTCCGTTGGAGCATGCGGACGGATGAGGCTGCGTTCCGGGCGGGGGCCCCGTGAGTAAGTCCGGCGCCATCTTGGGATCCCCACCGCAAGGCATGGAGGGCGGTGAAAAGTACCCACGGAGGGTCGCAGAGGTACCGGGTGGTGGTTGGGAGGACCCCCGTTGTTTGGAGGAGCGGGTGCGCCTGGATCCACCCATACAGGAGTCGGCAGTGTCCCCAGGATAGGCCGTTTTACTGTGGGCTGTGGAGGAGCTCAGTGCTCACACGTCCATACCAGGCAGCTTCCGGACACGCCCCCTTCAGTTATTTTCAACACAAAACTGAGCTTATATGCTTAAATACAGTATATGTAAATCTGGCAGACTGTTTACATGTTAAATTTTAAAAGCAGCAGCAAACCTTACATGCTTGCTAATGTGACAGAACGCCTCTGATTTTCACATTTAGTTAAATGTGAAAATCAGGTGTTCTTTCACATTAGCAAGCATGTAAGATTAGCAGGTTTGCTGCGGCAAACATGTAAACAGTCCGTCAGATTTACATATACTGTATTTATGCACATAAGCTCTGTTTTGTGTTAAAAATAAGTTACATTTTTTAATTTTTTTTTTGAGTATCGTGAGAGAATCGTGATCTTTATTTCATGCAAAAGAATCGCGATTCTCATTTTTCCCAGAATTGTGCAGCTCTAATTCCTTGTAATAGGAATAAAAATAATCAAAAACATTTTTAGATAGAAGGTCCTGGACTGCCGCACTCCTTAAAACGATGTCTTTATTTGTACAAATAAAATCCAAAAAACAACCAAAGCAATGCAGTCAAAGCATGGTGAACAACAAGAAAAAGGTGGCCGACATGTTTCACGTAATGTGATGCTATCTAGCTTCCTATATTCTGAACTGAAATCTTAAATTATATTATCCACTATCAGCTATCTTCCAAGAAGTACAAAGTACCTGTCCCTATGTAATGGAGATGAGAAGGGTTGTTTTTTAGATGTTTGCAGCCCAGGATTTCTCCATAGATATGTTAGTGATTGAGCGTCCCCCCAGGGGCGGGCGTTGTGTTACCGGCATTATCACCAGTTAAAGATAAAATGGGGGGGGGGGGGCAAACTAAGGCAACCATCACATCTACAGACTGGTAATCTGCAATGTATTGCATTTTCCAAAGTTGACTTGCAGGCCAGCCCATGAGACACCACCTCCAACAGGTACAAGAAACTTGTCGCCAAATAAACTTTAAAAGGAAGTCACTCTGCTGAAGTGGTCAGTTTGTTTCCTCTGGATGGAGGAGATGCCTAACCTGGGCGAGGGAGGCCTCTGTTTCTTCTCTGATTTTCCATTTCTTCCACCCACACCTTTACCTACCTGGGAGCAGCTAGTAGAATTTTTTTTATTTTTGTTTCTGCAAGATGGCCTTCCAAGAACACTCTTCAGTACAGAAATGAGGTAGCTTGGTTCTCTTTCTCCTTCTGTGCCTGGTGAAGGCCATGACTGCAAGAGGGATATCTACTTGACGTGGACCAGCACAGGCAGTTTGGGTTTGCAGTCTGGGCACTTTTTGGTGGGAGCTTGTGCAGTAGGGTAGCAGATCCTTATATGCTTGTTCTCTATATAGGATGGTGTTTTCATTGGGGATCGACTGATATCTGTTTTTCAGGGCCGATACTGACCTTTTATATTTTTTTTAGCCTTTTAAGGCTGATGGCTGATATTCTGTAGATTTTTATTTTATACTGCACTTAAAAGTATTCAAAACGCCAACATTTTTATTTTTTTAACTGGCTCCTTTTTAGGATAAAAGTATTCCAGAAGTGATGTCATGACATCACTTCCGGGTTGCTAGATCCAAGACAGGAACATCCACTGGCTGCCCAGAGACCCAAACAAAGAGGATTCCTCTGGGCATCAATCGTGCCTCCTGGTGGGATGGGAGATCTGGGCTAAGCAGTGCAAGGGGGGTGGGGAGGCATACCCTTACCCTCCTGCTACTTGTGATAACTGCCAAGTGTCTGGCCACATCGTTTTTTACCCCGTGCCAGGGTGATGCATGCAGCTACGGTAATTATATATAATCTATATCTCTATCTCCAGCTCTCTGCTGCACTGATAAACGGTTGGCCCCTGGTTTTTATATCTCCACCATAGCTCAGACCTAGTCATTCCATGTAGGGTCTGTTGGGGCTAGTCTTTATTGAGAATAAGCCAACTGGGTCCACCAGATCTATATTTATGGTAATCCAGAGGGTGGTAAAGGTCTTTGGACTCTAATGACCCTAATCTAGTAAATTCTTGCTAATCCTCTCATGAGCTGTCCATGAAAGCTACTTGGGGAAAACCAGAGTTAAACTTACCGGTAACTCTATTTCCAGGACAGCCGGTTTCCTGTTCTTGTGTTAGGTTTGTTTTTCTGTTTTGTCTATGCTTTAAGGTTTTATCTTTCGATTTCTTGTTTAAAACTGACCAGTTCAGCAGAGGGACTTTTAAAGTGTTTGTTTTTCCTGTTGGAGGTTTCGCTCATGGGCTGTCCTAGAAAACTCCTGGTAAGTCTACCTCCAGTTTGGTGTAGGGTTTAGATGTATTTTTAAAAGTGGAATTTTTGTTATAATACCAAGTACCGATACTTTTTTTTTCATGTCCTTTTTTTTTTTTTTATCAGTAATAGTTTTATTTAGAAGGTTTCAGTACACTTACACAAATAAGATCATTCACATAAACAACATCTAATGGAGTGGTCTATACTCTACGTGACCGCTTTCACCGTTGCATCTGACCTGTTATGTACCCTCTCACAGGGCAGCTGGAAGGTCGTGCTAAAGTGCAGCTACATAAATCAGTTAAGTGCAAGATACAAAGATAGAGAAAAAAAAACACGTGAGTGCATCAACCTCGTTTTGAACCATCTAGAAGCACCCGTGGTTTCACGGGTATAGATAAGAGGAGAAAAGGAATAGCAACAAGAAGGGGGGAAGGGTGAGGGAGGAAGGAGGGGGGGATGGGAAGGGAAGTTACCAGTGTGGCCCACGTACCTGATCACGATATCTCCTCCCGACGGTGCCAAAGCCCCCAGACCTCGTCGTGGGCCTCCAATCTGTCCGTCATTCTGGCTGTCATCTTCTCCATTAGTTCCACATCTTTGATCCTAGTATATAGGGCCTCGGGGGAGGGGGGAGGAGGGGGAGGGGGGAGGAGCGGAGCGCTTCCAATGTAGAGCTACCAGACAGCGCGCTGCTGTGAGGATATGTCTGGTCAGTTTTTTTGTAGGGTGCTGGGAGATTCGGTGGGGGTAATCCTAATAGGTAAACTTTCGGGGTTAAGGGGAGCATCCGATCCAGAAGTCTGTCCAATAATTGCTGGACCGAGTTCCAGAAGGGGACAATCATCGGGGCAGCTCCAGTAAACATGGATAAGTGTTCCCTTGTCCTGTCGACAACGCCAGCAGCGGCTTGAAGTGGTCGGGTAAATGGCATGAAGAACGTCAGGTGTCATGTACCAGTAGTAAAGGATTTTATATATGTTCTCCTTGTACAACGTACAGATTGAGCTTTTTGCTGCTTGGGACCAGATCACCCGCCATTGTTCCACGGATATCTCCTCGCCTAGGGCCTTGTCCCACTTAAGCATGTACGCGTGTTTGCCCATAGTGTCTACAGGCCGGGAGTTCAATATATTATATATGTTAGAGATCAAGCCCTCCTGTGCCGTGCCCGCCAATATCAGCTTCTCAAAAGCTGTTGGGGGGGAAAACTGCAGGTTTGGGGCGAAGGTCAGCGCATAGTGGTGAATCTGGAGATATCTATAGAACTCCTGGCGCGGCAGATCATATTTGGTCTGGATGTCCACAAATGTGCGCAGTTTACGAGTCAGGGGATCCACTAGATCCCTGAAGTGGAAAAGGTTTCGTGCCGTCCACGGGGCTGACATTCGGTGGGTGAGGCTATCAGGGATTTTGGGATTGCTGGCGAAGGAGGTCAGAAGGGAGCTGTCGGAGGATAGTTTATGTTGGCGTATCAGCTTGCGCCATGTACGTCTAAGCTGGATCATTGGACCCAGCATGCTGCCGGGATCAACCTCCACATCTGCATTCCACAGCAAGTTGTTCGGATGTACTGGGGCCAGCCAGAGCTTTTCTATTTGTGTCCATTTATTGTACGAGCGTAACGTGAACCAGGAGGCTAACTTTTTTTTTTTTTTTTAAATGTGTCCCCACAAATGCAGCCACGTGTCCCCACAAATGCAGCTTTCATTTGAATAGCTGTGTTACCTACCGTGCCATGTATAGACACTCCCCCTTGCTCGGGCACTTTGATAGACAGATCACCCATCCAATCCTGGGAACGAGCAAGGGGGAGTGTCTTTACACGGCACAGCGGAACACACAGCCATTCAAATTATATCGGATCTGGTATCTGGAGCATTTGCGCGAGTACAAGTACTCCCGCAAATGCTCAGTATCGGTCCTGATACTGGAATCGGGACAACCCTACTTGTAATCGAACAAAACCTACCCCTATTCTATTGAACACTGTAAAGAAAATATCTGTATTCGAACAATCTTCTACGGACAACAAGAAACGTTTCTGTAGTCTGCTCTTTACCCAACAGCCGCTTCCATTTTTTATTTGTATCTTTACACCGTTGGTTTTAATCTATGGCCTGTATAACATGTAGGACTAGGGTTGCACTGATGCCAGTGCTGGTATGGGTATTGATGCTGATACTAGCATTTTCCAGAGTATCTGTACTCGTGCAAATGCTCTAATACCTGAAATGGATACGTTCAGGCTTGGTTTTTTTCAGCTGTCATCAGGATTCCCCCACTGATGGCTGAAATTGAGGGGGGGTTGGAGCCAGCAATTATCAGTTGTTAAGGAGTGGGGTCACCACTTCCTGAACAGGTGACTTTTTTAGCCGTCAGTGGGCTTCCCCTGTTGACAGCTGAATTGTCAACTAAGTTCTGGCAATCAGAGGTGACAAAAAAAAACAGCCAGGCAATGTTTATCAACAACATCACTCCGCCACTGAAACAGATAAAAAAAAAAAAAAATGTAACTCCTTATTCTCCTTCTCCATTTAATTATGTTCCTGTAGATTTTTTTTTTTTTTTGTTCACTTCTATATTAGACTCCCGTTCACATCTCCACATTCCTACTCGCGGAATTGCCGTTATTCGCAATAGTGGCAATTCTTGAGACGCCCGTGCATTTGTCCTTCCGTTTCAATGGCACCCCAAACATGAGGCAATTTTCCCGTGATTCGTCAAGCGATGAAATGTACTTGAGCTTCTATTTGAGCAACTTTACAGCGATTGCCGCCCATACGCCAAGATGTGAATGTAGATTTATAAACTCTATTAATAATAAAAAAAAAAAAATCATTGTTTGCTAATATTTTTAGAGTTGAAAATGTATTTATTGGTAACGTAATAAACAATTCAAAAAGATACAGAAGGAAACAATAGACAGTGTTACATAAAGTGACAATCGTGAGTGGACATGTAACTTGAGTCAGCCCAATGGCTATCGCCCATAGCATAACTCATGATGCCTTATAAGAAATGATGTGTATCAACGGTCGTCCTTAGGAGCCAGAGACGACTCCCGTCAAAAGGGTGTCATTGTTTCCGATCAGGGAATATATGGTAAATTCAAAGTAAAAGAAAAAAGAGAAGAGGGGAGCGATCCCAGAAAGGTTGTGGAAAGGAAGAGAATGTAAAGGAGAGAAGATAGAGCAGGGAAGGGTAAGCGACAGTAGGAAAAGAGCACAGGGGCTGCTGTGTGAACACTTGCGGGGTAGGGTTATCAGGAGGACAGTGGGGGGGGATATCAGGAGGTACATGCCTCGTCCAGCCCAATAGTAGATTCACAGGTTAGGGCGATCGTATCGGGAGTGGTAACATATTGGTGAGAGTATCAGAAGCGGAGAAATGGAGCCAAACAGACCACAGCATCTTGAAATTTTCAAAGGTGTCATTGTCAAGGGCCAGCATCTCCTCCATTCTCATGGTATCATTCATGATCGAGACCCACCGTGATAAGGGGGGTGTGACAGTCGACTTCCAAAATGAGGGTACAAGCTGTCTCGCTGAAGACATAAAAAAACGGAGAAGACTTTTCTTCTGCGATGTAACCGACCCAGGGAGAATGGAGAGGAGAGCAATCTTGGGGGAGGGTGTCAATGCTTCATCATAAATTTTATTATAGCAAGTAAATACCTGAGTCCAAAAGGGGCGGATCCTCTCGCATTCCCACCAGATATGTAGATGGGTCCCCGTAGAGGAGTTGCACCGCCAACACGTGGCTGGAGTAGACGGGAACAGTTTGTGTATTGTATAGGGGTCCCTGTACCACCGTGATAGAACCTTATAGTTCTTTTCCTGGGAGTAGCAGGATATTGTTGATTTATGAGTAAAAAGAAACGAGGTCTGCCATTCTGATCGGGGTATGTCTTCTTTCAAATCTGCAGACCACTTCCCGGTGTAGGGAGGCAGATCCTCATGTAGGCGATCTTGAAGGAGACAGTATATGGTAGAAAGGAGGTGTCTGGGTGTAACAGAGAGGGAGCACAGTTGTTCAAATTCAGTGTAAGGGCGGTGGATTTGGGAGGAGTTGTGTAGGCACTGCGCAAATGTAGAGAGGTGAAGGGTGGTAAGCCAGTCTGTGGGACCCGTCGGTGCGACCGGGGTCCCTCGTAGCGGATCCACAAAAGAGTGTGCTTGGGGCCAGTCAGGGCGCCTAAAGGGCCCTATCGTAGCCGCTCCTATGCCCTGGGGGAATACTGGGTTATCGAACAGAGGGGACAGTGGGGAGGGGTCGGAGGACAAGGTGGTGCACAGGCCTCTATGGACCCACAGTCTGAGAGAAGCAATTGTCAATGGTGAGAGAGACGACAGGCGGGAAAAATTGGGCCCGTATCCCCAAAGGAGCGCCCGAAGGTCTACGGGTGTCAAGTATTGTTCGATGGCGACAGAAGCCTTCAGAAAAGGGCGCGGGAACCATTCCAGGATGCGTGCCACATGAGTAGCTTTGTAGTAAGTCTCAAAGTCGGGTAGACCCGCTCCACCCTGCAGTTTCGGTAGCGTAAGTAACTTGTATTTCACTCTGGGCATTCCCCTATTCCAGAGAAATCTAATAGCCAGCGAGCGTAGGGCTGCAAAGAAGGTTTTAGGAACCAGAACAGGAATCGTCTGGAAGAGGTATAATAGTTTGGGGAGGGTATCCATTTTGAGGGTGTTGATCCTTCCAAACCACGGTAAGGGGGAATTCTATAATATGGACAATGGGGGACTATACCGGTGCTAATACACCGCATACAATGGTAATTTTTTTTTAAATAATTTATTTTGTTCAAAAAAAGAAATATAGGAAATAGTTATCACAAAATATGATACACAAAGCACATAGTTCAAAACAGTAGGGTAGAAAAGGCATAAAACCAGGCAGCTGTGGATCCTGATTAAACAAGCAGAGCGTATTACAGATGATCACAACCAGAAAGTTGTTGAGCCCAATATATTTCGCCTAGATTCCGGCTTCGTCAGGGGCTAGGTTGAGAGCGATAATTTGAAAACAGCTCTATGAATAGAAAAAATTGCATATTACAAAATAACATATAAAACATAACCATATATTCAAACAGGTATATGTGTGTACTTTGCTAACCTTGCGTGTCGGAAAGTGGACATCCAGACCTGGAGAGGGGGAGGGGGGGGGAAAGGGGGGGGGGCCAGAGCGGACACTCAGAAAGATGGAATTGTCCACAAAGAAAAGGATGGGGTTTAGGGAAGAAGAGAGCGGCTATACACTTGCAATCCAAAAGTACAATCAACTCGTCTAGTGGTCCAATGCACCAAAATAGGGCCAGAGATGCATCTCCATAGGAGAGGAGAAAGAAAACTGGCTGAAAAAAAACATAAGAATTATAGCCTACCTACATATATCGCACAAAACTTTTTTTTCCCAATTGTATATTCAAAAAATTAGCTAAATCCATTTAAACTCACATAATTCTTTAGAAAAGTGATGCAATGCCAGGAACAACCACGAGAGCGTCCAAACATTACTGACAACATCCAGGAAGGTGTAATGCTAAATCAGTCAATGTGACTTTCTAAATAAAAAACATAGCAACGACCATTAGTTCAATTAAGCATATATACACAAAATGACCAGACACAGTCCAAGAGGCCTGTAAGAGTGTAAAAGATTTACCGCTCTCTTCTTCCCTAATCCCCATCCTTTTCTTTGTGGACAATTCCATCTTTCTGAGTGTCCGCTCTGGCCCCCCCCCCCCTTTCCCCCCCCCCCTCCTCCCCCCTCTCCAGGTCTGGATGTCCACTTTCCGACACGCAAGGTTAGCAAAGTACACACATATACCTGTTTGAATATATGGTTATGTTATTTTGTAATATGCAATTTTTTCTATTAATAGAGCTGTTTTCAAATTATCGCTCTCAACCTAGCCCCTGACGAATTCGGAATCTAGGCGAAATATATTGGGCTCAACAACTTTCTGGTTGTGATCATCTGTAATACGCTCTGCTTGTTTAATCAGGATCCACAGCTGCCTGGTTTTATGCCTTTCCTACCCTACTGTTTTGAACTATGTGCTTTGTGTATCATATTTTGTGGTAACTATTTCCTATATCTCTTTTTTTGAACAAAATAAATTATTTAAAAAAAATTACCATTGTATGCTGTGTATTAGCACCGGTATAGTCCCCCATTGTCCATATTATAGAATCTATTGCTATATGGGATGAGGTGCGACAGATCTTTGTAAAATCATTTGGACCTAGCCGATCCCATTTCTCGCTTCTTTCACGGTAAGGGGGAACTTCCCCATCCCTCTAAGTCCTTCCGGATGCGAGAAAGTAAGGGGACATAGTTTAAGGAGAACAAGTTGGAGAGGTTGGAGGGGATTGAGACCCCTAGGTAGGACACTCCTTTCGCTTGCCATTGGAACGAGTAGTTAGACCGTAGGGAGGACATCACAGACGCAGGGAGGGAGATGTTGAGGGCTTCAGTCTTGGAGACGTTAAGCTTAAAGTTACTAAAAGACCCAAACCGCTGGAATTCATGGAAAAGGGAAGGTAGAGAGGTATGGGGGTGCTGCACATAAACCAAGAGGTCATCAGCATAGAGGGACAGCTTATGGTGGGCGGAGGGTGTTTGTATACCTTGGATGGAGGCGTTTTGCCGGATAGCACAGGCCAAGTGTTCTATGACGATGACGAATAGGAGAGGGGATAGGGGGCAGCCCTGCCGGGTGCCGTTGGCAATGTCAAACGGCTCAGAGGCAGTGCCGTTTACCAGAACCGAGGCAGATGGCCGGGAGTACAATGACATCACTTTAGAGATAAAAGTAGAACCTAACCCTAATTGTTCCAGTGAGAGTTGAAGAAAATCCCAATTGACCCTGTCAAACGCCTTTTCGGCATCGAAGGAAAGGAGACAGGCTTTCAGGTTCGTTCGTTGGATAAGGGATATAAGATGGATCGTTTTAGTGGTGTTGTCTCTTGCCTCACGGCCTGGGACAAATCCCACTTGGTCATTGTGAACCACATTTGGGAGGAGGGGAGACAAGCGATTGGCCAGCACCTTAGCAAACAGCTTGAGATCAATGTTGAGCAAAGATATCGGCCGATAGCTGTTACACTGGGACGGATCTTTGCCCGGCTTAGGGATTACGGAGATGTTGGCGGACAAGAGATCTCTCGAAGGCAGATGGGAGTCGTCTATGGCGTTAAAAGCTTTAGTTAAAAGTGGCGCCAATTGGAGAGCGAAGGTTTTGTAGAAGCGGGGGGTATAGCCGTCTGGACCTGGACATTTGCCTATTTTTAAGGCCTTGATGGCACCCAAGAATTCGAGCACCGCTAGGGGTTTGTCTAACTCCAGGGAGTCTAGGTTGGGGACAGTAGGCAACGCCGTTTCCATGATGTAGTCCCGCATGGTGTTATTAGAAGGGGTGGTATGGGCGGGTGGGGTTGTGGGAGAGAGGTTGTACAGTCGGGAGTAGTAATCTCTGAAGGCGGAGGAGATGCCTTTTGTATTAAACGCCTTGGTTTGGTCAGGGCGGGTAATGAAAGGGATGGAGTATCGTGGCGGTCTGGGGTGGAGGACTTTCGCTAGGTGTTTGCTACATTTGTTGGCTAGGGAATAATAATGATTACGCGCTCTGTCTCGAGCTATCAAGGAATGTGTATCCAAGAGTTGCAATGGATCTCTACGCGCGTTTGAAAGCTGCACGAACACGGCGGGCTCCAAGTTCCGTTTGTGGAGGGATTCGAGGTCCGTTATGGTGGAGAGAAGACGGCGTATATCAGCCGTTCTCATTCGCTTGAGACGGGAACCGTGCTGAATGAGCACTCCCCGGATCACACATTTCAGGGCGTCCCATTGGACAAGAGGGGAAGTGGAATCAGAGGAATGATCGGCGATGAAGTTCCGAATGGTCGTGGAGATGTCGGCCACACAGACGGTGTCCCTCAATAGATTGTCATTGAGCCTCCAATGCATACCGACACGGAATGTCGGGGGGCGGGCCAGGGTCAAATAGATCGGGGCATGGTCGGACCAGAGCAGATGGCCAAGCGAGGCCTGGAGGGGAGTATCTAACAAAGACTGTGATATCAGGAAATGGTCTAGTCTGCTGTAAGAGTTGTGAGCTGCAGAGTAGTGACTGTAGTCCCTCTCTGTGGGATGTTGAATACGCCAAACATCCACCAAACGAGACGTATGTAGTAGGGATTTGATGCGTGTCAGAGAGGAGAAGGAAACAGGGGACTTACCCGAGGAAGTGTCTGCAGACGGGGACATAGCAAAGTTGAGATCTCCACCGACGATAAAACAGGGACCCCCAAACGAGGACAATCTGGTGAGAATGGATGAGGAACCGAGCCTGATCCACGTTGGGTACATAAATGTTGGCCACTGTAAAGATAAAGTCATTTAGTTTCAGTTTAAGAAAAACAAAGCGGCCAGCTACATCAATAAAGGAATCTAAGATCTCAGGTTTGAAAGACTTATGAAAAGCGATGGACACCCCCTTGGGTTTGGCCTGAGGGTTAGTACTGTGAAACCATTGCGTATAGTATTTATTGCGTAGGGCTGGTACAGAGCCCGTACGAAAGTGCGTTTCTTGGAGCAATAGGATATTTGAGCGCATTTTGTGAAAGTGATACAAAAGTGATACAAAATCTGGCTCCGCTTCTCCGGCTTGTTGAACCCCCTACAATTAAAGGATG
The DNA here is from genome assembly GCA_029574335.1 of Rana kukunoris. Classification (NCBI taxonomy): domain Eukaryota; kingdom Metazoa; phylum Chordata; class Amphibia; order Anura; family Ranidae; genus Rana; species Rana kukunoris. Next base: position 112,327,852 of record CM056059.1, on the reverse strand, counting down.
CTAAAGCAATGGCCGTAGCCATAAGTATGGATAGTAGATATCAGTATTGTCCCAAAAATCAGCAGCCTTCAGTTGAACAAGCAAAGTTAAGAGAGGCTCAGGGGAAAAGAAAGGGAAGGAAGAGAAAAGAAGAGAGGAGGGGAGTATAAGAAGTAGGTAGCGAAAGAGAGAGAAGGAAGAGATAGCGATGAAGATCAAAAGAGTTTCTGCATCTTGATCACCATACTCCAAACAAAAAATGGGGGGCAACAACAATGAGGAGATAAGATCATTGTCCAGAGGAGGTGGTGACCGACAAAATAGTCTTGGAAAAAGAAAATGTGAAAAAACAAAAAAGGCCACTAGGTGGCACCAAAAAACCATAGGTAAGGGAAAAAAAACCTTACCAATTGATATACAACAGTACATCATTCAGTGTCCAATATGGCACCGAGAAAAATAAAAACCCTTAAGGGGGGTGCGAGGGAAGACCCACTAAGCAGAGTGATCCCTAGGTCCCCCAGCTCCACGGAGTATGAGAAAACTAATAAAAAAACAATTAAAACAGAGGTTAGAACTAGCAAGCATGCAGTACAACATGGAACGATGGCAAGTAACAGTGATATGTAAAAATGTTTACAGGGAACTATAAGTAGCATGGATAATGCCGCATAACTCGGGGTGAACAAAACATAACAGGCCCCCAACATCAGGTAGTCTAGCAGTTCCAAGACGTGACCCAAAAACAAAGCGATGGTGATAAAAAAAATAAAAGCAAAAAAGGGGGAGTAAAGAATCGGGATTCTAGCCTGTGTTCAGCCATCGGTGGTACAGGGGGATTCCCTGTAAGGATAAGAGATCAGTGCGGAAGTGTAGGACATCTCAGTCATTGGGGTCCTGTCGGGGCATGGATCCGGATCGTTGAGGCGTAGGTTTGGAGCTGCGTTTTGCGGCCCTGTTTCTGCCATTGGGGTGCGAAGGGTAGGCCCGGCGTAGTAGGGGTAAATGGCCAATCTGGGAGCGATACCTGCGGGAGCTCCAGTGTGCTGAGGAAGGAGGGTAGGTCTCCTAAGGTGCGGAATATGGCGGTTTTGCCCTCATGGTGTACTCGGAGATGGAAGGGGAACCGCCATTGATATTTTATCTGTTTATCTTGCAGCATCTGTGTAAGCGGTTTCAGCGCTTTCCTCATCATCAGAGTTTGGCGAGATAAATCTGGGAGGAGCATCACAGGGGTGTCGTTGAAGAGGATAGTCGTCTGTGAGCTTGCCGCTCTCATGATGTCCTCCTTGATCCTGTAGAAGTGAACTCGGCACAATGTATCCCGTACAAAAGAGGGGTCAGGGGTCCGGGGTCCCGAGGTTCTGTGTACACGATCTAGTTCAATGGGGTCATCTTTGGGGCGCTGCAGCAATTGGTTAAAAATCGCCGTCACAGCCGTGGGCAGATTTTTAGGGTCAACCGTTTCGGGGATTCCGCGAATGCGTATGTTATTGCGACGGTTTCTATTTTCGATGTCGTCTTGTTGGTAAGCAAGTTGCTGCAGCATGACAGTGTGGGTGTTGAGGATTCTATCATGAGCCTGTACAAGCGTCGCTGAGGCTATCAGTGGTGTTATCTATGTCCTCAAAACGGGCACCCATATCTTTCTTAAGGTCAGAGATCTCCTTTTTGTACGCTTTCTCAATTCTGTGAACACAGTTCTCAAAGTCAGATTTAGTGGGTAGGGCCCTGATGTAGCTGTGGAGGGATCTCATCTGGGATTCCATGTCCCAACCGTCACCCGAGCCCAGGGAAGCATTAGATCTGCTCCTGGTGAGCATAGAGGGAAATGTATTGTCCTCAGGGAGTGGGAAGCGGTTGTGGGAGCTCACCTGGGTGTGAATGGAGGATTCAGAGCGGGCTGGAGACGGCGGGGCCGGCGCCATCTTGGATTCTGGACGGCGGAGCGCAGCGGCCCGGGATCTGGCGAATAACTCCTCGAGATCGCCGCTTTGCGTGTTCCCACGGGTGCCCCTTGATGCCCGATGCCTGTCCTTCCCCATATGCAGCGATGAAAGCGGGTTTCCTGCTGTGCTTGCGGTCCGTGGGTCAGGCCACGCCCCCTGCTAATATTTTTAGACCTTTTACCATATATTTACACAATTTAAATATTTATTTTTATACAATTTTAATAAAAAATCATTTCAATGGTAAATAACTTGCCGACAGTTGAAGTTCCATTGTGTGGGTACCCGACACAGGTGCCATTTTAATATTTGTGCCATGTGGTTGTGTTGTCAGTTTCCAGTGTCAACAGATTGTGTGTGATAATAAATAAATATATATTATTAATCCCACACACTCAAAGCTGGGAATGTGGACCAGCCAGCCTGCTGTAAGAGAACTGTATTATATGTATATATACGGTAATATATGTTATACAGTTCTCTCTCAGCAGGCTGGCTGGTCGGAGATCAATTGTCTTGTAAACATTTTTTCTAGGGAAACTAAATAAAACATTGACTGTTCTGTGCTTCCTCGTAGTGTCAAATGTAACTGAGGCCAACGTACAAATTAAACTGGCTGTGAGTAAGCTTAGAACAATAAGCCAATTCATTAATCGGATCAGGAAGTTCAAGCCGTATTCAACTAAAAAAAAAAAAAAAATTATATATATAATTACATTGCAGCTCACAAGTTCTTAGATGTGGGGGCTGCACAGATGTGCTTTTTTTTTTTTTTTTTTCCCCCCAACTTGCATGAACAGACCTATCGGACCAGAGGTTTCTAAACGAAGGGCCAGTTCACTGTTGAGACTTTAGTGGGGCCAGATTGTGATCACCGGGAGTTGATCATCATTGGTGTTCCCATCATTGGTGTCGGTGAATAAAATGGTTCACCAAAGTCCAGATAAAAGCAAGCAAAGGGCGGGTCTGACACCTGGGCCACAGTTTTCAGACCACTGAGTTGGAGGATTGAGACAAACCATTTTTACCGACGGGTGCTTAAAGTGACCAACTTTTTTTCATTAATGCAAAACTCCTATCCCTAAAGAAAACTTGCAATTGCTTACAATGTGTTGGCTGGCGTTCAGCTTTAATTTGTTGGTCAAGTCTAATGCCGCGTTCACACGATCGGAAATTCCGACAAGAAAAGTTTGATGTGAGCTTTTGGTCAGAAATTACAACCGTGTGTAAGCTCCATCTGACTATATCTGTCGGAATTTCCGACAGCAAAACTTTGCGAGCTGGTTCTCAATTTTTCCAACAAGAAAATTTCTTGTCAGAAATTCCGATCGTCTGTATGCAATTCTGACTTGCAAAAAAAAAAAACGCATGCTCGGAATCATTGAACTTAATTTTTCTCGGCCCATTGTAGTTTTGTGCGTCACTGCGTTCTTGACGGTCGGAATTTTTGTATGCAACACAAATTTGACCCAAAATTCCTTTGGGGGGGGTGGGGATCCACGGTATTGTTGGCAATTTCTAATCGTGTGTACGCGGCATTAGTCATTCTATAGAGGTGCACCAAAATGAAAAAATTGGTATTAAAAATTCAGGATGCGCTTGGCTGAAACCGAAATAAAGACAAATATATACGTCTTTTAATTTAATATCATAATATTAATTATATTTTATTGTTGGTCATTATCTGCACCTTTTTTTTGGCTCAAGTAAAATGTATGCCTCTAAAATTCTATGTATGTCTTCCTTTGTGATGTTCAAAATCCTGCTTCCTGATCAATTAAAAAAAAAATAATGCACCTCCCTATTGAAATGCATTGAAAACGCAGTAAGAACGCACCTGTTGCGTTTTTGGTGCGGTTTTTGAGTCGCGTGATCTATGAAATACATGCCATAAGAACAATAAAATCACGTGTGTTTTCAGTGCCATTCATCTGTCGCCAAAAACGCAAATAACCCGTTTTTTTTGCAGCTGAAATGTAAGCGCATCTCTACATTTCACACAGCCAGTTAGTCGTTTTCCAGGACAGCCTCTGAGACCTTGGGCTCCTCCCTCCGGGACGGGAAACACACACCCCCATCACTTTTTAAAAGTACGCCTCTAGAGTTCCTCTCCAGTTATTTGTGTTTCCTGCCGGAAGGGAAGGAGCACGCACCAGGAACTAAGCTCAGGGTCGTACCTAAGGACTTTTGGTCTGGGCAACCCCCTGTCCTACGTGGGAAGGGAGGACAGCCATACCTGACGCTGCCGGACGCTCATAGGAGCTGGACCTCTGGTGATAGGCGGACAACCCCCCGCATCGGCACCTGAGACAGCTGGAGGGGGGGGGCTTCCAAGGCGAGAGACGCTGGCGGAACCCCCACGGCAACAAAAAAGGGGCCGAGTGCATCAGCGGTGGTCGGCAGGCGGGAGACGCAGGCTTGGCCACGAAGCGTGCGCTTCCGCGTACAGGCTGAGGGGCGGTCTGCGTTCCAGGGGCAGGAAGTGAGGCGAGGCTTCTGGCGGAACAACGTCATCGGAGGGCGCCGAGGAGACTCAGTTCCGGTCTCCTGTAACGGCGCGGCGCAGGGATCAGACACCGGAGCGGGAAGTTCAAAGCGCTCGGCGAGGCCGCAGCTGAACTGCAGTATGGAGGAAGCACAGACTCCAGTGCAACGGGCTCCGGCGCCTCCCAGGTAAGAGGGTGAGAGCAGGACTGTTCTTACTCTGGGGGGTCAGGTACCATAGGGTATCCTTGTTTACTTTTCCCTCCCGGGGTGGGGAACCTTGGTGGAGGGCAGGGCACTTCCCTATAGGTCCTTCACAGTGGTGTTATGGATCTGGGTGGTAGACTAATGACCTGCCTGGTCTCCTCTCTTGTTAGGTCAAATCCCAGGACAGACCTTCTGTACAGACGCCCGAAAGGAAGTGTCCCGTATGCGGGGCAAAATTGGTTCCTAGCTGGAAGAAACCTGTATGCTCCGAGTGTGTCAGCAGCCTAACTAAAGGTACCCAGATGCCGAGTGATCCCATGGCAGAGTGTCAGAAGCTGTTTTCCACAGTTAAAAGCGAACTGTCATCCACCTTCCAGTCCTTTAGAGGATGATGGCCAGGTTGCAGGGGCCCCCCCTCTCTCCCCAGGGCAAGTAGTACACCGTCGCCATCCGAAACGGAGGCAGTACGGGAAGGGGAAGATGGGGGAAGTTTTCCGGGATCTGGGTCCCCCCTCTCAGGCAGGCTCAGAGTCAGGGTCTGAGATGGAAGATTCCTCCAGGGGGGCTAGGTACAGACTGTCCTTGGAGGACGTGGGGGATTTGCTTAAGGCAATCTATGACACTTTGGAGATTCGAGAGGAAACGGTCCTACTCTCAAAGCACGACCAAATGTATCAGGGTAGTGCTCTGAAGTCCCGGGTATTCCCTGTACATAAGTCCCTGATTGACACGATCTTGCTGGAATGGGAGCAGCCGGAGAGGCGTCCTTTTTTCTTTCTCGTACATCACGGGACACAGAGCGGCATATTCATTACTATGTGGGTTATATGGAGTACCTTCAGGTGTGGACACTGGCAATCTCAAACAGGAAGTCCCCTCCCTATATAACCCCCTCCCCTAGAGGGAGTCCCTCAGTTTTTTCGCCAGTGTCTTAGGTGTTGGTCACGGAATAGCTTTGCTCCACATCCTTGGGATTAAGGGCGGGCTAACCGGATCTGTCCAAGGAGCCTCAGTGCCAAAGTGGACAGTACCCGGGCCCCAAGCCGTGGGGTTTTGCCTATAATGCTCCTCTTTGGAGGGCTGGACCCTGGGCCCAGGACTTGGAGTTTGTAAAAACCATAAGTTCCTGTTTGCCAGGGTGCTATATAGGTCCAGGACAGTGGGTACCTTCATAGGACCCCAGGGCCTGAAGGTCTACTACGCTACCCACGGAGATGGGAGAAGATTGGATCAGTTTGCTGGACAAACATCCTGCAGCATGGAGCAGGTAAGGGGGAGCCTGCGGGACTTGGTTCGACAGCAGGCTCCCCGGGGTAACCTAAAAGGGGGGATAGCCTAAGTATGCTCTGCATGGGCAACCTTGTTCACTATGTCTAAAGAGAGACAGGATGACACCTTTTCTCCCCCATCACTAGGTCCCCCTGTCTAAATATGTGTGCTAGCTAAACCTGCTGTTTCTTCCTAGGGCTAGTAAGGATCCCTAGGGGCCTTTGGAGAGTCCTACCTGGCCGGGGGTTTGAATCTGCCGCCTGTTTCTGCGTTCCTGGATCTCCAGCAGCGCGGCTCCTCCATGTTCCTCCTGTTTCCGGCATACGCACGCGCGCGCGCGCGCACGTCTTATTGACGTTTTTCGCGCCGTTCAGACAGGAGGGCGGGGGGGGGCGTGCCTGCGGCGTCATACAGGGGCGCGCCTTTGTGCTGTTATAGACAGCAGGCATTGTCAGTGCTCAGTCTGAGGCTGATTTTCAGAGGAGAGGACGCAGAGCGGCAGAACAGTGACTCCCGGTGGCGGAAGAGGGGTAGTACATGTGGACTTTGTTCCAATACCTTTTTGTTAAGCCAAGAAATCCCCCTTTTTTGCAGCAGGTTTGGAGGCTGGCAAACTTAGTTTGGGGTCACGGTATGTTGTCAAAAGAAAATATATAATATATTTAAAAAAAAAAAAAAAAAAAAAGAGAACATACGGGATCCCATCAGTTTTTGGGCATTAGTGATCTATTGTCCCCTAAACTCTGATTTTTGTACTCCTGCCCACTACAGTCTGTTGTGTGGGCGGAGTCCCTCGATTTTGTATTATGGCTTCCAAGGGTTCGGGGTCAAAGGGTACAAAAAAGACCAAAAAACAAAAGGGTTCCCTTTCTGATTCTGATATGCCGATACTTTCCCCGCAACTTATTAACATAAGAAGCGCCTTGGATGAGCCATTAGGGGGATCTGGTGCGGAGGCTGGCCCAGATCAGCCCAGCCCTGTGTTTATCACAGAGGAGATGCTAGCCGTATCCCTAGGGGGGCTAGAAGAGAGAATAGCAACATTGATCGCTAGAGCTATTCCTGGTAAGAAACGGGTTAGATCCCCATCACCAGGAGGTGTATCCTCAGATGCTGAGATTCTCTCTCCAGAGGAATTGGAATCACAGGAGGATCAACTAGACCTGAACCAAGAGGGTTCAGGGATTGAGGGATCTGCCTCTGAGGAACCATTTTCAGACTCCCAGACAGAAAGACTGTGGGTACAGTCTTTGACGGACATGGTCCGCTCGGCATTTAGTTTACCATTGCCAGAGCCTCAGGTTCCTCCGGTATCCTCTCTGGGCTCTTTGAAAGCTCCGTTAAACAACGCAGTTTTTCCGGTCCATCCTCTCTTGGAGGAATTGATCTTTCGGGATTGGGTACGGCCGGACAGGATTTTTCTGCCACCGAAAAGATTTGCGGTCATTTACCCCATGGAGGAAAAGTTCTCCAAGAGGTGGAGGCTCCCAGTAGTGGATGCAGCCATCTCATGTGTGAATAAATCACTAACTTGCCCGGTGGAAAACATACATATGTTTAAAGATCCGGTTGATAAAAGATTAGAGACACTTTTAAAAGCATCCTTTGCTACGGCAGGAGCAGTGGTGCAGCCAGCGGTGGCTGCAATTGGAGTTTGTCAGGCATTAAAAGACCAGACAAAGGAAATGTTAAGGGACATGCCTACCCAACAAGCAGAAGAGTTTTCTGACATTCCCAGAGCTCTGTGTTTTGCGGTAGATGCTATAAAAGATTCCATCCAGCAGGCCTCTCGTTTATCACTATGTTTGGTGCACATGAGAAGGCTCTTATGGTTGAAGAACTGGGCGGCGGAGCCCCCATGCAAAAAGCTTCTGGCAGGGTTTCCCTTCCATGGAGGACGACTCTTCGGAGAGGATCTGGATAAATATATTCAGACTATTTCAAATGGCAAGAGTACCCTTTTACCGGTCAAAAAGACATTCCGGGCTCCTACATTTAAAAGGCAGCTCTTTCCTGTCTCGGGGCCCTCAAATTCCAGACAGTATCGACGGCCGCCTGCACGATCCAACGTTAACAGTAGATCGCAGGGACAGACCCCTGGGGGTAAGAGGCCGTGGTATCGCAAGCTGTCAAAGACAGCCCCTAAGTCTGCCTTATGAAGGGGGGCGCCCCCACTCTTGCGGGTGGGGGGAAGGCTTCGTTTCTTCTCAGAAGTTTGGGAAGCCAAGATCCCCGACAAATGGGTCCGGGCATCTGTAACCACAGGTTACAGACTGGAGTTTCTAAGGTATCCTCCGCCTCATTTTCAAGAATCAAGGCTACCAAGGGAAGGCCTCAATGCTGGCAGCTTTGGATCACCTGCTTGGCCAGGACGTAATTATAGAAGTGCCAGCCCAAGAGCAAGGCCTAGGTTTCTATTCCAATCTCTTTGTCATACCAAAGCCCAACGGCGATGTCAGGCCAATCTTGGACCTAAAGAGGTTAAACGGTTACCTAAGGGTTCGTTCCTTCCGGATGGAATCCATCCGGTCAGCAGCCGCCGCGCTTCAGAAGGACGATTTTCTGGCCTCCATAGACATAAAGGATGCTTACCTTCATGTACCAATCTTTCAGTCGCATCAAAGGTTTTTACGCTTCGCGGTGGGGCAGCGACACTTCCAATTCAGGGCGCTCCCCTTCGGGCTGGCCACGGCCCCCCGGGTATTCACGAAGATCCTAGCCCCAATTCTGGCCAATTTAAGGATCCAAGGGGTCACAGTCCTAGCATACTTGGACGACCTTTTAATCATAGATCACTCACGGCCGGGTCTGCAAAAGGCAGTAAACCTCACGGTTCGGTACCTCGAAGAATTCGGCTGGGTCCTGAACCGGGGAAAGTCAGCATTCCAGCCTACAAAGCAGTTGGAATACCTCGGCATGAGGTTAGACACAGAACATCAAAAGGTGTTCCTGCCCCTTGTAAAGATCGAAGCTATCAAGGGGTTGGTTCAGTTGGTTCTAAACAAGAAAAAAACAACTATTCGCCTGTGTATGCGATTGCTAGGCAAGCTAGTGGCCACATTCGAGGCAGTACCATACGCTCAGATCCACACTCGCGTCCTACAGGCAGCCATTCTAGCAGCCTGGGGCAAGAGGGCACATGCCTTAGAGTCCCCTTTGACGCTATCATCAAGGGTCCGACAAAGCCTGGCCTGGTGGTTGAACCCTCAGAACCTTCTAAAGGGAAAATCCTTCAGCCCTGTTGTCTGGAAGGTAGTTACCACAGACGCCAGCCTGGCAGGCTGGGGGGCGGTCTTCGAGGGGTTCTCCCGCCAGGGAACTTGGGTGAAAGCAGAGAGGCAGCTCCCCATCAATATCTTGGAAATCAGAGCTGCCCGCCTAGCCCTTCTGGCTTGGACCTCCAGATTAAAGGGGTTCCCGGTGAGAATCCAGTCGGACAATGCCACGGCGGTGGCATACATAAACCACCAAGGGGGAACCAGGAGCCAGGCCGCTCAGAGGGAGGTGAACTTAATTTTTCAATGGGCAGAGGTTCATGTACCCTGCATTTCAGCGATATTCATTCCCGGAGTGGACAACCTGCAGGCAGACTTCTTAAGTCGCCAGAGTCTGTTGCCAGGGGAGTGGTCTCTGCATCCCCAGGTCTTTCAGACAATCTGCCAGAGGTGGGGAATGCCGGACGTAGATATAATGGCATCCAGGTTCAACAAGAAACTAGACAGGTTCGTGTCGCGAGCGAGGGATCCTATGGCCTGCGGAACCGATGCGTTGGTTTGCCCTTGGCATCAATTCAGACTTCTATATGCATTCCCTCCACTACAGTTACTCCCGCGCCTGTTGCGCAAGATCAGAGTGGAGAACAAGCCAGTCATTCTAGTAGCTCCGGCTTGGCCCCGGAGGACTTGGTACTCACTAGTCCTGAAGATGGCAGTGGGAGACCCTTGGACTCTTCCTCTACAACCAGACCTACTCTCACAAGGCCCGATCCTCCACCCTACATTACAGCGTCTAAATTTGACGGCCTGGAGGCTGAATCCCTGATTCTCAGGGGTAGGGGTCTGTCTAGGCAGGTAATCCCTACCCTGATTAGGGCTAGAAAGCCGGTCTCCAGGGTGATTTATTACAGGGTGTGGAGGAACTACGTAGGCTGGTGTGAATCCAAAAGATGGAATTCCCGCAAATATACTATTGATAGGGTGTTAAGTTTTCTCCAGCTAGGAGTGGATAAAGGCCTGGCACTAAGCACAATCAAGGGACAGATCTCAGCTCTGTCAGTGTGGTTTCAGAGGCCGCTGGCCACCCACTCGCTGGTAAAGACCTTCTTACAGGGGGTCTTGCGTATTAATCCTCCTGTCAAGTCACCAATTTGTCCATGGGACTTAAATCTTGTCCTGTCCACTCTACAGAAACAGCCTTTTGAGCCGTTGGCTGAGATTCCTTTAGTCTTACTGACAAGAAAATTGGTTTTCTTGGTCGCCATAGTTTCGGCCAGGAGAGTGTCAGAATTAGCAGCCTTATCGTGTAAGGAACCATATCTCGTTCTGCATAAGGACAGGGCAGTTCTCCAGCCCCATCCTTCCTTTCTACCAAAGGTTATATCCAAATTTCACTTAAACCAGGATTTGGTACTTCCATCCTTCTTTCCAAAACCTACATCTAGAAAGGAGGGGTTGCGGCATACCTTGGATATTGTCCGGGCCATGAAGGCCTATCTTAAAGCTACAGAAAAGATCCGGAAAACAGATGTGTTATTCGTTCTACCAGATGGCCCCAAAAAGGGGCAGGCAGCTGCAAAATCCACCATCTCGAGATGGATTAGACAATTAATCATTCAAGCCTACGGGTTGAAGAGGTTGCCTCCTCCGTTGTCGGTAAAGGCCCATTCTACCAGGGCCATGGGCGCCTCTTGGGCAGCACACCATCAGATCTCTATGGCTCAGATATGCAAGGCGGCAACGTGGTCATCAGTCCACACGTTTACAAGGTTTTATCAACTAGACGTGAGAAGAAATGCGGATGCTGCCTTTGGACAGGCAGTACTACAGGCTGCAGTTTGAAATCCTCGGGATCAGAAACACCCTTGGTTATAAAAAAAAAAAAAAAAAAAAAAAGAAAAAGTTTTTTTCTTGACTAAGTTAGAATTATTATTATGATTTGAGTTTATCTCTAAATTGAATCCTTCTTTGGAAGATGTCTCCCTCCCCTCATTAAAGCATTGCTTTCGGACATCCCACATAGTAATGAATATGCCGCTCTGTGTCCCGTGATGTACGAGAAAGAAAAAGGGATTTTTAAATACAGCTTACCTGTAAAATCCTTTTCTTGGAGTACATCACGGGACACAGAGCTCCCACCCCTCTTTTGGGTGACCATTTTGGGAGGCATACTGCTTGCTACAAAACTGAGGGACTCCCTCTAGGGGAGGGGGTTATATAGGGAGGGGACTTCCTGTTTGAGATTGCCAGTGTCCACACCTGAAGGTACTCCATATAACCCACATAGTAATGAATATGCCGCTCTGTGTCCCGTGATGTACTCCAAGAAAAGGATTTTACAGGTAAGCTGTATTTAAAAATCCCTTTTTTTCCAGGTAGTCTCAAACGGAGATTTCCGTTCGAGACTGACGCGGAGTACCCATGGAATAAGGCTCCAAAGTTGGATGCACCCTTGGCCAGGCTGTCCAAAAAGACAGATTTGGCATTTGACGACATGGGGTCATTGAAGGACCCCATGGATAAAAGAAGTGATGTGCTGCTAAAAAGAGCGTGGGACACGTCCGCGATAGGACTTAAGCCAGCTCTTGCAGCCACGTGTGTGGCTAGAAACCTGGAATGTTGGCTTTCGCAGCTGCAGTCGCATATCTTAAATCTTTTTCCCTGTTTTTTTAAAGCAATGGGTTTCCTAGCAGATGCCTCAGCGGAGTCGGTGAGACTAGCGGCTAGATCTGCAGCACTGGTCAACGCAGCCAGACGAGCTGTATGGCTCAAGACATGGATGGGGGACTCAGCCTCAAAACTCAAGTTATGTGGGCTCCCCTTTTCTGGTGATCACCTGTTTGGGCCTGGCCTCCAGGAGGCGCTGGAGAGGTCCCAAGATAAAAAGAAATCCTTTCCTGAAAAAAGGAAGAGAACAGAAACTAGGCGTTTTTTTTCGGGGTTTCAGGCAACAAAACGAGAAGGAAGCCCGCCCCAAGAAGCACTGGTCGGGCCATAAAGGGCGCGGGAGAGGAGGCATTTTATTCAATCCTCCTCAAACCCCCCCCCCCCCCCCAAGTCCCAGTGACGCCTGGGTCCCAGTGGGAGGAAGGTTAGGGGGGTTCCTTCCACAGTGGGAAAGATCCACTCCAAGCCCGTTTGTACTGGACATAATAAAGAGCGGGTACAGGCTGGAGTTCAGCACCCCCCCCTCCCCCTGTTTTTTTGGTTACCCAACTACCCAGAGACCGGGAAAAGGCGGAGGCTCTGGGGGTATTGTTGGGGGACCTGCTGGACCAGAAGGTCCTGGTACAGGTACCCAGGGAGGAAGAAGGCCGAGAGGTATATTCACACGTGTTCGTTGTAAAGAAACCCTCGGGAAAATTCCGACTTATTCTGAATCTCCGGCCACTGAACAGGTACATAAAGTACAAACGCTTCAGGATGGAGTCTATTTTTTCGATAACCAACTTCCTGTTCCCAGGTTGCTTTATGGCAACCATGGACCTCAGGGATGCCTATTTGCACATCCCGATACATCAGGAGTTCCAGAAATTCCTAAGGCTAGCAGTGAAGAGGGGCTCACAGACAATTCACTACCAGTTCAGGGATCTCCCATTCGGCCTGTCTTCCTCCCCCAGAGTATTTACCAAAGTACTGGCGGAAGCACTAGCCCCACTAGGGGTCAAAGGGATACTGGTTATTCCTTACTTGGACGACCTCCTGTTCATTTCCTCCTCCAAACATCTGTTGGAGAGGGACCTTCAGGAGGCCAGGAGTTTCCTGCAGTCCCTGGGGTGGCTATTGAATCTAGAAAAATCCCAGCTATCCCCCTCGCAGGAGGTATTGTACCTGGGATACAGGATCTCTTCGAAAGAAAAGAAGATTCTTCTTACAGAGGAAAAAATCCAAAAAGTGCAACTAGCAGTAGCTCTGCTCCAGACCAATTTGTTGGTTCGGGTCAGAGATGTCATGAGGGTACTGGGACTAATGTCGGCCTGTTTCCCTGCAGTTCCTTGGGCGAGGCACCACCAGCGTCGGCTACAAAACCTCATGCTGAGACACTGGGACGGCACGAGAGAGAGCTTGGATCTCCCCATGCCCATACCTACCAGGGTCAAAAGGACACTTTGGTGGTGGCGTTCTCGCCCCAACTTAGTGAAGGGTCTGCCTTGGGGTACATCGGCACCCCTGGTGTTGACAACAGATGCCAGTGCGTCAGGTTGGGGAGCCCACTTGGAGGAGAACTTGGCCCAGGGGTCTTGGTCCCAGACAGAAGCCCGCCGATCCTCCAACCAGAGAGAGCTCCTGGCAGTGCTAAAAGCCTTAGAAGCTTTCCAGTCACGGGTAGTAGGGCTCCACCTCCAAGTGAGATCGGACAATGCGACAACAATCGCATATATAAACAAGCAGGGGGGCACAAGGAGCCCCGCTCTTCAGGCCATATCAGACAGTCTGTTCGGTTGGGCCGAAAGAAACCTGGCCTCATTGTTTGCGGTCCACCTGAAGGGGGTCCAGAATACTCTAGCCGATTTCCTCAGCCGACAAACGGTAAACCAGGACGAGTGGTCCCTCAACGAGGAAGTGTTCAGGGAAATAACAGCACAGTGGGGACTGCCGGAGATGGACCTCTTTGCTTCAGGGAAAAACAGGAAGACAGCAAGGTTCTTTTCAATCCACCTTCAGGATCAAGCCGCTGGGATAGATGCCCTGGCCAATCCATGGCACTTCACTCTGGCATATGCCTTCCCTCCGATCAGGCTGATACCCAAGGTTCTCCAGAAGTTCCTTTCGGAACCCACGGACCTCATTATGATCACGCCATTTTGGCCCAAGAGGCCGTGGTTTACCAGCCTGAGAAATCTGGCCCTTTTCCCGCCTTGGTTTCTTCCGAACAGAGGGGACCTGATCTCCTTGGGTCCGGTCCTCCATCCACAAGTAGAAAGCTTGAAGCTTACAGCTTGGTATCTGAGGAACAAATGCTAAAAAAGCACGGATTCTTGGACAAGGTGATCAAAACATTAGTAGAATGTCGCAAGCCGGTAACTCGGGCGATTTACGCCAAGGTCTGTAAAAGATTCAGATCTTGGCTGGCCGAGCGAGATCAGGATCAGGCCGACATACCAGCAGTGCTGACATTTTTGCAAGCTGGGGTGGACCTGGGGTTATCCGTCAGCACCCTAAAGGTGCAAACGTCAGCTTTAACCTTGTTTCTGGAGACTCCGCTTCAGCAAAATCTGTTTGTCAGGAATTTTTTCAGGGCCCTTACTAGGTCAAAACCAGTCAAGGTAAAATCTTGTCCCCCCTGGGACTTGTCTCTAGTCCTTGGAGCTCTTGGCAAACCGCCATTCGAACCCCTGGAGAAATCTTCTCTAAAAAATATTGTTTTAAAGACGGTTCTGTTAATAGCGATCACTTCGGCCAGGAGGGTCAGTGATCTTCAGGCACTATCCATTCGGGAACCCTTTTTGTTTATTTTAGAGGATAGGGTCATCCTCAAAACGGATCCTAGTTTTCTTCCTAAAGTGCCTTCCGACCTTCCAGTCCCCTACAGAAGGGGAATCTTTGAGTTCTTTAGACGTTAAGAGGTCCCTTTTGATTTACTTAGAAGCCACCAAAGAGTTCAGGTGTTCAGATTCTCTGTTTGTGAATTTTTCGGGTGCCCGCAAGGGCTGTAGGGCATCCAAATCATCTATTGCAAGATGGCTAAGAATGGCTATTAGCGAAGCTTATCATTCAGAGGGAAAACAGCCTCCCCTGGTTAAGGCGCACTCAACCCGTGCAGTGGCAACATCCTGGGCAGAGAGGGCCGGAGCCTCCCCGGAGGACATATGTAAAGCGGCAACTTGGTCTTCTTTCTCTACATTTGCAAGACACTATCGCTTGAACCTGCTCTCTCAGAACAAGAACAAACCCTCGGAAGGAAAGTTCTCCAAGCAGTAACCCCACCTTAAAAAAAAAAAAAAAAAAGGCGGTAAGTTTCTTGCTTATCATCTCAGAGGCTGTCCTGGAAGACGACTAGAGAAAAACCGGAGTTAGGCTTACCGGTAACTCTGTTTCTAGGAGTCTTCCAGGACAGCCGGAATTTTTTTTGTTTTTTCCCACCCGGTATTGATATGGTTACGGGCATTGTGGAACTAACATGGTGATAGTATATTATGTCTTTCAGAGTTTTCCGCCATTTCTTGGATAACTGGAGAGGAACTCTGGAGGCGTACTTTTAAAGTGATGGGGGTGTGTGTTTCCTGTCCCGGAGGGAGGAGCCCAAGGTCTCAGAGGCTGTCCTGGAAGACTCCTAGAAACAGAGTTACCGGTAAGCCTAACTCCGTTTTTTTTTCGTGGCTGCGACATTATGGCGGACACTTGATGCAATTTTGGGACCATTGTCATTGATACAGGGGTCAGTGCTATAAAAATGCACTGGTTACTGTAAAAATGACACTGGCATTGAAGGGCTTAACCACTAGGGGGCGCTGAAGGGGGTTAAGTGTGTCCTAGGGAGTGCTTCTAACTAGGGGGGATGGGCTGTGCGTGACACCACATTGATCACCACCCCCGATTGCAGGGAGCTGTCACTAGGAATAATGGGGAGATGCTTGTTTTACATTGGCATTTCCCCGTTCTTCCTCTGAGACAATCGCAGGTATCCCCGCAGTCAGACTTGCAGCGGGAGCACGCCCACAATGCCGCTTCTTAAAGGGGACGTACAGGTAAATCCATCTGCCCAGCCGTGCTATTGTGCTGACGTATGTAGTTGTGCACTGGTCGGGAAGTGGTTAAGAAGAGGATTTGACTTGGCGGCAGCTTCCATTCAAGTCTATGGGCTAAAATTGGAATGAAGTTGGACGTTAAGATTGCTCTCATAGGAAAACATTGATTTTTAGTTACTGGTGATGCGATATGCTCTCAAAGTCTTGAAGGTAATCGTCACACCAGTGCAAACCGGGCCTAATGCAAGGTTTCTTAGGGTTCCACCTGAGGTTCCTTTGGGCTATGAGCATATCCTGCCTGTCAGATAAGTTCCCCCTGACACCATTGATCTTTTTAGCTCTGTAAAGGGGTGATTCTTCCCAATGATCACAAGTGTAAGGATCATTCTTCCCACTGATCATCACACTAATGTATCATGAGTTGTAGATGTAGTCGATACATTTAATACGATTTATTTTTCTTCTTGCTTGCAGAATCCCATATGGACCGCAACTCATTCCCAATCATCTGTGTCGAGATCTATCCATGGCTAAAACATGTGACTGTGGAGGACCATGTCTGAGCTCCTTCATCCAGACGATTGTGTCGGTTAATCTACATAAGGTGTCTCAGTCGGTGGTCCTGGTGGACTCCATGGGGGGCACCGAAGCCCCCATTGTCTGTTATTTTTGTTCTCTCACCTGTTATTCTCTCTTTCTGGATAAATACTTGCAGAGCATTCGGATGTAACACTAAAGAAGTGTGTGGTATATTGAAGGTTTTTAGAAATGACCGACCCCCTTGGCTGGACTTGCTGGGGCTTCTAGTTTTGCAGCAGGGAAGGGCACTGTGGCCCCCCAGGTTAGACCTTTGTCTTCATAATGTCGGAGTGCCTTATACCTCAGTGGTGCCTCTTACTCCTAACATACAGATAGCCGACAGTGGCTTCCAGTACAGAAGGCTGTTATCATATCGGCAAGGAGCCAATCTGCCCCTTGGAGTTAATGGGGTACCTTTCTGACATCAGGGTGGTTTCCAGGTATCCAATGGCCAGAAAACGGAACAATCCTCTGGCATCAAGGTTTCCCCAACCTGTGCAAGCCCTACTTTTCATTTTTCCATTTATGCACCATATTGTGCCTTGGTATCGGCACCAGTAGCTTCCATGTTGTTGAGGTGAGCCAACTGAACTTCATAGCAAGATCATGCATTGGCCTTCTATCCTGTCATTTTACTGAACAAGGCCTTGAGTCTAATTTCCTGATAATAGTCAATATTCATGAAATTCGGCAAGGAACAGGAAGCAAATTTTCAGTTTTGTGACTTTGAGAAAAGAAATGATCTGATTGGTTGCTGGTTTGCTGCTCTTTAATATCAGATCTTCAAGCCAAACAATAGTGCAAGGCAAAGTAGTGACATGTTTTGGAGTGTTCATTAATACAGAGGTAATGTACTGCTGGCCACTGCCGGGAAAATATTGGTTTCATGTCACCTATGGTCCCATGTATGTGTTTGTGAAAGAAAAACTGTCTGCTTCCCTTAGACACTCATTACAATTTTCTGTTTTTACAATCTAACCTGCACTGCCGATGTCAAACGGAAATTGGCCAGCCTGCAACAGAGTGGACAACTGTAACACACATGGTGATTGTATTCATTATGTTCCTGTTTTACATGCCTTTCATCTATAGCAATGATATGCAATTGGCGGACCTCCAGCTGTTGCAAAACTACAATTCCCATGAGGCATAGCAAGACTCTGACAGCCACAAGCATGAACCCCAAGGCTGAGGCATGATGGGACTTGTAGTTTTGCAACATCTGGAGATCCGCTAATTGATGATCTCTGATCTATAGTTTCCCCCAGATATACATGCAGGTGTAGCTCTTCCGTGACGGGGGTTGTATAATACTGCTATAGTGAAGAACCTAGGAGATGCGCACACCTGCATGCTGAAAAGTATCATCCTTTTAAAATTTCCTATAAGCACTATAATGCAGCAAAAAGACACTTTGGAGACTAAGGAGAAGTTAACGTGTTTTGCACCATCAGTGCTTTCTTTGAGTGAGCACGAAACGCGTAGACTTTTCCTCTGTCTGGGTATTTTGGATTTCTTTTTTATCGTATACAGCCAAGCGAGCT
The DNA here is from genome assembly GCA_029574335.1 of Rana kukunoris. Classification (NCBI taxonomy): domain Eukaryota; kingdom Metazoa; phylum Chordata; class Amphibia; order Anura; family Ranidae; genus Rana; species Rana kukunoris. The sequence continues at coordinate 112,309,937 of CM056059.1, read as the reverse complement.
GAGCTAGCACCCAAGTGTAGGGAAGGTGTGGAGAATTGTGGCGGCAGGCCCTCCTGCAGCAGCGGCATACTTCTAATCATAACGTTGCTATGGGTGATGAGTGGTCACCTTTTTTATTCATGTAGTATAAACCCTTCCTTTTTTTATAACAAACTGTAGCTGCAGCTTTTCAGTCACCCCTACTGACCCCTCCCAGCACAGCAATGTTTCCAACCCACTTACTATTAACGGTCTGCATATGGTGTGTAAAGAGGAATGCATTGTAAATGCAGGGTAAGGGAAGGGGGTATAAGGGTGGTAGAGAGGTGCTGAGAATGAGGGGGTTACATGGGTGAAAGAGAGGTGCTGAGAATGAGGGGGTTACATGGGTGGAAGAGAGGTGCTGAGAATGAGGGGGTTACATGGGTGGAAGAGAGGTGCTGAGAATGAGGGGGTTACATGGGTGGAAGAGAGGTGCTGAGAATGAGGGGGTTACGTGGGTGGAAGAGAGGTGCTGAGAATGAGGGGGTTACGTGGGTGGAAGAGAGGTGCTGAGAATGAGGGGGTTACATGGGTGGAAGAGAGGTGCTGAGAATGAGGGGGTTACATGGGTGGAAGAGAGGTGCTGAGAATGAGGGGGTTACGTGGGTGGAAGAGAGGTGCTGAGAATGAGGGGGTTACATGGGTGGAAGAGAGGTGCTGAGAATGAGGGGGTTACATGGGTGGAAGAGAGGTGCTGAGAATGAGGGGGTTACATGGGTGGAAGAGAGGTGCTGAGAATGAGGGGGTTACGTGGGTGGAAGAGAGGTGCTGAGAATGAGGGGGTTATGTGGGTGGAAGAGAGGTGCTGAGGTACAGTGACTAGAGCGTGAGGTGTGTGTGGGAGGGAGGGAAATATGTGCATTGCGCAAGGGTCAAGGTAGGTGGGAGTTGGGAATCTGTTGTAAATGCGGATTGAGGTGGGTGGGCGATCGGCTCTTATGAGGGTGAGTAAGGTGGGAGGTAGGATGATGTGGCTGTGGCTGTGGCTGTAGCTGTAGCTGTACTTGGCAATGGGTTGGATGAGGTGGACAGTGGGGGATTTATTGCCATCCATTGCTCTCCCCCTCGTTTTACACACCTACTGCATATTTGCTTCTCCCTTTCCTCACCGACGTCCCAGTCAGCTGGTCTCCAGCTTCTCATCCTGCCTGGGAGTACTCTTGTGTGGCCCCTATGGAGCCAATACGGGTTGCTCTGTCAGGGGAAGTAAAGTGGACATTGGCAGTAGAGATTGGGGTCTGGCATAGTTTGGTGGGGGGGAACAAGGGGAGCAAAAACAGAAGGCAAAATAGAAGTGGATTTTTTTTAATTTTTTTTTACATTTTTGTACAGTTTTCTGTCCAAATTGATGCCTTAACATCTGGGTACAAACTTTTTTTTTTTTTCTGTTTCCCCATAAGGATTCCCATCGGCAAAGATACTTTGAATGTTGGAAATGCTCGCATCCCAGGTATCTGTGGCTGCAATACTCCTTGGGGTTTATTTACTAAAGGCAAATAGACTATGCACTGTGCCATTGTCCTTCTTCTGATGCCTGGCAGTCTGACAAACCAGTTGAGAGTGGAGTCACCAAACTGGAATGATTATGAGTCTAAACCTTTCTGATTTCACGTGTGGCACGCCTAAGGGGGTTGTTTCACGAAAGGCAAATAGACTGTGCACTTTGCAAATGGCAGTTGCACCAGAGCTTTGTAAATGAGGTAAAGTTTCACTTTACCCAATCGCATGTGGGGAGGGGGGGGGAGCGTTTTTGCTTGCACATGATTGGATGATGAAAGTGGGCAGCGCTTCTGTTTACTAAGCTCTGGATCAACTGCCCTTTGCAAAGTGCACAGTCTATTTGCCTTTAGTAAATCACCCCCCTCATGTCATTAACAGGCATGCAACACATGACATTGGGACTCGTTTGTTTTAAACTCCTATTCGTTCCAGTTTGGTGACTCCACTCTGAACCACTCTGTCAGGCTGCCAGGCATCAGAAGAAGATGGACATAAGAGTGCCATTGTCTGACAAGGCAGGGTTCATTTAGGGAGCCGAGAAAATCTATACGGCCAGTAACAGGAATAGAAGGGGCTTAGAAAAGACAGTGTTGATGGGATGTAAGGCAAGGTGCTCTTCTATGCTAAAACCAACCAAAGACTCTGCAGAGGTCTTCAGAACAAGAGATCTGTAAGGCACAGTTTAGAGGAGATTCCATTTCTATGCATTTGGAGTAATTGTTTAGCAACAAAAGGGACACTATGGGTGTGGGGGGGGAGAGACTAAAACTGGAGAATGCAAAATCTGGTGCAGCTCTGCATAGAAACCAATCCACTTCCAGGTTTTATTTTTATTTTTGTCAAAGCTTTATTGAACAAGCTGGTTACCATGCACAGCTTCACCAGATTGTGAGTGCTCCAGTTTTAAGGCTCATTCACACTGAGCGGATCCGTATTGATCCGCCCCATGTGTGTCCGTCTGCTCAGCGGGGATCATCCGTAAATCCCAGCTGAGCTGTCGGCGGACAGGGCGGTCCCCGCACACTGTGCAGGGACCGCCCTGTCTTTCCTCCTCTCTCCCCTATGGGGAATCGGATGAATACGGACCGTGTGTCCGTATTCATCCGATCTGCTCCGCCAGACGGCATAAAAATAGGGTTTTCTTCCGTCTGAAAAAGCGGATTTTTGCGGAGGCGGATCTTTGCGGACGTTAGCGGATGCTCAATACGCTAACGCCTGCAATCCCATAGGGAAGCATTACAAGTCTGTAAACGGACTTGTAAAAAACGGACCGTTTGTCCGCCCGTGTGAAAGGGCCCTTAGTAGTATTCCCTCTAATGTTCCTTTTTGTTCTGCCAGTAAAATTCAGGATCATGAATTGTAGTAGATGGGTATCTGCTCTAATTTTATTAGATGCACTCTGACTCAGGGATTTATCCATACCTGTCACAGGTCTATAGAGGACCTGGACGTCCACGTCATCGGGTGATCAGCTGCAAACTGAGTCTATGCTGAACCTCTACTCTGTTTTACATTGCATGTGCTGAACAGAACTGGTTTTAAAAATGTATTTTTAAATTGAATAAATTCATTTTATTTATTATATATGTTTGTGGTCTTTATTCCTTGTGGTTGTGGAAATGTTTACTTTTGTTGCTGTATGGATGCCACCACACACACGTCACATCCAATTGGCCCAGGCATCTTCCAGGACAGCCTAGAACAGGGATATGCAATTAGCGGACCTCCAGCTGTTGCAGAACTACAAGTCCCATGAGGCATAGCAAGACTCTGACAGACACATGCATGACACCCAGAGGCATGATGGGACTTGTAGTTTTGCAACAGCTGGAGGTCCGCTAATTGCAGATCCCTGGCCTAGAAGATATGAAGCTCAGAAATGTAAGAGGAGATCCTCCAGGCACCTGCCTTAGTTTTTGTGCATCCTCTGTCCTGAGATGTGTTGCCTGGACCTGGTGAGGGAAGACCATGTCTCTGGGCAGGCATGGAACTGTGCTTTGTGCAGGGTGGATCTTCCCTCACTTCCACTTACCTTCCCTTGGAAGGGTGCAGCAGTATTCTTACCCTATATACGGTTCTCTTATGTGTTTATTGTAGTTTCATCCTTTGCTTCTCCTATTACTGAGGTAAGTGCCCAAAAGACCTCCTCTTTAACCTTTGACCTGGCAATGCGTTTCCTGGCCTGGTGAGAAAAGCTCCATGTCTCGTAGGCTGCTCTGGAAGATAACTGTAAATAGTTACCAGTAAATAACCATTTTTGTTAGGATCTGCTGTTGAAACAAATTCAACGGACTGCCTTAAAGTGGATGTAAACCTGATTTCATGAAATTTGAGCTGGGCACATATATCTGCAGTGTTTTGTTTGCTCTCTTCAAAGAGCTATGTCCCGTAGCTCTCTCCTGACCAGTTCCTCTGTTATCAGCCTGGTGACTCCTGACATTCTCTGACACATCAGATAAAAGCAGCCTGACATTTCTGTCCAGGGAGGTTGCTTTAAATTGGCAGGCAGCTGGCCCTGTTACAAAACACCACTGAGAGTCTCTGCCTATGTGGAGAGGGGGTGTCTGCGCCTTTCTTCCAATCGGAAACTTTAGCTATCTTGGCTTTATGTCCAAACAGCACACATTGTACAGGAAGAGAATATTTCCTAATGGCCCCGTACACACAATCTGAATATCGAACGAAAACTGTTGTCCGAGGAAGAATCGTACGATTTCCGGATCGTGTACACTGTTTGATCCGTCAAGCACAAAAATGTTCCTCGTATGATTTTTGTATGCATTACAACACATGACATCACTGCACATTTTTAATTTTTTTCCCCCCTTTCTCTCATACGAGAATTTTTGTGACTTTAGTAACCTATTCAATTTCTCCTTCCAACTATTATGCAAAAAAAGTTGTACGATCTGTCGTACGATACTCGGATCGTGTGTACACAATCTGAACTTTCTAAACTGTATATGAATGTGAATACAGCAGACATACATGTAAAACCTATGTAGGGAGATTTCTGTATCATCTGAGGCTGTTCACTTCACTGGGTATATGGAGGCTTTACATCCACTTTAATGCAGCATGCTGTAATGCTATGTCTAATGCCGCGTACACACGGTCGTTTTTTGCGATGAAAAAAAACGTTTTTTTAAAACTTCATTTAAATTGATCGTGTGTGGGCAAAACCAAAAAAAAATTCCAACATGCTTGAATTTTTTGTGTCGTTTTTCAAAACGTCGTTTTTTGTTTGACAAAAAGTCACCGTGTGTAGCAAAAACGTCGTTTAAAATGACGTTTTTTCAACCCGCGCATGCCCAGAAGCTAGTTATGAAGCGAGCTTCAATGGAAAAGTGTGGTGAACGTAACCTCGTTTTTTGTGAAAAAACGATGGTGTGTATGCAACATCGTCTTTGAAAGTGACATTTCAAAAACGTCGTTTTTTACTTCACAAAAAACGTCTTTTTTCATCGCAGGGTACTTTTACACGGAGCGGAGCGTTTTTGATCCGCTCCGTGTGTGTCCGTCGGCTCAGCGGGGATCGTCCGTAAATCCCCGCTGAGCTGTCGGCGGACAGGGCGGTCCCCGCACACTGCAGACACCGCCCTGTCTTTCCTCCGCTCTCCCCTATGGGGAATCTGATGAATATGGACCGTCTCCATAGTGGAAATGCCTATTTATTTGCTTACAGTTGCTTTAAAATGTTCTCTCCATTTTTCAAGCAGCATGATTTTCATTGGGATTACAGGCATATCCCACTTTTAAGTACACAATGTCACATCTAAATGAATGGACCATAACTAATAATAAATTATATTATTAAAAACATTTTATTAGTTTGTTACGTCCTGATCATTTAGTTGTGTAATTTCTGATCATTTATAACTTTGGATAAATTCGTATTCGTTCTGTTTACTAACAGACAAATTTGAAAGGAAATTCCAATACCTATAATTTAATAGTTCAGGGTTCGACAAAATCTGGGCGCCCGGTCGCAATTGCGACTAGAATTAGCGACCTGGCGCCCAGATCAGAAGAAAGCTTAGGTCTGCAGAAGGCCGCCAAGCCGTGGCCTCAATTACCGGCCGGTGCATTGGGTGAGGTGGGGGCACGTGGAGACCCCCCATCCTGTGTCTCCGTGTGCCCTCACCACTGTGCGATCATGGTGGCCTGCTCCGGCTGGTAATTGAGGCCGCAGATTTGCGGCCTTCTGCAGGCCTAAGCTTCCTTTTTTGATCTGGCGCCATCTTGTGGTGGCCATTGCCATGACAAGTAAACCAGCAATTCTAATGGAGCTTCCCCAGGGTTTTCACTGCCATCTCCTTCCCTCTAATTAGAACCCCCAAACATTATATATATATATATATATATATTTTTTATTCTAACACCTTAGACTAGAATAAAATGGCGGTTGTTGCAATACTTTGTCACACTGTATTTGTGCAGCGGTCTTACAAGCGCACTTTTTTGGGGAAAAAATTCACTTTTTAATTTAAAAATAATACAACAGAAAAGTTAGCCCATTTTTTTTATTTTTTATTTTGTGAAAGAGGATGTTGCGCCGAGTAAATTGATACCCAACATGTCACCCTTCAAAATTGCGTCCACTGGTGGAATGGCAACAAACATTTATCCTTTAAAATCTCCATAGGCAATGTTTAAAAAATTCTACAGGTTGCATGTTTTAAGTTAGAGAAGGTTTAGTGCTAGAATTATTGCTCTCGCTCTACCAATTGCAGCGATACCTCACAGGTGTGGTTTGAACACCGTTTACATATACGGGCGCTACTCACATATGCATTCGCTTCTGCACGCAAGCTCGGCGGGATGGGGCGTGTTTTCTGGCTCCTAACTTTTTTAGCTGGCTCCTAGATTCCAAGCAAATTTGTCAAACCCTGATAGTTAACTTGGTTATTATTTAGAATTTTCTTATTTTTGGATTTCTAAAATTACAGATTTTTGAATTTCGATCATAACGAATGACCCAGGGGGAAAAAAAAAGATTGAAAGGCAAACAAACTTTTTTTTTCGGCAGTGCACATGTCTAATGCAGCCTGTCATTGAACACACTACTAATTGTGAGAAAAGACACAAATGAGATGTTCAGCAGGCAGATGAACAGCCTACTAAGGTCATGTCTACAAGAGCAATGAATTATGTCAGACAGCTGGAGTCCTTCTGCTATTTTCAGCAACCTCTGCAAAATATCGCCAGCCTACACTTAAGACTAGGGTTGTCCAGATACCGATACCAAGTATTTGCGGGAGTACTTGTACTCGCGCAAATGCTCCCGATACCTAAATAGAATACTTTTTTTTTTTTATCAACATGTTCTGTGAAAATTCTTTTTACTACTGCGTGACAAGAAAATAAAACATTTTTATTCATTTTTACTCATTTTTATTCTTTTATAATGTCTTGAGTTAGAGTTCTTCATAATTCTAAAGAAAATATCCTTAGTCTGTATTGTGGTTTGAAAACTGTCACATGACGACATTTAAAAAAAAAGTATCGGTATTCGGTATCGGCAAGTACATGGAAAAAAGTATCGGTACTTGTACTCGGTCCTAAAAAAGTGGTATCGGGACAACCCTACTTAAGACAATCGTCCTTTGCACATTGGGGGTGGATTTACTAAAGACAAATAGACTGTGCCCTCTGCAAATGCAGTTGCTCCAGAGCTTAGTAAATGAGGTAAAGTTTGACTTCACAAAGAACACCCAATCGCATGCAAAGAAAATAAAAAACCGGCATCTTTGCTTGCACATGATTGGATGATGGAAGTCAGCAGAGATCCCCCTCATTTAGTCCAAATGAGCCTTCCTTACCTAAAACTGGCTTGTGGAGGGAATCTGTGAGAAGATCTGCTGGATTGGAGCCGAACGGGAGGGATATAATTTTTTTTTGTCATCGGTACCTGTTCAGTTTGTCACTGGTGGAGCAGTGGTAGCTCTTTAGGCAGCTGGATGTAAACAGACGTGTGTGTGTTTACATCAGGCTACCTCTGATCTGTCACTTCAAGGCTAGGTGGGACAATGACTTTCTTCTTGCCACTCTTCCATAAAGGCCAGATTTGTGGAGTGCACGACTAAAAGTTGTCCTGTGGACAGATTCTCCCACCTGAGCTGTGGGTCTCTGCAGCTCCTCCAGAGTCACCATGGGCCTCTTGGATGCTTCTCTGATTAATGCTCTCCTTGTCTGGCCTGTCAGTTTAGGTGGACGACCATGTCTTGGTAGGTTAGCAGTTGTGCCATACTCTTTCCATTTTTGGATGAGGGATTGAACAGAGCTCTGTGAGATGTTCAAAGCTAGGGATATTTTGTTTTTATAACCTAACGCCGCTTTAAACTTCTCCACAACTTTATCCCTGACCTGCCTTGTGTGTTCCTCGGCCTTCATGATGCTGTTTGTTCACTAAGGTTCTCTAACAAACCTCTAAGGGCTTCACAGAACAGCTGTATTTATACTGACATTACACACAGGTGGCCTTTATTTACTAATTGGGTGACTTCTGAAGGCAATTGGGTCTAGTTAGGGGTATCGGAGTAAAGGGGACTGTATACAAATGCACGCCACACTTTTCACATACCGTATTTATTTGTAAAACAATTTAAAAACCATTTATTATTTTCCTTCCCCTTCACAATTATGTGCCACTTTGTGTTGGTCTGTCACATAATACATTTACGTTTTTGGTTGTAACATGACAAAATGTGGAACATTTTAAGGGGTGTGAATACTTTTTCTAGCCACTGTATGGCACATACAAACTTACAATGATCTAAATTGGGCCAATATAACTAACCAAAAATAAGCATAGCTGGAATTCACCGTAAATGTGTAACATCTTATGAAATGTTAGTGTTTGGGTTTACTTATACTGAACACTGTGGATTGTATGGTTGTTTGTGTCATTGTGGGTTTACCTTGAGATTTGGGAGGTCCCTAAAGACAGATATTGTCGGTGCCAAGCTGCTGGTAACTGTTAGATGCTGCATGAAAAACTGTAAATTGATCTCTGTGGGAAATGTCCCTAAATAGGGAAACGGATATTACTCCTACACTCCAGGGAACAGAACACAATAGGGCACCATGGGTGGAGATGTGACATCATCTACGTTCAGCCATATAGAATATATGTGATGTGTCTATAAAAGAAAAGTGGTACAAAGAAGAGAACAATTATCCCCCGTGAGTTCTCTCTTCCTTACACTTATTTTGCTCTGTTCCGGGGAGAAGAGGTCGGAAATTGTTTCAGAAGATCCCTATGCGTAAGTTCACTGAAAGGCTCTCCATGTTAGTCTATGGCCTCATGCCCACCATGACATTTTTGAGCTGTAGATGGCTTTTTTAAGCTGAAAAAAAACGAAAGGACCAGTGCGTTCTGAAGCTCCAGCAATAGAGCTGTAAAAACGTCAGACATTAAAAAAACTCTGCCGCGGCGTTTTTGAGCTTGAGCTAAAATAAACATGGACAGGTGTTTTAAGCTGTAAAAAAGGCTAAAAAAAGTGGCTGTAAAAACGTCCATGGAAATGAAGCCTTAAAATAAAGAAAAGGGAGCAGACTGAGCAAGCATTTGCCTACTAAAGGGAGGGTTCCTATGGTTTCTGAGGGTTCTCACATGGTTGCTGAGGGTTTGCCACTTGGTTTCTGAGGGTTCCAAATGGGTTTCTGGGGGTTCCAAATGGGTTTCTGAGGGTTTGCCACTCGGTTTCCGCGGGTTTGCCACTCGGTTTCCGCGTGTTTGCCACTCGGTTTCCGCGTGTTTGCCACTCGGTTTCCGCGTGTTTGCCACTCGGTTTCTGAGGGTTGCCACTCGGTTTCTGAGGGTTCCCACTTTGTTTCCGAGGGTTCCCCACATGGTTTCCGAAGGTTTGACACTCGGTTGCTAAGGCTTTGCCACTCGGTTTCCAAGGGTTTGCCACTCGGTTTCCGAGGGTTCCCACTTTGTTTCCGAGGGTTTGCCACTCGGTTTCCGAGGGTTCCCACTTTGTTTCCGAGGGTTCCCCACATGGTTTCCGAAGGTTTGCCACTCGGTTGCTAAGGGTTTGCCACTCGGTTTCCAAGGGTTTGCCACTCGGTTTCCGAGGGTTTGCCACTCGGTTTCCGAGGGTTCCCACTTTGTTTCTGAGGGTTCCCACTTTGTTTCCGAGGGTTCCCACTTGGTTTCCGAGGGTTCCCCACTCGGTTGCTAAGGGTTTGCCACTCGGTTTCCGAGGGTTTGCCACTCGGTTTCCGAGGGTTCCCACTTTGTTTCTGAGGGTTCCCACTTTGTTTCCGAGGGTTCCCACTTGGTTTCCGAGGGTTCCCCACTCGGTTGCTAAGGGTTTGCCACTCGGTTTCCGAGGGTTTGCCACTCGGTTTCCGAGGGTTCCCACTTTGTTTCCACTTTGTTTCCGAGGGTTCCCCACTTTGTTTCCGAGGGTTCCCCACTTTGTTTCCGAGGGTTCCCCACTTTGTTTCCGAGGGTTCCCCACTTGGTTTCCGAGGGTTCCCCACTTGTATTTGAAAGGGTGTAATTGGACAATTTCCAGAATAGACACGGTGCTCCAGTCCTTGAAGTGTTAAAATAAAGAAAAGGGAGCAGACTGAGCAAGCATTTGCTGTAACGACTCTGCTACATGAATATGTTTAGTTGAATAAGATCTCAGCTGCAGAGGCTTCTCAGGCGTAACCACCAGTTCACTCTCTAATCAATAAGAAAGTTTGGGGTTTAACTCATCACAGCCTCTAAATGGTAGACAACATAAAGTATAGCGAAGCCTAATCCAACTTAAGCTACTGCTACTGATGAAGATAAAGTAAAGTCTCTACTGTACACGGTAATACGGATAAGTGCAATGTGATACAGAAGTATTATAGTATTTCTGGGTTGAACACAATTAGAGAGTACTTGTTATGTACTAATTCCAAGACACCTATAGATGCATAGCTTAGTCCATATGAGAATAGATCTCCTTACAGTGACACAGACCTGGTATTTCCCCTATAGGGTGCAGCAGGGTATGGATAACAATGACTACAGTATGTCTCCTATAATACTTGCGGTTCTGCTGGGACTGGTAGTACTTTGGATGAGATACAAGCAGAGATGGTGTGCGGAGAACCCAGGGTGCTGGAAGGAGGAGATGCAGAGAATCGCAGGGTGGTCCGTTTGGTGAAGGCAATGCAGTGCAGTGGCGTTCCCAGGTGACGGCAGGCGTTCAACAGAATAACGGAACACCCTGCCGTCATCTGCATGGTGTTTAAATAGCCGCGGATTCGCGGGGAATCAGAGGAGAACGCTGGGACGCACTTCCGCGTTCCAGCGTGGAGCGCAGAGATCCGCGCACCGGAAGTGACGCGGACCACTTGCAGAACGGAGCGCAGCTGCTAGAATAGGGTACAGCTGCGCTCGTTCTGCACAGTGTAACAGCAGGGATGTTACATTTGCCTACTAAAGAGAGGGTTCCCACTTGGTTGCTGAGGGTTCCCACATGGTTGCTAAGGGTTCTCGCATGGTTGCTGAGGGTTTGCCACTTGGTTTCCGAGGATTCTCACATGGTTCCCGAGGGTTTGCCACTCGGTTTCCGCTGGCCACCCATGATTGTGCCACAGTAAGCGGACAGATTCCAGTTCTGTCAGGGGATTAGATAGTGATTGTCTGTTCCTACTGATTAGGAACAGCGATCTCTCTCCTCCTCCTGTCTCCTCCCCCCCACAGTTAGAAACACCTTCCAGGGAACACATTTAACCCCTTGATTACCCCCTAGTGTTAACCCCTTCCCTGTCAGTGACATTTTTACAGTAATCAGTGGCTATTTTTAGCTCTGATCGCTGTATAAATGTGAATGGTCCCAAAAAAGTGTCTGATCTGTCTGCCTCAATGTCGCAGGCCTGCTAAAAATCGCAGACTGCTGCCATTAATAATGATAAGAAAAAGAAAAATGCCATAAATCTATCCCCTATTTTGTATACACCATAACCTTTGCGCAACTATGAAAAACTTTTTTTTTTTTTTTCTATTTCAAAAGATTAAGTTTTGTATTTATTTTTATTTATCATAAACGGCAGTGATTAAATACCACCAAATACAGCTCTATTTGTGTGAAAAATATGATAAAAATGTCATATGTGTACAGTGTTATATGAATGAGTAATTGTCATTCAAAGTTTGACAACTCTAAAAGCTGAACATTGTCCTGGGCAGCAATGGTTACAAATGGCACCTTTTGTGTCACACAGAGTTACTGGAGAAGAGTTTTGCCTTCTATTACTTTCTTCTGACAGATAATCTGAACTATTCTCCTTGTCATCGATTTCCATTCTGCGCCCCGTTTTCGCTCTTTAGCGCCCTCTTATAGAAGTCCTGTACTGCATGCTGTGAAGAAAGTGGGCGGGCACTGTGGTGCATTTTCTCTTTCATTTACATGTCTCAAATATGATCTTTTTATTGGCTCGCTAAGCTGTCAGTCGCCTCCTGGCCCGCCCCTACACGCGGTGGTGTCATTTCATTGGTCGGAAGAGTACCCCCCCTTCCTTCAAAGCCTCCTTCCTCGTTGGCTGACCTAGTAGCCTTGGCGCCCTTTGATGCCGCCGCTTTCCGTAAAATATCGTCTCATTGGCTACGCAGACCATGTCCCCTGTACGGCGTCGACGTCCTTTTTTATTGGCTGTAGACTGCAGGGCCTTCTTCAGGTTCAACCAATCACAGATGCCGGTGACCAGCCTAGTTTATTAACTCTTGGTTGGTTGCGGCGCGGAAGGCTCCTTAGCCCGCAGCACAACGTCACGAGTGCTGTCAGCGAATGGTAAAGGCGAGGGGGCGGAGCCGGAGCCGGGCAGGACGCTGGGTCAGTGAGCTCGGCGGGGGGGAGAGAAGGAGACTCAGACTGACAGAAGAGCGGCAGCCCGAGCTCCAGGTGAGGTGAGCGGTGAGTCTGTGCTGGAGAAAGGGGGAGGGGCTCCGGTTTCCCGCCGGTCTGAGGGGCACGTGAAGGGGTGGTCGGTGTGTTCTCCTGTCATCACTCAGTGTGAGGGCCTGAGGGGGGCTCCGTGTACCGGACATCATTCCCGGGGACGGGACATAGTGTCACCCCCCCCCCAAACCTGAAGAGGGCTCCACTGAGGGGACACCAGCTACCTGAGGAATAGAGAATGTCAGGAGTGGAGACACGCAGCTCGAGGAAAGGGGCCCCCCTGGTCTGCCTCAGAAAGGGGGGCCCCTGGTCTGCCTCAAAGGGGGGGCCCCTGGTCTGCCTCAAAGGGGGGGCCCCCTGGTCTGCCTCAGAAAGGGGGGGCCCCCTGGTCTGCCTCAGAAAGGGGGGGCCCCCTGGTCTGCCTCAGAAAGGGGGGGCCCCCTGGTCTGCCTCGGAAAGGGGGGGCCCCTGGTCTGCCTCGGAAAGGGGGGCCCCCAGGTCTGCCTCGGAAAGGGGGGCCCCCAGGTCTGCCTCGGAAAGGGGGGGGCCCCCAGGTCTGCCTCGGAAAGGGGGGGCCCCCAGGTCTGCCTCGGAAAGGGGGGGGCCCCCAGGTCTGCCTCAGGAAGGGGGGCCCCCAGGTCTGCCTCAGGAAGGGGGGCCCCCCCACAGGTCTGCCTCAGGAAGGGGGGCCCCCCCACAGGTCTGCCTCAGGAGGGGGGGCCCCCCCACAGGTCTGCCTCAGGAAGGGGGGCCCCCCCACAGGTCTGCCTCAAAAAGGACCCCCCCATCCCCCCAGGTCTGCCTCAAAAAGGACCCCCCCAGGTCTGCCTCAAAAAGGACCCCCCCACCCCCCCAGGTCTGCCTCAAAAAGGACCCCCCCAGGTCTGCCTCAAAAAGGACCCCCCCAGGTCTGCCTCAAAAAGGACCCCCCCCCCCCCCCAGGTCTGCCTCAAAAAGGACCCCCCCCCCCAGGTCTGCCTAGGAAAGGGCCCCCTGGTCTGCCTTGGTCAGAAATGGTTGGAACTTTTTATTTCCAGTATAACTGCATTCACACAGGTAAACTCTGACACTTAAAGCCCCTCTTTAGGCTGAATATGACTCCCCCCCCCCCCCCCCCCAACCCACCTATGTTCTCTATCCAGGTCCCACACCGGGGACACTACTGGGGGGGGGGGGGTTCTGCTAATCCTTCTCTGCAAATGGTTGCTCACAAGGTGGTCCTCTTGCGAATACGTAATTTACCTTCTTGGTCCTGAGAAAACTTTCCAGTGTACAGCCAATGGCAGAGGCAGTGAAATGGACACCCAAAAGAAGGACCCCTCCGGATGTAAACAAAGGAAGAGGAAAAGACCCGGGACTGGAAGATCATAAGATGGCATTTTCCTTTTCCTGTCAGCAATAAATAAGGGGGGGGGGGTGAGAGTAGAGCTAAGTGTATCCTAAAGTCACCAAAGTGTGTGTGTGTGTGTTTGTTTATAATTTATTTTGTATAACGTTGAAAAGGATTAGTTTTTATTGCTGTCTAGGGAGATTCACCCTCTCTAGTTCTCTTGTTTACTATTATCACTGAAAGTAAAAAAAAAAAAAATCCCAAATTTTGGGGCATCGATCTTCCAATGAGGACACTTATTCTGAGGAGAGCCAGGAATTCAGCCATTTTGGAGGGATTTCCGCTCACTTCCTGTTTTGGTTATAGAACAAGAAGTGAATAGTGTGTATGGGGCTTTAGACTGGCCATACACCATACAATTTTTCTTTTAGATTTACCTTCAACTACCGTATATACTCGAGTATAAGCCGAGGCACCTAATTTTACCAAAAAAAGAGGGAAAACGTATTGACTCGCGTATAAGCCTAAGGTGTCCCTCTGCATGCCTCATTGTGTCCATGACTAGACTGACTTTTAACATTGGAATCTATGGAAGGGGTGCCCGGCTTTGAAAAATCGAAAGGAAAATTTTGTATGGGATGTCATTAATGTTCATGTAAAGCCAGGTGTCCCAATACTTTTGACAATGTGTGTGTGTGTGTACCTGTAGAGTTTCCCTTTTTTTTTTTGTAAAGCACTGTGCAAGCTGTTGGCACCAAATAAAGTCTGCATAATTCTAATGTACATCTGTGATGGGGTTGTACTGTACAGGGCATCTGCCTTGCACATTGGGAAGTAACGTCTCCATCTCTGAGCAGAAAATACCATGCGGGTCGTGTTTGCACATTCCTGTTGTACCAGTGTCACATGCATGGCCTGGTTGGTGTTTGCATAGATCTGGTGATTTTGCATACTTTATGAATGTTGTGCAATGTTGGAAGTGTTTCCTGCACAGTATGTGTCGGGGATTGTGGGTTCTGATTTGACGAATGTCCCAGTTTCTGCAGGCCCTCCGTGATGTGAACAGATTCATGTTCTCCTCCAACCACTTATCCCACTGTGGACCTTCTAGAACTATTTATGGCTCCGTTTTAAAAATAATTGGGACACGTTTTGTTGGAGCCGTTACCTGCAGACTTCATCACAGAAGGGAATGGGGAAGGGAAAACATCAGGCAGTATAGACGTGTTCACTCTGCACATTAGTTACAGCGGAATTGATAGTTATGTGATGTACGAGATCTAAACAAACTGGAGCGTATGGCAAACAAAAAGATTTCCAGCATTGTTCGGTGCCTTTGTGTGATCTCCTTGTGCAGACCGTGTCACAGTAACCTGGGAGCAGTGATGACTGATGAGGGTTCCTGCAGGATCTGCCTAGTTGTTGCAAACTTAACACCTTCCTACCCACCCCAAAAATCAGGAGGAAAGATATATGGACAGCCGCACACCAAAAATAGCCTTAGAACATAGGTGTCAAACACAAGGCCTGTGGGTCGAATCCAGCCTGCCAGGCTATTTCATGTGGCCCTTGCACCTCTCCTCCAGCCCTCCTTTGGACCTCCTCCAGACCCTTACTTTCTGCTTTTCAAGCAATGCATCCAGCTTCTTCCCAGCAGCAGCATAAGGAAAGGCGGTGCACTGTGATGTAAGGGAAAGTTGGGGACTCAATTTCTGATAGTGGGGTGGCTCTTGACATCTAATATATGTGGAGGGGATGCGCTGGACATCTAATCTTACAAGATACAACTGGCCCTTTTGAGGGAAATCGTAATGCTGATGTGGCTCACGATGAAATTGAGTTTGACGCCCCTGCCTTAGAAGGTAGCCTTTATTAGTGCAAAAGGATAAAAGCACTACAAAACACAGCAAGCAGTGGGATATATATAGCTGATGCATTTCGCACAGAGGTCTAGTGCTAAGTCATAGCCCACCCCAGCATATTTTTTAAAGTGGAGTTCTGCCTTCCTCCTCAAACAAATTTAAGTCTGCAACTACACTGTAGCTGCTGACTTTTAACATTAGGACACTTACCTGTCCTGGAGTCCAGCAATGTTGGCACCGCAGCTGATGTTTCCCCTGGCTGTTGGGTGCTTCCACCCCTGTTGTTGGTAAGGGAACCCTGCCATGAAGCCTGCTGCGCTCTCTCCTACTGGCCCAGCAGTAGGCGTAGGCCGGACTTCTGACGTACTTCGCCACAGGGCGAGGTCAGACGATGGTGGGGACAGGGTACCTGCTCACCCCCCCCCCCCCCCCCCCCCAAAAGGTGCCAAATGTGGCACCAGAGGTGGGAGGAGGCAGATGAGCAGAAGTTCCACTTTTGGGTGGAACTCTGCTTTAACTGGGCTATTACACCTAAAAAAAGGGATGGGGGGGGGGGGGTTTCCTTCTCATGTGACCAGCTGTCACAGTGGTCAAATGATTGAGAGCAGGTCTACTGGTTCCTGATCTTCAAACAGACAGAGCTGTCCCTGACAGCTTGGTCTCTGTGCTGGGAGCATGCAATAAATGCTCACTCAACCCAGGATCCTATGCCACTCAGACACATATGTATAGCCCGTCCTCTTTGCTGCCACAGGTATGTGGTTGGCAAATAATTCAAATCCTAATCCCTCAATACTTTCATCAGCTGACAGGGTGGAGTTGATTTGCATCAAAACACTTTTAAAAAGCAACTGTCATCTGTCCCGCAGTGGCTCCTCTGACCCGCTGTTGACTTGCCGACAGTCCCATTCACTTTAATGGGACGGCTGGTGATGTGGCAGTGACAAGGTGAGGGACGTGGCGGCAGCAGGTGAGTGGATGCCCGCTAACAGGAGCTGACATGATGGATCTAAAATGACGGGTGCTCTTTGTAAGGACTTATTCTTGCTGGTTGTTAGAATCTTTAATATTTGTAAACAAAATGAAGGTTTCCTATTTAGAATAAGCTGCCAGGTTAGAGCGGGTTCAAACTGGGGCGACTCATCAAGCGGCTCGGCCGCCTGACGAATCGCGTTCCATTCATTGCAATAGAACCGTTCTAATAGGACGACTTCGGGGACGGCTCGGGGTGACCTGCATTGACTTCTGTACAGAAGTCTTTTTGCTAATCTCCTCTGAAGTCATCCTCAAGACGACTTGCAGAGTCGCCCCCGAAGTCGTGCCACCGCAGTGTGAACCGACTCTTAGTAAAATAGTGATATCGGAACTGATTCAATGATGCAGTTTGGAGTGTACATAGATTTGCAGATCAATGAGATAAAGGAATATTCCTGCATTTTATTAACCACTTGCCTACCATGGACGTCATATGAAGTTCTCCACTTCAGCTGCAGGCATCATTCAGATATCACCGTCTTCAGCCGCCGCTTGATCGTTCTTCTAGGCAGCGGTTTCACCGATTTCATGCTTGTAAGCCTGGAGGAGAGATGTGAGGTTTTATTGACCCCACATCTCTCCATAAAGAGGACCTGTCACACGGATTCCTATTACAAGGGATGTTTACATTCCTTGTAATAGGATTAAAAGTGATCCAAAAAAAAAAATTTAAATAAAAAAAAAAAAATCAAAAGCCCCTGTCCCTGTTATCTTGCGCGCAGAAGCGAACACGCATACAAGTCCCGCCCACATATGTAAACGCTGTTAAAACCCCACATGTGATGTATCGTCGCGTGCGTTAGAGCGTGTGCAACAATTCTAGCACTAGACCTCCTCTGTAACGCGAAAATAGTAACCTGTAGATTTTTAAGTACCAAAGTTTGCCGCCATTCCATGAGTGCACCCAATTTTAAAGCGTGACATGTTAGGTATCTATTTACTCGGCGTAACTTCATCTTTCACATTATACAAAAAAATTGGGCTAACTTTACTGTTTTGTTTTTTTTCCAATAGGGAAGTGCCAAAATAGGCTCGGTGGACAAGTGGTTAAAATAGTTTGATAAAACATATTTGGGATTTAAAATCGATTTTATTTTTTAATCCTCTCTGTCAGCTGATTTATTCACTTATTGAGTATACAGCTTCTTTATTTTAATCTTTGCCTGTGTTCCTGTTTGGCTGCTTCCATGAATGTTCCCCCAGGGTTCCTGTTTCAGGCTGGTTTTTAGTTTTGCAGTATTTTGTGGAGTCCACCTTGCATGCAGGGTTTAGAGCTGTGCCATTCTACACTGTGTGTATCAAAATAAACACCGCTCTGTAGCCCAGGATGGTCAGGCAATTCCCTGCTTTGACCTCCAAGCTAACAGACTGACTGGAGATTGCGGTGTCCATCATTAACTCTTTTATGTAAAGACTGGAGTTTGAGGGAAGTGGCACTGAAAAAGCAGGAGCCAGCAGCATTGAAAATTGTGAATTTGCTGGGGTAATAATTACGTTGCCAAATTTAGTGGGGAATGTTTATTTTATTGTGCTCAGTGTTCAGCTAAGAAGTACTGAGGGTTGAATACTACTTTACACTCGGTTCACACCTTCAAGTTTTTGCATTGCTGTCTCAGCCAATGAGGGGAGTCCAGGGTAGCCGAGACACTCCTACATCACTGGGTCTAGAGGGGGCTCAGGTAAGTATTAGGGGGGCTGCTGCACACAGAAGGCTTTTTTTTTTTTTTTTTATCTTAAAGGGGTTGTAAAGGTAATTTAATTTTTTCCCCTAAATAGCTTCACTTACCTCATCCTTCCATTTTGCTTTTAAAATTCCCTTTCTTCTGAGAAATCCTCTTCTGTCTAACTAAACACAGTAATGCAACACTTTCTCCCTGGTGTGGAGAAAGCCTCTTGAGGGGGGAGGGGGCGAGCAGGAGTGTCAGTACGCCCACTATCACACAGCTCCTTTCTCTATCTGCCAAGTAGAGTGTCCTGACTTGCCTGCTCGCCCCCTCCCCCCTCAAGAGGCTTTCTCCACACCAGTGAGAAAGCCTCGCATTACTGTGTGTAGTTACAGACAGAAGAACAGGAAGTGAGGATTTCTCAGAAGAAATAAGGACATTTAAAAGCAAAATGGAAGGATGAGGTAAGTGAAGGAGGACTGCAATAAGGTAAAACTTCTGCCTTTACAATCACTTTAATGTGTGTGTGTGTGTGTGGCAACTGTTCACTTCTGTAAAATGTTTATTTAGCAGATTTTGTGATTGTGATCCCAGCATGTAATCGTCATGAGATTGTACACTATGAAGATGTGAGACCACATTGTTTAATAATCTTGTTGCAAAATCCAAACATTAGCTTGATAAGTTGTGAAATCCCACAACTACAACACAGCCTTATAGTAACGGTAAAAACACCATTTATTTAATTATGGTTGACTGGGGGGGGGGGGGGGGCTAGCTGGGTCAGTAACAGGTGGGCTGAGCTGCTTTTTTACACGGCTTTCTGTACCCCGTTCCACCCAATCTGAATTGTAACGGTACAGCTGGACAGGGCTGTGCGCCTGTTGCCACCCAGCATTTTTGGGGCTCATAATCACTGCAGCTCAAAAAAAAAGCTACTTTTACAGGCATTTGAGCTTTTATTTTACCTTGAAGCTTGTAGTTGGGTTTTGTTTTTTTTCAGCTTTTTTGTGAATGCGCTTTTTTCTTTTTTGAATTTCTTTTTTGAATTTCTTTTTTGAATTTCTTTTTTGAATTTCTTTTTTGAATTTCTTTTTTGAATTTCTTTTTTGAATTTCTTTTTTGAATTTCTTTTTTGAATTTCTTTTTTGAATTTCTTTTTTGAATTTCTTTTTTGAATTTCTTTTTTGAATTTCTTTTTTGAATTTCTTTTTTGAATTTCTTTTTCTTCTTCCTTTAGTAAATCAACCCCTTTGGCTAACAAGGAGGGCAGTTTCCAGGCAGAAAAAATAAAACCCAGTGGGAGGTGCTTCTTTGTGCTGCAGTTTGTGCAGCCCTTAACCACTTGCCCACGGCGTCATAGTAAAAAGACGTCATGATTTTAAAGATGGATATCTCGGTAACGGCAGCAGCTGCTGCCACAACCGAGATATCCATCTTTTCCGTGGGCAGTGCTGTACACGATAATGGCGGTCCCAGCGGCGGATTCGCCGCAAGATCGCCGTTATCGGTGGCGGGAGAGAGCCCCCTCCCGCCGCTCTCCCGCGCTCTCCGCCGCTTACCGGAGCCGTCGGTAACGGCGGAGGCGATCGGGTCCTCTTGCTGGCTGTGTTGGGATACGAGTGAGGGAAAAATCGCCCCCACCCGTCCCCCACAGCTCTGCTGGGTGGAAGTGACGTCAAAACGTCAGTCCCGCCCAGCGTCTTAAAGAAACATTTTTTTTTTCTGAAATTTGAAAAATTACATTTTTTTTTTTATTTATTTTTTTTTTTTTGCATTTAAGCCTAAATATGAGATCTGAGGTCTTTTTGACCCCAGATCTCATATTTAAGAGGACCTGTCATGCTTTTTTCTATTACAAGGGATGTTTACATTCCTTGTAATAGGAATAAAAGTGATAATTTTTTTTTTTTAATTTATTTCGATGTATAAAATTATAAACTAATAAAAAAAAAAAAAAGAAAACAAAAAAAAAAAATGTAAAACGCCCCGTCCCGACGAGCTCGCGCACAGAAGCGAACGCATACGCGAGTAGCGCCCGCATATGAAAACGGTGTTCAAACCACACAAGTGAGGTATCGCCGCGATCGTTAGAGCGAGAGCAATAATTCTAGCCCTAGACCTCCTCTGTATCTCAAAAAATGCAACCTGTAGAATTTTTTAAACGTTGCCTATCGAGATTTTTAAGGGTAAAAGTTTGACGCCATGCCACGAGCGGGCGCAATTTTTAAGTGTGACATGTTGGGTATCATTTTACTCGGCGTAACATTATCTATCACAGTATATAAAAAAATTGGGCCAAATTTATTGTTGTCTTATTTTTTTATTCAAAAAAGTGTTTTTTTTTTTAAAAAAAAGTGCGCTTGTAAGACCGCTGCGCAAATACGGTGTGACAAAAAGTATTGCAATGACTGCCATTTTATTCTCTAGGGTGTTAGAAAAAAAAATATATATAATGTTTGGGGGGTTTAAGTAATTTTCTAGCAAAAAAAACAGTTTGTCTCGTAAACACCGAATCTGAAAAACAGGCCCGGTGGGCAAGTGGTTAAAGGGCTTTTAAAGGATTTTTTTTTTTTAACTTAATAGCTTCCTTTACCTTAATGCAGTGCTGTTTTCATGTCCTCATTGTTCATTTTTGCCCTCAAGTTGCTGTAATTCTTCTCTGATCTCCACACTTCCTGCTTGTCAGTTTCCTGATAACCACAGTGCTGAGAGCTTTCTCTCTGTGGTCACTAATCAAGGAGGTGTGATTACTGTGTGTCTAAAACCCCACCGCACCAATCGGTTTCGTTTTCCAAACCATCGCTGCCCTGTATTGGCTCTGTACATCACAGAAGCAGGAAACGGCATGCAAAAACGAAACTAGAGGTACATTATGATTGTTTTTTTTATATTTTTTTTTTTTTATCATTTTTAAAAGGAAACCGTTAACTATTATGTCTCTATATCCTGTAAACAGTCATTTCAGCAAAAAAATGTTTTCCCTTTACAACTCATTTTAAAGGATACATTCACCTTTTTAAATAAATACACATTTGCTTAGCAGGTAAAAATATGCTTTTCCTTCTTCCTTGTTGGTACTTGTAGTTCATTCATTCAAGGAAAACTGTGAATGAGTAATGTGACTTTGTGGGTGGTGGGATGTCTTCTTTTTCAACAAGTGACAGCTGGTATAGGAAGCTTCTCCCTGTACTGCTGTCACACAGAGGCAGCGGATCCCCAAGGGGCTGCTGGAGCTTGAACATGTAACCTGTGAACTTATCCTTTTAACTCGGAGTGCAGAGATTGACAAGCGGCTCCACCTGTTAACATTCATTCAGTGAGGCGGCACCACAAGCCAAATGCTTGGCTCAGAGTGGCACCGTGGTCTCGCAGTGTGTAACTTCTGTTTCTAAAGCCTGGTACACACTATTCATATTCTGTTCAACTCTTCTGGTTAAGTGCTCTGGTACTAATTGCTGTACTAACTATCTGACATTAGTACAGTGATTTCCCCTGCTGAGCTTTTGTGTTCTGCTGGGGACAGCCATTGGCAGAGAGCTCTAACCAGGCGGCTGTCTTCTGCTGGTTTCCCAGCATGTTTGTTTGACAGAAACCGGACAAACAGCCAGCTTTGGTTGGACCAGTTGGCATACACACGGGCCGAATGTCCGTTGGTCTTCATTGAACCGGCTGATGTCGCCTCGCATTCATCCCATGTGTACGGACTTTAGTCATGCAAAAGTAAGTGAGTGAAGTCAGGATGACTGATCTGCATGTTTGGTATGAGTCGGTGACTCGGAATCTTGTAGTTTGGTCTGGTGTGAAATCCATACAGCTAGCATTACATTTACTTGTGTGTGTTTTGTAGGGCAGCCTTCATGTAAACAGTGCTTCGGGTTAGTGTGTTCTGTCTCGTAAAAACAAAACAAATGTTTTGTGTAGTTTGTGGATTGGCAGAGATCGGTGAGATATGATTTGTCTCATAAATAGGATGCACCTGGCTTTGCCTGTCCTGTCTGGTTCTTGGTAGAATATTTTGTGACTTATATTTGCAGTGCAAGGTATAGTATGCCTGGTCTTGTGTTTGGCTGAGTTTAAAGCGGAGATCCGGATGTTTTTATTAAGTCAGAAGCTACAAAAAGGTGCATCTGTTGACTTTTATTAAACACACTCGCCTGTCCCACAATCCAGCGATGCGGCCCGAACCCCAACTCTCTGCTTGTCTGGTGCCGGCTTTACAAGTGTGGGCATCTGGCTGTGACAGCTTGTGGCTTCACAGCCGGGAGCACACTGCACATGGACAAATCGCGCTGCACCTCCTCGTTGGTTGGACAATCTTCTGGGACCTGTGATCTGTCCCAGAAGATTGCAGGAAAGGGGAGAGGAGAACTTCTGCTCGAGTTGCCTAGGCGGCCTGAGCAGAAGTGGGAGCTGGTACCTTTCAAAAACTGGGTATCCAGCCCCCCCCCCCCCCCCAAAAAAAACAAAAATGACCTGTGAAATGTGGCATAGGAGGAGGGGATGCTTAAAGTGGAACTTCTACTTTTGGGTGGAGCTCCACTTTAATGTGCTATTAGCCGTATATATTTTGGTGGACAAAATGCTGATCTGGGCTCTTTAGTGCAGCCACATCATCCTGCCTGATCACCACCAATATTTCATCCATTCTGTTAATCAATCCCAGAAGGCTCCATGCACAATGGGCGCTAAAAAAAAAAAAATGACAGTTCCCTTGGCAGGGAAAAAACACTCATGGAGCATTTTTATTTTTTGTACAGTTTAGGAGAGTTTTTTTTTTTTTTTTTTGCCAGAAAGCTCCAATCGGAAACGCAAACCAGAAGGGTCTTAATGTGCATGGACACATAGGATAACATTAACCACTTAAGATTCGGACCTTTAGGCAGGTAAAGGACCTGGCCAGTTTTTGCGATTCGGCACTGCGTCGCTTTAACTGACAATTGCGCGGTCGTGCGACGTGGCTCCCAAACAAAATTGGCATCCTTTATTTCCCACAAATTGAACTTTCTTTTGGTTGGTATTTGATCACCACTGCGGTTTTTATTTTTTGCGCTATAAACAAAAATAGAGCGACAATTTTGAAAAAAAATCAATAATTTTTTTACTATAATACATATTTTTTTGCTATAATACATATCCCCCCAAAAACATATAAAAACATTTTATTTTTTTTCCTCAGTTTAGGCCGGTACGTATGCTTCTACATATTTTTGGTAAAAAAAATTGCAATAAGCGATTTATTTATAAGCGTTTACAAAATAGGGGATAGTTCATATATTATTATTTTTTAATTTTTTTACTACTACTACTAATGGCGGCGATCAGCGTTTTTTTTTTTCTTTCCGTGACTGCGACATTAAGGCCGACACTTCGGACAATTTTGACACATTTTTGCGACCATTGTCATTTTCACAGCAAAAAAATGCATTGTTTACTGTGAAAATGACAATTGCCGTTTGGGAGTTAACCACTAGGGGGCGCTAAAGGGGTTAAGTGTGACCTTATTTTGTGTTTCTAACTGTAGGGGGGTGTGGCTGTAGGCGTGACGTCATTGACTGTGTTTCCCTATATTAGGGAACGCACGATCAATGACTGTGCCACAGTGACGAGCAGGGAAGCTGTGTTTAAACAAGGCTCTCCCCATTCTTCAGCTCCGGGGACTGATCGCGCGACTCCAGCGGCAATCGGGTCCCGAGACCCACGGCTGGGCACTTAGAGGACGGACCTGTACATGCTTGTGCCCAGCCGCGCCATTCTGCCAACGTATATGTGCAGGAGGCGGTCCCTAAGTGGTTAAGCTGCTTCTATAGGCAAAACTCCTGTAGAAACTGCGTTTTTTTTGTGTTTTTTGTTTTTTTAAGCCAGTGTGCATGGAGCTTTAAGGCCCGTACACATGGTTGGATTTTCCAACAAGAATTGTATGATGACAGCTGTTGTTGGGAAAATCCGACCGTTTTGTACGCTCCATTGGACAATTGTTGGCGGATTTTCCACCAACAAATGTTGGATGGCATGCTTTAAAATTTTCAGACAACAAATGTGTGTTGTCGGATTTTCTGATCGTGTGTACAGAAGTCCATTGGAAAAAAAAAACACTCCAAAGTACAAACACGCATGCTCAGAGGCAATGCTCACCATAACACCACACTAGCAGAAGTTGCTCAAAGGGTGATGCTAAAGAACCACCTAGTTTCGTGTTTGTTGGCCAACAATTATTTGTCGTTTTTGTATGCAAGACAAGTTCATGGCCAATGCCCTTCGTACAAAAGTCCTACGCTTTGTCTGCGGAAATTCCGATCGTGTGTACCAGGCTTAAGACTGAGTATCGGATCACATTCACATGTTGTTGTTCTCTGCTAGCAGTGCTCAGTCATGCATCTGGTACCCATAGCTGGTGTCAATGCGTGCCTTTTTCTTGACCCGTGTTCCACCAAGGTGTCGTCTTAATCTTTGTAAACAATGTGCACTCCACCCCCATAACAAGATGCCTGGGGCCTAAATCCTGGCTGGTACACACGAGCCGAATATTGGCCGGTTTAACAGAATCCAGCCAACATGTGTACAGAAGAAGGCCGAATGGGCATACTAGAAAACCAGAATCTGATTGGTGCTGGGAGCCAATGGCTGTGAGTGCTGACCAGTGTGTTCTGGCGTGGGAGCCGCTCCCTCTGTCAGAACACAATAGCTCAGCGGGGGGACATTGCTGCACTAACATTGAATAGTACAGCGGCTCCTCAGGGGGGTGTGTGTGTGTTCTCTTTCAGCCCGCTGGGTTAAATGAAAAACTGATGGGTTGCATGCCTAGTACATACACTCACTGTGTGTGTATTGCCAATGTCTATATAAACACCAATTTGAGACACTGGTATTGACATGAGCGGTTGTCCTGGCAGTGTAAGAGGGTCATGTGACAGTGTAAAAAATTTCACGCCACGGAAAAAATACAAACGATAGGCCAGCTCCAAAAGCTGCTCTGACTATCAAATGTGACTCCAAATATAAAAACTAAAAATTCTATATGTTGGTAAGCAGCCTCCCAAGTGATTCAGTGTCTGAAGAGTAGATTGGAGAAAAAGGTGATAGGGGGCGCTATATAAACTATTATGTGTACGATAGACTACAAACCATAACAATAATTGTGAATAATCACTGGTGGTATCTATAATTCATATACACATATAATAAAAATTCCAACACAATATAATTAACTAATACTCAGTATCACTGAGTAAAGTGTCCGTGCAATTAAGTGCAAACTGTGCAAAACAAACTCCAAACAATGTTTGCTGGGTCTGTTGACCCTGTAGAGTGTAAACTTCAATTGCGGTGTACAATAAAGATTGTAGATTGAAGACCACCACCTGGAAGAAAATTAACTTGCACCCGAAGTGTTTGGATAAAATGGCTCCTTACCCACTTGTATGGACTTTTTTAATTAAAAAAGAAGTCAATCAGTGCTTTGTCAGGGATTGTAGTCCAAACGATCAGGTTATACCAGAGGTTTGTCCAATGTGCATGAAAACCAGGACGAAAGAAGCATCATAGCGTGATACCGTTTATTTTAAAAATTGAACAAATAAAAACACAAGCCAAATGGCTCCTTACTTGGTACAGTGCCTCGATCCCGGCACTGAGGCTTGTAAGCATGTGTGGTAGAGAGAAGACCGGACGTCAGTCGCTGTGATAGCATTCGTTGCTCTGGCGTGCGTTCCACCGCCGTGAGCCAGCTGACCCGGAAGTTGCGTAGGGATGCCAGACTGGTAATTTTCTTCCAGGTGGTGGTCTTCAATCTACAATCTTTATTGTACACCGCAATTGAAGTTTACACTCTACAGGGTCAACAGACCCAGCAGACACTGTTTGGAGTTTGTTTTGCACAGATTGCACGGACACTTTACTCAGTGATACTGAGCATTAGTTAATTATATTGTGTTGGAATTTTTATTGATTTATTATATATGTATATGAATTGTAGATACCACCAGTGATTAGTCACAATTATTGTTATGATTATGGTTTGTAGTCTATCGTACACATAATAGTTTATATAGTGCCCCTATCACCTTTTTTCTCCAAGGGTCATGTGACACATAAAAATAAATGAGCCTATGGATTTTCTATCCGGCATGTCAAACGGGTGTTTCTTGGGAAGCATGCAGCGTTTTTACTGGCCTACAGCCAAAGCTTTCCCATGGAATGGGCCCAGCTGTTCTCCAGCTGATAAAGTGCACATATCCTCACATATTTTGCCTATGAATGGTTGAATCGGACCTTCCTCTTTTGCTATATTTTACCAAACGGCTCTGTTGATGTCAAATCGAACACTTTTTTTTTATTTTTTTTTATTTACTTCCTTATTTTATTTTATTTTTATGAAGGCAGTGGTGATGTAGCCCAAGCCACACCAATGCCCCCAGGAATGTTGCAATCGCCATCAAGGAAAATTCTGTGCCCTTTTTTTTTTTTTAATAAAAAAAAAAAATGTATGCAAGATCTTGTAATCACTTTGAGACAACCTAAGATCATGTATAATGGTTCCTGCATCAATCGTTTTCATAACTTGTACTAACTGATTTGTATCATGTTCTTCCTGCTGAGTGATTTGTACATCTCCGTGTTTGATATTTGTGATGTAGCCCCCTTCTTAACCACTTGCCGTCCGCCCCATAGCAGATTTAGTGCTACAGGGCGGCTCTCCTGTGTAGGATCACGTGTCACTTCTGCTGTGATTAATGATGGCAGAAACCGATCTGCGGATGCCGGGCACTGGATGTCTTCTGGCATCCGCCAACCATTGGTAAAACGCATAGAATGAGGATCTTTTAACAAGGCTGATCTCCTTTCTGATGGGGGGGGGGGCAGTTTTCGGTTCCTGCGAAACTGAATAAAACTTGTCTCTTCCCCCTAGTAAAAGCACCTCACATAGTACACACTATGCGCACGGTTAACCATTTGATCGCCCTAGATGTTTAACCCCCTTTCCCTGCCAGTGTCATTGGTACAATGACGGTGCATATATTTAGCATTTATCACTGTATTGGTGTCGCTGGTTCCTACAAAGTGTCGTTTTTTTTTTTTTTTTATTTATTGGCTATTAGAGCTGCACGATTTTGGTTAAAATGAGTCTCAATTTTTTCACACTGAAGCGTTTTTTACAGCGTTTTAGCGTTAAAAATAGCGCTCTTAAAACGCTCTCCATGCATCTTAATGGACCTTTTCACAGTCCTGCAAGCGCTGTAAAAATGCCTTACCCTTTCACACTGAGCCGTTGAGAAAAGTCCTGCAAGCAGCAGCTTTTGGGCGCTGAAAAAAACGCTCCAAATAGCCCCTCTCCATTTAAATGAATTGAAAGCGCTGTAAAAACGCCTTGCCCTTTCACACTGAGGCGCTGCTAAAACGCCCTAAAACTTTAGAGTCTTAGCGTTGCTTTACCAGCACATTGGAATTGCAGATGAGGCTTCGCTCGAATAACGCTCCAAAAACGCCCCAGTGTGAAAGGGGCCTAAAGATCACAATCCTCACGGTGTAACATCTTTCACATTATACAAAAAAATTGGGCTAACTTTGCGTTTTTTTTTTTTTTTTCTTTTTTCACAAAAGTGTTTGCAAGACGGGTGTGCAAATACAGTGTGACAGAAAAATATTGCAGCAACCGCCATTTTATTCCCTGGGGTCTCTGCTTAAAAAAAAAAGTATGTTTAGCAAAAAATTGTGTTTTTTTTTTTTTTTTTTTTTTTTTTTTTCTTGCAACAGTCTTTAAGTGGTTAAACCGACCTCATTTACAGACCGAAGTGGTGTGTATGTGTGTGTGTGTGTAAAAAAATGGCCTGGTCATAAGGGGGGGGGGGGTAAACCTTCTGTAGGTCAAGTGGTTAAACATATATATAAAAAAAGTAATTTAGCACATATATTTTGTGTTGCTTTCACAGTGGATAATGTATTCTGGCCTGTGCAGGAGAAGTTTTTTTTTTTTTGTATGTGCCCATACTTGTCTGTTTTGGCATCATGGCTATTTTAGCGTAGTACCCCTTGTCACTTGGACTGCATGGGTGCTTTTATGGTGCTTTTATGGTGCTTGGTTGCTGGCATTTGAATGAGTTGTGAGCACGATCGTAAAAAAAAAAGTCTGTTCTGATAGATTTTTGCAGTGAGCGTGGCATGTTGAGCATTTCCTGTGCCATTTGCTGTTCTCTCAGTATAACATTATTTTTTATTTTTTTGCAGGGGATCTGTGGTGAGTTTCTTGAGCAGCGTGTCCTTTACCAGCAGATGTTGCATGGAGTCTGTTTCCAGTCAGTGATCTGCCTCAGTCAATGTATGCGAGGCTGGGAGGGAAAGAAGATGCATGCGATCGCCCACTTGGCACTGCCGCTCTTGTCCTCATCAGATGGGAGGATGAGTTAGCCAAAGACATTTGTGCATTTAATGCTTCCATCTGGGCTTTGATTTGGATCTCACAGGCAGGCCCTGTGTGCCATTTCAGCTTCCCTCCGATTGCTGCGGATTGTCTATAACATGAGGTGCCGAATATATAAGAAGAAAGTCATCCTCCTGGCCTTAGTGGTGGTAGCCTGCGGCCTGGCGCTGTGGAATAGTGGTAGGCAAAAGAAAAATGACTTTGTTCAAGACTTGGACATGGAGAAAACAAATGGAAGGGCACATGTTTCCCCAGGAAATAGGAAAATGTCCAACGACTCGTCCCCTGAGAAGATGCAGAAACCAGAGGTGGATAACGTGACCATGGTGTACAGATCAGTTGTTTTTCAGCTGAATTTTGACCAAACTATTAAGAACTTGGAAAAAATTACCAACCGGCCACAAGATGACATCGTTATCGTAGTGCAAGTGCACAACCGACCTGACTATTTAAGATATCTCTTGCAGTCTTTACGGCAAGCCAAGGGCATTGAGAATGTTCTCTTGATTTTCAGCCACGATTACTGGTCAGCAGAATTGAATGAAATTGTGGCAAGTGTTGATTTTTGTCAAGTGCTCCAAATATTTTTCCCATTTAGCATCCAGTTATACCCCAATGAATTTCCAGGGCACGACCCGAAAGACTGCCCTAGGGACATAGAAAAAAAAGACGCTATTAAGCTTGGTTGTATCAATGCCGAGTACCCAGACTCCTTTGGGCATTACCGCGAGGCGAAGTTCTCACAAACCAAGCACCACTGGTGGTGGAAGCTGCATTTTGTTTGGGAAAAGGTAAAAGCCTTAAAAGAGCACAAGGGTCTGGTCCTTTTCATTGAAGAGGACCACTACCTGTCTCCGGACTTCTACTACGTCCTTAAAAAGATGTGGAGCAGGAAAAACGAGGAATGCCCAGAGTGCGACGTGTTGACCATTGGGACCTATGCTCGTCTCCAGACCTTCACTGACAAAGCAGACAAAGTGGAGGTGAAAACATGGAAGTCTACAGAACACAACATGGGGATGGCCATAACCAGAGACGCCTATCTAAAGCTCATAGAGTGTACAGACACCTTTTGTTCTTACGATGACTATAACTGGGACTGGACCTTGCAGCATTTGACAGTCAATTGTCTTCCCAAGTTCTGGAAAGTTATGGTTGCCGAAGTCCCCCGGATATATCACATCGGGAGTTGTGGAATGCACCATAAGAAATCCTGCAAACCCACCACAGAAAGTGCCAAAATCGAGGCTATGTTTACAGGCAACCAACCTTACTTATTTCCTGAGAACGTAGTGATCAGCCGGAAATACTCAATGGGTGCTTTGTCCCCGTTGGTGAAAAACGGGGGATGGGGAGACATTAGAGACCACGAATTGTGTAAGAGTTATCGCAGGCTGCAGTAATTTTTGGAACCTCAAAACTTTGAACAATCGCATTCTGTCTTTGCGGAGCGTTCCAGATGAAGGAGTTTACAAAGTTTACGCTCTCATTTCAGTGACTTTATTATAATTTTTTTTTTTTTTTCGTTTTGTCTTATAATTGTCCATTTCTATCTGTGTGGAATCGAAGATGAAATTTAATTACAGCACTTTTATTTCATACTAATTAAAGTCAAAGATGCATCATATAATACATGTCCATGGAAGATCCTTTTCAAAATAAATGAAATTTAAGCTATATTAGGTTGCTTTTTTTTTTTTTTTTCTCTTTCTGCTGCCTTGCAAACCTTGGCATATCTGTTCTTTATATATTTGTTTTGCCATCAGTTGAACAGCTGTTAAAGATAGCTCACTGGTTTTGCCAGGAAAGTACAAAGTACCAAACGTTTCAGGATGTCCCTGTTTACATTTTCCTTTATGGTGTCGGCAGTTCATTGTGGAGAATGTCGTCATTGCACACAATGGGGTTAATGTACTAAAACTGGAGACTGCAAAACCTGGTACAGCTTT
This sequence comes from Rana kukunoris, assembly GCA_029574335.1. Taxonomy (NCBI): domain Eukaryota; kingdom Metazoa; phylum Chordata; class Amphibia; order Anura; family Ranidae; genus Rana; species Rana kukunoris. Next base: position 112,279,267 of record CM056059.1, on the reverse strand, counting down.
GCATAAAAACCAATCTGCTCCCAGGGTATTATTAACATTTTGTGTGTGTATATGTATGTATTTTTTTTTTTTAACCACTTCAGCCCCTGAGGATTTGGCTGCCCAATGACTAGGCCATTTTTTGCGATTCACAATGCGTCGCTTTAACTGACAATTGCGCGGTCGTTCGCCGTTGCACTCAAACAAAATTGACATCCTTCCCCCCCCCACAAATAGAGCTTTCTTTTCACCTCTGCGACAATTTTGGGGAAAAAAATTATATATTTTTTTGTTTTAATAAATATCCACCAAAAATATATAAACCAATTTTATTTTTTTTCCCTCCGTTTATGCCAATATGTATTCTTTTACATATTTTTGGTAAAAAAAAAAAATATATAATAATTTTTTTTTTTTTTATTGTGACTGACATGACGGACACTTTTGACACTATTTTGGGACCATCATTTATACAATGATCAGTGCTATAAAAATGAACAGATTACTGTGTAAATGTTACTGGCAGGGAAGGGGTCAAGCACTAGGGGGTGAGAAATGGCTTAAGTGTGTCCTAGGGAGTGATTCTAACTGTGTGGAGGCTCGGCTACTAGTGACACTACACTGATCGCAGCTCCCAATGACAGGGAGTGGAAGATCGGTGTCCTGTCACCAGGCTGAACAGGGAGATGCCTTGTGTGGCTCCGCTCACCATCTGGGGTCCCCCAGCAGCTCCCCCACATTGGTAAACCCAGAAGTGCACTCTCGGGGGGGGGGGGGGGTTACAGAATGTCAGACTTGGGCCCCGGCGCCTGTATCATTGGATTTGATTGCAGCGCATCTCCGCAGAGGGTTGGATGGGCTCAGGTGAGTAAAATGGGGGGGGGAGATCTGGGGGGCTGGTCACTGAAGTTTTTATTTTTTTCACCTTCATACATAGGATGCAATAAGGTGAAAAAAACACAAGGGTTTACAATTCCTTTTAATTGAACAAGCTGAAGTTAGAAGCGGATTGGCTACCATGCACAGCTGCACCAGATTTTGTGAGCAAATTTAATAGATCCTCCCCAATGTATCACATTTTTGTTTTTTGGGTTTAATTGTGCTCTACCTTGACAGTAATTCTTTAGGGGTGATTTACTAAAACGGGAAAGTGCAAATCTGGCACAGCTCTGCAAAGAAACAAATCTGTTTCCAGGTTTTATTGTCAAAGCTTAATTTGAAGAAGCTAATTGGCTCCCATGCACATCTGCACCAGATTTTTGCACTCTCCAGTTTTAGTAAATGAACCCCAATGCTTTTTAGGTTGCTGTGAATAGGGATGAGCTTCGGCGTTTTCGCATGGAACACGTGCAGAGCCCGCCAGGAAGTGTGCACGGCGCTGCGCTAATCACACCAGGGGAGACATTGTCCCGATGCTCGGCTGCAGAGATCGAGAAATGTCTCCCTGGCTGTGATTAGCGCAGCGCCGTGCACACTTCCTGGCGGGCTCTGCACGTGTTCCATGCGAACACGCTGAAGCTCATCCTTCGCTGTGAATATACCTAATTTGGAGTGGGTGTTCACCACAGGTTATATGATGTAGCATGTATAGCAAATGTGATCGGCACGTAGACTAAAGTGAACCTGTCGAGTGAGTTAAAGGGACTTTGGCAAACTGTTAATGATATACTGGCAGAAGCCCCTTAAAGCGGAACTAAATGCTTTCAATCAACTATTTGTAATTATTATGCTGCTAACCTTAGTAAATGGGCATATTATTATAATTACTTTTTTTTTTTTTTTTTTTTTAAACTTCCTGGTTTCTGGCCTAGGCCAAAATTTCCTTTGGAGTCTTTATGGAAATATTTTCTCCTTTTATCTGATGGAGTTTGTTTCTTGGCTAAGCAATCCCTCCTGTCTGCATTCCTGGGCAATGGGCAGATGGATTCATGGAAGTAATTGGTATGTAATCTGCCCTTACTCAAGATGAATCCTAAGGAGTAGCAAATGTAAATGGACTTGTGTCCGTTTACAAATGTCTACCTCCAATCTGCAAAAAAAAAGGTAGTGGGCTGTCATCCACCCGCTCCGCTCATTGTGGATCGCGACCGGTTACCAAGTCGCTTAAGTGGCCCTCACTCTTTAAAAGGTTGGGCACCCCTAGTTTAGAGTAACGGCACTTACCCCCCAAAAAAAGTTTCTTATACACTGCGGGTTCCTCTTTAGTCTCACTTTTCACACAAGCTAGTGCGGTTAGACCAGCTTGGTAGATTGTTTCCGGAAACTTGCTGTTCACGCACAATAGGTGAAGGAGGAAGTTCTGAAAAACAAATGTTGCAAGCGGCTGTGATAGAAACCTGGTGGTTTATCTTTTACGTGTTTAGTTAACCTAACCCATGGGTCTTCAAACTATGGCCCTCCAGGTGTTCAGGAACTACAATTCCCATCATGCCTAGTCATGTCTGTGAATGTCAGAGTTTTACAATGCCTCATGGGAAGTGTAGTTCCGCAACAGCTGGAGGGCCGTAGTTTGAGGATCCCTGACCTAACCAATGCCAGCCCTGTGCCTGCCAACCATACAATAGAGGAAAAAGTGTTCAAAAAATACAAACAAAAAAGATCTTGCCAGTTTTGTTTCGTAACTCTGCTGTGAAAAAAAAAATATATTGAATTGGCTTTAAAGCCTTTGGTTAGAGGGATTTGGTCATGCCTTGTCATTCCTCGTAGAGTTGAGACTATTAGCCAGACTGTCCTATGCTGCATACTAATTCTGGGAATTTGAGACCCCTCTACATCGGCGTATGGAAAGCGGCTTGCCTGTCTTTACAACTAGTAATTCATGTGGGGTTTAAGTGAAGAATATTAAAGGGGGTGTAAAGGTAAAAAAAATTTTTTTTTCCCCCTAAATAGCTTTTCTTCTGAGAAATCCTCACTTCATGTTCTTCTGTCTGTAACTCCACGGAGTAATGCAAGGCTTTCTCCCTGGTGTGGAGTGTCGTGCTCGCCCCCTCCCTTGAGGGGGCAAGCAGGAGAGTCAGGACTTTCTCTACGTTGCAGATAAAGGAGCTGTGTTAGTGGGCGTCCTGACTTTCCTGCTCGCCCCCTTCCCCCTAAAGAGAGGGGGCGAGCATCACACTCCACCCCAGGGAGAAAGCCTTGCATTACTGTGTGGTGTTAGACAGAACAGGAAGTGAGGATTTCTCAGAAAAGATAAGGACATTTTTAAAAGCAAAATGGAAGGATGAGGTAAGTGAAGGAGGACTGCACTAGGGGAAAGGAAGCTATTTAGGGGAAAATTGTACCTTTACAACCCCTTTAACCTTCTGTCAGCCTGGATATACAATCGCATAAGTCTGTTTTTAGCCCAAATCCAGACATTGAGTAAAGTCCAAAGCAGTTGAAATGTGTTTTTTATTTATGACCCCGGTGGGGAAAGCTGTACTTTACTTCCTGTAAGTGACACCTGGACAAGAGTATTGGTCTACTCTATGGGACCGTTAATCAATTCTCCTTTTTAATACCATACGAGGTCATACCTGAACATTTTTTCAATTTGTATGCAATCAGACTGGCCCTTGCACTTTATAGTTGAAGGTAAATCTAACAAATTGAATAAGAAAATTGTATGTATAATGTATGGCCAGCTTCAAAGGTTCTAATCTTTTTTATCCATTCTTAAAGGGTAAGTTGGTGTGTTCCGTTCGTTTGTCAAAATAAATGTAAGCGTGTGCATGGTGTGTTACCATAACACACACACACACTATATTGCCAAAAGTATTGGGACGCCTGCCTTTACACGCACCTGAACTTTAATGGCATCCCAGTATTAGTCCATAGGGTTCAATATTGAGTTGGCCCACCCTTTGCAGCTATAACAGCTTCAACTCTTCTGGGAAGGCTGTCCACAAGGTTTAGGAGTGTCTATAGGAATGTTTGACCATTCTTCCAGAAGTGCATTTTGTGAGGTCGGGCACTGATGTTGGATGAGAAGGTCTGGCTTGCAGTCTCCTCTTTCATCCCAAAGGTGTTCTATCGAGTTGAGGGTCGGGACTCTGTGCAGGCCAGTCAAGTTCCTCCATACATGGATCTGTTTTTGTTTTTTGTTTTTTTTTACCCCCAAATCCTCCCTGCTGTTGTATTCTGATAGTCGGGTTTCCTCAAAGTGATCAGGGTTGCAACCACTGGGCTTTGTCCCTGATAGAACAACTTTCCAGCAAGCCCATTTGTGAGACTAGCTTTAGAGCAACTTCTCACAGACCGCACTGGCCATCGATCGAAATTCCCTGCTGAAGCGGCTGGATTTTGATCCGTCTATGGCCGCCTTAAAACCTGCTTCTCTTCTTTGCCTTGTGCAACTGTTTTGGAGTGAAACTGTCTCCTGTACTAAATCGGTTTCAGAACTGTGCAAATCTATTATAGTTGGATCATGGAAGCAAAGGGGTCACATATTTACATTTCTTACTTAGGCTTTGGTAAATGGGCTCCTTTTCCACCCACAGAATTTCATGCATTCTCTTCAAAGAATGACAAGCGTTCGGTGAGTTGACAAGGGAATTCTGTCATTCATCTGTCTCGGTTGGATTGTCAGTGTTTTTTTTTGTGTATACCATGGAATGCAACACTTTCATCCACAAAGAACTCCTTAACGTGCTTTGCTCTTTAAAGAGTGATCCATGTTTGCATTGCCCATTTGACAGTTGAAATGTTGTATCGCCACCTATTTGAGCCCCTTGGATCCTTCACTTACATGAAGCAATCACATGCAGTTGCAAAATGGCCCCTTTTACTTGGAACAGGTTGCAATAAATTTCAGCTGTAAAGCATCATGGCTGCGGCATGTGTACGCACCTGGCTGCTGCCTCTACAGCTAAAGAGGGAGACTGCTAATGTGAACAAGTAATGTGTGAAGGCCGCCAGCAGATATTGCTATCCATTCTCAGTTATACACTGCATTTTACAGCCCATTTATATGCAGGCTGAGGCACTGAGCCTACGGTGTGCATAAAGACATTTAAAAAACATCCATAAAGAACTGCTTCTCCTAGTAGCTGTTTTTACTACAATTTACATTAGTGGGGTAGTTTAAAGTGCCCTGTGCTTGCACACAAATGTGAGTGGAAACAGCCACTGTCTGTCGCACACGTGTGAGGTCTCGCTGCAAATGTCAGATGGGCAGTAATTCTAGCACCAGACCTCCTTTTGTAAATCTAAGTGTTAGCCTGTAAAGGCTTTTAAAGCTTTGCCTATGGCTATTAAAATGTATGTCGTTTGTGCAGGCCCAGACAATGGCTACAATGAGCATAGTATCCATTTACTCGGCTTTAAAGCGGAGCTCCACCCTAAAGTGGAACTCCCACTGATCGGAAACCCTATCCCCCCCCTCCAGTGTCACATTTGACACCTTTCAGGGGTGTCGGGAACCGGGCAGTGAAGCCGGAGCGCTTCACTTCCTGGTTCCCTCACCGAGGATGGCGGGGGGGGCAGCTGATATTAAAAGTCAGCAGCTGCAGTATTTGTAGCTGCTAACTTTTATTTATTTATTCGGCGGACATTTGCTTTAAAGATTCTTTTTTTTTTTTTTTTTATATCTATTTTACAAAAAAAGTGTGTGTGTGTGTGTGTGTGTGTGTCATGGGGTTTTTATTTTATTTAGAATTTTATGTTTTATTTTTTGCAATAAAATTGATTTAAAAAAAACTGACATAAAATTGCAAAACCCACCAATTTATTCTCTAGAGCCTCTGCTTAAAAAATAAAATAAAAGTATATAATGTCTGGGGGGTTCTAAGAAATTTTCAGCAACTACTGCTTGTTACATGTAAACAAAAAAGCCAGAAAAGGCCTAGGGGGTCAAATGGACCCCTGATTGTCAATGTCTGAAGGGATCCTCCTGTGAACCAGAAATGTTGCAATTCTTAATGTGACAAAGGCTGTTGCTGAGCATGTTGATGTGCAGGTTCCTTCTCCACTGGACCCCTAAAAAAATTGACAGAGGTTCTAACTCTTCCCCATTAGAAAAGCCTCTTGAATTTATTTCAGAAAGTAGGGAGTCCTGACGATGTTTAGCTTTGCCAGTCTGATGAGCACATTGAAGATTGAAGGACTGGTCTCTCCAGAGAAGAGTTCATCCACTTTGTCACTTCGGGAAGTGCTTATTTAGCAGTGTAGTGTTCATCGTTCCTCAATAAGTCATGGTGCTTGGCATTAGGCGTGCCGGTTTTTGAGCTGTCTTACAAGTTGGCAAGAAAATGGTGTTACCATGGCAGCCAATGTAGAGTCAATGGGCAGCATGTTTAAGCAGTCTGCTGCGCTCCACATGGAGGGGGCGATGGTTTAGGGTTAGGTGGAACTCCATGTTGTCAAGTTCTGCAGCAGATGATAAATACTGATGCGTAATGTTTCAGAAATCTTACAAAGGCTTAAAGCGATTGTAGCCATATTGGTGTACTGTCTATGTTTTTTTTTTTTGTTTATTTGCACGAACATAGAATTTTTCAAGATTTGCCCTTTTTTCAAGGGCCAAGCAGTACTCTGTACTGTCCTGAGAATGTCCATGTTTACAACAGCAAAATGATTCCACGATGGATGCCAGTATGGGGTTTCTAAGTACAGTGTCATGTAATCCCACCTTCACTTGCCTGTATATGGTTAGTTAAAAGTAAGTAATCACAATTCAATTTGTTCACAGGTCTGAGTGTATTTTATGTCCTATGTATGTTGCAGACTGCTTTGTTGCTGCACTTTGAACTCTTTCTGCTCTTGGGCATTGCAATTACCATGCATAATGTACTGTACAGGCAGAGGTTTGCTCTGGGGTAATTTTGCAATTAGTCTAGAGCAAATCTCCCAGGGCCTGCCGTTTTATTGCTTTTGGGTTTTGTATTTGCTCGTTTTAAAATTACCATTTTTAGTAAGCACTGTTTTGCTTGCATTTCAAAGTACTGCTATAAAGAAACTTGAAGGTACAAAATACACATGACATTTTAGTACTGGCGTCATCCACAAACCAGGGGGACATCGTACGGGCGTATAGCTAAGTTTGGGCTCCAAGGACTTTTTAATGCCATTGCCTGCATCCTTCTCCATGTACATGGACTGAAGATCTCCAGGCTGGCTACTGGTGAGTCAGGTTTACCCACCTGCTTACTGGTGTCCAGCCCATTCTACCCAGCATACAGCCTACCATTTAAATATACCCCTGGAACAGGTTTTTCTTTTGTTGCTTATTAGCAACTGACTGCCCTACCATCCTAAGCAACTTTGCTTTCGTTTTAATGATTGAAATGTCTATGCTCCTGAGGAAGCGCTATTCATAAGCGCGCAACATGTAGAGCAAGCCCTTCTGTTCCTCTGGATCACCATTCGGTTACACATTATACAGCCATTTTCATGATTATGCTTTATTTTTAAGCTTTTTGTGTTGGAATTATAACCATTGTGACAACCTTTGTGGAACCAGCTATTTATCCAATTTCCTTTTTGATTTTATGTTCATAACTGTTTTTATATTTCTATACCAATAAATCTTTCTAGTTTTTCATATTATATGTACCGTGTGCATTTAAAGCCCAATCTATTAGTTTTCAGCCAATTCCATCAATATCAGGGAGGTGGCACACTGAATATTGGTGCGATTAATGCACGTTAAACCTAGGCCTCTCTCTTCTCATAAAAATACACATTTAGTCAAACACAAAAAACACTTTGGTCAGAATTTAAAAACGTGCACGTTTGGGGCTTCTTGTGTCTGAGCATGTCTGTATTGCTCAGTCCACACCATTGGCTATTTGCCAGTGACCTTGAGTATTAAAATGACAGTATTAAGTTATTTTTCTCCTCCCCTTTCGTCCCCCTTTTTTTTTTTTTCTTTTTTTCTTCCTCTTTCCCCCAAAATAAATTGCGCCGACCCCCTAACCATTTGGTGTAAAATAAAGAAAATGGCAAACTAAATCACCAACACAATATATACCCAAATCGGTATGGTAATAAATGCAATGAATTATAAGGTGAGTCAATTAACTTGTATAACCCAAACATAAACAAATGCTGTGACGGATCAAAAGTTAATAACATCAAATTGTGAACCAATATGTGAGATAATATATAGCTCAAAATTATTAATCCAAAACCCCAAAAGAAATGGTGTCCATAAAGGATTGATACATATGAGCCTCAAATAATGAACACCAGAGCTCTGTGCAAAAAGTTCACATTTGTAAGGTATCTTGTCCAAAAAACTTGTTGAATCCACCACCAATCAAAATAAATTACTTCTTACCAGCTTGCTATGATCCCCCGTTAGAGGATCAATTATGCATGTAATCAAGAGGCTCTCTCTAGAAACCAGCATACACAAATCTAAATCTTAGGCAGTAACTCCCATCCAATAGCAGGCATGAACCATCAGCTGAGGCACACAATATATAAATATATAATAAATGCTCCTCAAGGTGCATTAAACATATAGAAGATTTATTAAAGATTTGGTATTGCACTTACAATGTTGCAGATCAAAATAGGCCTTTCATTCTGGTGCACTGGCCGGCACACCAAACGGACGCCCATCCTACTGTGAAATCGTATGGAGCTTGGGGTGACATCAGTGTGTCGCTCCGCCCTACGTCCGTTTCGTAACAACTTACTTCGCCCAGATGCCCCTGGACGAAGTAAGTTGTTTACAAAACGGACGTAGGATGGGTGTCTGTGCACCGGCCGGCACACCAGATTGAAAGGCCTATTTTGATCTGCAACATTGTAAGTGCAATACCAAATATCTTCTAATCATTTTTTACTTTTTAATGGTGGTGGATTCAACACGTTTTTTTACACACGATACCTTACAAATATATGGACTTTTTGCACAGAGCACTGGTGTTCGTTATTATATTTGGTGCTCATATGTATCGATCATTTATGAACGCCATTTCTTTTGGGGTTTTTGATTAATAATTTTGAGCTATATATTCTCACATATTGGTTCACAATTTGATGTTAACTTTTGATCCCTCACAGCATTTTTTTGGTTTATATAAGTTAATTGACTCACCTTTTATAATTCTTGTTAATTGCAATTATCACCATACTGATTTGGGTATATATTTTGTTGGTGATTTAGTTTGACAATTTCTATATTTTACACCAAATGGTTAGGGGGTCAGCGCGATTTATTTTGTCTTTCATAGTATTGTTTTGTATTTTTTGTTTACATGATAATCGCGGCTCCCAATTGAATAACTGTGACACGGCTTTGCAGTTATTTGTTTTCAGTGTCTTAGCGCAGTGTTTTTTTTTTTTTCTCAGTTTTATTTATTTTTCCCCATTTCAGAGCCTGCCTTCTGAAATACAGAGGTTCTGGGAGGAACAGTTTCCGGTGGTAGTGTCAGTGCAGGAATCCCTTATTGTAGGGTACCATGGGATGTGTAGTTCTTTAGAAATAAAAAGTAAACATCGGAGGATGAGCTGCAAAGCATACAGGGAATCCAGGAAGTTATAGAAAGAGATGGCAAGAACTAACACAAAAGGAAATTTTTCGAAGGAAGCTTAGATTGGCTTGTCGAATATAACACTTGTTATTACAATGTTGCTATTGAATAATGAAAGAATATGCTGTGATCATAGATTTTCTTTAACATTTTTGTTGCTGAAATCCTGCAGGCTTTTATGCTGCTACTTCCTGTCTGTATTCATGCACTCCGGCAATGGCCGCTTGGCCTTTCCTGTTGAACGCATTATAAAACCTTGTCCGTTCCAATCTCTATTATTTCTCTTGATAAACATTGAAATTCTTCAACAACTCCTTCCGCTATAGGCCAACAGGAATGCCTTTACAACCCCAGGGTTCCGCTTCATAAAGCACTGCCAGAAGACCGTGTTACAGTTCTGTCACACTTCTATGTACAAATGTTCTTGCACCCTTGCCCAGAGGGTTTTTTTTTTTTTATTATGTTAAATGGCTAGAGGGATATACATCTTCTTCTCTTTAGAATTTATGTATGTGTAAGATTCACAACCCACAGAAAGAGACTACACCCTGTAGTTTGTGTTCCGAGACGCCCTGTTTCATTGAAGAAAAGGAACCGAGGTTCAGTTTCACTTCCAATACTTAATGACTCAAATGCCAAAACTCTGAGACCATTCCAAAGCTGACTTTCTTTTGCAAGGTCTAATTGTCTGGGCAATGCCAGTTGTGCTGCTTGTTTAATATGTTGCTGCAGAGCAATCCTGTACAGTCCTTTACTTTCAAGCAATTAGGATAAAGTAAAACCTTTTTTCATTTTGGTTAGAGCAAGGGAAGGTTATAACCAAAGGAGCTGCTCTGTTGCTGTTAACAGCCTTCTTAACCACAGAAACTGCCCTTCTAAGCCCTGGTTCACACTGGGCTGCGGGAGTGAAGCCGTGCGAGTTCAGCTGAACTTGCACGATTTCACTCCCGCTGGCAGTCCCGATTTCGGCCGCGATTTAAGAGACATCTGTGCGGTTTTCTGCACAGATGTCAATGTAAATCGCGGGCTGAAATCGCAAAAAGTAGTACAGAGACTACTTTTTGAAATCGGTGCAGCGCCGCAGATGCAGCGTCGCGCCGATTAGGACAGTGTCATTGCCGGCAATTTGCGGAAAAATCGGCCGTTTTGACATGCCAAATCGCATGTCAAAACGCACCAGTGTGAACCAGGGCTAAAACTCATAAAACAACTTTCTAACTTCAAAAAACCGAATGTAATTTGTACTGAACCAGAGGCGTCTCTTTAATTAGGCAGTTGCCTAAAGCCTCGCACTCACAGGGGCCTAATTTGTCTCTGCTCAATCACTGTGTGCTAGATCCGTGCAACTTTCTGCAGCTGTTTTTATTTTATTTTTTTTTATTTTGATTTTTTTATCCATTTTATGGGCATGAGTGGGGCCCCTGTGTCTAAGTTTTGCTTAAGGCCTCACAAAGCCTAGAGCCGCCTCTGACTCCAACTTTTGGACATTTGCACTGCCTTTGATACAGTTGTTCACTTTCTGCTCCTTTAAAAAAAAAAAAAAAAAACCCTTCTCCAGTGGCCTTCAGGGCTGTTCTTTCCTGGTTCTCCTCCAGCCTATCCTTCAGTGTCATCTACTAATCTGTTCTCCTCTTCCTGTTTCCATAGGGGTCCCCCAGTACTCTGTCCTCTTCTATTCTCTTCATAATCGAAACCTCCTCCTTTTAGATCAGTTGATGGATTTCAATACCATCTCTATGCTGCCAAGTTAACATGTGGGCAGGTGCAGTCTACTTTCTCCACTGCAGAAAATTTTAAAGCGCCGCCTATGGGGATTTTTAAGTACCGAAGTTTGGCGCCATTCCACAAGCGTGTGCTGTTATCAAGCGTGACATGTTGGGGTATCTATTTCCTCGGTGTAACTTCATCTTTCACATTATGCAAACAAATTGGGCTAACTTTACTGTCTATACATATATAATATATATATATTATATATATATACTTTTTTTTTATAAAGCATGAAACTTATTTAAAAAAAACCTATTGAAAAATGTCTGCGCAAATACTGTGTGAGATAAAAAGTTGCAACGACCGCCATTTTATTCCCTAGGGTCTTTGCAAAAAAAAAAACATATGTTTGGGGGTTCTGTGTACTTTTCTAGCAAAAAAAAAGATTTTTACATGTAGGAACGAAATGTCGGCATTGGCCTGGGTGGCAAGTGGTTAACAACCGATTTTAATTGCTTTTTTTTTTTTTTTTTAGATTTCAGCTGTCAGTGGGGGAAGAGATGTATTAAACCCAAGACTGTGTAATATATTGCAGCTTACCAAACATTAGATGTGGTGGCTGCATTTGATTTATTTTCTTTGTTGTTTTTTCACCTGGTGATCTGGCCAGTAACACACCTCCCTGTATTAGTGAGTCACAACTCTGGAGGAATGAACACAGGGGGGGCACAACAGACAGAAGCATTGTCAATCGGGGGGGGGGGGGGGGGAAAGGGTAGTGTTTAAATACAATACAATCCCTCTTGGGATAAAGGTTTTACATGGGAAAAAAAGCGGATCATTTTAGTCCCTGCCCATGGTAATTGGTTTGTCTCATTCATGTACACTAATGCATTCTGCTGGAGAGTTTGTGCTTTTGAAAAAAGATTTGCTGGCAGGATCACTAGATGAAAATAAAAAGCCATCCAAAGAAAACAAATACAGCCAACACTATTGCAGCTAAGAATTTGACAAGCTGCACTACAATTATACCTCAGACAGGAGGCTCATATCTTATGCATTAATCTTTCTTTATTAATGCTCACAGCAGAAACAAAACTGATCAGTATTCAAGCTTTTCTAAAAATAACATGAAACAGAAAAGCTGAAACTTGAAAACTAGAAAGAAACTACGTTTCCCAGCAGTCCTTGGGTCTGTGACCCCTCCCTCTGGCCTCTGCATATAAGGACTGCTCCTCCCCTTCCTATTCCTCTTTCTTTCTGCTCACAGGAGAGATAAGTATTGCACTGCTGCTAGTTATCTGTGAGGTGTTTTACTTTTACTTGTACAAAACCTGTGTAACCTTATTATAACTTATTATTATTATAACCTAGTGCTTATTACTGAACATTGTTCGTTTATACACCGCTCGTTCGCCTTGTCGCAGCCGTTGGTCACACTGCGCTCGGCGCCCATTTCACCTCCCTCCCCTCTGCTCGGTGAGGAGGGGCGGGATCACGTTCCTCCCGCACGCGCGATTGGTCCACGATGACCAATAAGCTCGCAGCCTGGTCTCCTCTCGTCCCTGCGGCGTAATCTCGCGAGACTTCGCCCAGGAGACGGTTTTCTTCCCTTCTCCCCGCGCACCGCACGGCAGTGCGGACGGAGCTGAGGAGGTGACAGGAGCGGTTGCTGGGCTACTAATAATACTTAACATCTAACAGGTGTAGTACACCTCTCTCTGGCAGGCCCCCTCCTTCCCATAGGTCAGGATCTGAGGTGGTGATTTATCATCACCCAGTTACTTAGCATTCTATAACTGCACTGCCAGAAGGCAATGTCTGAGGACCGCTCTGTCCCCTTGAAGGGACCTGAAGTGCCTCTGGAGCCATCATGCATGCTTAACGCTGCACAGATTCAGGACCTGGTAGCCAGGTCTGTGCAAGCTGCCATGGCAGCCGTGGCGTTACCCTCGGGTTCACAACAAACCCCCAGGGTTGCCCCCACCGTAATTGAAGAACCTCTAGTAAAAAGAGGGAAATCCTCCCAAAAGAGGAAGCATTTGGCTCATATCGAGGACTCCCCGGCAGGGGAAGCAAACAATGTGCACAAGGCTCTCCCTCACCCGGATTGCCACCCCACGCACCCACCGGACCCCTTTCAACCCCTGAGCCTCAGGGAGTCATGCATGAGGCGTACATCCGCCAGGCGGAACAAACCGGACTCCTACATACTCGACTCAGACGATATTTCATCTGACGAGTCCTCAGAAGCCGGATTCTCGGGGTCCGAGTACGATGACAATGATGATATGGGTGCTGGGTCAATGGCGATCCCACACGACGCCAAACCTGATATTCAGGGCAATACAATCACAGACGCTCTGGGAGAACCTCTCTTCCATCCAGATGCCATATCTCACCCGCGGTCGGGAGATTGGGCTCCCCTGCCCCACGTGTCCCAATACGTGGAACTCTGGACCCGCAGATCGCTGGATAGAGCTAACCGAAATAAATTGCGGGCGGAATGCCCACGCCCTTGCCTACCCAGTAAGGTGGCATGTACACCAGACATTGATCCCGTCTTATCTAAGTACCTGGCCAAATCAGGGAAATTCCCCAAGAAGGGGATAGATCGCTCATTCAGGAGCATCCAGGACCGGGTCCTCGAAATGTTGGGCCCACTGACAAAAATCCTTAACTTGTCTGAGCAAACAGCTGCCTCAGCACAAGAGGTTGATGTGCAACAACTTCGGGGGTGGGCCCAGAGGGCCATATGCCTTTTAGGTAACGCCAACACGGCATGCTCCACGGAGCGCAGACGCTCCATCCTCATGCGCCTGGATCCACAACTGGCCCACCTGGCGGAGACCGAACCGGGACCTTCTGTTGAAGGCCTACTATTTGGGGACTCCCTTGTTAGGGACATTAACAAATTCGTGGGACTATTCAATAGTCTCGACAAAGCTCAATCGTCCCTCAAAAGGGCAGGCAACCAAAAGGTTTTTGCTAGGGCCGGCAGAGGTAGGGGCCGCTCTGCCGGCCGAGCTGGTTACTCCAGACCATTTAATAGGGCTCCCGCCCAGCAACATTACGCTCAGACTCCTGCCTCCTATACCACGGTGGCACAACCTGCACCGTTCTTTCCACCACGTGGCAGACCATGGAGAGGACGTGGGAGCAGAGGTGACCCCAGATCCCGTCCATACTCCGGTAAGTCCTCTTCTGACTCCAAGTTTTTCCACCCCTGTAGGGGGAAGACTACGGTTTATTATCCACGCCTGGTCTGCGATTACGGCAGACGCATGGGTGATAAACACAGTCACAGGGTTCCAGATAGAACTGTTGTCCTGCCCTCAACTGGGCATTATTCCTCCCCCTATTCGTTTCACTGCTCAGAACATTGCACTCATAGACAACGAGTTGGGAGAACTGATTTCCAAACAAGCAGTGCTCGAGGTAGACCCTCTCTCCCTGGGGTTCATAAGCAGTCTTTTTATAGTCAAAAAGAAGGGGGGAGGTTACCGCCCCGTGATAAATCTCCGGGCCCTGAATCAAAACGTCACATACCGTCACTTCAAGATGGAGGGTATCCATTGCCTCCGAGACCTCCTCCACCCGGGGGATTGGCTGGCAAAGGTGGACTTAAAAGATGCATATCTCACAGTCCCCGTACATCCGGAGTCACAACACCTACTCCGATTCAAATGGTGGGATCGCACGTGGCAGTTTACATGCCTACCGTTCGGGCTGTCATCGGCCCCATGGTGCTTCACCAAATTACTCAAGCCCGTGGTAGCCGCGTTGCGGAGCAGGGGCGTTCGTCTGATTATTTACCTAGACGATATCCTTATTGCGAACTCAAAATCTCAGGCTCAGACCCACGTAGGCTGGACCGTACGTCTCCTGCAGGACCTAGACTTCCTCATCAACATGGAGAAGTCTATTCTAGCACCATCCCAGAGCATGGAGTTTCTCGGTTTCCTGGTAGATACCAACCAGGCGGTCTTGCGTTTACCCAAGGCAAAACTTGCTCTGATCCGCAAAGAGATCAGAGCAATACTGCGCAAGCAATCCCTATCTTTACGGGTATTAGCCAGAATAGTGGGCCTCCTGGCCGCATCCATACAGGCCGTCTTCCCGGCCCCTCTCCATTACTGAGCCCTTCAACGCCTCAAAATCCTTTACCTGAGACAAGGTCTCCGTTATGCAGACGAGATTCCACTCTCCGCACAGGCCAGGACGGAACTGAAGTGGTGGCTCGGTCATGCCGTCGATTGGAACGGCAAGACAATCTTCAATTCCTATCCGGACGACGTCTTAGAATCCGACGCAAGTCGGAGGGGCTGGGGCGCTCGATTCGGAGAGATTTCAACAGGAGGGATCTGGTCAGTCAGGGAATCCTTCCTACACATCAATGCCCTAGAGCTACTAGCTGCCCTCTTCGCGGTTCAGAGTTTTCTCTCGAAGAGATCAAACTGTTGCGTATTGCTACGCATGGACAACATTTCAGCGGTACAATACGTCAACCGTTTGGGGGGCACCAGGTCCAAAATCTTGGCGGATATCGCCAAGGCTTTATGGCACTTCTGCCTGGCCAGGAACATCGTCCCCATGGCGGAGTACATTCCGGGATCCTCCAATATCGTGGCGGACTGGAACTCCAGATACATTACCGATTCCAGCGAGTGGCGGCTAGACCGCTCGACCTTCATCAGTATCATCCATCTCTGGGGACCACTGTCCATAGACTTGTTCGCCTCCAGACTCAACCATCAGTTGCCCCAATTCTTCAGTTGGAGGCCGGACCCAACGGCAACAGCGGTGGATGCTTTCCGCCAATCCTGGACGGGGGGGACGCATTACGCGTTTCCACCATTCCAGCTGATATGCCGGACCTTATTGCAGATAGCTACCCAGGGAGCCAAGGTGGTGTTGATTGTGCCCTGGTGGCCAACACAACCGTGGTTTCCTCTTCTGTTGGAAATGGTCATCGACCTTCCCAGGGTCTTGCCCTCGTTTCCAGTCCTCCTTTCACACCCGTCCAAAGACATACACCCGCTAATTTCAGACGGCTCTCTGACCCTCCTAGCCTGCCTGGTCTCAGGATGCCAGACGCTGACGGAGGCCTTTCACAGTCAGCTAGAGAGCTTCTCGCCCTGGCCTGGGCCCCCGGGACTCGATCAGCGTATAGGTCAGCCTGGGGAATCTGGGTGCGTTGGTGTAATCAACGACAGGCTGATCCGATACATACCCCTGTAGCACTTATAGTGAACTTCCTGGCGGAGGCTTTCGATACCGGTAGAGCGTACAGCTCCATTAACGTGTATCGATCAGCTATTTCGGCTTACCATCACCCTGTGGATGCCTTGCCGGTGGGTAGACACCCTCTCATTTGCAAACTAATGAGAGGTATCAAGTTTAAACGACCTCCTCGTCCCAAATACCTATCAACATGGGACGTATCCAGGGTCCTAGACATGCTATCCACGTGGGATGACAATGAGGACTTGTCTCTCAAACATCTCACGTACAAACTTACGATCCTCCTCTGTCTTATCTCGGTCAAAAGGGTTTCAGATGTTAGAGCACTGGATATTTCCAGGCGACAATTTTCGCCCCTAGGAGTTAGGTTCTCGGTCGTGCGTAGGACCAAGACCGGCATTCAGTCGGTATTCTATCCTTTCTTTTCGGATCGTCCGCGCTTATGTGTCGTCAAGTGCCTGCAGGCCTATGAAACGCGTACCGCCGAACTTCGTTCTCCATCTTCGCCCCAATTATTCGTTTCCTACGTCCAACCTCATCGCCCGGTGACTTCTGCCACTCTAGCGCGCTGGGTCAGGTCGACTATGGACATGGCGGGTATAGATACCACTAAATTCGGCGCACACTCCACTAGAAGTGCAATGGCTACTAAGGTGGTCTCGGCCGGGGGATCTCTGTCAGATCTTCTACTGGCGGCGGACTGGTCCTCGGAGACCGTTTTCCGCTCCTTTTACTTCAGACCGGAAACACACGTGTCTATGGCCGCTTTGGGGTAATCTGATGTATATTGTCTTCATTTTCTGTAAGAAATGCTAGCTTTGAACTTGCATAAGATATGAGCCTCCTGTCTGAGGTATAATTCGAGATTTTCCTAGCTTGTGACGGAAAATATTGATTATATGAAGACAGGAGGCGAGTATCTTCCCTCCCTACCCTACCCTATTATGGTTCCTTCTACTCTCTTACAGGATACTGAACACGTTCGACTGCGTTCAGGAAGGTCGAAGACACGTTCCTTCTAACATGGTTTCGTTTCCAAAGGCCCGGTTGGCCGTAGAAGCTGTCGGTTGGTCCCCGTTGGGACGAATGTTACCCCGCGTACAACGGAACGTCTGGGATTCAGAAAAGGCCGGCCGGCCGAAGTCCCCGGAGTTGGGGGTCCCAGAGACTGGTGAATCATTTTCAATTCGTTTGGAAGTTCGCATGAAGAAAGAGGAATAGGAAGGGGAGGAGCAGTCCTTATATGCAGAGGCCAGAGGGAGGGGTCACAGACCCAAGGACTGCTGGGAAACGTAGTTTCTTTCTAGTTTTCAAGTTTCAGCTTTTCTGTTTCATGTTATTTTTAGAAAAGCTTGAATACTGATCAGTTTTGTTTCTGCTGTGAGCATTAATAAAGAAAGATTAATGCATAAGATACTCGCCTCCTGTCTTCATATAATCAATATTTTCCGTCACAAGCTAGGAAAATCTCGAATTAACATTTGCTTTTGGGTTTAATACCACCTTAAAAGATAAGTGCATCTTTGGGAATATGTTGCATGTTCCACCCAATTTTAGGTTGGAACAAAAAACTTGTTCCCAGTGCTGCAGGTACCGGAAAAAACTGACCATCCAACGTTGGTACAGCGACAATTGGCCCCTGTGTAGACCTTTTCTCTTTTGTATCTCAGATGGAGGGGCACATGTGAGCTTTCTGAAATCTGACTATGATGGATCAGATTTTCATGTTAATTTTGACAGCAAATTTTGATTTAGTTTTAGTCTTTTAACTAAAATGGCACTTTAGTTTGTCCCATTTGAGTCCTCTGCAATTGTTTTAGTCGTAGTTGGTCGACTAAATCTCCAGTACATTTTACTATTTAAGCGTTTCTCTACATTTTCCAAACTTGTTATATACTGCTGGAGTTAAAATTTGAATGTTATATGTGTTTGAACATGCAATACAGACCAGTATTCTCTCCCAAAGATGTCTCACTACCCCTCCCCCCCCCCCCCCCCCCCCCAATATTCTCATCTGCTGATCTCTATGTGTAGAAAAGTCTGACCTCTGCCAGCCTGCCACAGAGGAGGACCTTTACTCTCTGTGTGGAAGCAGATGTCTCTGCAGAGGTCCAACTCCTCCCTGCTGGATTGAATCTACAGCGTGAAGTCAGAACAGCTTATGCTGCCTGCTGTCTAGAGAGCGTGAGTGCTGTAGAAAGACCACTGGTTCCTCACAAAAAGCAAAAGCCACCGAGCTCTGCTTTTGTTTTTTGAGGGGATAAACTTGCTTAAAAATCTGCATCTGACACTTCCAAAAGTTTTTGGATTGTTGACACTCCTCCCCCAACCCACCCCCTGTATTCTGTGGTTCCATCCACCGACTTCTTTTTGACTATAGGACACTAGTGATGTAGGAACCAATGGAAAGAACCACAGTGTGGGATCATAACACTTGCGTTAAAAGAACAAAGATCAGTGGCGTGGATCTGGCAAGTTTATTTATTTTTCTGTAAATGTAAACTTTTTAGAGTATTTTATGAAAATAATTTTGATGAATGTTGCAAAGAGCCACCACAAAATATCACCTATAATCATAAGCACCATCCTGTGCTTATAATGTGGTATTTTCCTTAAAAAAAAAAAAACACTTTATTGCTGCTAGATTTCACTTCCAATCATAGGAAATCATTATATATAATATAATTTTATATTAGACAAAATAAGGTGGTGTGTGTGTGTGTTTTTTTTTTTTATATATATAAAATGCGCAAGGCTGTATCCTGGCTTAGGCCAACAAGGCCTAGGGCAGCACTTTGCAGGGGGGCAGCATGGAAAGAGTCCCTGCCGGCTTGCGCTACACTGTTAGTGTAACGCAAGCTGCTTCTAATTTTGACTGTCCCATCATCCTGGACCACAAGCCTTCCTCACTGTGTTATATGTTTTCTGCTGCACCATTGGCATGGCTATATCTTCTTATTCCTCTCCATAAAATTATCAGAAATTTGTGCTTAAAGTAGAACTATAAGCAACACTTTTTTTTTTCATTTTGGATAGAGTAAGGGAGGGTTATAGCCCCTGTCAGTTTTTTTTTTTTTACCATCCCTGTCCCATTGCAGAGATTTCACTTCATTGCCTGCCTCATAGCCAAACAGGAAGTGAGAGGAAATCTATGCAAATTAAGGGAATCCATTTCCCCCTCCCCCAGGCCCTAAGAACTAATGTCCCCACTCAAAAATTTCAGGACGGGTGGGTGGCCTTGACAGGAAGGGGTGGCTCATATTTAAATTAGGGGGTGCACGAGTTTAGTCAGGCCTAGGGCAGCACGAAACCTAAATACACCACTGTGTGTGTATATGTGTATATATATATATATATATATATATATATATATATATAGACCTGTGTCTGCTGCCAAAATTTGAAGTTATTGCCCTGCTTGCCCCACTGGGTGATTATTAGCTCACATCTATGAGCAAATCTAGATCTGAGGATCACTTCTTTCCCACAGTGCTTGCTCTTATTTTTCTATATGAAATCAGTTAGTCAAACTTCCAGCTTTATGTGACCCAATGAACTTTTGTTCCGAGAAATATTTGAACACAGGTTTGTCCTAATCCCTTTTCACCATCAGCACAAACCTTTTAGATTGCTTCCATTAGATTAGCCATACATGAAAACACCGGAAACTTTGAGTCTGTCACTTCTGTGGAAGCCACACTTGTGTGTACTCGAAGTTTGTTTGTTTTTAATCATTAATGGGAGGGTTAAATATTACATAACCCATCAGCCGTTGTTCATTATAGATGGGGTTGAAGTACAGAGGACCTTTGCACATGAAACCAGCATGTTGTATGTTGATCAGACCTCATGCTGAAGCCATATTTGGTTTAGGTTTTACCATTTGCAAGCGGTTGATCGTGTTTACTAAATCCATTAAGGACCACAATCATTACAGCTCCGCTACAAGGGAGGTATTATAGCCTCGGGGTTAGCTGTGTGAACTACACATGCGTCCCTTGTTTTGTCAGCTTGTTAACACTGGGAGATGTTTATGCGGGGAAAAAAAACACAATTTACACGAGTAAAAAAACGTGTGTAAAATGTCATAATAAAGATATAATGTATTTTTTTTTTTTAATTGCAGTATTCAAAAATAATTCTAAATGTATGCATAAGGACATCTCTGAATTTGCGGTAAGTGTATGCTTACAGAGATGTCTGTGCTTGTAGAAATTGTATGAAAAAAGACGTGTGTGTTGCTTTGCAAAAGTATTCACCCCCCTCCTGGCTTTCTACCTATTTTGTTATGTTACAGCCTTTAGTTAAATGTTTTTTTTGTTTTTTTTAAATCTGAATTATATGTGATGGATCAGAACACAATAGTCTAAGTTGGTGAAGTAAAATTTCTATACATAAAACTGTTTTTCAGAAATTAAAAAACTGATCATTGGCATGTGCGTATGTATTCTCACCCCCCTTTTTGTTATAAAGCCCATAAAAAGCTTTGTTGCAACCAATTACCTTCAGAAGTCATGTAATTAATGAAATGATGTCCACCTGTGTGCAAGCTAATGCCTGGTACACACAATTGGATTTTCCACAGATAAAGCGTAGGACTTTTGTCCGAAGGGCGTTGGCCAGGAACCTGTACTGCACACACACAGCAAAGAATTGTTGGCCAACAAGCACAAAACTACGTGTTTTTTAGGCTCTTTAGCGCCACCCTTTGGGCAACTTCTGCTAATGTTATGGTGAGCGTGTGTTTGTACTTGGGAGTTTTGTCTGATGGACCTGTGTACACACAATCGGATAATCCAACACACGTTTGTTGGCGGACAATTTTAAAGCATGCTATCCCAAATTTGTTGACGGAAAATCCGCCAAAAATTGTCCGATGGAGCATACAAATGGTTGAATTATCTGACAACAACTTATCGCACAATTCCCATTGGATAATCTGATTGTGTGTACGGGTCTTTAGTGTCACACGATCTGTCCTTACATGTACACACATTTTTTTTTTTTTTAGGCACCACTAACCAAACACTGCCATGAAGACCAAGGAACTCTTCAAACAAGTAAGGGACAATGTTGAGAAGTACAAGTCAGGGTTAGGCAATTAAAAAAAAAAAAAAAATCCAAATCTTTGATTCCTAGGAGCACCATCAAATCTATAATAACCAAATGGAAAGGACATGGCACAACAGCAACCCTGCCAATAGACTTCCTGAGGGCTCAATGTCCTCTAGTGGGCTTTGTGCTCACTGCCCGACACCATGGAGCTTAATTGGCATTTGCCATTGAACACAACAATTGGCAGGTCTGCCACTGGCATTCTGTGCAGATTCACCCTGAGCACATGTGACAAACGTGAAAGGACCTGGAAAAGTCGTGGAGAACGTAATGCTGCCTGTAACATCATTCAGCATGATTGGTTTTGGGGTGGGTCAGTGATCGCCTGGGAAGGCATATCTACGGAGGAATGCACAGATCGCTACAGGCTAGACAATGACACCCTGACTGCTGTTGTGTATTGGGATGAAACCCATGTAAGACCCTACGCTGGGGCAGTGGGTCCTGGGTTCCTCCTGGTGCACGATGATGTCCGGCCTCATGTGGCGACAGCATGCTGCCAGTTCCTGGAGGAATCCAATAGGACACCTCTGGGACATTAGGTTTCGGTCCATCCTACACCGCCAGGTTGCACCTCAGTTTGTTCAGGTGCTCAGTGATGCTCTGGTCCAGATCTGGGAGGAAATACCCCCAGGACACCATCCGTCATCTCATTAGGAGCATGCTCTGACATTGTCGGGCATGCATATAAGCATGTGGGTGCCATTGAAACTACTAGGTACCATTTTTAATTTGCTGCAATTAAATTTCAGCAAAGTGGACTAGCCTGCTGCATCATTTTTTCACTTTGATTTTCGGGATGTCTTTGAATTCAGCCCTCTGTAGGTTAATAATTTTAATTTCTATCAATGCGGCATCCTTTCATTCCTAACACATTACCAAGTCCATATCCGTATAATTATCTAGCATGGGATTTTTTTTTTCCCCATTGAGATCTGATATGTTTTTGCTGCTTGTGCCCCTGGAGAGAAGACATCTGCAAACTCAAGGGTATCTAAACCCAGAAACAAACATTTTATATATTGCAGCATTCCTTTTACTTTTTCTTTCTCTCTATTCCTCTGGTGAGGTGACCCCGCCAGTAATACACTTCCAGTCTTATGGCTTGTATGCACACTGAGTTTTTTTTATTTTGTTCAACCCAGCAACCTGAACGAAAAAAGCTGAGGAGCTCACTGTGCAAGGTTAGTACAGCAAGCCGTCTGCTGAGCTATTGTGTTCTGACTGCCCCTATCCCCACCAGAACATGCCAATGGCTTGTGAGCGCTGATCCCATGCCGATTGGATGCTGGGTTTCCAGCATGCTTATTCGAGAGGCAGGCTGACACACACACACACACACACACAAACACGTTTTGTTGAATCGACTGATATTCGGCCCGTGTGTATCAGGCCTTTAAGTGTCTCCGATCTGGATGGAGGAGCAACGAAAGACTGCAGCATTATCAGTCTGGGGGAGAGGTTAGTGTTGGACGCACTAGCAGATTTAGATGAGCTTTACAAGTGACCAACAAATTGAAGCTGAACTCCAAATAACATTTTCTAAGCAGTTAGAGCAACTGTTTTTTTCCCTTTTGGGATAAAAGCTTTACTTGAATGAATAAAAGCTGATCATTGTAAGCACCAGTTGGTGGTAAAGGGCTTGTTTCAACTCTGACACGTTTGCAGGCCTGCTTGGCTTGCTAAAGGAAGTTGTAAAACAGGCTTACTGGCGGGTGAAAAAGAAAAGTAATGCAACCCACCACATTTAAGCGGTACTAAAGGCACAAATACTCACCAATGTTCCAAACGTTGGATGCCTGTGTGAGGTCCCTCGCTGGCATCTTCTCCCCTGGGTGCTAGTCTACAGCCACCATAATTGGCAGGTGTGGGATGATGTCATCCTGGCACACACAGCGTTTGCTGGAATGTAAACTGAGCTGTTATTGCGTAGCTCAGTACATTCTAGAGGGGATTTTGAACAAATGGGTATATTTTATGCAAAAGAGACGTTGCATGCCCCTTCTGCAATAAAAAGCCGGACTTTATACAGTTTTTAACTTTTTGCTTTCAGTTCCTCTTTAACCACTTGCCTACTGGGCACCTTTACCCCTTCCTGCCCAGGCCAATTTTCAGCGCTGTCGCACTTTGAATGACAAATGCCCAGTCATGCGACACTACCCAAATTATTTTCACACAAATAGAGCTTTCGTTTGGGATTTAATCACTATTGGGTTTTTTATTGTTTGGCAAAAATGCCACACTGATGGACATGTTTTGGTGGCACTGATTGGCATCACTAATGGGCACTGATTTGGTGGCACTGATGGAGCTATACTGTAATCGGAGCACTAATTACAGATCTCCCGTTTACATGTGATTGGACACAGCTGATCACATGTGTAAAGAGCACATTATCAGGTCTTTACTGAGCTTGGGGTCATGCCGTGTCCTAGGAACACGGCGTGACCGTGATCTCTGTGCTGTGCGCCGGTTCTGGGGCGCGGCGGTCATGACACTGTCCCAGAAGGAGAGTGCATACAGCTTGCTGTCATTTTACTATACAGTGGGCAGGAAGGGGTTAAAGAATAGTAAGCTGCAATATATTAAATTTTTTACTTTTGAATTTAGATATACTTTAACCACTTGCTTACTGGGCACATAAACCCCCTTCGTGCCCAGGCAAAATTTCAGCTTCCGGCACTGCGTCGCTTTAAATGACAATTGCGCGGTCGTGCGACGTGGCTCCCAAACAAAATTGGCGTCCTTTTTCACCCCACAAATAGAGCTTTCTTTTGGTGGTATTTGATCGCCCGTGCGGTTTTTATTTTTTGCATTATAAACAAAAAAAGAGTGACAATTTAAAAATATATATATATTTTTTACTTGTTGCTATAATAAATATCCCAATTTAAAAAAAAAAAAAAAAAAAAAACAATTTTCTCAGTTAAGGCCGATATGTATTCTTCTACGTATTTTTGTAAAAAAAAAAAAAAACAATAAGTGACTGCTTTGCGCAAAAGTTATAGCACCTACAAAATAGGGGACAGAATTATGATATTTTTTTTAATATTTTTTTTTTTACTAGTAATGGCGGCGATCTGCGATTTTTTTTGGGACTGCGATATTGCGGTGGACACATCGGACACTTTTGGCGCCATTCACATTTATACAGCGACCAGTGCTATAAATATGCACTAATTACTGTATAAATGTGACTGGCATTGAAGGGGTGACTAGGGGGTGAGGAAGGGGTTAAATGTATTGCCTGGGTGTGTTCTAACTGTGTGGGGGGGAGGGGGGGGGTAACTGGGGGCGGTGATCGATGCTGTCTCCCTATGTACAAGGGAAACAGCATCTGTCAATGGCACGGACCCGAAGTGGTTAACCACCTCATTATCCGCGCGATAGCCGAAAGACGGCTGTCATCTGTTCATCTCTGCCACCTGTGTCACCTAACAGTGCCCACCAGCACCAGCCATCAGTGTCACCTACCAGTGCCCATCAGTGCTGCCTCATCCGCGCATATCAATGAAGGAGAAAAATTACCTGTTTGCGAAATTTTATAACAAACTATGAAACCTGCTTTTTTTTTTTTTTTTTAACCACTTAAGACCTGGACCACTACGCTGGTAAATGACCCAAGGTGTTTTTGCGATTCGGCACTGCGTCGCTTTAACAGACAGTCGTGCGACGTGGCTCCCAAACAAAATTTGCGTCCTTTTCTTCCCACAAATAGAGCTTTCTTTTGGTGGTATTTGATCACCTCTGCGATTTTTATTTTTTTCGCTATATACAAAAATAGAGCGACATTTTTAAAAAAAAAACACTTTTTTACTTTTTGTTAAAAAAAAATCAAATAAACGAAATTTTAGTCAAACATTTAGGCCAAAATTTATTTAGCCACATGTCTTTAGTAAAAAAAAAAAAAAAAAAAAAATTGCAATAAAAAAAAAATAGCTACCTAGCGGGGAACAGCGACACTAATACAGCGATCAGAAAAATGATCGCTTAGTGACGCTGGCAATAGGGAGTGAAAGGGTTAACTAGGGCGGTGATCAGGGGGTTAAAACTTTATTAGGGGGGTGGGGGGGGGGCTATCCTGAACCTAACACTAACTGACTTTTACACTGACACTAAATGCAGTGATTAGATCACTGCATTCAGTGACACTGTGACAGGGGGGGTGGGGGGTCAGATCACAAGGGGTTAAGTGTGCCTATGTGTGTGTATGTCAGTGTAGTGTTTGTGAACACTTACTGTGAGGTGTTTCTCTCATTGCAGCGGTTGGAAATACTGCTGCGATGAGAGATTTCATCACTTCCCCCTTCCTGTGTAAACACAGGAGGAGGAAGTGACAGGGCGGGGGAGCGCAGCGATTGGCTGGGAGCGATCGCGGGGGGGGCGGGCAAAGACGGACATCCGCCCGCTCGTCCCGGATCCCTCCCGGAGACACGGGGACCGCCGCACGCTGCGGAGGGGGTCCCGATCGGACCCCCGACCCGCTACTGGGCGAGGACGTAAATTTACGCCCTTGTGCCCAGCCGTGCCCTTCTGTGGCCGTAAATGTGCGTGCGGCAGTCCTTAAGTGGTTAAGAAAAAAAGAAAAAACCCCAGTGGTGATTAAATACCACCTACAGAAAGCTCTATTTGTGTGAAAAAAAAATGTCATTTGGGTACAGTGTTGTATGACCGTGCAATTGTCACTCAAATTGCGTCGGTGCTGAAAATAGGTCTGGGCAGGAGGGGGGTTTAAGTGCCCAGTAAGGAAGTGGTTAAAGATAATTCCTCCTCTTGAAGAAACTGGTGTTTCCAGTGGATTTTCCCCTCAGGCTCCTGTTCTGGTGACAGCTGTAGAATGTTGTATTACCGGTCACTTTATGTAAAATTAGACACTTTTTTAGGAGACAAAGGTCACCGGGACAAACAGAGAAAATCTTGGTGGGGGCCACAGATGGCAATAAAAACCTGGCAGGGGATCTAATCCTTTCAAACTCTATTTTAAAAACGTAAAAAAAAAAATTATACATGCACTTAATTTTCAGGCAAGCAGTTGAAGTTATCGTAATTCACACATTACCTGCTTTTGTAGTAATTCTGTATTTGAGCTGGGTGGAAATATCCCTTCATGCGGTGACAGTGTGATGTCCTTGGCTGTTATGTAACAAAATACAAGCTAAATCGTCTTAAGTCACAAACAGTTCATAAGAGGTAAGGAAGTACTATTACTTAAGCCAATGATCTTGCTTATTGTTGTTGGATTTATGACTCTTTAACCACTTCAGCTCTGTAAGATTTTACCCCCTTCATGACCAGGCCATTTTTTTTATTTGGCACTGTGCTAATTGCATGGTCATGCAGCGCTGTACCTAAACAAAATTTTATATAATTTTTGTACATAAATGGAGCTTTCTCTTAGTTCTATTTTTATCACCACTTTTAATATATATACGGAAAAAATGTTTTTTTCTTGTGAAAAATAAAATAAAAATGTTTTTCACTTTCTGCTATAAAATATATCGAATTAAAAAAAAAAAATCTTCAAAAAAAATAAAGGCCAGAATGTATTGTGGTCTTCAGTTATATAAAACCTCAATACATTTGAGTAAAAGTTATAGCGTCTACAAGGGTTTAGCTAAAGGGTTTTCTCCCACATGCTAAAGACACACTGGTAGGGTAATTGGAACCTGTCTGTATTGGTCCTAGTATTTATATGAATGTGAGCTAGGGACCTTAGATTGTAAGCTCCCTGAGGGCAGGGACTGGTGTGAATGTAATTTTACACCTTCCTGCCTATTATTGTTCTGACCAGACAATATACGATGTTCTTTAGAACAAGACACTCGGTTTTTTTTACCCCTGGGGGCTTGTTGCACAGCAGTTTGAGGTGCGGTGTGTCCCTCAGACATCATCACTCGCTGAAAAGCCTATGGAGTATGCTCTTTTACCATGTGATCAGCTGTATCCAATCACAGCTAGTCAGTTATTGAAACTGATGCTGTGTGAGGGGAGGAGAGCAGATTACCCAGCTTTCCTTACAGGGGAGATCTGCCCAAACCCTAATGCCTATTGATTCCCATTAGTGCCTCTTTATCAGTGAAGGAGAATTACTTATTTTCAAAAAACGTATACTTTTTTTTCAAAATGTTATAACGGAATTTTTTTTTTTTTTTTTACTGCAACTGCTGCCTTTTTAGAATATGGGCACTTGCCTGTCCAGGGTGTCTGCGATGGCGGCACCCGGAGCTGATCTGTCCCTCAGCTTTTGGGTGCTGCCGCTGCCATTATCTTCAGTAAGGGAATACCTGGTTCTCTACTGCGCATACACGCCTCGCACTGTGTGTTCCCACTGGACCTGTGTGTCTCCCAAAAAAAAGCGGGGGGGGGGGAGGAGCTGCAAGTGGCATAGATACCTGCATGTGGCTCGGGTATCTATGCCCTGGAAGTGGGAGCAAAATGCCTGTATTACACAGGTATCGGCTTCCCCCCAGAAAGGTGCCAAATGTGACACCAGAGGTGGGGTTCCGAAAAGCATAAGTTCAATTTTTGGGTGGAACTTCACTTTAAATACCACTAAAAGAAAGCTCTATCAGTCTCAAAGAAATCTATAAAAAATGTTGTTTAGGTAGAGAGTTGCATGACTCCGCAATTGTCATTCAAAATGCACCAGCGCTGTAAGCTGACAATTGGACTGGGCGCTCGCTCTCTATCTTGCGCTTGCTTTTCCAGAGCTGCAGGGGTTAATATGAGCGGCTTTACATGTCACTCTTCAAAGGTGCCAACCAGTGGTGGAACTACCAGAGTTGCAAAGGCCCCCTTACGACTGGTCCCTTGCGTTCCACCAATGTGCACTGCTGCGACTCCAAAGTCGTGCAAATTTTGTCATTTAACACTGCAGTCTACGGCACTCAAATCCCACCAAAGTCGCAGAAAAGTATTGCAGAAACCTTTTTTCTTTTTTTGTCGCAACTTGAGTCACAGCAATTAAGGCGACACCCTGAATGTGTTTTGACTTGTCATGTGACTTTGTGTCACTAGCTACATAAGTCGCCGCAGTGTGAACTGGAGCTTATAAAGGGTCTAGCCACATGAGTAAAGGGCCCTGGGATCAGTTGGAAAGGGCCCCAGCAGGTAAAAAATTGGAAGCATGCATAATGGATTTCTTCATTGGATTAGGTGGTTTTTCTGGTGCCTTGACTTCCATGTTCCTAACTTAGCATGTGTATTCAGTGAAAATATACAATCGCACTCTTTTAATTTAGGAAAGGCAAATCTGTTTCTTTTATTTTTTTTCCCCACCAGAGCCAGTTTGATATAAATAACAGGAAATGTATCTATTGCTTGGACACAGCGGTTTTACAGGAAATGACTTGTAGATAAGCAACAAAGAAATAATCACAGCCCCCCATTTTAGAGCGTGAGTTTTATCTTTTGTCTGCTGACACCCACTGCCGCTATTAGGGGAGATACAAATAGAATAGTGTTTATCGGGAAGCAGCTTGTAGAATATGTTGTGGGGTAATTGCAGACTTCATTGTGTGGGTGATAAACTCATCCTTCCCCCATTAGCAGAACTCCCTGGGACCAGAGCCAGTGCATTGATAACCCTCGGGGAGGAGGGCAGGACTGGAATATGTCATGGCTCTTTACAGTAAACCATTCCCAGGCCACGGTTTGAAGATTTTTTTTTTTCTTCCAGAAACATCTCTGATTTTCATTTCATGAGCTTATATGATGATATTTCCTGAGAATGACCCAAAATAGGTATTATTGATTCTGACAGATGGAATCTCACACCTGCTGGGATTTCTATACCTGTGTTCTCAGCTCCACCCATCTGATGTTTTCTATCATACTTTTGGTTTTGTGTGTGTGTGAGAGACCAATTGGCCATAGCATCACATGGCCATCCACCTAATATTGAGTATGTCCCCTTTTCCTGCCAAAACAGCCCTGACCAGTTGTGGCATGGACACCACTAGATCTCTGAAGGTATGCAGTGGTATGTGGCTCCAAGCTGTCCGTAGCAGATCCCTTTAAGTCCTGTAAGTTGCGAGGTGGGGCCTCCGTGGATGGTGGAATGTAAACCTCCCTTGTAATAGAAAAAAAAAGCATGACAGGTCCTCTTAAATATGAGATCTGGGGGTCAAAAAGACCCTCATATTTAGACTAAAATATATGTAAAAAAAAAATTGACAACAGGAAAATATGCTCTTATGAAGTATGGGCGGAAGTGATGTTTTGACGTTGCTTCCGCCCTGCTATGCTATGGAGACGGATGGGGGCCATCTTGCCCTCACTCGTATCCCAGCCAGCCAGGCAGGAAGAAGGACCCGATTGCCTCTGCCGCTGCCAATGGGGTCCCCCCTCTCCCGCTGCCGATAACGGTGATCTTGCGGCGAATCTGCCGCGGAGACCACCATTATTGTTTACAGGACTGCTCACAACAAAGATGGATATCCCTGTTGTGGCAGCAGCTGCTGCCGTTACCGAGATTTTTATTTTTTTAAGTACCCATGTGTATATATACGTGAGCGGGTCCTTAAGTGGTTAATTCATCAGTCCAGCCCACCTTCTTTCTTTGCTCCGTGGTCTGGTTCTGATGCTCACATCCCTATTGTAGGCGCTTTTGGATGTGCACACGGGTCAGCCTGGTCACACTGACCAGTCTTCAGCTATGCAGCTCCATACACAACAAACTATGATGCCCTGTGTGCTCTGACACCATCTCCAAACTGTTCCCACAAAGTTGGGAGCATGAAATTGCCAAAATGTCTTGGTATGCTGATGCCTTAAGAATTCCCTTTGCTGGAACTCAGGGGCCAAGCCCAACCCCTGAAAAGCAACGCCACACCATAATCCCCCTTCCACCAAATGATTTGGACCAGTGCACAAAGCAAGGTCCATAAAGACATGGATGAGCGAATTTGTGGTGGAGGAACTTGATTAGTCCTGACCTCAACCCGATAGAACACCTTGCGGCTTCACCGCCTAATTCCCTACTGTGCATGCACGAGCTGCGCGGCACGACGTGAATGATCGATGTCTCCATTCCCCAGGAGGCAGTGCGAGGAGGAGAAGACCAACCACAGATCAGGATGATCTGCCTAGCAACAGGCACTTCAGTGTTGTGCTTTTTATGGTCATTTTACCCGCACAGTAATTTACTTTGAATTCTTTGATAATATTTTTAAATACAAGTCAATCTATATGACATAGTCTATAGTATGAAACTTATTCATGGAGACGTATGATCATACAAAATAGCTAATTTATTGGTAGACAAAATTATGAATATTTACATGAAATTAAAATACCAATTGCGTTACATGAACAACTTGAAAATCAATAAAATACCCCCAAAATGGGCATGCAATACCTTTTGATCTGTGTGTCATGGTAAGTCTCAAAATAACTTCATATAAAAGATAATGAAACAAAAAGTGTCTATTTCACATACCAAATGTTACTATACTGCAGGTAAGTAAGTGGTTAACAATGTGAAATATATTGGACGTTTGTTTTGTCAGTAAAATTGTAACTATGTAAAAATAAAAAGATAATAAAAACTTGTACTCTTTAAAGTGAATGTAAACCCACTCTCATCAATTCTAAACTACTGCCATAGTGCTGATCTATAAGGATGTAAATGCCTCCTGCATGTATCCTTACCTGTCAAATGTCCCCCATTTAGCTGTTTGAAACCCCCAAAAATTCCAGAATCGGTGGGCAGAGTCATGATGTCAGCAGACTCCCACCCACTTCTATACTCCCCTTGGCCAGAGTGTGCACAAGAAAGGCAGAGCGCATTCTGGGTAAGTTTTTTTACCTTCATGCATCCTATGCATGAAGGTAAAAAAACATCTAGCAGCACCGCCCCCCCCCCGAGCCCCCGTTGTACTTACCTGACCCTTCGAATCTCCCGGGC
Source organism: Rana kukunoris (assembly GCA_029574335.1). Lineage (NCBI taxonomy): Eukaryota > Metazoa > Chordata > Amphibia > Anura > Ranidae > Rana > Rana kukunoris. Next base: position 112,247,851 of record CM056059.1, on the reverse strand, counting down.
GCGTCCACGTCGTCCTCTTCGGTTCCCAGCCTGGCCGTTGATTGGCTAGGCTGGGCGGATTGATAGCAGCGCAGCCATTGGCTAGCGCTGCTGTCAATCAGGGCGGATGACGCGGCGCGCTGGGGGGCGGAGCCGAGTGATACAGTCGGCGGCTATGGCCGCCGCTGTATCACGGGAGCGCGCTCGCAAAAGCTTTCCTCCATGCGAGCGCCCTCGCATGAAGAAGGAAAGCTTTTGCGAGGAGCCCAGACAGCCGCCGAGGGACCCCAGAAGACAGGTTTCCGGGCCACTCTGTGCAAAACGAACTGCACAGTGGAGGTAAGTATCACATGTTTGTTATTTTTTTTTTTTTAAATCCCTGACTTTAGTGTCCCTTTAAACTCTGGCTGACCTCATGTTTTGTAAACATTTAATCAAAACACAGGACAAGCAGACAATTCTGGCATAGCTATAAGGCTCCATTCACATCTGAGCGACAAAACGCCGGACGCCCGTCGCGCTTGTCGCTCGAGATGTGAAATAACATTGCGGTCTATGGAGACTGTTCACATCTCCACGCCTGTCGTCTGAAAAAAAGCCCCGGACCCTTTTTTTCAGGCGACATTGGCGTTCGCTCATAGACCGCAATGTTAAAGAAAAAAAAAAAAAAGTTTCATCTACAGGCGGCAAGATAAGCCGCGTACGCGGCGTATCTTGTCGCCTAGGTGTGAATGCAGCCTAAGGCTGCATTCACACCTAGGCGACAAGATACGCCGCGTTTTGTCGCTCAGATGTGAATGGAGCCTAAGGGAGAGGAGAGGGGAGGGGGGTGTGTGATTTGTGCACTGTTCATGATTGCAGGCTAGTGCACGAGATATGTAAATAACCTGTCACTCAAAGCATGGGGGCGGAACGGACTTTGGTTTTTATTCCACTGAACAATAAAAAGAGGATTGCTCAGCGCCGGATTAACTCTGTGTGGCAAGACTGGGCACAGATGATAGGAAATCTTATTCTCTACATTGTGATATCAAAAAAAAATCCACTTTAAGGAAAAACCTACCAGTTATTGGTTATGAGAACAGACCATGATTACAAGATATTCAATGCTTCATATTTTAGATAACATCACTACTTGTACATTTTCTAGGGAACAACAATAGTTTCAAGATAAAAAACAAAATGGCATAGTTACCAGTTCCAAAATGACTATTTCCTACTTTCAAGTGACCAGAGCTAAATGGTTGCAGTCTATGGATCTTCATGCATTGTGCTCGCCTGCCCCTCCCCATAGGAGTCAGTCCTCAGTCATCCCTGCATCTCACCTCTCATGGGGTCCCTCCTTGATAGGAGGATCTGCATCAAAGGAGAAGCCCCCATCTCATCCTCCTCTCTTATGGGCTCTCCCTCTTTATATCGATCAGAACAATAGGACTTTAAAGATTATTCTAAGTTCCGCCCATCTAATACGTGTCCTCCCCTCATTGGTTTGTGCCACATATAGGAGTTCCTATTAAGACGTGTCTGGTTCCTATTGGCTGGTAGCTTAATGAATAACTGTTCCCTAGACTCTGGGAAGTTCAAGTAATAACACTTTCAACCACTAGGTGTCTCACCTTTATTGTGAGATTATCTATACGTTAATATTTGTATTATTGTGGAAGGCTACCTATATATATAATATATATATATATATATATATATATATATATATATATATATATATATATATATCTCGCTATATATATATATACACATACAACTCTGGTAACCTTATATTATATATGATACAATTAGTATATTTTTGATTCCTACATAACATGCTTCTATATCTTCCTTTATAACCGTATATTTCCCCAAAACTACCCCATCTGATCAATTTCTCTGCCTGGGTCGTGAGTGCAAGTTTGAGAGCCAACCTGGCAGTATCAAGTTGGCTTGTGGGGATTTTGGACGGTTCCTTTTTATGCAGTGCCTTAAGGTTATTGTATTCGGTATCCAGTCTGTGTATCCCCTGTGTTATTAAGCATAAAATATTCTGACAGGGCTTTTCCAATTTCCGTAACTCTGACTGGGTCAGAGAGCAAAGACTTGTTCAGTCTCCAGTGTTTTCGTGTCCCTCCCAGAGTCTCCGACCGAAGAGTTATGACCACCAGAGAGTGATCGGACAGTGCCGTGTCCCTGATAGAGGCGTGAAGGACTGCAGGTAGAAGGGGTGAGGATGTGATCTATACGTGCATACGTAAGGTGAGGATGGGAGAAGTGAGTGTAATCTCTCTTAGAGGGGTTAAGTTCTCTCCACGTTGCACATTGGCTCTACGCCAATCCAGTGGTACTATTCCCATCATTAATGAGTCCCTAAATATTAGATACAGTGGCTTTGAAATTTCAGAGCTCAATTCTTTTAGGATCCGTGGGTGGATGCCATCTGGTCCAGGTGCTTTATCTACCTTTGTTCTGTCTAAATATTTCTGGACCATATCACTTTCGAGCCATTGTGGATTTGGGGCTGTGTCACTCCCACCCCCATTATGGACATGATCTCCCCCATGCTCCATTGTATACACAGAGCTTAAGAAAGCATTTAATAAATTTGCCTTCTCTTTGTCCTCAGTCACCCACTCTAGATTATTTAGTAAAGGGCCTACATGCTCAGACTTGACCTTTTTACTATTAATATATTTAAATAATTTTTTGGGGTTTGTTTTTCTTAAGTGCATTTTTTTTTCCTCAGAATGTACCAAGCTGTTGATTTGGCCACTCCTAATGTTTCTGCTATCTGATGGATTTGTTTTTGAAGCCTTACAATGGCTTGTTTCACTTGAATGGACAGTTCTTTTGAACGCATGATGTAGGTTCACAGCAATAGATTCCAATTGCAAATACCACACTTGGAATCAACTCCAGACCTTTTACCTGTTTAATTAAGAGATAAGGAAGAAGTAGCTCACACCTGGCCATGAAACGGCTTTTGATTTAATCATCCAATTACTTTTAGTCCCTTGAAAAAGGGGCGGTGGCTATTCTTAAGAGCTGTACGTCTTAAACCCTTCCTGTGATTTGGATGTACATACCCTCAAAATAACCCTAAGGGTGTGCACATTTAGTCCAAATTCATTATATAACTATAGCTTGAAGATGTTTTGGTAAATACCGGAAAAAATGAAATCTATATATATAGACCTAACTGTATGTGGGTCAGAGGGATAAACACACTGGCCCCATGTCTTGCATGTGTAAGGTTATGGTTTCTAAAGACCGTAAAAAAAAATATATATATCAAATTCTGTATACATAAATCTGCCTAGGTTTGCACTTTAAACCCATAAGCAGCAAGATCTTGTCCACTTTCCCTCATTTCTCTGTTGTAGAAATGACTTGGTAACAGGAAGTAAAAGTGTTATTTTAGGAAATGCCAGAAACTGAATGTGTTTTCCGTCTTCTCTGCATAGAGTGAGATAATTTTTGTGTCAGCACTGCAGTGAATCAGCAGAATGCTAACAAAGTCCCCTGACTGCATTATTTGACCTTGGCAAAGTTACTCCAACCTAAAGGTGATGTCGGTGCATTTTCTTTTTTGTACCCACCCCACCCACAAAAAGAAAATTTCAATAAGCAGCCAGATGAGAGATTGGTCTTGCTCCCATCTATACATTTTATGTGGCTTAAAGAGACCCTGTCAGATCTCCAAAAAATGACAACGCCAGTTCCCTACAACAATAAGGCCCCTTTCACACTGGGGCGGGAGGTGCGGTGGCGGTATAGCGCCGCTATATCGTCGGAATTGCGGCAGTATTCGGCTGCTAGCGGTGTGGTTTTAACCCCCCACTAGCGGCCGAAAAAGGGTTAATACCACCGGCGGTATAGCCATGGTTTCCCATTGATTTCAATGGGAATAAGCAATGGAGGAGTGGTAAATACACCGCTCTAAAGATGCTGCTAGCAGGACTTTTCAGGGTTTTCACACTGGAGAAACAGCATCCACTGGTTGGTTTGCAGGTGCTATTTTTAGTGCAATAGCGCCTACAAACTGCCCCAGTGTGAAAGGGGTCCAAAAGGTATTCTACTCACCTCCCCTCTGTTCCAGCCTCAGCCAATGTGTCCGGTATTCAACACTTCCAGGATTCTCGGATGTTCCCTGCCGAGCGCTGTGGTTCCTTCCTCTGATCCATATGTCACTGCTAAAGCCTAACACACACAATCGGAAAATCAGGCAAAACAAATACCACTTTCAAATCGCTCGTATGAAAATCTGATCGTTAGTGCACAACTTTTGAGAGCCCATCTTGAGAGCTTGTGGTATGTGTGAAAGGGGTAGTGGCGCTGTCCCACACCCTATAGGTCAAAAGGGTGTCAGTGTATTGACTAGTGAGATAGGTACTGCAAATTATAAATATACAATAGAGTGCAACAATATTAAATAATAAACATTTGGTGATAAAGTGCAAACTTAGTAATAAAAATAAAAAGTACAGTCCATGAAATTGCAAAAATCCAAACATATATCACGTTGATAGATGTGCAGTAATCTTAGATGTAGATTTCCATCAAAAAAAGGTGTAAGTTTGTGGTAACGCTGTGGTCCGGTGCTCCCCCACCAGGTTCCCCACTCACCAGAACTAATCACCCCTGCAGGGGTATTAGGCGTGTAGTCACAGATGGGTCTCAGCTTCCTCCAGTGGTGCTACCCGTCCAGGGAAGATGTGTCCTTTAGATTAGTCAGATCCTCATTCCACCAGAAAAAAGGAAGAAATACGCTCCCATAGTGTAGTAAAAAAGGAGTTTTTTTTTATTATGCACAATCCAGGTGCATTACATAAATGAAATGATAATGGGTACAAAATGCATGTCCAATGATAAAAAGGTTAGCAATGTGGTATGAAAGGGAACAAACACCACAATCAGCAAGGTAAAAAATGATAAAATGAAAAATAAAAACAAAAATAGGTGTCCTGTCAGAAGCTCCCAGCACGCTGCATCAGTTTCCTCCGTCGGGAGTGGAAGCGCTAGCGTGCGTTCCAAACAGCCCAGACAGCAAACCGGAAGCCTGCGGGTGCGTCTCTAGCGTGCTGACGTGCGTCACTATGCTCACGCTCGACGTACGTTTCGTAATGAACTTTTTCAAGAGCGGCTGCACGTCTTGGATACTTGCATCTAATTATAGGTGGGGGTGTGTTCCCTGTCCTGCCCTACTACACCCTAGCAGCCAACGAGAGAGGCCCGCCCCACATACTCTTACATCTTAATGAAAGAGATTCTTGTGAGCACTGTGTTGCTCGTTAATGAGCTAATCATGATTAGAGGACTACAAGTATCCAGTATATATAAAAAATTATAGATCTAAACAGAAAAACAGAAAAAAAGCTGAAAAAAAGCTGATAATGTTATAGGATCACAGTGCTGTGAAAGTGTCTGATTCTCATACATGGAGATTGAACAGACGGGTGTAGCAGTCTGTATCATATACCATAAAAAATAGGACAACTATGCATTATTTATGTTGTCAGCATAGACCCCTTTAAAAGGCCAGTGGTTATACTTTAGGCATTTACCATATAGGGGCTACTAAATGAATTTGTAAGGTCCTGTGTACCCAATAATCTAATAGTATACACCAAAAATGCACCAGGTGAATACTAATACAGTAATGAATATCAAAGTATATAGTGCATCTATATGTGCTGGTGCAACATACAGAATGCTGTATATATATATATATATATATATATATATATATATATCTATGTTGGTGACATTCTGTATAAATAAAGCTACCATCTACTAAGCCATAAAAGCCACTCCTTGATGGACAGATTAGTATATCACCAAGGAGTTGCAATGGGCCATACAAGTTCCAGTGGTCATGTACATGTGTGGTCGTTACTACATGTACGACCACCCATGTACCAAATCTGATGTATACAAATGGTTTTTCCGCAATAGTGGGTCCAGAAGTCCAGATCCAAAATTCCACCTTGAAGGTGCTAGTGAAATAGCTCCCTCAAGTGCTATATGTCCAATTTTCTAATCGCAAACAGCAAAATCATACTGATGTCGGTGCTAGAATAGTGATGTTCAATACCATAGTGTGTTATACATCAATTTGTGCCAATGTAATAAAGAACCCACTTAATACACATACATATATATATATATATACATATATATATATATATATATATATATATATATACACACACACACACATATACACATGTATACTTTAAGGCCATGCATATATGTGGCTCATATAAGGGGATCAATAGTCGATGTACAGTTTGATGTGTCCCCAAGGGATTACACTGAACTTAACAGGTTCCAAAGTTCATTTACATGTATGGTCATTAACCTGTATGTCCACACATGTACCAGATCTCAAAAAATTCCAACATATACTGGTAGATGTTTGTATACTCACATAAAAAATTAGTTATAGTGAAGAGATAATATAGAGGTGTAACTGGATAGGAGAAGGTATTAGTATACCCCTGATATAAATGTAATTCAGGGGTTGGACAAAAAGCAATTAAGGTCAATGTCAACGTTGAGCCCGTAGGGTACTAAGGTTCTAAGTCTATATATCCAACTGGTTTCGTTCTGTGAGATAGCAATTGTTTTATTACCTCCCCTCCAACTGGGTTTTATTGTATCTATTCCATAAAATATCAGCCCTGTTGGATCTTTATTATGGAATTCGGCAAAATGCCGGGACAGGTTATGTTTAGGATGGGCTTTCCTAATGTTCTTTATATGTTCTCTGATGCGTACATGCAAGGGTCGGGTGGTCCTTCCCACGTATTGTAAATGGCATGGGCATTCTATCACATAGGTCACATGGGTGGTCTGGCAACTAATCAGCTCTTTGATGGGATATTCTCTATGGTCGGTTTTAGATTTAAACGTGATTTTTCTCTGTGGTTGTTTTTTGCTGACTCTACATGGAAGGCATCTTTGGCATTTATAGAATCCTTTGAGGTCTGGGCAGATGTTGACAAGTTTTGGTGGATTAATGACGTTGTGTACTAAATGATGACGTAACGTTGGTGCCCGTCTATATATGAAAGAAGGTTCGTCATTGATGATTTTCCTCAGGTGTTGGTCCTCTTTAAGAATTGGCCAGTATTTTTTCACAATGTGTTCAAATTCTCTATATTGGGAATTGTAGCCTGTGATGAAGGGTACTCCTTTAAGTGTGTTCTTACTTTTCTTTTTCTGAATTAATAGACTGTTCCTATCCGTGCGCAGGACTTCATTCTTCGTTTTCATCAATGCTTCTTTGGTGTAACCCTTTTCACTGAATCGGTTGATAATGACTTCAGTTTGACTTTCAAAGTCTTCATCTTGAGAGCTCATCTGAAATTATCTGATCGGACCAACACAATAAGTTTTTGTACGATACCAGATCATTTAATTAGTACAGTTTTCGTCCAAAAAAGTTTGGAAGAGCAAGACCACGCATGCTCGAAAACTAAAGAATACATTACATCACTTTCAAAGTTGTATTCTGTCAGAATTTTTTTTTCGTAAATTGAGTAACCTCTTTATTTTCCATATGAGACTAGCATGCAAAAAAACGAAAGATAACTTTTGTCTGGTATTCTCATCGCGAGTATGAGGCTTGTTACTAAACCCACATTAGTAAAATCAGTCTGTATTTGCAGTAAATCATGCTGGTTTTACTCACTGTGGAAGGGGTTAATCCTCTGCATTGTGTAAAAAAAGGCAGTTTGATCCTGTATGCACAGATCCTCCCCTTCTTGCATTGCCTCCATAACATATCTGGATAAGACAGAGTTACTGGAATCAAGCTGCACATGCTCAGCTTGGTGTGTATTGTTAGAGTTTTTTTTTCTTTTCTTGAGAGAGTGCATGTAATCAGCACAGGGCAGACAAGAGGGTCAGGGGTCCTGCATCCTGATAGGACAGCCAGTGCAGTATGGAAACTCCTCCTACAAGCTTTAACCAGGCACAGATAGAAGTCACAAGACTGCTATATACTGCTGATGTGAAAAAGGTATTTAGTAAAATAATTTCATTTGCATGTTCTGTGTACTGTGGGAGACCAGATATAGTGACTGCAGGATCCTGGGTTTAGCAACACTTTAAGTCCTGCAGTGATATACGGGTTGGAAGAAGCAATCAGTGTGCGGCAGGGACATTGGTATTGAACTTTTCATAGGAGTGTAACATGCCTAAGACTGTGGCTGAAGCACTAGAATGAAGGGGAGGTAGGACTCATAGGCCACCTGAGGCAAGTAGAATACGTCTCCTGCAGGGAGCTGCTATTCACATTTTGACCTGACAGCATTGCTTTAAACTCACAGTGTAACTGTAGCCTTATTAAAAAAAAAAAAAAAAAGTTGCACTGCAAAGAATAGCATACAATTTGAACAGGATTGCAGTGCAATTCCTGCCTGAATTGCATGCAGTTTCCTCCACCCCTCCTGTGTGAACCAAGGTTTGTCATCATAGTGATTCTGAGCCTAAGTTCACACAGGAGCAAAAGGTTTCATGCATAATGGGTTCTACCAGCTCCCAATCCGACTGTGGATAGCTGCAGCTTGGGCTCCTCTTGCCTCTCCCCGCATCTCCCTCCCCACAGCCTCCAGCGGTTCAAACCTTCTACTGGACCCCCCCCTCCCCATATTCCCCAGTACCAGGTTGCCGGCTAGATGGCTTCTGATTAGTCAGTGCCATCGAAATTTTTAATTCCCCATAGCAGTGAAGTGGCTTTTCAGTGTCTGAAAGCAGGGGATTGCGGCAATATGCTACAGCAGGACTGGGAAAGAGGTCCAGTTGGCAGCTCGAGCCGCTGGAGACCATACAAAGTGGTTTCCCACACTGCTCCTGTGTGAACAAATAAAAAAAAAAAGTTGCCATCACAACGAGCAGGATCATTTAAAGTACACGCCCCATTGTGACGACATTCACCTGTGTGCCCTTATTTCAAATGGTGGAAATAGATCCACCTTCATCACGCGACGAGTGAAATCGAGAGAGATTACGATGGACGCCGTTCAGCATCGTCTCCTGGGAAGCATGACGCTGTGCTCCCAGGAGACATCCCAGCAAACAATGCGGCACCGGGGAAAAGAAGAGATCCGGGTATTCCTCCCGCAGGAGGAATACCTGGAAGTCCCCCTTTACAGAGCTTATTAAAAAAGGTATTTAACCACTTGCTTACTGGGCACATATACCCCCTTCCTGCCCAGGCGAAATTTCAGCTTTCAGCACTGTCACGCTTTATATGACAATTGCACGATCGTACGACTTGGCTCCCAAAAACAAAAAGTCATTTTTTTTTCCTACAAATAGAGCTTTCTTTTGGCGGTATTTGATCATCTCTGATCTTTATTTTTTGTGCTATAAACAAAAATAGAGCGACAAATATATATATTTTTTTTTTACTATAATAAAGATCCAATAAAAAAAAAAAAAAAAAGTTTTCTTCCTCAGATTAGGCCAATACAAATTCTTCTACATATTTCTGGTATATAAAAAAGCACTTAGACTTACCAGTAACAGTATTTCTACAAGTCTTTTTAGGACAGCACCTGGAGAGAGCGCAGCTCCACCCACTTTCCCAGGAAACACTGCAGTCATTGTTTTAAAAGCTGGACACCTCCACCATGGCCTCAGTTGTTAGAGTACCTCAGGCCATACTGAAATTATATAAGCAGAACATAGCAAACATCCTATCCTGAAAGACTCGTAGAAATACCGTTACCGGTAAGTCTAACTAAGGTTTTCTCACCTCATCTTTCAGGACAGCACCTGGAGAGGATAAACGAGTATTTACTCTTAGAGTCGGTTTACACTGGGGCGACTTGGGATCCGACTTGAGGTCGCCTCAAGTCGTCCCAAGTCGTGCTGTAGAGAAAAACAATGCAAGTGAATGGGAGCAGTGTTAATACACACTATTCAAGTCGCTCCGACTTCAGCAAAGGTTCCTTTACGACTTCAATCCGACTTCTAGGCGACATGTACCCATTGATTTAATGGAAGTCGCTTCCAAGTCTGATCACTGTCTTAACTGAAGCTACTTTACAGATAAGATAACATACATTTCTCAGGCAAACCCCATCCCTCCCCCTCCCTCTCCCAGAGCCAATTGTTGTTTTATTGGCCACTGGAATGTCTCCTGTCTTGGAGACGACTTCAAGTCGTGTTGTAAATCACCCCAGATCGCCTTGTGGTTCATGCTCAAGTCATGTCGGAGTCGCCTCTGAAAGTAGCGCTAGAAGTAGTGTTGCCCCAGTGTGAACCGACTCTTAGGGTGGGACCACCACTTGCAGGACCTTCCTGTCAAATGATTGGTCTGCAGCTGTGAGCAGATCCATCCTATAATGACGAGTAAAGGTGGAATAACTGGTCCATGTGGCCGCCTTGCAGATACGCTGTGGTTAAGCCCCAGCTCGTTCCGCCCAGGACACTGCTATGGCCAGTGTTGAATGGGCCACTACCCCTGTAGGAGGTTCTATTCCTGCGGCTACATAGGTTTCGTGGATAGCCATCCGAAGCCACCTACCAATCGTCTTTCTTGAAGCTCTGTAACCCCTATGAGGCCCAGAAATCAGAATAAAAAGGGAGTTGCATCTAGACCCTCCACTAGGTCCTGCCTGTTCAGGGCAAAAAAAAAAAAGTGTGACTTTTGCATTTGCTTGTGCTGCAAAAAGGAACTCCCCACTTTTCTACTATGCTCTGAAAGACCTCCGAGATTAGACACCCTTTTTCTGCTCAAGAAATCAGCTAGGTGATTTAGGGTGCTTTTCAGGTGCACTGCGGTCAAGGATGCCACCTTGCCCTCTGCCCAGGTCAGAGTTTCTTGGGCCAGGTTCAGAAGACACCTGCTCCTTGTGCCCCCCCGTCTTGAAATATAGGCCACAGCCGTGGCGCCCCCTAGGTTCCCTGCAGCATTTCCACCATGGCCGGAGGAAACACTACAACTGAGGTCATGGTGGAGGTGTCCAGCTTTTAAAACAATGACTGCAGTGTTTCCTGGGAAAGTGGGTGGAGCTGCGCTCTCTCCAGGTGCTGTCCTGAAAGACGAGGTGATTAAAAAAAAAAAAAAAAAAAACACACACACACAATAAGCGTATAGTGATTAGTTTGCGCAAACGTTATAGGGCCTACAAAATAGGGGATAGAATTATGACTATTAGTATTACTACTAATGCGGTGATCTGCGATTTGTCAGGACTGTGATATTACCGTGGACACATTTATACAACGATCAATGCTATAAATATGCACCGATTACTGTATAAATGTGGCAGGGAAGGGGTTAACACTAGGGGCCGATCAAGGGGTTAAATGTGTTCCCTGCTAGGTGATTCTTATTTGGGGGGGGGGGGGGGGGGAATGACTGACCGATGGTTGTGAAGATCCTTCAGCTGCTTGCAGCTCTGCAAGAGAATTTCCAGAAAGCAGATGCCAGGCAGGAGAATGGAGCTCCCTGCAGTAGAGGATTGACCAACCTACGGCCCTCCAGGTGTTCAGGAACTACAATTCCCATTACGCCTTGTCATGTCTATGAATGTCAGAGGTTTACAAAGCCTCATGGGGCTTGTAGTTCCACAACAGCTGGAAGGGGACCAGGAATCTCCAAACTATGGCCCTCCAGCTGCTGAGGAACGACACGTCCCCTGAGGCATTGTAAACCTCTGACATTCACTGATATGACTAGGCATGATGGAAATTGTAGTTCTTGAACACCTGCTCTACTGCAACAGACTTCATGGTCTTTTTTTTTTTAACCAGACAACTCCTTTAAGGTCCTAAATGGCTGTTAATTTCACTGCAATAAGACTGGCTGCTTTTTATCTACAGACCTGATAAATGCAGAAGAAACTGAAGCAGAGATTTAAGTCCAGAGTGCTTTTAAATGTATGAATTCTGACACACTCCGTCCTGTATAACCGATCATCCCCTTCTGGTGTACAAAAAGCACCTAAACAAGACCCTTCATAAAACGCTCACCAAGTATTATTTTATAAAGCAGAACACACAGCCTCATTATGCAATGCAACAAACTAGTTTTATTACCATTATGTAAACTTTTGTTCAAACAGATAAATCAGCAAAGAGAACATGGACACAGCACACGCAAAAGGAAAAAATATAAATAAAGTTGACCTGTCACTTATACACAGTGGTGCCTCCATCTTGTAGCCTGAACAGAGACGGTTACCAACAAACAAACAAAAACAAAACCCACCACCGACTTGCCTGTCCTGCTGCCTAAGCCTCCACTCTTTGGTCTCTTTCAGAGCCACAACAGCTGGAGAATTTTCCACAACGGACACACTTCTGCATGTGTTAGATGCCGGTTCCACCCGCCAGTAACTATGGCGACACCGTACACAAGCAGCACTGGCAGGTGCAGCGTAGGACACAGGCATAATGCACATATAAAGGTGTCAGATGTAACGTTTCTCTGCTCAGTGAAACTCTTTAAAACAGCAAAAAAGACTGGCGTCACCGGCTGCAGGACTGGTAAGCATTGAAATTCTTCTATAGATTGCTTTCTTTTGGCATCACTCACTTTACCATTGAGGAGGTAGTGACATCACTGAGGCACGACGTGCTTTGTATCTAAGTGATGTCACAATTGATCATGGCTTCAGCTGGGTAAAGGAGACGGTCCAAAAGAAGACATATAAAAAATTTAAAAAAACTAACAAAATGAAAACATGAGCAACAGTATTAAACTGCTCATTTGCTGTAAGACAAAAAGTAGTCGTATCTGTTATACACATACACTATATTACCAAAAGTATTGGGACACCTGCCTTTACATAAACTTTAATGGCATCCCAGTCCGTAGGGTTCAAGTTCCTCCACCCCAAACTCGCTCATCCATGTCCTTATGGACCTTGCTTTGTGCACTGGTCCACATCATTTGGTGGAGGAGGGATGAGGACATGGGGTTGTTTTTCAGGAGTTGGGCTTGGCCCCTTAGCGCCAGTGAAAGGAACTTATAAGGTATCAGCATACCAACACATTTTGGACAATTTTATGCTCCCAACTTTGTGGGAACAGTCCAAAATGTCTATGGTATGCTGCGGCCTTCAGAGTTCCCTTCACTGGAACTAAGGAGCCAAGCCCAACCCCTGAAAAACAACCCCACACCATAACCCCCCCTCCACCAAATGATTTGGACCAGTGCACAAAGCAAGGTCCATAAGGACATGGATGAGCAAGTTTTGGGTGGAGGAACTTGACTGTACTGCACAGAGTGCTGGCCTCAACCCGATAGAACACCTTTGGGATGAATTAGACCAGAGACTGCGAGCCAGGCCTTCTTGTCCTACATCAGTGCCTGACCTCACAAATGTGCTTCTGGAAGAATGGTCAAACATTCCCATAGACCAGTGATGGCTAACCTTGGCACCCCAGATGTTTTGGAACTACATTTCCCATGATGCTAAACTACACTGCAAAGTGCATGAGCATCATGGGAAATGTAGTTCCAAAACATCTGGGGTGCCAAGGTTCACCATCACTGCCCTAGACACACTCCAAAACATTGTGAACATTCTTCCCAGAAGAGCTGAAGCCGTTATATCTGCAAAGGGTAGACCAACTCAATGTTGAACCGTACAAAATAAGGCTGGGATGCCATTAAAGTTCATGTGCCTGCAAAGGCAGGCGTCCCAATACTTTTAGTAATATAGTGTACCATTACTGGGGGCTGCTCTCCGAAATAAAACAGCCTTAATTTTAAAACAACTAAATTAGCAGCAATCATTAATCTAATTCAAAGAGTAAGGCATTCTCAAAGCTGAAGGCACATTGTGTTTTGTGATCAGAGACGACGGGAATGCTGCCATCTTTGGCATCAACTTCCTTTAGACTAGGGCTAGGGCTAGGTTCAGAGTTCTGTAATACAGGGCTCTGCTCCGGTTCTTTTCTATCTGGGATATCATCTTCATCAAGTTCCCGGGCCGGGATTTCTCTAAAAATGAGTCCCTCATCCTCTGCACTGGGGTCTTCCAGTTGTGCTGCGCGGGTACAATACGCAGGGTTCTCGGTCTGGAACTGTAGCTGCCTGCCTTGGCCCTCCACACTGACCCCTGGCTGCAGTTCCTGCACAGTGTCTTCTGACCCCGTCTCATCTGACTGGTAACTTATCTGCTTCTTCACGTCGCTCAGATCTGCAGATCGCTCCCTGTGGGCCAGATAGCTTTCTTCCTCCAGCTCCGGTTTCTGGAAGAGAAACAAGAAGTCATGAAACATTCATCACACACGGGAATGGCTTTACACCTGGCTGAGCAGATCAAATTAAAGGTGTTTAGGGCAGATAAAGACATTGAATCAACTACTGGGAGGTTATATGAGGCAGTGCTGGTTCAGGTTGTGTCATCCATCGCTGCTCCCCTGTAGGGCTGAGAAATTAATAAACATATAGGATGCGTTGCGTTACACTGGATTTGTTGTTTTTACACTTTAACAAAAATAGGTATTAAGCTGCAATATTACATTGTTGATTTGGCGTTTACCAATCAGATGTGGTGACTGCATTAGTTTTAAGGCTTTTCATCTGGTGATTTGGCCAATAACACGCCTCCTGTATTAGAGTGCCCCCCACTCTGAATGAAGGAGCACAGGGGGCACCATTGGACAGCAGCACTGTCAGTATAGGGGGTGGGGGAAAAGTGTTAGATGGACTAGCAAGTTGAAGCCAAACGCCAACTAATACTTTATAAGCAGTTACAGCAAACTGTTTGTTTTCCTTTTGGGATAAAGATTTTACCTAAATAGTAAAACTGATCATTGGAAGCACCCCTGTCAGTGTTAAATGGTTTGTACGGTCACCAGTGTCCCTGATCACCACCACACTGTTATATAACACTGTACTGCACTAGTGACAGTATGAGGATAAAAAAAAAAAATTATATATACAGGGAGTGCAGAATTATTAGGCAAATGAGTATTTTGACCACATCATCCTCTTTATGCATGTTGTCTTACTCCAAGCTGTATAGGCTCGAAAGCCTACTACCAATTAAGTATATTAGGTGATGTGCATCTCTGTAATGAGAAGGGGTGTGGTCTAATCACATCAACACCCTATATCAGGTGTGCATAATCATTGGGCAACTTCCTTTCCTTTGGCAAAATGGGTCAAAAGAAGGACTTGACAGGCTCAGAAAAGTCAAAAATAGTGAGATATCTTGCAGAGGGATGCAGCACTCTCAAAATTGCAAAGCTTCTGAAGCGTGATCATCGAACAATCAAGTGTTTCATTCAAAATAGTCAACAGGGTCGCAAAAGCACAAGGTGTGCAATACTCAGAGACATGGCCAAGGTAAGAAAGGCTGAAAGACGACCACCACTGAACAAGACACACAAGCTGAAACGTCAAGACTGGGCCAAGAAATATCTCAAGACTGATTTTTCTAAGGTTTTATGGACTGATGAAATGAGAGTGAGTCTTGATGGGCCAGATGGATGGGCCCGTGGCTGGATTGGTAAAGGGCAGAGAGCTCCAGTCCGACTCAGACACCAGCAAGGTGGAGGTGGAGTACTGGTTTGGGCTGGTATCAAAGATGAGCTTGTGGGGCCTTTTGGGGTTGAGGATGGAGTGAAGCTCAACTCCCAGTCCTACTGCCAGTTTCTGGAAGACACCTTCTTCAAGCAGTGGTACAGGAAGAAGTCTGCATCCTTCAAGAAAAACATGATTTTCATGCAGGACAATGCTCCATCACACGCGTCCAAGTACTCCACAGCGTGGCTGGTAAGAAAGGGTATAAAAGAAGAAAAACTAATGACATGGCCTCCTTGTTCACCTGATCTGAACCCCATTGAGAACCTGTGGTCCATCATCAAATGTGAGATTTACAAGGAGGGAAAACAGTACACCTCTCTGAACAGTGTCTGGGAGGCTGTGGTTGCTGCTGCACGCAATGTTGATGGTGAACAGATCAAAACACTGACAGAATCCATGGATGGCAGGCTGCATGAGTGTCCTTGCAAAGAAAGGTGGCTATATTGGTCACTGATTTGTTTTTGTTTTGTTTTTGAATGTCAGAAATGTATATTTGTGAATGTTGAGATGTTATATTGGTTTCACTGGTAAAAATAAATAATTGAAATGGGTATATATTTGTTTTTTGTTAAGTTGCCTAATAATTATGCACAGTAATAGTCACCTGCACACACAGATATCCCCCTAAAATAGCTAAAACTAAAAAACTAAAAACTACTTCCAAAAATATTCAGCTTTGATATTAATGAGTTTTTTGGGTTCATTGAGAACATGGTGGTTGTTCAATAATAAAATTAATCCTCAAAAATACAACTTGCCTAATAATTCTGCACTCCCTGTATATATAAAAACACACGTGAACAAAATTATACAAATTTTATTTTGGTACAGCCTCAACTGCGCAATTCTCATTCAAAATGTGAGTGCTGAAAGCTGAACCCCCCCCCCCCTCCCCCTTCAAGAAAAAGAACACACCACACACACACATATATAACAGCCAGTGGTATCTATTGTACCATGATGTAGTGAGAAATGTAGGAGGCTGCTTGTACTGACCCCTCCTTATGAAAAATACTAGGTGCATGGCTGTCATGCTTGTTCCAGGTCAGAGGCTTAAAACAAACCATTACTACTAGGGAAGAGAAATTCACATGGCCAGTGTGCATATTTTTTTGTGCTAGTTTCTATAAATGACTCCCTCTCATTCTCACGCTGCACTAGAACCCCTGCCCCCCAATACAAAAATAAAATAAAAAGCCGATCCAGACAATATGAATTAGAAGTCCTCCAAAGCACATGCTTGTCTAGACTCCAGGGAACGACGCCATCTTGTGGCCATAATGTAAACTGCATCAATGCAAACTGAACATGTTTTAACTATTTTGAATGATTAAGGCCTCTTACACACAGATCAGTTTTTCTTCAGGTTTTTCTTTTCAGTTTACCAAATCCATCTAATATGAGGTCAAACCTCAAGAGTCTCAATTTGTATGCAATCAGGCAGGCCCTTGTACTACATAGTTTTGGTAAACTGAAAAGAAAAACCTGAAGAAAAACTGATCTGTGTGTAAGAGGCCTAAAGGAATCATTTCCAAATATCTTTTAATGAGAAAAGTCTGTACAGCACAAATTAATTACAGCAAGGCAAAGCAGTGAATTCTTACATTTAACCGGATGTGGGCTATTTCTGCATTCATTTCAAGCACATTAATCAGCGGTTGGTCTTCTAGCGTAGACCAGGGAATGGTAGAAGGGCGTAAACCACTCTCCAGAAATTCCGTTACATTTTCTTCATCAATAAATCTTCTTTCCTACAGAAACACAAAAATGTCAAATGTTACAAAGAGGCAGCCAAGAGTGCTGTGCTTGATCATCATCCCGTGTCATATTAATATAATTTATAGGAATTAAATTTATAGGACTAATAAACAAAAACATTAAAATGTAACTCCAAGAAAAGTTTCTTAAATTACGCTCTGTAAAATTAGGATTACTGTCATTAGACACAACTTAAAGGGGTTGTAAAGGTAAATGTTTTTTCACCTTAATGCATCCTATGCATTTAAGGTGAAAAAACAGACGGTACCGCCCCCCCCCCCCCCCCGGAACCCCCGTTTTACTTACCTGACCCCTCGAAAGTCCCACGCTCGTCCCCGTGATCCTCTTCGGTTCCCAGCCTGGCCGTTGATTGGCTAGGCTGGATGGATCGATAGCGGCGCAGCTGTCAATCACATCCGATGGTGCGGTGCACTGGGGGCCGAGTGATACAGTAGGCGGCTATGCCCGCCGCTGTATCACGGGAGCGCGCCCGCAAAAGCATTTCCACCATGCGAGCTCACATAAGGGTGGAAAACTCTTGCGAGGAGGAGCTGAGACAGTCGCCGAGAGACCCCAGAAGACCGGGTTCAGGGACACTCTGTGCAAAACGAGCCGCACAGTGGAGGTAAGTATAGTTTGTTATTTTACTTTAGTTATCCTTAAACTTACTTCTAATGACAATAATGTAATACATAAGCTCCCTGCTAGATTGTAAGCTCTAATGGGCAGAGCCCTCTGATTCCTCCTGAATTGTATTGTAAATGTACTGCCTGCCCTTGTGATGTAAAGAGCTGCGCAAACTGTTGGTGCCATATAAATCCTGTATGATGATATATGATATGGCATGTGTCTTGAATGCTGCTGTGTAGTGTATAAATGGTGGCTTCACTGATGTTGGATATTACAGTAATTGCACTTCCTCTAGCATTGCGACATTCAAGACTCCTTTTGAATGTTCCACTTTAAATCCTTTACGTTTGTTTAAAGGGTGCAGGGACACGAAGGAGTTTCCTGGCTTCTTTTGTATCAGTTCAAAAAATTTACATTTTCCTTGGTTGCTATAGGCAACAGCTTGCATTGCCCAATAATGTCTGGATTTTGAGTAAAATTGCAATACAGTATAAAGAGACAACAAAACCATCTGTAAAGCAGTCCATGGGGAATCGAGTATTGAGTCCTCTATCAACACAGTCAGTGCTGATGGGGTAATCAGCCTGCCCATACACGTATGGAGACTCGGATGATCCCCACTGAACTTGCGGAATTCCGATTCATGCATAGTTGGCTTAAAGGGGTTGTAAAGGTTTGTTTTCTATTATCTAAATAGGTTCCTTTAAACTAGTGCATTGTTGGTTCACTTCCCTTTTCCTTCAATTTCCCTTCTAAATGTGTTTTTCATCCGAGCGGTGGAAAGTCATTTAGAACAGCTTACTGAGGAGAAACAGAAAGTAAGAAATTCAGACAAAAGAAAAAAAACATTTAGAAGGGAAATGGAAGGAAAAAGGTAAGTGAACCAACAATGCACTAGCTTAAAGGAACCTATTTAGACCAGGGTTTGACAAATTTGGTTGGAATCTAGGAGCCAGCTAAAAAAGTTAGGAGCCAGAAAAAGCACCCCGTCCCGCCAAGCTTGCGCGCGCAGAAGCGAACACATACGTTAGCAGCGCCCGCATATGTAAACGGTGTTCAAACCACACATGTGAGGTATCGCCGTGATTTGTAGAGCAAAAGCAATAATTCTAGCCCTAGACCTCCTCTAACTCAAAAGATGCAACCTGTAGATTTTTTTTTAAACGTCGCCTATGAATATTTTAAAGGGTAAAAGTTTGTCGACATTCCACGAGTGGACGCAATTTAAGCGTGACATGTTGGGTATCAATTTACTCGGCGCAACGTTATCTTTCTTAATATTAAAAAATGAAATGAATGAAAATAGTGAAAATTTACATTAGAATTGCTGTTTAACTTGTTATGCTTCACAAAAATAAAAAATAAAATTTGTGAGCTGGCACCATCTGGTGGTCACCCATTGGTATTACAAGTTATTACCACCAGATGTGAGCTGGCGCCATCTGGTGGTGGCCGTTGGTATTACATGGTATTACAAGTTAAAGGGGTGTTCCAGCCCAAAATTGTGTTTATTAGAAGTCAGCAGCTACAAAAAGTGTAGCTGCTGGCTTTTAATAAACACTCACTTACCTGCTCCTGCGTTCCAGTGACGCACTGATCGGGGCTCCGCTCCTCTCCCCCCCTCCCCAGCCGGCTTTTCAATCCCGACCGCTGATTGGAGAGGCGATCGCATGGGACCTGTCAGTGTCCCATGTGATCGCCTACAGGGAGGGGCTCGTGTAGGCGATTAAGGCTTAATCGCCTAACCAGCCCCTTGGCGGAAGCAGGAAGTGGGACAGGAAGTCCCACTCCTACTGAAGCCCCCACTCTCCCCCCCCCCCCCAAAAAAAATGACATGCCAAATGTGGCATGTAAGGGGGAGGGGAGGGGATTAAAGAAAATTCAATTTTTAGGGTGGAACTCCTCTTTAAGCATTAAGCATAGAATTGCTGTTTAACTTGAAATGCTTAACTTGTAATACCAACGGCCACCTGGTACCAGATGGTGCCAGCTCACAAAAATAAATAAATAAAAAATATATATTTTTGCCCACCTTCCAAGCCAAGTCGCCAGGACACTATTTCTAGTCGCCATGGCGACCTGGCGCCCGGGATTTGTCGAGCCCCGATTTAGAATATAAAAAACAAACCTTTACAACCCCTTTAAGACAACCAACTATACCAGCTGATGCAGTCATGATGGGATTGGGATTTTACATTCCAACTTCTAATGCGTCTAAAGCTGTGAAGAGAACTCTCTCAGATAATAGTTACTGACACAAGTGTCTCCATTGGGAGGTTTCCCTTACCTCTGCCGACAACGATGCTGAGACTTGATTGGCACCAGCACTGGAGCTGTGCCTATTCCCCTGTGTAAGCTTGTTTCTACACAACAGGCTGGGAGGCTGCTGTGCCTGTAATGATGCGTGCTTCCACAAGGAAGGGTTGTGGGAAGGTGTACCACATAAGCTTCACAAAGAGGCACAGCAAATAGAATGGTTATGTTGTTGGGGTAAAAATGACAGCCTTAAATTGTTACTAAACCTGGGACCCTGCATACACTATATCTGGTCTCCCACAGTACACAGAACATGGAAATGTAATTATTAGTAAATATAAACATCTAAATATTTTTTCCTATCAGCAGTATATAGCAGTGTTGTGACTTCTATCTGTGTCTGGTTAAAGCTTGCACTGACTAACCTATAAGGATGCAGGACCCCTGACCCTCTGTCTGGACAGTGCTGATCACATGCATCCTCCCAAGAGAGGAAAAAAAAAAAAAACACGCCACCTCTTTAGCAATACACACCAAACTGAGCATGTGCAGCCTGATTGCAGTAACCGTCTTATCCAGACATGTTTTGGGGACAGTGGAAGAAGAGGATCAGTGCAGACAGGATCAAACAGCCTTTTTACACAATGCAGAGGATTAACCCCTTAGGTACCACTGTGAGTATAACAAGCATGCTTTATTGCTTATACAGACTGATTTTACTGTTGTAGGGTTAGTAACACTTTGAATCTTTAGGTAAAAGAGAAATAATCTAGAACAGTTTTGAATTTTTCCTGCAGTGCAATCAGCACTGCAGGAAAATTGGAGGGATTTCCCCCAACTTTCCATCATGGCAACAGGAAGTAATGAGAAATCTCCCCAATAGGGACACCTTTGTAGAAGAACAGGGTACGAGTTTGAAGCTCTGGCCTGTTCTTATCACCCTGGGTTTACCTGTCACATTTTTTTTTATCCTGGTTTTACAAGGATAAGAGATGACCGGATAGTCTATATAAATCAGTAAAATATTTAAAGGATAAAGTTCACATTTAAAAGAAAGAGAAAAAAAAGAAAAGAAGAACAAAATAGATTATTGCAGGTAAAAAAAAAAAAAAATGTGCATTTATTTTTATTGTTTTAATGCAGGACCCCTGCAGACTTATTGTATTTATCTGCTTGTACGGGGAGACAGATACATACTGACAGGAAGAATGAATGAATTACCAGAGGGATCAACAGTGCCATGATAGTACATTGAAACTACAAGCCGACAGCTGCAAAGGCTATCGGGCTGCCTTCACATCGAGGCGCTTTACAGGCACTACAACGCTAAAAATTGCGCCTGCAAAGCGCCTCTCCTTTCACTCCAATGCTCCAGTTGTTTTTGTGCCGATAAAAGTCAGCGGCTACAAAAAGTATACCTGCCGACTTGGTAAAAACCACACTCGCCTGTCCCAGGATCCAGCGATGTAGTCACCTGACCCATCGCTTCTCTCCCCGGCATTTCAACTGGGCACTCAGATGTGGCAGTGTGCGGCTTTACAGCCGGGTGTGCACTGCAAATGCGCGCATCATGATGCCACTCCTGAAAGGCACGGCAGTCTTCTGGGGCATGTGACATATTCCAGAAGACTGCAGGGAGGAAGAGAAGAAGGTACGCTCACGGAAGTAGGAACCTGTCAAAACGAGGTACCCGCTTCCCAAATATA
Source organism: Rana kukunoris (assembly GCA_029574335.1). Classification (NCBI taxonomy): domain Eukaryota; kingdom Metazoa; phylum Chordata; class Amphibia; order Anura; family Ranidae; genus Rana; species Rana kukunoris. Next base: position 112,225,972 of record CM056059.1, on the reverse strand, counting down.
AAATGACGTGCCAAATGTGCTTAAAGCGGAACTTCCCCTTTTGGATGGAGCTCCGCTTTAAAACCCTACCCTACCACATCGATAAAGAATATCTGGAGTTGGGCTTTAACCATGTTAAAAATTTTAACTATGGGAAACAGGAACAACCAGCGCCCAGAGGCAATTTAGTTTGCATGTGCCGCGCTATATACGTTTTTTATTCATTCAAAATGCCCAGGTACCCACGTCTGGGTAAGATCGCCACACAATGATTGCAACGATCTATGAAATCTCCGGCCCCCCAAACCCCCCCCCCCCCCCTTCGCTGCCTTCTGGGAGACACACAGGAGGTCCCAGAGAACGGCGGACCATTCAGGAAAATTCAGCGCAACTTGCACATGCGCAATAGGAAACCGGCTGTGAAGCCGCACAGCTACACTTCCCGTTTTCCTTGGCCAAGACGCCGGCATCCGGAGCCCATCGATGAATCGGCTTGGGGTGGCGACATCATGGGATGCCTGAACAGGTCCTTATATTAAAGGTCAGCAGCTACAGTATTTGTAGATGCCAACTTAATTTTAGAGGCTGGAAGTCCACTTTAAACTTTAGTTTGGAGTAGTGGGGGGGGGGGGGGGGGGGGGAGCCCTGTCAGGTTTTTATTGCTCCTCTCTTTAGGAAAATCTTTTAATGACACTTGTTCAGGTCACAACTAAAATGAAACTTTCCTTGGCTTAATTTCCTCTTCCCATTATATCTGCTGGACAGGAAATGAAGTGCTGTACAGCATGCAGTATAAAAATGCAATCCACCCACCCCCCCTCCCCCCCCACCACATTGAGGCCAACAGAATTAGAAGTACATCCAAAGCTCATTTGGCTGCACTTCTGTGGATCTCAAGACTGCAGTTCGTTCGGCACTCCTGTGACTATTTTTTTATTTATTTTTAGCAGACAGCAGGAGGCGGTGCAGACTCAAGCGAGATCGCGACAATGGAGTCGTCAGAATCCACCCACTTGCTTGGACCGCCACCCGACTCAGCAAGCCGTTGAGAGGCTGAGCTGGCCACTCCCACAGCCCAACGCTCCAAGGGGGTGGGGGCAGAGCAGAGAGTCAGTCTACAGCTCTCTGCTCACAAAGCTCTGTGAAGCGAGCGATTGGAGGAGTTTGATCACTCAGTTCTCAGTGTAGCATATCCACATAGGCAAGTAGGATTCTTAAAAAATAATAATAATAATAATAATAATAAACCCTACACACTTCTTTGAATTGTCACTTTGTGACTATTCAATAAAGATGGACTTAAAGTGGAGTTTCATCCTAAAATGGAACTTCTGCTTTTCGGATCCCCCCCCCCCCCGTGTCACATTTGGCACCTTTGTGGGGGGGGGGGGGATACCTGTATAGTAGAGATATTTGCTCCCATTTCCGGGCATAGACAGCCACAGTATCCGCGGATATCTACGCTATGTCCGGCCCATCCTCTGCCCCCCCCCCTGCTGTCTTCTGGGAGACACAGGTCCCGGAAGACAGCAGGGACCATGGCACGTCGCGAACCAGGAAGTGAAGCCGCAAGGCTTCACCTCCCGATTCCCTACCGAAGATGGCAGCGGCAGCACCCGAGAGACCGATCGGCTTCAGGTGCCAACATAGCTGGCACTCTGGACAGGCAAGTGTCCATATTTTAAAAATCAGCAGCTGCAGCATTTGTAGCCGCTGAAAAAAAATATATAAATAATTGGGCGAAACTCTGCTTTAAGGACAAAAAAATAAAACATACAAAAGCGTGATATATGTTGCAGATTTTTAGGCTTTGTTTTTACCCAGTGATCTGGCAAGTGAGGATGAGATCAGGCGTGCTTGCACACCGCACGTGCAGAGTGCGCCAGGAAGTCAGCACCGCGGAGCGCTAATCTCAGGCAGTGATTAGAGCGGCTGCAGAGATCGCGAAATATCTCAATGCTTGCGATTATCACTCCGCAGTGCCGACTTCCTGGCGGGCTCTGCATGTGCGGTTTACGAACATGCCGCAGCTCATCCTTACTGGCCAGTAACACCTCCTGTATTAGAGCGCTCCCATTCTGCATGAAGGAGCACCAATATAAGATTGGGAGGGGGAGGGGAGGGCGTGATAAAGTGTTGGTGGTAAAGGTGTAAAAAATAAAATATAATAATTTCGGATCATTGTAAGGAACCTGGTTACTGGTTAGTCTCAACCCCTTAGCTTCTACATCTGCAGGACAGCTTTCTCGATCTTAAAAACCGACTTATTGGCCAGATCACTAGGTGAAAATAAAGAAAGTCTAATACAAAATAAAGTATTGCAGCCATCACTATGAACTGATAAATTACAACATAATAAAGGGTTGGGATGAACACCACTTTAATGTGTGAAGTCAGAGTGTTTTTCTGTTGAATTGAGATGGAAAATGATTAAAGAGAACCGGTCACAAGTCACCTTACCTGTAAAGAATTGCTATTCACACCAAAGTAGAGATTCTTCCAGAGCCCGAAGCACTCGGAGGATTTGGTCAGCTCTATGACTACATTGTCCTCGGAGACGTTCACACCGATATCGTTCGTGTTGAGGTTGTACTGCGGCAGGAACTGTACAAACAGAAGGTAGGGGGTGTTGGTGGCTTTGACACAGAAGCGGATCTCGCACTGATAGCAGCCGACCTCGGAGGTGATGCTGTGCTCATCGATGTCCTGGACGTGGATGACTAAAGTCAGCGTGGTGGCGCTCTGGGAACAAGTGAAGATGGGGCACTCCGGGGGAACCTCGGGCAAGGCATTGATGACGTGTCCAGCTGCGATCGGCTCGCTGACCTTCCCGGGTTCTCCCTCAGAAGAAGGGCTTGCTGCCTCCTGGCCAGACTCTTGTGTATTGCTGGACTCTTGGGTAGTAGAGTCGGGGGAAGGGGAAATCTTAGATTCAGATCCTGGGCCGTTGGCCAGCTGTTCCTGCATCAGCTTTAGTGCCTCCTGCTGGACGACGGGCACGGTGACCACCAGCTGCCTCTTGCTCTTGTTGAACTGAGCCGATCCCCTCTTCTCCTCCACCAGGTAGGGCAGCTTGAGTTGCAGTTGGTAGGCGGGTTTCTTGGACTCCAGGCTCAGGGCTTTCCCTTCGATGTTCAGGTGGACCTCAGCGGCGGAGTTGAGCAGCGGCAGATCTATGGTGATGACCAGCTCCTTGGGCACAGGGCTGGGCGCCGAGTCCCTGGCATCCCGGTAGTCTTGGATGTCCACGTAGGAGCGGTGGCGGATGGTGTAGTGGGGGACAGTGGGCTCCTGGTTGGCTTTGCGGTCTGGGGGAGGCGGTTGGACCTTGGGTTGACCCTTGGTGACCTTCTTCTGCCCTCCCGGCACATCGTAGGGGTACGGGAAGTTGAGCGGGTCAGCCGGGTCCTGCGGTTTAGGCTTGGCTTCGGGGTTGTTTTTGCGGAGAACGCAGGAACGTTGGACCCCCCGGTACTTCTCCTCCAGGGTGCACACGTTGGCGGTGTCCAGGACCACGTGGAATCCTCGGGACACCATGTCCAGCGCGGTCAGGTCCACCATGGCCTTGAACTTGTCGTTACCGGCGGCCAGGCGGAGGGTCTCTGGGTGGAAGATGACATCATAGATGAGATCCCTTCCCCCCTCCGGGTTCAGCTCCTCCCGGGCGGGGCTCAGGGAACACGGCAGGCTCCAGTGCTGACCGGACCGCCCATCCCGGTCCTTGGCCGGCACGCAGTGAGGTCTTTCTACCCGCCCGTTACTGCACACGTTCAGGTAGCAGCTCCGCTGTCCGTTCATGCTGGTGTGCAGCACGTGGCCCGGCTCCGGGTGAAGGAACTGCACGTCCACCCCGCGCTCCCGCTCCATCTCGCTGATCTCCCGCTCATACCGCCCCCGGTTCTCCGGGTCGCTGATCTCCTTGGCGTACCGGGCGAACAGCTCCCGGAAGCGGGCGTCCTGAAAGGCGGACTTGAAGCGCTCCAGCTCCTCCGGGGTCACGTTCAGCTCCTCCAGCCTGGCCGCCATCCTGCTCCACTACTGATCTCCTAGGAGACGGGCGCTTAGTGATGAAATCACTGCGCCGCGGCCGACGGTGGCTGATTGGGCAGCGGTGGGTCACGTGGCGCGGGGGGAGAGCGGAGTCGGCCAATACAGCGGTGGCGTCCCTGCGGTTGCCATGGTGAGAGCATACCGCGGTTATTTACAGGGCTTTGGGTGGGAGGGGGAGGGGTCGTGCGGGGTCACCATGCTGTGTGTACAGTATCCATTCCTCCTCGCTTCATAACATCCCCCACCTGTCCTCATAGAACAACCAGAGACATATTTATAGAAAACACTGCTGGCTTCCTTCTAAAAATACTCATTGCCTGGCTGTCATGGTGATCCCTCAGTTGCTGTGCTTTCTCAACCACTAATCCTGATCAAGCATGCAGCCAGTGAAGGCAAAACCAATTTATAGCTTCTGATCAACTGGACAGCCAGGCAGAGAGCATTTTCAGGAGCTCATTTATTTTAAAGGCACAACCCGCATTTCTCAAAAAATGTAATAAATGCTCCCAGACTAACCACTTGCCAACCGGACCAATTCCGACACTTCTCTCCTACATAGAAAATGACATAGAAACCACAAATATATATATATATATATATATATATATATATATATATATATATTTTTTTTTTTTTTCAGAGACCCTAGAGAATAAAGTGGTGGTCATTGCAACTTTTTATCTCGCACGTTTTTTTGCGCAATAATTTTTCAAATACCCTTTAAAAAAAATAAAACAGATTCATGAATAAAAAAAAATAACAAAACAGTGAAGTTAGCCCAATTTCTTTGTATAATGTGAAAGATGATGTTACGCCAAGTAATTAGATACCTAACTTTTCAAGCTTTAAAATTGCGCACACTCATGGAATGGCGCCAAACTTACTTAAAAATCTCCATAGGCGACGCGTTCATTTTTTTACAGGTTACCAGTTTAGAGTTACAGAGGAGGTCTAGTGCTAGAATTGTTGCTGGCACTCTAACGCACACAGCGATCTGTGGTTTGAATGGCATTTACATATGTGGGCGGGACTTTCATGCAGATTCACTTATGAGCGCGAGCTACTGGGGACAAGGGCGTTTTACTTTTTTTTTCCATTTTTATTTTTTTTATCACTTTTATTCCTATTACAAGTGATGTTTACATTATTGTGACAGGTCCTCCTTATGAAGATATGCAGGGTCAATAAAACGTCATGACTTCGCGCCCGGGCCTCCGACGGTCATAGAGATGACTGGTGAGGAATCTCCACCCTCCTCTGGCCGATTCGTTCTCCAGGGCCCAATGGCATGAGAGAGCCCGAAGAAGCATCGGATGGCGGCGGAGGTTGGGGGGTGTCCCCTCCCGCCACCTATAAGAACGATCAAGCGGCAAAACTGCCGCTATGATTGTTCTTATCGTGCAGCGAATCGCCGGCTGCAAAGAATATCTGAATGATGCCTGATCATTCAGATACCGCCATTGTAGTCCCTAGGGTGTCTGCTAAAAAAAATATATCTAATGTTTGGGGGTTCTGAGTAAATTTCTAGCAAAAGAATGATTTGTACATGTAGGAGAGAAGTGCCAGAAAAGGCCGGTATGTAGGTGGTATTAAAATAGTGGAAAACAAAATAGTAAAGTTAGTCTAATTTTTTTTGCATAATGTGACAGATGAGGTTACGTCAAGTAAATAGATACCAAACATGTCACAATTCAAAATGCCACACGCTTGTGGAATTGCACCAAACTTCACTACTTAAAAACCTCCAAAGTTGACTTTTACATTTTTCTACAGGTTGCATGTTTGGAGTTGCAGAGGTCTAGTTTAAAGGAATTATTGCTCGCGCTCTAACATTCACGGCGATACCTCACATGTGTGGTTTGAACATTGTTTACGTATGTGATCGCTTCTGCGAGCGAGAATGCGGGGCAGGGGCACTTTAATTTTTGTAATTGTTCAACTTACATTTATTTTCTATTTTGATACTTTCTTTTTACATTTTCTTTTGATCACTTTTATTCCTATTACAAGGAATGTAAACATCTCTTAATAATAGTGCCTGACAGGTCCTCTTTACAGCAAGATATGGGGTCAATAAGTTCCCAGATCTCTTCTCTAGGCTGGGAAGCCTGAAACCCCCCCCCCCCCCCAATAAAAAAAAAAGAGAGAGAGTTCCCAGCCAAGGCGGCACCATTTTTTCAAATGCAGAGGTCAGGTGTGACGTCATAACATTGTGCCCGGCCTTCGACCGATCATAGAGATTCCAAAGACCATCTGGCTTGCTGGAAATCTCTATGGTCAGCATCCGAGGCCAGTCGGTTCGTTCTCCGGTTCATCTGATGGCAGGGATGACCCGGGAGGGCAGCAGGCGGCGGGGAGACGTCTGTATGTGTGCGTGTTGTATAAACTGTATGCAGCCTCAGCTCATTCATAGAATACAAACTCCCGGTGAATGGCAGAGCAGTGCCCAACCTGATACAGTTTGTGGGATAGGAAGTTCCCATCCCAATGATGGAATACAGCGCTGTATACTGGATGTAGCCAAGGCTATACAGTGCCTTGAAAAAGTATTCATACCCCTTGAAACCTTCCTAATTGTGTCATGTTACAAATAAAAAAATAAATGTATTTTATTGGGATTGTATGTGTTAGACCAACACAAATAGGCACATAATTGTGAAGTGGAAGAAAAATGATAAATAGTTTTCTATTATTTTTTTTAAATATGTGAAAAGTGTGGGGTGCATTTGTATTCAGCCCCCCGGCAACAATACGTTGTAGAACCTCCTTTCACTGCAATTACAGCTGCAAGTCTTTTGGGGAATGTTTCTACCAGCTTTGCACATCTAGAGAGGGACATTTCTGCCCATTATTTTTTGCAAAATAGCTCAAGCTCTGACAGATTGGATGGAGAGCATCTGAACAGCATTTTTCAGCTCTTGCCACAGATTCTTAATGTGATTTAGGTCTGGACTTTGACTGGGCCATTCTAACACATAAATATGCTTTGATCTAAACCATTCCATTGTAGTTCTGGCTGTATGTTTAGAGTCGTTGTCCTGCTGAAGGTGAACCTCCACCCTAGTCTCAAGTTTGTTGCAGACTCAAACAGGTTTTCTTCTAAAATTGCCCTGTATTTGGCTCCATCCATCTTCCCATCAACTCTGACCAGCTTCCCTGTTCCTGCTGAAGAATATCATCCCCACAACAAGATGCTGCCACCACCATGTTTCACGGTGGGGATGGTTTGTTCAGGGTGATGTGCAGTGTTTGTTTTCTGCCACACATAGCGTTTTGTTTTTAGGCCAAAAAGTTCAATTTTGGTCTCTTCTGACCAGAGCACCTTCTTCCACATGGCTTCTCACAAACAGGACTTCTTGTGGCTTTCTTTCACCAATGACTTTCTTCTTTCCACTCTTCCATAAAGGTCAGATTTGTGGAGTGCACGACTAATAGTTGTCCTGTGGACAGATTCTCCCACCTGAGCTGTGGATCTCTGCAGCTCCTCCAGAGTTACCATGGGCCTCTTGGCTGCTTCTCTGATTAATGCTCTCCTTGCCCGGCCTGTCAGTTTAGGTGGACGGCCATGTCTTGGTAGGTTTGTAGTTGTGCCATACTCTTTCCATTTTGGAATAATGGATTGAACAGAGCTCTGTGAGATGTTCAAAGCTTGGGATATTTGTTTATAACCTAACCATGCTTTAAATGTCTCCACAACTTTACCCCTTTCCTGTCTGGTGTGTTACCTGCTCCCTTGTCTCCTCCCAACCCCCCCTTTTTTTATTACATAGCTTTTTTGCTTGTTGGCAAGTATACCGTCTAGTCCTTGCGAATTAGCTGCTACACTAATTAATTCTTTAAGTTATTGATAAAGGGAGTGTGGATTCAAGGATTCTTTTATTTTCTGGTGTGTTACTTGGCCTTCGTGATGTTGTTTGTTCACTAAGGTTCTCTAACAAACCTTGGTGTTCTTCACAGAACAGATGTATTTATACTGAGATTGGTAAATAAAATCCACCTGTGTGTAATTCAATTAGGTGACTTCTGAAAGCAATTGGTTCCACTAGATTTAAGTTAGGGGTATCGGAGTAAAAGCGGGGTGAATACAAATGTACGCCACACTTTTTAGATATTTATATTTTTAAAACATTTTTTTCAAGGGAAGCCCTCCCCACCAGAAGCAGAAAGTGATTATTCGCAAGTGAATCCAGCAGGCTTGTTGTACCCACACACACTGTCCGAATCTTGTCTAGTTCCTGCTCAACCGGCCGAGATTCAGACCGTCTATGGCCAGCCTAATGACGGCACAGACAGCGATATAAACCTGATCATCCTAAATCTGTGCAAAAGTAAAAAAAAACATTAACAAATTTGAATTCTATAGGGCTTTATATGATAATACAATGAGACGTTTTAATAGTATTACATGAATAGAGAGTGACTGGTCAGTGTCTGGTAATACAAAACATTGTCAGCTTTGCACAATGGACACGTTTAATCTGATCAGCAGCATTCAGGTCAAAGTACAGACCACGCTGACTGATTTAGATAAACAGGACTAAGTGTCGGTTCACACTAGCAGGATGTGGGAACCAGCACAACTCCAGTGGCAGTTCCCCCATCGCATAGGAATCGCAGACAGTTCACACTGCTCTTAGCGAACTGCTGCGGGTGTCAATAGAAAGTTTATGACACCCCCTGATCGTTTTGCATATCGCAGTGCACACTGTCAAATGGTGCAGAAATGACTCATGCTATCTGGTTCCACTGTGGACAAAAAAAAAAAAAAATCTTGAACCATTTTGGTGCGCATGCGATGCAATTTCAGCCAATCTGAATGACTAAATTCTCATCACACAGACATTGCATGTGATCTTCACAGCAGTGCGGTGCAAATCAAATGCAATGTCCAACATCACACCAATGAGAACCCAGCCTAAAGCCTATACACACGGACAGAATGTCGGGAGACTACGGCAGGTTAAAAAAAAAAAAGCTTGGCATGCATGCATTTTGGTCTGTCGGACGTGCATGCTGGAAAACCAGCATCTGACAGACTCCCAATATGCTCTCTCAGCCAATGACAGAGAGCGCCAATTGGTTTGTCTTCAGGGGGGGGGGGGCCTCTGTCAGAACATAACAGCTCAGCAGGGGAGATTGCTGGACTAACCTTGCATAGCGAGTACAGCAGCTCCGAGACCAGGGAATGCAGGGAATGAAAAACAAAAAGTGTGTAACCGGCGTCAGTGTTCAGATCTTGGCTGGTTAGCAGGAATCGGCCGGGATGCAAACTGTGTATGGGCAGGCTAAATGTACCAAGTTGATCAATCATCAGCTTGGGTCCAACCAGCATGCCGGGTTTTCCCTGTGATCATCTCTAGCGGCTTGCTATAATCACTCTTTGATTCCCCCCTCCAGCAGGGAGAACAGGCTTGGCCACACAACGCCATTTCTCCAAGCCTCGCTTGTTTGGCTTTCCTTACAAGCTGGCCATACACTACTAGTAGATTTCCTAAGAGAACATTTGTACAAAAGTTCTCATCCGTAGATTTCATATCCAGGCAAATGTTGTTCCAAGTACAAATCATATTTGCATTTAACATACAATTTTCAAATGAATTCCCAAATAAAATCTACATTCGCTATTAGCAATGCATTTAATGAAGAAAGTTTCCATCCTACTCCTTTAAATTTTCTTGCCACTGCAGTTGAAAGTAAATGTTTGAAACAAAAGTTTACCAACAATATTCTAGTGTATGGCTAAGCTTTAGTTCAACATTGTTGGGGGAGATGGACACCCCACTAAAAAACAAAACCACAATGCATACATACTTCATCCCACTCACTGTCTGAATGGATGAAGCCTGTGTGTGGCGGGCCATACAAGTGATAATTATCTGTTAAGTTAATTAACAACTTTTCTTGCCTGACAAGAGGCAGATGGAGTTTACCTTGAAGCAAACAATGGTGGTAAAACAACCCGGCTACGGAATGATTTTTCTTTAGACCGGCAAAAACAACCCCTAAAGAGATCTGTGTATAAAACACGGTAAAGGAAAACCATTTCTAATATCCCACATGGTCCAAATCTGTCCTCCCCTACTACACAGGGAACAAAGGAAGGAACAGGCTTCTAAGGCAGACACAGTATACAGGCCCATCGTACGGCATGCGCAGTATACAGGCCCATCGTACGGCATGCGCAGTATACAGGCCCATCGTACGGCATGCGCAGTATACAGGCCCATCGTACGGCATGCGCAGTATACAGGCCCATCGTACGGCATGCGCAGTATACAGGCCCATCGTACGGCATACGCAGTATACAGGCCCATCGTACGGCATACGCAGTATACAGGCCCATCGTACGGCATACGCAGTATACAGGCCCATCGTACGGCATACGCAGTATACAGGCCCATCGTACGGCATACGCAGTATACAGGCCCATCGTACGGCATACGCAGTATACAGGCCCATCGTACGGCATACGCAGTATACAGGCCCATCGTACGGCATGCGCAGTATACAGGCCCATCGTACGACATGCGCAGCATACAGGCCCATCGTACGACATGCGCAGCATACAGGCCCATCGTACGACATGCGCAGCATACAGGCCCATCGTACGACATGCGCAGTATACAGGCCCATCGTACGACATACGCAGTATACAGGCCCATCGTACGACATACGCAGTATACAGGCCCATCGTACGACATACGCAGTATACAGGCCCATCGTACGACATACGCAGTATACAGGCCCATCGTACGACATACGCAGTATACAGGCCCATCGTACGGCATACGCAGTATACAGGCCCATCGTACGGCATACGCAGTATACAGGCCCATCGTACGGCATACGCAGTATACAGGCCCATCGTACGGCATACACAGTATACAGGTCCATCGTACGACATACACAGTATACAGGCCCATCGTATGACACATATACCCTCACCGCCCACTTTATTAGGTACACATGTTCAATTGCTAATCAGCCAATCACATGTCAGCAACTCAATGCCCTGCAAGTGTTTGGGATTGTAAAAAGAAGTTCTAGTTATCCAAGCCTCTGCTCCCCCATTCAGTTACATCTCAGAGTCACAAAAGAAGTAGAAATAGATGTTGGAAGTTTGCAGGTCTGACTAGGGGAGTAGCTTTAATTAGGGCCACCAGTCCAACATATATTGTAGGCACCGGCCCTGGAGGCAAGTTCCCTGAATAGTCCTCCTCTCCATTTAGGTTAACCACATCACCAGGAACAAAGTCATAAGATACCGCTCAGACCATTTTATACGCCGATAGTTTTCATAATTTCTGCCTTTTAGGCAACGACTTTCTGTTGATGTCAGCAAAATCAGGTGTAATGCAGCGTACAGTGCCAAGATCAATAGCAGCCCTGAGAACACATACAGCTTTAGGCCAGTGCTGAGGAAAAAATGTCCTTGCGTAACAGTCCGTGTATCTGGCCTGGCTTGAGATTATTAACCACTAGAGGTCCGCGCTATTGACAGAATACGTCAACAGAGCGGACCTGAGGTGCCGGGGTCACGTCTTTGGACGTCATGTTCTTGTAATTTCCCGCGCGCGCCACAGGGTGGCGCGCGGCGGGGAAAAACAGTCCCGTCGCATCACCGAGGATTCGATGCGTGTACCCGGTGGCCGCGATGTCCGTCAGGTACACACGATCGGCGGTGACAGAGCAGGGACGTGGAGCTGTGTGTGTAAACACAGAGCTCCACGTCCTGTCAGGGAAAGGAGACAGATGCTGTTTCCCTTGTACATAGGGACACAGCATCGGTCACCTCCCCCAGTCACCCCCCTCCCCCCACACAGTTAGAACACACCCAGGCAATACATTTAACCCCTTCCTCACCCCCTAGTGTTAACCCCTTCAATGCCAGTCACATTTATACAGTAATTAGTGCATATTTATAGCACTGGTCGCTGTATAAATGTGAATGGCGCCAAAAATGTGTCAAGTGTCCGATGTGTCCGCCGCAATATCGCAGTCCCAATAAAAATCGCAGATCGCCGCCATTACTAGTAAAAAAAAAATATTAAAAAAAAATCATAATTATGTCCCCTATTTTGTAGGCGCTATAACTTTTGCGCAAAGCAGTCACTTATTGTGTTTTTTTTTTTTTTACAAAAATACGTAGAAGAATACGTATCGGCCTTAACTGAGAAAAAAAGTACCAGTTACTTACCGGTAGCTGGATTTCTACGATGTCTTACAGGACGGCACTGTGAGAGTAGACTGGCTCACCTGACAGGAAACACAATCAAAAATGAAGTTTAAAAGGCCCCACCCCTCCCGTGTGCCTCAGTTTAAGATAAGTAACCGCTCTTTAGAACACGGTATAAACAGAGACTAAGAAAAAAGGAGGAATATAGATAGAAGTAAAAGGGGAGGGAAGTAGGCCTGCCGTCCTGTAAGACATCGTAGAAATCCAGCTACCGGTAAGTAACTGGTACTTTCTCCCTCGTCTTCCAGGACGGCACTGTGAGAGAGAAGCAAGTAATCTTCAGGCCTACCTTAGGGTGGGACCACCGTCTGTAAGACCTTCCTACCAAAACTCAGGTCTTGAGGAGACAGTAGTTCGACTCTATAATGTCTGATGAACGTATTCCGGCTGGACCAGGTTGCCGCTCTACAGATCTGTTCTATGGAAGCTCCTGCCCAGGAGGTTGCCAGAGAACGTGTGGAATGAGCCTTAATAACAGGAAGTGGTTTACCTGCCTGTGTGTATGACAAAGAGATAGCCTGCCTAATCCATCTGGAGATGGAAGCCTTAGTTGCCTGTTGGCCCTTTTTCTGGCCTGAAAAATTAACTAAAAGGTGAGGGGAAGATCTGAACTCGCTAACCCTCTCTAGGTAAACTAAAAGGCAGCGTCTTACGTCCAGACAATGGAAAGTGGTTTCCTTTTCATTGCTGGGATTTGCGCAAAAAGAAGGAAGTATAACTTCCTGAGACCTATGGAACCTGGTTGCCACCTTGGGAAGGTACAGAGGATCCTGAGTCAAAATAACCCTATCTTCAAAAACCCGCAGAAAGGGTTCTTTGATAGAAAAAGCATGCAAGTCTCCAACTCTCTTGGCAGACGTGATGGCTAACAAAAAAGTAAATTTAATCGTAAGAAATTTTATAGAAATGCTGTCTATAGGCTCAAATGGTGCCTTAGTCAGCTGTTCCAGGACCAGGGGAAGATCCCATGAGGGGACCCTGGAAATCTGTATAGGAGAGAGTCTGTCCCTGGCTGTCAGGAACCTCTTGATGAGGGGTTCCGCTGAGAGGCTCTTCTCCAAAAAATATGATAAAGCTGCCACCTGGACTCTTAGAGTTCTAGTAGCTAAGCCTAATTCCACGCCATCCTGAAGAAACTCCAGGATGTCGGGAGTCTTGGGAGAAGAGATCCGCTTAGCGGTGCACCAATTCCAAAAGACTGTCCAGACCTTTGTGTAGATGTGTCTGGTGACTTTCTTGTGGCTGGATAGTAGGGTATCTATGACTCTATCCGAGCAGCCCTTCTGTTGCAAGTTCCGCCTTTCAATAGCCATGCCGTCAGGCTGAAGAAACCTGGGTTCGCATGAAAGATCGGCCCTTGCCGCAGGAGATCCGCTCGGAGAGGCAGGGGAAGCGGGGGGGCTAGAGACCAGAGCTTCAGAATGGGAAACCAGGATCTCCGGGGCCACCAAGGAGCGATTAAGATTAATTTCGTCTCCGCGGAGGCCAGCTTTTGTAAGATCCTTGGGATCAGATTCAGTGGGGGAAAAGCGTAAGCCAGACGGAAATTCCAGTCCTGGGCCAGCGCATCCACCCCCTGGGAACCCGGTCCCTGGACCAGGGAAAAGAATTTGTTCACCTTTCTGTTTTTCCTGCAGGAAAAAAGATCTATGTCCGGGACCCCGAACCGTCGACAGATCCAGTCGAAGGTTTTTTTGGCATAATTCCCACTCTCCCTGACAAACGGGTTGACGACTCAGAAAGTCGGCCTCCAAATTGGTGGCTCCTTTTATGTGGATTGCCTGAATAGAGGGTACTCTCTGTTCCGCCCAACCCAGGATCTCCAGGGAGAGTGTCAGGAGGGACTGGGACTTGGTGCCCCCCTGTCTGTTGAGAAAGGCGACTGTTGTAGCATTGTCGGAAAGGACCAGGACGTCCTTGTCCTGAATTCTTCCTTCGAACGCCCTCAGAGCTTCTCCCACTGCCAGTAATTCTCGGTAGTTGGAGGAGGTCCGCCTTTGATGATGATCCCAGGATCCCTGAGCCCGTAGTTCTTGTACATGGGCTCCCCAACCCCAAGCACTGGCGTCCGTAGTGACCTTCAGTGGATCGGTCTGACTCCACGGACGGCCCCTCAAGAGGTTTTGGCGGTGGAGCCACCACTCTAGGGAGTCCTTGACTAGGATCGGGACCCTGACCCGGGAATCGAGAGTGTCCTCCTTTCCGTTCCAGGCGGAGAGGAGGAACCTCTGAAGTGGTCTTGTGTGCAATTGGGCCCAGGGGACCGCTGGAATGCAAGCGGTCATCTGACCCAACAGCTTCATGATCTCTCTGAGGGAGGGATTTTCTGCAGCCACTAAAGACCCGATCGTCGTCACAAGCCTCTGGAACTTCTCTTGGGGAAGAAAAAGTTTCTTCTCTCGGGAATCTATGATAACCCCCAGGTATACCTTCCGCTGTTCCGGTAGAAGGGAGGACTTTTGCTTGTTGATTATCCAACCAAGCGTCTCCAGAGTGGTCATGACGACGGTCAGGTCCGAAAGGAGCTGATCCTGACTTGGGCTGAAAAGCAGGAGATCGTCTAAATAGGGGACGAGGGAGACCCCCTTCAGATGTAGATGAGCCATTACCTCCGCCAGGATCTTCGTAAATACCCTTGGGCTGGAGGCCAGACCAAAAGGGAGGGCAGCAAACTGCCAATGCTGAATTCCCTGTGCGGAGGCGAGGGCAAATCTCAGAAACCTCTGATGTCCCGAAAAAATCGGGACATGCAGGTAGGCGTCCCTCAAATCTATGGTTGCCATAAAGACGCCCTCTAACAAAAGACTCCTGAGGCTGTGAACGCTTTCCATCCGGAATCTTTTGTAGAGGAGATGGGAGTTCAGAGGTCTCAGATTGATTATCAGTCTGAACTTGCCGTCCGGCTTGGGAACCACAAAAATGTGGGAGTATACTCCCTGACCTTGTTGGTCTGGCGGGACTGGGATTATGACCCCCTGTTCCGCCAGACTTGTAATATTCTGGGAGAGGCCTACAGCTTTGCTGGAGTCCCTTGGGAGGTGGGTGAGGAGAAAGGCCGGGGGGGGGAGCTCTCTGAACTCTAAGTGGTAACCCTCCCTGATTATCTGCAGGACATGGGGACTCTGGGTTATGTTCTCCCAGGCTGGAAGAAACCTGGCGAGCCTGCCCCCCACCTTCCCGTCATTTGGTGTCCTTTCCGGATGGTTTGGGATTGGCAAAAAGGATCCCCCCCTTTGGTCTATCTTTACCAAAGGACCAACGACGACTGGTGGATTGTCCTTTGTCCGGGGCCGGAATCTTTCTCTGGCTGGGACGAAAGGACCGCTTCCTAGTCTGCCTAGGTTTTGAAGGGAACTTATTCCCCTTCTCAGAAGACCTGGACAAAGCCTGATCTAAGGCTTCCCCAAACAAGAGGGAACCCTTGAAGGGGAGAGCACATAGACGGCGTTTTGAAGCAAGATCACCCCTCCAAGTCTTTAGCCAGACGGCCCTCCTAGAGGCATTAATGAGTGCCCCAGTTTTGGCTGAGGCGCGAATGGTTTCTACCGCTGCGTCTGCCAGGTAGGCCACTGCCCCGCTAATAAGTTGGAGGGAATCTCGTATCTCCTTAGTCTTGGAAGAATTGGGGATATGGTCTAGAAGTTTTGAAGTCCAGGCGTCGGCATTTCTTGCCACGCAGGCTGAGGCCAATGCAGGACCAAGGGAGGCTGCATTGGCTTCCCAAGCTCTACGGAGAGAAGTGTCGGTACACCTATCCATGGCATCCTTTAGACTGCCTGAGTCCTCAAAGGAAAGGTCTGACTGTTTTGAGACCTGTGCCAAGGAGGCATCAAGCTTAGGGACCCTAAAAAAGGTGTCTACTACCTCCGTTTTAAAGGGACAGCGGCGTTTCCAAGTTTTGAAACTAGGTAAGCTCTTTTCAGGTTCTGCCCACTCCCTGAGGATAATGTCCTTTAGTGACTGATGGACCGGGATGGTCATGGTTTGAGGTTTTATTAAACCCCTGTACATCCTGTCCTGGGCTGAGACCTGCTCTGCTGGTTCTTGAATGTGCTCTGTAGCATAGATAGCCGCTAAAAGACCCTCCATATCATCAGAAGGAAACATATATTTTCCTGTCCTGGTATCCTCCTCCTCCTCCTCCTCCTCTTCCTCCTCCTCTGCCTGGCTGTCAACCAGGGATTCACTACGTAAGGCTAACTCGGACTCCTCAGAATCCGAGGGGTACATTCTACGAGCCTGTAGTGGTACAAACGGACGAGAGGTTGAAGAGGATTCCTGGGAGGAGGGGCCCGGAACCGGAGAATCAATGTTCTTTCTACTTAGGGAAGATTGAAACTCCTTTAGGGTAGATAGCATTTCGGTCTGAACCGAGAGAAATTGCTTCATGATCTGTGAGGTTTCCTTCCCTGTAAGCTTACAGATGCACCTAGAACAAAATGGCTTGTTATGCTCAATCTGGTAACTTGTCATTGCAATTGCCACATCTCCTAACACGTTTAGGAGGCTTAGCCACTCTGCTGGCCTCCCCCTGGGCAACAGGGTCTTCACCTAAACATATCAGGGAAAAACATATGCCCATTAGCCTTCACCTCTTAGGATTAGGAGAGGGGGGGGGAGGACAACAAACCCCCTATGAAAAAGGAAGGACTCACCCTTGGTGGTTTCCTCTGCAGCCATAGGAAAACGACGGTCCTCCTCCATAGTCGCGTGCGCCGAGGAGAGGTCTTCCATGGATACGCTCTGAGACCGCCAGGCCCCTCTATCTCCCTGGCTGCTTTATCGTGTGCCCCGATCGCCTGCAGCGTCTGTCCGGTGGGGGCCGCCATCTTGCCGCGCGGGAGCGGAATGACGTCACGGCGCCGTGCGCGTCATCAACAGGCGCCCGGATGCTAATGGCGCCGCTCGGAGCGGCGCCTAACCACCCGCCATGCGGTCCGGCGAACCCCCGGATGGAGCCAGCAGGCAGGGGGAGGCCTTCGTCCAACCTCCAAGGTAGGAACCAGGCGGGGGGAGAGAGGATGTGGCCTCTTCGGAGCACTGGAGAGCCCTGCCCTCCTAGGAGGCTCCGGCGTCCAGGGGAGTCTGTGACTTCTCCTGTTCTCCCCTGGACTAAGATGAAGGGGAAAACCCCCCGGGGGGTAGCAAGCTACACCGGACCCAACGGCACCCAGTACCTGCGGTCCGGGCTCCGGGGGGGGGACCACCAGCCCCAGGCCTTAGGTCACAAGAAAAAAATAAACGTTTCGCTGAAAGGGAAACACAATCAGAACTGAGGCACACGGGAGGGGTGGGGCCTTTTAAACTTCATTTTTGATTGTGTTTCCTGTCAGGTGAGCCAGTCTACTCTCACAGTGCCGTCCTGGAAGACGAGGGAGAAAATTTTTTATTTTTTTAAAAAAAAAATGGGATATTTATTATAGCAACAAGTAAAAAAAATATATATACTTTTAAATTGTCGCTCTTTTTTTGTTTATAACGCAAAAAATAAAAAAACGCACGGGCGATCAAATACCACCAAAAGAAAGCTCTATTTGTGGGGAAAAAAGGACGCCAATTTTGTTTGGGAGCCACGTCGCACAACCACGCAATTGTCAGTTAAAGCGACACAGTGCCGGAAGCTGAAATTTCGCCTGGGCACGAAGAGGGTTTATGTGCCCAGTAAGCAAGTGGTTAATGAAACAAATAGATAGTAATTTTTTTTTTTATTACAAAAACAGAAATAAAACAGATGAACCTTATTTATAAAATATTTTTTTTTGGACAGGGGATAGTCACTGACATGTATCAATTTCCATCTTCTCACATGTTCTGCAGCTTACTGGAAAGAAGAAAACAAAAAACAAAAATTATATGTAGAATTTATTATATGTAAAAAAAAAAAGTAACAGTTGACAGGTAACACATGGCATAAACTATCACTAATACATGTTGTATATTTTAAATTATATCCCAATGGGTAATAGAGGCTTGTCGATTACAAAGTACTTGGCATAGATTTAGGTGGCTGTGTGTTTAGTTTTCCGTGATATCACAAAAGCTTGCTTTAAAAACTGCCAGACAATGCTGTATATTGTGCAGCCAGGTTCTCCCTGTTCATCACAGAAAATGAAAGGGGTATTGGATAAAAACACATCACTCGGTCTTAAAGGTTTTTTTTTTGTATTTTTTTAAAAATAAATATGACAAACTTGTTATACTTACCTGCTCTGTGCCATCGCTTGGCACAGAGCCTCTTCCCCTGGGGTGCCCCTCCGGTGCTCCAGGCCCCTCGTGCGGGATCACTCTTAAGTCCCGCTGCTGAGCCTATTGACACAGACAATGGTACTCAGACCCCCCCCCCCCCCCGTAACTGGATTTGATTGACAGAAACACTGGGTTTTTATTTTTTTTGCCCAAGAAAAACAGAATATTTTGAAAAAAAATTAGTTTTTCTTAGTTTCTGTTAGAAAATTTTGTAAATAAGTAATTTTTTCTCCTTCACTGAGGAGTCTGAACTGGTGAGGTGGCACTAATATGCAGCACCGATGGTCACTGTTGGGGCTGCACTGATAATCAGAAAATGCCACCGATCCGCTTCTCTCTTGTAACACGCTC
This sequence comes from Rana kukunoris, assembly GCA_029574335.1. Taxonomy (NCBI): domain Eukaryota; kingdom Metazoa; phylum Chordata; class Amphibia; order Anura; family Ranidae; genus Rana; species Rana kukunoris. The sequence continues at coordinate 112,207,110 of CM056059.1, read as the reverse complement.
TGTGTGAGGAGAAGAAAGCAGATAACTGGCAACTCCTTGTTTACACGTGATCAGCTGTGATTGGACACATGGGTAAAGAGACTCATCAGCTCCTTACCAAGATAGGTATACAGCGCACTGTCTATCGCCACACAAGCGCAGTGAGAGTAGAACGGCGTCAATATGACGTCGTCCCAGAACGAGAGAGGCGCCCCCCACCATCATTTGTCTATACGGCGGGCAGGAGGTGGTTAAATACCAAAAGCGCATAAAAAAAAAATGTCAGTGTGAAAAAGAGTCCTAACCCCCGCTTTGTTCATGGATACAAAAGTATAAAAGCAAACATCTTGAGCTAAAAAAACGTAAATAAAATAAAAAAGTGTTACCTATCTTCTGCCGTTTTGCTAGATGGATAGTAGACCTTAAAAGCAAAGCCACTTCTTGGAAATGAACCCTAAAGTGATAAAATACACAGTATGAAATTCATATACATTCATGCTACAAAAATCCCCAGCAATCACTAAACACAGTGTAGCTGCATGAAATATTGACTGATCGCAGAAATTTGACACAATACAATCATTAGCGATTCTTCACTCCCACATGCTGTATGCCACTGTTCACTACACGCATCAATAATTGCGAATTGCAAGCAAGACTTAGGCCAGCCATAGATGGTGCGATTTTCTTTTCTGCAACCACAGATTACAGGAAAAAGAAAAATGGCTGCGTTGATGAGGCCAATCCCTCCCATGGTGATATTGTAGGGGAGGGGGGTGCAGGGAGAACACAGTGATTATCGCCAATAGCTAAAGCTGCTGGAATTAATTGCATGCAGGAAATCCGACATGCAATGCTGGTTGTAGCCAAGTTGATCGATGGATCGACTTGGGTACATTCCAGCAGATTTGAACCATCTCTGGCTGGATTGAGCAGCATAACCATAGTGTGTGCCAAGCCAAACATCTCTCTATACTATTTTTAATTATAGCTCAGGTGCAAAACTGTTGAAATCCCAAAGCAGAACTGCTTTCTTGTTATGAAGGGTTCCTCTCAGACATTTCATAACAAAGGCTTCAGTACGGCAACATCAAACTTTAGGTTGGCAGTGCTCACCAACTGGCCAGACTTTGAAAGGCATCTTTTGAGTTCATCAATTTGCCAACCTGAGAAACTGGTTGAAAATACATTACAGTGTATACAAACAGTAAAGTGCTGCGCTCCCCTTGTATACATAAATACAAGGCTCTTATAATTAAAGTGAAACGTAAAGAAAGTATGTGATAAATGATTAACTCATTTAGCACGATAAGTATCCAGTGAGTATCCAAGTCAAATCAGAGTCCATGTCATTTATATTTTAAATTATTTAACCACAAATAAATGCCTCTAAAAAAACAAACCAAAAAAAAAACCCAGGACTTCATCCAAATCTCAATATAGAGTTTTCCACATTTACACGTATATAGCATAGGCAAAAATGTATTCAAAGCAGAGTTCCACCCAAAAGTGGAATACGCTGATGTGTCTCCTCCCCCTTCAGGTGCAACATTTGGCATCTGAGGGGGGGCTGTTTTTGACAGGTATCCAGTTCCCACTCTCGAGAGTTCGGGCCGCGGCCCATGACGTCACCACTCGGGCTCCCTCCTCCTCCCCCCGGGCCAGTAAGAGAGGAGCCTTGCGCATGAGCATTAGGGTTACTGGCGTGAAGCAGTGAGGCTACACTGCTGGGTTCCCTTACCTGCAATGGCGGCGGCAGCACCAGTCAGCTGATGGAAACATCAGCTGCGATGCCGACATTGCTGGACTCCAGGACAGGCAAATCTGTAGCTGCTCACTTATTTTTTGCAGCTTTAAGTTTCAGATTTGTGCCGTCACTGTCCTACTGGAGACATTTCCCATCACTTCCTGTTGACACAACAGAAAGTGAGAGGAAAGCTCTATGAAGTAAAGGGGAATTCCCTGCAAGGATAGCAGTCACAATACCAGGCTTCCCCAGAGATTTACTCTCACATCTTGTGTGGTAAAGGATTTTCCTTCACTTCCTGTCTCAGTAACAATGGTCTCCAGGATAAAGATGATGAATGGACTCCACTTGGGATACAAAAATACAAATTTCACAAAGTTTCTAATCCTTCCCTACACTACCCAAAAAAAGATACTAACAAAATGACTAAGCTCTTTCAGAGAATGATTAATTCAATCAAGCAGTTCTATTCTATTCTTGACTTCCTCCTCTACAGTCATATTGAAACAAGGGCTGCATTGTGTGAAGATAAGGACACCATTCGCATAACACAAACCTCCTAAATGTATAACTGCCTTGAGGGAAAACCACCACAGGCCTATTCATATGCCCAATGTGATGTTAATTTGATTTAACCTGCTTAGTTATTTGTCCTCCATAGATGAAAAGAATTCCTGTGGATCCCCCTTTGTTTTTGCCCCAAGCAGAATTTGTAGCTATACAGTGGATTTCACCCTCCACCTCCTTTCTGAAGAGCTGCTTTTGTGACGTGAAAACATTTCTATTCACGATTTAAAAGAGCAATGTGCATTTGCACAGCTTAATGTCAAACACTTTTGTTGAAGCAAGCTTTATTCCAGTAAAGTAATATTAAAGATAGATCTCTAAGTGATTGCAAGAGATTTTTTTTTTTCTTATCAAACATGTTATACTTACCTGCTCATGGGTCCTCCTGCCTTCAAGTACACCCCAAACAAGCAGCTGGGATGACTCGTTCAGGGCTGATTCCGATCGGCACTCTGTGCGTCTCCTGATGCACACAGTGAGGCTCGGCCCCGCCATCACTAGAATTGATCAACAGCAGCAAGAGCCAATGGCTCCCTCTGCTCTCACTGAGTCCAGTGCTGCTGCTCTTGAGCCCAGAGTAGGACCAAGATCAGGCTCAGGTAAGTATTTAGAGTGGAGCTCCAAGTTCCCCCTCCAGAAAAAAAGTCAGCAGCTATAAACACTGTAGTTGCTGACTTTTAATATTCAGACACTTCCCGCAATGTCGGCACCCCAGACAATGTTTCAATTGGGTCTCAGGTGCTGCTGCAGCCACTTCTGGAGAGAAACCGGCATTAAATCCTTGTGGTGTTACAGCCGGTTCCCTACTGCGCAAAGCACTTTGTGAATGGCCTGGCGGGAGATGGGGGGGGGGCAAACTTCCAGGGGACCTCGCCGTCTTCTGAAAGTGGGAACAGGTACCTGTCAAACAGGTACCCACTCCAACCTCCTCCCGAATGGTGCCATAAATGGTAGCAGAGGACATAGAATTTTTTTTTTTTTACCTTAAAGTGATTATCCTTTAGCCTTCGCAACCACTTTAAGGCTGGGTTCACACTAGTGCGAATCCACTGCAGCTTCCCATTTTACCCTGCATATCGCATTGCGAACTGTCAGTTCGGATATGAATCGGATTGCATAGGTGCAGACCCAAAAAAAATAAAAAAAAAATAAAAGGTTCCTGTCAGAGTTTAGTCCGAATGCGATGCGATTTTAGACATTCTATCTGTATGGCCGAAATTGCATCGCATGGACATTGCATGTGATGCCGTGCGAAACACATGCGATTTTGCACCATGCAGCAGTGTGAACCGGCCCCAATACAGACTAGCAGTCTTTCCAACAGGCTTCTGGTAGCAGCTTGTAAGTAGTTTACCATCGGCACTCATTAAGATCCATTTTGAACGTTCCCAAAATGTAACTGAAGGGCGCTTTAACTGTTTCAACAAGGTCGCTCACTTGAAGTTGGCTGACAGCTAAGAAAAGCTTACTATACTCCCTGTTCTTCAACAGGCTAAAGCCCATATCTACAAGGCTGAAAAGAAAAAATACAAGATAGTAGGTTCTAGCACTTAACCCCCACCCACTCTGAGCCTAGTACACACTGCTAGTTTTTTTTTTCTTTGTTCAAAAACTGGCCGCTCAGGTTAGAGCTGCTGTACCAACAATCTGATGTTAGTACAGTGACCTCCCTTGCTGTTCTATTGTGTTCTGACAAGGGAATGCCCCCCCCGCCAGAACACTCCAGAGAGCGCTGAGAGGAAGCCGGTCGGCAGACCTTTTCCGGTAATGCCCCTTCAACAGAAGCCAGTACACAAGGTCCAAAATTTCGGTTTCTATTGAACCAGCCCATGCCGCCCGACATTAGGCCTGTGTGTACAGGGCTTTAGCCTAACCCCTGTAACATGCAATTAACTCTTAACCTACCCCCTACAAAACCTGCAACCAACACATAAAAGCAGGGCCACAGTTTTGTCCAGCTCTGCTGTACAGCTGTCTTACTCTAGATACAGTATATGTGGCAAGCAATGGTGAAGTGTTATTAAGATTCATTCTCTTACCGGATTAATGGTGAGGCATTCTGTATTTGTGATGTTGAAGGGATCATATTTATCAGCGATGACAACTACATCAGGCAGGGGGTACAATCGCAGTGCATAGTCATACGCCCAGTACACAGGGCTGACAAACAGGGGCAGCGGCGTCAGGTGTCCCTGAGAGAGGATGGTTTTCACAAACTAGATAAAAAACAAAAACATGTGAACTTGATTTATACCATTTGTACAAATACAAAAAAAAAAAAAAAAAAAAAAAAAAAAAAAATCGCTGATCGTCACCATTAGTAGTAAAAATAAAACATTTATAAAAATGCCATAAAACTATCCCCAATTTGTAAATGCTATAAATTTTGTGCAAACCAATAAACGCTTATTGCGATTTTTTTTACCAAAAATATGTAGAAAAATACTTATCGGCCTAAACTGTGGAAAAATCTTTTTAGATATTTTTTGGGGATATTTATTATTTTTTTTTTCCAAATTGTCACACTGTGTTTATATCGCAAAAAATAAAAACCGCAGAGGTGATCAAATACCACCAAGAGAAATCTCTTTGTGGGGAAAAAAGGGACGCCAATTTTGTTTGGGAGCCACGTCGCATGACCGCGCAATTGTCAGTTAAAGCGACGCAGTGCCGAATCACAAAAAGGGGCCAGGTCCTTTACCTGCATATTGGCCTGGGTCTTAAGTGGTTAAAAAAAAAAAAAAAAAACTTTATAGTGCGACTTTAAGTTAAAAATCAATATTTTTTGCTAGAAAATTACTTGGAATCCCCAAACATTATATTTTTTTTTTTTTTTTTTTTCAAAATCGTTATTTATTCACAACAGGAAACATATCCACATCGATCACAACATTGTAAGAATAAGAAAAGGAGAGAAAAGGTATTGACATCTACAGGAAAATACACTTCATATAAACACACATATGTGTGGCAAGTCTATTCACAGTGTTTGGTGAGCAATCTGGCCTTCCAAGCCAAGGTGTCAGCTCTTATGAGCGATAGGTAGGTGGTCTCGCACCGACCTCATCAAGCTCATCCTGTGTTTGGTTCGGTGTGTATTATCGGCCAACCTCCGTCCAAAGATGTATCGTGTGACACGGACCTGCGGACATGATCCCATTTTCCGTTACCGAAGGAGAAGTAAAAGAAAAGGGTGGAAAGTGATAGAGAGAGAGAGTTCTCAAGTCTGATACGGGATGTAAGAGGGGGGTAGTCACCTCGAGGGGTTTTCCCGGGAGGTGGCTCAAGAATCAGCGGGGGGGAGGGGGGTGGGGGGTCTCGCAAGCTTGGACCGGTTCAGTTAACATGTCCATCAGCTAGTCTCCAGTCGGTAGATCCAGTCTCTGTGTTAGGGGGGGGGGGAATTCTGTCTGTGGGCTCAGGTAGGGTTCCTAAGTGCTTGTCCCTCGTCAGAGTAGGTAAAGGTAGCCCATAATTGCCAGGTCTGTGTATAGGTTTCCTGTCTGTCTGTGTTAGTAAGAATCAGGTCTTCCAGTCTGCCAATGTCGTCCACCTTCCGTAGCCACATCGCTACTGTCGGTGGGTCTGGCGACTTCCAGCAAATGGGGATGCAGGCCTTGGCCGCATCTAGGAGGTGTCGAATGATCGATTTTTTATATATGCGCATGGGGACGTCATTAGCATGCAACAGGAAGTACGCCGGGTCGTCCGGGACCTGTCTGTCCGTAAAGTTTTGTATGATCCTCCTCACCTCTGTCCAGAAGGGTTTCAATTTCGGACATGACCAGAAAATATGGAGCATTGTCCCCGTTTCACTCTGACAGCGCCAACAGACCTCTGGTGTCGTCCTGAACAGTTTGTGCAAGAGAGCTGGGGTGCGGTACCAACGGGTCAGGATTTTGTAGTTCGTCTCTTGGGCTTTCGTACAGATAGAGGATTTATGTGTGAATGTTAGAATTTGTTGTTTTTGTTTATGGGACAATGTACAATTTAGTTCACGTTCTCACTTGGCGATGCAGGGGATTTGGTAATTCTCCTTTGGTGTGATCAGTGTGGTATATAGAATGGACAGCGCGTGTGGCAGAACTTCTGTGCCCGTGCATAGCTCCTCTAAAGGCGAGAGAGCTGGGCTTCCCGCTGGGGGTGGTGGTAGTGTGTGTAGGAAGTGGCTCAATTGGTTGGCTTTCAGGAAGTCCAAATGGTATCTGCCTTCTTTGTCTAATAGTTCGGTGAGTGTACGCCAACGTCCCGCCGTACTAAAGTGGGAGGCTTGGAAGGTGCCAGAGTCCTTCAGTGCTCGAAACACTGCATCCCGTAGGCCTGGTTCAAACTGTGGGTTGCCTATTATAGGGCGCAGGGGCGACTGTTCTGGTGGGGAGCCTGTTTGATTTAGAAGCCTAGTGCATATTTTGATAGTGGTGCCTATTAATGGATGGGACCTAATGGGTTGGGGGAGAGTCTTCAAGCACCATGGGGTTCTCTGCAGCGGAATCTCGCTCTGAGCTTGTTCTAAACGTGGCCATAATTTCGTACCCCCGTGTCGGCACCAATCAATGAGACAGTTCAAATGAGCAGCTTGGTAGTATACACGCACGTTAGGCATGGCCAGGCCACCGAAGCGCTTAGGTAGTGAAAGGACCGATCTATGTATTCTGGGGTGTTTCCCTGCCCAGAGAAAACGCTTAAACATAGTCTGTATTTGTCTAAAGTAGTCTGCGGGTATATGTATGGGGATAGCCTGGAGAAGGTATATAAACTTGGGTAAGATGGACATTTTAAGTATGCTGCATCTACCGAACCATGAATGGAGACCAGTGGTCCAGCGGTCTAGCAGTTTCTGAACTGCCTTCAGCAGTGGTGGAAAGTTCAGTTTGTACAGTTGGGAGAGTGACTGGGGTATACGGGTACCTAGGTAATTTAGGGCTGTGTCTGTCCACTGTAAACCCAGGCTTCCTCGAAGCCGTCTCAGGGTTGCATCAGGTATCCCCACCCCCATCGCCACTGACTTGCTCATGTTAATTTTTAAGTTGGATATCCGTCCGTAGGACTCAAATTCCCTCAGCAGACCAGGGAGGGAAGTTTCAGGATCTGTCAGTGAGAACAGGAGGTCGTCAGCATATGCGGAGACCTTATATTCTCCGTCCCCCAGCCTAACCCCTGATATGTCTGAATTAAGGCGGATCCGACGCAGAAAGGGTTCGAGGGTCAGTGCGAATAGGAGGGGTGATAGGGGGCACCCCTGGCGAGTCCCATTAGTAATTGGAAAGGTTTCTGACAGTACCCCGTTAGGTTTGACCCTGGCTGTTGGATCCGCATATGTTGCCGAGATCCAGTTGGTCACTTTGGGTCCTAGTCCGATATGTCTAAGCGTGTCGAACAGATATCGCCAGCTGACTCTGTCGAACGCTTTTTCGGCGTCCGTGCTCACAAAGACACATGGCGTCTTCTTAGCAGACACCGTGTGTAGTAGATTCAGTACTTTGGTGGTATTGTCCCTAGCCTCCCTGGTAGGGACAAATCCCACTTGGTCTAGGTGGATAAGGCTCGGGAGGTGACACTGGATTCTAGTGGCTATAATTTTGGTGAGGAGTTTCAAGTCCACATTGAGCAGTGAAATAGGGCGGTAGCTACCGCATTGGCTTGGGTCTTTCCCTTCTTTAGGGATGACAGCTATATGGGCCTGTAGTGTAGATGTGTGTAATTTCGATCCTGCCCCTAGATTGTTAAACAAACGTAACAGGTGGGGGCCCAGGGATGGGAGAAGGGTTCTGTATTATGTAACGGTTAACCCGTCTGGGCCTGGGGCTTTGCCTGGTTTAGTAGCTCCCAGGGCTGATTGGAGTTCTAGCATGGTAATAGGGCTGTCTAGGAGGGCTGCGTCGTCTGGGGACAGGGATGGCATACCCGAGGAGGTTAAATAGTCACGCGTAACGTCTGTGTCCTGGTCTGGTGTCGTGGGAGGTAGGTTATATAGTGCGTGGTAGAAGTTCCTAAACTCCCCTGATATCGATTGTGGGATCGATATCTTTTGTCCGGTTCTGGAGACAATATGGGGGATATAGGATGCGACATGTTGCGCGCGTAGGGATCTAGCTAACATTTTACCACATTTATCCCCAGACTCGTACACCTTACTCCTGCAGACTTGGGCGGATGCTTTGGCCTTATGCATAAGTACTTCAGTGATTCGTCGTCGCGTGGTGTCTAGGTCAGTGGTTAACTGTCGCGTCGGAGCTTGTTTATGTTGCATCTCCAGGGAATGTAGCTTGGACAATAAAGACGTCAGTTGCTCCAGTCTCTGTTTTTTCCGTCTGGCCCCATGTTTAATGAGGACCCCGCGTATGACCGCCTTATGGGCCTCCCAAATCACCCCGGGGGTACTATCTGGTGTATTGTTGGTGTCAAAATAGCTTTCTAGTTCTTTTACAACGTCTGCTAAGACTTCTGGTTCCTGTAGGAGTGATTCATTTAGTCTCCAGGGGTGGTTCCTCTCAGTTCCGGTCCCTGTCAGGGCGTATACTAACGTGATCGGGGCGTGGTCTGACCAGGTTATCGACCCGATCTTAACGTCTTTGACTGCTATTAGGTGTCTGTGTTGGACTAGGAAATAGTCAATTCGGGAGTATACTTGGTGAGGTCTGGAAAAGAAGGTGAAGTCCTTCTCGCCGGGGTGGAACAAGCGCCATGCATCAACCAATTGGGTCGCATGGAGTGTTGCTTGAATACGGCCACGTTTTTTCCCGTTCATCGAGGACACTCCAGAAGTGTCCTCCACTGGCGATAGGGGGACGTTAAGGTCACCACCCACTATTAACTGTCCGGAGGTGAATTGAGCTAGGCGTTCTAGGTGTCTCGCCAGGAAGGTATCCTGGTGGTCATTGGGAGCATAAAAGTTCGCCAGGGTGATACCTGTAGCTCCAATTCGGCCTTTCACAAATAGGAATCGGCCTGTGGTGTCTTTCTGCATGGCGTCTAACACCCATGGTACCCGGGCTGCAATCAATATTGAGACTCCCCTGGACTTCGCCTCCGAGTAGGAGGAGTGGTATACTGTGGGGTAGTATCTATTCTTAAGGATTGGGAGCTTGTCTTCCCTGAAGTGTGTCTCTTGTAGCAAGACAATGTCTGCTCTTTGACCGCGCACATCATGGAGTAGCATCCTCCGTTTCTCAGGGGTGTTCAGCCCCTTGGCATTTAGTGAGACAATGGTCAGTTCGTCCATACTTGCGAGCTGGAGATCGGGGGAGGGGAGGGGGACTAGAAGGGAGGTAGTGGCAGCGGAAGCCCTAGCGGCCTCAGGTGGGCTCAGGGAAGGAGGGAGGGGGGAAAGAGTTAGTTAGGAAGCCGACACTAGTGCGTGTGGCGAAGAGAGATACTAAAGTAGCGTGATTCGCTTAAAACGCTCACCAGACCTAGTCTGGAGTACGAGCGCAGGCCTATGTGGGTAGGTGGATGGACAGAGCCGGTGGTGTGAGCTCCCGGCTCCCTCCAGCCCCCCCAGACCATTAAAGGTAGTAGTGCACGTCAGTAGTAGTAATGCAATCCATGTCTGTGAGCAGTTAATGTAAGGCAGTTTTACCAATCAAAACAAGTAGTGCCTGGAGAACATCAGATACAGGTGATATCAAACATCTTGCAAACATTAACATGAAAGGATCCATTATAAGAAAGTGCAATTTGCAGCCAGTTTGATTTAGCCACCAACATTTAACAAGGCACAAAGTGTGTGAGGTATAACAGTCCCAGGTTCCCCGTCTTGCAATAACGTCAGAGAGCCAGTAGTCCCCCCCCCCCCCCCCCCCCCCCCGCCCAGCATGAGAGCAATCTAACAACCATTCCCTCATGACGTCTTGCACAGACAGAGGGAGGGGATAGGTATAACAAGTACACATAAACTAGAAAAGGAGAAAAAATAAAAAAACCTCAAAAATGTAAAGTACTCAAGAACGTAGTGTGTCTCTCATGGTGTCACAGGGCTGCTCTCCACCTCCCACCCCCCCCCCACCCACCCCCCCCCCCGGCAGCAACAGAGCTCTCCCTGGCGGGTATCCCTCACATTTGAGTTATGGGTGTCAGCTCTCAGGTGGGGGATCAAAAAAGTCTAGGAAGGCTCATAGAGACCAGATCATCTTCCTCCATCAGGGGAGTTTCATGTTGAACATCTGTTCCATGTGGGGAGTAAAGCCTGTGCACCGGGGGGATGTTCAGGTATCCGTGGCTTGTTCGGGGTACGCTCTAACAGCGCGGGGGTCCCAAAATTGCTTGAGTGGTCATTGTCAGACTCGACCAGTGGTCAGTGTGGGCTCGCTCCGTGGCCGGCGGGGTCTGACTATTAGGAGAGGGGCACGCAAGGTCCCAGTTCTAACGGGCAGAAAGGGATGGCACCATAGCAGGGGTGGGGGGAATGGACAGCGTGAGCCCGATCGCAGGTTCTAGCATAAGGTGGTCTCAATACAGCTGGCTCAGGATATGGGGAGAACTGATGGCTCAAGCAGGGGGCAACAGTGGGGCCTGGGAATTGCGGCCTACGGCCTACTCACGGTGTCCATCTCCAGAGAGAACTCTGCGCCTCCTCCGTCCACGACCCTGTTGGCGGATCCCCGCTCCCGGTCTCTGCGCCGCTGGGCCCGATCTTCCAGTCGCGCGGGGTTGTAGCTGCAGCCAGTCGGGATAGGGATCTGCTCTGTGCCCAGAAAGTGGAAGAGGGCCGGGAGGTCCGCTGGTGACTGTACTGTAAAAGCTGCTCCATCTTTTTTGAAGGTCACCGCAAGGGGGTAGCCCCATCTGTAGGTAAAACCCTGTTGACGCGCCAGCTCCAGAGCGGGTTTCAACATTGCCCGACGGCGCAGTGTCGCTCTAGATAGGTCCGGTAGGATTTTGACCGTAGAGCCCTGTAGCAGGATCTCACCTCTCTCCCACGCTCCTCGGATAATCCTCTCCTTCTGCGCGTAGCGCAGCAGGCGGCACACTACATCGCGGGGTCTGTCTGGGTCGTCGGATCTTGGGCCTAGTGCGCGGTGTGCGCGGTCTACCTCTACGATTTCCTCCGGGGCACCCAGCATGTCGCGGAACAGCTCCAGTAGCGTGTCTTCCAGTGTTTCGGAGTCCACCGACTCCGGGATCCCACGTAGCCGCAAATTATTGCGGCGGCTCCTATCCTCGACCTCTTCTAGGTGTAGCTGGAGCATAATGGCTGCATCTCTGTGGTGGTCCCTGTCCCGTTCCAGGCCGGATACCCTCTGCTCGAGTGTCGCCAGCGAGTTTTCACCCGAGGACACTCTGTCTGACAGCGTGGAGACCTCCGCCTTGACCTCCTGAAAGTCTCGACGGTGAGTCTCCTCTAATTTAAGTATAAGTGTCTCTATGTCGGATCTGGTGGGTAGGGCCTGTAGTAGAGTCCGGAATTCTTGTTCCGCCGACAGGCCACCGGGGACCGGGGCAGGGGACGACATGTCCAGTTCTTGGGACACGGGTGGTCTCGGTGTGTAGGGATGGGTCGTCGGTTCGTCAGGCGATGAGGACCAGAGGTCCTGATCCAAGTTATCTGCCGCGTGGCCTCGTGGGCTGCCTCGTGGTGCCGTCGCTATAGCTCCAGGGGAGAGCGACGACAAAGAGCCAAAATAGCGGTGTAAATCGCCTGCCTTGGTACCGGAGCGGGTGATGCGGGATGTAGGTTTGGTCCTGCACTTTTTGGCGGATTGCATGCCTAAATTTTCAGCAGTTTGGTCGGTGAAGGGGAGGACAAAGCCGGGAGCTCAAAGTTTCTGCTTCCTCACTCAGCCATGTCCAGGCCACGCCCCCAAACATTATATTTTAGTAAAGACCCTAGGGAATAAAATGGCAATTGCTGCAATATTTTATTTCACACTGTATTTGCCCAGCGGTCTTTCAAGTGCAATATTTTGGGAAAAAATACAGCAAAGTTAGTCCAATTTTTTTTTGTTTTAATGTGAAAGATGTTACGTCGTGAGAATCGTGATCTATCTTCTAAGCTAAAAAAATTGTGCAGCTCTAAACACATCACACAAAAGGGGCGATATATAAACATACCCTAACCTTCCAGCTTTAAAAACTTTCCAGGACAAGCTAACATTTATATGTAAAATTAAGTGTATAGAGACGTTCCTGTGGAAGGAAATGCTGACCCACAAAGTCTTTATAGACAATCAACCCAATTTGATAAAGCAGAAAAGGAAGAAAATATTTGGGAGTACACCACCAGAATGTTATTTTATGTTCTTTTAATCCCCCTAATTGAAAAAAAAAATAATATATATATTTATTCATATAATATATATATATATATATATAAAAAAATACAAACATTTGTTTCCACCTAACAAATTAAAAAAGGGGGAAAAATACAAAACCTGTTCATTGACACCATTTGAATACAGAGGAGCCGATTTATAAATGTTTTCACACAGAATTCATACAACTTTCATGCAAGATTTACACTTTTTTCTAATTTAACTTTTAACTTGTACTTGGTTAGAGCGACTGAATAGCGGCGCAAAATTGGCAGTAAAGCACCGCTAAAAATAGCGGCGCTTTACCGCCGACGCACCTCCCGCCCCAGTGTGAAAGGGGCTTAAGAAACAGCAGCTGCTTCCCAATCTGGGGCTGTGCACCTGCACAGATGTCAAATTGGAAGCAACCGCTGCAACCCAATTGACATAAATAGGACTGCCCGCATGGGGATGCACGGAACACCTCCGCATGCGGGTGAACATGGCCTAAATCCCCTACATAGTGCTGTGTATGGCCACACCAACACCTTTTCATGCACATTAAATGTATATTATGTATGAAGACATTCACAAGACTTGAAAATGTATGACAAATAAAATAAACACACACACACACACACACACACATTAGGATTTAAAGTGTTAGAATTTTTTCCAATAACCCTGTCCATAATGTTAACTAGACAAACCATATTTAAACCAAATCCACATCTTACAATAAAACATTCTTGTTGTCCGTTACTTACATGACTGGGAATGTCCAAACTGCTGCTGGGGAAGCGAACACAATTTCTGCACATTTTGTTCACCAGATCCTCCCGGAATACAACGATTTCCTGTGTGCAATACTGAATCCTGCAACAGACGGCAATGAGAGTAGTAATGTGCCAACTACCTACAACCTGTCAAAAGTTTCTTAAAACTTGCCATATTTCCAAACCTATGCTTATAAGTACATCAGTAAGCCAAGTATATAAGTGGGCGTTATATTTTCTGCCAGGAAATAATCAGGGTATGCATTTACAGCAGTTACACTTTACCTGGCTGCCGGCACACCAGAGATCAAAAATGGCATACCAGGGTACTTGCTTAAAAGACAGCTGAATTTTCTGACCTGGAACAAGCATGCACCAACCATGATCTCCTGATCTGCATATTTGTTCCAGATCTGTGTCTCACAGAACCAATGGCACTGGATCAGCTTGAGAGCCAGGCAATTAGCATTCTCAAGGGTCAAGGGTCGGGGTGCTTTATACTACTTCAGTACAGTTTATCACAGAGAATGAGAGGTGCAGACAGGCAATGTCTAAATGTTCCCTCTTCCTTTATTTTCACCTGGTAATCCTGCAAGTAACACTTTGCGCTCTAGGGTGACAACAGTCACTCATTGTATCAATAGAGAAGAAGGATTGTCACCCGCCCCAATGAACGTCTTTGAGATGATGTAGAACGATGACTGCACAAGCCAGATATTTTAAGTACAGTAACTGACCCCACAAATGCCCTTTTGGCAGGATGGAATCAATTTCCCACATCCAAGACACCAAAATCTTGTGGATAGCCTTCCAAGGAGAGTAGAGGAGGTCATAGCTTCAAAGTGGGGCTGGGCAACTTCATAATAATGGAGGAGGTTGAGGAGGAAGAGGCCCACTATTTTCAAACATATACCCGTACGTGGGTGTACATACATGTGGATCTGGTAAGCATGATATAAGGTCTCCTGGAATTTATTCAATTTAGTATAGCCCCAATCTTTTATATTTTTTATGGGGGACTTTATCTTTTTACTATTTTAGGGATCTTTACATATTACTTATTTTAATCTTTTTTTGAACGTAATGCCGATCTACTTGATATATATCAATGTCAGGGACTGATATTTGTAGAAACTATAAGTCCAGTCACTGTAAGTCCAGAACCTTCCATAAAACATACAACTCACCTGCATGGATTTGTGGTAAATATGGAGAATGGGACTCGTTGCCTAAATTCCTCTGTGATATGCTCTGCTATGGGCGGCCTGTAAGAAATACTTTTATTAAACCAGGGCACCAGCCTCATACCATTAACTAACCCCAAAAAATAGAGGCATTTATTTTCTTATAAAAAGTTTAGGCTGGGTTCACACTACTGCGAATTAGATGAGAGTTTCTCCGCATCCAATTTGCATGTCAGGAAATTGCGACTGGCTCTCTATGGAGCCGGTTCACACATCTCGGCATCGGCTCCAGTGCATATTGCATAGCGGATATTGCAGGAGTCCTGTGCATCTTTTGGTCCGTTTTAGGTCCGAATTGAGGCAAAAATTTGGGCTAAAAATCAGATCTGAAATGGTGAATCGAGATGCACAGGACTCCTGCTGTAAGGCGCTGTGTTCTCCAGTGTGAACCCAGCCTGGCATACTTCACTTTGCTTGCCACACATCAGTCTCCATAAGTGATGGATCAACATTTTCGAACTTCTAAGCCTGATGAACTTACAAAGATGCCGTCTGCCTGACCCCCCTGCCGCTCGCCCGGGCTCTCCCATGCCACTGGCTGGCCGAAGACCTGGACAAAGCCGATGCATCGCTTAGGTCTCGGATCTACTAACCTGGATTACCGCCATCTTAAAGGCGCCTGTTTTAAGAAATAGAAAGTATTCAAAAACGCCAATCTTGACGTTTTGAATACTTTCAAGTGCAGAGGAGAGGTTTAGGTTCTTATAGACCCCCCGATCCTTCCATAAAAGAGTATCCATCACCACCTATTACTGTCACAAGTAATGTTTGCATTCTTTGTGACAGCAATAACCGTGATAAAAAAAAATGGTGTAAAAAAAAGAAAAAAAAATTCTAAATTTTAAATGTACAGAATATTGACACAATCTTAGCCATCGGCCTGAGCGGTGGCTGAAATATCGGTATCATATTGACACCAAAAAAACTATATGGGTCGATCCCTAATTCTTATCACCTTCATCTGTTACTGAAAGCTGTGTGCCGGTAAAAAGCACCCGAATGCAATTTTAGGGAAGCCACTGGCTAACAATCACTTGGCAGATATACATTTTTCATCTAAATCCATCCGCGAGTAGGAGAAATTGCTAAAGCTTTATAAAAAAAAGCGAACTTACTTTATAATAGACGTATACAGAAGTGGACAAAGCTATGCTAACAGCTTGTCTGAGTGATATAAATAACATCAGATAAGATAAAACCACCAAAATTCTAAAACAAAGGTTTAGGTTTACTTTGAATACAAAGTCTGCATTACACATTTTCCAGGGACAATAGAATGTATACAACCAATAAAAGAAATATGCCAGAGAAATAACTGTACCTTGGCAATATAAAACCAGGGCCAGGGTCCTCCGGACCGGGTACAAACACAAATCGGCTGCTGTTAAAGATCAAACATCACAAAAAAACATCAGAAAAATATTAACAAAGGAATTGACCCCCCACATGCATCTCCAATAGCAGATTATGCCATATAAATACTGACAGTCATAAAATGTCTTATGTCATTTGCCTATAGTAAACTGACTCCCTTTATTTCTTCTAGTGCTAGTTGGAAAAAAAAAATAGTCCCAAAGTTTGATGCCCGTTTCCTAATGTCCCCTACAAAGAATAAATTGTGGAAAAAAAAAATGAAGAAGGCATTACCTTTTGTGAATGTTGGGGTACTCACATATGACATCTGCTAGATTCTTGAATGAATCTAAAAAAATAAATTAAAAAAAACACACATTCCTTAGCCAATCTAGTTTTTTTCCTTCAAAATAATCACAGTTAATGAAGACAGAGAAACCATCAGGGATCAGGGACCACAGTAAAGGAACAGTCATTTTTTGGACAGATTTACCTTTCTTAAAGTGGTTGTAAACTAGCTCATTATGAAATACTTACCTTACATCGAAGCTGTTGCAGCTTTTCCAGCAAACCGATGTGACCAGTGACATGTCTCCAAGCGCTTTTTTGGGGTTGCGGGCTCCGGCGCTGTAATTGGCCAGAGCCGCGATGACATCACTCCTGCGCATGCGCATGGGACCCGCCGGTCTTGGCACTGCTACTGAAGAAACGCCATGAGCGGGCCCTTTCTTCAGTGCACAAGTGCAGATGATGTCAGCACAAGCAGATACAGTGAATATCAAGTTTAGGAGATATTTACGGTATCTACAGGTAAGCCTTATTATAGGCTTACCTGTAGGCAAAAGTGTCGTCACAGGGTTTACAACCACTTTAAAGGGGTTGTAAACACAAAAATATTTTCCTCTTAAACTAAAGTTTGGCAGTAGCTGATAAAGTAAAAAGTAATGTTTTGTATTATAACTAGTTTGATACCTGTTGAAATCGTGCCGTTTTATTCACCTCTGTCACTCCTGAATCAATCCTGGTTTACGGTGCGCATTCATTCTTGCTACATCACAGCCTAATGGGAACTACAGTTCCCATTAGGCTTAGCCTCCATGCCTGTGAGGGATAAGAGAGCATCTTCACGCAGGGTTTTAGTCATAGGGAGGGGGTGAGCACATTCTGTTTTCCACCATGCAAAACAGCTCAGGTGCTGGTGGAAAGCAAGAAGAGGAGAGACAGGAAATGGCATTTTCAAACCTGGATTTCTGTATTTTGGAGGTCAAAATGAAAAACGAGGTAAGTGATATTTAAATGCTCTAGCTTACATCAATCAATTGATCTAATAAAAAAACTAACCTTTAGTGTTCCTTTAAGCTGGCCATAGATGGATGGAAATTAGTCCGGTTTAAAAGGGATCAAGCAAATTTCGTTCCATCTATGGCCAGGCTGGTTGTACAGAAGTTGCTCTCGACTTCTGTACAACCAGCCTGCTGGAAAATTTTCACTCAATCACTGCCGCCAGCTATAGCCGGCCGTACTGATGAGTGTATTCTGAACCTTGAATGTGTGGATGGGGGAACTGATCCATTTTCTTTTGTTCTACCCGCTGATTGAATGAAAGAAAATGAATCATGTATAGCAGTGGTCATCGACCCTGTAACAGGCCAGATTTTATGTATTACCTTGGGGAGATGCAATCTAGAATACTGCAATCACTGAGCAGCAAATGATATCACCTGTGATGTATTTCAGTTATCTTGCAAACCTGGCCTGTTAGTGGGCCCTGAGGACGGGGTTGATAACCACTGATGTATAGCATGCCTTAGTAGCACTTCCCCATTTACAGTATTCCAATAGTTAGATAGATAGATAGATAGATAGATAGATAGATAGATCTCTATCTAATTTATCTATCTATCTAAAAAAAAAAAAAAAACATAGCTTTGATGGGCAACATGAGACTGGTATAGCTTATCTTCCAGAGGTTTTGCCATAGGTTGGTTAGTAGGGAAGGAAAACTCCCAGTAAGGCAAGCCATAGAGGAAATGATTTTCTTTCCATCTCCCATGGAACTGCCGGGTAGCAGTACAGTTATTGCTAGCAGTTATAGCCGCTGGCAGCAATTACATGCAGAAAAATCCGACATACTGCTTGTGCCAGTCGATCAATGGATCGACTTGGGTACAATCAGCCTGCCCAAACCAGGGCAACCTCCATGTTCTGTCTTCTTGCTAGGAGGTAAAAACTGTTGGTTTTTGGAATGCAGGGGGGTGAGCTTCCATACAGTTTTCATGAACAAAGCAGGATGTCGGAATTGCTAATTAGGAGTTTTTTACCCAGGCCTCTCGGGATCGGGGTGGGGAGTCAAAAAGTATTATAAAATGAATGAACATTTTACAAGGCTGCACAGTTGTCTTGAATTTCTACTGGAATCCCTTGACTGCAAGGCTATTTTCTAGAAAAAGTTAAACCTAGCCTTACATTTTCCTAATTGATCACTTTTCTCTAAATATTAGACTGGGGCTGCCAACAATGGGGTAGATTAACGTACCTTGGCGCATCTTTGTGCGGGCGTGGCGTAACTTTACGCTACGCCGGCACAACGTTGAGAGCTAAGCATGGTATTTACAAAGAAAATGCGCCGGCGTAGCGTATAGTTGTCGGCCTAAGCCGATGCAAGTCAAAGTAGGTGGAAGTAGGCGTGAAATATTAAAATGAAATGTGGTCCCATGCAAATGATGGGCTGAGCTTCAAAAAAACGAACAGCGCATGCATCGTATCTTGGACGCATCCCAGTGCGCATGCTCAGCCACGTCGAAATAACTGCCTAAGATACGTCGAAACACTGCCTACGCCGTGAACGTAACCTACGCCCAGCCCTATTCACGTACTACGTAAAATTTGACGGCTTCCATTCCCTGGTCCATACCTTTGCATGGGTTGCGCCTCCTATATGAGGAATAACTTAACCCTTACGCAAATCGCTTAAAACATGCGCCGGGCACATCTACGTTCGTGAATCGGCGTATCTCCCTCATTTGCATATCTGAATCGAAACTTCCATATGCATCCAGCGTAAATATGTGCCCACGATACACCGGCGTATGAAAGTTACGTCAGTCGGAAGAAGCTTATTTTTCGACGTAACTTAGTTTTTGGGTCTGGCACACAGATACGCCGCGTAAGTACAAATGTGCGCCGTCGTATCTGAAGATACGTCCGCGTAAGTGCTTTGTGAATCCGGCCTAATGTGTATAAACATGGACGCTCAGTGATTTATGTATAAATCAGTATTTACCACCACCTCCATTCCCAGACACTGACTACACAAGCAGGGAGGTCTGGAGGTAAGGGGAGGACAGTGCTGCCAAGTGCCGTCAGGATAGGGCAGACCAAATCATTCCAAGGAAAACCAAAGTGTTATAAATCTAAATACCTTTCAGAGATTTCATCTGATTTTTCCCATATGGTGCAGAAGAAAAGTTTCCACAGAAGATGAAGCAGGTAGGAGGAGCCGTAGAGTAACCTGAAAAGATAATAGGGGGATGTTCACTTCCATGTCTACCAACAACAGGAAAAACCATTTAACAGGCCTGAGAGGAACCTTGTTAAAACATTAACGGTAAACATATATGAGCAACCCTGGCATTACACTCAGCCCTGTATAGCCAACCTCAGGGCCAACAGCAGGCACTTCCAAATGTCAAATCATCCTTGCGGACACAAACCTTTTTAGCTTGTTTGAATATCTTTGTGCTACAGGACCGATTGGTTGTTACCTCTCCTCAAAAACTACAGAACTTCACCCATCTTGCTAGTTCAGCTGTTAAGTCAGTAAGTTAAAATGCATGGGGTTCCAGCAGTTTCAATGTAAAGCCTGCAAAAACTTGGGCTTTTAGTGCGTCCTAGTGTTAATATCTTAATCTTGTATGGGTTGTTGCTTTAAAAAACGATATTAAACTTTTGGTTTAAAAGAAAAAAAAAAGACAAAAACATTTAAACTGTGAAAACACATAGAAGAGGGCGCAAACGCCTAGTGCATTACCTCCAAAATGGTTTATTGCAAAATCATAAAATGGTTAGATAATCACAAAAGCATAAAATCAAGCTAGACCATAGCAGCAATCCAGCAAACGAGAT
Organism: Rana kukunoris; assembly: GCA_029574335.1. Lineage (NCBI taxonomy): Eukaryota > Metazoa > Chordata > Amphibia > Anura > Ranidae > Rana > Rana kukunoris. The sequence goes on along the minus strand of CM056059.1, from coordinate 112,187,090 downwards.
GGGCGTCCCCCACCGACGCCACACAATGGAGAAGCTTGCGTGTTTCGGGGGACAGACCCCCTTCCTCAGAGCTATTAGATTTTTTTTCCCCTGCTTTTGTGAGTGGATAACCATTTTATAAATTTTACAAACAACTATTTTGGAGGTAATGCACTATGTGTTTGCATCCAATAGTACATGTTTTCACCGTTTTCTGAAGATCGCCCAGGTTGAAGAAGGGCTGCATCTCTGAAATCATTAAGTGCCACTGTCCCTGGGTGAAGTTCCCTGGTCTGACCACTGGATAATATTTTTCGTCCTCAAACAAATATGTCTATACTTACCTGCTCTGTGCACTGCTTTTGCACAGAGCAGCCCCGATCCTTTTTATCTGGGGTCCCACATCTGTGCTCCAGGCCCCTCCTCTTCGGCAGGTGCCCCCACGGGAAGCAGATTTCAATGGGGGCACCAGTGTGTGCTCGCATTAGTGTCACAGCATTTGAATGACAGCAGCGGGAGCCAAGGGCTTGGGGGGCGGGGGAACTGCAGCACAGAAGGTTTTTCACTTTAATACATAGAAAGTATTAGGGGGGAAAATAAATAAAATTAAAAATAAAATTAGAAAAAAAATTGGGCGGCACTGTGGCTAAGTGATTAGCACTTCTGCCTGGCAGCACTAAGGCACCACGACACTCCCTGCTTGGGGAGTGCATGTTCTCCCTGTGCAGGTTTTCTCTCACACTCCAAAGACATGCTGGAGGTAAAATGGCTCCTGTCCAAACTGGTCCTAGTACATGTTTGAATGAGAGCTAGGGACCTTAGATTGTAAGCTCCTTGAGGGCAGGGACAGATATGAATGTACAATACATATGTAAATCACTGAGTAAATTGACAGCGCTGTATATTTACCTGTAATAATAAAAAAAGAGCTAGTGTAATCTGTGCACTTTATTTTATTGATTGTATAATGAATATAGTCTAATGCTTTTTCAGGTGACTCAATCTGTCAGTGTCCAATATTGGACGCATTCGTTTTGGGTAGAACATTGTATTATGCTTCTGTTCAACACTTTTACTAGTTACATTACATGCTTACATGTGGCTAGCATTCACATGGGTAAAGTATGGATAACCAAAACGTTAAAGTTTTGGAGTAGAGCGGTAAAAACCTGTACTTTTTTTATTACTAGAACAAGTTCTCTCAATGACATTTCCTTGTAAACTGTGCAAGAGCTTTATTATATATGTACTCAGTTCTCACGTAAATGGTGGGCAGTAAAGTTTTGCAGATACCTGAAAACATGACATGAAGTTTCTCCATGACTTCTACCTGGTCCAGCCAAAGGTCAGACACAAACACAAACATGGCGTCCTCGTTCTCCTCTTCCAACTGCTTTAGTTTTGCCGATGCTTTTACCGATGTCGAGGAGGGCCCGCCAAAAAAGTTTATGTTACCATAATAAGCCCTGCAAAATGTTTTGTGTGTTAATACAGTCTCTTAACTTAGAATAGCCAATTACACTCAAAATGGAAATTTAACTTGGCTTAGGCTATAAAGCAGTTTACCATACCTTGCTTAAAATTATTTCAACCCACAATTTCACATTTTTTTTTTTTTTTTAAATATTAATTTTATTAGTGTTTTTCAACAAGGAATACAGAAAATTACATAACATAACAACCGTGACCTCACCAGACCCTGTCATACACACGTACGCTCTGCATGGAGATTCACATTCCCACTATCTGAAGCAGCAGTTAGACTGTCGCCCTAGACCTGTGTAGTGCCTGGGCACCGCCCATAAGTCAACCATCATATTTCATATTTCTAATATGTGTCTGCTGCTGACAACCGTGTGCTGCTGCTCCCCCTCCCCCCCCCCCCCCAGGCGCTCAAAGCTCCTAATGCAACCGAGAACCCGAAGTCATGTGATGATAAAAAAAAAAAAAAAAAAAAAAGACTTAGTTAGACTTACCGGTGACGGTATTTCTAAGAGCCTTTTCAGGACAACCTTGGAGAGAGCGTAGCTCCGCCTCTTCATTAGGAAACACATGCTGATCCTTTAAAACCCCTCCTCTTCCACCATGGCCTCAGTTATTGTGGTCCGACTCTCTGGAAGACAAAGCACAGAAACCACAACACCATGATATAGATAACTATTACTTTAATATACATTTAGGGAGGGAAATAGCGGTTGTCCTGAAAGGCTCTTAGAAATACCGTCACCGGTAAGTCTAACTAAGTCTTTCTCAACTCGCCTTTCAGGACAACCTTGGAGAGGATAAACAAGTAACTTACCCTAGGGTGGGACTACTGCCTGCAGCACCTTTCTGCCAAAGGCTTTATCTGCAGCAGACAATAGGTCCAACCTATAGTGTCGGAGGAACGTTGAATAGTTGGACCAGGTGGCAGCCTTGCAAATCTGCTCGGGTGTAACACCGGCCCTTTCGGCCCAAGAAACTGTGGTTGATCTTGTTGAATGTGCCGCAATGCCTGAGGGAGGCACAACTCCTTTGGCTTTATAAGCTTCCGTAATTGTGAGTTTAAGCCACCTTCCAAGCGTACTTTGGGACACTTTTCCCCCCCCTTACAGGGACCTGAGAAAGTTATAAACAGATCATTTGTTTTTCTGACTTCTCTAGTGACTAAAAGGTACTGCAACAGACACCTTTTCACATCTAAAGTATGAAACGCTTCTTCTCCAGCGTTAGAAGGATTTAAAGAAAAAGTGGGTAAAACGATTTCTTATGACCGATGAAAATTTGATGCCACTTTTGGAAGGCAGGTTCCGGCTGAAGGATCACTCGGTCTGGGAAAATTCTTAGAAAAGGTTCAGTAAAGGCCAGAGCTTGGAGCTCGCTAACTCGTCTTGTTAAAGTAATGGCCACCAAAAAAACTGTTTTGAGAATTACATTTTTCAAAGAGGTATCTTCTAAAGGTTCAAACGGTGCCCTAAAAAAATCAAGGGTTCTCTGGACAGAGTTTTTTCAAAATAAACAGAAAGAGCTGCTACCTGCGTCTTTAAGGTACTGGCTGCAAGTCCTTTTTCCATTTCCTCATGGAGAAACTCCAGAACTGAGACCACACTTTTGGTTTGAAAATCTTTGGAAGAACAGCAGGAATTAAATTTCTTCCATACCTTCCAGTAAATATGTCTGGTTACCTCCTTCCTCCTAGACAATAGGGTCCTCACATTCTGATAAACCCTTGTTTTTTAGAATGTTTTCTTCAGAAACCAAGCGCTCAGGTGCAATCTGTCTGTTTCTGGGTGACACACAGAGTCCTGCATTAGGTCTTTCCTGGCCGGTAGCTTCCATGGGGGGTTTACGGCCAGATTCAACACTGTTGCAAACCAAGGCCTTTTTGGCCAAAAGGGAGCAATTACAATTGGGTTGTTTTTTTCTTCCCTGAATTTCCTCAAAACTAGCGGAATTAGGGGAAAGGGGGGGGGGCGTAGCACAGCTGGTAATCCCATGGATGGGCTAGAGCATCTATGCCTATCGCTTGGTCCCCCCTGTGTAGGGAAAAGAACTACTGGACCTTTGTATTTTGTTGGCTGGCAAAAAGGTCCACTTGAGGATGTCCCCATTCCTTTGTGATCATGTTAAATATTTTCTGATTCAGGCTCTATTCTGCTTCTATTACTCTCCTTCTGCTCAGAAGGTCTGCTAGTAGGTTTTGAGACCCTTTTAGGTGAACTGCCGACAAAGTCACATTTAGTTCTGCCCATGACAAAAACTGATTGGCTAGTTCCATCAGACCTTGGCTCCTGATCCCGCCTTGTTTGGTCACATAGGCTACTGCTGTTGTGTTGTCCAACAAGACTTGTACATGACGACCCCTCAGCAGCTGTTGGAAAGCCAGGAGCCCCATAAAAATGGCTTTTTTTTCCTCGCCAATTTGATGACCTCCTTGCCTCCACTTTGGACCAAGACCCTTGTGCGGTCTGCCCTTCCAGGTGAGCTCCCCATCTCCAAGAACTTGCGTCTGTTGTCAGACACTTGTCCAAAAGGAGAACCCATGAGAGACCTTTCAACAGATTGGACGGATCTCTCCACCACCATAGGGACCTTTTTACTCTTGATGTTGGTTTGAAAAGTTTTTCCAGGGATTCCTGATGAGACCACACTTGTAGGATGTTCCTCTGTAGGGGTCTGGAATGTAATCTCGCCCATTGGACGGCAGGACTCGAAGCCGTAAGCTGGCCTAGAACTGCCATGGCTGTCCGTACTGACACTGATAAGATTTGTCTGGATTTGGCACACTGAGGAATTGATTTTCTCAATTTTTTCCTGAGGGAGAAACACCTTCTGGAGGACTGAGTTGATGGTGTAACCGAAGAACCTCATCTCCTGTGAAGGGTCTAGGTTTGACTTCTCCAGATTCAATAGCCACCCTAGGCTCTTGAGATGAGATTGTGACACTTGGAGATTTGTCACCAGCTGATCTTTTGAATCTGCAAAAAACAGAAGGTCGTCCAAGTATGGAACAACCGAGACCCCCCTCAGTTTCAGAGGCTCCAAGGCTTCTGCCATTACCTTTGTGAAAATCCTGGGGGAGGACGAAAGGCCGAAGGGCAGAGCCCTGAATTGTAGATGCCAGATTGAAGTCCCTAGGTTGATTGTTAGGCGAAGAAACCTTTGGGAGGCCTGAACTATTGGTATATGTAGGTACGCATCCCTTAGGTCCAGGGAAGCCACGAAGCACTCTGGTGTTAGTAACTTCGTTATAGTATGGATAGTGTTCATCCGAAAGTGCTTGTACCTTATTGCCTTGTTCAGGATCTTCAGATTCAGAATCAAGCAAAATTTGCCTGAGGGCTTTTTTACTAAAAATATGTGGGAGTAAAACCCTCTTCCCTCCTGTTTTGGGACCTGGACAATAACTTCCTGTTGTATCAGATCCTTTAATAGGTTCATCATGGCGGAAGCTTTTTCCTGATCCCTTGGTAGGGCTGTGACATAAAACCTGCATGGAGGACATTCTGAGAACTCCAGGTTGTACCCTTGTGCAATAATGTTTTTTTCAAAGGGACTTTTGGCCAATACATTCCACTGATGAAAGAAAACGGACAATCTTCCACCCACAGGAGTCAGATTGTCACTTGTCTTTTGAGGTCTGCTCTTGGGGGGGGGGGATTTAAAAATAATTCCTCCTCTTCCCCTACCCCTTTGAGGAACCCAGCGTTTTTTGTTTTCCTCTCTGTTTTTGTAGGTTTGTTGAAAAGAACGGAAATTCTTCCTAACAGGTGGCTTCTTTTTGTCGGCTGTTCTGTCCAAAACTTTTTCTAGATCTGGCCCAAACAATAAAATCGCCTGCAAAGGGTTAACTGCAGAGCTTAATTTTAGAGGCCGTGTCCCCTGTCCAGGTTTTAAGCCAGACTGCACGCCTGGCTGAATTTACCAAAGCAGAAGATCTAGCTGCCATCTTGATGGATTCAGCTGATGCATCAGCCATGTACCTGATTGACTTTAAAATTAGGGGAAAATACGCCAATAAATCTTTCCTTGGCGTGCCTGCTTCTACATGGCTCATTAGTTTTTCCACCCAGCACTCTAAGTTTCTTGCCACCACTGTGGAAGCCATAGCTGGTTTAAGGCTAAGTGAAGTCCCAAGCCTTTTTCAGCAGGGAGTCCACCCTTTTATCCATGGCATCCTTCAGTACCCCCATGTCCTCAAACGCAAGATCCGTGTGACGAGATACTTGAGAAAAAGCCGCATCTACTCAAGGTTTTTTATTCCAGACCTCAGAGTCCTTATCTTCAAAGGGGAATCTCTTCCTTAGGCTCTTTAAAAGGAAGGACCCCTTGCTGGATCTTTCCACTCTTTAATAGTATCCAATACTACCTTGTGGACTGGAAACACTTTATATTTGGAGTCATCCAACCCCTGGTACATTTTGTCATGAAGAGACAATTGAACCATTTCTTCCTGAATTTCAAGTGTAGTATAAATTGCACTAAGCAGATCGTCCACTTCGTCTAAGGAGACCTTGGGGCAGATTCACAGAGAATTAGATTCTCGTAGAGTATCAGAAATACACTACGCCGCCGTTTTTTACCTGGCTCTACGTGGAATTCAGGTAGATTTTGTCCAGTAAACGACGGCGGCGTAGTGTATTTCTCCCGTCGCAATCCATCTGCGCGAGTAGGGGGCGTGAAGCATTTAAAATAGGCGCGTTCCCGCGGCGATCGAACTGCGCATGCTCAGTTCGCAAATTTCCCGCCGTGCATTGCGCGAAAACATGTCGTCACGTCGTAGTAGCGTCGTTTACGTACATTCCTATTCCCGAACGAGTTACGTTAAAAAAAAAAAAAAAAAAAAATTCAAATCGACGCGGGAACGACGGCCATACTTTACATGGGTTACGCACTGTTAGACCAGCAAAAAGCTCCTCTAACATTACGTAGCCAAAAAATGACGTAGGCGATTGCGAGGGACACTCGTACCTTCGTGGATCGCCGTAAAAACTAATTTGCATACCCCGACGCATGAAAACGACGCAAACTCCTCCCAGCGGCCGCAAAAATATCGCAGCGTAGATCCAAAGGCTTAAGACGTAAGCCTCTCGGATCGAAGCCCGAAGCCGCCGTATCATGGTTTGAGGATTCAAACTAGTGATACGGCGCGCAAAATTTGAAATTACTCCTGTCTAACACCAGTTAGACAGGCGTAATTGTTCTGTGAATCTGGGCCCTTGTATCTAGAACTTCTGCCATCTTCTTTCTCTTCATCTGAATCCATGACAGAGCGAAGAGTACTTGTCCCTTCATCCCCTGAATCCACAGTCTCTGATTTAGAGGTGGAAGCTTTTGGGCTAGGTGGTGATTGCTGTGATTCAGTTTGTACTACTGGATTCTGAACCAACATTAATTTAACTGAACTCAGAGAACTTTTAAGTTCTTGCACAGAGGAAAATAAATCCTTATATTGCTGGGATGTCTCTTCTTCTACCAGATCCCTGATACAGGTTCTGCACATTGCCTTCTGCCAAGTATCTCTAAGAGGGTTCTTGCAAGAAGGACACTTCCTTTGAGGTGGTGTTTTTTTTTAGTTTTTGGTTTTTCCTAAAAAGAAATACACAGAAAGGAGAGATATCTCACTTAATAGTTTACCTTTTTTTTTAGACGAATAACCGCCACCGATAAGGAAAGAAAAAAAACAGGAAAGGCTCCCTAGCATACCTCTGACCCTGCAGCACAGGCTCCCTTAAGGAGGACAAACCAAAACCAAAACATAAGTCCATGAGGTAAAGAATAAAGGCACCACTGTACCCCTCTTACCTGGACTTGAGCGGTGTCTGGGGCGCCTGTATCCGCCATTGCTGCAGATCCCTCTTCCATCCTGAACAGAGAATGCAGCTGGGACCCTCTGATTTTTAAATTTCCCGGGTCCGACGTCATCAGCGATGCCCGGAAACGGAAGACGCCACTCAGTAGGCCTGTCCCCTGGCCTCTGCATTCCAGACGGCGTGGATAAAACACCGCCACGCCCCTACAGAAAGCCCCACTGCTGTGCATGATGTCACCCGCCTGCCAGGACCCAGAACCGCCATGTGGAGACAACTGCAGCCGCAGCGCCATACCGCCCGGCCACCTGAGCCAAACCTCACGATCCCCAGGCACTTCATCGCTGACCTCCCGCAGAGCCTTGGCTGCCACTGAGCATGGAAAGGCTGGGGACTCCGGAACACCCCACAATCGCCAAGGGGGGAGCTGGGATGGCTGCTGCACACCAGGCAGAGAACAACATATAGAAGGTACGCCTACTCCTCTCCCCTTGGAGAGAGCGCAGCTCCTCTGGTCCACAACATGTGCTTCCACCATGGCGGAGGAAACACAATAACTGAGGCCATAGTGGAAGAGGAGGGGTTTTAAAGGATCAGCATGTGTTTCCTAATGAAGAGGCGGAGCTGCGCTCTCTCCAAGGTTATCCTGAAAGGCGTGTTGAGAAAAAAGTATTGTTCGTGCTTAAGTACAGAGGAAGAATGGCGATCTGTCCATGTAAACAAAGCAGATTGCCACTATGTCCGTGCAGAAGGCATTGCTCCTGTGTCTCTGCAAAGCAGGGGCACCGATCTATGCCTTCTAGTACAAGCACCTTCCCCACAGTAAAATCTTGCAGAGGGCAAGTAGTTAAATGTAACAGTAAGATAGATTATCACTTCACCCAGCCAGTGAATTGTGTCTGTGGGTCCAGAAGACTCCCTTAGATGATCAATCCTGGAGAACCGACTCCTTTTTTTCAGCAATTGATTACTTATGTTAACCTTAGTGAAGGCAGAAACGCTAGAGTTGTCAACTTTTCTTCAAGCCAAACTCAAACACTTTAGCGGCACATGGCAATTTATTTATTTTTTATAGTATACACTATAGTAATAGTAAAAGACCTGGGACATTTTTGGGCATGCCAAGCAGAGTAAATGTGGAAAAGGGAGGGGTGCTGTGGGTAGTTTAAATATGAGGCCGCAAAGGGAGGGGTGACCAAACAAGGAAGTTGGGGGGGGGAATACAGCAAAGATGGGTGGAAGGTTGATGGACTTGAGACAAGGATGGGGTGGGGGGGGGGGGGAGAGAATAGAATGAGACTTGCAAAGAGAAGGGAGCTTGCTCTATAATGGGAGAATAGAATGAGACTTGCAGAGAGAAGGGAGCTTGCTCTATAATGTGAGAGATGCGGATGGAGGTGAGCAAGGAGGCAATGATCAGTCAGTGGCGAAGGGAAGAAAGATGCTGAATGAATGGGAGAGCAGCGGTTCTGAAGTGAGATGCGGCATTGCTAGTCAGAGTGAGAGATTGAGCAGCTTGTAATGTAAATGAAAGGCAGTTAGGTTGTGTTACAGTGGAGGTGGACTAAAGCATGGATGGGTGAGGAGCAGAAGAGGCTCGGAGAGCAGCCATATCCTCACCTTGTTGTAGTGGAAGGCTCAGTAGGTGGAAATCCGAATGCATTGATATGAAATATTTTATCCTCGTACCAACCTATAGGGGAACAAATCACACGTAACACTTTTCTTTGACAATGATATAAATTAACAATTACATCATAACAGAATATATACGTTACCTTCTGCCAAAACAAAAGACGACTCTGTATAAAGGCCGCTATGGAACTGGTGCAGTGGAGTTAAGGGAATAGCGCAGCAGTTATTTCAAAGATGACAGTTTTACGACTCAACTACACACATAAGGGTGTGTATAACAATAAAAGCAATCTTTCCAACAAACTGAGAATTAAACAAAACTCATAGGCAAAAGTAGCAGCACAAATGGTATTTTTGTCATTACAATTTCTTAATAAGCATTATCCTTCCATAAAGTTGGTAACCACGTGGGAAAGTAAAAGTACAATTTAAAAAGGACACTGCCACTTACTGTATCTTTTACATCTAAAATACAGGTATACATTGTTTTAGGAATGGTGCATAAAAATGTAGATTAAACATGTCTGCAAATTCCTTGATTTACTTGCACATAACGGTCATGAAAAAATCATCAAACATGAACCCTTGCACGCCTCTGTACGTGCGTGTTCACAGTTCCCAATCACCTACAGGTAGGAGCAAGGAGAAGACGCACTACAGACTACATGGAGTTCCGAGCTTGGTGTACCATGTTGTCCAATAAGAGTGATAAAATAGTAGCCAGATACTTAGCAATGTACATGTAACAGAGCTGATACTGCTGTGTGTACACACGATCGGAAATTCCGACAGCAAAAGTCTGATGTGAGCTTTTGAACAGAAATTCTGACCTTGTGTAGGCTCCATTGGACTTTTGCTGTCGGAAATGCTGCCAACAAAAGATTGGGAGCTGGTTCTCAAATTTTCAGACGGAAAAAATTCCAAAACGGAAATTCCCATCTAATGTAACAATTTGATGCATGCTCGGAAGCATTGAACTTAATTTTCTCAGCTCATCGTAGTGTTGTACGTCACTGCGTTCTTGACGGATGAAAGTTCAGGGAACTTGTGTGACCGTGTGTATGCAAGCCAAGCTTGAGCGGAATTCCGTCGGAAAAAAACATCCAACGTTACAAATTTTATAACAAAAACTAGGAAAAACTTTTTTTACCACCAACAGAAAGCTCCGTTTCAAATGTCATATGGGCAGTGTTGTAAGTAACGGAGTTACAATAAACGCAGTTACCTAACGCAGCCCCTTTTGAGGGTAACGAGTAATCTACCTGATTACTCTTCCCCTCACGGTAACGCAGTTCCCATTTCTTGGGTGGCATTACCACAATTACATCTACCGCCACTAGATGGCAGCAGAGTAATTGCTTCTGCCGGCGCTGTGAACATAAATATGGGTGGAACTCCACTTTAGAATCATGTGACCGCTGTGATGGTCTGTCACAGCGGTCTGTAAACTCCCAATCGCAAGGAGCCCTGGATAGAATGAGCCCCACCCGCCTCACACTGACCTATCACCGGGGGAACAACTCACATCGATCACACACACTGTGTGCGCAACCTGATCAATGATCCGGGGAACACATGGCCGGAACAAAATGTTCCACATAACAAACCTTCCCTATACAACACAGTGTACACAGCGACATCTAGTGGTCAACATGGTAAGTGCAGGACACCTATACAGACCAATTACCAGCAGGTTATTTTTGGTCAGTGATTTCATCTCTTCATCAGACAACAAAGACAAATCTGACATCCCCATTCCAGATCCCTTGCACCTAATAAAGATTATATAAGATAAATAGAATAATAAACAATAAACTATAGAAAATTCTAATAAAGCCTAATATAAGATTTTAAATTACAGACTCTGTAAACGTCAAGGGAATGTATATTACAAACATACATTTTAATCCAGCTTATAATTTGGATGTAATATGTAGCAAATGGATAAAGGTTTTAAATCCTATTAGCTGCGCATACATGGTGGGACGGATGCACCTAGGCTGGGATATACACGAGATCACCATTTGTTTTTCGGTTTTCTTCTCTCAAGGATCTGGCATTCTTGGAGTATTAACTCACTGCTCCCTGGCAAGCGCCTGTCACCTGCTTCTCAACAAAGCATTGTAGAATATAAAAAAAAATTCAGTTACTTTGCTGAGTAACTAATTACTTTTTCAATGTAGTAACTGAGTCACTAACGCAATTACTTTTTCGGAGAAGTAATTTGTAACTGTAACTAATTACTTTTTTAAAGTAAGATGGGCAACACTGCATATGGGTACAGTGTTGGATGACCATGCAATTGTCAAAGTGTGGTAGCGCTGAAAATTGGCCTGGGCAGGAAGGTGGTGAAAGTGTCCGGCATTGAAGTAGCTAAAGTGGTAGTATAAGGCCGCGTACACACGATCAGTCCATCCGATGACAGCGGTCCGAAGGACTTCATGGGTTAACTGATTAAGCTGAGTGATGGTCTGATGTGCCTACACACCATCGGTTAAAAAAACGCTTGTGTCAGAACGCGGTGACGTAAAACACAACGACGTGCTGAAGTTCAATGCTTCCAAGCATGCGTGGACTTGATTCTGAGCATGAGTGGATTTTTAACTGATGCTTTTGCATACTAACGATCAGTTTTGACCTATCGGTTAGGCGTCCATCGGTTAAATTTTAAAGCAAGTTCTCTTTTTTTGGACCGAAGGATAACTGACCGATGGGGCCCACAAACGATCGGTTTGGACTGATGAAACAAACCTTCAGTCAGTTTTCATTGGTTTTGACCGTTCGTGTGTACGCAGCCTCAGATTTTTATTATTGGAAAAAGTTACACTGTGGGACCGAGCACCAACTGGTTTATCTTAGTATTTTGCACATATAAACGAGTGTGTGGTAGGAGTGTGCGATTCAAATACTGTTTTTGGGACAGCTATTTGCATAGCAGCTCAAAATACCTTTTTAATAAGTTATTGGGTCCTACACCCTTCTTTTTTGCTTTTTTGTATATTTCAGTACTGCTTACAACTGTTTATGTCCCAGTCACCACTGTCTCTTGGGATTTCTTCATTGGAAAAATTAAGTGTTTAGCGCACATACTGCTAAGAATGAATCAATCATGTCTAAAGAACAGTTAACCACGGACCCGCTCATGTACATTTACGTCGGTACTTTAAAGATGGATATCTCGGTAACGGCAGAAGCTGCTGCCACAACCGAGATATTCATCTTTGGTGTGAGCGGTCTTGTAAAAGTTAATGGTGGTCTCCGCGGCGGATTCGCCTGCTTTTTTCTATTACAAGGGATGTTTATGCCACAAGCGGGTGCAATTTTTAAGCGTGACATGTTGGGTATCATTTTACTTGGCCTAACATTATCTTTCACAATATATAAAAAATTGGGCCAAATTTATTGTTGTCTTATTTTTTTATTCAAAATTATTTTTTTTTCCCAAAAAAAAGTGCGCTTGTAAGACTGCTGCGCAAATACGGTGTGACAAAAAGTATTGAAATGACCGCCATTTTATTCTCTAGGGTGTTAGAAAAAAATATATATAATGTTTGAGGTTTTTAAGTAATTTTCTAGCAAAAAAAAACTGTTTTAGTCTTGTAAACGCCAAATCGGAAAACACACAAGGTCCTTAAGGCTGCATTCACACCTAGGCGTAGGCGGCGACATGAAATAGGCGTTTTGTCCCTGCGATTTGCGGCGACAAAACGCGCCTTGTTTTTTGCTGGAGGGGTGATTTTTACATTGTCGGCTATGCCCGAACGACGAAGACGCCAGAAAAAAAAGGGTCCGGGACTTGTTTTAAGCTTCAGGCGTACGGCGTTTCGGCGTAGAGATGTGAACCATCTCCATAGCTGACAATGTAAATTCGCCCCTCCAGCGTATTTCTGGCTGCTACAGCTTCGGGTGTAGGGCGACAAAACGCCTAGGTGTGAATGCAGCCCAAGTGGTTAATTTTAATATTTATATCTGCAGATAATACATATTCAACTGGTCATCTCACTCCTAGCTTACGGCAGTAAGTTTCCACTTTGTGGTAATCACCGCTGATATGAGCTCTCTGTATAAAGAAAATCCCTTTAAAAAAAAAAAAAAGAAAAAGGACTGCCAACCATAAATGGGAAGAGCAGCTGCCTGATTCACCATCAGAGCACAAGAGGTCCAGAGCCACCTTGTGGTAACAATGAGAAGCACAACCCCAACTTCCATAATAATGCAAATGAAGTACAGATGCTGAAGCATGCCATTACATTTATGGGAAAAAGTGACAGATTTTTTGTTCCCCCATTTTAAACTGGCACAATGACAATATATAAGAAAGGATATTGCTTTGCTTAGATCAAGCTGAACAGTCCCAGTGGGATCTTCTAAAAAATACTTGCCCTTTAGAGAAAAAAAACAAAAAGAACAGTAGTACATGGAATATTATATGCAATTTTAAAATTAAAAATACAAGTTAAAGTGATAAAACTTTTAAAATTAAAAATGTAATTTTTACCTGCAACGATATTGCACAAAGTGGCTCCTTACCTCCTCTTCTGGAGTTCCCCTGCTGGCACGCTCCCACTCCTCCTTCCTCCAGGTGCCCCCTTAGCAAGCTGTGCATTTATGGGGGCACCCATGCAGGCGCACTCCGAGCCAAGCTGTGCATCTATACACACAGCGTGGCTTGGCAATACTACCCGCTCCCCTGACAGCAGCAGAAGCCTGTGGTCTCCACTGTTCTCAGGGTCTCCTGTTTACCGTTTAGTGAACACAGGTATTGGAGGCTTTTTTACATAAAGTGAAACTTTAGTCAGAAAATTAAGTCCTGCTAGATCACTTCATGCTGGCCCCTTTCCCAGCTGTAACTATGTAAAACATTAAGAACAAGTGCCTATACCAGAGATATGCAATTAGAAGACCTCCAGCTGTTGCAAAACTACAAGTCCCATCATGCCTCTGGGTGTCATGCTTGTGGCTGTCAGAGTTTTGCTATGCCTCATGGGACTTGCAACAGCTGGAGGTCCGCTAATTGCATACCACTGGCCTATACTGTTATACAGTAATACACTGTCTTACTCTGCACATTCTCAGGTGCCCTCTTTTTAGACACTGTGCCGAATACCAGAGCCACTATAGGCCAATCTGCTGACAGACTAAAGATTTACTGCTGCTAAGGGGCTTTGGGCTTCAGCAAAATGGAAGCCTCCAGCAAGAAGAAAAAAGGAAAAGGACCAATAATGCAAGCAATTTAACCACTTGTGCTCGCGCTATAGCCGAAAAAAAAGATGCCTACAGCGCAGGCTTAAAATGCCGGGAGGGAGTACATGTACGTCCTAGCATTCTCGTGATTTCCGAGTCCTTGGCTGATCACAGAGCAGGGTAAAGGGCCAATAACAGCGGGGCCTTTACCACGTGATCAGCTGTCAGTCATTGACAGCTGGTCACGGAAGTAAACAGAAGCCGGTTTATAGAAAAGAAAGCCACTAACTGGCTTTTGTTAGAGGGACATTGGTCCCCTTAGTGCCCATCAGTACCCACAAGTGCCACCAATCAATGCACACCAGTGCCACCTATCAATGCACATAAGCAAAGGAGAAAAAAAAAATTACCTGTGTGCAAAATGTTATAACAAAATATGAAAATTGTTTTTTGTCCAGCAAAAAAATAAAATCATTGTGGTGATTAAAGGACACCAAAAGAAATCTTCATTTGTGTGAAAAAAATGATAAACATTTCATATGGGTACAGTGTTGCATGACCATGCAATTGTCATTCAAATTGTGAGCGCTGAAAGTTGAAAATAGGCCTGGGCAGGAAGGGGGTATAAGTGCCCAGTAAGCAAGTGGTTAAAACACATACTCATTTCGGGAGTATAATTATAAATTGTGGAACGTATATTCTTTGCTAAAGAACACTTTTCATCAGGTTGTTATGGGTAAAGCTCCACGCCATTAGGCTCTCAGACAACAGTAAGTGCTCTGTTCCTTGGAGTCCACACTTTTATTAAACACTACAGTTGGCTACATAGCTAGTTATCAAAGATGTGTAATGCTCACATATGAGACCGCAGGAACTCACCTCCTTCAGCTGGGTAATCATTCCAAGAACAATGACATCTCCCAGCTTTGCGGCGCTGCCCAAGAGGTTTTCTACAGTTTTCAGCTGCAGAGGTAAAGATACACCAAGAGTTCAGGGGTTATTCATTATGACATTTATATTCAAAGGTCTTTGGGCACTCACTCTACCTGGAACTTGCTTCTGCTCTCATCCGGGTGGGCACCAATTACAGGGGGGGTGAAGAGCTCATGTCTGTGTGTTCTCTGTTATCACAGGAAAACAGGCATCACACTTATATAATCACATCACACAGAAATACTAAGAATTTTATTGTGATCTTCCCAGCCTTTTAAGCCTACATTATACATGTGACTATAATGCCTTGATTTTTTGTATTGATTTTTTTAAAGCACCAACAACATATGCACCACTTTACATACAGTACATTTATAACAGTCCCTCCCCTCAAGGATCCTTTATCCTTGTCCAAGCTTATCCTAATCCAAGGTCCCTATCACACATGAATGCACAACTACTACAAATAAGTACTAGGGCCAATTTAGACAAGAGCTAATTAACTTAACATTGTTTTGGCTTGTGGAAGGAAACCAATGAAAGAACATGCAAACCCAATGCAGGTAGTATCCTAGCTCAGCTGGGATTTATACAAAGCATCCCAATGCTGCAAAAGGAAGAGTGCTAACCACGCCTCTTTTGTGCACATTTCCCATTGTGGATTCTTTCCACTTCAAAGGAGTCAACAACTTCTAGGTTTCAATAAACTTTAACCACTTAAGACCCGGACCAAAATGCAGGTAAAGGACCAGGCCCCTTTTTGCGATTCGGCACTGCGTCGCTTTAACTGACAATTGCGCTGTCGTTCGACATGGCTCCCAAACAAAATTGGCGTCCCCCCCCCCCACACAAATAGAGCTTTCTTTTGGTGGTATTTGATCACCTCTGCGGTTTTAATTTTTTGCGCTATAAACAAAAATAGAGCGACAATTTTGAAAAAAATGCAATATTTCGCCATTAACGTTTAATCGCAAAATGTATAGTGTTTACAAAATAGGGAATAGTTTTATTGCATTTTTATTGATTTTTTTTTTACTACTAATGGTGGCGATCAGCGATGACTGCGTCATTATGGCGGACACTTCGGACAATTTTGGGACCATTGTCATTTTCACAGCAAAAAATGCACCGATTACAATTGCAGTTTAGGAGATAATCACTAGGGGGCACTGAAGGGGTTAAGTGTGACCACATATGTGTTTCTAACTGTAGGGGGCGGGGTTGGACGTGTGACATCATTGATCTTGTTTCCCTATATCAGGGAACCCACGATCAATGACAGCGCCACAGTGAAGAATGGGGAAGCTTGTGTTTACACACACCTCTCCCCGTTCTTCAGCTCCGGGGACTGATGGCGGCCGACGTATATGTGCATATAGTTCATATCGGCAAAGCTGGCAAAAAAAAAAAAAAAAGATTTCTATTACTATACAATGCAGTCGCTGTAATGCATTGTAGTAGAAATAGCTTCATATAATAAGCAATTCTGTTTTTCCAGCAGCAGGACAGACAACTTCCCATCTGCTGCTGGAACAAAGAGAGTGGGGCTTCTCTGCCATTCAGGAGAAGTCTTATATCTTTATGTAATACAAGGCTTTCTCTGATTGGCTTGAGGTGAAAAATGGTGATGTCATTCTCTCCACTTCTGCCAGAACAAAGTGCTGCTTGTTGTATGTACAGTAGCTAATGCTACAAACAAAATATTACAGCACACCAGACTGCTGCATTGTTTAGTAAAGATGTTTAGCTTGGGCCAGCTTAAAACAAAATTAACTATTTCAATTTTGCTGAAAACTGGAATTCTACTTTCAGTGCTAATCCTCCCACCAGACCTACCCACCTGTGGCCCCATTCTACAATAAGAGCACACTTGTGCCCCAATATCTACCTGGTAATAAGATACTACCCTAGCAAAAAGTACACAAAAGCCAAAAGCAGCAGACCAATCATTATGCAATAGCTACTTTTTCATTCATTTATCCCTGTCTGATGGCTAAGGGATAGCAAAATACTTAGTTCATTCACCCATTATAATGGAAAAGGACAGTTTTGATCGGCTGCTACGGTAACACAGGTGGTTAAGCAATTCTTAAGCCTTGTACACATGGGCAGAATGTAAGGAGACATTTGCCTGTGCAAAAAATACCGACCGACTTCTGTCGGACAACCAGTAGCCGACCGATTCCCAATCAGCACTCTCAGCCAATGGCAGTGATCGGAGTGTTCTGGCCTCCCCATCAAAACACAACAGCTCAGCAGGGGAGATCGCTGACCTAACCTTGCAATACATGGTTAGTACAGCGGGTCATGATCAGAGCCTTCAGCTGTAGTGTGTACCTGGCTTTAGACCATTATAAAAGTGGCGCAGAATAAAGGACTTGACAAAATATACTGGGATCTCATCTCACCTGTTGTAGAATGGTGTGTCTCTCACGGTACAGCTCAGCCTTGTCTCTGGCGCTTCCCAGCAGGTTGGGTTCTGGATAATTGGCAATTTTTAGGCTGTGGAACATAAATTAGATTACTAAAATAGGACAGTCAAGTCAATTAGTGAACTGAAGCAATCAAAAAAACATTGGAAATTAAAAAGAAATAATCAAAAAGGTCAGTTAAAAATAGTGCTACACTTTTACCACACTGGAAACAATGTTTTTGCTGGAATGAAAAACATGTTATGTCTCTGGTGGTAGGAAGACGTCTGCCAGCCAAGAGTTTTCTGGGAAAAAATATATTTGCTATTTGTCATGATATATTGAAGGAGGTAGCCATCTTGGCCCCAGTTTATTATAGTAAGGTCTCACTGTGTGATAAATCACTGCTGGAATCGGAGAAACATGGAAAGATACTCACGGGAGGAACTTCTTTCTTTCTGAATTGTAAATGAAACGCGGGATGTCATATGCTCCAATAATGTTGAATATGTGCTCTCTAGAAAATAAAATCATAACAAATAGAGATATAAACAAAAGTATATATAAAAGAAAAGTAAAAATGAGACATAGAAGATTGTCTTACATTGTTTCATCACAGGACCGGCTGCATTCTTGTACTGCAGCTTCTACTGTGGACTTCTCTATCATGTTGGAAGACACTAGGGAAGGGAAAAAAAAACAACAACAACAAAAAAAAAAAAGATATAAAAACACAAATCATCAATATGAATGTGCTGAATGTTTCTAAAGCTCAACAAAAAACTGCCTACCAGAGAAGAAATCATTGGTCCTCATGCATATTGGACGTTTAGCCCCTGTGCGTCAAATCCCAGTATTTTTGTGCACCTGGAAGGCACAAGAGCACGATCCAGGAATGCTGTCAGTGGCCTGTCAAAAATGACAGCAGGCTGAAATTTGCTGTGGCATTATGATGTATTTGTCTGGTATTTTCGTTTAGGGCCCCAGGCTCAAAATGCAGGTATTTAGTATTATGGCCATACATCTCTGAACACGCACACAATTAAACGCTAGTCAACTTGGTACAGCTTTCAGGCGCAGCATATTTCAGCCTGCCGCAAATTTTGTAAGGCTGCAGGGCTACACATTGCACAAAAAAAACCCCCACAAAGGTGCTTATAGTTCAGTAAACTAGCGCTGCATCAAGATTAGTAAAAAAAAAAAAAAAATCTTCATTACAAGTCAGTATTTTATGTACCCCTTCAATTATGGGGGATGGGAGAATCATTCTGAAGTTTTTGTATGTACACATATATACATATACTAGGGATGCACCAATACCATTTTTTTTAGGACTGAGTACTCATACTTTTCCTCAAGTACTTGCCAATACTAATTACTGATACCTATTTTTACATTTTTATTAACATTTTTTTTAAACACTGTACCTTTAACTTTTTTTTTGGATCAACTTTATAGTTATTACAATGATTGGGCAACATCCCTTGTAATAGCAGCGGGCTGTGACAGGTCCTCTTTATGAAGAGATCTGGGTTCTATCTCTATGTAATGTAACAAACTTGTGGTGAACTGACAAAGCAGCACTCACTTTTTCTGAAGTCCGGGGCACCTGCAGCGACACCTATCCTGACCCTGACCCGTGGCGATGGGGTCACCTTTCCAGCTCCTACCCTTAATGGTCAGATGACTTAGTCCCCCCCCGTCCCCCCCAGGCAGCCGTGCAGTGAATTAAATGGGAGGCCAGGTGAGTGGCAGGGGCTCAAGGAGCAGTCCAGCCACCACAGCTGCCCTGGACATGCGGGCGGCAGGTGTCACCCGTGTGCGGCCCCCCTATCAATGCCACTGTCCACCCCCAAGCTCACATAATTTCCAGTATCGGAGAATTTGCACAAGTACCGATACTCATGCAAATGCTTAGCATCGGTATCACCCTAACATACACAAACTTTTACATGTCTGTATGAAAATGGAACCACAATAGAGAATACACTTGCCCACTTTTCTTTCTATTTCTGCCAGGAAGACCCGTCATTAATACATCAGGACTGAGCACAAAGACCCTAACATCAAGACTGAGCACAAAGACCCTAATAGAGAAGTTTTACTCACGTGGCTGCTTCTCCACAGCATCAATAATACTGTCAATGACATCTTCAAGCTCCACTTCATTAACAGACTTTAGTGCTTCGATAAGATATTTACTGGCCTCTCTGTGTGAAAGAATAAACATGAATATTAATTACCAAAAGGTACCATTCTATCCCACACTTGCAGCGGTTTATGATCTGGCATAAGAATAAGCCCTCAATCTCTCCCTTGGCCGTTGTGCTGGGGGGGTGCTGCACTGCAGAGACTGCCCCAGGGGTGCAGAATTATTTCCTTTTGTACCGATCATTTTATAAAAGTAGATGTAAACCTACTCACTAAAACCCCAATCTAACATTTTCATATTTTTAAAAATCCTGAGCTTTAATTAGGATAATAGCAGGTGATCCTGCCATGATGGTGCTTGTTGAGGCACTTCTTGTTTTAGGTTCCCGATAGTGCTCCTGCATTGTCACATTCTCACACAGGCTGCCTATGGAGACTATTAGCAGCTGTGCCAATGCACATTAGACAGGCAGGTCACTGTGATCACCATCAGGAAAACAATGCAACATTTCCTTTTGTGATTGCTTATTGAAAAAAAATTGGGACAGGACTCCAAAGTCAGTGGATGGGCATAAGGGAAACTGGGGATAACCGCGTCCAGGTACCAGGACGGAAATGTTGGTAAAGAGGAACTGCAGTCTGCTCACATAATTTGTAATAAAAACATTTTTGCCATTCTGAAGCTTCCCTCCAACCACTTTGCAAGCCTGCATCTGATGGGCGCCGGAGAGGCTGCATCTGATGGGCGCCCGGAGAGGCTGCATCTGATGGGCGCCCGGAGAGGCTGCATCTGATGGGCGCCCGGAGAGGCTGCATCTGATGGGCGCTTTATTAAAAAGGTGGGGTATAGATCGGCAGGGCAAAGGGGTGGCAAAATGGGTTTCACCTAGGGTGTCAAAAATCCTTGCACCCACCCTGTTCCTACTGCGCATGTGCGAGGCGTGCTGCGCTTTCTAAATGGTCCTGCCGTCTTCTGGGACCTCTGTGTGTCTCCCAGAAGGCAGTGGGAGGGGAAGGAGGAAAGTCCGGAAGTTTCATACAGTAGATTGCCGCATCGTTGTGCCCCGAAAGTGGGAGCGGGTACCTGGTTTTGACAGGTGTCCGCTCCAAACCCTCCCCCCAAAAGGTGCCATATGGGGGGGGGAGGGACAAACAAGCGGAGCTTCCCATTTTGGGTGCATTCGAACGGAAGTGGATCACCAGGCCTTCAGAAAAAAACTCAAAAACACATCTATTCTGAAGGCTAGATACAGTAGGGAATGGATACCAAGCACCCTGAGGCGATTCAGTTTGCAGGTGCTATTGCGCTAAAAAATAATGTCTGCAAAGCGACCTGAAACAGCTGCTGCGGTTGTCTCCAGTGTGAAACAACCTCAGGGTTTCACACTGGAGCGGTGCGCTAGCAGGGTGGTAATGGGACACCACGGCTATACCGCCGGCAATGCGCCTCTACAGAGGCGCTTTGCGGTGTCTTTTAACCCTTTCTCGGCCGCTAGCGGGGGGTTAAACCGCCCCGTCAGAGGTTGAATAGCGCAGCGAAATTGGCAATGAAGCAATGCTAAAAATAGCAGCGCTTTACCGCCAACACCACCCCCGCGTGAAAGGGCCTTTGTATAATAATGAGATGTAAATAGGAATAGTGGAACTTCAGTCATCTTTCCATCTATGAAATCTTCTGCCCTTGTTGTTGTTGTTGTTTTACCTTTGGATAGTAAAACTTTTTTTCTTCCAGTAAATACCTTATACAGCCCAATTCCTGTTTCTTGTCTGGTCATTAGCCTAGGCTTATGACATCATGTAAAGGAGGGGTGGTGAGCCATAAGAGGGTCAATGAGAGCTGTGCCTCTGTAAATCCAGGAACTAAACAGGCAGCAGCTTCAGCTGCCCACAGTTAAAATGGCTGCAGCCAAACTCAGTAGAAGGAGATTTCTGCAGCATATTTGGCAAGTACAGAATCACAGTATATATAAAATAATATACAAAAGTGGTTGGAGGGAAGCTTCAGAATGGCAAAGATGTTTTTATTACAAATAATGTGAGCGGACAACGTTTTTTCCGCACAGATGAGGCGCAGGAACACATGTGACATTGTGCGTTTTCCCACAAGCTGGACTCATTCATTCTTATTGGCTCCCTCCATACATGTAATAAACGCAGGCGCATGCACAGCCGCCACAACGCCTTGTACTGCAGCAGCACGCAGTTTGGTGTGGCACGATATCACAAACTGCGCCTGCACTACAGATCACATTGAAATTAATGGGCTGCCTTAGAGGTGATGCTCCTCTTGGTAACAAGCAACAGGATGAGCATGACAGACACCATTCACAAGAGCAATGCTAGACTGAGACTCGGTATCCCCCCCGGTATACTCACGCCCTCAGCACCAAGCCGTGCATTTTAAACACCGAGTTCACTTTACTCTTCATCTTGTCAGCTGCCATCTCCAAACCTTCCCGCCAAATCCCAGGAAACAGCTGACCGCCAAACTTCCGCGGCCGGACACTAGAGCGCCGCTTACCTTGTCCCCGCTAATCCGCCATCTTTCCGGAGACCGGCCCAGGCTCAGACATTCCACAACACCGTCTGCTGCTGTGGATACTTTTTTTTTCCCACTTTCACAAGAATATAATTCAGGTGTAATAAGAATTCTGCTTCTCGGGGACTGCATTAGTTGAGGTACAATACTGCTAAGAGGCTATAATGTTTTTACAGTCTCTGGTATGAGAGGAAGAAGTAAGAGCGGGCGTGTCTCCTCCGGCGATCCGTACTCAGTTGGCTGTTGTCATTGGTGACAGCTGGGGGAGATCTGACAGCTCATGGCTTCTCCACAACAAAGCTATTGTGTGGCCGAGGAGAGGAGCGGGCACTGCGCCGCCACGGACCGGCACTGCCTCTATGTGTGGGGGGGATATGTGGTAAGAGGGTCGCTCCACACCACATGCAGTCCAGTGAGGTTTTATCCTGCATCAAAAACGCATGGGAAGTAGGTTGTATGGTCTTTAACCACTTCACCCCCAGAAGGATTTACCCCCTTCCTGACCAAGCCATTTTTGCAATATGGCACTGTGTCGCTTTAACTGACAATTGCGCGGTCGTGCAACGCTGTACACAAACAAAACTTACTTCCTTTTATTCACACAAATACAGATTTAGTTTGGTGGTATTTGATCACCTCTGCGGTTTTTATTTTTTGTGCTATAATCAAAAAAAGGGCGACTTTTTTGAAAAAAAAATTGTACTTTTTGCCATAATATCCCTAATTTTGTTGTTGTCTTAGAAAAAAAAAAAACAAAAAACTATTTTCCTCAGTTTAGGCCGATTATCTATTCTTCTACATATTTCTTGGTAATAAAAATCGCAGTAAATCCCCCTTCACACTGGGGCGCTTTATCGACAATTTTATGGTGCTATTCGGCTGCTACCAGGGCGGTTTTAGAAAGGGTTAAAAACCGGTGCAAAGCGCCTCTGCAGTGGTGCATTTCCGGTGGGTGGTTGATTTCAATGGGCAGGAGTGGTGGAGGAGCTGTATACACACCGTTCCAAAAATGCGGCTAGCAGGACTTTTTTTTACGGTCCTGCTAGCGCACCGCTCCAGTGTGAAAGCCCTTGGGGCTTTCACACTGGAGAGGCTGTTTAGGGTCGGTTTGCAAACGCTATTTTTAGCGCTCCAGTGTGAAAGGGGTATTAGCATATAGTGATTGGTTTGCGCAAAAGTTATAGCGTCTACAAAATAGGGGAAAGATTTATGTTTTTTTTTTTTTTACTAGTAATGGCAGTGATCATCTTTTATTTTTTATTTTTGGTACTGCGACATTATGGCAGACACATCGGACACTTTTGACACATTTTTGGGACTATTCACATTTATACAGCAATCTGTGCTATAAAAATGCTGATTACTGTATAAATGTCACTGACAGGGAAAGAGTTAACAGTAGGGGCGATCAAGGGGTTAATTGTGTGTCCTAGGGAGTGATTCTAACTGTGGGGGGATGGGACTGCCTGGGTGAGGAGAGCGATCGTTGTTCATACTTATCATGAACAACAGATCGCTCAACTCACCCCTGACAGCACAGAGATCTGTCTGTTTACATTGACAGATCTCCATTCTGTCTCTGTGTGGGGGGATCACAGGTGCCCGGTGGTCATCACATCGGCTCCAGGACACAAATGTCCTCATTTAAGTTTAGGAAGTTTAAGAAAAATGAGGGGAGAAAAAAACGCACTGGCATGCCTCAAAAACGTGCATGCAGAAAAGCATCCTTGCTGCGTTTTCTATGGTGTGAAGCGGCTCTTAGGCTCAATTCACATCTATGCATGTTGCTTTTGAGTGTTTCTATTTCTATGCATGTTCCTTTTTGCTGTGCTTTCCCTGTCTTTTTATTTTTTTTTCTGCGATTTGCATTTTATTTTCCCTGTACTCGCTGTATATAGCCGGTTGCTAAGGAGCGGGTCGGGAGGCCGGCCACCACCACATCCCTAACAACCGATGAGTCGTCAGCTGTCTGAATGTAAAAATAAGATTTGACTAATCACACTAGTGGAAACCAAGCCTTGGTCAAAGCAGCACTTTGTTTTTATTTACAGCCCCCCCCCCCCCCACTTGCATAGAGAGCTTTCCATAAAGGTGAACTAATCACTTAAGGTCCACCCTATAGAAGTTTTACCACTACAGGGCGGCACCTCTGTGCCGGATCACGTATGTATATATACATTACATAACCAAAAGTATTGGGGCACCTAACTGACGCATTTTGCCCTGCCCCCAGTAGTTCCCTGCTTGTAGCTTAAATTATTTTTGAATGATCTCCACATTCAATTTATTTGAACAAATCTCTTACAGACAATTGAAGAAAATGAAGTTTACTTGCCAAATGATGAAATCTGGGTCTACGACAGTGAATGCGGCTTATGGTAAGTTGTCTTTTATCCAGAGTCCCCCCCCCCCCCAGCAATTAAAACAAGTTGCAGGCTTTTCATACTCCACTACAAGCATTGCTCTTTTATATTAACAGATGATTAGGCCTTGTGGTCTAGTGCTAGAATTATTGCTCTCGCTCAGACGTTTGTGGCGATACCCTACATGTGTGGCGCAAACACTGTTTACATATGTGGGTGTGACTTACGTATGCCTTCACTTTTTTTTTACATTTTTATTTTTTTTATTTTTAAACTATCTCTTTAAAAAAAAAATTGTATCACGTTTATTGCTATCACAAAGAATGTAAACATCTCTTGACAGGTGCCCTTTATGAAGAGATCTGTGGTCTTGTAGGCTCCCCTCTACCCTTAAAGTTGTTGTAAGCCTAAACATTAATACATTCCTTACATTAAGGTAAAACATTTTTTAGGTGTCAGCATTCCCCCCCCCCATTCCCCCCTCCTTTTACTTACCTGAGCCCTCATTTGATTCTACGCCATGCATGTCTGCAGCTCTTATCTCCCCTCACTTCTGGGTTTTTACTGGCTTTGCTGGGGCACCAAGAGCCATTGGCTCCCAGTGCTGCCAATCAAAGCCAGTGACAAGGGAGTGGGGGGTGGAGCTAAGTCCCCCTGTCTGCCTCTATTGACACGGACAGCGGGGCTCAGGGGTGGCTTGGACGGAGGGGAGGGGCTAGGAGTGCAGGCTGGGGACCCGAAAATAGGTTGTTTGCGGTTGCTCTGTGCAATTTCATTGCACAGAGCAGGTAAGTATAGATATGTCTGTCATTTAAAAAAAAAAATTACCATTACAATCGCTTTTAAAAGCAAAAGTAAAAAAAATATCATGTTGATATGGCCTGAGAGCCGGAAGTGACATCGCTTCGGTCCTCCAAGGGCATAGAGATGAGCGGTGGCCATCTAGTCATCACTTATCTCTATGGAAAATCGCTGCCGACGCCTGATAGTTTCCGGAGATACCGATTGGTTAACGTTAGCCCAGGAAGTGGCGGGGCGAATCGGCCACTTTTATCTTAAAGCCAACTGCCTGCAGAAAAATATTTATTGTCAAAATGACGGCATATATTTACAGTTAGGCTCCATGCACACTGAACGTTCAAATAACATTATAAAAATGGCAGTAGCTTTGTGAGTCTTTCAAGTTCTTTTTAACATTTTTGCAATAGCATTTATTGGTGGGTTTTCTTTTTGCTTTTTGTTTTTTCCCCTCTTTTTTGAGTGTTTTTGACATTTGAGTGATGTTACTTTCCATTCCAGTAATGAGTCTCATGAGTTTCATTGTTGCAAATTGCAGGAAAATGCACTTAACAGACGGAGACTTGCCCCCTTCAATGTCTGGGAGTTGTGGAGCATGCCTGAATGGTAAATTGTATGTCTTCGGAGGATATGATGACAAAGGATACAGCAATCAGGTATATCATTTATTTAATATAGAACTATGACCTCATTAAAAACGATGTGTTGTAGTCCCACTGCAAAGTCCCGCTTATAGATTCTGTCTGTGAATTCCGCCTAATGCAGCTTCTTGTGATAATGTGGCAACAATGCTGCACTACTTCTGAATCCACAGCTGAGTTGCCACTCTCATTTAGACTGTGCCTGTTTACACCACAGTGGGATGAGAAGACGTTTTGGGGACATGGCCGTATGCTGATTCAACAGCCTGTAGATGGTCATTCACCATTTATTGATTGATGGCACTCCCTCTATTGCTGAAACCCTGTCCGCGACAATGTTGCAGTCCTGCTAAAAATCGCTGGTCGCCGACATTACTAGTAAAAATAAAAATGCCATAAATATATCATATAGTTTGTGGATGCTATAACTTTTGCGCAAACCAACTAATATATACACTTATTGGGATTTCTTTTTTATTGTATATGTTGCATATATACGTGTGTGTGTGTGTGTACTTGCTTACTAGGCACTTAATCCCCCCCCCCTCCTGTCCAGACCAATCAGCTTTCAGTCTTTGAATGACAATTGCGTGGCCATACAACACTGTACCCAAATGAAATTGTTATTTTTTTTCCCCACAGATAGAGATTTCTTTGGTATTTGATCACCTCTGCGGTTTTTATTAAAAAAATTTAAAAGGACCGATTGAAAAACAAACATAACCGTTTTTTAAAAAAAAGGTCTGGTCAGGAATGGGGTGAAACCTGGGGCTGAAGTGGTTAAGGGGGGTAAATCTTCTGGAGGTCAAGTGGTTAAACTTCTTTTACAGGGTGCCCCTGTTTTAATCCTCTACTGAGGTGACATGGTCGCTATAAATTGGAACTTGTATAGAATACCAGCATTAGTTTAATTGATTTAGAAATGATTGTCTCTTAAAGCATGAGAATTTGTCTTTTTTATTTTCCTTAAAGTTGTATTACATGGACCTGCACTCAGGAAATGGAGTGTTCACATGGAAACATGTAAAGAATTTTCATGGACGGCCACCGACCCCAAGAGACAAACTTTCCTGCTGGGTGTACAGAGATTGGTGAGTGAGGAACACCGTAAAATATATTGTGTGATATCATACATACAGTTTTTTTGTTCAGTGCTGACAAACCTAATCACCCGCTTGTTCCTTTTAGGCCCCTTTCACACTTGTACAACCTGAAAGTCGCACGACTTGAGGCAATGCCTGTGTAAACGTAAGGTCTGTGGATCACAAGTCAGATCGCAGTCAGACCAAAAGTAGTGCAAGGACTACTTATTGAAGTTGCTGCGACTTGAGATCGCACAGATATGAACGGTGCCCATTGGAAATCATGGGGTACGACTTGTCATGTGACTTTGCAGTCATAAGTCGCACAAGTGTGAAAGAGGCCTTAATCTCTTGGCAGATTTTAGGCGTAATTACTAATTCTCTACTAGCTGCAGAAACAACATGGGGTCTAGAGTGAGTCCACATGTGATATACTGTAAAACATTACCAGATGATTAATCAAATGCTTTGCAATAGTTAGCAAAGTGCAACTTTCACTAGAGATGAGCACAACGGAAAAATGTGTCTTGTTTTGGATTAGTTTGTTAAGGGGTAACTCCACTTTTGTGGGGGGGGGGGGGGAAAGCAAATGAAGAAAAAAATCATCCTTACTGCCTCCTGTATAAGTTTCCCCCTAATAGTAATCTTGTGGGCAGCCCAGTTGGTAGTTGGGGAGGTATCCGAGGACAGATTTTCCCAAAAGAACGCATACAAATCCGACTCTATTTCATTGGCAACAATCGCAAAAACGGAAATTCCACTTTATAGAATCCCCCCCCCCCCCCTCCGGTGTCACATTTGGCACCTTTTGGGGGGAGGAGGGAGCAGATACCTGTGTAATACAGGTATTTTTTCCCACTTCCGGCGCCTACTGTGTCCTCCCCCGCTGTCTTCTGGGAGACACACAGGTCCCAGAAGACAGCCGGGACCAGTGAGGACGCGCAGCGCTAGTCGCACATGCGCAGTAGGGAACCAGGAAGTGAAGCCGCACAGCTTCACTTCCTAATTCCCTTACCGAGGATGGCGGTGGCAGCTGCCGACATCGCGGGCTTCGGCTGCCGACATCGTGGGCCCGCTGCACAGGTGAGTGTGCATAAATGAAAAGTCAGCAGCTGCAGTATTTGTAGCTGCTGGTTTTTAATTTTAATTTTTCAGCGGACCTCCGCTTTAAGCATAGGCTCATTGTTTTTTGTTTTTTTTGTTTTTTTTTAAACCACTTCAGCCTTTACCAAAAACTAGAGACCAGCTCATGGTTTTATGCTTACTTCGTCTCCATTGCGGTTTTGCATCATCTGTGGTATTTTTCACTATCCTTTTTTATTTTTATTTTTTTTAGACTCATTGTGACGCAAAGGGGAGGGTCGAGGTTTTGTCCATAGATCCGATGGGGATAGCTGAACCGGAGAATAGTCTGACCAAGGAACCGACAAGATTTTAACCAACGTTATATATGACAACAATGACGTGTGGATGAAATTGTGATAGATTTAGGAATATGTACCATGCACATGTGAGGAATGGGTGTAGTCTCTAGTATAAGGTGACCAGATTTTTAAAATGAAATCCGGGGACATATTTTTTCATTACTAGTAATGGCAACAATCAGTTGTTCTCTCCCCGTCGCCGCCCGCCTCACAGCCTCTCAAGTCTTACTCTTCGGTCCCCGGCTACTACTGGATGGGGAGCGGAGGAAGATTACTCCGCCAGGGAAGGCAAGGAGATAGGCCGGTGGCTGGCCAGGATTTGAGCCAAGGCAGAAGAACATGCAAGTGGAGCTGAATGGGGGTATGCGCCCGAAAATTAAGAAATATTCCCTCCGCTCCGACCAGCACATGATCATCAGAAAAGAGCACAGATAATGGGAAAAATACAACCCCCCTAGTAGGCACGGCGGAGCGGAGGGGGTTTAATTCTATTTTTTTTTTTTTTTTTTAAATTCTGCACTGACTGACTTTGAAATTTCCCCTGCCCCCTATTATATCCAATCTGGGGACAAAACCAGGGACAGACCTGGTCTGGGGACAGTGTCCTAAATCGGGGGACTGTCCCCTGAAACTGGGGATGTCTGGTCACCCTACTCTAGTAGAGGGGTTGTCTTCCCTCCAAGCGTCTTCCAGATCATGGAGATGTAGGAGACGCGCCATTTTGCAGCTTTGTTTGGGGACATTTTCTTGGGAAACAAATCTCCACCCATTCTTTCTCTCTGGATCGGAAGATTGGTAGTACTGAGAGTATTTTGCGTTAAGAAACCTGGAGGCCGATGCTTTAGAGAAGTGAGTTTCTTGCAAAAGTAAGACATTGGCCCCCTTTTTAGAATAATATTGGAAGCCTTGGTCCATTTTGGAGGGGGGGGGGGGGGCAGGGTTGAAGCCTTACACATTGTGGGCGATTATAGAGTATTTAGTGGAGAATACCTTGGTCGTCATGGCTGGGCAAAACACGATCCTCTTCTGCCTTCCCGTGCAGCGCTGCCTGCTTCTCCTCTTCTTTCTTCCTCCGGCTGCACTACAGGGGGAATGTTCCTAGCACATGCACCCCTTCCATCTGCTGTCCGAGCCTCTGTGTGAGTCTTTCCCCCACAGAGTTGCTGGCGTCCTTCCTCTCCTCTCTTACCGGGTGCTGCTGTGGGCATACAGGGGGATGTTTAAGGATGGAAAGCAGGGGAAGGGGCTGGTAAATATGTCATGTGCTGGCCTTTTCTTTTCCTGAATGAACACAGTGAGTGATTTCCACCAAATACACCTCTGTCCATTCATCAGTGAAGTATAGTAAACTGTGTCCATTTAAAAAAAAAAATTTTTGGGGGTTAACAAACGCTTTAACAAGTGCTGGGCTTGTTAATAAAAAATAAATAAAAAAATAAAGTGCAATTGAGCTTTAACAGCTTAGGTGTCACGGGTATATTTTCTTAAAAAGTTCAAATCTCTTTTACCTGCTTTGGTTTATTGTAGGAGTACTTTTATATTAAACCTACCTATCACTTTGCATAGAGATTGTCACTTATATGTCTTTTCACTGTACCGCCATAACTAATACATTTACCGTTGCATTTCCAGGTTAATTTATTTTGGAGGCTACGGATGCCGAAGACACAGTGAGATAAGCGATTGCTTTGATGTACATGATGCATCATGGGTAATGTAACAAATTTTGATTCATGTGTGTTTTTTTTTTTTTTTCTTTTAGCATGGTTTGTCTTGGGCTGGCCATAGAGTGGCAGGCGTGTTTGGGAGAATGACGATCAATGTGATACCTTTTTTTTTATTCTTCCATACACAAGCAGCAAGGCCCACAAGAAGCCCTCCATGCTGCTATCCCCAGCAGAATTAGGCACTCATTATAATCTACTAGCACTACAAAAAATGCTCAGATAAAGGCAAATCATTTTAAAACAGGGTTTGACAAACCCCGGGCGCCCGGTCGCAATTGCAACTAGAATTAGCGACCTGGTGCCTGGGGCGGCACAGCTGGGGTATCCTGTGTCTCCGTGCACCCCCACCTCCCCCGCAGCACAATCTCGTCGGGCCGCGCCGGCTGGTAATTGAGGGCGCGGCTTTCTGCAGGCCTATGCTTCCTTCTATGATCTGGCGCCATCTTGTGGTGGCCGTTGGTATGACAAGACAACCAGCAATGCTAATGGAGCTTCCCCTGTCTGTTTTCACTGCCATCTCCTTTCCTCTTATTAGAACCCCCAAACATTATTTATTTTATTTATTTATATATATATATACTGTGTGTGTATATATATATAAAAATAAACACCCTAGAGAATAAAATGGCGGTCGTTGCAATACTTTCTGTCATACCGTATTTGCGCAGCGGTCTTACAAGCACACTTTTTTGGAAAAAAATCTAAAATTTTTAATTAAAAAATCAGACACAAGTAAAGTTAGCCCAATTTTTTTTTATATTGTGAAAGATAATGTTACGCTGAGTAAATTGATACCCAACATGTCACGCTTCAAAATTGTGTCCGCTTGTTGAATGGCGATGTTTAAAAAATTCTACAGGTTGCATGTTTTGAGTTACAGAGGTGGTCTAGGGCTAGAATTATTGCTCTCGCTCTACCAATCGCGGCGACACCTCACATGTGTGGTTTGAACACCATTTTCACATATGCATTCGCTTCTGCGTGCAAGCTTGGTGGGACAGGGTGTGTTCTTGACTCCTAAGTTTTTTTAGCTGGCTCCTAGATTCCAAGCAAATTTATCAAACCCTGATTTAAAAAAAAAATAACATTCTTTATTGCAGTGTGATTTCACGTGTCGGTGTGTACAGTGCATGTTGTGCTGTCTAATAAGAAAGCCCAGCACTAACTCCACACATGTTAATTGCTTTTGCAAACGGACGATCTGGGAAGCACGTTTCCAGCCGTAGAGAAGCGGTGGAGGGGGATGTGCCTCTTCTGACGTATTCAGCTGTGTGTGTAATTTGAGATCCAGATATTAAAGAAGTTCCTTCACTTACCTCATCCTTTGATTTTGCTTTTAAATGTCCTTAAAAGGTACCCATCTCCACTTCTGGTCCCCCGCACTGATTACTGTGAAAATGACTCTGGCCGTAAAGGGGTTAACCTGTAGGGGCGCTGAAGGGGTTAAGTGTGCCTTAGTGAGTGATTCTTACTGTGTGGGGGTGTGGCTTGGTGTGTGACATCACTAATCGTAGTTCCCTAGGACAGGGAACAGACGATCAGTGACACTCTAGGAAGAAAGGGAAAGGGGTTGGTTAACACTTACCTCTCCCTGTTCTTTAGCTCTGTGACTCAATCATGTGACACCGGCAGCGATCGGGTCTGCGGGTCCCACATGTGGGGTCACGGAGCTCAGGACCGGATCGCCAAGGCTCTGCCAGCTGTACACGTGCGACCCGCAAGTTGGGCCCTTAAAGGGGACGTACCTGTACGTCCTTTTGCCCAGCCGTGCCGCTCTGCCTACGTATATCGTCGTTAGGCGGTCCTTGCGCGGTTAAGCATGCGTTCCATGTTTCGCACATTTTATGTGATATTATATGATGGAATATCAGACAAAATCTTTAGAACAAGAATCAATTCCTAATTCTGGCCGATATGGTTTGCAGGAAGAACAGATGTTTTGGGGATGGAACAACGATATCCACGTATTTGACACTCGGAAACAAGCCTGGATACAGCCAGAGGTAAAGGTAAGTGATGGCGGTTTGCGTGTTGCTTTCCTTCCTTCTGAGTTATTAATGATCGATAACACAACCCATTCAATTATAAAATATATGATGAGCATTAATGACATCATAATCTCTGTTTTTTTTTTTTTTTCTTTTAGACCTGCACTGCAGGCGGTTAGCTCCAGTCAGAAGGCTGGGGTTGGAGAGATGACACCACTCTATTGCTTAGCTATAGTTGGTGTTATCCACCTGGCTGTGCTGTATGGCAGGGTTGTGTAAATCTCAGGAGTGAGTGGAAATTTAGATGTTTTGGAAGCTAAAACAGCTCCCATACACAACATGGACTCTCTCTGTGTATTTGGATATTTGCCTGGAGTTCAGTTTAAAGTGTATGTAAACCCTCACAATGAACTTCTGGTCTAACTATACCATTGAAAGTCATTTGTTATATACGTTTAATAAATGCAAAAATACCTGCTGATCTTCCCAGATAAGCTAATAATTTCCGCTACTGCCTGTGCACAAGGAGGGGTTGAGGAGGAGGGGCGAGGAGATAAGCCAGAGTTATGCAGATGAGGAGGGTGAGGCCTGCGTCCTTTGTAATCCTTTAACCACTTAAGACCCTGACCTTCAGGCAGCTAAAGGACCCGGCCAGTTTTTGCGATTTGGCACTGTGTCGCTTTAACTGATAATTGCGCGGTCGTGCGACGTGGCTCCCAAACAAAATTGGCGTCCTTTTTTTCCCACAAATAGAGCTTTCTTTTGGTGGTATTTGATCACCTTTTGCGGTTTTTATTTTTTGCGCTATAAACAAAAATAGAGCAACAATTTAAAAAATAATTCAATATGTTTTACTTTTTGCTATAATAAATATCCCCCAAAAATATATAAAACATTTTTTTCCCTCAGTTTAGGCCGATACGCATTCTTCTACCTATTTTTGGTAAAAAAAAATCGCAATAAGCGTTTATAGGTTGGTTTGCACAAAATGTATAGCGTTTACAAAATAGGGGATAGTTTTATTGCATTTTTATTAATAATTTTTTTTTTTTTACTACTAATGGCACCGATCAGCGATTTATTTATTTATTTATTTATTTTCGTGACTGCGACTTTATGGCGGACACTTCGGACAATTTTGACACATTTTTGGGACCATTGGCATTTTCACAGCAAAAAATGCATTAAAAATGCATTGTTTACTGTAAAAATGAGAATTGCAGTTTGGGAGTTAACCACAAGGGGTTTACACACAGCCCTCCCCGTTCTTCAGCTCCGGGGACCGATCACGGGACTTCAGCGGCGATCGGGTCCCGTGGTCACGGTCACGGAGCTTCGGACCGGGTCGCGAGTGCGCGCCCATGACCCAGGGCTGGGCACTTAAAGAGGACGTACCTGTACGTGCTTGTGCCCAGCCGTGCCATTCTGCTGACGTATATGTGCAGGAGTCGGTCCTTAAGTGGTTAAACAGGGTTGACAACACCTGCTTAGGATTTCAGAGCTGTCATGTCGAAGTACAGTGAAATCTTAGATTGTGAGGAACACAGTTAACAAGCGTTTCTCAATACGAGCACTGTATTTTTTTTTTTAATCCTGACTCGGTATGCCAGTGTTGTCTCTCAAAATGAGCGGGATTCAAGCCTGCGTGGTGTGCAGTATCGCATTTGGCCAGAGGTGGGGAGGGCGCTGGATCTGATCCTCTCCAAGGTTTTCAGAGTTCAGCCAAGCTGTCCAAGTATTTCCGAGGCTCTCTGGTGCCCCCCCACCTCTGGCTACATCCGGTATTGCATGCCATAGAAGTCAATGTGGAACAATTTTTTTGTTTGTTTCCATTGACTTCTATGGGGAAACTCGCTTTGATATGCCAGTGCTTTGGCTTACGAGCATTCTCCTTGAACTGATTATGCTCACAATCCAAGGTTCCACTGAAGGTAGCAGCATATTATATTTCTGACACATCAGCAGTTTTTCTTCCTGTATCTGCAATGTGATTAGAGGAATGAAACCTGGGGAAATTAACTGTATTTTTATTTTTGTCTTTATTCTTTTACTGTAACTATTTTAGAGGGCACTCTTTGCAGACAGGAGGCTGCCGTACATCCAGTTGACTTTATGCACGTGCCAGGGACAAGCTTAGAATAAACCCTTGTTCGCATTGACTGCAGCTTTAAAGTCGTGCAATTTTTTTTGAAATCGCACGTTTTCTAAGCTGCAGTCAGTGCAATTTCCAGTGCGACCTGGAAGAAATCTGTGCAGCTTTTTGCACAAATGTCCCTATAAGTTGCACCCAAAATCACCAAAAGTAGTGCAGGTGTTCTGTTGAGATCGAGAAGTGCCCCCCCCCCCCCATCGAATAGTGCCCTTGCATGCGCAGGACAGAGCCACACTCCAGCTGAGTTGCCGATCAGCTGGAGTGACATGCCAGGGCGCAAGCACACATCATAGGAGGTATCTCTCGATTGGAGATACCATTTCACAGGCACAATTGAAACCTATACAAACAGTGGGGGGATACTGTAGTTCTCACATTGTGTCTCGCAGTTGCGGGGTGGCTTTACAGTGTGCTGATGGTCCGGTTTGCCCGCTATTCGTATAGATTTAAATTGTGCCTGTGAAATGGTATCTCCCATCGAGAGATGCCTCCTACGATGTGCGCATACGCCATGGTTACGTCAGCCCAGCTGATCGGCAAATCAGCAGTGGTGCTATGACGTACAGCACATGCGCAGTTTGTCCCGGGCACTGTACGATGGGGGGGGGGGGGCACTTCTCGACAGAACACATCCATATGGGATGTCAACTTCAGGCCCAAGTGGGGTAATATTGTATATGACCCATATAGCTCTAGTCCAGAAATGTATGTACAACATAACTGCTCATAAGTAACGGATTACAAAAAGATTCTACTGGGCCAGATAATAGGGAATCTAAATGTGAGTTTTGACCCCTACGCATTTCGTCATAACTGGCTACTTCAGTAATGTAAAGGTCATAAGTAACAGATTACAAAAAGATTCTACTGGGCTAGGTAATGGGAAATACAAATGTGAGTTTTTAACACTACGCGTTTCGTCAGTAATGTAAAGGTCATAGTAAAGCTCTCCAGTGAATAGAACTTTTTATTTATTTTTCAGAGCGCACCACCACAACCTCGAGCCGCTCATTCTTGTGCTATCCTGGGGAACAAAGGATACGTGTTCGGTGGACGGGTGCTGGTTAGTTCTGGGTTGTGTTTTTAGGATTGCAGTTTATTAGGACTAAGTGCAGCGGATTCTTTGACTGCTCCCTTATCTTTACTTCTAGAAAACACGGATGAATGATCTGCACTTTCTGAACCTGGACACTTGGATATGGTCTGGAGGGTAAGCTAACACATTTTTTTTTACCCAAGGCCAGAATAAAATGTTTTTTTATAGATCAGGGGAAGGTTAAAAGCTCTAGACACAGATAAAAATATTTCTCTTTTGTTCATTGAAGGACACAGCCGGATAGGTAGATGTGTGACCATTAGGTGGCGCAATACCCAATGGTAACAATCAGCTGATCCTGCTGTGTCCTTCAATGAACTCGGAGAAGTGGATTTTACAGTGAGTACAAAAATATATTTTTAATGGTTTTGGTACCCTGATGACGCCCACACCCGATGGCTTGTACAGATACTGCAGGGTGCTCTGTGCCTGTGCATTCTCAAGTGTCTGACACAAATCTACCCCTGTTGCAGCGTATTGTCTTGTGACTTGCTATCAAGTCATAGGTGCACGCAGGGGGTGTGCTTGGGCGCACCCTAATCACCCCATGCGGCACAGATTCCCCCTGCTGATATTTCACCAAAGCTCCAGAACGGGGCTCCTAAATGTCTTTAAAAAAATAAATTGTAAAAAAGAATACAAAAATAAAATAATAAACATAAAAACTACCGACACCGCCCACTGCCGTACCGACCTCGCCCACTGCCCTACCGGCACCGTTCATGTTTTAATACATTTAAAAAAAAAATTTACATTTATTAATCACTTCATTACCGGGCCTATTCTGGCACTTCTCTCTTTCATGTACAAATCATCATTCTTTTGCTAGAAAATTACGCAGAACCCCCAAACATTATATATGTTTTTTTTTAGCAGACACCCTAGGGAATAAAACGCCGGTCATTGCAATTTTTTATCTTGCACGGTATTTGCGAAATAATTTTTCAAACGCCTTTTTTTTGGAGAAAAATGGTTTCATGAATTCAAAAATAACAAAACGGTAAAGTTAGCCCATTTTTTTTGTAAAATATGAAAGGTTATGTTACACCGAGTAAATAGATACCTAACATGTCACGCTTTAAAATTGCGCACACTCATGGAATGGTGCCAAACTTCAGTAATTAAAAAATCTCCATAGGCGACGCTTTGAAAATGTTTAGATTTACAGAGGAGGTCTAGTGTGAGAATTGTTGCTGGCACTCTAACGCACGCGGCGATACCTCACATGTGTGGTTTGAACGGCGTTTACATATGTGGGCGGGACTTATGTGTGCGTTTGCTTCTGCGCGTGAGCTACCGGGGACAGGGGCATTTACATTTTTTTTTATTATTATTTTTTTTATTTTACTTCTTTATTTTTTTACACTTTTTAAAACCCTTTTATTCCTATTACAAGGAATGTAAACATCTCTTGTAATAGGAATAGTGTGTGACAGGTCCTCTTTATGGAGAGATGTGGGGTCAATAAGACCCCGCATCTCTCCTCCAGACTGGAAAGCATGAGATCGTGAAAAAATTTCACTGATCTCATAATTAGTATTGCTTACTAGCTAAAATCGCGGCTATGTTTACTTCTGGGTACCCGGGCGTGAAGTCATTACATCGCGCCCAGGCTTTCGACAGTCATAGAGATGACTGGTGACCATCTGGTCACCAGTCATCTCTATGCTTACTAGCTGATGCTGGACGCTGGATGATTCTTTCTCCAGGCCCCCGATGGCACGGGAGAGCCTGGAGAAGCACCAGATGGTGGCGGCAGGGGAGGACGCCGAGACATTTAGCACATCATTAGAGAGATTTATATGCCAAATGCTTTCGATCCGGATCTTGTAAGTGCAATATTTTTTTTCATTAAAACTCTGTATTATCGCAGTCTGCGCTATGGATTCTTGTCTTTTGTATTTGAGATTTTCATCCACGAGCTGATCCATTTAATATACGATCTGGCCCCTGATGTAAGTCTTTGCTGAGAGACTTTATAAAACACCCTAGGCTGACCTCTGCGGTCAGGTTAAGGGGTAAGGAGACTACAACACTATTGCACCTGTGTGTCCTTTCTGGTGGAAGAATTCCTTCATCTATGATGTGATAACACCTTCATTAAGAAGATTTGAGATTTATTCCTTCCTATTTGGGAATACCTTGGACATGTTCTCTTTTTTCCTTTTCATTATATTATGTCACTTAACTATGCTTATATACTATTGGTTTTCATCTACTAATTTTCTATTGTTATAGATTACACTAGTTTTATCCACCTTGCACATGTTAATTATTTTTCAATGTTTTTGATATTATTTTATCATTAATAATCTCAAAATTGGTCACTTATTCTAGTTAATGCGCCGTAATATATATATATATATATATATACTTCCTTCACATTTTCTTTAAATTTGTATCTACAATTTTTTAGTACTGGCTGCATTCACGATTTTGGTTTAGCGCAGTGTTTTTTTTTTCCAATCTTTGGGAAAAAAAATTCATATGTCCCCTCACGCCGCCTATAAGAATGATAAAGCGGTGGAAACGCCGATATGATCATTCTTATGGTGCACAGAATCGCCGGTACTAAAGAATAATATCTAAATGATGCCTCTAGCTGCTCCCATCATTCAGATATCACCACACAAACCCCAGGATGTCATTTCACTATGGCTGGGTATTGAAGTGGTTAATAAATGTGTGTGTGTGTGTGTGTGTGTTAAACTATTCAGTCTGATCACTGGGAGAGGAGACTGAGGAGATGCTTCCTCCTACCTGCAGCAGGCTGATAACATCATCTCAGCCTAGGTAAAGTCATTTGACCAGAGCTCAAAACATGCTTTTTAATTATAATGATGTTGCAATATACTTTGACACAACAGAAATGTATCAATGCAGATTTGTATAATTACTGAAAGGGGCTAAAAGAGAAAAGTTTGGGACTTTAGATGAGACACATAGATATATGCGCCTCCATCCCTGTATTTGTAAAATCCCTGAAGAGTTAGTATTGCCCAACGAAACGCGTCAGTATGAGATTTGATGCATTATGTTCACACTGATGGCTTTACAAGCCTCTGTTTCATTATATTCAAGAATTTACATTACTATTCGTCCATTTTATTGTGGCCAGCTTTTTATACCATACTATAATATGTGCTGTGTCAATCCTTTTGTCATGTGGTATGTGGTTTGCAGCATGTTTATACAATGATTTGATTTTATATGTATGTACCCCTCATGAGAAGTTGTGTCATCCATGGTATAATAAACACATTTTCTTTATCGTACATCACGGGACACAGAGCGCATAGCCATTACACTTGGGTTATATGGGTACCTTCAGGTGTAATCAATTTCACAGGAAGTTTCCTCCCTATATAACCCCCTCCCACTGGGAGTGCTTCAGTTTTTTCGCCAGTGTCTTAGGTGTTGGTCACGTCTAGCTGTCCCTCGGAGGTCTCGGGACCCAGGATAGCTAGCCGGATCCGTCCGAAGTGCTTCAAAGCCAAGGTGTACGGTACCCGGGCCCTGCTGGAGTGGGGTTTTGCCTATAATGCCTCTCCTTGGAGGGCTGGATTCTGGGCTCCAGTGCCTTAGTCTCTTCCAAGAACTAAACGCTACTGATGCCAGGATGCTATATAGGTCCAGGGGTGTGGGTTCCTTAACACAGGACCCCGGTCCCTAAAGGTCCAAGACAATACCCACGGAGATGGGGGAAGGCTGGGCCTCTTGCATTTTGCAATACCCTGCGGCGTGGAGCAGGTAAGAGGGAACCTGCGGGACTTGGTTCGACAGTAGGTATCCCCCTGGGGGTTCTGGGTTGGCTAATGGTATGCTTGTGCATCAGCCACTATCTCCACTATGTCTTTTGAGGCAGGATGGGATGTACTAATGTTTACCCAGATAACATGTAGATATATATATGCTTTTAAAGATATGTATTTTGCTACTCCCCCCAGATTTGCCTGTTAGCATGATACTGCAGCCCCACGTGTATAGAGAGGAAGTGCTGACAAAACTCCTGTTTCCTAGGAAGCCTAGGGGGACAGCTTCCTCTATGTGTGCACTACAAAGATTAGTGGCTTACCGGGTGTCTGTGTTTCTAGCGCTGGTCCAGGCTTCTCCTCTGCTCTCTGCTTCCTCCATGTTGGTTTCAGCGTGGGGGGGGCGCGCGCGCCGCCTTTTACAGCGTCAGCGTGCGTGGGGGGGGCGGGCCAGCAGCGTCAGGTCTCAGATAAAGCAAAAAAGCATTTCCTGGCTGGTCATTCCCTCCTGAGAGCAGTGGAGAGTGAGGACATGTTCTGGCTAACAGTGACACCCAGTGGTGGTTTGTGGATCTTCAGGTCTGGACTTAAAGGGGTAGTTCCCCCAAAAACCTTTTTTTTTACATTTATTCAGGCTCGTTATGTCAAGGGGAATCAGGTTTTTTTTTTTTAGAAATGAAGCAGTACTTACCGTTTTAGAGATGCATCGTCTCCGACGCTTCCGGGTATGGGCTCCGACTATAGGCGTGCCTATTTGATTGACAGGCTTCCGAGGTCGCATACATCGCGTCACGATTTTCCTAAAGTAGCCGAACGACGGTGCGCAGGCGCAGTATAGAGCCGCACCGTCGCTCGGCTTCTTTCGGCTACTCGTGACGCGATGTATGCGACCGTCGGAAGCCTGTCAATCAAATAGGCACGCCCAGACCAGACGATCATACCCGGAAGCGACGGAGACGATGCATCTGTAAAACGGTAAGTATTGCTTCGTTTCTAATAAAAAACCACCCGATTCCCCTTGACATAACGAGCCTCAATCAATGTTAAAAAAAGGTTTTTGGGGGAATTACCCCTTTAAGTCCACACTGACCAGAAAAAAAAAAAAAAAAAAAAATTTTTCTTAAAAGGACTCAGCCTTAGATCTGGCAGTATCTGAGTCGGTGCAACCTTGGACTCCAGCTAACGGGCATTGGTGTGGCAATACTCACAGGACTTTCCTCGGTATTGCCGCCTTCTCAGGCATATGAAAATTTAGAATTTTTTTTACCATAGCCTGTCCTTATTAATGTTTCACTTCTAGCTACAACAGTTGGGTGTTGGCTGTAGGGGTGTCTCAAGGTTGTGCAATGGCTCCCAAGGGATCAGGACCAGCTAAGGCTGCAAAAGGTGCCAAAAAAGAAAAGGGGTCTCCAACAGGGTCAGAGGATTTGGGCCAGGCTCCAGTGGTCCCACCCTCACCAGATAGACCACCGAACAGCATCGTGCAGGAGCCATTGAGGGTGCTAGGGGCAGAGGCGGCCCCCAATCAACCCATTCCCGTTTATGTTACGGAAGAAATGCTAGAATCCACCCTGGGTGGGCTAGAGAAAAGGTTAACTGCTTTAATTGCCCGCTCTTTGCCGGGTGGCAAACGGGCTAGATCCCCGTCACCTAGAACGGTGTGTTCGGATGCAGAGGTCCTCTCTTCGGAGGAATTGGACCCACAGGGGGATCAAGCGGACCTGAGTCCTGACGGGTCAGACATTGAAGATTCCACTATAGATGAAATTTTTTCGGCTTCTCAAGCAGAGAGTCTGTGGATCCAGTCTCTGACGGATATGGTTCGCACTGCTTTTAAACTTCCAGTGTCAGAACAATTAGCCCCCCGGTATCCTCTTTAGGTTCCTTGAAGGCACCATTGAGTGGTGCGTCTTTCCCGGTTCACCCCCTTCTGGAGAGCGTGATTTTTCAGGATTGGGCTCGACCTGATAGGATTTTTATCCCTCCTAAAAGGTTCACCATTCTCTATCCTATGGAAGAAGAATTTGCAAAGAAATGGGCACTCCCTACCGTGGACGCAGCCATTTCCTGCGTAAATTAATCCCTGACCTGTCCGGTGGAAAATGTCCAGGTGTTTAAAGATCCAGTCGACAAAAAATTGGAGACCCTACTGAAGGCTTCTTTTACCACAGTAGGTGCCGTGGTTCAGCCAGCAGTGGCAGCCATTGGCGTTTGTCAGGCTTTAAAGGATCAGACTAAACAGATATTAAGGGACATACCGGCTCAGCAAGCTCGTGAATTGGCTGACCTCCCAAGAGCTCTCTGCTTTGCAGTAGATGCTATTAAGGACTCCGTTCAACAGGCGTCCCGTTTATCTCTGCTGTTGGTTCATATGCGTCGCCTTTTGTGGCTAAAAAACTGGTCAGCAGAGGCACCCTGCAAAAAGCTTTTAGCAGGATTTCCCTTTCATGGTGGGAGACTATTCGGTGAAGACCTAGATAAATATATCCAGACCATATCAAGTGGTAAAAGTTCTTTCTTGCCTGTCAAGAAAAGATCGCGTGGGCCCGCATTTAAGCGACAGGCCTTCGCAGGCTCGGCCCCTTCAACTTCCCGTCAGTATCGATGGCCTCCCGGGCGTTCAGCATTTAATAGCCGCCCACAAGGACAAGCCACGACAGGCAAGAGGCCATGGTCTCGCAAGCCGGTTAAACCAGTCCTCAAGTCAGATTCATGAAGGGGCGCCCCCACTCTCTTGGGTGGGGGGAAGGCTTCGGTTTTTCTCCGAAGTGTGGAAGGCCAGAATTCCCGACTCTTGGGTAAGATCCGTGGTAACCACGGGCTACAAGCTAGAGTTTCGGGAAGTCCCCCCTCCTCATTTTCAGGGGTCAAGTCTTCCAAGCGACCCATTAAAGAGGGCCTCTCTTGTAAAAGCATTGGATCGTCTCTTGCTCCAAGGGGTAATTGTAGAAGTACCAACCCAGGAATGGGGTCTGGGATTCTACTCCAACCTTTTCATAATACCAAAGCCCAATGGCGACGTCAGGCCTATCTTGGACCTCAAACGCCTAAATCGCTTTCTAAACATTCAGACCTTTCGTATGGAGTCCATACGTTCGGTGGCAGCCAGCCTACATCAAGACGACTGGCTAGCATCTATAGACATAAAAGATGCGTATCTGCACGTGCCGATCTACCCGGCACATCACAGGTTTCTTCGTTTTATGATAGATCACCGCCATTACCAGTTCGTAGCCCTCCCTTTCGGGTTGGCAACAGCTCCGCGGGTATTCACAAAGGTGTTAGCCCCGGTGCTAGCCGTCCTAAGGACAGAAGGCATTTTAGTCTTGGCATACTTGGACGATCTTCTGGTTATCGACAGCTCAGCTTCCAACCTCAATCAGGCAGTAGGTCGCACAGTTCAGCATCTAGAGGAATTCGGATGGATTGTAAACCTAGAAAAATCGGTATTGAAACCCACAAAGCAGTTGGAATATCTAGGCCTTCGGCTAGATACAGACTGCCAGAGGATAATTTTACCTCAAGCAAAGATCAGATCAATAGCTCAAGCAGTTCAAGTGATCTTAGGCAAGAAGAGGCCGACTATTCGCCTATGTATGCGACTGCTGGGGAAGATGGTGGCCGCCTTCGAGGCTGTGCCCTACGCCCAGATCCATACCAGATATCTTCAGGCAGCCATTCTCTCTGCTTGGAACAAGTCCATTCAGGCGTTAGATCGTCCATTAGTGCTCTCCCCAGGAGTCCGGCGCAGCCTGTCTTGGTGGCTGGTCTCTCAAAATTTGTCAAAAGGGAAATCCTTTTGCCCCATCACGTGGAAGATACTATCCACGGATGCCAGCCTGTCAGGTTGGGGGGCAGTTCTAGAAGAACAGACCCAGCAAGGGCAGTGGTCGGAGGCAGAAAAACTGCTTCCCATCAATATCTTGGAGATCAGAGCTGCTCGGCTGGCCCTGATCGCCTGGACTCTCCCCCTTCAGGGTCTGCCAGTAAGGATACAGTCCGACAACGCCACTGCGGTGGCATACATAAACCACCAGGGGGGCACGAAGAGCCCAGCAGCCCAAAGAGAAGTAAACCTGATTTTCTCATGGGCCGAAGCCCATGTACCCTGCATCTCGGCGGTGTTCATCCCAGGGATAGACAATTCTCAAGCAGATTTTTTGAGTCGTCAACAGTTGCTCCCGGGGGAATGGTCTCTTCACCCCCAGGTATTCCAAGAGATTTGCCAAAGATTCGGAGTCCCAGATGTGGACATTATGGCAACGAGATCCAACAAAAAGTTGGACAAATTCATATCCCGAGCCAAGGATCCCTCGGCCTACGGGACCGATGCCTTGGTTTGTCCTTGGCACCAGTTTTCTCTTCTGTATGCATTCCCTCCACTGCAGATGATTCCCCGCCTTCTACGGAGGATCCGGGTGGAGCGCAGGCCTGTGATCCTGGTGGCCCCAGCCTGGCCCAGGAGGGCTTGGTACGCACTCATCGTGAGGATGTCAGTCGGGGCGCCGTGGCCACTCCCCCTGCGCCCAGATCTGCTGTCTCAGGGCCCAATCTGCCATCCTGCTTCACAGCAGCTAAATTTGACGGCTTGGCGGCTGAATCCCTAATTCTTAAGGGCAGAGGCCTCTCAGATCAGGTCATATCTACGTTGATTCAGGCTAGGAAACCGGTCTCCAGAAATATTTATTACAGAGTCTGGAGAACCTATGTGGAGTGGTGCGAGTCTCAAAAATGGCATCCTCGAAAGTTTTTTATTGACAGGATCTTGCGATTCCTCCAGGTTGGTGTTGACAAAGGGTTGGCTCTTAGTACTCTAAAGGGGCAGGTGTCGGCTTTATCAATATGGTTTCAAAGACCCTTGGCCACCCATTCGCTTATGAAAACCTTCTTGCAGGGGGTCTTGCATGTGAATCCCCCTATTAGAGCTCCCCTCTGCCCCTGGAATTTAAATCTGGTCTTGTCAGCTTTACAAGGGCAGCCGTTTGAACCTCTGACAGAAATCCCTCTTGTGCTACTAACCCGAAAGTTGGTTTTCTTGGTGGCTATGGCTTCAGCCAGAAGGGTTTCCGAGCTGGCAGCCTTGTCATGCAGGGAGCCATACCTTATTCTGCATAAGGACAGAGTGGTTCTGCGGCCTCAACCTTCTTTCCTTCCTAAGGTCATATCCAGTTTTCACTTGAATCAGGACCTAGTCCTACCATCCTTCTTTCCTACTCCCCAGTCCAGAGAGGAAAGACGGCTTCATACTTTGGACGTGGTTCGAGCCATGAGGGTCTATCTCAAGGCTACAGAGAAGATTCGGAAAACAGATGTGCTTTTTGTTCTTCCGGATGGCCCCAAGAAGGGTCAGCCGGCTGCCAAGTCTTCCTTGGCTAGGTGGATTAAGCAGCTGATTTTTCAGGCCTATGGTCTGAAGCGCGTTCCACCTCCCTTATCAGTTAAAGCCCATTCTACGAGGGCCATGAGTGCCTCCTGGGCGGCACACCATCAGATCTCTATGGCACAGGTTTGCAAGGCGGCAACCTGGTCTTCCGTACACACGTTTACTAAATTTTATAAGTTGGACGTTGCAAAGGGTACGGACGCAGCTTTTGGGCAGGCGGTCCTACGGGCAGCAGTATAGAATCCTCTGGCCCGGTTCACGCCCCCTTGTTTTTCTGTTGGTGGAGCCATGTTTTCTCCTGACAATGTTTTTATTTGGCTATTCTTGGCCTTACGGTCTCCCTCCCTTCATAGAGCATTGCTTTAGGACATCCCAAGTGTAATGGCTATGCGCTCTGTGTCCCGTGATGTACGATAAAGAAAAAAG
Source organism: Rana kukunoris (assembly GCA_029574335.1). Lineage (NCBI taxonomy): Eukaryota > Metazoa > Chordata > Amphibia > Anura > Ranidae > Rana > Rana kukunoris. Next base: position 112,142,137 of record CM056059.1, on the reverse strand, counting down.
GATTTTTAATAAACAGCTTACCTGTAAAATCCTTTTCTTGAAGTACATCACGGGACACAGAGCTCCCACCCCTCTTTTGGGGAACATTGTGTAACCTCGGGAGAATTGCTTGCTACAAAACTGAAGCACTCCCAGTGGGAGGGGGTTATATAGGGAGGAACTTCCTGTGAAATTGATTACACCAGTGTCCACACCTGAAGGTACCCATATAACCCAAGTGTAATGGCTATGCGCTCTGTGTCCCGTGATGTACTTCAAGAAAAGGATTTTACAGGTAAGCTGTTTATTAAAAATCCTTTTTTTTCAAACATTGACTACAAAGTAAGCCTTACATATATCCCTCATTTACACTCCCAACCTTCTTTCTACATATAGTTACTGAAAGGCCCAATTTAAAGCAGCAGATATTTCATCTTCTGTTCTGGTATGTAATGAGGTTGCAGAAATCTGAATAATGTTTAACTAAACCCATTTAATTTAATATTCACTATAATGTCAAAAGTAACTCAATATTGAACCCTACAGACTAAGACTGGGATGCCATTAAAGTTTGTGTGTGTGTAAAGGAGGATGTCCCAATACTTTTGACAATATAGTGTACTTCAGCTTACCAGTACTTGAATGTTGTGGCTGTATTCATTTTCTTTTCTTTTTACAAGCTAAGTACATGTTCTGCAAGTATAGACAAATAAATGTGATTCTTCTAGAAATCCAGTATTCATGTGACTGCCTATGTGTAGGGCAGCACAGTGGCTAAGTGGTTAGCACTTCTGCCTAGCAGCACTAGAGTTGTCAATCTGAATCCCAACCATGGCTCTACCTGCCTGGAGTTTGCATGTTTTCCCCCTGTCTCTGGGTTTCCTTTGGGTACTCCGGTTTCCTCCAACGCTCCAAAGACAGGTTAACTGGTCCTTGTATGTGTATGTATGAATGTGAGTTTAAGTACCTGTAATAAATTTATTAAACTGATTGCAAAAAAAGTAGTCAACTTTAACAGTTATTTTTGGTGGACTACAGACTCCCCCTTGTGTAATAGAGGGAAAGAGAAGGGTATTTGTAGTTCGAATCAAGTGAGTAGCCTAGGGTGACAACGCTGCCTCTCCATACAGTGCAGTAAGTGAGTGTTGTCACCATCAGAAAGGAAGAATCTTACTGGAAGAGTCACCAGGTAAAAATCAATGAAAAAGTTCCAAAAAAGAAACCTAAGTAAGATGTAATATATTTCATTGTTGTTTTTCGGTTTAGATAAAACGTAAAGCTCTTTTACACAAACATTGTGTTTGTTACAGTTGGATTGTGTGTTCATATAGATATCTTCTGTTTCCCCCCCCAGGATCCAGATTACAGGGGAGACGCCAAGGGGCAGATCATGGCACACACTCACACCTATTGGAGAGGAACATTTATTTCTCTTTGGAGGTCTCAGTGCTGAAAGTGCACCGCTAAGTGAGTAAAAGTGGTTTCATTCACAATAGTTAGAAAATGTTAATAATAACCATAAATATTCAATACTTTTTTTTTTACAACAACTGTGATGATGTTTCTCCGAATGATAACATGAAGGCCATTTTTGACAGTTTTGCTTTTCACGTGTTGTTTTTGCAGGTGACGGATGGATATATAGTCTCTCTACCAGGGAATGGAAGCAGTTGACACATTTAGATAAGGATCAACCAAGGTACATCACACCAACCTAAGAGAAAATGCTAAGTAAAAGTTGCTTTAATTCAAGTGCCCCCTCAGTATTCCAAAATCAATGGTGTCCCCAGCTGCACATGATTCCAGTGCCAGGTTTTCATTCCTGCCTTTGGCCCGGTTGGGGTGATTTCCTGTGACTTCCTTTCCTGGTGACAACATTTGTACTGGAAAAGGAAATGAGGGAAACCTTTAACAAGAACATGTTAAGCAATAGGAAACTAGCAGTGCAGTGACCGACCGCTAAAGGTGTGATCTAGATCTTATGAGTACTCCCAAAATCTTTTGAGTTCTCGCCCCTCCCTGTAATGAGAGGAAAAATGGAGACTGCCATTCCTGACGTCTCCTTTTGAGAATGCCAGTTCCCTGGTTATCATACAGATGCTGTGGTTTCAGTGCTAAACCAGAACATGTACAAATAGAAGGAATGCTAATTCTTTTTGACACTCATTTGCAACATGCCTAAAGTACTGAAGTCAGACACAGACAGTTATGTAGCATTTTTTAGGTAGGCCAACAATGACAGCCCCCATAGTTCTCTTGTGATGTGATGTGTTCACGTTAAAGGAAGTAAACCCTCTAGAAATGTTCCTAACAAAAAAAAACCCTGCAAGAGAAAGGCATAATGAGCTAGTATGCATAGTATACTAGCTCATAGTATACTAGCGAATTATGAATGACTTACCTCAGATCGAAGCCCCCGAATCGCTCCTCGTTCCCCTCCTCAGCCGCCATGTCTCGTCTGAGTGCCTTACGGGTATCGCCGCTCCAGCGCTGTGACTGGCTGGACCAGCAATGACGTCACTCCTGCGAATGCATGTGGTACCGGCAGATCCCATCCAAGACCCGGCACGCTCAGTAGACAGCAGTGAATTCTTTTTGGCGAATATCTCCTAAACCGTGTAGGTTTAGGAGATATTGCAAACACCTACAGGTAAGCCTTAATCTTGGCTTACCTTTAGGTAAAAGTAGTCAGAGAGGGTTTACAACCACTTTAAAGGGGTTGTAAAGCTTTGTTTTTTATTTTCTAAATAGGTTCCTTTAGGCCGGAATCACACTTGTGCAGTGCGAATTTCAGCTCTCTTATCTCTGCAGGGAGATTACAGAAGTGTTCAGCAGATTAGCTCTGTTTTAGCTGCGAATTTGGAGACCTGGGAGAAGTTACAGGCGAGAGGAGAGTGGGGGCGAAGTGTATTGGGCTGAATGAGAGAAATTCCTGAAGAGAACTGAACACATCTGCAAATCAGCTGCGTATCCATAGAAGATAATGGGCCTGAATTCGCACCTGAGCCGCACCGCAAGGCATAAAATACGCACACGTTTTTTCTGCAATGCGCAGTGCGAATGCATCGCACATATGTGAACCAGCCTCATTGAAAACAATGTATTTAGCAATGTTCTGCGTATTGGATGCGGTTTAAGCCGCAACCAATTCGCATAGGTGTGAATTTGGCCTTAAGCTAGTGCATTGTTGGTTCACTTACCTTTTTCCTTCCATTTCCCTTCTAAATGTTTTTTTCTTTGTCTGAATTTCTCTCTTCCTGTTCCTCCTCAGTAAGCTTGCCCCCATCATCACCTGAGCCGTTCTGGCTGGGGGTTAGTCAGCGTGCTCGTCCCCTCCCTTGGGACTACAAACAGCGACTCCCCGCAGGAGGATGATGGGGGCAAGCTTACTGAGGAGGAACAGGAAGTGAGAAATAAAGACAAAGAAAAAAAAACATTTAGAAGGTAAATCGAACGGGTATAAATCCACCATTCTGATGCTCTAGAATGGCGGGTAAGCAAGCCCAGACCTCGATCTACCAGTCACCTGTCCTCAATCTACTGGTAGATTGCGATCTACAGGTTGCTGACCCCCGAGCTAGACTATGAAGCAGATCAAGGCAGCACAGACAGCCACCATTAACATGAGGACCCTGCTCAGGGTATAGATGGCATACTGTAGCTAGACCATCGCCAGATCTATTTACAAGGGCCAGGTGAGGAAGAACTGGGCTTGGGACCATTTCATAATAACACATTTTTAGTGACTTCTAAAGAAACTTAAATCTATAGTCAACAAAACACTTGGTAACTGTCACTTGGTATGGGTCGTACCTTGTGTGCCACCTCCCTTAGCAACTGTTGTGCTGTTCTCTGCCTTCTGGGATATAAGGGGCGTGGGACACTTTTCAACATGAATGGGAGGGGGGGGGGGCTGTTCTGAAAAAATTTAGACCTCTTGGCAGCACTGTTAGAAAAATTTAACAGTTGTCTGTTGCCTGTGGGTACCAAACAAATTCCAGTTCTGGTGGAGGTTTGCAGCCCGAAAAAGACTGCTCGGGTGCCATGTGTAATACCTTTTTTTTCCCCCAGTTTATACTGTATTCAGGGCCGATCCTAGGCAGGGTGCACAGGGTGCTTTGCACCCAGGCGCCTTCAGAGGTGGGGGCGCCAAAGTGGCAGAGTTCTCCCCTCCCTCCTTCTCTCCTTGTTTGTGTCCATCCAGAACTAGCGTTCTGAGCATAGGTGTGTGTCCGTCCAGAACTGATGTGTCTCTGACCATCTCCTTTACTACGTCTGCAGTCTCTGACTGTCTCCTGTATCATGTCTGTAGTATGTCTGGGGGTTCTTTCTAACAGACTCTCTAACATAAGCCCTCTCTGTGCCCATCAGAGAGGCCCCCCCTCCAGGTCCAGTACTCTGTTTCTCTTCCTGTATTTTCTTTATTGTGAAGAGATCATGTAAGGATCCCAGGGTAATGAAGACTTCACGGGGGAGCATCTCTGTGGTTGAGTCGTTGCCATAGAAACATTTCTAAAGGGGAGGAGTTAGTAAAATTACCACGCCCATGTGGGGCGCCAGAAATATTTCTACACCCAGGCACCTGTGGCCCTAGGATCGGCCCTGACTGTATTAAAATAACTTTTAGCTATAGGTTGTAGCACATCATTGATTATTGCTTTGTTTTGGTAAATAAAGCTGTGTGATTCATATTGTGTATTTTGTATGTTTATAGACTCTGGCATACGGCCTGTCAAGGCAAAGATGGTGAAGTCATGGTGTTTGGTGGCAGCAAGGATGACCTTCTCTCCTTAGATACTGTAAGTAAAGAATATACCGTATATACTCGAGTATAAGCCGAGTTTTTCAGCCCTTTTTTAGGGATGAAAATACACCCCTTGGCTTATACGCCAGTCAGTGTACCTGAAGGGCTGCGAGCGTCAATTGTTTAAAAGTCGCGGCTTCCCCCTGGTCCCTTCCGTGATGGGCGTTTCCCAGCAGACACTGTGTTTAGTGTTTCCGCCTATCACAGATGTTCTCTTGTCTAAGTATGAAAAGACATCCGTGATTGGTGGAAAACTGCGTCTGAGGATGAGAAGACGTCCATTACAGGCTGCTGGGAAATGCCTATCACGGAACAGGACCAGGAGGAGACAGCAAATTTTCAACAATGAATGGACATCCGAAACCTGTCAAGAATTTCAGGTACATTGACTCGGACACAAAGAGGCTGCAATGGGCAAAGTGAGGTTGGGCACAGTGCGGTTGCAATTGGCACAGTAAGGGGTGCAAATGGGCACAGTGAGGCATGCAAATGGGCATTGTTGACCCTCTTTTCCACTTACAGTAGCTGCTGCATTTTCACCCTAGGCTTATACTCGAGTCCCAGTTTTTTAGGGTAAAATTATGCACCTTGGCTTATATTCGGGTCGGCTTATACTCAAGTATATATGATAGTAATAAAAGAATGTCATTATGAATCTCTGATGATGTATCAAAGTGAACTCATTTTTAAAATCCCACAGCGTTTCACTTAGTCTCACACTCGCCATGCCCTCCCCCATTACCCTGTTGCTTTGTTAGAGTCCTCATGAAATTCCCAGTTTTTCTAGGAATGGGAGAAAATGTGACCTTCTCCCAGGATGCAATGCTTAACAAATGAAAGAAGGCGCCACCAGGTCAGGAACAGTGCAATTTTAATTTTACAATAGGTGCATTATCCACTTATATTTAAAATTGGAGAATTCGGCATACAAGTCCTTGCTGGCCCATAGGTGGCGATCATCCGCTGCAGGTGTAGGCTGTGATGTTAAAAAATATCCCCTGTGACCTTCTGCAGCTGGGAAACCAGGAAGTCCATGCAATGTGTGCACCAAGAGTGAGGCTTCAGACACACACAAAGACAGCGTTGGAGCGCGATGATGTCACAGGCAGTGACAGAGCGACAACGTTTCGGAGCATGCACCATAGGCTGCTAGGCGCGCTCCTTTTCCAAGCATGCTTGAAAAAGGAGCGTGCCTAACGTGACATCATCGCGCTCCAACGCTGTCTGTGTGTGTGTGTCTGAAGCGCATTTGTGGGGTCAGGCACTGATGTTATACGAGAAGGCCTGGCTCACAGTTCCGCTCTAATTATTTCCAAATGTGTTTAATCGGGTTTCTTGACCCCAAACTCACTCATCCATGTTTTTATGAGCCTTGCTTTGTGCACTGGTCCAAATCACTTGGTGGAGGAGGGATTATGATGTGGGGTTGTTTTCAGGAGTTGGACTTGGCCCCTTAGTTCCAGTGAAGGGAACTCTTAAGGTGTCAGCATACCAAGACATTTTTGGCAATTTCATGCTTCCAACTTTGTGGGAACAGTTTGGGGGTGGCCTCTTCCTGTTCCAACATGACTGAGCAGCAGTGCACAAAGCAAGGTCCATAAAGACATGGATGAGCGAGTTTGGGGTGGAGGAACTTGACTGGCCTGCACATAGATAGAACACCTTTTGGATGAATTTGTGCTGAGACTGCAAGCCAGGCCTTCCCATCCAAAATCAGTGTCTGACCTCACAAATGCACTTCTGGAAGACTGGCCAAACATTCCCATAGACACTCCTAAACCTTCCCAGAAGAGTAGAAGCTGTTATAGCTGCAAAGGGTGGGCCAACTCAATATTGAACCCTACGGACTAATGCCGCATACACACGATAATTTTTCAGCATAAAAAAAACTTTGTTTTCAGCATGTCCAAAAAACAAAGTTTTTCCAACTTCATCATTAAAAACGACGTTGCCCACACACCATCGTTTAAAAAAAAAAAAAGATGAACAAAGTGCGGTGACGTACAACACATACAATGGCACTCTAAAGGGGAAGTTCTATTCGCCTTTGGGGCTGCTTTAGCTAATTCCTTGTTAGTAAAAGACGATTCGCACTTTTCTGTCGGTTAAAGCGTGATGAATGTGCTTACTCCATTATGAACGGTAGTTTTACCAGAACGAGCGCTCCCGTCTCATAACTTGCTTCTGAGCATGCACGGGTTTAAAACGTCGTTTTAGCGCACACACGATCATTATTTACAACCTGAAAAACAACATAGTTTAAAACGACGTTAAAAAAATGCAGCATGTTTGAATTTTTTTTTTTTTTTCGTTTTTCAGAACCTGAAAAATGAAGTGTAGCCCACACACACAATCATTTTAAATGAAATTTTTCAAAAACAAAGTTTTTTTCATGCCCAAAAAATGATTGTGTGTACGCGGCATGAGACTGGGATGCCAGTAAAGTTCATGTGCTTGTAAAGGAAGGTGTTCCAATACTTTTGACAATATAGTGTACATGGAAACACGTTTTTTTTTAAATCATTAACTTTGATAAGATTATTTATATCGCTTTTACTTGTATGTTTAAAAAGTAATACTATACATTGCTTGTTGATATGTTGTGTTTGCACCATGATTGTAAAACTGAATATTGTATGTGTTTTGTTTTTTGCAGGGTCATTGTAATGATCTACTCGTCTTTCAGGTCCAACCCTACTCTCTGCTCAGGTGCGAAAGTTTACTCCCTTCTGCAGATTTTTGCTATGTACATTGACTGTTATATCAGACAAATGTGTGTTTCCAGAATATGACAAACCTCATTTTTAATGCTGAATCATTGGCGCCAAACTCAAAGCTGAAAACGAAAGCCTGCCATACATGGCTCAGATTTTTTACTGCTTCAGCCAAATTTCGAGCTTTCAGCACCCCATTTATACCACCCAGCTTGACAAGTCGATTGTTCAGTTTACTTTTGTCAAAGGAGCCAGGTGGAAAACTGTCAGCTTGATTGCATCCAGCCAGATGCATTCATGGAGCCGCTGGTGCTACATAGTTAGTCAGGTTGAAAAAAAGATACAAGTCTATCCAGTTCAACCATAAAAATAAATAAATAAAAAATATCGTACAATCCCATATACACAATTGATCCAGAGTAAGGCAAAAAAAAAAACAGCAGAGCGTGATCCAATTTGCTACAGAAGGGGAAAAAATTCCTTCCTGATCCCCCGAGAGGCAATCGTATTTTCCCTGGATCAACTTTACCTATAAATCAGGGGTGCCCAACCAGTGGCCCGCGGAGCCCTCTGATGTGGCCTGTGACCTTCTGCTCTGAAAAGGCTGGTTGGCAAGTCCAGATCGCGTATCGCCGATCCGTCATCCCAGAGCATCAGTGTTGTGAATGAACCCTGCGGTAGAGAAAGCAAGCGGCTGCGAAGCAGAACCGCATAAGCTGATGCTTCCTGTATAGCACCGCCTCCTGTCACAGGCAGGGGGAAACCAAATATGGGCATATCTGTTCTGCAGTGGTTACTGGGCTGCTTTAAAACTGATCAGCAGGTGCAGCAGTGGCGGCTGGTGCTCAAAATTTTTGGGGGGGCGCAAACGGAAAAAAAAACATTGCAGCCTCACTGTGCCCATCACATGCAGCCACTGTGCCATCAATTGTCACCACTGTGCCATGCCATCAAACGCCACCACTGTGCCATCAATTGTCACCACTGTGCCATGCCATCAAACACCACCACTGTGCCATCAATTGTCACCACTGTGCCATGCCATCAAACGCCACCACTGTGCCATCAATTGTCACCACTGTGCCATGCAACACAGCAACTGTGCCATCAATTGTCACCACTGTGCCATGCCACCAAATGCAGCCACTGTGCCATCAATTGTCACCACTGTGCCATGCCATCAAACACAGAAACTGTGCCATCAAGTGTCACCACTGTGCCATGCCACCAAACGCAGCCACTGTGCCATCAATTGTCACCACTGTGCCATGCCATCAAACGCCACCACTGTGCCATCAATTGTCACCAATGTGCCATGCCATCAAACGCCACCACTGTGCCATCAATTGTCACCACTGTGCCATGCCATGCAACACAGCAACTGTGCCATCAATTGTCACCACTGTGCCATGCCACCAAATGCAGCCACTGTGCCATCAATTGTCACCACTGTGCCATGCCATCAAACGCCACCACTGTGCCATCAATTGTCACCACTGTGCCATGCCATCAAACGCCACCACTGTGCCATCAATTGTCACCACTGTGCCATGCCATCAAACACAGCCACTGTGCCATCAATTGTCACCACTGTGCCATGCAATCAAATGCAGTGACTGTGCCATCAATTGTCACCACTGTGCCATGCCACCAAATGCAGCTACTGTGCCATCAATTGTCACCACTGTGCCATGCCATCAAACACAGCAACTGTGCCATCAATTGTCACCACTGTGCCATGCCATCAAACACAGCAACTGTGCCATCAATTGTCACCACTGTGCCATGCCACCAAATGCAGCCACTGTGCCATCAATTGTCACCACTGTGCCATGCCATCAAACACAGCAACTGTGCCATCAATTGTCACCACTGTGCCATGCCACCAAAAGCAGCCACTGTGCCATCAAACGCCACCACTGTGCCATCAATTGTCACCACTGTGCCATGCCAAACGCCACCACTGTGCCATCAATTGTCACCACTCTGCCATGCCATCAAACGCCAGCACTGTGCCATCAATTGTCACCACTGTGCCATGCCACCAAATGCAGCCACTGTGCCATCATTTGTCACCACTGTGCCATCAATTGTCACCACTGTGCCATGCAACACAGCAACTGTGCCATCAATTGTCACCACTGTGCCATGCCACCAAATGCAGCCACTGTGCCATCAAACGCCACCACTGTGCCATCAATTGTCACCACTGTGCCATGCCATCAAACGCCACCACTGTGCCATCAATTGTCACCACTGTGCCATGCCATCAAACGCCACCACTGTGCCATCAATTGTCACCACTGTGCCATGCCATCAAATGCAGTCCCTGTGCCATCAATTGTCACCATTGTGCCATGCCATCAAATGCAGTCACTGTGCCATCAGTTGTCACCACTGTGCCATGCCACCAAATGCAGCCACTGTGCCATCAAACGCCACCACTGTGCCATCAATTGTCACCACTGTGCCATGCCATCAAACGCCACCACTGTGCCATCAATTGTCACCACTGTGCCATGCCATCAAACGCCACCACTGTGCCATCAATTGTCACCACTGTGCCATGCCATCAAATGCAGTCACTGTGCCATCAATTGTCACCATTGTGCCATGCCATCAAATGCAGTCACTGTGCCATCAGTTGTCACCACTGTGCCATGCCATCATATGGAGTCACTGTGCCATCAGTTGTCACCACTGTGCCATGCCATCAAATGCAGTCACTGTGCCATCAATTGTCACCACTGTGCCATGCCATCATATGGAGTCACTGTGTCATCAAGTGTCACCACTGTGCCCTTTAATTGTCACCACTGTGCCCCATGCCACTGTGCTCATTGTCGTCTCTGTGCCCTTTGTCACTACTGTGCCCCATGCTGCCACTGTGCCCCATGATGCCCCTTTCCCTGTTAAAAAAAACACTTACCTGACGCTTCCATGTCCTCCCTCGATGTCTTCTGCCGCCGTGGAGAAGCTTCAGCCAATCAGGTTCCTGATAACCAGAATCCGGGAACCTGATTGGCTGAAACGGCTGTCAGTCTAATGCAAGGACCGCAGATTGCCTGCGCTCCGAGCATAGACTTCCGGGAGCCGGAGGGTGGTACTGGAAAAGCCTATCAGAGCCACTGGCTTTGATAGGCAGTTCCCCTCAGCCAACTAGCTGCCGCTATTCTGGTAACCGGCGCCCTATGTCCGGTTATAGGAATAGACCAGGCAGCTGGCAACAACACACGTTCAATGCATTGAAGTGTGTTATTTGCGAGAGGGAGTGGCGCTGCAGCGCTGCAGCGCCCTCTATAGACGGCCGCCAGAACTTCGGCTAAAATGTCAAAATGACATTTTAGCCGAATAAAAGTTCTTAGCCGAATAAAGGTTCTTAAGGGGCCCGTTTTTTTTTTTGTGACTGCGGGAGGGGGGGGGCGGCGCCCGTGCGCCCATATGGGCGGGCCGCCACTGAGGTGCAGCGTCCGCAAAAAAAAAAAAGAAGGAAACTCGGCATCTGCTTGTCTATTTAGTACCACATGTGGTCAGAGGCGCTCAGAGACTACTCTGAGACGCTCGGGAACAGAGTGTTTCCGAGTGTCTTTGAGTTTCTCTGAGCATCACGGGCGCCCCCGCGCCTCTGGCCAAATGTGGTACTGTACCCAAGTGGCTTGAATGCTACTTGTCTTGCAAGACAATGCTTGATTATTTTTTTAAAGGGGTGTTCCAGTCATTTTTAATGTTAATTAAAAGTCAACAGCTACAAAAAGTATAGCTGCTGGCCTTTAATAAACATACACTCACCTGCTTCACGTTCCAGCGACGCGCCGGCCGGGGCTCTGCTCCTCTTCCCCCCCCTCTCCGGCCAACGTCTTCATTCTAAGTGTGAAGCTGAAAGCTGTCACGGCCGGGGCACCCACTGAGCATGCGCGAGCGTGACAGGTCCCAGGCGATCACCTACAGTGAGTAGCTGCCAAAAGGCGATATGACGTATCGCCTTAGCAGCCCCTCGACGGAAGGAAGAAGTGGGACAGGAAGTCCCACTCCTCCTGAAGCCCCCACTCCCCCCCCCCAAAAAAATTGCATGCCAAATGTGGCATGTAAGGGGGCAAGGAGTGGATTAAGCGGAAGTTCCACTTTTGGGTGGAACTCCTATTTAAATAGCTCATATTGCGAAACGCTTTTAAACCGCGTTACTTGCAATCCGAGGTTCCACTTGTAGTGTGTATGAGGCTTTACCTATAAATGCTAATGTAAAACAGGCTCATCGGTAAGGACATTCTTCCAATCACTGATCCAATGACTCCAATCTTGGAAATGTGAATGTGATCAGTAACGGAGAGCAGAGGGACATTACACGGCACAATGCACAGCCAGTGGCTCTAGTTTGATGAGCTGCATTATACCTACATGAGATGCAATGAATTGCACAGAAATAAGATTAAAGGGTATGTAACCCAGAACTATAAATTTCTCTTATTTCTCCCCTTTTGGTCTGGTAAATATACACTTGAAAGCTTTTTGTTGTATCTGTTTGATAAGTTCAAAAAACATCTGTTGATGCTGCCAGAAATCCAGTGGGCTTGCAAACTGTGCTCTCTGCAAAATCGTCTCAAGCATTGTCCTCACTCCTGCTCAGTTTTCAAAACACTTCCTCTCTATGGTATTTAGATGAAGAAAGAGAGGATGTTCTGTAGTCCTAACACTTGTGACAACACTGTTCCTCCATAGATAAAAACTACAAGTGTAGCCACTCTAAGTGCCGGTTCACACCACAGCGACATGAAAGTCGGCACGACTTTGTGAGGCCTATTTAAGTCGCCTTCAGGACAGGCAACTTTGCCAGTGGCCAATCAAACAATCAGCTCTGTGGGAGGGAGGGGTTTGCCTGAGAAAACTATTTTCTCTTCCTGTAAAGTTGCTTCAGTTGGCTACCTCCCTGGATGTTTTTTCGATTCCTCCAGCTCCGCCATGCGGTCCGAGCGCAGTTCCCGGCCCCTATTCAGGTAGAGCCCCACTCGGTGGAGCAAATCCTTGCCTCACGCTTCACAGATAGAACGCTTTCGTCTATCTATTTTAGACTGACCTGTGTGACGGGCCCTGGGGAGTCACGGGCCTTCTCGGCCTGGCAACGAGGTCTGCCGGCCCTCACGACAGAGGATTGGTCTGAGGGAATGCAGCAGTGCATCCCCCTTATGATCTCGGCGAAGGAACGATTTATCCAACTGAAATTCATCCATAGGGTTTACTATACGCCACAGAGGCTGGCGGTGATCTACCGCACCTCTGAGGATAAATATCCTAGATGTAGGTCAGAAGTGGGAAATTTCATCCATATGGTTTGACTCTACCCGCAGATTCAGGAATTTTGGAAGCAAGTGGTAGCTGATACGGCCTCGATTTGTGGCACAAAAAAATGTTTATTTTCTACTCTGCCTTTTATGCCAGGAAGGCAATCCTGCTCCAGTGGAAGGCTTCGGAGCCCCCTGGGCTGTCCCTTTGGCGTAAGCTGATTAACGACACTCTACCCTTATACAAGCTAACATTTATGGGGCGTAATTGCCCTCAGAAGTTCGAAAAAATTTGGGCGGCGTGGGTGGCGGCCCCACGCCTGACAGTTTGATGTGACCTGTTGTTTGCTAGTCCTTCACCCCCTTTGCAGGGGCGGTGGATCCTTTCGGCTCCCCCCCCCCCCCCTCATGATTGATGGATGTTTTATGATACAGAGGATGCTGTGCTGTCTTCCCCCCCCCCCTCTTCTCCATCCTCCCTACTCCTCCCCCCCCCTACCCTGCCCCCTTTTAAATTACTTATTAGGAATGCTGATTGTGTGTCTAGCCTGTACCTCCCAATGTGAATACCTCTGGATGTCTTGATGCTCTGAGTTGTAATACCTGTACTGTATAAGCCTGTAATCGTGTGATTATTTCAATAAATATTCCTTCTGTTAAAAAAAAAAAAAAGTTGCTTCAGTTAACCCCCCCCCCCTTAAATAGACGTCTTAATACACACTACTGAAGTCGCCCCGACTTCAGAAAAGGTTCCCGTACTACTTCAAGGCAACTTGTAGGCAACTTGTACCCATTGATTTCAATGGAAGTTGCCTCCAAAGTCGGATCACTGTCTTAAAGGGGTTATAAAGGTAACACTGTTTTTCCCTAAATGGCTTTACTTACTTCATCCTTCTATTTTGCTTTTAAATGTCCTTATTTCTTCTGAGAAATCCTCCCGTCCTGTTCTTCTGTCTGTAACTACACACATTAATGCGAGGCTTTCTCCCTGGTGTGGATTGTTGTGCTCTCCCCCTCCCTTGAGGGAGGAGGGGGCAAGCAGGAGAGTCAGGACGCTCTCTACATTGCAAATAGAGAAAGGAGCTGTGTGTTAGTGAGCATCCTGACTCTCCTGCTCGCCCCCTCAAGGGAGGGGGTGCGCACAACACTCCACACCAGCACACCAGGGAGAAAGACTCGCATTACTGTGTGGAGTTACAGACAAAGGAACAGGAAGTGAGGATTTCTCAGAAGAAATAAGGACAAAGGGGGCGAGCAGGAGAGTCAGGACGCCCACTAACACACAGCTCCTTTCTCTATCTTCAATGTAGAGAGCGTCCTGACTCTCCTGCTTGCTCCCTCAAGGGAGGGGGCAAGCATGACACTCCACACCAGGGAGAAAGCCTTGCATTACTGTGTGGAGTTAGACAGAAGAACAGGAAGTGAGGATTTCTCAGAAGAAATAAGGACATTTAAAAGCAAAATGGAAGGATGAGGTAAGTGAAGGAGGACTGCACTAAGGTAAAGGAAGCTATTTAGGGAAAAAGATTTTTACCTTTACAACCCCTTTAATACAGTGATTCAACTTTGGAGGCAACTTCCTTTGAAATCAATGGGTACACGTTGCCTTGAAGTAGTACAGGAACCTTTTCTAAAGTCAGAGCGACTTCAATAGTGTACATTAAGATGGCTCTTATTTACTTCAATGGAATTTCTCATGTCGCGTGACTTGGGGCGACACAAGTCGGATACCAAGTCGCTGTGTGAACCGGCACTAAAGGAGGAAGTGTAATACTGGCAGGATCACAGGTGCAAATAAAGGAGAAAAAGTCTGAAAAAAAAAGAAAATGAATGCAGCCACCACATCGGAGGACCAGTTAGATGCAAAATAGTTTAATGCCAAAATACAATATGCCAAAATATTGGAACTAAAAAGCCTGGGCCACATTGTCCTGATCCATAGAAGGTCAAGCCAAACCATTGCCTGCACAGTGGTATCCTGCAGTGTGTGCCCATCACTAGTTGTTACCAGCCTGGGCCGGGAAGTAGGGAGAAGAGGTTGTCGTCTTGGGAATTTTAGCAGGAAGGAGGTGAGAAAAGGGCAGGACCTGCAACCTATGCGGCTAAAGTAATTTACAGCTTGTATACGGGTGCATGGGAGGCATTTTGGCCTTTTCACCTTTTGGGTGCTGAAGGATGTTTTCCCAGAACTTGTTAGAAGTCTTTTGTAAGGTAAATTCATCATGTATGGTGCATGAATTCAGTGTTAAGTTCTCTCTTTATTTCCTGGTAAAGCTTGTGTCTGGATGCCATTGGGAAGAACGCCTCCATATTGGAAAACCAGATCTCCTGCCTGCCCATGAAGCTGCTAGAACAGGCCAGGAAGAGGATCACCTATTGGGCAGCAGCCACATTCAGACAGAGCAGAAAGAAGCGTTTGTATAAAGTCAACCATGAGACCTGATCACTTGTAATGGGAACGGTGACACTGATTGCAATATTTACTAATGCTGTGCTTAGGGGGGAAATGTGAATTACACACAATCTGTCTTAGGCTGGATTCACACCGATGCATTTTTAGTGCTTTTTGCAGGTTTGCACTACAGTCCATTTATCATTGTTTCCTATGGAACACGTTCTGTGGTGCAAATCTGCAAAATGGACTAAAAATGCATCAGTGTGAATCCAGCCTTAAAGTAAACTTGTCACAAAGATGGGCAATTCAAACTGAGCATGTGATGAATAAATACACAATAGAAGTCACCTGCAGTGAAAATGTTTAGAAGAGCCAATGATATCGGTATCTGGATAGGTTGAGCTTGGCTGCTCCCAATACTTATACCTACACTTGATTAATGAGGCCCACCCACCACTAGAGTGGCCAATACAGAAGCTGAGGGACCGCATGGGGTGAGTCAAGTCCTAGGTAAATATCCATTTCTCCTGTAAGGGTCTAGCTTGATGGTCCCATACTGCCTCTCAAAACCTCTCTACTGACCGATCTAGTGATGGGAGATCTCAGTAACTCGTAGAAAGGCTTGAGAGGCGATAGGGGTGGGGTGAAACCAAGCTTGCCTTTATTTCTGGATATGATGATCATTTAAACATATTGGGCCAGATTCTCATAGAATTCCGGCGGCGTAGCGTAAGCCAGTTACACTACGCCGCCGCTGCTTGCTGGAGCAAGTGCTTGATTCTCTAAGCACTTGCTCCCGAGGTTTCGCTTACGTCGCGTAAATCGCGCAGCGTAAACCCGCGCAATTCAAATGGGGCGGCTTGTATTTAAATTAAGCGCGCCCCCGCGTCGAACGAACTGCGCATGCGCCGGCCGGGGGAAAAGCCCAGTGCGCATGCTCCAAAGGACGTCACATTTTCTCAATGTAAACGACGTAATCGCAGCGTACGCCAGCCCCATTGAGAATCGACGTACGCAAACGACGTAAACGACGCACAACACGACGCGGTCCCGAGGCCATACTTAACATGGCATCCGACGGGACACGACGGCATCCGACGGGACCTCGTAAGGTTACTCCACATAGAAGCTGGGGTAACCTTACGCGGACGAAAACGACGTAGGCGACGACGGGGCGGCGTAAAAGCGATCGAGAATCGGCGTACTACTTCATTTGCATATGCAAATGAAAAAACAACGTAAAGGCCACCTAGTGGCCGGAGTTGTCATTACATCTACGATCCGAAAGTGTAATTGTATTACGCTTGTCGGATGTAGAAGCGTATCTATGCAAAAGTGATGCTCAGCATCACACGCATAGATACGAGCCAAAAAAAAAGGCGATACGACGGGGTATCTGAGATACTCCGTCGTAACGCCTCTGAGAATCTGGCCCATAGTTGAACATATTTTATTTTTTTTTGGTTATGAGAAACAATGCTGCTTTGTTGGTTCTTTCTTTTATAAGTCTTCCCAGTATGAGCTGCATCCCCCTAATATCTTATAGAAGCTCACACCTATCCATTCTTAGATACTGAGCAGCCATGTCGGTGCAACCTCCACTTTATTTGATATCCGTCTGCATATTATATTGTACATTGTTCAGTTTTCAAGTGTATTTTTTAATTGTTATACAGAAAAATATATATTTTATATGTTTTGTAATTTAGGAGAGTGTTCTAAAGTTGATGACTTCAGTTTAGCCTGTGCGGAGACATTTGCTCAGAATAAAAACACACAGGGGTGTTGAGAAAATGTTTGTTAGATGAATATGGTACACATTTGTGCAGGCTGCATGAATTGTGGCTGTAATGTATTAATTCCTATGATTATCATTTCCATGTAGTGGCCAAACATGCAATAGATTTTTACATTGGGGTATTTCAGAATACTGTATTTTGGCCACTAGAGGGGGCTGTCAGTCATAGGAATTCATTGATTACAGAAATTGCAGCCACAATTCACGCAGCCGGTTCACACTGGGGCGGCACGACTAGGCAAGGTGACATGAAAACGACTTCAGAGGCGACTTGCAAAATTACTTCTGTATTGAAGTCAATGGAAGTCGCCCCCAAAGGAGTACAGGAACCTTTTTCTAAGTCGGAGCGACTTGAGTCGCCCTTATTAGAACGGTTCCATTGTACAGAACGGGACACGACTTGTCAGGCGCCTTTGTGTGAACCGGCTCTAAACAACAAATAGTTTATAAACGGACTCTTATGAAAATGTAATATAATTTGAGGGGAATCTCTTCTCTTATCCTTACTTGTAAAAATATTAAGAATAAAGGCATGTTAAAGATAATCTTTAATGTATAAATATGTTTTCTTTTATTGTCTTCAGTAAAAAATAAAAAAAATAAGGATGTTTTGAGTAAGGCACACAAATGGTTTCAGGCATAAAAATCCATATAGTAATAAATCCCAGGGTTGAGTTTTTTTTTTTTTGTTTTGTCTTTTTATATTTTTATATTTTTATATATATATATATATATATATAATGTATGTATGTATGTCCAGTGAGGATCAAATACCACCAAAAGTAAGAGCTGTATTTTTGTGAAAAAAAAAATATAAAAATGTAATTTGTGTACAGTGTTGCATGACCGAGCAATTGCCAGTTAGAGTAGTGCAGTGCTGAACAGCAAAACATGGCCTGGTCATGAAGGGGGTAAAGTGGTTAACCAGGAAAAAAAGGACATACATTTCATTTGGGTACAGCCTTGAATGACCCTGCAAAAAATGGCCTAGTCATGAAGGGGAGGGAGGGGGGAATTATTCGAAGGTCAAATGCTTAAAGTGTTTGTTGCCCCATTTCATATTCCTGGTTTTGTTTGCTGTACAGGGTCAGTCCAGTGCTCCCATTAGGGGTGCAGCCACAGCTGCTGAGTCCCCTCCAGAGGATGGTGGCTGGTGCGATGCGGGGGGTGGCTCCATCTGGCAGGCTGCAGAGTCACTGGGCTCGGAAAAGGAGCAGGCAGATAACCCCTCTCGACTGAGCCAGGGGCGACCACTGGCCACTATAGGACACACGCTGGGCCAAGGTCGTCGGGCCTCTTGTCCTGGAGGAGCCCAAAGCAAAGCTGGCTGGCCGCCGGAGCCTGGGGGAGGAACCAAATGATCAGCTGAAAGGTGGAGGAGGTCCCCCGTGTGTGAGCTGTGATTAACAGCCTGTAGGAGACCCCATCTCCTAATCTTGGGACTGGTGACACCAACTGTCGTCCGCTGCCTGACATGTGGAGTGAGCTGGAAAGAAGTGCCGTAAGGTAAGAACTTGTCAGGGGGTGGGGGGGGAAGTGAAGGCTTCCAGTCAGACCTTATCACTGGTGTGCGTGATCCCTGCCACCTGGCTGCACTCCCCCTCTTGTCCACCTGGCTCCATCCATCCACCTGGCTGCACCCCCTCTCACATGTTCACCTGGCTGCACCCCTATCTCCTGTCCACCTGGCTCCATCCTCCCTCCACCTGGCAGCATCCCTCCTCCTGTCCACCTGGCTTCATCCTCCCTCCACCTGGCTTCATCCTCCCTCCACCTGGCTCCATCCTCCCTCCACCTGGCAGCATCCCTCCTCCTGTCCACCTGACTTCATCCTCCCTCCACCTGGCTGCACCCCTATCTCCTGTCCACCTGGCTTCATCCTCCCTCCACCTGGCTCCATCCTCCCTCCACCTGGCAGCATCCCTCCTCCTGTCCACCTGACTTCATCCTCCCTCCACCTGGCTCCATCCTCCCTCCACCTGGCAGCATCCCTCCTCCTGTCCACCTGGCTCCATCCTCCCTCCACCTGGCAGCATCCCTCCTCCTGTCCACCTGACTTCATCCTCCCTCCACCTGGCTGCACCCCTATCTCCTGTCCACCTGGCTCCATCCTCCCTCCACCTGGCAGCATCCCTCCTCCTGTCCACCTGGCAGCATCCCTCCTCCTGTCCACCTGACTTCATCCTCCCTCCACCTGGCTGCACCCCTATCTCCTGTCCACCTGGCTTCATCCTCCCTCCACCTGGCAGCATCCCTCCTCCTGTCCACCTGACTTCATCCTCCCTCCACCTGGCTGCACCCCTATCTCCTGTCCACCTGGCTTCATCCTCCCTCCACCTGGCAGCATCCCTCCTCCTGTCCACCTGGCTCCATCCTCCCTCCACCTGGCAGCATCCCTCCTCCTGTCCACCTGGCTTCATCCTCCCTCCACCTGGCAGCATCCCTCCTCCTGTCCACCTGGCTTCATCCTCCCTCCACCTGGCAGCATCCCTCCTCCTGTCCACCTGGCTTCATCCTCCCTCCACCTGGCAGCATCCCTCCTCCTGTCCACGTGACTCCATCCTCCCTCCACCTGGCAGCATCCCTCCTCCTGTCCACCTGGCTTCATCCTCCCTCCACCTGGCTTCATCCTCCCTCCACCTGGCTCCATCCTCCCTCCACCTGGCTCCATCCTCCCTCCACCTGGCTCCATCCTCCCTCCACCTGGCTGCACCCCCCTCTCCTGTCCACCTGGACCAGTTTTGATGCTAAAATTATTAAATTTATTTAGCTTTGTTTGGGGGGGCTGCACGCAGCTAGTCTTGCCTAGGGTGCAAAATAGTCTAGCACTGGCCCTGCTGCTGTACCATGTACTTGTATTAGAAAGATCCTGTTCTCTTTGTATTGCTTCCGTGTCCTGACCACCCCCCAGCTATTCATCGGGAAGGTCAGTATATGTTGTTTCTTTCCCCCCAGCGCTCATGCAGCTGAGAACAGAGGGAATGTGAGATTATAAATACCTTTTTATATCTATACACAAACGTCTTGTCTTTCATTTCTGTTTCAAACTAAATGTGTTGTTTTTTACAGAGTGATCATTCACAATCCCCATCATGACCAGCACTGCTCTAATGTCAGAGATGTAATAACCAGCAATGGTGCTGCGCAGTGCCGCCGCTAGCCGCGAGGTGGCGCTGTGTTGCCCCTCAGTTGCCCTCATCCATCATGGCGGCTCCGTGATCTCGTAATACGGACGGCCGTGACGCACAGCGCAGGGACTTCTACCGGTGCGGCGACTATACTGAGGAGTTGAGGGATGGCGGATGAGAACGAGGAGGCCCCCGCGGATGTGGAGGAGGACGAGGAAGATGGCGAAGAGGAGGACGCGGAGAGCCCGATTGATGACAGCGTCCCGGCCGAGCGCAGCGGTCACGTGGCCGTCAGTGACGGGACCCGGATGTTTGTGTGGGGAGGATACAAGGTGACAGGCGGGAGCTGTATATCGGTATAGAGCCCAGTATACAGCCGGGGGAGGAGCTTCTCTGCTCTCCATAGATAAATAAATAGAGATAATAAGAGGGGTGACCATAGAGGGAGACCTGTGTGTCTCTACAATCACTCGGCACCCTACAGGGATGGCTGGCTTTGTTTACATGACCTGAGGTCCCCCTCCTGGCCATTCACAGAACAGCCGCAGCGGGGAGGGAGGTGCAATTAATCCTCAGACACAAATGAGGGGCGCCACCAATCCTCAGACAGAGAGGGGGGGGCGCTACCAATCCTCAGACAGAGAGGGGGAGTGCCACCAATCCTCAGACAGGGAGGGGGGGCGCTACCAATCCTCAGACAGAGAGGGGGGGCGCTACCAATCCTCAGACAGAGAGGGGGGGCGCTACCAATCCTCAGACAGAGAGGGGGGGCGCTACCAATCCTCAGACAGAGAGGGGGGGCGCTACCAATCCTCAGACAGAGAGGGGGGGCGCTACCAATCCTCAGACAGAAAGGGGGGCGCTACCAATCCTCAGACAGAGAGGGGGGGCGCTACCAATCCTCAGACAGAGAGGGGGGGGGGGGGCGCTACCAATCCTCAGACAGAGAGGGGGGGCGCCACCAATCCTCAGACAGGGAGGGGGGCGCTACCAATCCTCAGACAGAGAGGGGGGGCGCTACCAATCCTCAGACAGAGAGGGGGGGCGCTACCAATCCTCAGTCAGAGAGGGGGGGAGCTACCAATCCTCAGTCAGAGAGGGGGGGCGCTACCAATCCTCAGACAGAGAGGGGGGGCGCTACCAATCCTCAGACAGAAAGGGGGGCGCTACCAATCCTCAGACAGAGAGGGGGGGCGCTACCAATCCTCAGACAGAGAGGGGGGGCGCTACCAATCCTCAGACAGAGAGGGGGGGCGCTACCAATCCTCAGACAGAGATGGGCGGCTCTACCAATCCTCAGACAGAGAGGGGGGGCGCTACCAATCCTCAGACAGGGGGGGGCTACCAATCCTCAGACAGGGGGGGGGCTACCAATCCTCAGACAGAGAGGGGGGCGCCACCAATCCTCAGACACAGGGGGGGCGTGCCACCAATCAGACACACAGGGGGGGGCGAGCCACCAATCCTCAGACAGAGAGGGGGGGCGCCACCAATCCTCAGACAGGGAGGGGGGGCGCCACCAATCCTCAGACAGGGAGGGGGGGCGCCACCAATCCTCAGACAGGGAGGGGGGGCGCCACCAATCCTCAGACAGGGAGGGGGGGCGCCACCAATCCTCAGACAGGGAGGGGGGGCGCCACCAATCCTCAGACAGGGAGGGGGGGCGCCACCAATCCTCAGACAGGGAGGGGGGGCGCCACCAATCCTCAGACAGGGAGGGGGGGCGCCACCAATCCTCAGACAGGGAGGGGGGGCGTGCCACCAATCCTCAGACAGGGAGGGGGGGCGTGCCACCAATCCTCAGACAGGGAGGGGGGGCATGCCACCAATCCTCAGACAGGGAGGGGGGGCGTGCCACCAATCATCAGACACACAGGGGGGGCGTGCCACCAATCATCAGACACACAGAGGGGGCGTGCCACCAATCCTCAGACACACAGGGGGGGCGTGCCACCAATCCTGACACACGGGGGGGGGCGCCACCAATCCTCAGACACACAGGGGGGGTGCCACCAATCCTCAGACACACAGGGGGGGCGTGCCACCAATCCTCAGACACACAGGGGGGGCGTGCCACCAATCCTCAGACACACAGGGGGGGCGTGCCACCAATCCTCAGACACACAGGGGGGGCGTGCCACCAATCCTCAGACACACAGGGGGGGCGTGCCACCAATCCTCAGACACACAGGGGGGGCGTGCCACCAATCCTCAGACACACAGGGGGGGCGTGCCACCAATCCTCAGACACACAGGGGGGGCGTGCCACCAATCCTCAGACACACAGGGGGGGCGTGCCACCAATCCTCAGACACACAGGGGGGGCCACCAATCCTCAGACACACAGGGGGGGCGTGCCACCAATCCTCAGACACACAGGGGGGGCGTGCCACCAATCCTCAGACACACACGGGGGGCGTGCCACCAATCCTCAGACACACACGGGGGGCGTGCCTCCAATCCTCAGACACACGGGGGGCGTGCCACCAATCCTTGGACACACGGGGGGCGTGCCACCAATCCTCAGACACACGGGGGGCGTGCCACCAATCCTCAGACACACGGGGGGCGTGCCACCAATCCTCAGACACACGGGGGGCGTGCCACCAATCCTCAGACACACGGGGGGCGTGCCACCAATCCTCAGACACACACGGGGGGTGTGCCACCAATCCTCAGACACACACGGGGGGCGTGCCATCAATCCTCAGACACACAGGGGGGGGGCGTGCCACCAATCCTCAGAGACACACGGGGGGCGCGCCACCAATCCTCACACACAGGGGGGGGCGTGCCACCAATCCTCAGACACACAGGGGGGGCGTGCCACCAATCCTCAGACACACAGGGGGGGCGTGCCAGCAATCCTCAGACACACAGGGGGGGGGCACCAATCCTCAGACACACAGGGGGGGCGTGCCACCAATCCTCAGACACACAGGGGGGGGGCACCAATCCTCAGACACACAGGGGGGGCGTGCCACCAATCCTCAGACACACACGGGGGGCGTGCCACCAATCCTCAGACACACACGGGGGGCGTGCCACCAATCCTCCGACACACAGGGGGGGGGGGCGTGCCACCAATCCTCAGAGACACACGGGGGGGCGTGCCACCAATCCTCAGACACACGGGGGGGCGTGCCACCAATCCTCAGACACACGGGGGGGCGTGCCACCAATCCTCAGACACACAGGGGGGGGTGTGCCACCAATCCTCAGACACACAGGGGGGGGTGTGCCACCAATCCTCAGACACACAGGGGGGGGCGTGCCACCAATCCTCAGACACACAGGGGGGGCGTGCCACCAATCCTCAGACACACAGGGGGGGGCGTGCCACCAATCCTCAGACACACAGGGGGGGGCACCAATCCTCAGACACACAGGGGGGGGGCGTGCCACCAATCCTCAGACACACAGGGGGGGGGGCACCAATCCTCAGACACACAGGGGGGGCGTGCCACCAATCCTCAGACACACAGGGGGGGGGGCACCAATCCTCAGACACACAGGGGGGGGGGCACCAATCCTCAGACACACAGGGGGGGCGTGCCACCAATCCTCAGACACACAGGGGGGGCGTGCCACCAATCCTCAGACACACAGGGGGGGGGGCACCAATCCTCAGACACACAGGGGGGGCGTGCCACCAATCCTCAGACACACAGGGGGGGCGTGCCACCAATCCTCAGACACACAGGGGGGGCGTGCCACCAATCCTCAGACACACAGGGGGGGCGTGCCACCAATCCTCAGACACACAGGGGGGGGGGGGGGGGAACCAATCCTCAGACACACACGGGGGGCGTGCCACCAATCCTCAGACACACAGGGGGGGGGGGCACCAATCCTCAGACACACAGGGGGGGCGTGCCACCAATCCTCAGACACACAGGATTTACTAAAACTGGAGCACACAGAATCTGGTGTAGCTGTGCATGGCAACCAATCGGCTTCCAGGTTTTGAACAAACTGAAGTTTGAAGTTGATTGGTTACTTTGCACAGCTGCACCAAGTTCTGTGTGCTCCAGTGTTAGTAAATGTCCCCCAAAGTGAGGGGGTCCCCTCCATAGACAGCTGTCACTAGTGATGATTTCAGGTGTGTTTGGACTAGGACCTGTCACTTTTATGGGCCAATCATCTGTGGCGAGGGCATTAAGAGACGGCACTGGATCAGATGTGTAGTAGAAGAAATGGATGTGTGTGGCAGGGGGGCTAAAGGGTTAAAAATGATCCCATTGTCCATGAAACTGAATGGATCTGCAGCTGATTTGTTTATTCCTCATTCACAGTGCACCCCCTTTCCTTATGCTGCTGCTGGGAAGAAGTTGAATGCATTGCTTGAAAGCAGAAAGTAAGGGTCTGGAGGAGGGCTGGAGGATGCGAGGGCCACATGAAATGGCCTGGAGGGCCAGATTTGGCCCGTGGTCTTTGTGTTTGCCACCTGTGGTTTAGAGAGAGATAATAGGATGTGTTTCTCTCCCTCCCTCCGTTTGTAAGAAAGGGAGGGATCAACCATGTAAACAATGGCACATGAGTGATCACATGGTACCACACCCCTCAGATTGAATCCGTACACTGTGTGTATGTGCAGAGATTTCTATTGGCAGTTTGGTTCTCAGCGATTAGCGGGTGAAACGGCCTACTGATGGCGATTTATCCTGTGCTACTTATAATTGCAGACAGTTACATTTAACCACTTAAGGACCGCCTCCTGCACATTTATGTCAGCAGAATGGCACGGCTGGGCACAAGCACGTACAGGTACATCCTCTTTAAGTGCCCAGCCGTGGGTCACGACCCGGTCCGAAGCTCCGTGGTCCCGATCGCCGCTGGAGTCCCACGATCGGTCCCCGAACCTGAAGAATGGGGAGAGCTGTGTGTAAACACAGCTTCCCCGTTCTTCACTGTGGCGCCGTGATCGATTGTGTGTTCCCTTTTATAGGGAAACACAATTAATGATGTCACACCTACAGCCACACCCCCCTACAGTTAGAAACACAGATAAGGTCATACATAACCCCTTCAGCGCCCCCTTGTGGTTAACTCCCAAACTGGAATTGTAATTTTCACAGTAATCAGTGCATTTTTAAATGCATTTTTTGTGAAAATGACAATGGTCCCAAAAATGTGTCAAAATTGTCCGATGTGTCCGCCATAATGACGCAGTCACGAAAAAAATCGCTGATCGCCGCCATTAGTAGTAAAAAAAAAAAAAACAACATTAATAAAAATGCAATAAAACTATCCCCTATTTTGTAAAACGCTATAATTTTTCCGCAAACCAACCAGTAAACGCTTGCGTTTTTTTTTTTTTTTAACCAAAAATAGGTAGAGGAATACGTATCGGCCTAAACTGAGGAAATTTTATTTTTTTATATATATATTTTTGGGGGATATTTATTATAGCAAAAAGTAAAAAATATTGTTTTTTTTTTCAAAATTGTTGCTCTTTTTTTTGTTTATGGCGCAAAAAATAAAAATCGCAGAGGTGATCAAATACCACCAAAAGAAAGCTCTATTTGTGGGGAAAAAGGGACGCCAATTTTGTTTGGAAGCCACGTCGCACGACCGCGCAATTGTCAGTTAAATCGACGCAGTGCCGAATCGCAAAAAGGGGCCTGGTCCTTTAGCTGCCTAAAGGTCCGGGTCTTAAGTGGTTAATAAAAGCTCAACAAATGTTAAACCGACCACCCCCCCCCCCCCCCCCCCCCCGTTTTACTCACCTGAGTCCATTCTTTCCCCATTCTTTCCCCCGCCAGAGATGCGCTCTACCTCTCTTCCGGGGTTCTCGCCTCTTGATTGGATAGATTGATAGCAGTGCAACCATTGGCTCCCGCTGCTGTTAAATCCAATGACGCGGGCGCCAAGGGGTGGGGCATTCTATGGACACAAATGCTGGACTCGGCAACCCCCCAGGAGAGCGCTTCTCCTAGGAGGGGTTTACCGGTGCGGGGAGGAGACACGAGCGCCGTTGGGGGACCCCAGAAGATGACGATTGGTGCCACACTGTGCAAAACAAACTGCACAGTGGAGGTAAGTATATGTTTGTTGTTTAAAAAAAAGAGGGTTTACAACCCCCTTAAAAAATTAAAACTCAATTGGGGTTCCTCCAGAGGTTGCTCGGGGCTCCTTAAACATTTTCTGCCTCTCAGATAAGTTCCCACTGACATCATTGTTCTTGTTATCTTTCTGTAAGGGGTTAATTCTTTCCAATGATCACAAGTGTAAGGAGGATTCTTCCCACTGATCACCACACTAATGTATCCTGGGGTTCCCTGAGACCAGAAAGCATTTTCAATAGGGGTGCACCGAAATGGAAATTTCAGAACCGAAACGAAACCGAATTGAAAAAAAAATTCAGTCCGAAACCGAAAATGACTTTTCTTTTTTTTTTTTCGTATTTCAATTTTTTTTTAAATAATTTTATGTATTACATGAGACTGTTTTATTAGCTTCATTGATTTAAATAACCAGAATTGAAAAGCTCCAAGTCAATATAATAAAATCCAAACTTTTTATTAAAAATTGGACACAAATAGTATATAATATATGATAATATAAAGTTGGCCATTGCACTGAGGCATTCTGCACTGAACTGATATACCGTATTTATCGGCGTATATCGTGCACTTTTTTGCCCTGAAAATCAGGGCAAAATCGTGGGTGCGCGATATACGCCGATACCCGCTTTCCCGCGCCGAATTTTGAATACTGCGCCGACATATACCGAGCGCAGTACACTCGGGTATATTCGGCCAGTCTCGGCTTCTTCCGCGGTCACGTCCTGGACGTACAGGACGTGAGCGCGAAAGTTGCCGAGCCTGCCCGAGTGTACTGCACTCAGTATATGCTGGCGCAGTATTCAAAACTCGGCGCAGGAAACGAGCGGGGAGGACACCGGACCCGCCTCAGAGGACACTGGACCCGCCTCAGAGGACACCGGACCCGCCGCAGAAGGACACCCGAAGCCGCAGAAGGACACCAAACCCGACGAGGCCGCCGATGGACGCCGCGCAAGACACCAAAACTGTAAGTACAAAATAACTTTTTTTCCACAGGATTGGGGGGCACTTTGGGGGTGCGCGGTATACGCGGGAGCGCGTTATACCGCGATAAATACGGTAATTGATATCATACCACATATCATACCTCAGCACATCTTCATATACAGATTCAGTGCCTCATCATGCAATATGTTGTATATATGTGTGACATTATTTATTTGTCCCTTTTAATTCGACTGCCTCATACCTCACCTAGTGCAATACACAGACGTCACATCTTTTATCATATAATATATAAAGATGTCATTGTCTGTGTATTGCCAGACATCTTTATATAATTAATTAATGATATCATATAATATATAAAAGATCTTAGATGTCTGTGTGTACTGCACTAGGTGAGGTATGAGGAGGATAATAAGGAGGATAATAACGAGGCATTCATTCATATATTAAAAACACCTTGCAGGCTTGCATTTAAAAAGGCTGAGGCGCGGGGCACATTAATCATAAAATTGCACTATAGTCAAATACAGTCGGGGACTGGTGGTCTGTGACAGTCAGTCACAGACCTTACCTTAACTGCTGGCATAAGCGTGTCCCGCCGTCGGGTAATGAGGGGAGCAGCTTGCTCGGAGTCACGCGGGGTTGGATGGCGCCCAGCCCCCACAGAACGCGGACTTGACTGTTGACTGAGTCTGAGGGGAGCCACATGGACAGCCGATGGTCGGACTCGCACACGCCAGTGACTGGCTGCAACGTCGGGACGCCGACGCTGGCAGTGGCAGAGCCAAAGGGCAGGGGGAACAGGAAATAAGCCGTACGGACGGTAATTAAGTCCGGCACTGAGGTGGGTCATTATCGGCCATTATTTCTATTGTTTCGGCATGACCCTAAAAATACGATTATCGGCCGATCTGTATCGGCACCGATATATCGGTGCACCCCTAATTTTCAAGGGTTCCCCCGTGTTGAAAAAGACTGTTGTATGTATTTGGGGAGAGCCCCTCACATCTTCTGGGTGAGAAGTTTAGTTGATCCGACAGATCAGAATCGGACTATTTCTGACCGGCTTTAGTCCAACACTTCTAGAATAATCCATTCTTCAGGTTTGGTATAATCCTCTCTCCCACTTGTTTTACAGAATGCTCCCGTTCGAGGATTCTATGACTTCTATTTGCCAAGAGATGAAATCTGGGTTTACGACATGGAGCACGGGACCTGGTGGGTACAAGTCGCACGTTGTTTAAACCAATCATACACCGCAAGAGTTTCATTGGTTGGCCACCAATATCTGTGTAATAGGTCGAAGAGCGCGCCCAATGTCTTTATTTAACTGGTTACAACAAGCAGGGCAAAGGACAGCCGATGCAATTTCGGGGGCGCTGCACACCATCCCCTTCCCCTGAAACGCGTTATAGATGTCCTTTGCCGTACTTGTTGTAACCAGTTGAACAATAAAGATTGGACTGGATATTTTTATTTGGTTCTCTCTGGCCTATTACACTTGGATGTCTCAACTCGGATGAATGGCCTCTCGTGGGCTTAAAGTGGAGTTCCACCCATTTGTTTCTGTTTGTCTGTGCTGCATGCCCTAATCTCATAGTGTTCAGAATGGACAATTTTTATTTATTTTGTTGCTTGTAAATCCCTTTATTTTGTAGTCCTTCATTACTTCCTCCTCCTTATTAGCCTAGGCCAGTGATGGGGACTCTTGGCTCTCCAGAGGTTTTGGAACTACATTTCCCATGATACTCAACTACACTGCAGAGTGCAAGAGCATCATGGGAAATGTAGTTCCAAAACATCTGGAGAGCCAAGGTTCCCCATCACTGGCCTAGGCTATTAAGTCACAAGGCTATTTGCAAGGGTTTCTGGGATAGGCATCATGTTTCCCAGTAGTCCTTGCAAACCTGACTGAAACCTATTACATTGCTTGTGCAGCACTGAGCATGTGCGAGATATGCAAAGCTGAAATCCAGGAAGTCATACAGTCTGGCTTCATGATGCCCACACTTAAGATTAGAGGTCGACCGATATATCGGTCAGCCGATATATCGGCCAATATTTGGGCTTTTTTAGGAAATCGGCATCGGCCGATTATTATGTTAATTAGGCCGATTAGCATATCGGCGCGGCTCCCATATGTACCTCTCTCAGCACAGCTGACACGGCGCGCACAGTGAGAAGCAGCACAGCCCTCGGCACTGTGAAGTTCAGGCGCTGGCTCTCACAAACTTCTTTCTGCTCCCCCAGCCCCTCCTTCTCCTCCTCTCTCCCAGTAAGCTGCAAGATAGATGATGGCCACTCGTTTTTGAACCCCTCCCCTTCTCTCCCTCCCGCCCACCCTAAGACCAATCCTCTCCCACCTTCTCCCCTTTAAGTAATGACTTTGCATTTTGATAACCTGTGAAAATCCGTGTCTCATCGCCCCTCTATTACTACCTCTTGGACCAATGTCTGTGTAACATTGGAGTTCTTTTATTGTATGTGATGAATTATGGGTAATATCAAATAAGATTGAGGCTCAGTTCACACTAATGATGTGCGGGGAATTCCGCAATCAGTGCACGTTTCCTGTACCACATTGGAATCGCACTGCCCATGTCAGTGCAATCTTAATGACACCCCAAACTCTGTTTGCAAATGCAGTGCGTTTGCCGTCACCGGATTGCATGGAACAAAAGAGCCATTCAATCTGGTTGCAGTGCAGTTCGAAAATTTCTACATGTGCATCTTTGTTGTGAGGCTGTGCGATTTATTCACATTCTAAATGAATGGAATCCAATTACACTGCACTTAAATCGTACCACGTGGGAAATGAACAGGAATGCAATGCGGTTCCTGTGCGATTCACACGCAGTTTATAGTGTGAACCAGGGCTGATTTCAAATCACAAAGTCATTTTCATGATTCTGCCTTTTAAATCGGACCTTCACTCATTTGATGTACTAGATGACAATGTGATCTTCTCCCCGATCCACAATCAAACCCCCCCCCCCCTTTTTTTTTTTTTTACTCTAGTCCCGCCCATCACTGCAGTTTTTATCCTAGATAAGAATGACGTGTCTCTGCCCCATTGTCACCATGACAAAATGTATAGGAAATCTGTCACTGGAACAAGAGGAAGGGGAAATCCTCCAATAGGGACACTTGTTTTAGGGAATATCTGCATTCTAAACAAAACCCACTGAAAAGCCGGCCATGTATGGATTGAAAACTGTCCGGTTCAGCAAGATCTGTCTGAATTCGATCCAAAGTAATAAGGAAGGGGAGTGAGGGCGCACCAGCCTTGCGCATTACCCATGTGGTGTTTAATAATGTAAAATAAAAGAAGATATACTCACAAATCGTACAATCATAAAAGCGGATCAGGGTCCACAATGGATGCAAAGCGATCAGGTCACCGAGACTGTTCCCAGCAAGCCAGAGGCCCTTACAGATGGCTGACGCGTTTCGAGGGGAAACCCCCTCTTCCTCAGAACACCACTCGAAGCACATCAGCCGTGCTGTTATTCCCCACTTATCCTTTGGTAGGCATCATATGATGTTGGGGCTTTAAGTGGTGGTATCTGGGTGATGCCCGAGCTACAGGCATCACCCAGATATAATTTTTTTATTTATTTTTTCAGACGGCGATTTCCTCACATGTAAAATACATCATAGCCGCGTGATTGCTTTTACAGGTGGGGGAAGGGGACATCCCACCCAGCCCCCTTCCCGCTACTGTCGGTGCTTCTCCAGTCTCTCCTGTGTGATCGGGGAGCTGGAGAATAAATCTGCCAGCAGCGGCAGTTTACCATAGAGCTGGCCATGTACCAGAGGGTTCCCGGTCATCTTTGACCCTCGGAGGCCAAAACAAAAGTCATGAAGTCCATTTTACCAATGGCAGCTGTCAACATTGCTGGTTGTTTTTGTTTTTTTTGAAGGATGAGATCTATTTATTTATATTTATGTTTTTGTTTTGTTTTCAGTTTTGGTCTCTGGCTTTCCAGCATAGGGGAGAGATGTGGGGATTTATAGACCCCAGATTTCTCTGTAAAGAGGACCTGTTATGCCCTATTTCTATTGCAATGGATCTTTACATTACTTGTAATTGAAATAAAAGTGATACAAAATTAAAGAAAAGTGAAAACATATATTTTTTTAAGCACCCCCAACCCCTCGAGCTCGCAGGCAGAAGCGAATGCATACGTAGGTCATGCCTGCATATGTAAACGTTGTTTAAACCACACGTGAGGTATAATTCCAGCGCTAGACATCTTCTGTAACTAAACTTGTAACCTGTCAAAATCTTTAACCTCCCTGGCGGTATGATTCTGTCTGGAATTACGTACCAAAAGCGGTACAATTATTTTGCATGGAAATTCTGCGTTTCATACTGTAGGCCTGCAATTTTTAGGAATAACTCACTTAAATTTGTCCAAACCAGAGTCTAGTAGACATCCCGGGTATGATAAAGTTTGAAACACAAAATCATAAAATTATAATATAATAAATAACTATAAATAATTATAACAAATAATAATGTAATTATAATTAAAATTATTCACTAATGTAATCAAATCAAAATCACTGAAATTTGCTCAGTTGCAGAATTGTCGCTGTCATTACTTTTATTTTTTTATGACGAATTTCCCCACAAATCGCTATCGCTCAATTCTGCAAGTGATTATCATTTATTATCGCTGTTTTCTAGCTAATCTAAAATCACTTTTGACATAAAGGGACACTTTTGGTTGCTATGGACAATCTACAGTTTGCAGGCACAAAAAAAATGTTTTTATTATGTAAAAGAACATGTAGGGCACTGGGCAGGCCACTAGGGACAGGGGGGGTGTGTACTTTTTACATACAGTACTGTAATCTATAAGATTACAGTATTCTGTATGTAATGTGTTTGTTTACTTTTTTGAATTTGCCGCCGGTCTCCGCCCCCGTGCGCCGTTACGTCGCAGGGAACGGAGATCGGCGGCGTGCGGGCACTGTGTGAGTCGAATGGAGGACGCCACTCGCTCACACAGCGGGGATGCATCGCTGGATCCAGGGACAAGGTAAGTACAGTACCCCGCCTGGATAAACAGGTAAGCCAGCGCGCGCTGCAGGCTCTGCATTCACCCCGAGCGCAACTCGGGGATATCGATATTTACATGAAAAATCCATCCCGAGTCGCGCTCGGGGATTAAAGCATCGCCTATAGAGATTTTTAACTACGAAGATTGGTGCCATTCCACGGGTGTGCGCAATTTTAAAGCGTGACATGATAGGTATCTATTTACTCAGCATAACATGATCTTTCATATTATATAAAAAAATTGGGTTAAATCTTTTGTTTATTCTTTTAATTCATGAAAGTGTCTTTTTTTTTTTTTTATTGTTTTCCAAACAAATCACGTTTGAAATATTGCTGTGCAAATACCGTGTGACACAAAAAATGGCAACGACCACAATTTTATTTCCTAGGGTCTCTGCTATTAATAAATATATATATATATATATATATATATATATATATACACACACAGTACAGACCAAAAGTTTGGACACACCTTCTCATTCCAAGAGTTTTCTTTATTTTCATGATTATGAAAATTGTAGATTCACACTGAAGGAATCAAAAGTATGAATTAACACAAAAGTGTGAAACAACTGAAAATATGTCATATTCTAGGTTTGTTCAAAGTAGCCACCTTTTGCTTTGATTACTGCTTTGCACACTCTTGGCATTCTCTTGATGAGCTTGATGATCACCTGAAATGGTCGTCCAACAGTCTTGAAGGAGTTCCCAGAGATGCTTAGCACTTGTTGGCCCTTTTGCCTTCACTCTGCGGTCCAGCTCACCCCAAACCATCTCGATTGGGTTCAGGTCCGGTGACTATGTAGGCCAGGTCATCTAGCGCAGCACCTCATCACTCTCCTTCTTGGTCAAATAGCCCTTACACAGACTGGAGGTGTGTTTGGGGTCATTGTCCTGTTGAAAAATAAATGATGGTCCAACTAAACGCAAATCGGATGGAATAGCATGCCGCTGCAAGATGCTGTGGTAGCCATGCTGGTTCAGTATGCCTTCAATTTTGAATAAATCCCCAACAGTGTCACCAGCAAAGCACCCCCACACCATCACACCTCCTCCATGCTTCACGGTGGGAACCAGGCATGTAGAGTCCATCCGTTCACCTTTTCTTCGTCGCACAAAGACACAGTGGTTGGAACCAAAGATCTCAAATTTGGACTCATCAGACCAAAGCACAGATTTCCACTGGTCTAATGTCCATTCCTTGTGTTCTTTAGCCCAAACAAGTCTCTTCTGCTTGTTGTCTTTCTTTAGCAGTGGTTTCCTAGCAGATATTCTACCATGAAGGCCTGATTCACACAGTCTCCTCTTAACAGTTGTTCTAGAGATGTGTCTGCTGCATAAGGTGGCTACTTTAAAGAACCTACAATATGACATATATTTTCAGTTGTTTCACACTTTTTTGTTATGTATATAATTCCACATGTGTTAATTCATAGTTTTGATGCCTTCAGTGTGACTCTACAATTTTCATAGTCATGAAAATAAAGAAAACTCTTTGAATGAGATGGCGTGTCCAAACTTTTGGTCTGTACTGTGTGTGTGTAGGTATATGTATGTGTGTGTGTGTGTGTGTGTGTGTGTGTGTATATATATATATATATATATATATATATATATATATATATATATATATATATATATATATATATAATTTTAATAGCAGAGACCCTAGGTAATTGTGGTCGTTTTGCCATTTTTTATCTCTATCTCAAATCAGAAAGTCAGACCTGCAATTGCAAATCCCGTCCTCAACCAGGTTTCCTTTGGTCTTGTTTGCCCGGCACATCCTGTAGCGTCTTACTTGCCATGCAGCCAAATTACCACAGTGCGGCCTTCTTACCTTATCGTAGTGTTTATGTGACTTTGTGTTTTATTCCAGGCAAAGGATGAAGACAAAGGGGAATATCCCTCCCTCCATGTCTGGCAGTTGTGCAGCCTGTGTGGACAATGTGCTGTACTTGTTTGGAGGCCATCACGCCCGTGGAAACACTAATGTGGTCAGTAGATTCTAGCGAGCATTTGTATGGTGCTTGCACAATATTTAACCACTTCAGGACCGCCCAGCACAGTTATACTGTGGCAGGGTAGTTTTAAAAAGCCAGATTACGTACATCAGGGCTCGACAAATCCTAGGCGCCAGGTTGCCATGGCGACTAGAAATTGCATCCTGGCGCCTGGGCTTATGTCGACCCATTGGCTGTAGGGATCCTCTCAGTTTTCTTCCGATCCGCTAGACGGATGGAAATTAAGGCCAACATCCATCTGGATATCGTGGGCAGGATTGGATGGCGGCAAATGTCAGCTGACATCCGCCGCTCCATAGGGGAGACTGCAAGGTCCGATCAGGTCCGTCTGAAAAACTGAAAGATGGACCTGATCGGACAGTCTGTGTGAAAGGTCCCTTTCTTGTCAGGTGGGAGCATTCGGATGGCTGTGCTGCCGCCCAGACATAACAAAAAAAAAAAAACTCCAGTTCTGCTGCTTACCCCCGGCAGAGCCAAACTTTTCCCTTTCCTCCTCGCACAACGGCACCCCCATCCATCTCTGCCCCCTCCCCCAGCAGACCCGCTGACGCTGTGCGCAAAGGCTCCCCCACACTCCACGCCCCCCCCTCCCTCAGCACCAACCAATCTGCATGCACTATGGCCCACCCCTACCTGCCAATCACTGCATGCGGCGTTAAGAGACGAGCAGGGTCCAGCCTACACAGCATGCCACACAACACACATCAAAAACCTCAGTCCCAACAACCTCACGTGTCAAATTCCCGCACCCGAGAGCCACAAAGGGACACGCATCACCATAATCACCCAGTGAGAGAGCAACCCCACCCAGCAGCGCTGCAACTGAATGAGACGGCTGCCCGATCCCTAGATCCAAAGCTAATTTGTCAAGCCCTGACATACGTGTACATGATTTTGAATTTCTGGGTGGGGGGGCGCGAGCCTGTGTGTTGCTCTGCAAAGCAAAAAAGCAGCACACTAAACATTGTTGGGCACACAATTAACCCCTTGATTTCCCTAGATTTTAACCCCTTCCCAGTGTCATTAGTACAGTGTAAGTGTATTTTATTAGCACTGACCACTGTATAAAACCTTGTACACACCCAGCAGGGCTGAAGCCGCTGCACTAACTATGCAATGTTAGTACAGATATCTCCTCCGCTGAGCTTTTGTGTTCTGACAGGGGGTCAGCCCCTCCACCCTCCAACTATTGTTCCTGTTAGGGATCTATTGTTGTTGTCAGGGAAACTGGTGTTCCTGTTAGGGGTCTACTGTTGTGAGGGATCTATTGTTGTCGCATGAACAATTGTTCCTGTCAGGGATCTATTGTTGTTGTCAGGGGAACTAGTGTTCCTGTCAGGGATCTATTGTTGTTGTCAGGGGAACTAGTGTTCCTGTCAGGGATCTACTGTTGTTGTCAGGGGATCTATTGTTCCTTTCAGAGATCTACTGTTGTTGTCAGGGGAACTGGTGTTCCTGTTAGGTATCTACTGTTATTGTAAGTGGATCTATTCTTCATGTCATGGATCTATTGTTCCTGTCAGGGATCTAATGTGGTCAAGGGAACTGGTGTTCCTGTTAGGGATCTACTGTTCCTGTTAGGGATCTACTGTTCCTGTTAGGGATCTACTGTTCCTGTTAGGGATCTACTGTTCCTGTGAGGGATCTACTGTTCCTGTGAGGGATCTACTGTTGTTGTGAGGGATCTACTGTTGTTGTGAGGGATCTACTGTTGTTGTGAGGGATCTACTGTTGTTGTGAGGGATCTTTTGTTGTGAGGGATCTACTGTTGTCAGGGATCTATTGTTGTTGTCAGGGGAACTGGTGTTCCTGTTAGGGATCTACTGTTGTGAGGGATCTATTGTTGTCACATGAACTATTGTTCCTGTCGGGGATCTACTGTTATCAGGGATCTACTGTTATCAGGGATCTGCTGTTGTTGCCGCGGCATCTGCTGTTGTTGCCGCGGCATCTGCTGTTGTTGCCGCGGCATCTGCTGTTGTTGCTGCGCCATCTGCTGTTGTTGCCGCGCCATCTGCTGTTGTTGCCGCGCCATCTGCTGTTGTGAGGGATCTATTGTTGTCGTTGCATGAACTATTGTTCCTGTCAGGGATCTACTGTTGTAAGGGGAACTAGTGTTCCTGTTAGGGATCTATTGTTCCTGGCAGGGGATCTACTGTCCCCCTTGCCAGAAACAGTAGATTCCACCTGCCAGGAACAGCAGATCCCCCTGCCAGGATCTATTGTTGCTGTCTGCAAGGTATCTATTATACTGCTTGTCTTGGTAAAAAGTTCTATACAAAACTGTTAGTACCACAAATGGCCAGAAGGGGTAGTCTTTGGAGGTGAGTAGGGATTGGAACCAAGGCATGGTGCTCAGAGCTGGGTGGGGATGTAGACAAGGGGGGGTTCATGCACCCATTCTCTGTGAAAACAAGTGGCCTGTATGGACCTACAACCATCATGCCTAGTAAATTAAAACAGACCTATAATAAAGGTAAAACGTACATGTGGCAGTGCGGTCGGTCTGGGACATCACAATCCTCAAAGGACAGGCGACAAATATCCAGCCAGACATTGTCCCTCTTCAGTTGGTCCCTGTAATGTCTGTCTGTCTGTCTTCACATACAGTGATGGTCTCTCCTTGATGAACCTTATAAGGGACTCATTATCCAGCACAGCCTCTCTTCTATTCCCTTGCCTGGCTCTGGTAGACATGGTGTATAGAGGTATACAGAGACAGAGGAAGGTGGGGGCTACCTGGGGACAGGGGAGTACCTGGGGGCTTCTGGGTAAAGTCCTCTCTGCTTCCTGCAAAGTTGCCTCACTATGAACAGGGATCAGACTTGGAGGCGACTTCCATTGAAATCAATGGGTACAAATCGCCTACAAGTCGGATTGAAGTCGTACAGGAACCTCTTGGTCATTCACTTTCATTGCTTTTCTGGACAGCACGACTTGGGGAGACTTGAGGTGACCTGAAGTCGGATCGCAGGTCGCCCCAGTGCTCAGAGTAACCTGTGTTTTATGATTCTTGAGTTTATGAATGGGGAGGAGCCTCGGTCTCCTGTTCATATTCAGTTCAGCTGAGGCTCCAGGGAAAGGGAAAGGGGAATCTGTGTCCTCCGTCTCTTTCCTTGTCTTAAAGGGGAGATGTCAGAGTTCATAATAAATAAAAATAAAGCATTGTAATAAATATTTAATAATAAAGAAAATTAAAGAAAAAAAAACACTAACATCAGTGTTTTTTGTGTTTTTTTTTTTTTATTATTTTTTTCTTGCCATTTATCAGTGCTTAATATTAGTGCCCATATAAATAAAAAAAACTGAGTGGTGATCAAATGCCACCAAAAGAAAGCTCTACTTATGTGAAGAAAAAAAAATGATATACTTTTTGTTTTCGATACAGTGTTGCATAACCGTGCAATTACCAGTTTTCCACTTGCTGAACGCCTAACTGGGAATATACGTCATGATTTTAACGTTGAATACCAGGGTTATGGCTGCAGCTAGATGCCATAACCCCGGTATTGTTTATATCACTTAGACGGCCAGCTTTCCAATAAAAATGACCTCCGCCGTGGATCGGAGCGGACCTGTCATGTATTATCACAAGAGCTAATTACATTCCTTGTAATGGCAATAAAAGTCATTTTTTTTTCTTTTTTAAAGGGACATTGTAAACATAGAAAAGGTAATGAAATTAATAAAAACACATATATTTATTTTTAAAGAGCCCCCATCCCTGCGTGTTTGCTTGCAGTAATAAACATATATGTAGGTCACTCCCACATATGTAAACAATGTTTGCATGACATGTGAGGTATCACCGTGAACGTCTGAGCGAGAGCAATAATTCTAGCACTAGACTTCCTCTAAAATCTCCACAGGTTAATAGTTTAGAGTAACAAAGTATTGTAGTTTGGTGCCATTCTACAAGTGTGTGCATTTTTTTTATTATTGAATTTTCTAGTAGCAAACAAAAAAAGGCAAAGAATAATGAAAAGGCAGTCTGACAATCGGGCCTCACACACCACACATAACACAAACTACCTCAGTACAGCACAAAGGCTGGAACATGAGCATAATAACAGCGAGTTCAGCGTGCGCAATTTAAAAGCATGACATGTTGGGTTAAAAATTAGGGTATATATTATGGTGTGCGTTTTTTATTTGTTAAAGTTTTTTATTTCTTTATCGTACATCACGGGACACAGAGCGCATAGCCATTACACTTGGGTTATATGGGTACCTTCAGGTGTGGACACTGGTGTAATCAATTTCACAGGAAGTTTCCTCCCTATATAACCCCCTCCCACTGGGAGTGCTTCAGTTTTTTCGCCAGTGTCTTAGGTGTTGGTCACGTCTAGCTGTCCCTCGGAGGTCTCGGGACCCAGGATAGCTAGCCGGATCCGTCCGAAGTGCTTCAAAGCCAAGGTGTACGGTACCCGGGCCCTGCTGGAGTGGGGTTTTGCCTATAATGCCTCTCCTTGGAGGGCTGGATTCTGGGCTCCAGTGCCTTAGTCTCTTCCAAGAACTAAACGCTACTGATGCCAGGATGCTATATAGGTCCAGGGGTGTGGGTTCCTTAACACAGGACCCCGGTCCCTGAAGGTCCAAGACAATACCCACGGAGATGGGGGAAGGCTGGGCCTCTTGCAGTTTGCAATACCCTGCGGCGTGGAGCAGGTAAGAGGGAACCTGCGGGACTTGGTTCGACAGTAGGTATCCCCCTGGGGGTTCTGGGTTGGCTAATGGTATGCTTGTGCATCAGCCACTATCTCCACTATGTCTGTTGAGGCAGGATGGGATGTACTAATGTTTACCCAGATAACATGTAGATATATATATGCTTTTAAAAGATATGTATTTTACTACTCCCCCCAGATTTGCCTGTTAGCATGATACTGCAGCCCCACGTGTATAGAGAGGAAGGGCTGACAAAACTCCTGTTCCTAGGAAGCCTAGGGAGACAGCTTCCTCTATGTGTGCACTACAAAGATAGTGGCTTACCAGGTGTCTGTGTTCTAGCGCTGGTCCGGGCTTCTCCTCTGCTCTCTGCTTCCTCCATGTTGGTTTCAGCGTGGGGGGGGCGCGCGCGCGTGCGCGCCGCCTTTTACAACGTCAGCGGGCGTGGGGGGGGCGGGCCAGCAGCGTCAGTCTCAGATAAAGCAAAAAAGCATTTCCTGGCTGGTCATTCCCTCCTGAGAGCAGTGGAGAGTGAGGACATAGAGCGCGCAGCTGAGCCAGTTCTGGCTAACAGTGACACCCAGTGGTGGTTTGTGGATCTTCAGGTCTGGACTTAAAAGTCCACACTGACAAAAAAAAAAAAATATTTTTTTGCTTAAAGGGACTCAGCCTTAGATCCGGCAGTATCTGAGTCGGTGCAACCTTGGACTCCAGCTAACGGGCATTGGTGTGGCAATACTCACAGGGCTTTCCTCTGTATTGCCGCCTTCTCAGGCGTATGAAAATTTTGAAAAGATTTTACATAGCCTGTCCTTATTAATGTTTCACTTCTAGCTACAACAGTTGGGTGTTGGCTGTAGGGGTGTCTCAAGGTTGTGCAATGGCTCCCAAGGGATCAGGACCAGCTAAGGCTGCAAAAGGTGCCAAAAAAGTAAAGGGGTCTCCAACGGGGTCAGAGGATTTGGGCCAGGCTCCAGTGGTCCCACCCTCACCAGATAGACCACCGAACAGCATCATGCAGGAGCCATTGAGGGTGCTAGGGGCAGAGGCGGCCCCCAATCAACTCATTCCCGTTTATGTTACGGAAGAAATGCTAGAATCCACCCTGGGTGGGCTAGAGAAAAGGTTAACTGCTTTAATTGCCCGCTCTTTGCCGGGTGGCAAACGGGCTAGATCCCCGTCACCTAAAACGGTGTGTTCAGATGCAGAGGTCCTCTCTTCGGAGGAATTGGACCCACAGGGGGATCAAGCGGACCTGAGTCCTGACGGGTCAGACATTGAAGATTCCACTATAGATGACATTTTTTCGGCTTCTCAAGCAGAGAGCCTGTGGAGCCAGTCTCTGACGGATATGGTTCGCACTGCTTTTAAACTTCCAGTGTCAGAACAAGTAGCCCCCGCGGTATCCTCTTTAGGTTCCTTGAAGGCACCATTGGGTGGTGCATCTTTCCCGGTTCACCCCCTTCTGGAGAGCGTGATTTTTCAGGATTGGGCTCGACCTGATAGGATTTTTATCCCTCCTAAAAGGTTTACCATTCTCTATCCTATGGAAGAAGAATTTGCAAAGAAATGGGCACTCCCTACCGTGGACGCAGCCATTTCCTGCGTAAATAAATCCCTGACCTGTCCGGTGGAAAATGTCCAGGTGTTTAAAGATCCAGTCGACAAAAAATTGGAGACCCTACTGAAGGCTTCTTTTACCACAGTAGGTGCCGTGGTTCAGCCAGCACTGGCAGCCATTGGCGTTTGTCAGGCTTTAAAGGATCAGACTAAACAGATATTAAGGGACATACCGGCTCAGCAAGCTTGTGAATTGGCTGACCTCCCAAGAGCTCTCTGCTTTGCAGTAGATGCTATTAAGGACTCCGTTCAACAGGCGTCCCGTTTATCTCTGCTGTTGGTTCATATGCGTCGCCTTTTGTGGCTAAAAAACTGGTCAGCAGAGGCACCCTGCAAAAAGCTTTTAGCAGGATTTCCCTTTCATGGTGGGAGACTATTCGGTGAAGACCTAGATAAATATATCCAGACCATATCAGGTGGTAAAAGTTCTTTCTTGCCCATCAAGAAAAGATCACGTGGGCCCGCATTTAAGCGACAGGCCTTCGCAGGCTCGGCCCCTTCAACTTCCCGTCAGTATCGACGGCCTCCCGGGCGTTCGGCATTTAATAGCCGCCCACAAGGACAAGCCACGACAGGCAAGAGGCCATGGTCTCGCAAGCCGGTTAAATCAGTCCTTAAGTCAGATTCATGAAGGGGCGCCCCCACTCTCTTGGGTGGGGGGAAGGCTTCGGTTCTTCTCCGAAGTGTGGAAGACCAGAATTCCCGACTCTTGGGTAAGATCCGTGGTAACCACGGGCTACAAGCTAGAGTTTCGGGAAGTCCCCCCTCCTCATTTTCAGGGGTCAAGTCTTCCAAGCGACCCATTAAAGAGGGCCTCTCTTGCAAAAGCATTGGATCGTCTCTTACTCCAAGGAGTAATCGTAGAAGTACCAACCCAGGAATGGGGTCTGGGATTCTACTCCAACCTTTTCATAATACCAAAGCCCAATGGCGACGTCAGGCCTATCTTGGACCTCAAACGCCTAAATCGCTTTCTAAACATTCAGACCTTTCGTATGGAGTCCATACGTTCCGTGGCAGCCAGCCTACATCAAGACGACTTTCTAGCATCTATAGACATAAAAGATGCGTATCTGCACGTGCCGATCTACCCGGCACATCACAGGTTTCTTCGGTTTATGATAGATCACCGCCATTACCAGTTCGTAGCCCTCCCTTTCGGGTTGGCAACAGCTCCGCGGGTATTCACAAAGGTGTTAGCCCCGGTGCTAGCCGTCCTAAGGACAGAAGGCATTTTAGTCTTGGCATACTTGGACGATCTTCTGGTTATCGACAGCTCAGCCTCCAACCTCAATCAGGCAGTAGGTCGCACAGTTCAGCATCTAGAGGAATTCGGATGGATTGTAAATCTAGAAAAAACGGTATTGAAACCCACAAGGCAGTTGGAATATCTAGGCCTTCGGCTAGATACAGACTGCCAGAGGATAATTTTACCTCAAGCAAAGATCAGATCAATAGCCCAAGCAGTTCAAATGATCTTAGGCAAGAAGAGGCCGACTATTCGCCTAT
The DNA here is from genome assembly GCA_029574335.1 of Rana kukunoris. Lineage (NCBI taxonomy): Eukaryota > Metazoa > Chordata > Amphibia > Anura > Ranidae > Rana > Rana kukunoris. Next base: position 112,100,135 of record CM056059.1, on the reverse strand, counting down.
GTATGCGACTGCTGGGGAAGATGGTGGCCGCCTTCGAGGCTGTGCCCTACGCCCAGATCCATACCAGATATCTTCAGGCAGCCATTCTCTCTGCTTGGAACAAGTCCATTCAGGCGTTAGATCGTCCGTTAGTGCTCTCCCTGAAGGTCCGGCGCAGCCTGTCTTGGTGGCTGGTCTCTCAAAATTTGTCAAAAGGGAAATCCTTTTGCCCCATCTCGTGGAAGATAGTATCCACGGATGCCAGCCTGTTAGATGGGGGGGAATTCTAGAAGAACAGACCCAGCAAGGGCTGTGGTCGGGGGCAGAGAAACTGCTTCCCATCAATATCTTGGAAATCAGAGCTGCTCGACTGGCCCTGATCGCCTGGACTCTCCCCCTTCAGGGTCTGCCAGTAAGGATACAGTCCGACAACGCCACTGCGGTGGCATACATAAACCACCAGGGGGGCACGAAGAGCCCAGCAGCCCAAAGAGAAGTAAACCTGATTTTCTCATGGGCCGAAGCCCATGTACCCTGCATCTCGGCGGTGTTCATCCCAGGGATAGACAATTCTCAAGCAGATTTTTTGAGTCGTCAACAGTTGCTCCCGGGGGAATGGTCGCTTCACCCCCAGGTATTCCAAGAGATTTGCCAAAGATTTGGAGTCCCAGACGTGGACATTATGGCAACGAGATCCAACAAAAAGTTGGACAAATTCATATCCCGAGCCAGGGATCCCTCGGCCTACGGGACCGATGCCTTGGTTTGCCCTTGGCACTAGTTTTCTCTTCTGTATGCGTTCCCTCCACTGCAGATGATTCCCCGCCTTCTACGGAGGATCCGGGTGGAGCGCAGACCTGTGATCCTGGTGGCCCCAGCCTGGCCCAGGAGGGCTTGGTACGCACTCATCGTGAAGATGTCAGTCGGGGCGCCGTGGCCGCTCCCCCTGCGCCCAGATCTGCTGTCTCAAGGCCCAATCTGCCATCCTGCTTCACAGCAGCTAAATTTGACGGCTTGGCGGCTGAATCCCTAATTCTTAAAGGCAGAGGCCTCTCAGATCAGGTCATAGCTACGTTGATTCAGGCTAGGAAACCGGTCTCCAGAAATATTTATTACAGAGTCTGGAGAACCTATGTGGAGTGGTGCGAGTCTCAAAAATGGCATCCTCGAAAGTTTTTTATTGACAGGATCTTGCGATTCCTCCAGGTTGGCGTTGACAAAGGGTTGGCTCTTAGTACTCTAAAGGGGCAGGTGTCGGCTTTATCAATATGGTTTCAAAGACCCTTGGCCACCCATTCGCTTATGAAAACCTTCTTGCAGGGGGTCTTGCATGTGAATCCCCCTATTAGAGCTCCCCTCTGCCCCTGGAATTTAAATCTGGTCTTGTCGGCTTTACAAAGGCAGCCGTTTGAACCTCTGACAGAAATCCCTCTTGTGCTACTAACCCGAAAGTTAGTTTTCTTGGTGGCTATGGCTTCAGCCAGAAGGGTTTCCGAGCTGGCAGCCTTGTCATGCAGGGAGCCATACCTTATTCTGCATAAGGACAGAGTTGTTCTGCGGCCTCAACCTTCTTTCCTTCCTAAGGTCATATCCAGTTTTCACTTGAATCAGGACCTAGTCCTACCTTCCTTCTTTCCTACTCCCCAGTCCAGAGAGGAAAGACGGCTTCATACTTTGGACGTGGTTCGAGCCATGAGGGTCTATCTCAAGGCTACAGAGAAGATTCGGAAAACAGATGTGCTTTTTGTTCTTCCGGATGGCCCCAAGAAGGGTCAGCCGGCTGCCAAGTCTTCCTTGGCTAGGTGGATTAAGCAGCTGATTTTTCAGGCCTATGGTCTGAAGCGCGTTCCACCTCCCTTATCAGTTAAAGCCCATTCTACGAGGGCCATGAGTGCCTCCTGGGCGGCACACCATCAGATTTCTATGGCACAGGTTTGCAAGGCGGCAACCTGGTCTTCCGTACATACGTTTACTAAATTTTATAAGTTGGACGTTGCAAAGGGTACGGACGCAGCTTTTGGGCAGGCGGTCCTACGGGCAGCAGTATAGAATCCTCTGGCCCGGTTCACGCCCCCTTGTGTTTCTGTTGATGGAGCCATGTTTTCTCCTGACAATGTTTTTATTTGGCTATTCTTGGCCTTACGGTCTCCCTCCCTTCATAGAGCATTGCTTTAGGACATCCCAAGTGTAATGGCTATGCGCTCTGTGTCCCGTGATGTACGATAAACAGCTTACCTGTAAAATCCTTTTCTTGAAGTACATCACGGGACACAGAGCTCCCACCCCTCTTTTGGGGAACATTGTGTAACCTCGGGAGAATTGCTTGCTACAAAACTGAAGCACTCCCAGTGGGAGGGGGTTATATAGGGAGGAAACTTCCTGTGAAATTGATTACACCAGTGTCCACACCTGAAGGTACCCATATAACCCAAGTGTAATGGCTATGCGCTCTGTGTCCCGTGATGTACTTCAAGAAAAGGATTTTACAGGTAAGCTGTTTATTAAAAATCCTTTTTTTTTTGCCCAATTATTGCATTTGAAAAACCACTGTGTAAAAACCGTGTGACATAAAGTGTGTGTGTGTGTATAATATAGCTTTTTTACATTTTTATTTTATTTATTTTTTTAAATAATATGTTTGGAGGTTCTAAGTAATTTTCTAGCAAAAAATACAGATTTTTTACTTGTAAACAACAAAGTTCATAAAAATGCTGGGTCATTAAGTGGTTAAAGTAGCGCAGTCCCAAACCGGGGGGGGGGGTGGCCTGGTCATGAAGGGGGTAAAATCTTCTGGAGCTGAGGTGGTTAATCTGCTGTCTCCTCTGTTCTTGTCTCTTTGCAGCTATTTATGTTGAATCTGAGCACCAGAGATGGTGAATTTTTCTGGGAGAAGGTGGAGTGTAAAGGAACGCCGCCATCGCCGAAGGACAAGCTGGGTGTCTGGGTATATCAGAACAAGTGAGTGGCTGCTCTCCTTTGTATGCTGATGAGCTTTTCCTGTAAATATTGGATGGCAGGCAAAGATCAGGGAACTGCAGATCCTTTATCCTGTTGCTTATACATGTTTACTGTAGCTGGACTTTTCTGAAACACTGAGGCTCCATGCACACTGGGCTTAAAAGGCAGAAAAAAAAGAAAGATTATAGAGCATTTCTGTACACGCGTTTTAGAGGTATTTCGTGTTTTTTCTGCCATCAAAAACACGAAAAAAAATAGAATATAAAGTTTGTCTACAATCAGTATTTAATGCAAAGGAATTTAAATTTTATACCAACTATGTACAGTGGAACTTTGATTACAAGCATAATCCGTTCCAGGAGAATGCTTGTAGTCCAAAGCACTCGCATATCAAAGCGAGTTTCCCCATAGAAGTCAATGGAAAAGAAAATAATTTGTTCCGCATTGACTTCTATGGCATGCAATACCGCATGGGGCCAGAATTTGTGGGGGGGGGCGAGGACGGGCGCCGGAGAGCCTCAGAAATACTCGGGACAGCTCAGCTAAACTCGGGAACAGAGCATTTCCAAGATTTTCTGAACAGCTCCGGCACCCCCGCACCTCTGGCCAAATGCGGTCCTGCGCACTGCTGTTGCTTGAATCCTGCTTGTTTTTGCGAGACGACACCCGCAAACCGAGTCAGGATTAAAAAAGAATCTCGTATTCCGAAACACTCGTTAACCGCGTTACTCGCAAGCTGAGGTTTCACTGTTGTTTTAAGGCTTGTCTACACAACCCATTTCATTTGTATCTATTCAGACAGGCTCTCGCATTACCTAGTTCTGGTAAATCTGAAAGCTCACGACCTGTTACAATCTGATTGTACAATCTCCTTTAGATTTACCAACAACTAATTTAAGAGCCTGTCTGATTGGATACAGATTGTTTGGTTAGTTTAGGTAGGCCGGTCCTCATATATCACATATCTTTGATAAGGATCATTCTCTGATTGCTCAGTCTTGACGACCCTCCCTGCATTTCTCTTTCAGGTTGATCTTCTTTGGCGGCTATGGCTATTTTAAAGAAGATCCAGTTGGGACTTTTGAGTTTGATGAAACTTCATTTGGCGTATGTATTCTGTAGATGGTATTGTGTAAATTTTGCGTTTCGGTGACTTTTTACAATGGTGTAAAGAACTTTCTACAACAAACAACTGAGTGCGTCCTTGGTGCCTGGGTTTCTTTTTTCAGGTGTTTACTTAACCACTTGCCAACAGCCCTATAGCAGTTTTTCATAGATGTCCGATGGCACCCGCCGATCATCCCACAGAGAGGCAGAATGGCGGTCTGTCTATGTAAACTATGCAGATCGCTGTTCTGACAGTAGGTAAGGCATGGATCCTGTGTGTCTGTGCAAAGCAGGGACATGAATCCATGTCTTCCCCTAGTAAAGGCACCTCCCACACTGTAATAAAACACTGGCTAGGCACACAGTTAACCCCTTGATCGCCCCTGGTGTTAAGACCTTCCCAGCCAGTGACAATGCATATTTTTAGCACTGATCTCTGGTTCCCCAAAAACGTGTGTGTCCTGATTGTCCGCCACAATATCCTAGTCCCTCTATAAGTCACTGTTCGTCGCCATTATTAGTAAAGAATAAAAAGTCCATGAATATATCCCATAGTTTGTAGACGCTATAATTTTGCTCAAACCAATTAATATGCAGTAATACCTTGGATTGCAAGCATAATTCGTTCCTGAAGCATGCTTGTAATCCAAAGCACTCGTATATCGAAGCGAGTTTCCCTATAAGAAATAATGGAAACTCGGATAATTAGTTCCACAACTGCTGCTGGAGTATGCAATACTGTATGTGGCCAGAGGTGTGGGGAACTGTTGACACTTTTGGGTGTTCTGACGCACGTTACACCCGCCCCACCCAGCTGGCATTGTCTCTGAGCGCTTCCGAGTTCTCCAGCGCTCCCGGACCTCTGGTCACATATGGTAATATATACACTAGCGCCTTTGAGTTCTGCTCGTCTTGCGAAATCTAAAAATATGTTCTAGTGTGTTTGTATACACTAAAATTCATTTTAGTGTATTTTGTCTGAAATTTGCATTTTCATAAATGGCCGCACAAATATTGTGCAACTTAAAAAAAAAAAATGTAACTGGCAGCATTTTATTTTTCTGGGCCTCTGATTTCAAAAAATATATAATGTTTGGGGGTTCTAAATTTATATTCTAGCAAAAAATCTTGATTTTAATGCGTGTAAATGTATTTTAATTTGTGTGGGACACTTGGTTCTATTTACAGGAATATGTTGTCCTTTTCTATAGCCTTTATACTAGAGATAAAGCTTAACTGTGTGTGTTTTGTGTTAATTGGATGTCTTATTTTATTTTTATATAGTAAATAACCATCTGATTGTGCTCATGTTCTGGTTTTGCAGAATGCAGGACATCCGAGGGGTTGGAACAATCACGTTCATGTGTTGAATCTAGACAGCTTTACCTGGAGTCGCATTGTACCTACGGTAAGAACTCAATCTCTACCTACTTTTTATGTGAACAGTGAAACATTAAAGAGGAGGTTCAGTAAGGTTAAAAAAAATAATAATTTACTTTTAATAAAGACACTTACCTGTCCAGGGATCCAATGCTGTCTTCACCAGGGCCGGGTTCTTTGCCAGTCTTCGGTGACGCCATGCTGTTTTTGGGAAGCCAGCTGTGACTTTCTACGGCTTCACACTGCGCATTCACAAGCTGCACTCTGAATGGTCTCACAGCCTCCAGGGACCTATGATGTGGTGGATAGTGGGAAGGTTGTTGAACTTCCCCCTGGAATGCCTAGATCAGGGATATGCAATTAGCGGACCTCCAGCTGTTGCAGAATTACAAGTCCCATGAGGCATAGCAAGACTCTGACAGCCACAAGCATGACACCCAGAGGCAGAGGCATGAGGAGACTTGTAGTTTTACAACAGCTGGAGGTCCGCTAATTGCATATCCCTGGCCTAGGTAATCCCAGCAGAAGTGGGTACCTGTCAAGAGTTCAGATTTAACCCCTTCATGCTGACAGTACGCATAGATTAAGGTTTTAGCAAGGTTAGCGTTAAAAAAAGCGCCTGAAAGAAGCTGCATCTGCAATCCCAATGTGAAAGCCCTGAGTGCAAGCAGCTTTTCTGCAGCGCTTTAGGAGCATTGAATACACCGCTAATAAAGCGCCCCTTCCCATTGAGGCGCTTTTTTTTAACACCAAAGCACCTGAAAAACGCCCCAGTGTGAAAGGCGTCTTAGTGGCGCTTTAACAGCGTTTTTCAGGCGCTGGCAGTGTAAAAGGGCTCTGAAAGCACTCGGTCTTTCGCATTGGGATTGCAGATGAGGCTTCTTCTGGTGCTTTACAGGCGCTTTTTTTTAAAGCTAAAGCGCCTGAAAAATGACCCAGTGTGAAAGGGCCCTTAGTGTTTGGGTCAAGTAAGGGTCAAAGGTCAGGGTCTGTATATATTTTGGATTTTTTTTTTTTTTAAAGTTTGTGTCAGTATGTTCTAATTAAAAAAAAAGAAGCAAAATGCACACTATTGTTTTGTGCTGTACTACAGGTACATACAACTATGTAGTTTTCCTATGATGATCAAAGAAAAATAAAATATCCATTTAGCACCACATGAAAGCCAAATTTGTCCAGAAAAAAAACAAGGTAGGGGTGCATCTCAAGAAATGTATCAAAGTTTATTTCAATTACATTTAAAAGGTGAAACTCTATATTTTATATAGATTCAATACACACAGAGTGATATATTCCAGGCATTTTTCTTTTAATTTTGATGATTATGGCTTATAGCTCGTGAAAACCCAAAATTCAGTATCTCAGAAAATTAGAATATTAGATAAGACTGAAAAATAATTTTAATACAGAAATGTCGGCTTACTGAGAAGTATGTCCATGTAGTTGGTCGGGACTCCTTTTGCATGAATTACTGTATCGGCCTGGGTTTGCACTATTGCACAGACCTCGCATTTGATTCGCACCCGCACAGCTGTGCCCATCTCAATAGATTGTGCAATTCAATCTGATTCCTACCCGAATCCACAGTTTGCACTGTGATCTGTGAACTGATCTGGGAGTGTCATTGTTATTGGAGGCGATCTTGTGCTTGCTCTCACTCTTAACGTTTGTGGCGATACCTCACGTGTGTTTTGAACGCCGTTTATATATATATGCGGCGTGACCTACGTATGTGTTCGCTTCTGCGTGAGGGAATGGGGGCGCTTTGAATTTTTATTTTTACACTTTCTCTTTCATTTTATTTCCTATTACAAGGAATGTAAACACCTTGGAATAGGGCATGACAGGTCCCCTTTACGGAGAGATCTTGGCTCTATAAATCCCCACATCTCTCCTCTATGCTGGAAAGCCTGAGATAATTTTTTTATTTTTATCTAAGGCTTCCCAGCAAAAATAGCGGCAGTGTTTACATCTGCCAGCGCTGGAAGTGACATGACTTTACTTCCAGCCTTCTGAGGGTCATAGAGATGGCCGGGGACCATCTGGTCCACAGGCAGCTTTATGGTAAACCTCCACCTCTGGTTGATTTCATTCTCCGGCTCCCCAGTCGCACAGGCGAGTCAGGAAAAGCACCAGACCGCAGCGGGAGAGTCCCCTTCCACCACTTGTAAAAGCAATCAAGTGGCTAAACAGCTGCTAATGATCACTTTTACTTTGAGGCTGGGTTCACACTATACTACACGACAGCAGTACAACTTTCATCCTACTTTGGTCTGCGACATCGGTCCTACATTGGTCCTACATCCATCCTACTTTCATGAACAGGATACTACTTTGAACAGACTTTGTGATAGTCTGACTTGTTCTTTGACCAATCAAAACAATCAAATCAACCAATCAAAACAATCCCAGTGTGAGATAAATTCCTTTTACTGCTGCTGTAATCACCAAGTCGGATGATAAGGACAAGTCTCCTACTTTGGTCCGACTTCAATGATATTCAATGGGCTGAAGTAGGACCAAAGTAGTACAGGGAGCGTTTTCAAAGTCGTTAAGACTGCTCTCATAGGGAAACATTGACCTTCACACGTCATGCGACATGAGCTCCCAATGTCGGAGCGTTTGTAGGACAAGTGTGAACCCAGCCTGAGGCGGGGGGTTCCCACTGGACGGAAGAAAAATAGGGTTTTCTTACGTTCGCAAAACGGATCCAGACAGACGCGGATCTTAGGCTAACGGATCCGCTCCCATAGGGGTCCATTACAAGTCCGTAAACGGACTTGTAATTAGCGGACTGTTCGTCCGCTCATGTGAAAGGGGCCTTAAAGGAATTTATCTCACTCTGGGATTGTTTTGATTGGTCAAAGAACAAGTCACACTATCTCACAAAGTGGTTCAAAGTAGTATCCTGTTCATGAAAGTCGGATGGATGTAGGATGGATGTAGGATGAATGTAGGATGAATGTAGGATGGATGTAGGATGGATGTAGGATGAATGTAGGATGAATGTAGGATGAATGTAGGATGAATGTAGGATGAATGTAGGATGGATGTAGGATCGACGTAGGACAGATGTCGCAGAGCAAAGTAGGATGAAAGTTGTACTGCTGTCGTGTAGTATAGTGTGAACCCGGCCTCAAGGGAATCACTGGCAAAAAAAATGATGCCTTTAGCTGCACCCATTGTTCAGACATCTCCACTTAAAGTCCCCAACGTCATGTGATGACCTACTGGCGGGAAGTGGTTAAAGTTAGGACTTTACATCCATAGCTTAAATCTTTTCACACTTCTATTTGGAAGTATAAATAACAATTCTTACTGAGCCCTACAGTGTTTAATTTTTGAAGCCTTGATGACCCAGGGTCCTGCCTATTAGTAACTGTGGAGCTGATCCTATGTAAGAAATTAGATGATTATTGCCCATATAGAGTTGATAATGAATCCGGAAATGATTGTATGTCTGTGCCGACCTTCCCAGTCTCAGGAAGAATCGATCACTCAGCTTGGATTTTTCTAGATGTTTGATATTCTTATTCAGAGAGAGGATTGCACTGTGTAGAAGCAGTGGTCTCTCTGCATAGTACTGCGGATCCAGAACTTTCCCAGTAGCACGGAGCATGAGTCTTGCAGATTGCACAGCTATAGATGTGACTTAAGGGTTTGTGAGACCTCTGCAGACAGACCACTGCTTCCCTACACAGAGCAAGGGCACCACACTGCAGCTGTCACTTTTTAGAAAAAAATAATAATAAATGAACTTCAACGTCTATCTTATTCATTCCGACCTGCCAGAAAAGTCTGAACAGACACGCCCCGTATTCACCCAGAAGGACCACTGATTGATGCTTCTTCATTTCTTTCCAGGGTAAATGCCCGTCTCCTCGAGCCGCTCATGCTTGCGCCACACTTGGAAATCGAGGTTACGCTTTTGGCGGCAGATACCGAGTGAGTATCTGTGAGATTCGTATTTAGTCAGTTTACCTCGTGGTATAATATATTTTTACTAAAACAAAATGTTACTCTCCAGGACTCCAGAATGAATGATCTGTACTATCTGAATTTTGATACCTGGGAGTGGCATGAAGTGTAAGTGATTTTGCTCCTTCTTCTTACAACTACCCTGAGAATTTATCTTTTCATATTGTTATGTTTATAAACCTTAGAAATGATTGACGTTTAAATGCTTCTTATAACATTGCTGACTTTTGTTTTATGGTTTGTGCTCTTCTGATATTTTCCTTTTGAAATTGTGTTCAAATACCAGTTGATTCTGCCAGCAAGTTTTACCTCTGTGCAGCCAGTGACCACGCTATCCATAGGGTCTGATTCCTATTGCAGCGTTGTCAGATCGCTGTGAGTGTGCTTCCACAATCTGACTACTGGACACCATGACGACATATGGTGCCTGTGTAGTTGGCAATACATAGGTAGTGACCTGGCAACTGCACCCCCATTTGTCACTAGGGAAAGATTTGTTTCAAAGCTGAACTCCAGGTAGGTGTCCATTCACACTTGTAGGACTTGTCATGCGACTTTGGACAATAAAGTCAGACGGGTCATTTTCCCAGTGATAACCATGCATATATGTGTGACTTAAAGCGGAGTTCCACCCTAACAATTAACTTTCGCTTAATCCCCTCCCCCTTACATGCCACATTTGGCATGTAATTTTTTTTGGGGGGGGGAGTGGGGGCTTCAGTAGGAGTGGGACTTCCTGTCCTGCTTCCGCCGAGGGGCTGGTAAGGCGATTAGGCCTCATCGCCTTACTGCAGCCCCTCCCTTTGGCGATCGTCTAGGACACTGACAGGTCCTAGACGATCGCCTGTCCAATCAGCGGCGGGCCGCGCGCATGCGCAGTGCGGCTCGCGCATGCGCAGTGGGTGCCCGGCGGCTGGGTGCCCACAATCGCAATGAGGATGCCAGCCGGGGAAGGGGGGGAGAGGAGCGGAGCCCCGGTCGGCGCGTCGCTGGAACGTGGAGCAGGTAAGTGTCTGTTTATTAAAAGCCAGCAGCTACAAAAAGTGTGACTTTTAATAAACATTACATTTGGGTGGAACACCACTTTAAAGTTACAGCGACTTAGGCCCCTTTCACACGGACAGATAGAATGGTGCTTTTAGCTGCGGATTTTACCGCAGCTAGAAGCACACAATGCTTTCCTATGACATCATTCACACAATACGGTTACCTGCGGTTTTGTGCGGATAAAAAAAATAGAACTGGATGCGTCCTGCTGCAAAATTGCCAAATTTCAAATAAAAAACCGGCATGGGTTCCCCCTACAGGAGATTAGCAGGCCCTTGGGTCTGCTATGGATTTTAAGGAGACACCCCATACGCCGAAAAAACAGCGTGGGGTTCCCCCCAAAATCTATACCAGACCCGTATCCAAGCAGCAGCCCGGACGGTCAGGAAAGGGGTGGGGACGAGCGAGCGCCCCTCCCTTAACCGTGCCAGGCCGCATGCCCTCAACATAAAGGGGTAGGTGCTTTGGGGCACGGGGGCGCCCCCACCCCAAAGCACCTGTCCCCATGTTGATGAGGACAGGGCCTTTTCCCGACAACCCTGGCTGTTGGTTGTCAGGATCTGTGGGAGCGGAGCTTATCGGAATCCGGGAGCCTCCTTTTAAGAAGGGGGCCCCCCGCCCTAGATGCCGATTTCTTCTTTAGCTCTTTTACAGAGCTCGCTCGTCCCCACCCCTTTCCTGACCGGCCGGGCTGCTGCTCTGATACGGGTCTGGTATGGATTTTGGGGGAGCCCCGCGCCGTTTTTTTTCTGCGTACAGGGTGTCTCCTTAAAATCCATAGCAGATCCAAGGGCCTGGTATGCTCCTGTAGGGGGAACCCATGCCGGTTTTTTTTTTTATTTAATATTTGGCGTGGAGTTCCCCCTCAAGATTCATACCAGACGCAGTGCCTGATATTGGCAGGGATCCAAGTCGGATCCCCGTTCAATATCGTGACGCGGCTAAACGCAACCGCAGCTAAAAGCACTGTACAAATGCAGCTGATCGCTGTGCCTGGAGTCTTGAATTCCAGCAAAACATAAACATGCTTTTAGCTGCTGCAAAACAGCTGTTCGTCTGAAAGGGGCCTCACTTGCTATGCATACTAGCTCATTATGTCTTTTGTCTTGCACGTTTTTTTGGGGGGTTTACAACCACTTTAACCCTCCTTGTATTTTATTGTATTATAACTGTATTGTCTCCCTCTTATATTGTAACGCGCTGCATAAACTGTTGGCACTATATCAATCCTGAATAATAATCATTGCCTCTCTTCCCTTGTCCTAGGATTGCACAGGGTGTTCTCCCATTGGGAAGGTCTTGGCATTCGTTGACACAAGCGTCTTCTCACACCCTTTTTCTTTTTGGAGGATTTACCACTGATAAACAACCTTTGAGTAAGTGACTGACCTTTCTAACCATGCAAATGTAATCAGGGATGCAATGACCATCTTAAAGGGCCACACACACACACACACACTATCAGAAAAATATCATTTGCGAAGCAACCGTACGATAATCGGATCGTTAGTACAGAGCTTTTGAGAGTCGATCACAACAGTTCATCCGATTTATTATCCAATTGGACAAGCACAAATGTTTTTCCCGTATGATAACAGATCTTACAATTTTCATTTAATCAGTACGGTTGTTCGAAAACACATGACATCACAAAACACATGACATCACAAAACACATGACCCCCCAGTGATCTGACTGTAACTTTGCAGCCAGTCACAAGGTGAGAGGCTGCTGCAGGGCTGATCTGTGCCAGACATTTGTGAGCACATCCAAAACCGCACAGCTACCAGGATTTACATGGCAGTGGCATCTCAGTCCAGGAAGTGGATGGTGCCATCCTTCATTAAAGAGAAGGCGATGTCGGGGAATGCTGCAAGCTCTGTAAGACAATTCAGTGTAATTCCAATGTATGTTGTCTCTCCTCAGATGACACGTGGCTATACAATCTCAGGACCAATGAGTGGCTTCCTTTCCAGAGCTGTCACATCGATAAGCCCAGGTAACCACATATTACATCATCATATCCCTCCTTTATGGTCCTCCAATCCATGGAGAGACATCTCTTGTGTGTGCAGATAAACTACACAAAAATTCATTCAGAGAAGCAAAAGTAACCTTTGCTTGCCGTGTTTAGAGCCGTAGAATTTACATTCCTCATTCCAACTGTGACAGTCACTTGGGCTATAGGCCAGGATGAAAGGGTCTGCATGGTTTGCTGGAGGCTTCAACCCCTAAAAGTCGTGTAACTTATTTTATTTCTTTTGGCTTTCCCCCCCTCACTGTTTTCATCTGGTGATCTGGCCAGTAACACACCTCCTGTAGTAGTGTCTCTACTCTGGAGGAAGGAGAACAGGGGGCAAAAAGTTGTTTTGTATTTTTCCATTTTAGGATAAAGGTTTTACATAAATGCTGATCATTGTAAGCACCCCAGCCACTGTTCAATGTATTGTCTCAGCTCTGTAGCCGATACTTTCTGCTGAAGAGCGTTTTTCTTTTGAAAAATAGACTTGCTGGCCAGATCACCAGATGGAAATAGAAGAAAGCTTAAAGGGGTTGTAAAGGTAAAAAAATTGTTTTCCCTAAATAGCTTCCTTTACCTTAGTGCAGTCCTCCTTCACTTACCTCATCCTTCCATTTTGCTTTTAAAATGTCCTTATTTCTTCTGAGAAATCCTTACTTCCTGTTCTTCTGTCTGTAACTCCACACAGTAATGCAAGGCTTTCTCCCTGGTGTGGAGTGTCGTGCTCGCCCCCTCCCTTGGACTACAGGAGAGTCAGGACACACTCTACATCAGGGATCCTCAAACTACGGCCCTCCAGCTGTTACAGAACTACACATCCCATGAGGCATTGTAAAACTCTGACATTCACAGACATGACTAGGCATGATGGGAATTGTAGTTCCTGAACAACTGGAGGGCCGTAGTTTGAAGACCCATGCTCTACGTTGTAGAGAAAGGAGCTGTGTGTTAGAGGGCGTCCCGACTCTCCTGTAGTCTAAAGAAGGGGGCGAGCATGACACTCCACACCAGGGAGAAAGCCTCGCATTACTGTGTGGTGTTACAGACAGAAGAACAGGAAGTGAGGATTTCTCAGAAGAAATAAGGACATTTGAAAGCAAAATGGAAGGATGAGGTAAGTGAAGGAGGACTGCACTAAGGTAATGGAAGCGATTTAGTTTTTTTTTTACCTTTACAACCCCTTTAAAAAAAAAATGAATGCAGCCGTTATATATAATCTCAATAGCAATATAATAAATGTTTATTTTTAGTGTTTAATACCATTTTAAAGCCTACCTCCACATTTAATGTCCCTTTTTAAGCAGTTTGCTTGAGCCAAGCTGGACTAACAGGTGTGCTATATTACCTGTATGTAAGCCCCAGCCACATACTGTACATTGGAGACTTCCTGTGCCACTCCCAGAACTCCCTGCTGCTTAGCCATTCACAGGAAGCTTTGTATTCTATGAATGAATAGAAAAGACTCTTGGATAGGCTGAGGCCACGATTCCCAGAAATGTGCTTCCATGTTTGTATTTTGCTCTCCGGTGTGCCGATCCCGTCTCTATAACAGGGGTCTTCAAACTACGGCCCTCCAGTTGTTTAGGAACTACAATTCTCATCATGTCTGTAAATGTCAGAGTTTGCCTCATGGGATGTGTAGTGCCGCAACAGCTGGAGGGCTGTAGTTTGAGGATCATTGCTCTATAACATAGGGAACATATGATGTTTACATTGTCACCTGGTTATGAATGTGTCCAGTGCTGTTTGGGTTGAGGATCCCTTGAATACATCTACCCTCTGCTCTCTCTGTGTAGGTATAGGGATGTGACTACACACCACATTGTGTTTTTCCAAAGTAACCCTACACAAGTGTCATTTATACATTTCTAGGCTGTGGCATACCGCATGTGCCAGTAAAGAGGGTGAAATATTTGTCTTTGGAGGATGTGCCAACAATCTGCTTGCCCACCACAAAGCGGTAATGTATCACACAATGTAGTGCTGGAGCGGCCGTCCAATCAATGGAATGATCAATAATCCTAATTTTTTTATGCTTTCTTTGTATACAGGCCCATAGTAACGAAGTGCTTGTGTTCTCTGTTCAGCCAAGGTCTCTTGTAAGGTGAGTTTTATGCAAAGTTTTGGGAGACCAAACACCTGCCGCCACCTTCTCATCACACCTATATGATGAACTTGTTGGAAATCTCATCACAAAGGTGTTCAATATGGTTAATTTCATTGTTTGGTGTGGTCCAATCACGTTCTTCTACATCAAAATAATTCTTTATTACTAGACACCTGACCATCACACCTATGTGAGCTTGTTGGTCAACCTATTCTGAAACCATTCATGTCAAACCATGTTCTTATGGTGCTGGCTTTGTACATGGGGCACAGTCATAGTGGAATGGAAATGGGCCTTCCTCAAACTGTACCCACAAGGTTGGCAATGCTTTTGGAACCTGTGATATTAACCTTATCATCCATAAAAACACCTGGAATCTAATTGAGAGGGGTTTCTGTATATACTTTTGGTGATGTTTTATGTCTACTCAAAAGAGTGCTAATGTGGCCCTTCCTTTAATAGTATAGCACAGCCCAGCACTCAGAATTGCACTGTTGAGATGATTTTGCAACAGATCATCAGATAAACATAAATTAGCAGCTACTTAAAAAAATTACAATATAAAACAGAACAGTAAAACAAAAACTTTTCTTAAAAATGTTTTATGTCTGTCTGCAGATAGTAATAGTCTCTACAGGATGGGCCATTTATATGGATACACCTTAATAAAATGGGAATGGTTGGTGATATTAACTTTGTTTGTGGCACATTAGTATATGTGAGGGGGGAACTTTTCAAGATGGGTGGTGACCATGGTGGCCATTTTGAATCCAACTTTTGTTTTTTCAATAGGAAGAGGGTCATGTGACACATTAAACTTATTGGGAATTTCACAAGAAAAACAATGGTGTGTTTGATTTTAACGTAACTTTATTCTTTCATGAGTTATTTACAAATTTCTGACCACTTATAAAATGTGTTCAATGTGCTGCCCGTTGTGTTGGATTGTCAATGCAACCCTCTTCTCACACTGATTGCAACACTGCAGGAGAAATGCTAGCACAGGCTTCCAGTATCCGTAGTTTAAAACAAAAGTTGGATTCAAAATGGTCACCACCCGTCTTGAAAAGTTTCCCCCCTCACATATACTAATGTGCCACAAACAGGAAGTTAATATCACCAACCATTCCCATTTTATTAAGGTGTTGCATATAAATGGCCCACCCTGTAGATTCTGTCTTACAGCCACATTATCTGGAATTCTTGAGTAAAAGTAATGCAGAGCCCAATAACGATACTAGGGGCTGCAACTAACGATTATTTTCATAATCGATTAGTTGGCCGATTGTTTCAATTAATAACCTTAAAAGTAATTTTGCTGCGATTTGCATTTTCTTTTAGGCCAATTTTGTTGTTTGGTAGATAAAAAAAAAAAAAATTGCCACAAAAATGTATTACATGCTTTTCTGCAGCTTCTCCATTGAAGTATATTGAACCAGGCACAGGTGTGCATTCAAAAAAGTCCTTGCCCTTTCCAAATACGCAGAAGCTGAAAAAATCCTGCATGTGAACGTGTCCCATAGGAAAACATGTAAATGAACTGTGTGTTTCTGCAAAAAGCACCAAAAAAAACAGATGTGTGACCTGGCCTGAGATGTTTAGTAACATAATGGGGGTTAACACAAAAATAAGTACAAAAAGAGCAAATAATGGCTACTGTAATGGGTTAATTTGTTTACTGTGGGACAGTGAAAGTAATATTTACAGTAGTGATTTCCTTTTTTTGTACTATAAAAAGGAAGGATTTTAGTTTAACCCCATTGTTACTGGCCAATTAATTGATTATGAAATTAATCGATTAATTTCATAATCGATCAGTATTTTCGGCCCTAAACGATCGTGAAATGCACTTTAATATATAGAGTCAGATGGGTGAGGAACATTCTGGTTGATACCTGCACTTGCTCTCCTGAATAAGCCCACAAACAGGTTTTGATGTATTCTCATTGATTTCAGGCTTTGTCTAGAGACGGTAATCTTCTACAAAGAGATCCTGTCTGGCTCCTTGGACTGTCTACCCAAACATCTCCTGCACAGCGTCCATCAGAGGTTTGCCAGTGTCAACACCTGTGGCTCGTGAGAAGCAAATGTGATATATACAGCTGTATATAGTGATTTGTGGTTTAGTTTTGTGTTTTTCTGTTTTGGCTCTCACGTTCGTGTAAATATATTCAATAAATGTGGAGAATTTAAAATGTCCAGGCTGATTTTGATGAACTTTAGGACAGCTGTATCGGGTGCAATAGAAAATGGATTTGGTGTTCCAGTCAATTCACAAGACACTGACTGACCCAATGTGAGAACCTTGTGCCCCCTTAGACCCCATACACAAAACCATGTAGTGCCAGCCTGATTGCATACCTTATATGCTTTTGATAAATCTGCAGAATTTATTTTTTTGTCTTCAGATTTACCAAAACCATATATGAGGTCAACCCTTTAAAGTTTCAATTTGTATGCAATCAGGCAGGCACTTGCACTACATGGTTTGGGTAAATCTGAAGAAAATCTAAGAGTGTGTGGGGCTTCAGGCTGAGTTCACACAGCATTAACGCCTATGCACAAGAGACAGCACCTCTGTTCACACTAAGCTTTGCTTCACTTCAAAATGTAAGCCTCATGTCAAGTCAGGAGGCATTTTGAGCCTTTCAACGCCTCTCATTCAAGTCTAAATGCTCTGGCAGGTATTTTCAGCACAGTTAGATTTGTTTCTGTCCCTTTCCATAATTGCTCATCAAAAGCTATGGAAACCATGCATAGGACATTAACGCTTGTAAAATGTCCCATTCTCGAGCCCCATTGATGCCTATACTGAGAGAGAGATTGCTGTACTAACACAGAAAGTAGTATAGAGGGCCCCTACAAAAAATGTTTCCGTTATGTTAAACGAACAAATAACGATAATGTGTACCAGGCTTTTAGGCTTCTAGAGCAGGGTGAGCTCACTGCAGACACCCCAGTTACTGGCTTCTCAGAGGATTGATTGTTTGTTAACATGTCTCATCTCTATACCAATTGGGGCAGGAAGTGCCCCAGACCAAAGCAGGAAACCGTCCAGTCTACAAATATATTTTATTTGTCCAGAAGGAGTAAGGTGGGGAAAACAGAATAGGAAAAATACATTGTTCTTTATTTTTCATTGTGCAAAGTAAAAGCTTTAAATACACTTATTACATCATAACATTACTTGTCAACTTCTGCTGGCAGTTTTGATTATAAAATTAAAATCTTGTGAGCTTTTAGTACAAGTTCTAGTTTGTGACACAGTCTCTGCATGATAAGGACGGTGCTCCCGGGGAGCTGATAGCAGCAAAAACAGATGTTTGGACACTTCAAACACAAGTGAAGGACAAGAATTTGCTGACAAGCTTCTCAGGTGACTGCACTGCGTTAGGGTTGCATTAAATGGATGGCTTGTTTGGTATAAAACTGCATTGTGCTCAAAATTAACAAAGAAGTCTTGTGTATACAAACCCTAAAGCTGAACTCTAGCCTTTCTAACACTTTACATAGTTCGTTTGGGCCAAGCTGGCCAAAAACAAACTGTCCCTCACTGACGTGCTGTATAAAAAGGAATGTAGCCGAGGAGATTTTACACACACACACATT
Organism: Rana kukunoris; assembly: GCA_029574335.1. NCBI lineage: Eukaryota > Metazoa > Chordata > Amphibia > Anura > Ranidae > Rana > Rana kukunoris. The sequence continues at coordinate 112,081,950 of CM056059.1, read as the reverse complement.
ATATATACTATCATGCAAGCATTGTGTGCCAGGTTGAAGCCGAGACTTTCCCATCTCATACCTGGAGCACAATAATGTCTATCTGATCAGCCAATCAGAGAAAGCAATGAATAGAAAACTTCCTCTGGCTGAGTCAGAGGTTGTGTCTTAATAAGCCAGCCTCTGACTCGGCCAATCCAAGAGAGCTTTGTATTCAGTGCTAAAATACATTGATTTCTGATTGGCTGAGCACCGATCAGACTATTGTGAGCTGAATAGTCTTGGTTTAAAAACCCAAAACACAATGCTGTATGTTGCCTCAGCTACATACCGTTTGTACAGCACATCCAGTGGGCTCACGTGATTTGTTTGGGCCAGCTTGGCCCATGTAAAGTATAGCAAAATCTAGAGTTCAGCTTTAATGCACAACCTAGCAACCAAATTAATTGTAAAACTATTCTCAGCTAATCCTCTATTCTGCTGCTGCTTCTTTGATTATACTTAGTATTTAATTTCTGGGGCTCAATGGGGTGTTCAGCACAATCACTGATACCGCTGTGGGTAGAAAGCACTTTTTTCCCCCCCCATCCTGCTTTTTACTTTTTATACCTGTAACAAATTATATTATTAGAGCCATTTTAATAACTGGGGGGGGGGGGTGTTCTGGTGCACAGTGAGTACTGAAAAGGTGGCCTCTGATGATCTACGTGGGCACTGCAGTCATCAATATGCACATTCACCGAGGTCTTATTCACACAAATGGGTATAGAAAATTGCAAGATGCAGTGTATATTGCCAAGGATGGGGAGATCTGTACAAAAGAAATGACAGGCTGACTGTATGCACATTCAGGGTCAGACATCTGAACTTGCATTCAAAAACCAAAGCAGCTCCCGTCAGCCTGGCACTATTCTGTACAGGCCAAGCAGACACATCTGGCAGCCCAACTGCAACATTACCCTGGCTTTGCCCCTGCAAATGAGGCCTAATACCCAAGAACATTACCCTGTCCCTCTAGTATATGTGGCCTGGAACCAGAACACTACTGGACCCACTTTTATAGATTTTTGGATAATCTATAAAAAAAAAAGAACTACCATTCTGCCCATCTTTAAAGAGGCTTTCCACTTTTAAAGAAAAAGTGGGACAATACACTTTTAAAACTGCTTTTTCATACTCTTAATAAAAACAACTATTTGGCAGGGATGTGCCAGTCGGAACCCCTCGCCAGTCAGCAGTTGGGCATTTAACAAGGGTGTTATCCCTCCCTCCCTGGGAAAACATAACTTCCTATTCCAGCTTCATCAACACAAAAGGGCAAGGAAAACCTCTCCCATGTGGATTATGAAAGGCAATAATAATCTGTCCTTTTTATGGCTGCATCATCTTTCTTTTAGGATTTTGCACATAATCTGTGCAGCTGATTAAAAACAAACACCCCACCGTTTCTTACATTGGAGCCCAATTACATTTTGTAGCGGTTTCACCTCCGTTTTCTGCAGCGCCTGAGGAATTTCGTATGTACATTATGCACAGCCACTTTGATGGGACTCTCATTTCTTCTTGACATTAAGTAAGTTGGGAGCCGACACTTTCACCTTTCCAGGCATGTTTCTGGACAAATCCGTGTCCTGCGAGACAAAGGAATACACGATTAAATACCGATCGAAAGGAACGCCGGTAGACATACATACACATATATTTGGGGTGTTTCCCAGACAGGAATTCCTACCTTCACGCTGCGTAATAAATCCTTCTCTCTAGCAGAGCACTCCTTATAATGCATGAAACTGTTCAGAGCGGTCTTAGCAGCTGTCAAAAGAAGAAGAAAAAATGTTCAGTGGTCCACAGAGGTGAACTGGAAAGGGCTGATAAGGCACCAAGGGTTATTTATCCCCATAATCTGCACTTATACAGAGCATAGTTTTACATTATGTCAGACTTACCTCCCAAAGGGCCCCTCCTCCAGTGCTGGGTTTTACACCTTTGGGTTTGTTGACTGACTAGGTGGATATGACATAAAACTTCTGCAAACATGTATGGGAGTTATTCCCTTGACGACCATATACGACGGCTCTCCTGCATTGGATAATGTACCCAATACGTGATCCAGCACTTCTGGATTGGGTGCGTGCCACCGCTGGTACCATGGACTTGATGTTTCGCCTGCAAGCGCCAATTGTTTGTTACACAGGCAGGAGGGCAGTCTGTAAACAAGGCAGATTGCCGTTCTGTCAGTAAGGAATGCATTGATCCTGTATTCCTGCAAAGCAGGGACATGGATCAATGCCTTCCTCTAGTAAAAAGCACCAGCTAGGCACACATTTAACCCTTTGATTGCTCCTGATGTTAGGCCGGATAGCTTTGGAAAGGCTATCCTCATAAAGGCTCAGGGAACAGAGTATTTCCAAGTGGCTCCGATCGGCACGGCTCTGCTCAGCTCAGGCCCCCCCCCACCCCAGGCCAAACGCGGTACTGTGGTTTGAATCCTGCTTGTTTTGCGAGACAACACTCGCAAACTTAGTCTGAAATTTTAAAAAATACAGTGCTTGTATTGAGAAACACTTGTTAACCACATTACTCGTAATCCGAGGTTCCACTGTACCACTAAAAGAAGGCTATTTGTGGGAAAAAAACAAAACAAAAATGTTATTTGGGTACAGTGCCGCATAATTGTCAGTTAAAATAACGCAGTGCTGCATCAAAAAAAAAAAAAAAAAAAATGGTCCTGGTCAAGAAAGGTGGTCAATTCACCCTGGCATGGGTCAGATGCACCAGGGTTGTACATGAATGGGGCATTCACAGCTCCATACGTATGCAGAATAAACACTGCTGGCAGGCAGTTAAGACACTTTTTTTTGGCATTTCTGTAATACTTCCTTGCCAGGAAATTTTAAAGAAAAAGCTCTACTTCAGTGATCAGAAAGATATGAAGAGGTCCTGATTTTCAGAGAGTCTTCTGTGTACAGCACCCCCTCATACTTGAGCCCAATCTCAAACCAGCAATGTTGCACGAGAGCATCGGCTGTCTGGGACTCTCTCTCCTGATTGGCTGAGACACAGCAGTGGGTGCCATTGGTCATCAAAGTCAGTGAGACAATGAGGCGAGAAAGGGTGTGGGGGCCAAGCCACAGTTCCATGCCCCCATAGCAAGCTGCCTGCTGTGGGGGTGTACTCAGCAGACAAGAGGGACCTGAGAAAAGGAGGATCTGGGCTGCTCTGTGCAAAACCACTAGGCAAGTATGACATGTTTTGTTATTTATATAAAAATAAAAAGACTTAAATATGATTTTAAGCTTACCTTTTCCTTTCTTCTGCGTTCCTGGAGTTAGTTTAACTTTATATCTTAAAAGATAAAAGGAAACGTATACATTTTAGGATTTTCCTGTTGCAGAAAAGTGGACCCTCAGAAGCATCGCCTCACAAAGGGACTCTCTCTCTCTTCTCCCCCCCCCCCCCCCCCATAAACAAACACAGGTTACTAAGAAAGATCCTGTGTCATGATTAACTGCAAAACACCTTTATATTTTAATGTACACTTACAGAATCACACAAAATTGAAAACACCCCCCAAATTTTGAAAATATTTTATTATATCTTTTCATGTGACAACACTGAAGAAATGACACTTTGCTACAATGTAAAGTAGTGAGTGTACAGCTTGTATAACAGTGTAAATTTGCTGTCCCCCTCAAAGTAACTCAACACACAGCCATTAATGTCTAAACCACTGGCAACAAAAGTGAGTACACCTCTAAGTGAAAATTTCCAAATTGGGCCCAATTAGTAATTTTCCCTCCCTGGTGTCATGTGGCTCATTCGTGTTATGTTTTGGGTGTGAATGGGGAGCAGGTGTGTTAAATTTGGCGTTATCGCCATCTTATACTGGTCACTGGAAGTTCAAAATGGCACCTCATGGCAAAGAACTGAAAATCTGAAAAAAAAATTGTTTCTCTACATAAAGATGGCCTAGGCTATAAGAAGATTGCCAAGACCCTGAAACTGAGCTGCAGCATGATGGCCAAGACCATACAGCGGTTTAAGAGGACAGGTTCCACTCAGAACAGGCCTCGCCATGGTCGACCAAAGAAGTTGAGTGCACATGCTCAGCGTCATATCCAGAAGGTTGTCTTTGGGAAATAATCGTGCATATTCTGCAGCGGTTGAAGGGGTGGGGGTCAGCCTGTCAGTGCTCAGACCATACGCCGCACACTGCATCAAATTGGTCTTCATGGCTGTCATCCCAGAAGGAAGCCTCTTCTAAAGATGATGCACAAGAAAGCCCGCAAACAGTTTGCTCAAGACAAGCAGACTAAGGACATGGATTACTGGAACCCTCTCCTGTGGTCTGATGAGACCAAGATAAACTGATTTGGTTGAGAAGGGGGTCAAGCGTGTGTGGCGGGAACCAGGTGAGGAATACAAAGACAAGTGTGTCTTGACTACAGTCAAGCATGTACTATGACATACTGAAGCAGAGCATGATCGCCTCCTTTCGGAGACTGGGCCGCAGGGCAGTATTCCAGCATGGGGAACAAAACAGGAAGCGCCACCGTGCAATATGTTAGTCACAATTTATTGAGTTTAAAAGGAAATGCACTTACAAACATGTATGAAAAACTGTGCGGTCCGCGATTACAGCACACAGATGAGCCAGTTTTTTATACATGTTTGTAAGTGCATTTCCTTTTAAACTCAATAAATTTTGACTAACATATTACACTTAGGTGGCGCTTCAAGTTTTGTTCCCGTCTTTCCCTTACAGAGCCGGCTTTCTTTGAGGACAGCTGCCGCCTATCATCCCCTCCTTTTGTTTAAAGGATTGGTTATACTACATACTAGAATATGGACTAAAGAACTGTGACTGTTTTTTGCCCTAGTCTTTTGCGCTGACAGTTTACCTTATTGTTAGTATTCCAACATAATGACTCCAAGATGACCACTGCCTTGCTAAAGGTGATGGACTGGCCCAGCATGTCTCCAGACCTAAACCCTATTGAGCATCTGTTGGCCATAAAACAGAAGGCGGAGAAGCGCAAGGTCTCCAACATCCAACCAGCTCTGTGATGTCATCATGGAGGAGGGAAAGACGACTCTAGGGGCAAACTGTGAAGCTCTGGTGAACTCCATGCCCAAGGGGGTTAAGGCAGTGCTTGAAAAAAATGGCGGACACACAAAATATTGACAATTTGGGCCCAATTTGGACATTTTCACTTAGGGGTGTACTCACTTTTGTTGCCAGCGGTTTAGACTTTAATGGATGTGTGTTGAGTTATTTTGAGGGGACAGAAAATGTACACTGTTATACAAGCTGTACACTCACTACTTTACATTGTAGCAACGTGTCATTTCTTCAGTGTTGTCACATGGAAAGATATAATAAAATATTTACAAAAATGTGAGGGGTGTACTCACTTTTGTGAGATAATGTGTCATTTGATGGGAAACTCACTTGTAATTGATCAAGGCAGTGTAAGGTGCGCAGACCGGTACAGAAAACAGCAGGATATCTTCTGCATCTGGCTGACCAGTCAATGAGTTCAAAAGGTTTTCTGCTTCCTGTAGTAAGGGAAGATAAATGATATCAGTATGGGTATAAAGATAACAGAGTCACCCAGCCAGCCTCATCCTGCTAGTATGCGTTATACTGCCGCCTTAAAGTAAAGGATTTTGCTATTTTGGTTGAAATGGGTACATTTTCATTCCCCCTGCTGGGTCATGGTTCCCTTTGTCCTCACCCCGTGTATCTGATATATACACCTGTTATATTCTCTACAATTTTAAATTGGAAGTGACATGTAAAAAGAATAAAAAATAAAAGGTGCCCACATATACAGTGGATATAAAAAGTCTACACACCCCTTTTAAAATGTCAAGTTTCTGTGATCTGAAATGTTTTCTTTGTCTCATAATTTTTTCATACAATTTTTTCCACCTTTAATGTGACCTATAAAACGGTACAACTCCATTTAACAAACTAAAACATTTTAGGGGGTTAAAACTAAAATAATGTGGTTGCACGCGCTCTTATAACTGGGGTTGCAGCCGTGTTCAGAACTAGGCAATCACATTCAATCTCATGTCAAGGAGAAGATGAGAGACATGAGACCCAACAATACAGAAGAGATGAAGGCCGCAATCACAGCAACCCGGGCTTCCATAACACCTCAGCGGTGCATATCATACTGTACAGTAAGCCAACACTTCTCTATTAAAAATCACCAATTTCATTTTTTATTGGTATTCTGTAATATTCAAATTTTCAGAGATACTGAATTTGGGGTTTTCACTAGCTGTAAGCCATAATCCTCAAAATTAAAAGAAAATAATGCCTAAAATATATCACTCTATGTGGGATGAATCTATAGAACATATAGGAGTTTCACTTTTTGAATTAAATTACTCAACTAAATTAACTTTTTCATGACATTCTAATTTTTTGAGATGCACCTGTATATACATGCATACACTTTTTTTCTACATGATATGGAAAATTTTAAAAACTGGACTTAAAGAATGGAATTGTTCATAAAAAGTAACACGGAATTCTAAATGTATACAATTGAAGTAGGTGATGTAACATTTAATAAGAGGAGACAAATACCTCTGATCCTGCGGCATCCTGATCTGCATCATCCTGTGTGTGAAACAGAATAACAATCATTATTGGCTACACATCAATCCTATATAGAGATTCTTAAAAAAAAAAAAAACCTGTTAGGTTACAAAAACAGTCATTGCAAGGAACAAGGTTATAAATATAATCACTGCATTAGCCTGTGTCATTCTAACACTTCAGTGTCTTGGACATTTAACATTTCTCAGATGTCAGGTGCTAGCGTGCCGCCACATGTTTAGCTCCATTCCCTAAACACAATGGAACTGCTGTAGTGCTGTTGGGGTTGAAGGACAAAACCATGGTATAACGCAGGAAAACAGGCAATCAACACTCTATAAGAGTTGAATGTTGTGGAGGCCTCAGAGCTAGATCAGTAAGGAAGGAGACACGGTCTGCCAGAGAAGTTAGAATAGAAATCTTATGCCGCATACACACAATCGCTTTTAGGCATGAATAAAAATGTTGTTTTTCAGCAGGTCAAAAAAACTAAGTTTTTCCAACTTCATCATTAAAAACGACGTTGCCCACACACCATCGTTTTTGAAAAATGATGAACAAAGCGCGGTGACGTACGACGGCACTCTAAATGGGAAGTTCTATTCGCCTTTGGGCTGCTTTAGCTGATTCCTTGTTAGTAAAAGACGATTTGCGCTTTTCTGTCTGTTACAGCGTGATGAATGTGCTTACTCCATTATGAATGGTAGTTTTACCAGAACAAGCGCACTCGTCTCATAACTTGCTTCTGAGCACGCGCGGGTTTAAAACGTAGTTTTAGCTCACACACGATCATTTTTTAAAACGACGTGAGAAAATGCAGCATGTTCGAATTTTTTTTTTTTTTTTAGTTTTTCAGAAGATGAAAAAACGATGTGAAGCCCACACACGATCATTTTAAATGACGTTTTTAAAAATGTCGTTTTTTTAATGCCGAAAAATGATCGTGTGTACGCGGCATTAGGATTAGAAATCTTCTAATAAAAAGCATTCTGTGCTCTAGTTGCTCTGACACAGTAGCTCCCCATAGACTTCTATGTGGCTAGGAGCCAGAGCCAGGGATGCTCAGCAGACATCCTCCTAGAAGTCTATGGGCCAGATTCAGGTAGCGTAGCGTATCTTTGTGCGGGCGTAGCGTATCGAATATATGCTACGCCACTGCAACTTAGAGAGGCAAGTGCTGTATTCACAAAGCACTTGCTCCGTAAGTTGCGGCGGCGTAGCGTAAATCAGCCGGCGTAAGCCCGCCTAATTTAAAGTAGGAAGGAGGTGGGCATCATCTATTTAAATTAAGCGTGACCCCATGCTAATGAATAGCCGGCCGAACTGGGCATGCGCGCGCATGCTCAGAATCACGTCACATAAACTCCCTAAGATAAGTCGGCGTAAATGCCTATGACGTGAACGTAACTTACGCACAGCCCCATTCACGTACGACTTGCGTAAACTACGTAAAAACTACGGCTGTTCCGACATCCATACCTTTGTATGGGATGCGCCACCTTTTTGGTGGTTTATCTTTACGCCGGAAAACCGCCTTACGTAAACAGCATAGATTACTGCGTTGGGCGTACGTACGTTCGTGAATCGGCGTATCTTGCTCATTTAACATGGGAACGCCGAATGCGTCCAGCGTAACTATGCGCCCACGATACGCCGGCGTAGGCAAGTTACGTCGGGCGGCTGAAGCCATGTTTTTCGCGTATCTCGCTTTGTGAATTGGCACAAAGATGCGACGGCGCACATTTGAAATTACGGCGGCGTATCTGGAGAAACGCCGAAGTAAGTCTTTCTGAATCTGGCCCTATGGGTATGCAGACTGTAGAACTTCAGAAAACAGATGTAAACAGTAGAGCCACATAGCCAACAATAGAGAACTGTGGCCACTGCATTAAGGTTAGCATGCATTTGAGGACGGTGAGGTAGTTTAGATAAGAGAAGAGAGGCAAAAAGTACAAAGTATAATTATTTTTTTAAGGAATATATAGAGGTTTTGCAGGTGAGGTTTTGTCATTGTCAGTTATTCAGAAGAAGGCAGATCTGGAGTTTTGACTTTACACTGACAAGCCTAATCTGCATGCTCATTCCAGGTCAGCAATTCAAAATACAGAAGTCAGAGGCCGACCCTCCCTATAAAGGGTTCTTGTCATTGGCATCAGATGCGCTCACCTTCTCATCCTGCTGCTCCTCCATGGTAATTTCTTCTAAATTCTGTGTTATAAAGACCTCTGTGGACCCTCCAGATTGTTTCTTTGCAGGCTTGTTGCCCCCTTTACCCTTCTGTGGCTGCTTCTTTGCGGTTTCCTCCTTTTCTTTCCCTTTCTTTCCCTTCTTCCCCTTGTCCTCCTTGTTGGTCCCTGCAGACTACAAAGTATCAGGATTACCATCTGCAGAAGGGAACGCAATGAATCTGCTTAAAAAAAAAAATGGCCAGTGCACATCCTTACCCCCAACAACTGCATGATAAGCTCTCGGTCTTCATCATCTTGGTCTTTATACTTCTCTTTCATCTTTTTCATTTTGCTCTGAAAGCATGAGAAACAAAGAGGAACTTGTCAGAGAAAAGACACCAATACCACCACAGGAAGATAAATGATGATGGCGTTGCTCTAAGAGAGAAATCTACAGTACACCCGTCATATTGCAGCAGGCTACATGCTGTAAAAATAGAAAGCAACGAAGGCAAGCACTACCCTTTTTATTTAGTTGAAATGCAACCAAGTACTCTATGCGACTCCCCTTGGGGAAACCATTCCTCTAAATCACTCCAACAGTGGGGTACAATTCCTCCCAAGGACTCCAACAATGGGGCACAAATCCCTCCGAAGACAACAATGGGGCCCAATGACACCAATGATGGAGTATAGTTCCTCCCAATGACACCAATAACGGGGTACGATTCCTCCCACTGAAACAAACAATGGGCCATTTATTTATTTTTGCCCCACGGACGGTGGAAATATTTCTACAGTCCTGACCCCCTAAATTCTGAAACCGGCCTTTGTTTAGAAAGTTTGGAGACCCCTGTGCTAGACGGATGGGGAACAGACCCGCATCCGTCTGTTTTTGGTGGCACAAATTGGATTAAATGCAGGTGGGTGTAAATGGACACATGTACGTTTACATCCGCCTCCCAATAGAGAACAATGGGTAATCCAATCCGATACGCCTGAAAATAGACAGGCTGACCTGTTTGGTCTGCTGGTGTGAAAGGACAAACTTTCAGGAGATCCAACTCATTCTTTAGGTAGGGAAGTCATTCTGTGAAGCTCTGGATTCCTTAAGGGTCCTTTCACACGGAGTGGACCATTTTTCGGTCCGCTCCGTGTGCCCGTCAGCTCAGCGGGGGGGTCTCCACTCAGCTGTCGGCGGACGGGGCGGTCCCCGCACACTGTGCAGGGACCGCCCCGTCTCTCCTCCGCTCTCCCCTATGGGGAGTCGGATGGAAACGGACCGTCTGTCCGTTTGCATCCGATCCGTTTGGCCGGACGGAAGAAAAATAGGACATTCTTCCGTCCGCAAAAACGAATGCGGAACTAGCGGACATTAGCGGATGCATCATCCGCTAACGGATCCGCTCCCATAGGGGCCCATTACAAGTCCGTAAACGGACTTGTAATGAGCGGACGAACGGTCCGCTAGTGTGAAAGGGCCCTTAGGTAGGTGGACTATTCCCAATGAATGTGCATGGGAAGGTAATCAGCTGGCTGCTCTCACATGTGCACAGGCCACAGCTCAGCATTCGTGGGAAGGGTTTTAATAATGAATACTTTGTTTCCAAGATTCATTAATGCCAACGTGTTTCAAGGGGACTGAAAATAGGAAGATCTGGATGAGTAGACGTCAGTTGTGAGCGATTTTTACCCCTGCTTTAGTACAAGCAGTACTGATACACAGAGATTTAGCAAAATGCCAATACAAAATATGTAATAGATAGAGGAGTCTTTACCCCCTCCTCTGCTTCCATAGCTCACCTTATCTAGCTCCCTTTTATTACCCTGTTTTGTATATCCTAAATTATAGATTTTGTCTTGTGAAATGTACCAATCTCTGTACTGTGAAAACTGTAAACTCCCGGGAGATTACAGTTGGCAACCAAATAGTTCAGATAAGTCATACCTTTTGCCCTCTCTTTACCGATGGCTGCACGGCGCCCTCTTGTGGAAGAGACTTGGCAGTCGTCTTATCCATCTTGTCTGCATCTTCCAACGGTTGAGATATTTCTGAATCATTTGGTTTCTTTTTCTTTTTCAGTTCACTGATAAACATAAAAAAAAAAAAGAAGAAGAATAAATCCTTACTCAGATGATTCACATATGACCACAACACAGATGTGCATGTTTTAGAACTATACTATACTGAGGTTTATCATTCATGTGTTCTAACAATACTATAACCAAAAATACCAAATGCCAATTTTCAGTGATTATTTGGATCCGATTGGCTGAAAAGTAAATTCAGATATTTTTTAAGAATTAAACTATATGTATGTGCCATGTTCACAAAATGGCACATAAATATAGTTTAATTCTTAATAATATCTGAATTTACGTTCCAGCCGATCAGATAACATCTCTAAATGGCACAAAGAACTAATCACTGGTTAGATGAGGTTTTTCTTACCGTCTTTCTTTAGCTGATAAATGTTTGCAACCAACTGACTTGTCATTCTAATGGAAATAAAAAAAATGTAATAAAAGGAGGATAGAAATAATAAAAAATGTAAAGAAGGAAGCAAATACACAGATTCTTACCGCAGCTGGAGGTTGCGCAAGCTCTGCAGCTGCTGTCTTGGCCATGGTCCTATGGAGAAAGCATCAGTTATGTTGGGTAGTGTAGTAAAATAAGTTATTTCATGCAATGAATACAAACTGTCCATAGTGCAATGCAGCAAGTTTTGGATAGAATCAGATTTTAAATGAGAATGATAGAGAAATAAAAGGCTAATGGGGGTGGGGGAGTTTAAAGGGCAAGTTCACCTTTTCACAGAAAATCTGTAATGTGAACCTACACTGGCCCTCCTCACTCCCCCCTGTTCCTCTGCTGTCAGACACCAGGACTCCACTTCACCGTTCTGGGGATATGAAATCCTTCTGGCTTTCTCCTCTCTCCGTCAGCGCTGACAGGACGGGCTAGATGGATTCTGATTGGTCAGTGGCATTCATGCGACGGTGCTGACCAATTATAATGCCTCTTGAGAGGTACGGATAAGAGATGAAGCCGTGGATATTTCAAATCCCTGGACTAGTGAAGCAGAGTCATGGTATCTGACAGCGGGGGATCGCGGGACACTGGTAAAAGTGGACCGGGGGGGGGGGGTTATCAATAATAAAAAAAATTACGTTCTTTAGCAAGGAACATACATTTCGCATTATTATGCTTACAAAATGAGTGCATTCTGTAAATTGCCTAAAGCATTGTCTCTTCATGCTAGAGGCTGCCATTTTGCTAAAGCCCAGAGCCCCTGAACAGCAGTAAATTCTTATGCCCTGTACACACGGTCGGCAATCCTGACTGGGTAAAGGTCCGTCGGAAATCCTGACGGGAAAATAGAGAACCTGCTCTCCCGTACACATGAGCAGGTTTTCTGACGGGAAAACTCTGATGAGAGCTTTTGGCCGGGAGTCCCGGCCGAGTGTATGTTAAATCTGAATTTTTCCGACAAAAAAAAAAGGAGAACCTTTTTTCGTCCGGCGGTTTTTGGGCAGTTTTCCCGTCAAAAAAACGGCGAGGAGCATACACACGGCCGGGATTCCTGGCCAAAAGCTCTCCTTGCGGTCGTGTGTACGGGGCATTAGGCTTTCAGCAGACCGGCCTCTACAAATTTGGCACACTGCCCAAAAATAGAGAGAAACTGGGCATGTGCAGAGCAGAGTGAGACTGTATTCCTGGATTTTAACCACTTCTCCTCCTGGGCACTTCACTGCCCAGGTCAACTTTCAGCACTGGCACATGATAAATGACAATTGCACATTATGCAATACTGTACCCATATGAGATTATCATTTTTTTCACACAGAGCTCTCTTTTGGCATTATTTAATCACCACTGGGTTTATTATTTTTTGATAAACAAAAACAGACTGAAAATGTTGAAAAAAAACTAAAATGTTTTTCATATTTTGTTATAGAAAATGTCTCCAGTGATGTGCGCTGATGAGGTAACACTGATGGGCACTGTAGGGGCTGCCCTGATTATCAGTGTAGATGTCCCTTTCAGACAAGCTGAGCTACCGGCTCTCCTCTTGTTGTCAGCTTGAGGAAAGGAATGCCAATAACAGGCCTATGTTTACATTATGATCAGCTGTGATCGGACACAGCCGATCAAGTGGTAAAAGGCTGCTGCGATTGGCCCTTTACTCCGATCTGTGATCAGCTGTGTACCAAGGACACAGCAATCACAGAGCGTGCCTCAGCGGGCACAGTCACTGGAGGGCATCATAAGATGCCCTCTCAGAACTGGCCAGTGTGCTGTAGCCGTCCATTCGGCTATAGCGTGGTTGGGAAGTGGTTCAACAGTATAGACACTAATTTTCAATGTTTACATAGCTATATCTGCAAAAGGGACCAGCTACTTTAAATTACTCTAAGAAAGTCTACAAAAACCCAGCAACCTCTTTGTCTGAAGATGTGAGAGGTCTATGGAGGTGTCAGGGAAGTCCGTCTGTTCATCTCCATCCTCCTCTTTAATGGTGTGGTTGTCTTCTGCAGAATGTAAGCTTTCATTATCGCTGTCCTCCTCTGAGTGTACACCTTCTTTGAATTCTTCATGACCTGATGTCTCTGTGACCTCAGCTGTCCCTTCTGCAAAATTATCCTGCAGACCGTTATCGTGCGATTTCTCTTCTTGTTCCTCCTCACTGCTGTCATCACTTCCATCTTCTGGGACCTCTGGAAACAGACACGACAACCACACTCAGACCCCAGATTTAGTATATAATGTGCCAATGAGAAGCAAGAGCAGCTTTTGCCAGTGATTTAACAGATTGTTGTTTTTTTGGTCAATCCTTTATTTAAAATATAGGTCTAAAAAATGATGGACTTACAGAAGGAGGTTCAGTTCTACACCCTCACCTAAAGCCTCAGTTTCTTCTTCTGCAAGCTCAGAGTTACTTCCCGTCACACTTTCCAGGTCTTCATCCTTCAGTTTCACCTTGCGCTCCCCTTTATGCCTCCAAACACATGTCTCATCCACCTAGGAGAATAGAACATGTTGCAGCTACCAGCGTTTTTAAGGGAGTTGTAAAGGCAGCCGCCTCCCCAGCACCCCCCAATACTTACCTTAACCCCCCTTTCTGTCCAGCAATGCCCAGCAGCAGCACCATTGGCTCCCGCGGCTGTTAAAGTCAGTTAGCCAATTAGAGAAGAGAGAGGGCAGGGCCGAGCGGCAGCTCAGTGTCTGAATGGACACATGAAACTGCAGCTTGGCTTGGGTGCCATCATAGCTTGCTGTGAGGGGCATGTAACAAAATGGTCCCGAAGTTTGCCTAAAATGTTTGTGTGAAAACTCCACACAAGGGAGATCTTTAGGGACCCCCATTTTCAGAAGAAAAATATTTTGCACCCAGGACTGCCCCGAAATCCAGAGACAGCCAGCCATGGCAACTAGGGGAGTTATGTTCTGGGTGAGTGGACGTTCCAATTGTCAAGTATTAAAGGTGCAGACTTGGGTGGAAAATTTCAAAATACTAGGATCTGTGTGTGGCAATTGGAAGAATGCCCCTTACATTGGGGGTCAGTAGGAAGAATGCCCCTTACATTGGGGGTCAGTGGGAAGAATGCCCCTTACATTGGGGGTCAGTGGGAAGAATGCCCCTTACATTGGGGGTCAGTGGGAAGAATGCCCCTTACATTGGGGGTCAGTGGGAAGAATGCCCCTTACATTGGGGGTCAGTGGGAAGAATGCCCCTTACATTGGGGGTCAGTGGGAAGAATGCCCCTTAAATTGGGGGTCAGTGGGAAGAATGTCCCTTACATTGGGGGTCAGTGGGAAGAATGTCCCTTACATTGGGGGTCAGTGGGAAGAATGTCCCTTACATTGGGGGTCAGTGGGAAGAATGTCCCTTACATTGGGGGTCAGTGGGAAGAATGTCCCTTACATTGGGGGGTCAGTGGGAAGAATGTCCCTTACATTGGGGGGTCAGTGGGAAGAATGTCCCTTACATTGGGGGGTCAGTGGGAAGAATGTCCCTTACATTGGGGGGTCAGTGGGAAGAATGTCCCTTACATTGGGGGGTCAGTGGGAAGAATGTCCCTTACATTGGGGGGTCAGTGGGAAGAATGTCCCTTACATTGGGGGTCAGTGGGAAGAATGTCCCTTACATTGGGGGGTCAGTGGGAAGAATGTCCCTTACATTGGGGGGTCAGTGGGAAGAATGTCCCTTACATTGGGGGGTCAGTGGGAAGAATGTCCCTTACATTGGGGGGTCAGTGGGAAGAATGTCCCTTACATTGGGGGGTCAGTGGGAAGAATGTCCCTTACATTGGGGGGTCAGTGGGAAGAATGTTCCTTACATTGGAGGTCAGTGGGAAGAATGTCCCTTACATTGGAGGTCAGTGGGAAGAATGTCCCTTACATTGGGGGGTCAGTGGGAAGAATGTTCCTTACATTGGGGGGTCAGTGGGAAGAATGTTCCTTACATTGGAGGTCAGTGGGAAGAATGTCCCTTACATTGGAGGTCAGTGGGAAGAATGTCCCTTACATTGGGGGGTCAGTGGGAAGAATGTTCCTTACATTGGGGGGTCAGTGGGAAGAATGTCCCTTACATTGGAGGTCAGTGGGAAGAATGTCCCTTACATTGGAGGTCAGTGGGAAGAATGTCCCTTACATTGGAGGTCAGTGGGAAGAATGTCCCTTACATTGGGGTTCAGTGGGAAGAATGTCCCTTACATTGGAGGTCAGTGGGAAGAATGTCCCTTACATTGGGGGTCAGTGGGAAGAATGTCCCTTACATTGGGGGTCAGTGGGAAGAATGTCCCTTACATTGGGGGTCAGTGGGAAGAATGTCCCTTACATTGGGGGTCAGTGGGAAGAATGTCCCTTACATTGGAGGTTAGTGGGAAGAATGTTCCTTACATTGTTGGTCAGTGGGAAGAAGGTTCCTTACATGGGAGGTCAGTGGGAAGAAGGTTCCTTACATTGTTGGTCAGTGGGAAGAATGTTCCTTACATGGGAGGTCAGTGGGAAGAATGTTCCTTACATGGGAGGTCAGTGGGAAGAATGTTCCTTACATTGGTGGTCAGTGGGAAGAATGTTCCTTACATTGGTGGTCAGTGGGAAGAATGCCCCCTTTTACAAATAGCCTAATTGGGTATTAGCATCATTGGCTGCCTGACAGGCAGAAACTGGTTGTTGCTCTAGGAATCTCCATCAACCTCTGGAGGAACCCTGGTTGAGAAAGAATGATAGTTATCCTGGAGAGTAAACTCTAATGAAGAGTAAAAGGCTCTCCTCTAGAAGCCAGTTTAGGCAGCCTGTAGGTTTCCTTCACTATCTGACAAGCCCTGAAGAATGGGAACCATTTGATAGCCCAAAACACAGGAGCTTTAAGTGTATGTGATTTAAAAAAAATTCACTTCTGGACTTTACACAATATATCTAAAGTCTACATGAGACCGAGCTTTCCTAAAACGGTTACACCTTGGAGAGCTGCCATACTAGACCCGAGATTGAAACGGAATGAAATACTGATGGAGACGATCCACAATTCTCTTGTACATGGCAATAAACACCTGACTGAGGTTTTACCACTCCCCTTCTCTATCCAAAGCTAACAAAATGTTTTATCTTGAGTTTAAATTTAGAAAGTGACAAACATTTCAGTTTTCTGATTAACTGACCTTTAAAAGAAACCCAAACCCCATCATCAGGTAGGAAGGAGGAAGGAAATTCTTCTTTCCTAACAAAAAAATTAATAAAAAATGATATAATAAAATAAAAGTTAACTTCACATAATAGATACAGCTGGTCCTTCTCCTAGGTTTCTGCATTGGTGCCAGACAGCAACACACTTGAGAAAATAAGCACCAATGTCAGAATACAATATGGCCGCCGATAGAGATACTTCCCGTCTCCTTACCTCTGATCATGAAGCTTCCCGTTGTCAGGTACTCTCCAGTCGGTGCGGTTTTGGACACCTAAAAGCAAGGAAACCAATAGTAATACAGGACGAGGTGCACAAACTAAGGCATTTTTTCAGTATAGAGTAGGGGCAGATTAAAACCCGTCAGGTTTTCCTTTTTACTGTAGGTGTCCTATGAGGTGTGTCTAAAGTTTGGTGAATGGTATCAGAAAAATACAGAAGATACTTTAAGTTTGGTGGTATTTTGGTTTGGTAGGCAAGTTTTTTGTTCCATTCCTACTTTTCTTTTGATTTCCAGTGCTCTTTTGCTAGACCAACTTTAGGTAGGGGCGGGTTTAGGTTATCACCTGTTCCCCATATATTGATTAGCACACCTGTGCTCCTTTTCAGGAGACCTTAAAATTCACAGGTAGGACTGCAGCACACAGAGTGCCTTGTCGTTGGCCTGCAGCTTCCCAGGTATTTGCAAATACTTGCAACTAAACCTCTGTTTTTATTTACACCAGTTAGACAGATTAATTTGGTTTAGTGCTTTTTAGTTGGCAACTTTGAGCCTGGCTAATATGGAAACATTTTTTACATTCCATATATATATATTTAATTGCATACTGCTAAAAACGCATCTCATTTAAAGTCCCAACCCTCCCCCCCTTTTTTGTACAGAAGATACCAATTGGACTTCAAAATAATCGCCATCCTTCACAACACACTTTTAGAAGCCTTCATAAAGCTTCTGGAAACTGTCAAAAGCCTCTTTAGGAATCGATCGCAGAACCGGTCACAGATTCTTGGATTGCTGCTACATCCGCGATCAACATTGTGTTGACTATGGACTTTTGCAGGGGACTCTTTTTGGTTTGCTGTGAAGATGGCAAATGCCATTCAATCGACTGCCGCTTGGATTCCGGATCGTACTGGTAGCACCAGGTCTCATCCCCAGTGATAATGATGCACAGAAAGGATGGATCCTGGTCACACATATTAATGAAACTTCCCTAGGTTTCTATCCATTTGTCCGCTTGTGCGGCACAAACCGGGAACAGATCTGCCACTCAGCCAAATCTTCGCAGTGGATGGCGTGCACCATGTCCTTTGCCAAAGCCCAAATTCCCCTGCCATCAATCGCAGTGATCAGTCGCCCATTTCGTGTCAGTATTTGTCGCACTCGCTCGATCATATTTGGGGTTCTGTTTGTCGATGGCCAACTTGAATGTGGCTCATCCCCAGTCATTTCCTTCCCATTGCCAAAGCGTTTGAATCAGTCATAAACACATTTTCTGCTCACGGCTTCCGACCTGTACAACTGCACCAAAATTTCATGCATCTCCGTCGCCGGTTTCCCAAATTTGTAGCCAAACTTGAAGTTTACTTGTTACTGTGGCAGGTTTATCCAGACAATCAAGTGTACTCCATGCTAGGCGGCACTTCTTGACTGGTCTCTGGACAGCCAAGTGCATGCGCACGCACCTGGCCTATGTTGCCATTGAGATATTGGACCATTCACCAAACTTTTCAGACATACCTCATATTCAAGAGATTTCCCCTTAACTTCTTGTCCTTTAGACACTAGAGAAGGTGAGAGGCTATACACAATATTATCAAAAGTATTGGGACACTTGCCTTTACATGAACTTTAATGGCGTCTTAGTCTGCAAGACCTTGCTTTGTGCACTATCATGTTGGAACAAAAAGAGGCCCTCCCCAAACTGTTCCCACAAACTTGGGAGCATGAAATTGTCCAAAATGTTATGGTAAACCGACGTCTTAAGAGTTCCCTTTACTGGAACTAAGAGGCCAAACCCAACCCCTGAAAAACTACACACCATAATCCCCCCTCCACTAAATTATTTGGACCAGTGCACTTTGTGGGAACAGTTTGGGGGATGGACACTTCCTCTTCCAAATGACTGCGCACCAGTGCACAAAGCAAGGTCCATGAAGACACGGATAAGTGAGTTTAGGCTGGAGGAACTTGACTGGCCTGACCTCAACCCAATAGACAACCTTTGGGCTGAATTAGAGCAGAGACTGTGAGCCAGGGCCTTCTCATCCAAACATCAGTGCCTGACCTCACAAATGTGCTTCTAGAAGAATGGCCAAACATTCCCATAGACACTCCTAAACCTTGTGGACAGCCTTCCCAGAAGAGTTGAAGCTGGTATAGCTGCAAAGGGTGGGCCAACTCAATATTCAACCCTACGGACTAAGACTGGGATGCCATTAAAGTTCATGCGTGTGGAAAGGCAGGTGTCCCAATACTTTTGACAATATAGTGTAGCTTTCCACAGTCAAGAATAGATGATCCCCAGCAACACATACAGCAACAGGAATCTAAAAAGGTATTAAATAGGGTTGTCCCGATACCAATACCAGTATCGGGACCGATACCGAGTATTTGATGGAGTACTTGTACTATTTGTACTACTCCCGCAAATACCCCCGATACCTAAATAGAATACTCCCCCCCCCCCCCGCCGCATCGCGCCGCCGCATGGGTTAAACGGCGTGCGGGAACATCACAGCATTCATTTGAATAGCCACTTGCTCGGGATTGGATGGGTGATCGTGATCTGTCCAATCCCAAGCAAGGGGGAGTGTCTATACGCGTGGGCTATTCAAATGAATGCTGTGATTTTCTCCATGCGGCGGCGCGGTGGCTTTCAGCGGCAAAGGTATGGGGGACATGGCTGGAGGGACATGGGACATGGCTGCATATGTGAGGGACATGGCTGGAGGGACATGGCTGGAGGGACACATTGTGGTATCGGGACAACCCTAACATTAAAGCCTTACTACTCAAACCAGAACTATAAAAAAAGTTTCACTTAAAAAGAAAAAAAAAAAAAATGGCGTAGCCGAAGGGGGAGGCATATCTACTTCAATAAATGTTGGGTGGGTAGACATACACCACCTTGGAACTGTAAGCTACGTGACAGTTGTGGAAAGTATCTAAACAATGCTTTCTAATGAAGCTCACTTCAGTCTCATCCACACACATAATGAATGGTGAGGTTGTACATCACAGAATTACAAGGCAAGGGGCTGAGATCCCACACCGAAGGACTGTGAAAAGCCCAAGTGGAAAGTGTACAATTCAGAGTATAATTAACCACTTCAGCCCCAGACCATTTGGCTGGCCAAAGACCAGAGCACTTTCTGCGATTCGGCACTGCGTCGATTTAACTGACAATTGCCCGGTCGAGCGATGTGTCACACAAACTTTTTTTGCGCTATAAACAAAAAAAATAGGCTAACGATTGTAAATAGTGCCCAGCAGTAGGTGGATTTAGATTAACCACCAGGGTAGCGCAATCTACATACTAAACTCATTCATTTTTTGGACGAGACACCATAGAGTGTCTTGTACCTTTTTTCTGATTGCAGCACACCCACCAATACAGAATCATTTTGGTTTTTCTTTTGCGCCAGCAACATTCGTATTGTAAAACAAAAAAATAGAGTGACAATTTAAAAAACAAAAAAAAGCAATATTTTGTACTTTTTGCTCTAACATCCATCCCCAATTTATTTTTTAGAAAAAGCAATTTTTTTTCTCAGTTCAGGCCGATATGTATTCTTCTACATATTTTTGGTAAAAAAAAAAAAATCGCACCAAGCGTATATTGAATGGTTTGGGCAAAAGTTATAGCGTCTACAAGATAGGGGATATTTTTATGGCATTTTTATTATTAATTAAATGTTTTACTAGTAATGGCGGCGACCTACGATATTTATTGTGACTGCGACTTTATGGTGGATACATCGGACACTTGACACATTTTTGGGATCAATCAGTGCTATAAAAACGCACTGATTACTGTGAAAATGACACGGGCAGTTAAGGGTTTAACCACTAGGTGGCGCTGAAGGGGTTAAGTGTGTCCTAGGGAGTGATTCTAACTGTTAGAGGGAGGAGCTACCAGTGACACGTCACTGATCACAGGGAACATGCGACCAGTGACACGTCACTGATCACAGGGAACATGTGATTAGTGACATGTCACTAGGCAGAACAGACGTTTGCCAGCGAGATCCTGAGACCCGCAAGTGCACTCACGCGGCGGTCGCACCTCCGGTAGCAAATTTAAAGGGACGTACAGGTACGCCCATTTGCCTGCCCGTGCCATTGTGTTGACGTATATGTGCGTGCGCTGGTCGCTAAGGTTAAAGCTTACTGTTAGGTTAATTTGTTTGGTAAGCAGGCTGGTTGGCGAATTAAGCTGGGAATTTTCTCTATTTTTTTCTTATAATTAAAGAAAACTGCGGGGATAGAGATATGGGAACTGCCATTGCAGATGGTGTTTTTGTAATGGAGTATTGTACTTCTAAAGCCAAGGAATGAAAAGAAGGCCTGACGTGGCACATTACCTGATTGTGATGAACCCACCAGGCACTGGTAATAACCCGAGCATCCCAAGCAGCACTATAGCAAACTGCCATGGTGCCAGCCTCCGTGAGGGTACGAGGTGGTATTGGATCACCTAGAAGAGAAGGATAGAGAAAGAAAGGACGTAAAGTATTTATACTGTTGCATACTTAAAACCCCCAAACAGTATAATATATATATATTAGGGCTGTGCAAATTAACTTTTAATTAATCGATTAATCTTTTAATTTTTTTGATCGATCAAAATCTTTTTGATCTATTAAAATTCTTTTGATTGGTACTCGCCTCTCCGCCGGCTTCTGGGCCTTCAGGGAGTTCTGTCGGAGATCCGGCAACGTCACGGACACCGGCGGGGCTTGCCGTGTCCATCTGAAGGGCTCCTTCGCTGTGCCTTCATATCTGCATGCCGGTGGGACCTTACTATCTGCCACACACAAGGGCTGTTACACTTCCCTCTATCACTTCCCTCTATCAACCTGGGATTCTACAACCATCCACTGGGAGTTGTGATAGTTCCCTTCATGGGACATCTACATGCCGACGGACTGATGTTAACCTCCTCATCTGGATTCAACAGTGGCATCGTTGTACACATTTTTTTACCAGTATCATACTTGGCTGCATGTTTTTATGACTGCTTTTGGTACTGTTTGGTATTACTTGCACCATTTTTACAGTTTATGTAGCTACATCGATTTTATCTCCAGTGCAATATTTATTTTGTTATCTACTTGAAGGACTATAAAAGTTTTAATGCTATTCCCATCGAGCGCTGCCTTTGTGTGTTTTTTGTATCCTGCTACCTATTTTTCCAGTGGTTGGAGCTGCACTGGGAATCGGCCTGCAAGGAGATCAGCTAAAAGTAGTTGGATCTGTATGTGCATTATAATTAATCGAAATTAGTCGATTAAAAAACAAAACGATCGAACACAAAAATTTTGATCAGTAACAGCCCTAATATATATAATATATATATATATATATATATATATATATATATATATATATATTTTTTCCTTGGCAGAAACTCTAAAGAATAAAACAGCGATCATTGCAATATTTTATGTCACATTGCATTTGCGCATTGGTCTTTTAAACGGTCTTTGTGGGAAAAAAATACACGCTCGCGGAATGGCGGCAAACTATGGTACTTCGAAATCTCCATAGGCAACACTTTAAAATTCTAACAGGTTAAGGGTAAACATCCCTTGTAATTTAAATAAGTATGACAGGTTCTGTTTATTGAGAGATCTAGGGGTCAAAAAGACCTCAGATCTCTCACTTACCTTTAATAACCAGTTCATACCACATGCAGTCCAGTGCGTCTTTGGTCTGCATCAAAGACATATGGAAAGTAGGTTATATGGTTTCCAATGGCATAGTTCTCACCATTGCAGTCAGTTCCAGAAAAAAAAAGTAGAACATGCTGCATTTTTCCTGCACTGGGCTGTACTGGAACACAGTAAAATGCATAAAAAAAAAGCACTGAAATGCATCAAAGAAGCACTGGACCCTAGTATATGGGTGGGGGATTAGACAGGAAAAAAAAAGCACCTGAAATGCATCTGGAAACGTTTCAAAAACACACATGCAAAAAAAGCATCCGTAACGGATCTAGAGTGCGTTTTTGTGGTGTAAAAGAAAATGTAAGCAAATGTAAAAAATTATTTGTTTAAGCCCGAGAACTGGAGGTCGCTCAGGTCCTCCAAGAGCATAGAGCCAAGTGGGGGTCATCTTGCCCTCACTATACTTCCTGCCCAACGAACGGCTGCATCAGATCGTTCTGGGGTTAATGACACGGGGGGAGGGGGGGGCACCTCTCCTGTGGCAAATCAGCCCGTGGGACCACTTTTATCCAACGCCAGATCACCCACAGTAAAACGCGATACTGGGCTTATGGCAGCTAGCTTCTGTCATAACACCGGTATTTAATGTCAAAGTAATGACGTATATTTACTGTGGGCGGTTGACGCTTGGTAAAGTCAGTCAGATCAGTGATGCAACACATTCAATGCAGTCAGTGGTCATTTCCTTTCAGGACTGTTCTCTGCCCACTTATTGCACATGGAAACAATACTAGAAACAGGAACTCTGCCTCTATAACAGCTCAGTGGGGAGGAGAGCGAGAGTTTCTCATTGGTGTGTTGTAGTGCTGACATGCCGGGCTGCTGTACAGACACAGCCACTCACTGTGCAGTTCAACTTTTTCAATTCAGCCTTAATTAGCCCCTCCAGTAGAAAGATAGTTACCCGTAGGATTCTTAATGACACAGCTGGTCGCTCCATGCAGATCGGCGTGAACATAGATGTCCCCTGTTCATACAGAAGAAAACACAGTCATGTACAATCATTGTATAATACGCTGACTTGCATGCTTTCAATGTATGCGGCCATCTCTGCGTTCTCAATTTCCATTTTACCAGCTTATGTCGTTTGGATGGGGACAAAGGGGTTAGGCCTCTATGAAGAACATTGCTATTCATTTGTGCTATTAATTCATATAGTTTATAACCAAAGCTGGTCGTAATGGATACATCTCCTTTAGAGTACAGAACATTACACTAATATGTACAAAGCCACAATACAATGATCACCTAATGAGGCATGAGTCTGTGGTATGGTCATGTGACTTACAACATGGTACGGGTGACATGGTTTGCACAGTACCAGCAGTGACAGTGGGTTCTGTCACTGGAGGGTAATGTGGACTTCACAAGTCTTGCCTGTTTAGGCTCTAAGGAAGAAGAGTCAATACCAGCCCACAGTGAACTAAGCACAAGATGGCAGCATGTCTGAAGGTTCATCCAGGTCATGGTATTGCTAGCAGTAATTATTGAGATTAAACTGGACTTCGATGCTCATCCGAACAGCTTTAGTTGTATCGAGTGTGATGAACATCCCAACACCGGCAAAAAGAAATGGGAGCACATTGACCTTCCTGACACTCATCAGAATTGTAGGAGCCGTATTGGATGAGCAGTGAAATGTAAATATTACACAACATTCCAAATGACCTTCTACTACTAATTTTTTTTTAATTACTTTTATCCCTATTACAGGAATCATAAACATCCCTTGTGATAGACATAAGGGACGACAGGTCCTCCTTTTGAAGGCATCTGGGGTCTATGAGACCCTAGATCTCTCCTCTACCCTGGAAAGAATCGGATCAAAAAAAATAAAATCATTCATCTCATGCTTTACAAAAGAAAAGAAAAAACTAGCGTTTACATCTGCCCTAACCGTAAGTGACATAGTGCCGTCGCTCCCAATCTCCTAGACCAGGGGTAGGCAACCTCAGCTCTCCAGCTGTGGTAAAACTACAAATCCCATCATGCCTCTAAGAGTCATGCCTGCGATTGTCAGGGTCTTGCAATGTCTCACGGGACTTGTAGTTTCAAAACAACTGGAGGGCCGAGGTTGCCTACCCCTTTCCTAGACCATAGAGACGGCTAGTGACCTTCCCGCCCCCCGCCAGCACCATGATAACTTGGCTGTACCACCGGGTTTCCTGATCGCTTGGGGGAGCCCAAAGAAGAACCGGTGGGTGGCGGGAGGGGGGCTATCCCCCTCCTGCTGCTTGTAAAAGCAATCTAGTGGCTAATCAGCCACTGGGGTGTGCGGCCTATGGATTCTATATACATGCGTTTTTTCTTTTTTATTATCAGCCGCTGGTATTGCTTTTAGATGAAAAAGCATCGCCACCTGAAAAAAAAAAATACATGGGGTTAAGGCTACAGCCATAAGCCCAGGATAAACAGGTGAAGCCGTTCATCTACCCGATTTGGTGTCAAGTGGTTAAACTAAACCAAACTAACTAAAAACTAGACCCGAGATGTACATCAATGTTTATTTAGTCAAACTCCTACTTTTCACTGAGCAGACAAGAGATTTAATACAAGTCACTTACCAGGCCGCAAATACCTCTTGACAATTATCTCATTCTGTTGCTGATCTCGCCCAGCTATTATAAGGTAGTTCTCCGAGCTTATAAACCATAAAAACTTCTCAAACCTAAAGAAAGATCAAGGCAATACTTCATCTCCTGAGCACTGCAATTAGGCCTTTTTTAGACACACAGATTATTACTGATATATCAGGGCTGCTGAGCCCCGACACCATGGTCAACGTAGTTGCCTCTGTCATCCGCAGATGTTTTGAGTCTCCCTCTGTCCTCCCCTCCCTGCCTGTCGGCTCTCAGTAGTGCTGCTCTTCTCCTCTCCCTGCTGCTTCAAAACCATCTCACCTTAATATCATTCCATCTGTCAGATAAAAAGCTGTATCCTTGCGCCTGTGTTTTATTAAAAAATAAATAAAAAAAAGCAAATTTCTACCTGTTAAAGTCTCCCAGCGATCACGTGACTCCAGGCTCTCTCCTCCACCACTGTTAAAACAGGGAGAATTGCTGGTTTTTTTTTATATATAAAGCACAGGCACTAGGATACAGCTTTTAATCTGACAGAGGGGATGATATAAAGATGGGATAGTGGCTTAACAACCACTTTAACAGTCTTTGCAACTTCAGTTTTGGTAAGGAAAAAAAAAAATCCATTCTAGGTCTACCAAATATAATACAAATACTTTAGTGAACTCTGTTGTCCTCTCCTCCTCTTTAGCAGTTTACAGTGCCCTCTAGGGATCTGACAGATTTCTGAACCTGGAACAGGTGCATCTGAGTTACTACCTCATGTGTAATGCCTGGTCAGCCTTAAAGAAGAAGTAAACCCTCTTGGCCAAAAAAAAAAAAAACACAACCTGCAAGACAAAGGCATAATGAGCTAGTATGTATAGCATCCTAGCTCATTATGAATTACTTAGCTGAGATTAAAGCCCCCGCAGGAGCCCTCGTTCGCCTCCTCCGACACCGCCATGATACCGGAGTAACTTCCGGGTAACGCTGGTCCGGCGCTGTGACTGGCCGGAGCAGCGATTACGTCACTCCCGCGCATGTGTGCAGGAGCCGCCACTAACGGCACGATGCCGCTAGTAGCAGCACGCTCAGTGCACCTGCGCCTGATGTCTACAGCACAAATGTGCCGTAGACATCGGTGCCGCCATTTTTTGCAAATATCTACTAAACCTTTTAGGTTTAGGAGATATTTCTTGCACCTACAGATAAGCCTTAATCTATGCTTACCTGTAGGTTAAAATTGATGTAAAGGGTTTACCATCACATTAAGGGCCTGGGAAGTCTCTGCAAACCTCCAATACTGTCACTGCGAAAGGGAAAAGGCTAGCGCCATGAAAGACGGATAACACATGATTTTATTAATGCAGGTGAACAACTTTCCAACGCGTTTCAAGCATCAGGCCAGCCTTTCTCCTTCTCAGATTAATGAACCTGCATCTAACCCCATTTGGTTTTGGCATAGCTACAAATAATACAATCTGTTTACTCAAATTATAGGTACAAGGATATGTTTTCTCCCACTGGGAGAACTAAATGCTTTGTATTTCTGTTTATTCTAAAACTTGAATAAATATACTGAAATATAAAACTATCTAAAAAAAATCTCAAATGTTTTACTGAAAAGATCTGCAGTGTCTGCATCCCTTTAGCAGAGGAGAGGCCTAAGGAGAATCCCAATACAAACGTAAACTCCAACTGAACAGCTACAAGAGGTAAGGCTGCACTATAGATGGACTCCAAAGACATGCTGCTAGGTAAATTAGATCTTGTCCAAATTGGCCCAGTATATATATATATATATATGTAGATCTGTGTGTCCCAAGCGTGTCGCGATCCTATGGTGTAAAATGACTGCACCAGCCAAGCAGACACTGGCAGGAAAAAGCGCCTAGAGGCAATTCAGTTTGCATGTGTAGCGCTATACAAGTCATTCATTCATATAACAATTCCATAGTAATACAAATGCCCCATTAAGATTTAGTCAATCCTCCAAGCATGGCTGAGCCTCTGTTGGTTTATGAAGTGTAGCAATAACATAAGTTCTGAGCTCACCAGTACACCTTCCTGGCTTTCTGAATTGTGGTGACGGTCTGCACCTCCTTCAATGTCTGTTTGGTTTTCTTTTCTGCAGACTTAAATGCCTGTAATAGATATAAAATATGTTAAAGGCCCCATCACCTTTAACAAAAATATTCCCATAATATTTAATGCACATTTACTGTCATTTGTCAGCATACCAAGACATTATGGACAATTTCATGATCCCAACTTTGTGGGAACAGTTTGGGGGTGACCCCTTTCTGTTCGAACACGACTCCACACCGGTGCACAAAGCAAGGTCTTGCAGACCAAGACAAGGTATTCCATTAAAGTTCATGTGCGTGTAAAAACAGGCATCCCTATACTTTTGACAATATAGTGTATATCCTCTGGGGGAACATGACTTGCCTGCACAGTGTCCTGACCACAATTTGATAGAACAACTTTGGGATAGTTTAAAGTGGAGAGTGTGAGCAAGAACTTCTCGTTCAACACCAGTGCCTGACCTCACAAATGCGCTTCTGGAAGAATGGTCAAACATTCCCATAGACACGCTTCTAAACCTTGTGGACGGCCTTCCCAGAAGAGTCAAAGCCATTAAAGCTGCAAAGGGTGGGCCAACTCAATATTAAACCCTATAGACCAAGATGAAAAATAGGAATTTCCCCCAGGGGTGGGGCTTTTTAGGCAACAGTAGTAAGCGTAGACGTAATAGTACGAGAAACAAAAATATATTTTATAATAATTTAATCATATAAAAAATAGATCATACAATGTAATATAACACTTTCCAAATACAAAATTACAAAATCGAGACTGATCCACATGAAAAAAACTCTACAGGGCCTTGTAGAGTTTTTTTCATGTGGATCAGTCTCGATTTTGTAATTTTGTATTTGGAAAGTGTTATATTACATTGTATGATCTATTTTTTATATGATTAAATTATTATAAAATATATTTTTGTTTCTCGTACTATTACGTCTACGCTTACTACTGTTGCCTAAAAAGCCCCACCCCTGGGGGAAATTCCTATTTTTCTGATTGATCTGGGGTGTTGGCAACTCTCGTAAGGTCACGTTCCTATGATGTTACATTTATTTTACAGACCAAGATGAGATGCCATTAGAGCAGGGTTTGACAAATTTGCTTGGAATCTAGGATCCAGCTAAAAAAGTTAGGAGCCAGAAAAACGCGCCCCGTCCCGCCAAGCTCGCGCGCGCAGAAGCAAACACATACGTGAGTAGCACCCGCATATGTAAACGGTATTCAAACCACACATGTGAGGTATCACCGCGATCATTAGAGCGAGAGCAATAATTCTAGCTCTAGACCTCCTCTGTAACACAAAACATGCAACTTGTAGAATTTTTTAAACGTCGCCTATGGAGATTTTAAAGGGTAAAAGTTTGTCGGCATTCCACGAGCGGACGCAATTTTAAAGCAACATGTTGGGTATCAATTTACTCGGCGTAACATTATCTTTCACAATATATATATATAAAAAAATTTGGGATAACTTCACTGTTGTCTTATTTTTTTAATTAAAAAAGTGTATTTTTTCCTCAAAAAAGTGCGCTTGTAAGACGGTGTGACAGAAAGTATTGCAACGACCGCCATTTTATTTTCTAGGGTGTTAGAATAAAAAAAATATACATAATGTTTGGGGGTTCTAATTAGAGGGAAGAAGATGGCAGTGAAAACAGTAAAAAAAAAAAAAAAACACACACACATTAGAACTGCCGTTTTACTTGTAATGCCAACAGCCACCACTAGATGGTGCCAGGTCACAGAAACAAGCTTGGGCCTTCACAAGGTTGCAAAGCCATGGCCTAAATTACCAGACGGTGGAGGTGGGGGCGCATGGAGAAACAGGATTACCTGTAACTTTAAGGGAGATAGCAGAAGAGTGCGTGCCTTGCTCGGGCATCGGTGGGGAGGGAAAGGAGTGGGGCGAACGGGTAAGGAAAGGAGTGGGGCGAACGGGTAAGGAAAGGAGTGGGGCGAACGGGTAAGGAAAGGAGTGGGGCGAACGGGTAAGGAAAGGAGTGGGGCGAACGGGTAAGGAAAGGAGTGGGGCGAACGGGTAAGGAAAGGAGTGGGGCGAACGGGTAAGGAAAGGAGTGGGGCGAACGGGTAAGGAAAGGAGTGGGGCGAACGGGTAAGGAAAGGAGTGGGGCGAACGGGTAAGGAAAGGAGTGGGGCGAACGGGTAAGGAAAGGAGTGGGGCGAACGGGTAAGGAAAGGAGTGGGGCGAACGGGTAAGGAAAGGAGTGGGGCGAACGGGTAAGGAAAGGAGTGGGGCGAACGGGTAAGGAAAGGAGTGGGGCGAACGGGTTAGGAAAGGAGTGGAGGGAATGGGTAGGGAAGGGAGTGGAGGGAATGGGTAAGGAAAGGAGTGGAGGGAATGGGTAAGGAAAGGAGTGGAGGGAATGGGTAGGGAAGGGAGTGGAGGGAATGGGTAAGGAAAGGAGTGGAGGGAATGGGTAGGCTAAGGAGTGGAGGGAATGGGTAGGCTAAGGAGTGGAGGGAATGGGTAGGCTAAGGAGTGGAGGGAATGGGTAGGGAAGGGAGTGGAGGGAATGGGTAGGGAAGGGAGTGGAGGGAATGGGTAAGGAAAGGAGTGGAGGGAATGGGTAAGGAAAGGAGTGGAGGGAATGGGTAAGGAAAGGAGTGGAGGGAATGGGTAGGGAAGGGAGTGGAGGGAATGGGTAGGGAAGGGAATGGGTAAGGAAAGGAGTGGAGGGAATGGGTAGGCTAAGGAGTGGAGGGAATGGGTAGGCTAAGGAGTGGAGGGAATGGGTAGGGAAGGGAGTGGAGGGAATGGGTAAGGAAAGGAGTGGAGGGAATGGGTAAGGAAAGGAGTGGAGGGAATGGGTAGGGAAGGGAGTGGAGGGAATGGGTAGGGAAGGGAATGGGTAAGGAAAGGAGTGGAGGGAATGGGTAGGGAAGGGAGTGGAGGGAATGGGTAGGGAAGGGAATGGGTAAGGAAAGGAGTGGAGGGAATGGGTAGGGAAGGGAGTGGAGGGAATGGGTAAGGAAAGGAGTGGAGGGAATGGGTAGGGAAGGGAGTGGAGGGAATGGGTAAGGAAAGGAGTGGAGGGAATGGGTAAGGAAAGGAGTGGAGGGAATGGGTAGGCTAAGGAGTGGAGGGAATGGGTAGAAATTGTTGCCCTGCTGTTATATTTCAGATACATTTGAAAATGTTTTACTACTCTGCTGCAATTACTGCTGGTAGGACAAGGTATGGCAAATGTATTTATATAATTGTTCTTTCTGGAGCTTAGCCTTCAATTTAAAAAATATCAGTTATTGATTAAACACAACTGGAATTACAAGCGGATTTTGGAAATGAATCAGGCTGAACAGGTAGGTACCTTTTCTGCAGCTTCCACGGTCTTCTGGGTTTTCTTTGCAGCATTCCTCTTGTGATCATAGTACCTGAAAACAGACAAGATACGATTACAGGCCACACACATCTGACACATGGGTCCAAGAGCTTTCTGATTAATTGAAAGTGTATCTAAACCCCAAAACAAAAATGTAAGATATTGCAGCTTACCAGTCATTAGATGTGTTGGCTGCATTTGTTTTCTTTTTGCAGGCTTTTTTTCACCCGTCAGTAACACTTATTGTCCCAGGGTAATAACGCTCACCCACCATGCTTATCTATGGCTGGGCAGTGCAAACCAAGATAAGAGTGCGAGCCACTCAGGCTGTATGGGAATGTATCCTGTGTCCCCCGCTGTGAGTGCTGGCCAGGAATGGAGCTCGTCTATGCTCCAGGCAATGTGTGATTATCACAGAGGCCTCACGGGATTAGATTGACAGCAGCAGAGGCCCATGGTTCCTGCTGCTGTCTTTGTGCCTGCGAGGGTTGTGGAATTATTTCAGCGCTGCTGCAGATGGACACAGCACTGAATCGATACAGGACTTAAGTACTTAGTATTAACCACTTAACCCCCGGACCATATTGCTGCCCAATGACCAGAGCACTTTTTGTGATTCGGCACTGCATTGCTTTAACTGACAATTGCGCGGTCCTGCGACGTGGCTCCCAAACAAAATTGGGGTCCTTTTTTTCCCACAAATAGAGCTTTCTTTTGGTGGTATTTGATCACCTCTGCGGTTTTTATTTTTTGCGCTATAAACAAAAATAGAGCGACAATTTTGAAAAAAAATTCAATATTTTTTACATTTTGCTGTAATAAATATCCCCAAAAAATATATAAAAAAAAACATTTTTTTCCTTAGTTTAGGCCGATACGTATTCTTCTACATATTTTTCATAAAAAATAAATAAATAAATAAAATAAAATATCGCAATTAGCGTTTATTGGTTTGCGCAAAAAAGTTATAGCGTTTACAAAATAGGGGGTAGTTTTTTATTAATATTTTTTTTTTTTTACTAGTAATGGCGGCGATCAGCGTTTTTTTTTCAGGACTGCGACATTATGGCGGACACTTCTGACACATTTTTGGGACCATTGGCATTTTTATAGCGATCAATGCTATAAAAATGCATTGGATTACTATAAAAATGCTATTGGCAGTGAAGGGGTTAACACTAGGGGGCAGGGAAGGGGTTAAGTGTGTTCCTAGGTGTGTTCTAACTGTATGGGGAGGTGGCCTCACTAGGGGAAATCACTTATCTTCATGAACAGAAGATCAGCGTTTCCCCCGCTGACAGGACAGGACCGTTTACACACATAGCTCCCGGTCCTCGCTCTGTACCGAGCGATCGGGTGTCCCCGGCGGCGGTCGTACCCGCCAGGCACGCGCGCGGGACTCGGGGGCGAGCGGGGACGCGCGCACGCACCTTCTAGTGGACGCAAAGTAGCCAACTTAGAGCTACGGGCTCTCGCCCAGGAGAGCCGACCTGCCGCTGTAATATGACGGCGGCTGGTCGGCAAGCAGTTAATGAGGGGGCAATAAATCTACTGGGACATTTTTTTAAAAGGGGTTTAAGGTAAAAAAAAATCCCCCCTAAATAGCTCCCTTTACCTTAGTGCAGTCCTCCTTCACTTACCTCATCCTTCCATTTTACTTTTAAATGTCCTTATTTCTTCTGAGAAATCCTCACTTCTTGTTCTTCTGTCTAACTACACACAGTAATGCAAGGCTTTCTCCCTGGTGTGGAGTGTTGTGCTCGTCCCCTCCCTTGAGGGGGGAGGGGGCAAGCAGGAGAGTCAGGCCGCTTTCTACGTTGCAGATAGAGAAAGGAGCCATGTGTTAGTGGGCGTCTCGACTCTCCTGCTCACCCCCTCCCCCCTCAAGGGAGGGGGAGAGTACGACACTCCACACCAGGGAGAAAGCCTCGCATTACTGTGTGGAGTTACAGACACAAGAACAGGAAGTGAGGATTTCTCAGAAGAAATAAGGACATTTAAAAGCAAAATGGAAGGACGAGGTAAGTGAAGGAGGACTGCACCAAGGTAAAGGAAGCTATTTAGGGGGAATTGTTTTTTTTTTACCTTTACAACCCTTTAAAGGATAAGTTCACCTTTGGGAACGTTACATGTTACACCCGTATTTAGGGTGGTACATGTAAAATGTTCCAAATGCTGCAGCCGCTGCTCGATCTAACACAAACACAGAGACACACACACACACACACACACACACAGCGATCTGCTGATGCAATGCCTTACAGGCAAAAAAAAAGAAAGGAAGATTATATATTTTACACACACATTTTTTCTACCCTGCAAAAAAAAATTTGCATTTATTTTTATTTTTTAAAGTGAACTTATCCTTTAATGCAGGAGATTGCCTACAGCTACACAGCCACTTTGAAAGATTACATGTTTGGCTGCTTATTTAAAGCTGAACTCCAAGATCTCCTACAAATGTTCCAGGCGTTGGGACATGTTATACCTCTTGTTGTAGCCTGACGATTTGTATAGAATGTAGAAAGACCGTGTGACTCACTTTTTGGCATTGGCGTACGCCGACAGGCTGAGGTCCACGTCCACAAGAACTGGTTTGTTTTTCTGCGTTTTCTTTGGCTGTTGCTTATTTTTACCCTTTTTCTTCTTTCCTTTTGGCTCTTCTGACTCTGGTTTTAACTCTTCTTCATCTTCGTCCTCCTCGTCAGAAAGTAAGAATGGGTTCCTGAAAGAAGACTACACTCAGATGGGCCAGGTACAGTCTTGCAATGTGTTCTCCCAAATCAAGTCTTTCTGTAGCTCCCACTGCCTGGCTAGCTATGGGTCAGATGCTTCGCACAGGCAAGGGGATCTGCAGAGGGACTTGGGGAAAAAAAGAGCAGCAGAACCCATCCAACCCAGCACTGCAAAGTAATGTCCCCTTTAAAAAAACTCCAGGCTCACGTATGTATGAAAGGGTGCTTAAAAGGACATGGTGACCGTGATTACCGTTGGCGGCTATAGCAGCCACTAGTGATAATCGCAAGCGAATCGACCAACTTGGTACATTCCTCCTGCTCATTAACAGTTCGAATCTCAGCCGGTTCCTGCTGAACTGACCAACATTCAAACAGTGTATGGCTTGCCTTACTCTGGTGCCTAATGATCTGCATAGTCATATTCAGACAACCCGCACAACTGCTGTAACGGGAACAAAGCTAAAACTATGAAAAATGGGCATGGTTAGTAAACCAACCAGCTTGTCTGCTTCTGTGAAATGAATTGAGCTTTAGGACACACAATGTCAGGATGTAGATCTACTGCTCTGTTGGGGCCCATGTTGATAGACTTTTGTTGGCTTAAAATGGGTTTTGCATTCCCATTTAAATATACAGTATGGGAATTGCAAATTTGCTTGAAGCTGGTCAAATGAACATGTCAAAGATTTCTTAATGATGTAAAGCCTCACACACACAATCGGATTTTCCGCAGACAAAGCCTCTGACTTTTGTCTGAAGGGCGTTGGCCAGAAACTTGTCTTGCATACAAACGGCAAAGATTTGTCGGCCAACAAACACAAACGTAGTTACGTACTACATGTTTTTTCAGCTCTTTAGCGCCACACTTTGGGCACCTTCTGCTAATGTGTTTGGTGAGCATTGGTTCTGAGCATGCGCGTTTGTACTTTGGACTTTTGTTAGATGGACTTGTGTACACACGTTCGCAAAATCCAACAATAGACCGTTGTTGAATGGCACGCTTTAAAATTTTCCATGGACATCTGTCCGTGAAAAATCAGACAATTGTGCGATGGACTGTACAAAACCGTCGGATTTTCCGAGAATAGCCTGTCAACACACAATTCCCATCAGAAAATCAGATCGTGTATACGAGGCTTTAGAAAAATCTCAAAACGGATGTTAAGCTGGTGAAGTTAAAAACCGGCCGACACAGGCTGTTAGCGTTCCTATTTGGGATACAGAAGTAATTAGTACAGCTGACACTTACTTAAGCAGCATGGTAATATGATTAGTCTGCAACTTCAGCTCTTTGATGGCAAGAGCAACAGGGTCCCCCTGGACTTGTGCCTCCTTCACGATCTGTCCAATCTCCGACCAGTCTATCTGATTGGCCAGGGCACTGCGTACGACCTGCACCGCTCGATCAACGATGTCCAAGTTCATTTCAATCAGCTCTCCTTTAGACTTGTCTATTTCCTATCGGAGAGAGATTTGACATGGTTGGTGAAGGTAAATATATTTTATTATACTCGAATGCACTTTTTAAAATAAAAAGTATAACAAAAAATGATAAATTGGTCAGGAACAGACAGAGCTTTTCATTAGTTTCAGTGACAGGCGACATATTTGCCAATATAATTGTACTGTATCTGCGAAACAGCTAAACCCTTGAGGCATGCAGTTATTAGTTTTAATGATTTCTTACCAGGATTGTCATTAATATCAGTGTTGAGAAGAGATTTTAATGGCGTCCAAATGTGTTAGAAAGAAAAAAAGGAGGGCACACCGACCTAGTGCATTACCACATAAAAAGGTTTTGGTAATGCACTAGGTCGGTGTGCCCTCCTTTTCTTTCTTTCTTTCTATCTCTAGGCGTATGAACACCCACTGCTCTGAGGAGGGCTGCAAGACTCTAGACCTTGCCTTAAGACTGGTCTACACTACGCGTGTCCAGCGAAACACAGGTAGAGTGCAGGAGAATTTTGTTTTATTATCCAAATGTGTTCTACATGTTTCCAGAACTAGAACTTCCCTCTCATGGTCCCTAAGCATTCCCAAACACCGGGGCCCCCCCATCATGGTTTTTGTTACACTGAAATACGCACCACTTTTCTCACACTGTGCACTATACGGCCAAATGTTTGAGGACATCTCACCATCACATCTACTGTATGGCCAACAGTATGTGGACATCCCTCCAAATAACAGTTCCAGTGAAAGGTTCAGTTAATACTACAGCATGTGAATACATTTAGGACAATTGCCCCTTCCAACCTTGTGGGAACAGTATGGAGGTAATGAATAAGCGCTAACATTTGAGTGAAACGCGCCTACCTCTTTGTTCCCTGCTCCATCTGTCAACCACTTGTCATATGAACCTTCAATAAAAAGGATTTTTGAAAGTGCAGCCACCCGGAATTATTTCTTCATATGGGGAAGGCCCTTGTCTGTTCTACCATGACTATACAGGCCCTGTGCACAATGCAAACTCCAATGGCTTGACAAGTGATGTAAAGGAACTCTAGTGTCCTGCACAGAGCCCTGACCGTTTCCATTCTAAACACCTTTGGGATGAACTGAAATGCTGATTGTGAGCCAGGTCTTCTTCAAAATTAGTATGCAACCTCACAAATGCCCTATGGTTGAATATGCACAAATTTCCACAGACACACTTCAAAATTTTATGGTAGGCCTTCCCAGAAGACAGCAAGCTGTTATAGCATCGAGAGGGGGGGGGGGGGGGCTGAAGAGTGGTCAGCCTAATATTATTGTCCATGGTTTTGGAATGGCATGTCTGACATGTCTTAGAGGTGTGATGGTCAGGTGTCCACAAACTTTTCGAACTGCTCTCTGCCCCTTTCTCCATTATGGAAAAGCTCAACAGAGGTTGTGTGACCCCACAGATATTCTATGTAGAGCCACAAATGTCCACCATTTCTGGCTCCAGTGTATCGTTTGGGGGGAACCTGTGCTTCACCGAGACACAGTGCTTCCCAAAACATGGTGGGAGGTTATCCTTCATGAGCATTGCTAAAATCTGGCTGTCCTAATTCCAAACACACTTTTGTTTTCAACTTTGGAAAGAATTTAAATTCCTACAAGATTTTTATTTCTGTATATGACCCCATTGTAGAGATTTTTTCCTTGATTCCCGTCTTTGCAACACCTGTGCAAGAAAAAGGGGTAGCTGTCACTGGGATTGGAAGGATAGAAATCAATGAAAAATACAGCCAGAGGTTCCCCACTCTACTAAAAATGTGTTTGTCTGCATCACAGTAGAAGAGATTTCCCGTAATTTTCTGTCCTGGCAGTAAGTGGAAATCTTTATGATGGAGACACGGAAGGCATTTCAGATCAGATTTAGGAAAGCGATGCTACAAAATCAGATCAGCAATGATGACCTTCCCTGAATGAATTGCTGCTTTTGCCTCCATATGTGCATCCATGTGAATTACTCTTCAGTGATAAAGACGTGTGCCGGCTACTAACTTACCTGAGTAGTGTGCAGTGACTCCAGACGATTCTCATGGTCTTTCCGGAAATTGTCTAACTTTTTAAGAGCTTGTTTTTCCTGTAGGCATCAGATAAAACCTTGCGTCAGTATTTGCAAAATTAGTACAGTATATAAATCATTAGATGAGAAAACATACTTTTGAACATTAAAGATGAACTCCGGACAGACAAAAACAGACACACAGTAACGCACCTCTTTAATAATTAGTATATCATTAAAATTTATTTTTTATTTTTTAAACATAAGCAGTGCAAAAACATGGTTTTGAGTTGGCATTAGCCTGTTGCAGCCCCTAAACAGAAGAGATCAGACTGGGAGAGGGAGAAGCCAGTCAGTTCATTTGCTCACAAGGAGCATGAAGACAGAAAGAAAAAGCAGAGTGACAGAGAGATGAGCTCACCAGTCTGCGGCTTCTCCTTTCATTGTCCAGCAACAGGCTGGAGGAGGGACAAGACCTTTAAAAAAGTTAGTTCACCTTTTACAGAAAGTCTCCCCACCTCCCTGGTACCTGCTGTACTTACCTTCTGAATGGTCAAGCTGCTCCACTGGTCCAGGGATTTGAAATGCTACTGCTGCTTTCTCTCCAAACACTGCATAGATGGACAAGAGGGATTCTGATTGGTCAGCACCCCTCCATGTGACGGTGCTGCCCAATTAGAATCCGTCTGCTAAGTCCTGGCAGTGCTAGACGAGAAGGATTAGGGATTTTGAATTCCTGGACCGGCTTGCTGGAGCCCTGACAGCTCAGGATTGCGGGAGGCAAGTACAGCGGGGGAAAGAAGGGGGGGGGGGGTCTTGAGTTAGATCACCTTTACAGATTTTATGTAAACGGTCAACACTTTACCAGCTTCTGTACATATACAGCGGCAGGATGGCTCTCCTGCATGAATCACCGTATATGTACGGTGACTCCTTTAAGTGGGGATCCGATGTGCGTGTCTGGCGGGCGCAATCGCCGCAGTCAACCCACGGTCACGAGAGCAGAAGGGGGGGAGAAACAAAATAGTCTGTTCCTACTAGGTAGGAACAACGATCTGGCTCCTCCACTTTTCAGTCCCACGCCCTCAAAGTTAGAAACACACCTAACACCTTGACCCCCCCCCCCCCCCTCAGTGTTAATCAGTGGCTATTAGCTCTGATTGCTGTGTAAAGGTCAATGGTCCCCAAAAAAGTGTCAAAAGACCTCGATCTGTCTGCCGCAATGTCGCAGTCCCGATAAAAAAAAAATTATAATAATAAAAAAATCGCTGATCACCACCATTACTAGTAAAAAAAAAAGCCATAAATCTATCCCCTATTTTGTAGATGCTATAACTTTTGCAAAACACATCAATATACGCTTATTGCTAAATTTTTTACCAAAAATATTTAGACTAATACATATCAGCCTAAACTGATGAAGATTTTTATTTTATTTTTTAAATTGGGATATTTATTATAGCAGAAAATATTGTGTTTTTTAAAAAAAATAAAAAAAACAGCAGAGGAGATCAAATACCACCAAAGGAAAGCTTTATTTGTGGGGGAAAAAAAGGACAAATATTTTGTTTGAGTGCAGCATCGCACAAGTACGTAAGCGTCAGTTAAAGCGACGCAGCGCCGTATCGCAAAAAAATAGCCCGGTCAAAAGGGGGGTAAATTGTTCCGGGGCTGAAGTGGTTAATTACAACAGAAAAATATCAAGTCACCTGCCCTGCCAAGTCAGGCTGTGCTGTGTGTAAATCTAAAAACTGGTTAAACAGAAATACAAAATTCTTTTGGCATGTAAAACTGTTCCTCTATATGCATTTAAATTATGTATTTAGGCATTTGCCAGGAGTTCCACTTCACATTGCATGGTATTTGGGGCAAATCCTGAAGTTACACTTTAAAAAGCTGCGACTTTGTAAACCAAAATGGTATCCGGCACAGAGAAACAAATTACATTGCAATGTCATATCTCCCACAATTTACTGGCTATATAAATGAAAAAATAATATTACGCATCAATAAATGATGTATACAAGCAGCAGAGATACAGACCAGCTGAAGAGCTTTGATATCAATCTTCTGACCTTCCAGCTTGGAGTAAAATTCATCAACAGCCTTTAAGGGAATAATAGAAGTCAGAATTATGTTTTTCCTTAGATCAAAGACAGTCTACTTCAGGCAGCTAGATTTCTCTATGCGAGCTTCTGACCCCACCTAGAAGCACTATCCTACTCTCCCAGATAGATTACACTGAACCATAACCATCGAGAAAAGTCAATAAAATGTAATGCAGCCAGACTATTCATTTTGAATGAATCTCTATGTTAATTTGTTTACCAATTACTGGCTGCAATATCAATTAAAACCTTGAGCTTTCAGCTTTAGGGCCCTTTTACACTGGTGCGTTTTTGACGCGTTTTCGCGGTAAAAATAGCGCTATTAAAAACGCCCCCCATACCCCCCTCCATTGAAATGAATTAAAAACGCGGTAAAATCGCGGCAAAATCTTGGTGTTTTTTCCGCAATTAAAATCGCGGCAAAACACTGCGATTTTACCGCGTTTTTACTGCATTTTTAAATTCATTTCAATGGAGAGGGGCATGGGGAGCGTTTAATGAGCGTTTTAATAGTGCTATTTTTACCGCGAAAACGCGGCAAAAACGCACCAGTGTGAAAGGGCCCTTAGTCATCCCAATACAATGCAGGTGCAAAATCAGTTTTTCTTAATAAAGCAGCCACATACTGAATGGAAAAGCCTTTGCATTGCCATTGTGATGCAGAGAAGGTGTGATGCTCTCTGTGTGGAAGCAGCGACCTCTCTGCAGAGGTCTGACATGCCACGTACTGATTTTACTCTGCAATCAGTAAAGCTCATGCTCTTCAGTGACTGGGAAACTCTGACCATGAAGGAAATGTGTCAAACCACTGGCCTCCACAACAGAGAACAAGGGTCGTCCTTCTCTGCAGCATGCTAGCAAGGGGCTTGTAAAATATGTGCTTACCAGCCCCTTTGTCTGTTAACATTTTTTTTTTTTCTCAAACAAAAGTTTTATTGAGCAAATACAGGAAATAACATACAGAACTCCAGAGCATATTCTCAACCAATATCTCTATGAATGGTACACATTTAATACATCCTAACACTACGCCAAATATCATTACCCGTTGCAGAGTCTCCTATCACCTTCTCCCCCCCCCCTTCCAGTGGATGCATATAGATAGCTAGCAAATCGGGTGGTCAAGGTCCTAAAATAGACGATCCCACACAAGATCTATCGGAGCCAGACCTGGAACATCGAGCCACGGGGCCCATAGCTTTTCATATTTACCACTGGCCCCTCTTCTCTGATACACCACCTTCTCCAGCCTCAGCGTGACCCCCATCTGTGTAATCCACTCCTGCACCGTAGGTGATTCAGTGTCCTTCCAGTGTCTCAGTATCATTAAACGAGCCTGAAACAGAGCCCTGCCAATAGCCTGTTTTGGGATATCCTCCGCCAGCAAGCCATTCGTTATCCCCAACAGGCAGACCTTGGGACATTGGAACCTGTATCTGGAAGGCCCCGCTAATAGTGTCAACAACCCCCGTCCAGTACAGGTGGAGCTTCGGGCAGCGCCATAGTAGGTGGATGAGATCTCCGTGGTCCCTGCAACATCTAGTGCAGCAGGGGTCTACCCCCAAACCCATATGCGCTAATCTGGCAGGTGTGTAATGTGTCCTTAGGATAATGTAGAGCTGTGACAGTCTGTGCGCCACGTTCAGGGAGCATGTAGGAACCGCCTGTAAGGCTTCCTCCCACTGCTCCTCCTCGAACACGCCTACATCCCGTTCCCACCGGGCTACCGCCTTGAGGGGGGCCCCCGGCTCAAGGAGATTCAGCAGCCTGGCATAGCAATTAGATATGAAACCCTTATAGGTAGACACATCAGACGGGAAGTTAAAGACTGGTGCCAAATCCATGGACCATATATATGCTTCCCTCTGTGCGTCAAATGCATGTTTAAGCTGCAAGTAGTAGAAATACATGGATGCTGGCAGCTGAAAGTCCTCTCTGAGCTCCGAGAAGGGCCTCAACCCACCCGCTCTAATTATAGGTGACTATTTCTTGATAGTAAGCGTTATCCCAAATGGGGCTGTATTTAGTGTATCCCGTCACTCCCTGCATCATCCTAGCCTTATTCCATATCTTCTGCATGAGGTTGTACGTGGGGAACCGTTTGTTAGATTTAGCATATTGCAAGGCCTCCAAACCCTCCATCACGTCCCCCCCAGTTGTGAACCTGAGCAGCCGAGTCGAGGAATCCCTCAAGTTCAGCTGCAAGTCCCGTTGAGGTCCTGCCACCCTCACAATGTGTTGCAACTGGGAGGCCAGGTAGTATAGCCATGGATTGGGCAGCGCCAATCCACCGGCTTCCTTTGGGCGCTGTAGTTGCTCAAGTTTAACCCTCGGGGGCTTTGTGAGCCAGATCAGGGAGCGAAAAATTGAGTTGATGACTCTAAACTTTTTCAGGGGGATAACCGTTGGGGAGTTGTGTAGGACGTAGAGCAGCTGTGGCATAAGGATCATCTTTATGAGGTTCACCCTCCCAACCGGTGACAGTTTCAGCTTGCTCCATACCTTGACTCGATCGCGGCAGCGACTGATCAAGGGGGTCAAGTTAAGGCCAATATAATCCAGTGGGGAAGCGGTAACCTGAATACCCAGGTACCGGAAAGACTCAGATACAGGGATGTCAAGTATAGTGCTAATGGGCGCCGGGGGCCGCCGGTCTAGCAAGAGGAGGGAGGACTTGGTCCAATTAATAGTCAAACCCGAGTATTTCCCGAACCGTCGCACTACCTTCATGGCTCCGTTAGTGACTCAGGGGTGTCACCCAGGAGGAGCATGGTGTCATCCGCATATAGCATGATCTTCTCATGCAGATCACCGTATTGAAATCCCCGTACCAAGGGGTTAGTCCGAATCATATCCGCGAGGGGTTCGATGGCCATAGCAAAGAGGAGGGGAGACAGGGGGCAACCCTGCCGCGTGCCTCTGTGTAGATCAAACTTATGCGAGACTCTCCCTCCCTTATCGCCGCCACCGGGGATGAGTATAAGAGCTGGACCCATGTAATGAATCCCTCCCCAAAACCAAATTTCCGCATCACCGCCCAAAGATACTCCCATTTTACGCTGTCGAACGCTTTATGGGCGTCCAACGATAGCAAGGCTCTGTCCCCAACGTTGTCTGCCCGCGATTGCATATTAATAAAGAGTCTCCTCAAGTTTATCGCCGTCGACTTCTGCGGCATAAATCCTGATTGGTCAGAGTGAATTATCATTCAGTCTGACCGCCAGGACCTTGGCGAGAATCTTTACATCGTTCTGTAAAAGGGAGATCGGTCTGTATGACCCCGGGTCAAGAGGATCCTTATCAGGTTTCAAAATCAGAACAATGTTTGCCCTGGTCATAGAGAGGGGGAGCATGCCCACCTCCCCTGCAGCATTGAAGACCTCCAGCAGGTGTGGGAGTATCAACTCCCCATACTGCTTGTATACTTCCGCTGGAAGACCATTGTCCCCAGGGGCCTTCGAGTTAGGGAACAGACTGGTCGCCATCTGCAAATTACCGAGGGTCAATGGGGCATCAAGCATCTCCCTATGGGAGGCCGACAACCTTGGTAGTTGTACAGGGTCTAAATACTCAGCCAGGGAGTCTAGTGAATATGACCTTTTGGATTCATACAGGGAGGAGTAGAATCCTACTAGTTCGGAAAGGATTTGATCAGGGGAATTAGTCACCCCCCCACCGGCAGTGCGCAGCGCCCCTATAGAGGGCGACAACTGCTGGGCGTGGGCGATAGTTGCTAACATGCGACCAGTATGCTCACCCTCCTCATAGAATGCCGCCTTTTGGAAAAAACGCTTCCTCTCCGCTCCCGAGGTCGTGACCCGATACAGGGCATCCTGCGCCGACAGCCACGCCTCCCTATTGTTGTCAGACGGGTCTGCAATGAATTTGGCCTCTAGCTCTTCCGCCATCCTTTCCACCCCCTCCCGCTGTGCATTTGACCGTCCCTTGGTGGCCTGGATCTCTGTGATAAGTAAGCCTCTCAGGACAGCCTTAAAGGCTTCCCAATTGACCGCCATGTTGTCAAAGTCATTGTGCACCCGCCAATATTCCTCGATGCGGGCCTCTATGTGTTCGTGGGAGGAGAAAAGGTTCAACCAGAATGCGTTCATCTTCCACGGGGCCTTGGCCACCGCCGAAGGGGGACGCACCTCCAGGGATGCAATCATTGGGGAATGATCCGATACACTTCTCAGGCCGTACGTCACATCTACAACATACCTCTCGGCAGCATGAGAGCACAGACAGAGATCTATCCTAGATAAGGATGAATGGCTTTTAGAAAAACATGAGAACTGCTTCTCCCCTGGGTGTCTAGCTCTCCAAGGGTCCCTCCACCCCACCTTCTCTACTAGTTTCCGTAGGGCCGTACCCCCCTCCTCCCACCTCCCGGCGGATGTTTATCCATGTGAGGGTCCATGTAGCAGTTGAAGTCCCTGAAGGCAAACAAGGGTACCTCCGGGAACCTCACCTGGAACTCCACCAGGGCCCGCAGCACCTGATTATTATACGGGGGAGGCACATATATAAAAGCTAGAATACATTTAAAGGCAAACAATTTGCATAAAAGAAACACATATCTGCCTTCAGCATCCACATCTGCCTGTAGTTCCTCATAGTCCAGTGCACTATG
Organism: Rana kukunoris; assembly: GCA_029574335.1. Classification (NCBI taxonomy): domain Eukaryota; kingdom Metazoa; phylum Chordata; class Amphibia; order Anura; family Ranidae; genus Rana; species Rana kukunoris. The sequence continues at coordinate 112,038,600 of CM056059.1, read as the reverse complement.
TATCAGCACACTCACCCCCCTAGAATATGAGGTGTGAGTGGAATGGTATACCCTGCCCGCCCACCGATACCCCAAACAGGACACAGAGTCAGGGGTTAAATGAGTCTCCTGGAGTGCACAAATAGCCGGTAACTGTTTCCTCATCAGGGATGACACCATAGTTCTTTTCAGGGGGTCCTGCAGTCCCCGGACATTCCACGATAACACTGTTACTGTCGCCATCAGGGGGGTTGAGGCATAACTTCAGAAGGGGAAAAGACATCTCCACCCCAGCCACCCTCCACCCCCCCCCACTTGAAGGTGTCAGCGTGGTAAGCCAGACCAGGGACAGGGCAAACAACCAGGTGGCAGAAAAAATAAAGGAAGACCTTCCGCAACTAGAAAAAGAAGAGTATAAGCGGGCTCTGGAGTAAACTGGGAACTGGTAGCAAGCTGAGATGCACAACTGTGCATCAATTACCTCTCGTAGCAGGCCATCCGCCTGTAAGGGGTATACACCCATCTGCACATACGCCCTTTGTGGGCTCAAACTTTGGGGAGCCAACAGGCAACCCCGGCAACTGCGGGACAACAGGTCCCTCCGAACTTCCATTTGGCTACCAAATGTGGCAGCCCCGTCAGCAATCATCTTCGCTGGGTGTGGTAGTAACCGCATTTCCGAACTCACATTTCAGCACCAAAATATAGGGGTAATGTGTGTTTCCGGCAGTACCCTTATGCGAGGGAGCAAGTATGCCAAGTAGACAGTGTTCAGTCCGAGTGTCCATCTTCTGCCGCGGGTGGCCTCCGGGCCTGACGGAGTGCCCCTTCATTGGCATCCAGCCAGTCTGAGGCATCAGCAGGGTGTTCAAAGAAGTGGGCCTGTCCTCTAAGAATGACTCGGAGTCTCGCCGGGTACAGCATAGCATATGGTGCCTGCACCTTCTGCAGGCGTTTCTTAATTCCAGTGAACCGAGCCCGGCTCTTCTGTACTGCGGCGGAAAAATCCGGGTAGAATGAGACCCGTGTGCCATTGAACTGGACAGTCCGCTTTTCCCTGGCAAGTCTCAGTATTATTTCTCTGTCTCTGTAGTTTAAAAGACGGGCGAGGATCGGGCGGGGAGGATTGCTCGGCGGGAGAGGCCTGGAGGGCACTCTGTGCACTCTCTCCACTGCGTATAGATGCGTGAATGCTTCTTTGCCAAAAACATCAGTCATCCACTTTTCCACAAACTGCGTGGGGTCCCGTCCCTCCACCTTCTCCGGTAATCCCACTATGCGCACATTATTGCGTCTAAGTCTGTTTTCAAAATCTTCTGCGCGCATATCCACGGCCCTGGCCAGCCGTGTGGTAGCCTGGGTTTCTCTGATCAATGGGGGCAGCTTATCTTCTAGGTCACTAATCCTCCCTTCCGCAGCTGTGGTCCTTTCCCTCATTTTCTGTATGTCATGGCGGATCAGGCACACCTCCTCCTCCAGACTCCCAAACCTGAGTTGCAGGCCATTGACTGACGCTGTGCACTTGTTCACTGCCTTCAGTATGGCAGCCAGCGTGGGCTGTTCTCCCCCCTCCACCTCGGTGTCATTTGGATCCCCATGCAGGTCACCAGAGGTTCCCCCTGCCTGATCCATCATGGCCCCTGCTCCCTGTACATCTTCCTCCTCCTCCATTACAGTGTCACTCTGGGGGGCACAATCATCCAGGGGGAGCACGCCTGCCACTCCGGACTTCCCTGCCAGCTTCTGGGCATAGTATCTCATGTCCTTAGGGGGGTCCCCGGGGGTCTCTTTAGACTTTTTCAGGGCTTTACTCACCCCCTCCTTCCCCTTGTCTCCTCCGCGCGCTTTCTGTGCTGATGGTGGAGCGGCGCCATCTTGGGAATCCAGCCTGCCGCCGTCTGTCTTCTGTCCCCGGGTCATCATACCCTCCAGCCGCGATCCGACAACAACCGAGTGTTGGGGGAGTGTTCCCCTGTCAGGCCGAAAAACAGCGGGTGTAAACGGTGCCGGAAACCGGATTCTATCAGGATCAGTGCGGAGCTCTGTGAACCTGCGTCTGTTCACATGCCGTGCTGGCCACGCCCCTCGTCTGTTAACATTATAGGCGTGCGCACAGGGTGTGCCGGGTGTGCCCAGGCCCACCAATCACCCGGTGTGGCAGAGATAACCCTTGTTTAGACAACCAATATTTAACCCAAGCCCCCTAAAAAATAAAATTTAAAAAAACAATAAAAAATAAAATAAAAATAAAAACTACCGACACCGTCCACTGCGCTGCCGTATGTCAATATACATATGAACACACGCAAATGTGTTTATAAAAATAGGCCGTGAACACCTATGGTTAACATACCTTATCAAAGGAATCAAATTCCACGTACGGACTGGTTATATGCTGGGAAAAAAGAAATGGATGGAATTCTTCATATCTAAATAAATAAAAATAAATCTAGATTGAATAAAACTATCAGGAGAATAAACAAAGTCATGTTAATTTACGATCATATGAGAAAAAGAAAGTATGAGGACGGTAGATAATGGAGTCCTACCCCTACTTTTGTCCTGAAATTAATATGTTCTGGTATACTTGAAACGTATGTATAACTACGTCAACTTTCATGTGTTCATTGTATGCTTTTTCATATGCGACAATAAAAAATAAAAACATAAAAAAAAATAATAATTAATCTCTAGAAAAAAAAAAGGCGCCCGCTCACGTTAGAATGTCTTCAGATGGCTTATCTGGCTCCAGACTTGGCTTCTTCTCCCTCTTCTGTATTATGTAGCCCTGTTGGTGACACCGGCATTAAATACTGATAAAACTCTGCACAACAAAATACTACTAAAAATGTTACTATCCTGCCCCAAAAGGTAGTATCTTGGACAACCAACGTAAAAAGAGAAGATTGGGGGTTTTTTCCCCCAAAAGCATACTTACCTAGGTGGATGCAGCACCAGTCCGATGCTGCAACAGTCCCCCATCAGCTCTAAGACTGAGAGTTCCATGAGCAGTGAGCTTGTGTCTGTCAGTCACTGCTTTCTGCTCTGCCCTGCGCCCCCCTCCTCCGCACTTACTGAAGGCTGTGAAGGGGGCAGAAGCGGTTGGCTCATGCTCTTAGCTGCTTGCCGAGAGCCTGACCGGCACTGCGACTTCAGCCCGCTGTCTCCTGAAAACAAGTCATAGGAGTGCAGAACAAAACTGCCCTACTGTGATCCACAGCCAAACAAGCTTTGGCTGTACTTCTCCTTTAAATCAGAGGACCTTGATTTTTAGGTACAACAATGTCTGCTGATTAGATTGTATTATGTAGTTAAAGCGGAGTTCCACCCAAAAATTGAACTTCTGCTTAATCCCCTCCCCCTTACATGCCACATTTGGCATGTCATTTTTTTTTTGGGGGGGGGGGGGAGTGGGGGCTTCAGTAGGAGTGGGACTTCCTGTCCCACTTCCTGCTTCCGCCGAGGGGCTGGTAAGGCGATTAGGCCTAACCGCCTTACTGCAGCCCCTCCCTTTGGCGATCGTCTAGGACACCGACAGGTCCTAGACGATCCCCTGTCCAATCAGCGGCAGGCCGCGCCGCGCACGCATTCGCAGTGCGGCTCACGCATGCGCAGTGGGTGCCCGGCCGTGAAGCCGAAGGCTGTCACGGCTGGGTGCCCACAGTCGCAATGAGGATGCCAGCCGGAACACCCCTTTAAACTTGCACACCTTTCCCTTTCAAACTGAGGCCCTAGAGAATAAATTGGTGGGTTTTGCAATCTTTATGTCACAGCGGATTTTCAAACATGAATTTTATTTAAAAAAAAACAAAAAAACACATTAATCAAATTTTTTGATAAATTATTAAAGATGATGTTACCCTGAGTAAATAGATACCAAACACTTGCTCGAGCAACTGCGACAAACAACGTAAATTTTACTACCCGTAGGCAACATTTTAAAAGCCTTTAGAGGTTATCACTTCAGATTTACACAGGAGGTCGGGTACTAGAATGACTGCCCATGTGTTGGACGATCACCATTTGCATGCGTGCAGGACTGACAGGTGCGCCATCAACATCTGGGTTAACCGGAAGTGATATCAGGTCATCACTTCCGGGTTACCATAGCTGAGCACCAAATAAAGCCAATCATGGGCTTTGTTCAGCTCTCTGTTCAGCCAGGAAGCGCCGGCTGGTCAAGTGGGACTCTATGTGGTACGGAAGATCCCATTAAAGTCGCTAAAGGCAGCTGAAAGGGGGGGGGGGAATTGCATCACTCTGTTTGTAAAAGCAATCCAGCGGCTAGTTACCTACTAGGATTGCTTTTACAGGAGAGCTGACCGTCGGCTCTAAAAACGGTACTGGGATGATCCCGGTACAACCACTTGAAGTCCAGTGACATACGGGTACGTCGCTGGTTAGCAAACGGGTAATAAACCATATTTTGACAGCAATGCCTGTCCTGATATCCTTTATTTTTAAAAATGTTCTATCAAAGAATAAAAAAAAAAAAAATGATGTTTGCATTGTCCCACCCACTAAACCTGCACTAGAAAAAATAAATTGGAAATATGAATCTGGTGGCAATCACTTATTTTTTAGGATGCTTTATTAGCTATGGTAATCTGGTGTCAATCCTAGCAGATCCAACCGTAGGCAATCACCGACACAACTTTTCATCTTCTCACCTTTCCCGTATAATTCATCGTTTTGTCCATATAATCCTCTGCCTTCTGCAACGCCAGATTAACTTTTTCAAAATCTACAAATCAGAAAAAAAAATAAAAAATTATAAATCTAAGGGCAACTGGACCCATTTATAAAACCTAAATTTCAGAAAATCAGCTTAATGTCTATTGGGGCAAAGGATTTGTAATACAATTCAGACAACAAAGTTAGGACTTCCATGTCCTCTGCCTTTAAAGTGGAAGTAAACTCCCATCTTGACCTTTACCTATAGGGAAGCCTATAATAAGGCTTACCTATACCTTACCATTATGACATAACCTTGCAGGGTACAAAAAAACGAAAAACAAAAAAATCCAGTGGTTTACAATCGCTTTAACCACTTGCTTACTGGGCACATAAACCCCCTTCTTGCCCAGGCGAAATTTCAGCTTCCGGCACTGCGTCGCTTTAACTGACAATTGCGCGGTCGTGCGACGTGGCACCCAAACAAAATTGGCGTCCTTTTTTTCCCCTTTTTTCTCAGTTAAGGCCAATACGTATTCTTCTACGTATTTTTGTAAAAAAAAAAAAGAAAAGAAAAACACAATAAGTGACTGCTTTGCGCAAAAGTTATAGCACCTACAAAATAGGGGACATAATTATGATTTTTTTTTTAATTTTTTTTTTTTACTAGTAATGGCGGCGATCTGCGATTTTTATTGGGACTGCGATATTGCGACGGACACATAGGACACTTTTGACACATTTTTGGCGCCATTCACATTTATACAGCGACCAGTGCTATAAAAATGCACTAATTACTGTATAAATGTGACTGGCATTGAAGGGGTTAACACTAGGGGGTGAGGAAGGGGTTAAATGTATTGCCTGGGTGTGTTCTAACTGTGTGGGGGGAGGGGGGTGACTGGGGGAGGTGACCGATGCTGTCTCCCTATGTACAAGAGAAACAGCATCTTTTACCTCACTGACAGGACGTGAAGCTCTGTGTTTACACTCAGAGCTCCACGTCCCTGCTCTCTCACCGACGATCGCGTGTACCTGACGGACATCGTGGCCGCCGGGTACACGCATCGGATCCTTGGTGATGCGTCGGGACTGTTTTTCCCCGCCGCGTGCCACCCTGTGGCGCGCGCGGGGAATTACAAGCAAATCACGTCCAAAGACATGACCCCGGCGCCTCAGGTCCGCGCTGTTCACGTATTCTGTCAATAGCGCGGACCTGAAGAGGTTAAGCAGCCCTAGTAAAATTGGTCTGGAAAGCATCAATTACGTCCGATTGGGAAAGGGTTAAAGTTTGTTGGTCACATAATCTGCATTAAAAGAATGTCATTGGAAACGCACTATTGTTCCTTGCACTCGTTTCATACATGACCTAACCGCCACCAATTGAGGGAGCAATTTGATAAAGCTGAGGCGATAGATATAGATATGATAGTTGTATCAGAATTGCCACTGTACTAATAACTATGCTACGCAAAAGACAATGGTGTATGGCGAAAATTGGGGGTGCACGAGGCATGCCCTGTACACATGCCCTGCACGAGTCATGCCCTGTGTGTGGGCCCCATCGTTACCCCCCTTTGGTGAAAAAAAATAGAACCCGTTTTAAAATTTTCTGATGGTTAAATAACTGATAGAAAAAAAACGATCATCTGTGGGGAAATCTATCGGTCAAAAATCCACGCATGCTCAGAAGCATTGAACTTAATTTTTCTCTGCACGTCGTCATGTTTTACGTCACCGCGTTGGACACGATCGTTTTTTTAACTGATGGTGTGTAGGCAAGACTGATGAAAGTCAGCTTCATCGGATATCTGACCAGAAAATCCATCAGACCGTTTTCATCGGATAAACCGATCGTGTGTACAGGCCATGAGTGCAACTGCTTTTAACTGCCAATTATTTTCATAAATGGAAATTGCACTATTTGGATTTTGTTTCCATCTTTTATGTTCTGCTTATGAGGAGTAAAAATACTGTTTTTTTTACACTGTATGCCATTTGTAGCGCGACTTCATTTTTTTCTAAAAATACTGTGCTATAGCACACCATTGGGGAACATAACCAGCAAGGCAAACTACAAGTTCCAGCATATCCAGGACAATATAAAGCACGTGTGACTCTTATAAATATATATAATGGAGTCCACACCAGTCGGTAAGCGAGTGAGGACACTGAAGGGGAGTACCATTCGCACTTTATTTAACCACTTTAGTCCCAGAAGGTTTCCCCCATTCATGACCAGGCCATGTTTACGATACGGCACTGCGTTACTTTAACCGACGATTGCGCGGTCATGCGGCACTGTACCCAAATAATTTTTTGGCGCTATAAAACAAAAAAACTGAATTTCTGCTATAAAACACATCCAATAGATATAAAAAAAAGTTATAGCGTCTACAAACTATGGGATATTTTTATTATAATTTTTTACTAATAATTTCACTTTTTCATTTTTCAGTTGTTTATTGCAGATGTATTGATCACGAGTACACAAAAAGGGATTTGTTTTTATGTAACCAGGTAGCGCTCAAAACACCCATGTATGCAATTTAACCACTTCAATACCGGGCTTTTATACCCACCTCCATACCGCGCCTATTCTGGCACTTCTCTTCTACATGTACAAATCATCAGTCTTTTTCTAGAAAATTACTAAAACCCCCAAACATTATATATGTTTTTTTAGCAGACTAGGGAATAAAATGGCGGTCATTGCAACTTTTTATCTTGCACAGTATTTGCGCAATAATTTTTCAAACGCCTTTTTTTGGGAAAACAAATGGTTTCATAAATTAAAAAACAACAAAACAGTACAGTTAGCCAATTTTTTTGTAAAATATGAAAGACGATGTTACGCCGAGTAAATAGATACCTAACATGTCACGCTTTAAAATTGCGCACACTCATGGAATGGCGCCAAACGTTGTTACTTAAAAATCTCCATAGACGACGCTTTGAAATTTTTTACAGGTTATCAGTTTAGAGTTACAGAGGAGGTCTAGTACTAGAATTGTTGCACATGCTCTAATGCACGCAGCGATACTTTACATGTGTGGTTTAAACGGCGTTAACATACGTGGGCGGAACTTACGTGTGCGGTCATTTCTGAGCACGAGCTACCGGGGACAGGGGCATTTAAAAAAAAAAATACATTTATTTTACTTATTTTTACACTTTGTTTTAAAAAAAAAAAAATGTTTGATCACTTTAATGTAAACATCACTTGTAATAGGAATAGTGTGTGACAGGTCCTCTTTATGAAGAGATGTGGGGTCAATAAGACCCCATATCTCTCCTCCAGGCTTAAAAGCATGAGATTGTGAAATAAAATAAAAAAATTACAGATCTCATGCTGACAGCCACAATCGCTGCTTCGTTTACTTCCGGGTACTCGTGCGTGACGTCATCACATCGCGCCCGGGCCTCCCGACAGCATCTCTATGCTTCCTATCTGGCGCTGGACGATTCTTTTTTCCGGGCCCCTGGTGGCACGGGAGAGCCCAGAGAAGCACCGGATAGCGGTGGGGGGCGATTTCCTCTCCTGCCGCCTATAAGAAAGATCAAGCAGCGGAACCGGCCCTATGATCTTTCTTATGGTGCGCAGAATCGCTGCCGGCAAACAATGAAATCTGAATGATGCCTCTAGCTGCAGGCATCATTCAGATATCACTGCACAAAGTCCATATGACGTCCACCCAGGATGGGAAATCCCCTCTGTGGACGTCATATGACTATGGGTCGGTACGGAAGTGGTTAAAGATACAGTACCTTAACAGAGCAGCAGCCGGTGATTTGTTTAAAGTGATACAAAAGGTTTGTGTCTTTTTTTAACATACATTCTGGGGTCCCACGGCGGTTTCTTACGGATCCTCCCCGCATTAGATAACCCCCTCTGGGAAGCTCTCTCCCAACTGGGTTACCTTACAGGCGCACTCCTGAGTCATACACTCGGCGTCCATAGCCGCCGAATGTATGACTCGGCCCCGCCCCCCGCATCATTGGATTTGATTGACAGCAGCGGGAGCCAATGTCTGCACTGCTATCAATCTATCCAATCAAAGACGGGACTCCCTGGAGAGAAGGATGGGAGGGATGAGCCGACGGAAGTTTGGGGCTCAGGTAAGTAAAACTGGGGGGCCAGACACTGCAAGGTGTTTTTTCACCTTAATGCATTGGATGCATTAAGGTGAAAAAACACGAAGGTTTACAACCCCTTTCATTTACATTGGTTAACATCCTAAGCACGAGAATATTAAATTGGTTCTAAAAATTGGGGGGGACTTAATCTCGAGATGCTCAAAAGCCTTTGTGTGAGGGCCTAAAAAATATCTTATTTATATAGACCTTTAAAATATTCACTTACCGGTTTCCTCTCTTATCTGGTCAACCTTGACATTAGCAGACAGTCCAGTTTCCAGAAGGCAATGTTCGATCAGTGTAGCTCCATAAGCTAGAACAGACAAGGAACAAAGAATTTTCTCCAGAGTTCAGCTTTAATAGAGTGACCCGTCAGGTTTGAAAAAAAGATTGAGAATAAAGGACCGTGCAACAGATAAGCATTTATATTCCTGAATCTCCTACCTTCCCTCATTTCGGGTGCTACTGACTCCGTAAGACTTCGGCATTCAACACGTCTAGGAGTGTCGAGGCTTTTTTCACCACGTGTCATGTCCCTATCCTCTGACCCCCATGTCAATAAATATCAATTATGTATAGGCCAGAGGATGGACCTATGGCACAGGCATCCAACATTCCTAAAATTAAGAAGAGTCATATGGAGGCTGCAGAGCTGGAACAGAATTGAAGGAGACATGGGGGATTATTTACTAAAACTGGAGAGTGCAAAATCTGATGCAACTCTACATAGAGACCAATCAACTTCCATGTATTAGGCTCCATTTCCACTATTGCAACCCCAAAGTCATACAATTTTACCATGATTTTTGATGCAACTGGTCCTGGACCTCAAGTCACATCAAAGGGACTACTTTGAAGTCGCACAGATATGAACGGTACTCATTGGAAATCATGGGGAACGGCTTGTCATGCAACTTTGCAATCCCAAGTCGCATGACAAGTCCCGCTAGTGGAAATCGAGCCTTTTTGCCAAAGTTTAAAGTGGATGTAAAGCCACTCTCATCCTTTCTAAACTACTGCCATAGTGCTGATCTAGAAGGATATACATGCCTCCTGCATGTATCCTTACCTGTCAAATGTCTCCCCTCTGTCTGTTATAAGAACTGAAAAACTGCAGATTCTGTGGGTGGATCCGTTGTCTGGAGTTTGGTGGGTGGAGTCGTGATGTCAGACTCCCTGCCCATCATCACCAACATCCAGTCAAAATCCAGAAAAGTAATCACATGACTTCAGAAAAGGAGTGGGGGTGGGAATAAAAAAATAATGCCGGTCTCAGGCTAGCGCATGAGATATGTAAATAACCTGTCATTCACAGCAAGAGGGAAGAACGAACAAACGTTTTCTCCTGTTTGTTAGTTTATCTCACCGAAAAAATAAAAGAGGATTGCTCAGAGCTGGATTAACACTTTGTGGCAAGACTGGGCACAGATAATAGGAAATCGTATACTCTACATTGTGACAGCAAAAAAACAATTGCGTTCAAATCCACTTTAACTGAACAAACTGAAGTTAGAAGCAAATTGGCTGCCATGCACAGCTGCATCAGATTCCGAGTGCACTAGGTTTAGTAAATCCCCCCCATAGATTGCCCATGAGAAGAATACACTACATATTTTGCTGCATTGACTTTTCCAACCTTAAAGCGTTGCTTTAAAATCAGAACTGGAAAACACAGTTATAGAAAATGATATATTAAAGAGACTGGAAAGGAGTCTTAGTTAGAAATAATTAACAAGTTGATGAGGGGCAGAATGAGGAACCAGAAAAGGAAAATATAAGCAGATGAAGTTCCAGTTTTAACATTGAAGGGCTTCCTTTCATTATTTCGTACAGAACAGGGAATGAAAATGGACCGCTGTGGCTACTTACGGAGATGTGGGTTGAGGGCTCTCTTCAGCTGATCTCCTTTTTGAGCGTTTGCTACAATCTCTTTTAGCCTTAAAAAAAATATATCAGCAATATTAATAAGAACAGTCTGTTTAAATCCCATTATAAACACAACTATCTGATCTTACTTTTTAAGTGTTGTTAGGGTCTGAATACTTATGCCAATGTCATATTTCAGCCTTCCATTTTTATTTTTATTTTTTATTGCAAGTTTTATAGACAAACAAAACACAAACAACCTAAATGCTTACAGTACCCATGAACAACGACGGTGCTACATTACAATTCTGGGAATATGGGTGTGATGGATAAAGATACATCAATCGTATGGTACACAACCTCATGCCTAAAACACGCTCTTGGAAAGCGTCAGAGTGGGCTTCAGCAAAAACAATAGAGAAGAAAAAAAAACAACAATAGTGATGCCTAACGGGAAAAAAAACGGAAAATAAAATAATAATTTCACGATCAGGCCGTTTTAGGTTCAGCCAACCATGTACGCCAGACTTTATCATACTTTAGTGGGCATCCCCTGTTTACATAAGTATCTTTGTACAAAGGGAGGCTGTCGTTTTATCAACCGTTTACACTGAACCAACGAAGGGGCAGTGGGTTTTTTCCACTGCATTGCAATGTTTTTCCGGGCATAAAATAGTAACATGCCAATCATTGTGCATTAAGCCATGGTCGGTATGATAGTTTCAATGAGTCCTAGTAGGCATACCTCCATTGCCAATGGTAAAGTGACCGACGCGACTCTATTAATCAAGTCAAGCACCTCCCCCCAATACTGCTGGACCTTCGGGAAACGCCAAAAGATATGGGAGAAATCACCCAGCGATGCTCCACATTTCCAGCACTCTGAGGAATGTGCAGGGTCCATCTTATGGAGTCTGTGTGGGGTGAAGTATGCCCTATGAACTTTTTTGAACTGCACCAGTCTGTCAGGAATGGAAACTAGCGAACTGAAAGGGAAGTCCCAAACATCGTCCCAGTCATCATTGTCTAGTGTGGGAATGTCACGCTGCCAGCAAGACCAAAGTTTGTCCAGCGGTGGGAAAGACACGACGATCAAGTGTGTATACAATTGTGAGGTAGGTTTCTCAGCATAGTTGAACCCCACTGTCCTCTCCAACTCTGACTGGGCCACAATACATGAGGAATGTGGGAATTGTGCAGCAAAAGCATGGGATAGTTGGAGGTAACAAAAATGATAGCGCGCAGGTATATTATAGAGGGGCGAGACATGCGATAAAAGTAATAAAGAATTCTGTGATACAATATGAGAAATGAGTTTGACCCAGTACTTGGTCCATGCGTAGGGGTCTAGTAATTTATAAAAATGGGGGAAGGCTGGTGTTTAGCCAGATCGGGGAATTCTGGGAAACCTCAGAGTGTTTGCAGTTCTCAATAGCTAGTCCTGCTCGCCAAGCCTGCAAGGTGGTAAGCATGGAGGGGGTCAGGGAATAAGGGGCACGAGGGCCCCTGTAGATTAGAAATTAGAGAGATTCTATTGAACCATTCTATTGAGTTTGTTCTGTCTGGCAGTAACTACCAGGTCGCAGTCACCAGCTGTGCGGCCAGGAAGTATTTGTAACAGTCCGGGAACGCCATGCCACCCTGCGTCCTCGGCCTCATCAAGGCCGATTTTGGCGGTGAGGGACCCCATAAAAAGGAGGAGAAAATTTGGTTACGTTTTTTAAAGAAGGACTTAGGCACCCACTGTGGGGAATGGCGGAAGAGGTAAAAGAATTTGGGAATGATTTTCATTTTAAGGAGGTTGACTCGCCCCCAGACTGACAAGGGCAAGTTACTCCAGGATTTGAGTCTTGTCTGGGTGTCAAGAAGTACTGGGGTAAGGTTTAAAGACATAAAATCCGGGGTCCAAGGAATTCCCTTCATTTGCAGTGAAGGTAAATCTCCCCAAGGAAATGCAGATGGAAAAAAATAAACTGACTGGGGTTATATTCCTCTGGTACTCCAAAATGAAAAAAAAGTTTTGTCTATAGTTGTTCTTTAATGACTATATACTGGTACTAACATGTGGTTAAGCTCTAAAATATATTAAAGGACTGTTAGCAAGCTTTGTTGCCCTTGTGTGATATTCAAATCGGAATCATACCTCTCCATGGTAATAAGAGGCTCGGGGCCTTTGGCGTTGCCAACAGGATAATGTTCTCTAACTGCAAATTTGACATCATCAGCTTCATCTGTGCGGAACCTCAAGATGTTAAGAATTAGATACTCGTGGTCTGTGAGCACAATGTTGCCCTGGAAAAAAAACAAGAGAAAGGAAATCAAAAATCAGGGATTTAGTCTTTAGTCTGTCTGTACTCAGTGATTACAGATTTTCATAATTTTTAAAAAAAAATTAACATGTTATACTTACCTGCTCTGTGTAACGATTTTGCACAGAGCAGCCCGATTCTCCTCTTCTGGGGTCCCCTGCCAACGCTCTGGGCTCCTCCTCATCAGCTAGTGCCCCCCATTAGAAGCCACTTCATACGGGGGCACTTGAGCAGGCAGTTCAGCCCCTTCCCCATCACAGGATTTGATTGGCAGCAGCAGGAGCCAATACAAGGAGATCTCCGTACTAGCTGTCACTTTTTAAAATCAGCGCAGCTGTGCAGGGCTCCGCACACATGGCGGCAATAGTCATTCACGTGTCTCTGTGTGTGAATGAACTACGAGCCCCAACATCCCTTGCGTCTGTCCGCTTGTAGTTCTCAATGAACTACAAAAGCGCTGTGGAGCGTCGTGGTAGTTCATTGATGCTTCCTGTCAGGTGGGTTATGCCATAATGTACTAGTGGTATGCACAGCATATTAGCACATCATGGCATACATGCCAGACAAACCAGTCTCCAGCTCTTGGCTGTCATTGATCCCGGGCACTTCCATCTTCGCCCGGTTTTTCTTCCGGGTTCCATGCCTTCGGCCACTTAAATAGCTAAGCCACAATGAGACCACATGGCAGCAGCACAGATCAAGGCCGTAAATATTTGCAGAGTTGCACATACGCAGCTCAGTTAACATGACAGCTGGTAGGCAAGAAGAGATTGATAGATATTTATAACGGAACTACTACTTTAAAGTCATAGACCACTTTTTGCTAAATAATTAATCATGATAAATGCACCCATACGGATTAATAAAAAAAAAGTGAATTTTCTTTTGATGATGCAGTGATGTTACTACACTTTAGCTCCATTGAAAACGATACCCTCTGCCATTGTAGTCGTTTTTTCATTCCTGTGAAAGAATGCCGCAGCTGTGCAGGTGGGCACAGTCGCACCATTTTTGAAAATGCAATAGCGGCTGAGGCGAGAGGAACCCCTGATGATCTTTGGAAATGTTTTCCTAGTGGCTCTATGTATCTTACCCTGTCATAGAGCTCAACAATGAGATGGTAAGCGGCATCATCGGAGCCAAACTGAAAATCCACAATCCTGTCCACACCAAGCTGCTTAATGCTGACCAGCCGCCTGGAGCGCAGATGCTTCCTGCACTGGAGAGACAAACAGAAAAAGGGTTTCAGACAGGTCATCATGTCAGGTAAACAAGATAAGTGTAGGGTAAGAGAAAATCTAAATCAGGATCCTGTCAACTGGAGAGCCCCAAAATGCATTGAAAGTTTGATCTTGTCATTAAAAATACATTACGATTGGACTCATTAAAGTTAAACGGTGCTCTCATTCTTTTTAATGTTCTCCAGTTGAAAACACAAGAAAGCAGAAACTGTTATCGTTAAATAAAGTGTTTAACATGGGCTCAGCTAATAAAAACAAAAAAATAAAAATAAATGTTTTTTGGAGTATTTTTTTTTTTTTTAAAGTGTTCTGGTATGTTTCTACTTAGGTTGCAACGGAGCCGACACTAAGCATCTAAACGAGTATCCGTACTCCTGTGTCTGATTGGCTGCATTGGAGGCCAGAGGAGAGATTTGGGGTCTAATAGACCTTAGCTCTCTCCTTAAAGAAGATCACACGCCATGCGATTACAAGGGATGTTGTCTATCCCTTGTACTAGCAATAAACTTGATAAATAAAATAAATAAAAATAAAAAAAGCACAGGAAAAAAGGAAAAAAAAGTATTGGTACTTGTACTTAAAAAACTGATATCAGTGATATCTACCCCTCCCCAAAATAATGAGGACTGCTGGGAGTCTGTACCAAGCAATAACTCCAAATAGGGTTAGAGAAATGCTGTTGTATCGCGGCTCACTGACCAACAGACAAACTGGCCTTTGGACCATGTGGCATGGCTCCAACTTTCAAAATAAAAAGTCAGTATTGACATTTGGGAGTGCCCTGGGCTGGAGACCACTAGATGCCTGTTTTAGTCCCTTCCTGTCAAATGGATAACTTTATTGAAGTGATATGTGTGATTTAACTGCTTAAATACCAGGCACTTTCAACCCCTGCCTGCCCAGGCTAATTTTAAGCTTTTGTCTATACAATTTTTTGAGAGAGCAAGTGCTTTCTTTTTGTGGTATTTAATCACCAATGGGTTGTTGTTTTTTGCTGTATACATAAAACAAGTACTAAACATTTAATTTCAATAATAACATTTTGCAAATTAATAATAGCTCTTCATAAATTTAGGCCAAAATGTATTCTGCTCGATTTCTTTGGTAAAAATAACCCAAATCAGGGTATATTATTTAGTCTGTGTGACTAGTTATAGAGTCCACAAACTATGGCATATATATTTATCCGAACATTGTTTAATCCTGATGTACTAATGGCCTATTTCTTGAGGTCCTAAAATGCCAGGACAGTATAAATAGCCCCATATGACCCCTTTTTGGAAACTAGACATACCAAGGTATTTAGTAAGAGGCATGGTGAGTTTATAAAGTAATTTATTTTGGTCACAATGTTTTGGAAAATAAAGTAAATAAAACTTGGGAACCCAGGTTCACAACGGTTCATATTTGGTCCATTTGTTATGCATATTAACAGATGATATACTGTGAATTATTTATTAGTGTAATACTGATATTTGTCACCATCCTATGGTATTAAAGTCAAGACTTTAAAAAAAACATACATGTTATACTTACCTCCACTGTTCAGTTCGTTTTGCACAGAGTGGCCCGGAAAGCTGTCTTCTGGGGTCCCTCGGCGGCTGTCTGGGCTCCTCCTCGCAAAAGCTTTCCATCTTCATGCGAGGGCGCTCACACGTTGGAAAGCTTTTGCGAGCACGCTACCGCCCCCCGGTCATCCGCTGTGATTGACAGCAGTGCCAGCCAATGGCTGCGCTGCTATCAATCCGCTCAGCCTAGCCAATCAACGGCCAGGCTGGGAACCGAAGAGGACGACGTGGACGCGCCCGGGAGTTTTGAACGGTAAGGTAAGTAAAACGGGGACTCGGGGGGGGGGGGGGGGGGGGGGTGGATGGCCGGTGCTGTGAGATGTTTTTTTACCTTAATGCATAGGATGAGTGCCTGCATGGCAATGCCTGCAAATTACTATCTGCCCTTCCTTTTGGTATCACAAGTGATGTTTACTTCAACATCCTCACTCTGTATGATGTTCTCACTATGTATACTTTACCTACGGTGCTTGTTGCACGGTTTGTGTGTCTTTCTCTAGTTCATATTAAACGAACGAACGGAAAAAGAGATAAAAAAAGATATTTAACATACATACATGCACACTGCATATTTAAATAAAGTTTGTTTTTTTTTCATTTTTTTTACATACTGTCACCAGTGCAGTACATGTAATGCTTTGGGGGAGGTGATTTTTTTCAGTTACGATGGCTTATTACAGTTATTATCTGATTGCTGTTATAAGCAATCATTTTTATGAATGGCAGCAATTCATGTGCCATTAAGTATTATTGCAATAGCTGCGATTTGCTATCACATGGTACAGGTGCGCTGTGATTAGCCCTGTCTGTACCATGTGATCATGGGGACCAATCATAGAGATCATAATATTACACAATGATTGGGTACAAATATAAGCCATTGTGTACATTTGACATGTGATCACTTTGCATTGTTGACAACCTACCAGATTGAATTTTTTTTTATTTTTTTTATGATATTCTTATTAGGTTTAAGACAAACCAACAAACAGAAAAAAACATACAAAAAAAAAACCACACCAGACAACCATTTCGAATAAATAATACTTGGGAAGCTCATGATAAACATAAAAAGATGGTGGCAGAAAAAGGTCAACCATGTAGCCCAAGGGCCTACTGCTCAAATAATTTGTAAAAAAAACATGCCAAATATGCGTCTGGCTGCAATCATTTTAACTGTAGGCCCCTTAGCAGGGCCGGCCCTCTGATGGGACCGGGTGGTACCAGGCAGCACTTTTAGGGGGGGCAGCATATGCCCGCCAGCCAGCCCGTGTAGCCCGCTCTGCTGCCTGTGAGGAGCGTGGTGCCGGGCTGCCTGAGGGGACACTCGCAGAGGCTGGGGAGCAGTCAGCGAGTGAGAAGCGCAGCGAGGAGCCCCGGCACCACTGCTGTTAGTGGCGAGTGTGACAGGAGCGGGGGCGGGCAGGTGCGAGCGGCGCAGTGAGGAGCCTGGCGCCTCTGCTGCTGTTAGTTGTGAGTTGAGTTTTTGCTAGAATAAATATCCCCAAAATGCATTAAAAAAAAAAAAAATATATATATATCTTCAGTTTAGGCCAATATGTATTCTTTTACATATTTTTGGTACCAAAAAAACACATTGGCCCGGATTCACAAAGCACTTACGCCGACGTATCTCGAGATACGCCGGGTAAGTGTAAATATGCGCCGTCGTATCTGTGCGCCGTGCCCACGATACGCCTAAAAACAGACTTCATCCAACCAACGTAACTTTCCTAAGCCAGCGTATAGTGGGCGCATAGTTACGCTGGATGCATTTGGTACTCCCATTGACTTCCGATGCAAATGAGGGAGATACGAACGTAGATGCGCCCAGCGCATGTTTTTTTTTTGCTTTTTTTTTTTTTTTTTTCAAATATAAAGTTTATTGTTTTCTTAAGCAGAAATGAAACAGAGGAAAAATAGAGAGTGTACAGTGCAGTACAACAACACAATAATAAACAAACACAGGTACAAGGGTGGCACAGCATTACCTTAATATTGGTGTGGTAGACAGCAAGCCATGAATATGCAATGTGGCTAAACACTGGAATCACGCCTGGTGGGCTTACTTCATCCTTAAACACAGCTACTCCCAACTTGGGCGCATTACCCAAGACTAAACCACCAATACAACAAACCGTATCCTCTCGTACCTCATACATGGCGCTCCTGCGCCCGTAAGATGAAAAAGGAAGAGTATAGCAAAATCGAGAGGGGGAGAGAATCAAACAAGGGAAACAAGCAAGAGAGAAGAAGAAGAAGGGGAAAAAGAAGAAGGGGAGAGAAGAAAAAGAAAAAGGAGGGAGGGGGTGGGAGGACCTGAGGGCATGGCACTTATTCTAACCGTTGTATGCAGTCGCTCAAGTGGCTAACAAAGCTACTCCTTCATCGGAATAAATAAACATATTCCAGAGCAACCATGCTTGGGAGTGTTGCTCCTGTTTGTTTTGCGCTGAACTGACTAGGTCTTCCAGTCTCCTGATCTCCTCCACCCTACGCAGCCACATCGCCACGGTCGGAGGGCAGGTATTCTTCCACAAAAGTGGAATGCAGGCCTTGGCCGCGTTCAGGAGGTGTCTCACAATCGATTTTTTGTAACTCCGATCTGGGAGTGTAGTAGCATGAAGCAAGATAACGGCTGGGTCATCTTTAATTTGATGGTCTGTGAATTTTTGAGTTACCCTGCGGACTGTCGTCCAGTAATGCTGCAGTAGGGGGCAAGACCAGAAGAGGTGGAGGAGTGTTCCTTCCCCTGTCTGACATCTCCAGCACCTGTCTGAGGTGGCTGGAAAGAACTTATGGAGACGACTGGGGGTGTAGTACCATCTTGTCAGGATCTTATAATTTAGTTCTTGTATCTTTGTGCAGATAGAGGTCGTTAGAGAGAGTCTGATAATTGATTGTTTCTGGGCGGCAGTGAATGAGCATTGCAGATCTATTTCCCATTTTTGTAAGAAATGCAACTCGGGTAACTCTGCTGGGGTATTAAGCATGTCATAAGTTTTGGACAGGACATTTGGTACCGTTCCCTCCCCCCCACAGTAGTCCTCAAACGTTGTCAGCGCACGGTTGTGTTGCGCTGGATGTGGTATTGAGTGGAGGAAGTGATGTAGTCTTATTGCATTCCAGAAGGGAAGCCGGAACTGGCCCTCGTTGTCCGCCAATGAGACAATCGAGGGCCAGTGATTGTCAGTCAGGAAATGGCGGGCCTGTTCCCTGCCCGACGTCCGCAGCGTTTCAAAAGTCGCTACGTCCAGTCCGGGAGGGAAGGTGGGATTGCCCAGTATCGGATACAAGGGGGATTCCCTGGAAGAGAGATCGTTTGAAAATACCGTAGAAAAGCCTATCTGAAGTGTGGCACCTATCACCGGGTGCGATTTCAGTCCTGGGGGCAACCCCTCGTAACACCAGATGGCCTTTCCTACCGTGGCAGTAGATTGCGCTTGTTCTAATTGTGTCCACAATTTAGTCTTGTTATGCCGGTTCCAGTCTATTATTCGTCCTAGGTGGACAGCTGAGTAGTAGTGTCGCACATCTGGGAGTGCTAACCCTCCGTGATGCTTGGGCAAAGTGAGACAGCGCTTCTGTAGTCTAGGCCTGGACTTCGCCCAGACAAATCTGATAAAGAGGGAGTTAACTTGTTTGAAATAATGAGACGGGATTCTAATTGGCAGGGCCTGAAACATATAGAGGAACTTCGGTAGGATGGACATCTTCAAAAGGTTACACCTGCCGAACCAGGAGTGAAGGCCTCCAGCCCAGTCCTCCAATAGCAGTCTGGTTCTGGTCAGAAGAGGAGGGAAATTAAGCTCAAATGTGCGTTTCAGATCTTTAGGAATCTGGGTTCCCAAGTAAGAAAGGGAGGTGTCTGACCATTTAAATCCGAAATGCGTTTGCAGCGAGTGTAGTCTACCAGCGGGCATGTTGAGTCCCATGGCAGCTGACTTATCAAAATTGATTTTCAGGTTAGAGAGCTTCCCGTACCTATCAAATTCCTTAAGTAAGTTCGGGAGGGACACCAACGGGTTAGTTAATGAAAACAAGAGGTCATCTGCATAGGCAGAGATTTTGTGGTGTCCCTTTCCCACTGTCACCCCCACTATGTCTGGACTGGCTCTTACTGTGCACAAAAAGGGCTCCAAGGCCAGTGCGAAGAGAAGGGGTGAAAGTGGGCAACCCTGCCTCGTACCATTTGTTATCTGAAATGGTTCCGAGAGGATTCCATTTGCCTTGACCTGAGCCGAGGGAACGGAATAGCTGCTGAGAATCCATTGTAGCATCCTGTGCCCTACGCCAATCTTCTCCAGAACAGAGGACAGGAAGACCCAGTTCACGCGGTCAAACGCCTTTTCTGCGTCAGTGCTAAGGAGAACACACGGGGTCTTCATCGAGTTGACTACATGAATGAGGTTAAGCACCTTGGTCGTGTTGTCCCTTGCCTCGCGGCCCGGAACAAATCCCACCTGATCTAAATGAATCAGGCCCGGCATAAACCGAGAGATTCTGTTGGCCAAGATCTTAGTAAACAGCTTAAGATCGATATTAAGAAGGGAAATGGGCCTGTAACTGCCACATGCTGACGGGTCTTTACCTTCCTTCGGTATTAGGGATATATGTGCCCTGAGCGTATCCCTCGGAAGCTGCCCACCGTCTCCCAAACCATTGAACATCCTCACCATGTAGGGGCTCAGGAGTGGCAGAAGCATTCGATAGTACTGGAGTGTAAACCCATCCGGGCCAGGTGCTTTGCCCGGTTTCATCCCGCCCACTGCTTGCTGCAATTCCTCCACTGTAATGGGATCTTCCAGTCCCGCCCTTGCCTCCGTCGATAGTTGGGGGATCTGAGAAGCCGAGACATAATCTCGCACTGTTGATTTGGCTAGGGTAGTCACCGGGAGGTTATAGAGGGAGGAGTAAAAGTCTCTGAATTCTGTCACTATTTGGGACGGAGTGGATTTCCGGAGACCTGAGGGGGTTATGATCTGGGGAATATATGCGCTGAGCCGCTGCTTTCTGACCGTCCTGGCCAACAGCTTCCCGCACTTGTTTCCCGACTCGTAGGAAAGCTTTTGGCAGACCTGCAATGCTGCCTTGGCCCTATAGTGTAACAAATCTACTATCTGTTTCCTGAGAGTCATCAATTCTACTCCAAGGGAGGCTACTGGCGTGTGTTTACGTTTTGCCTCTACGTCCCGAATCTTTTGTAGCAGCTTAAGTAGAGTCTGCTCCCTTTCCCTTTTGATCCTTGCGCCGTGTTTTATTAGTATTCCCCTTATGACCGCCTTATGAGCCTCCCACAGGACACCCGGGTCACACTCCGCAGTGTCATTTGTTTGGAAGTAATGTTTCATTTCGTTCGTGACATCAGCCAGCACAGTTGGGTCCTGCAGGAGACTCTCGTTCAGCCTCCAAAATCTAGATCTCGGGAGCCCAGAAGGCGACATACAGTAGCTCATGGTAACAGGAGCGTGGTCTGACCATGTAATGTTACCTATAGCAATGTCGCGGACCCCCTCCAACTGGTTATGAGGGACAAAAATATAGTCTATTCTTGAGTAGACCTTGTGCGGAGATGAGAAAAATGTATAATCCCGTTCTCCGTGGTGGTGCAGCCGCCAGACATCTATCAATTGGGCATCGTGAAGGGCCCGTGTTGTATTTTTGTGTATACTCGTGCTCAGGGATGAAGTACCTGAAGATGTGTCTACCGTTGGGGTAAGTGGTACGTTCAGGTCGCCCCCAAGGAAAAGCAGGCCCTCTCTAAACTCCGCCAACCGCCGCAACACCCGGCGAACGAACGCATCCTGATGCACATTGGGGGCATATATTGTGGCCAGCGTCGCCTTCACGTCCCCGAACAGCCCTTTAATGAATACAAACCTTCCCTCAGGGTCCAGGAGCGTATCGGTGCATGTCCACGGCACTTTCCCAGACACGAGTATGGAGACTCCTTTAGATTTGGCAGCCACATTTGTGGCATGGTATGCATGTGGAAAGAAGCGGTTTTTGAGGTAGGTAGGGTTACCCGTCCTAAGGTGCGTCTCCTGAATGAACACCACATCAGCGTGGGCTCTTTTAAGGTCATTCAGGAGCATACGCCTTTTTTCAGGAATATTGAGTCCCTTAGCATTTATCGAAAAAATGTTTATGTGGTCCATCGTCCCTCAGGTCAAGGAGAGGGAGGGGGAGGGGTATGGTCCGTACAGGGACCACAAGAGGATGCGGAGAATAGAGGAAGACAGAGGAGGAGAGAAATCAAAAGAAATAAGAAGTGAGAGAGAAAAAAAAAAAAAAAAAAGAGAAAAGGAAAAAACAAAATTTGTCACTAAACGGACTAACCAATCGTCCGTCGACTAAGTGTGCAAACAATCAGTTTGTATAGAAGCACTCCCCAGTTCACCCAGGGTGGATGCTTCGTCCTAATTGGGAAGAGGTAAGGGCAGACCAAGGGTGGAGCCCTCCCATCAGCCCCCGCCTCCCCAGCCAGAAAACGTACTTTAGCAATCTACTATATAACATATATATGCATAACTTTATAAAGAAAAAAACAGCAATAACATTTAGCCAGGATACAATACTTGATATAAGATATTAAGAGTCCATTAAGAACCCCATCTATCAGGGTGGGTGAGCCTCTGGTAAGTTCTTCAAGCCAAAATCAAGTCCGTGCCCATATAGAAGCCTTGGTAGTTTCCAACGTACCCCCCCCCACATCTCCCCCTGCAGCCCCCCCCCACCCACAAGCCCCGGGCCTCCCCCCACAACAGTAACCCAGTCAAAAGCATGTCCCTTCCCCATGCCCACCCCGCCGACCCCCCCCCTCGCCCACCCCCACCCCCCTGTAGGACTAGTGCTATACCACCAACGAACAAAACACTCAAAACATTATAGTATAAACTAGTAAGTCATCCCTCCTGTAATTAACTCCAAGTCAACGGTCGACCAGGGAGAGTATATGAGAACCGCGTCATGAGAGCATTAACAGAAACTGCAGGACTGCCACCCTCTTGCAGCCAGGAGTGTCCACACGCGGAGGAGGGCAGGGGAGTCATAGGGAGGGAGGACTGGAGAACGATTCAGACCTCAGGTGATCTTGTCTGCAACTACTGCGGTGTGTGTTCGGCAGGTCCCGGGACACCAGGGACATGTGGCAGCCGTGTCCAGAATCGCGGCAGCTTGGCAGAACAGGGAAGGGAATAACCACCCGCCTCCCCCACCGCTAGTGACAAAAAAAAAAAAAAAAAAAAAGGGGGTATCCGACCAGGTAATGACTCGCCCGAGGGTGGCAGGGCATAAGAGGAGAGTGGACCAATGCGGGCACGGGGGCCCGAGGGGGGGGGGGGGGGAAGGAGCGGAACAACCACAGAGGAGGCAAAAGTGGAACACGGGTGGCCAGGAGCCGGGTGTGGAAAGTAAAGAAGAGCATCGAAGTGCAGGAGCTCACCTCACCATCGCAGCTGACTAGACCTCCCTCGCGGTGTCTGCAGAGAAGTGTCGGGGTCTGCGCCGGCTCCTCTGTGGACCCGGGGATCTGGCTCTCCTCGTTCCCGGGCGGGTAGAGTTGCGTGGCAGCGGCTGGAGCCAATCGGAGACATCCACAGGATCTATGTCCATGAAGGCAAACAAGGCAGGTAAGTCTGCTGGGGACCGTAGGGTATAGGAGTGTTGAGCCTTCTTAAAGGTGACGGAGATAGGGAACCCCCAACGGTATGTAAGTCCAGCTGTTCGCGCGGCTTCCAGTATGGGTCTCAGAAGTGCCCTTCGCTGCAGCGTTGCTCGGGATAAATCGGGTAAGATCCTTAACACGGCCCCGTCAAATTCCACATCTCCTTTCTCCCATGCCTCTCGGAGGATCAGCTCCTTATGGGCATAGTGATGAATCCGACAGATAACGTCCCGCGGTCTATCCGGGTCTTCTGAGCGAGGGCCAAGGGCTCTATGAATACGGTCCAAGGTCAGGGTGGGGGGGGGAGTGATCCCCCGTCACGGCCCTGAAGATTGCCAGGGCCGTAGCTCCCAGATCCTCCGCTCCCGTGGCCTCTGGGAGACCCCTCACACGCAGATTATTTCGTCTGCTGCGATCTTCGATCTCTTCGAGCTGCAGTTGTTGTGTGAGGACCGTGCTTGCCTGAATCGCCTGGGCTGCTTCTACTGCCGACATCCGGCTCTCGAGGCTGGTCATCGCTGATTCCCCTGACCCCAGCCGGTCGGATAGTGTACGCACCTCCTGTCGCACCACCGCTATCTCCTTGCGATGTGTCGCCTCCAGCCTGCCGACAATGTCCTCTATATCTGCCTTCGTCGGCAGTGCTCGCAGCAGTGCCCGAAGCTCAGTGTCCGCGCTCCAGGGTGACTGTGCGGAGGGAGGCTGTGAGGGCCCAGGCTGATCAGGCTGAAGTGCCTCCGGGATAGTAAGATCCATATTCAGGGTCTGCACCGTGAAAGGTTGAAGTGCTGATGTGGTGGTCTGCGAGGGCTGTGAGCCACGCGGTCTCTGTTCACTGGTGTCCGCCATCTTGAGGGCTGGAGATGATCCGTTGGCGCTGGCAAGATATTTCTGGATATCCCCGCTCTTGTCTGTCCTGGGAGGTACTCGTTTTTGTGTCTTTCCCCTCCGCTTACCAGCCGAGTACATGCCGGGTGGAGCAAGTAGATATTTTGCCTATAAAGCTGGGTAAGGACGGGTCGGACCGGGAGCTCCTCAGGCACACGTCCTCACTCAGCCATGTCCAGACCACGCCCCCCCCCAGCGCATGTTTTAAGTGATTTGCGTAAGGGTTACGTCCAGCGTAAAGTTATTCCCCATATAGGAGGCGCAACTCATGCAAAGGTATGGACAGGGGAGCTCAAGCCGGGCAGCATTTCATTCTTGGTCCCAGGCAGCACAATGTTTTGGGCCGGCACTGCCCCTTAGTCATAAGACTAAGCGTATAGCTTTCTTTACTTTGCTGCTATGGGCACTAGGGGACTATATTGTAAAGGGGAGACGTTGGGGACTCCGATTTAGAGAAAACCTTTGGGTTACATACATGACTCTTTTTAAGACTCTGGCCCGGATTCACGAAAGACTTACGCCGACGTATCTCCAGATACGCCGTCGTAAGTCCAAATGTGCGCAATTGTATCTTTACGCCATTTCCCCAAGCTAGATACGTCGGAAAAATAGGCTTAATTCGTGGGGGGACATGGCTGCATATGTGGGGGGGGGGGACAAGGCTGCATATGTGGGGGGGGGGGGGCAAGGCTGCATATGTGGGGGGGGGGCAAGGCTGCATATGTGGGGGGGGGGGGACAAAGCTTCATATGTGGGGGGGGGGGGGGACAAAGCTTCATATGTGGGGGGGGGGGGGGGACAAGGCTGCATATGTGGGGGGGGGGGGGGACAAGGCTGCATATGTGGGGGGGGGGGACAAGGCTGCATATGTGGGGGGGGGACAAGGACAAGGCTGCATATGTGGGGGGGGGGACGGACAAGGCTGCATATGTGGGGGGGGGACGGACAAGGCTGCATATGTGGGGGGGGGGGACAAGGCTGCATATGTGGGGGGGGGGGGACAAGGCTGCATATGTGGGGGGGGGGGACAAGGCTGCATATGTGGGGGGGGGGGACAAGGACACAAGGCTGCATATGTGGGGGGGGGGGGGGACAAGGCTGCATATGTGGGGGGGGGGGGACAAGGCTGCATATGTGGGGGGGGGGGGACAAGGCTGCATATGTGGGGGGGGACAAGGCTGCATTTGTGGGGGGGACATGGCTGCATTTGTGGGGGGGGACATGGCTGCATTTGTGGGGGGGGGGACATGGCTGCATTTGTGGGGGGGGGGGGGGGGACATGGCTGCATTTGTGGGGGGGGGGACATGGCTGCATTTGTGGGGGGGGGGGGACATGGCTGCATTTGTGGGGGGGGGGGACATGGCTGCATTTGTGGGGGGGGGGGGACATGGCTGCATTAAAAACAAAAATATCGGTATTCGGTATCGGTGAGTACTTGAAAAAAAGTATCGGTACTTGTAATCGGTCCTAAAAAAGTGGCATCGGGACAACCCTAGTATTTTGACTAGTAGCAAGCGCCATTACCCCCTTTATTTATCAATCATTTTCTATGTGTGAGCACTTATTGTTGTGGCTGCTGCTTAGTGTTACATTTATTTTTAGTATTTTAAAAATATTGCTCTGGTTAGAGCCCTTTTACACTGGTGCGTTTTCTCTGTAAAAATAGCGCCATTAAAAACGCTCCCCATGCCCCTTTCCATTGAAATTAATTAAAAACGCTGTAAAAACGTGGTAAAAAAGGAGGGTTAAAATACCACAATTTTACCACTTTTTTAATTCATTTCAATGGAGAGGGGCATGGGGAGCGTTTTAATAGCGCTATTTTTTGCCGCGAAAACGCGGCAAAAACACACCAGTGTGAAAGGGCTCTTAGTATGGTTTGCGCATTAGTTCCCCCCATTATTCCTCTTAAACATGAGATCTGGGGTCAAAAATACCTCAGATCTCATATTCAAAATGCAAAAAAAAAAATTGTCATTTGAAAAAGTTACGAAAATAAAATTGTCCCAAAAAATCTCCATTGGCGACATTTAAAAAAATTCTACAGGTTGCACGTTTTGAGTTACAGGTCTACAGGTCTAGTGCTAGAAAAATTGCACTCGCTCTAACGATCGCGGCGATACCTCACATCTGTGGTTTGTACACCATTTTCATATATGGGCGCCCATTAAAACTACCCCCATCATATTGCCCCATAAAACGGCCCCCATTAAAATTTGCCCCATAAACTGGCCCTTATCAAAATGCCTCCCTCAAAACTGTCCCCATCACCAAATTTGAAGATCCTAGCATTTATGTTTTTTGAGATGTTGACCGGCAAAGCAAATTGCGGAAGTCCCGACAAGAGAACATTTCAGCAATTGTGGCCGGGAAGGAGTTCCAGGAGGTCAGGTAGATTTGTGAGAGACGGTCCCTAAATCAACAGTAACTATTTTCAGAGGGCAGCGGGAGAGGTTGCTGCGGATATATAGGCAAGTATATTTTCGGAGCCAGCCACCCAAAGAGAACCGACCGGTACTTGACAGCTCACATTGCGGGAAACGTAGCGGTAAGAGGTCATACCGCTAGCCGGGCTCTGGTTCCACATTAAGATTTTGCTGGTCGATATCTCTGGAAACATATGTCCAGAGACAAAAATCAGAGGAACTTCAAATTTGGTAGAGAGGCGCTCCTTACTTACCTCCATGTGTCTACTAAGTTTAGAGTCGGAGGACCAAAAACCGCCCGGCACTTGATATGATAGGTCCTTTGCGGAAACGTAGCGGTAAGAGGTAAGCCCGCTAGACGGGCTCAGGTGCCACCTTGTCAGCATAAATTTTGAATTTTACCGGTCAATATCTCTGGAGCTATATCTCCGCAGCAATAAATCTGAGGAACTTCAAATTTGGTAGAGAGGCGCTCCTTACTGACCTCCATATGTATGCTAAGTTTAGAGTCCAAGGCACGAGGCACTAACGGTTCCGAAAAGCCAACTGCTCAAAAAAAAACTGACCGGCATTTTATAAGTGTGCACAAGACCAAGCTTAGCTGCAAGGTCGCACGCTCTGAGGTGAGCGTCCCTTACCTTGGGGGAGAACCTGTGTGACAGCACTCTGATTCAGTTTTTTGGATCACTAACTGGGCTGTGTGGTTTTATGAACTGTAATATCATTTCAGGAATGCTGCTATTTGAATATCACATGCTTTAAGCTGCAAAATCGTGTCTCGCGCATAAAAGAAAAGGGCCTATTGAAGTTAACTTCCCAAGTCCGTGCTAAAAAAGGAGGAGGGCCTCAGTCAGTCTGAGGAGAGCAGAGAAGAGGAAGAAGTTCTTCCACGGAGCTCCGGAGGGAAGAGACATTGTGCGGACTACAGGCGGGTCACGGCGTGTCTTGTGTCCGGGGATCTTCCTCCTCTGTTTAGGCCGAGTTCCTCAGAGCCAGAGCAGAGGCGGCAGATTACACCGACACTCCGTGACCAGCCTGTAGTCCAGACTATGGCTCCTCCCTCCGGAGATCTGTGTGGGGGATGGTCCCCGCTCTCTGCACACTGACTCCCACATCTCCACTCACCTACCACAGAGGGTGCGGCTCCAATGGGCCCTTTAATAAAATATATATATTATATTTTACAGGTCTCTTCACAGAGACCAATACGTGCGCTTCCAGATTTTCCCTCTGGTTAAGAGCACATAAGAAATCTTTTACACATTTTTGTCATAAAGTTTTACAGCATGTAGCTCATTACAAAAACAACCGTAACTAATGACAAATAATGCTACAATATGACATTTTATTGTTCACTCCACATTCACATCTTTGTCGATCAAGCGTTTATGTATACGTACATTTATATGCATGATCATCAGGTTTACTAGACTTATCTTTAATTTCAGCCTTATATGTCACTACTTTTTATTTTGTTTTTTTACTCGATTTACATTTTTGATGGGTGTAGCTCACCCGCTCAATCCACTCGCAGGTGGCTGTTACCTTCACAATCAGTCCATACTCTTCCTTTAAGAGGGGATGCTACCACCCTGGGTAGGAGGTGTTTGTGGCCAGTGGAACTTCCCCCCAAGTTTCATCTGCCCTCACTCCCCCACGCTCAGCGTACTGGAAATACCCCCTGCCCCCACCTACATGCACTCATCTACCACCAAGAGGGGATGCTACCACCCTGGGTAGGAGGCGAGTGTGGCCAGTGGAACTTCCCCCCAAGTTTCATCTGCCCTTACTCCCCCACGCTCAGTGTACTGGAAATACCCCCTGCCCCCACCTACGTGCACTCATCTACCACCAAGAGGGGATGCTACCACCCTGGGTAGGAGGTGATTGTGGCCAGTGGAACTTCCCCCCCCCCCCCCAAGTTTCATCTGCCCTCACTCCCCCACGCTCAGCGTACTGGAAATACCCCCTGCCCCCACCTACGTGCACTCATCTACCACCAAGAGGGGATGCTACCACCCTGGGTAGGAGGTGATTGTGGCCAGTGGAACTTCCCCCCCAAGTTTCATCTGCCCTCACTCCCCCACGCTCAGCGTACTGGAAATACCCCCTGCCCCCACCTACGTGCACTCATCTACCACCAAGAGGGGATGCTACCACCCTGGGTAGGAGGTGATTGTGGCCAGTGGAACTTCCCCCCCAAGTTTCATCTGCCCTCACTCCCCCACGCTCAGCGTACTGGAAATACCCCCTGCCCCCACCTACATGCACTCATCTACCACCAAGAGGGGATGCTACCACCCTGGGTAGGAGGCGAGTGTGGCCAGTGGAACTTCCCCCCAAGTTTCATCTGCCCTTACTCCCCCACGCTCAGTGTACTGGAAATACCCCCTGCCCCCACCTACGTGCACTCATCTACCACCAAGAGGGGATGCTATCACCCTGGGTAGGAGGTGATTGTGGCCAGTGGAACTTCCCCCCAAGTTTCATCTGCCCTCACTCCCCCGCGCTCAGCGTACTGGAAATACCCCCTGCCCCCACCTACGTGCACTCATCTACCACCAAGAGGGGATGCTACCACCCTGGGTAGGAGGCAAGTGTGGCCAGTGGAACTTCCCCCCCAATTTCATCTGCCCTTACTCCCCCACGCTCAGCGTACTGGAAATACCCCCTGCCCCCACCTACGTGCACTCATCTACCACCAAGAGGGGATGCTACCACCCTGGGTAGGAGGCGAGTGTGGCCAGTGGAACTCCCCCCCCTCCCCCAAGTTTCATCTGCCCTCACTCCCCCACGCCCAGCGTACTGGTAATGCCCCCACCCCACACACAGGGCCGATCCAGGAAATATTCAATTGCCTCTCGGGGGATCAGGAAACAATTTTTTACCCAGCTGGAGCACATCGGATTATGCTTTGATTGGGTTTTTCGCCTTCCTCTGGATCAACTGCCTCACATCACACCACACCAAGATGTTTTTTTTCCTGGCCAGCTTGGCATGGGAATATAGGCTGGCCAGCTTGGCATGGGAATATAGGCTGGCCAGCTTGGCATGGGAATATAGGTAAAACAGTTCCAGCCCAGAAAAAATTGTACCATAGGTGCCGGCCCAGAACTCAGTTTGATGGTGCACGCTTCAATGTACTAAATAAATTATTCCAAAGGGGTTTGTGCAATCAGAATGCAATGACTATGACTAGCTTCAGAAGACCATTACATGTCTAATGTTTGAAAAGAGATTGTAATTGATTTCCTTCAAACCTTCATTGCAAACCCAGATGGCATCATATTCTTGGGCCATTCAAAGTCTGTGGTGTGAATTCTGATCCCGGATTCCACCAGAATTACGGCTTTAGAGTCTGGCCTGTCAATCAAAAGTAAACGGCCAGTTAGGACTGTGACAAAGAAAAACAATTGTTGGAGAACAAGTTAAATACACAGCGACCCGTGGCAAAATAAATGTAGTTCTGCAATGTTATATTCACACGAGTTACAGAAAAGGTGCCATGTACATAGGGGGAGATTTACTAAAACCGGAGCACTCAGCTTCCAATGCCGCATACATACACACGATCAGAAATTCGGACAAGAAAACCATGGATTTTTTCTGACGAAATGTTGGCTCAAACTTGTGTTGCATATACACGGTCACGCAAATTCCGACTGTCAAGAACGCGTTGACGTCCGACGAGCCAAGATCAATGCAGTTAAATAGGCAGTTCGGCTCTTCTGCTCGATTCTGAGCATGCATGTTTTTTTGCTCGTCGGAATTGCATACAGACGAGCAGATTTTCCGACAAGAACTTTTTTCGTCAGAAAAATAGAGAGCCTGCTCACGAATCTTTTGCTGGCAGAAAAAGTCTGATGGCGCATACACAGTCAGAATTTCTGACCAAAAGCTCACAACCAACTTTTTTTTTTTACAGAAAATCCGATCGTGTGTACAGGGCATAACGTCAGCTTGTTCAACCAAGCTTTGACAATAAGGATGATCTCAGGCATGTTCGCAAGTCCACGTGCCCGCGACTGCCAGGAAGTGGACACTCCGCATCGCTATTCACATGCAGGGAGACATTTCCCGATCCGTGGCTGCACAGATCGGCAAATGTCTCACTACCCCCAATTAAGAATGTGCACAGGCGTGTTCGCAGAGCCCACCAGGAAGTCGGTGCTGCGCTAATCACAGGCAGTGAGACATTGTCCTGATACTCAGCTGCAGAGATCGGGAAATGTCTCACTGCCTGTGATTAGTGCAGCACAGTACAGACTTCCTGGGGGGCTCTGCACGTGGGCTTTGCGAACACGGCAGAGCTCATCCTTACCCTTGATTAGCGCTGCAGAGTGTCGGCTTTCTGGTGGGCGCATGGACTTGCGAACACGCCTGAGCTCATCCTTATTTGACAATAGAACCTGGAAGCGGATTGGTTTCTATGTAGAGCTGCACTACATTTTGCAATCTCCAGCTTTAATAAATCTCCCCCATATTGTCACCGCCTACCAAACACTCAGTCCAAGAAGGTGTATGGAGACAATTGGCTTAATACCCATTCCTGCTTTTATCGGAGGCCATAGGAGAGATATGGGGTCTAAAAAAAAACATAGCTCACCATAAAAAGGACCTGTCAAGATCCATGCTATCACAAGGGATCTTGTTCATCCATTGTGATAGCAATAAAGTTAATCCAAGAACAAAACAAAAAAAAAAAAAAAAAGGTACAATTTTAAAAACAAAATTTAAGCTCCCTGTGCTCACTCACAAAGGCAAATGTGCATGTCAGCCCTGCCCACATATGGACACGATGTTCACACCACATGTGCGAGTGGAAGCAATAATTCTAGCACCAGACCACATGTGTCACTCAGAATTGGTAACCTGTCAATGCTTATAAGCGTCTCCTATGACAATTTTTAGGTATCACATATACTCGAGTATAAGCCAACTTTTTCAACCCTCTTTTTTAGCCCCTCGGCTTATACTCGAGTCATTGTACCTGTCGGGTCGTGGGCGTCCATTTTTCAAATGTCTCGGCTTTCCCCTGGTTGCGTTTGACACGGTGTTCCGCTACCGCATATCATGAAGGTCCTCTCATCCTCAGACTTCCCAGCAGACACTGTGTTCAGTGTTCCACCTATCATGGACGTCCTCTTCCAAAGATGATTCGTGATTGGCAGAACACTAAATACAGTGTCTGTTGGGAAACTGGGTCCGAGAATGAGAGGACATCAGTGATAGGCGGTAGCCGAACACAGTGTCAAACGCTTATCACGGACCAAAACGAAAGCAGGTACACTGACTATCACAGGGCGGGACCAAGAGGAAGCTGCGACTTTTGAAAAATGGATGCCCACAGCCTATCAAGAATACAGGTACACGGAGGCTGAAATGGGCACAGTGAGAATGGGCAAGGTAAGGCTGCAATGGGCATGGTAAGAATGGGCACAGTAAGGCTGCAATGGGCACAATAAGAATGGGAACAGTAAGGCTGCAAATGGACACAGTAAGGCTGCAAATGGACATTGTTGACCCTCTTTTCCACTTACAGTAGCCAATCAATAAGTTTTCATTTTTTTTTGTGGCAAAGTTAGGGCCTCGGCTTATACTTCAGTATATACAGTAATATAGTTTAGCGCGGTTCCACGGGCGTACACCATTTTAAAGCATGGCATGTTAGGTGTGTATTTACTCTGCGTAACATATTTTTTACCAAACAATTGTGAATTATATTGTGTTTATGTTCATAAAAAGGAAAGGATTCTGGCCCTCCAAATAATGCGATACCCTTATGAACAATGATGCAATGGTGGCTTTAATAGCACATCTTAGTCAATCAGTAAAATATATTGTGAAAAAGGAGGCAGCCATCCTCAGAGAGTGTCCATTACCTCTGTCAGCAAGAAGTGTAAGAAGGGAGGGGAGGTACCAACTGAGATAGTCCTACTATTTGGTTCACAGGGTGAAGATGCACGTCAGGGATGGGGATGTCCTAGGGTATGCTGATGCCGCTCTGCGGGCTCTGGTAACATTCCTTTGGCCGTGGGGGTGTAGAATTCACAGCTTAGGGAACGTTACCGGAGCCCGCAGAGCGGCATCAGCATACCCCAGGACATCCCCATCCCTGATGTGCATCTTCACCCTGTAAGTGTATATATTACACTAATATTCCACAAATAGTAGGACTATCTCAGTTGGCTCCTCCCCTCCCTTCTTTCTTGTGTTTTTGTGTACTAAAACTCATAAAGGTGTATTTTTTAACCACTGTGCAAATATCATGCAACATAAAAAATTGCAACACCCACCATTTTAATCTCCAGGGTCTCTAATTATAAAATGTATATTCATGGGGTTCTAAGTAATTAGACAAAAAAAAAAAAAAAAAATATCGAATTGTTCTGTGTTTAAGAGAAATGTCAGAATTGCCCTGGAATGGAAAGCGTTTGTTACCCTAACATTCACATTCCTGATATGTGTGTCTGCTGTTCCATGTACTTGTATAAGAAAGTCTCCTGTTCTCTGGGTATTGCTTCCTTTATGTGAAATCCCTGCTGTTTCTGACAGTCCCTCTGCTTTCCTATAAAAACTGACCACATTAAGCAGGAGAGCGCACCATGGTAAATTCTCTAGCTATGCTGGGAACTCTACGTGCTCTCCTCCAATGATCAGACTTGTCCTTACAATCCCTCCCTCTGCACAGCCATTCACTGGGAAGCTCAGTGTGCTGCTTCTCCTCCCCCAGCTCTGATGCAGCTGAGAACAGAGGGAATGTGATCACTAGGGATGAGCTCCGGTGTGTTCACACACTTCACGTGCAGAGCCCGCCAGGAAGTCAGCACGGCGCTGCACTAATCACAGGCAAGGGAGACACTGTCCCAATGCTCAGCTGCAGAGAACGGGAAATGTCTCCCTGCCTGTGATTAGCGCAGCGCCGTGCCGACTTCCTGGCAAGCTCTGCACGTGAAGTGTGTGAACACACCGGAGCTCATCCCTAGTGATCACATTCCCTCTGTTCTCAGCTGTATCAGAGCTGGGGGAGGAGAAGCAGCACACTGAGCTTCCCAGTGAATGGCTGTGCAGAGGGAGGGATTGTAAGGACAAGTGTGTGAACACACCGGAGCTCATCCCTAGTGATCACTTATAAAAAGGGTAACAACAATATTTATAATGTTTTTTATATCTATAAACAAATGTTTGCCTTCCATTTCTATTTTTTTTTCTAGTTTAAACTGAATGGGTTGTTTTACAAGTTGATCATTTACAATAAATCACTTTAAAACCTCATTGATACTACACCAAATCTCTTCCTTGTTATGAATGATTCCTGAGCCCCTATTAAAGGGCCCCCCGCTATCTTGTACCCCCAGTCACCGTTACACATAGAAATCCTAGAAACCAATCCCAGAAAATCCGTCTCCTCTTACTTTTGCAGGCGGATGAGGTAAGTCTTGTTATCCACATCGTAGACATTGTACACGCGCATGCCCAGGAGACTGAGGGATGAAGAGAGACAACACACAGAATTATTGATCAGTTATAAGACCCCATTCATAATAATGATCAGCACTGCACACCTGCAGCTCTCCAGCTGTTAAAGAAGCAGGCAGTGTAAGCTGAAACTTGTAGTCCACCGACAGCTGGAAATTAAGCTTCCCCACTCCCAAGGCTGATGTTACAGCTCACACAACCCTCCTTGTAGTCACCTGTCCTGCAGCTCTGAGATGACAGCCCGGATATCTATGGTATTGAATCTGTTCTTCATATTGCCAGCTCCCTCTTCTGCTGCACTCACTACAATCGTCCATACACTTCCTGTATCACATGGCACGGCGAGCCACAGGGATCAATTCTGTAAGAGCGTTCAGAAAACTGCGCGACATCTAGTGGCGGTAGATGGAACAGCGTGAGGGCTTTAGATGCCTTATTTACGTTTCTCCAGCAGAGATCAGTGCTGCGACCAGAGAAGTCCATAATAATATAAAATACAGTATATTGTACAGTATAAGAAATACAGTTCCTTCATTTGTGATTGATATAGGCTTTATTATTAGATCTAAATTAAAAATAACTTCACTTTCATGGGAAGAAAATTGCAAATAATAAAATACATTATATATATATATATATATATATATATATATATATATTAGAGTATATACACTATGGCCCAGATTCACAGAGCGATTACGCCTGCGCAACTGGTGTTGCGCGTGCGTAAGTCTAAATGTGCGTGTGCGTTTAGATGCGCGCGATTCAGAAAACGAATTACGCCAGAAATCTACTTTTTTTTGTCCGGCGTAATTTCGTTAGACAGACGCATCCGTCCGCGCAAAAATGCGCTAGACACACCATTGATTTGCTAGTCAAATATGCTAATGAGGGAGTTGCGGGGATCCACAAAAAAACGCAGTTGCTGCGCAGGCTACGCGATGTGCGCAACAGCAAAATGTCCTGTCTAAAGTTAGAGCACCTAAAAGCTGGTCTAAAAAATGAAAAAAAGTCTACTTGTCAGATAAAGCAACACTGTTAGTGAGGAGTTCAGCAGTCACACGTGTTGCCCAACAATCTGTATGCCAACATGCCAGGGGCATCGTCGCGCATAGCTATACTACTGACTTTAGATGAACAAAGAAGGAGGAGGGCACGGAGGAGGGCACTAAGGAGGGCACGGGAGATGTTTTTTTTTTTTTTTTTTGCTTATATAAAATTTACAATTTAAATTAATCTAATACAATATTCTTATCTGATACAAGCCCCTCACTCTTCACTTGATATATCACACACGCATAGACATCTTTGGCATGAGTGATTCTGAGGTGTCTCGCATCTTCAGATTCACCCCTCATGCCATCATGGAATTACCACAACCTTGCAGGAGGACATCACCAGCCCAACACATGGCACCACCCATGACACCCATGACAGCTACATATACAATCAGAGCCCCATCCCCACAGATTTCGAACAGAACATGTATGGGGACAGCTGGCTGGTTGGTGAGTGACATGGGAGTCAGGCATGACTATCCCCTCCCGTGATGCACACCTCACAAGTGGCACATGCATGACTAACATCCTCCTGTCTTTTCCCTTCAAGGTGACTCTGCATATGCACTGGGACCTCATCTCATGACCCCATCTCATGACCGCATCTCATGCCAGCTCACATTATGCATCTTTGCACGTTAAACACACACATTAATCAAGGCACAATGAGAATGCATGCATGCACACCACTGTGGTCCCTAGCACACACACCCCACATCCTCATCACATTGGATTGGCACCAGTCCACCATGCAGGACTTGTGAGCTGCAACGCCATGCCACGGCTCCAATTATGTCACTGTACATTCATACACCATTCACACAGACCTGGGGATCACTTCTCCACCACAAATGAGGGTGACACCCCTTTTCCCGCAGGAATATCACCCCCACATTCCAAAATCATACACAAACAGAACCAAAAAATTAAATAAATGACGAGCAAAAATAAAAAATGCCCAGCAAAAATATAATTTAAACAAAATAACAACAAAGAAAACCCATAAAAGACAAAAATCACTCTGCAAAACAGTCCTCAAATATCTCAAAGACACGTCACAAACAAACAAAAGCACCTTGCTGTAGAGGGAGGGATACAAAGGGATGTATTTTTGCAAAGGAAGTGCATTTGTGTGTGTCTATTTATGCTGTCTGCGTAGTTCATAAAGTTGCCCTAGTCCATTTCCAATTTCACTGATTGCGCCGCTCCCGAGTTGTGAGCATGCGCACATCGGAGCTGACCATGGTCTCCTTCAAGCACGCATGCGCGAGCTGGCCGGCCCTTCATTTGCATGGGGTCACGGCTCATTTCAATGTAACACGCCCACGTCCCTCCCAATTTGTATTACTCCTCCTTACGCCTCTGGAAAAAATCTTACGCTTGCGCAATTTCCTGCGCAAAAGCTACGTGAATCGGGGGATTACGCGGCTAGATGGCGCAAGTCTAACGTAATGGCGGTGCGCTACGCCGGACCGATAATGCGCCGATGTACGTGAATCTGGGCCTATATTGTCAAAAGTATTGGGAGTAAGAGAGCTGTGGTGGCTCAACGTGATTGGCACTGTGTTGACAAGCCATTCACCTCTGCAGCCAAGGGTTCGGATCCCGGTCTCGGCTACATGTGAATTGAGTTTGGTGGTCTCAGTCCGGCTCACGGTGGGTGTGCTATGCAAGGTACGCCTGTGCTTAGTACGCCCACCCCCCCCCCAAAAACCACCACACTTGCACGCACACGAAATTGGTTTAAAACACACGCACTTTGGCCATGCGGTCTCCTAAAATAAAGAGAGGCGAAGGACCTACGGGGCTGGCTGGGTGGGCTAGGCTCCCTCATAGGGGGAGTCCCTCTGCCCCATTGGGGTCCCGTTGGGCCCCAGTTGGGCTCCCAAGAGGAGCAGGTAGGGTGGGGTGAGTGGGAGGCCCCCCTTCACACCCGCCATTGCCACCAGGGGCATGGAGAAGGATGGCGAATGCCTCCGGGGGGAGGGTCTGCCTACTCCCAACTCCTGCAGTCCGGCTCCTCTCTCTCGAGTTCACGCACAAAAAATACACTTTAAGAAGAAAAAAAAAAAAAGAAAAGAAAAAAAAAAAAAAAAAGTATTGGGAGTAGCTGCTTTTAAAGCGGAGGTCCAGGAAAAATAAATAAAAGCCAGCAGCTACACATACTGCAGCTGCTGGCTTTAAATAAATGGACACTTACCTGTACTGCAGTCCCTCGATGTCGGCACCGCAGCTGATGTTTCCATCAGCTGTCGGGTGCTGCCGCCGCCATTGTGGGTAAGGGAACCTGGCAGTCGGCTTCACACCGGGAACCCTACTGCGCATCCTCTTTCCCATTAGCCATGTGACTTGTCATACTCTGCTCCCTATAACAGAATGCTGCGGAAGTGCTGTGGCGGCCAACTGCACATGCGCAATGCGTTCCAAACGCATCTGCGATGCGTTCCAATGGATTTACGACAGTACACACCAGCGAAACCTTGTTCGGCATCCAGGCTCTTCCCTTAACATCCCCGTGGATTGGAGGATGTTAAAAAAGGAGCCAGTAGGCCGAGCGAGCGGAGCGAGCCGTCCGAGCGAAGCGAGGACGTGAGGCTGACCGGCCACTATCCCCTAAGTCCACGTAGCCCTGAATGACGGCTTTGCTGGTGTGTACTGTCGTAAATCCATTGGAACGCATCACAATTGCGTTTGGAACGCAACGCGCATGCACAGTTTGCCGCTTCCTCACTTCCGGAGCATTGTATGATAGGGAGCCGAATATGACGCGTCACTGGCAGCCAGGGGAGGAGGAGGGAGCCCTGCGGTGTCGTCACTGCAGCATCACGGCCGCGGCTGGACTCCCAGAAGTGGGAAAGGATACCTGTCAAAGACATGGGCCCACTAATGGCTTCTTCTAAAGAGCAGAACATTGTTCCTGCGGGTTGGGGAATGTGTGCGATTAGCATGTGTTACCTGACCCACATAATGTATGTGTGAATCCAGTCTTAGTAAATAAAAAAATAAAAATTAGTGTTCATTTATTCTTTTTTCATAATCTCAGTTTATTCGCTGATCTTCTGGTCTCTGGCTCCACCATCTTAACTGTGGGAAGCTGGCTGTGACTTCCTGGTGTTGCACAGCTGGCTCCCCACTGCACATGTGCGAGATTGTACTTCACCGTCACACTGGTCCTGCATCTCCTGGGAATTTGTAGACATGTAAAAAACAAACAAAGTTGTAATAGCGGTAAAGGAGGGGGGGGGATGGGCAGAATTTCACTGTTTAAAGCAGAGCTCCACCCTAAAGTGGAACTCGCGCTGATCGGATCTCTCCCCCCCTCCGGTGCCACAATTGACACCTTTCAGGGGGAAGAGGGGTGCAGATACCTGTCTAAAGACAGGTATTTGCACCCACTTCCGGCCCAGCATTCTCGGGCAGAATGCGGGCATTTCGTCACCTCCCATTGTGTGCTGGGAACACTCGGCTCCCAGCACACAGCAGGAGCCAATCGGCGGGTGCAGCGCGACTCGCACATGCGCAGTAGGGAACCGGGCAGTGAAGCCGGAGCCCTTCACTTCCTGGTTCCCTCACCATGGATGGCGGGGGGGGCAGCAGAGTGACGAGCGATCGCTCGTCTTCTGCTGCGGAGGCTGCTGGACTCCAGGACAGGTAAGTGTCCTAATATTAAGTCAGCAGCTGTGTAGCTGCTGGCTTTTAATAATTTTTTTTGAGCGGACATCCCCTAATCTACAAATTTCTGAAAATCTACAGCAGAAGGTTGTGCAGTATTGGGATGGTAGGGATCACCTATGTAAAGAGAACATCTCACTAATGCTTTGGCAGTGTGCTTGGCACCAGTTAGGTTTGTTATTCTGTCAGTAACACCTCTGATTAAATGTCAATCCCAATCAGTTCACTAGAGTTGATAATCAACATCAACCTTTTGCTTTACACACTCAGGATGGCAACCTGCAGGCTCAGAGCTCCGAGTAACGCAACCTTGTGTGGTGAACATGCAGCATCGCACGTGAGCTGAAAACGCATTATCTAACTTTCACCAGTAGGGATCAGTGCTGCTCATACAGTTTATTATTTAAACGTATTACTAAAATTCAAACAAAAATAAAAACTCCATACAAATAATTATTTAATTACTCGCTCCTAAATAACCGCAATTATTACAACAATTTTTTGCATATATTATACTGCAATCAATCAACAACAAAAAACTCTATAATAATAAATATTTAAGAAACGTAAACTGTCACCAAGAGCAACTTTAATTTCTCCCTCTAAAATAACCGCAATTATTACAAATATTTTATATTTACTATCAATGCTGCAATCAATCTTTTCAAAATCTGCAGTGCAATATGTTACATAGAAGCCTCCTATAAATGTAATTAAATATAAGTGAAAAGATTGTGAATGGGAAAAAAATAGGTTTAATAAATATAAACAAAACAAAGTAATATAAAATAAATAAATAAGAGAGAATAAATATACATTATAAATTAATAAAGATAATGAATAAAAATGTATATAAAAAAGGATACATTTATGAATAAATGTAAGGAATAAAGATAACAAAAAACAATAAGGGTGTATAAAAAAAATTAACAATAATAATGATAAAAATAATAGTAAATAAATATAAAAAATAACTCTAAATAAGGGTGTATAAAAGTATACAAAAAATAATGAGGATAATAATGAATAAATACAAAAATAACTATAAATTGGAGTGTATAAAAATATTAAATGCATTAATGAATGAATAATAAAAAGCAGTATAAAAGAGTAAATATAAAAAGACGGTGCATGATGGGTGCATGACATTAAGAATGAATAAATATAAATAAAGGGGTATAAAAATAATAAATAAAAACATACATTTAAAAAAATTTAGATAAATAAAATAAAGAAAAAAAGAGAGACTGTGTTTCACTGTATTATCCAGGCTGCTCTACACCGGCTATTCACAGGCGCGATCCCACTACTGATCAGCACGGGGGTTTTGACCTGCTCCGTTTCCGGCCTGGGCCGGTTCACCCCTCCTTAGTGCAACCTGGTGGCCCCTGGCTCCCCTAGGGCCACCATATTGATACCGAACTTAGCGTGGACACCCGATCGACATAGCACAGGGTAGACCAGAACTCCTGGACTCAAGCAATCCGACAGCCTCAACCTCCCAAGCAGCTGGGATTACAGACGCACGCCACCGCGCCCGGCAAGCAAATGCCTTTACTTTCTGTATCTAGAATCTGGATTCTCATTGACGTCACCGGCTCAGCACTGCCATCTACAGGCAGCACTAAAGATTACACCCGCATGCTGCTGGGCTGAATATATAAGACCCCTTTCATACAAGTTTTTCAGGCACTTTGGCTTTAAAAAAAGCGCCTGTATAGTGACTGAAAAACGCCTCATCTGCAATCCCAATGTGAAAAAGAGAGAATAAATATACATAATAAATTAATAAAGATAATGAATAAAAATGTATATAAAAAAGGATACATTTATGAATAAATGTAAGGAATAAAGATAACAAAAAACAATAAGGCCGCGTACACACAATCAAATTTATCTGCTAAAACCGGTCCGACGGACCGTTTCAGCAGACAAATCCGATCGTGTGTACGGGTGAGCAGACAGGTTTTTCCAGCAGACAAGTTTTAAAGCATGCTTTAAAACTTGTCTGCTAGAAACCCGTCCGTCCAACATGTCTGCTGGTTAGTACGCCTAACCAGCGGACAAAAATCTCCCGCATGCGCCGAATGGATTCGACGCATGCGTGGAAGTATTTTACTTCCTGGAGTGGTGACGTGGCGGCATTAACGTCACCGCCACGTCACCGCGCTGTCTGTTGGCGGAGATTTTGGTTTGATCGTGTGTACACGATCAAACCAACATATCCCAGGAAACCGATTTGATCGGATTTGTTTAGTCGTGTGTATGTGGCCTGAGGGTGTATAAAAAAATTAAACAATAAAAATGATAAAACAGTTAATAAATATAAAACTAACTCTAAATAAGGGTGTATAAAAGTATATAAAAAATAATGAGGATAATAATTAATAAATACAAAAATAACTATAATTTGGGGTGTATAAAAATAA
This sequence comes from Rana kukunoris, assembly GCA_029574335.1. Lineage (NCBI taxonomy): Eukaryota > Metazoa > Chordata > Amphibia > Anura > Ranidae > Rana > Rana kukunoris. The sequence goes on along the minus strand of CM056059.1, from coordinate 111,997,207 downwards.
TAAATGCATTAATGAATGAATAATAAAAAGCAGAGTAAATATAAAAAGACGGTGCGTGATGGGTGCATGACATTAAGAATGAATAAATATAAATAAAGGGGTATAAAAATAATAAATAAAAACATACATTTTAAAAAATTTAGATAGATAAAAAAAAGAGAGACTGTGTTTCACTGTATTATCCAGGCTGCTCTACACCGACTATTCACAGGCGCGATCCCACTACTGATCAGCACGGGGGTTTTGACCTGCTCCGATTCCGGCCTGGGACGGTTCACCCCTCCTTAGTGCAACCTGGTGGCCCCTGGCTACCCTAGGGCCACCATATTGATACCGAACTTAGCGTGGACACCCGATCGACATAGCACAGGGTAGACCAGAACTCCTGGACTCAAGCAATCCGACAGCCTCAGCCTCCCAGGCAGCTGGGATTACAGATGCACGCCACTGCAACCGGCAAAGGACAGTGCTTGCTGTGAGATACTAGAAGCTAAAAGCGACATGATGTCAAATGGCCACCTTCCTATATCAATTTTGCTCATTGCAAGCGTGTCATTAACATTACAATAAACATGTTATCAAAGTACAGCATGAATGAAAAAGTAGAAATTGTGTAAAGACATTGAGGATGGCACCCTGCAGGCTCAGAGCTCCGAGTAACGCGACCTCGTGTGGTGAACATGCAGCGTCGCATGTGAGCTGAAGATGCATTATCTAACTTTCCTGGTGCCTCAATGGCAGCATACCAATGGTTGTGACTCCGCCCTCGTCCAACCCACAGGACCACGCAACTCTATAAAAGAAAGAGCTACTCCCCCCTCAGGTATTCTTTTTTCTGTCCTCATCCTTGCAGGATCACATATCAGCCCTGCCTCACTGTCATATGGTGTAACCATTGCAGGTTCATGCTCTCCTGCAGTATGGAGTCCCATTACTTGGACTGCTAAATGCCTCACATAAGTATGGGAGCCCGTTTTTCTGTGGATCTTTTTGGGGCCTGTCTAAAAACATCCAGGAGCGTCTCCTTCTCCTCTGTGGCTTTTGGCTGGCTATTTCGGGGCAAGACAACACAAGGTACCTTTTAGAGCCTTCAATAGCATTCCTATGGTTTTTTTTTGCCTCACCCTCATGTGTGCTGACATTGAATCCACCTGATTTTGAATCCATGTGCACCTGATTCTGAATCCGTGCGCACCTGTATCCATGTGCGCTTAGCAGTACACCTGGCAGTGCATCCATGTGCACCTAACAGTGCACCTGACAGTGCATCCATGTGCGCTTAGCAGTGCACCTCACAGTGAATCCATGTGCGCTTAGCAGTGCACCTGACAGTGCATCCATGTGCGCTTAGCAGTGCACCTGACAGTGCATCCATGTGCACCTGAGAGTGCATCCATGTGCGCTTACAGTGCACCTGGCAGTGCATCCATGTGCATCCATGTGCACCTGGCAGTGCATCCATGTGCACCTAGAAGTGCACCTGGCAGTGTATCCATGTGCACCTAGCAGTGCACCTGGCAGTGCATCCATGTGCACCTAGCAGTTCATGTGGCAGTGCATCCATGTGCACCTAGCAGTTCACCTGACAGTGCATCCATGTGCACCTAGCAGTACACCTAACAGTGCATCCATGTGCACCTGACAGTGCATCCATGGGCACCTAGCAGTACACCTGACAGTGCATCCATGTGCACCTAGCAGTGCTCCTGACAGTGCATCCATGTGCTCCTGACGCCGCTTCCATACATATCTCGTGCGCCTGACACTGCGGCCATGGACACCTGACACTGCCTTCATGTGCACTTAACACTGCATACATGTACACCTAATGCTATCCTTGTGTATCTAACACTACGTCCATATGTACCTGGCGCAGTCTCCAGGTGCACCCAACACTGCACCCATGTGTACTGGTGCTGCCTCCATGTGCACCTGACATTGCATCCGTGTGTACCTGGCGCTGCCCCCATTTGCACCTATCATTACTACATGTACACCTGACGTTATACTAGTGTGCGCCTACCAATGCCTCCATGTGTGCCTGGTGCTACCCCCATGTGCACCGGCATGCCACCCAGGTTCATTCCTGGGAGCCGTTAGTGGCCTGATTCTGCCGCCGGGTGCGTCGCCATTATCTTCCCCCTCCCTTCCTGTGTGGGTGGCGCTTTGCGCGCGTCTCCCTAGACTGCTTCATCATCTGCGGGGGCGGGGTCACGGCGGAACATCATGGCGCATGCGCAGTAACTTTTCTGAGGCTGAGCGGCGGCCATTTTGGTACTCCCTGGCCGAGTTCAAGCCTGGCACAGATAAGACATCTTTAGGGGTCTGCTTCCCCTTAACCTCCCTCTGATAGAGCTTAACCAATATACTGATGATATGTAGATATATATATATATATATATGTGTGTGTGTGTGTGTATGTATATCTGTGTTTACATGTGGGTATGTATATACGTAACATATGTATATATTATTAGTGTTATTTTTGCCTTCCTATACTTTACATAATCAGATTTAATCCTAGTCCTAACCGCTCTGATATACAATGCCACATCAATAAAGATCCTCAACATACCGCTAGGTAAGGGCTGCAACATAACAGGTACGTTCCTTCATTCAAAGAGCTTAGGGCATGTAGAAACATTCTTTTGTTTGTTTCCACAGTCCGCACCAAGAACCACCCGCAGGGGTTCTCTAGAGGGACATACCTCCTGCAGTGACGGAGGTTACCCCAGCATACCCCAAGCAGGCATGTCTCCCAGGGCAAATCTGCACTTCCAGGGGAAAAGGCCGGTTGACTTTGTGAGGAACAAAACTTACTGGGAAGATTGGCGTGTGGTCAAAGTCTGTCTATGGAGGAGAAAGCAGTAAAGCGCTATGTTTCTCCAGACCGGTTCAGAAGCTGGTTCGGAAGGCGGGCCGGTTACAGCCAAAAGACATTTCAACATTTGAAGTCAGTTTATTAAAATCGCATCACATTGTATCAGTTTATCATTGCATTAAAGACACAATTTAGTGGGAAGAAGATCCGGTATCATCTGTCCATACAAGAAAATACTGTTTTCCTCACCTGACAAAGAAAGCTGCAGCCGTTACCTTTATGAGGTCAGAAGAATAAGCGACGAAAAGTGGGGGGAAAAAACGCATCGCCTGCAATCAATGTCTCAAATTTTCTTACCACTGGCGGAAGCAAATGCACAGCTCCTGAATTTAGATCCAACTTTGGGAACGTCAGTCATGGCATTAGCCAGGAATGCAGCCATCATTGTCCTTGGGTGCTCCCACAGAGCCATGCTATACTTCATCACAGCCAGAAGGGCATTATGGTTAAAACCATGGTCGGCAGACCCATCTGCAATGCATTCCTAGTGTCGCATGCCATATGATGGAAGGCCTGTTTTGGCGATAAAGGAAAATTCCCCAAGATAGGAGAAGAGAATTCGCCTCGCAGGCAGCTACCAAACAAAGATCAAGAGAGGGGGCTTGGAAGGCTCACAGGCCACCCTTCCCCAATTGAGCAATCCTAAGACCGCGTTGTAGACGGTTGAGAGCCAGAACTTCTTCTACTCCCCTTATCCACCGGTCCGGTAGTAGCAAGACTCAGGTTTTTCGGCTTACGTTTGGGTGAAAAACTGCACTGGTCCATGCAGCCTCCACGGTCCTTCAAGGACTTTTTTTCTCTTCTGGTGATTCAAAACCTTCCTCCACCCCTTTCTCTCCGGCCCACCAAAGACAAGAAAGAAGCTCTTTTTCAGTATACTAAAATACCTCTGCACCAACAGGCAGTATTGCCAATACCAGTCTTGGAGAAACACCTGGGGTTCTACTCTCCAGTCCTTTGTTTTAGTTCCCAGGAAATCTGGGGCTGGAGACTTGTGTTGGACCTAAAGAGGATAATGGATACGTTCAGGTAGAACAAGTCATTTGGTATCCCTAGTCACAATAATTCTGTCAGTACAGCCAGGTATTTGCATGGTCTCTATGGGTCTTCAGGCTGTGCACCTTCAAATTCCCATCCATCATCTTTCCAATCTTTCTCCTGGGCTCAAAGTAGGCGATCTGCGCCTCCAATTAAAATATCTTTACTTTGGAATTTCATCCAAAAAACCTTCTTGCCAAGGTTTTAGTAACCATCCTAGCTTCCTTCTGGGAAAGGGAGATCAGGGTCCTACATTACTTCCAGTTCGAATGACTTGTCTACGCATCCATCTGGAAGCTTTATCCAACACCCCGATGAAGCGACACTGTCTTCAATCAGAGGATCACTGAATTTTGTACAGAAGGTGGACAAAGCGAACCAGTGAGCATCTACGATCTCCACTTGGGTTTTTTTTCTGGCACAATGGAGAAAGGGGCATCTAAGACAAACAGTTATCGGGGAAGTCCAGCCTTGGTAGTGGGCATGACCTCCATCCTCCCGGTTCACAGCTCCCTTGAACCATCTCAGGAACCATTCTTGCATCTGAGGCAAGTCATCTGGACTGGGGAGTGGGGGAATGTAGTAATATTAATATAGATGTGTTGGTATTTAAAATATTGTGTTATACAGTATGTATGGTATGGTATTTAGGCATTCGAGGTTACACATCAAAGGAAGTTTGCTGACCAAATCTTGTGGCCAAAGGATCAAAAGATACAGAGGACCCTTTGATGTGTAAATCTTATCTAAGACAACCTAGGTATGTGAGATGGCCTGGTACTTCCTGACATACATAAGGAAGTGTTTATTAATGGTAATTAGACATTCAATGGGAACATTTGGTTGACCCCCCTCCAGTATGATACCATTATATGAGAAAGTCAGTTTTTGACATTCAGTTCATCTTGTCAGAGAGAAGGTACTCTCTGTATGAGTATGGGGGCGCAGGTAGAAATCTGAATTACTCTGTTGGACCTTTTTTGTATCATCTGTGGATTCTTTGGACTTTATTCTGTATTGAAGTCGTTGAATTAAAATTGCGTTCTCTGGAGGACCTGGTGTTTTGCTGCGAGAACAATCTACTAACATCATACTAGACACTATACGATAGACAATACACGCTAAAATATCTGAAGACTACAGGTGACACATCTCCAAGACAACCAGCTAGTACAAGTAGGATGGACACTCAATTCAGAAAGGATTTCCAATATCCTAGAGCTAAGAGTAGCATGGATGGCACATCTAGCCCCTCTTCTTGGGAGCAAGTCCATTCTGGTTCAGACAGACAAGGCAGCAGTGGTCCATGTTCAAAGCCAAGACGGGATGCACAGCAGGTCTCTGACCAGCGAGGTGCCCCAATTAGTTCATAGACCGAGAATAGTTTGCTCAATCTTTGGGCTGTCTACAGCCCAGCCCCAAGATTCAGCTAGCCGTTCGTCTTTTCAAGGCCTTTCAACAGCAACAATGGATGATCACTAGGCCTGTAGATTTTCTGTTTGGATATACCAACAACTCCCCATTTAGATCATATAACTTCCAAAAGGGATATGTTTTTCCCTAATGATTACTCTGATACTGTTTTTGTCTCCAGCTCCTGATGTTGGTGAAGGTCGCTATCCTGGCAGTCACGTTATTCTGGCAAAGACAAGGGTTTCTACTATTAGTCAAATGGCTTGGTACAGTTCCCACACGCGGACAACCTCCTATATCAAGATGACTTCTCTCACCCACGTCCAGGGTTCCTGGACTTGAAGGCCCGAAAGTTGGACAGAACAGACAGGGTGACCTAATTCACTCATGGTTTCACCCAAACATTATTACATCCAAGAGAGTCATCCACCTATGCCACCTACTAATAGGTTTCAAAGGAGGTTCACAGATCTGGAAGAATCCAGCCATTTCAATTCCCTAGGTCCTGGGGTCCGAAAGATTCTACTCGTGCTACAAACTCATCTGAACTTGAGCTTAGGTCTTAAAGCACTCTGAAAGTTCAGCTTGGAGCCTTGTCAGCTCTGACGGGCGCACACTAGGCACAGAGTCTCCTTGTAGAATGCTTCCTGAAAACAGTGAGACTATGCCCTCCCGGGAGGACCCACACCCCATATGGGTGTCTGACAGTTGTCTGGACAAACCCTTCCTTTGCTCCCACTAAAGAGTGTGCATTGGAAGACATTACCTGGGAACCTACCATGCTGATTGCCATCATGTCAGGGCATAGATCATCAGAAACGCAGCCTCTAGGGGCTCAGAAGTCCTACGTCACCTTTTTTCTTTCCAGACAGGGTAGTCCTACAGCCTATGCACCAGTATGTCCCTAAAGTGCCTGCAGTCTACCATCTCAGCCAGGAGTGGGTTTCCCGACCTTCAGAGGAGACCCAATCTCCTCAAACTACATGGTTTGGAAATAGCCAGATCCCTGAGGCGTTACTTAGAACTAACACAATAGTTTCTCAAGGATCAATGTTCATTCGTTATTCCCAAGGGCGAAAATAAAGCTATATCGCCTTCCAGGCTAGTCCAAGAACGTATAGGGCTAGTGGTCTCCCAGCCTAAGTACGCTGAATGCTCACGAGGAATCCTCAGCAGCGTATGGGCTAAGGTCTCTCCTGAGACAATTGGCAGGACGGCTAGTTAGTCATCCTTCCTTACCTTCATGTCGCACTATAGCCTAGATGCGGCAGTCCTTATCTCCCAAGACTTTGGGAGGAGATTTTGAACTATGAGTTCTGTAAACGAACTTCATTATATTGCAGTACCCTCCCTGTAAGCGAGTTAATTAACCATTGGTATGCTGCCATGGAGGCACCAGGAAAACGGAAAATTGAATACTTACCTTTCTGTAATTTTCCTTTTCTGGTGCCTACCCATGGCAGCATACACCCTCCCTTCTGTAATCCTTAAAGTTCTGAAGACTAGTTACAAGAATACCTGAGGGGGGAGTAGCTCTTTCTTTTATAGAGTTGCGTGGTGCTGTGGGTTGGACGAGGGCGGAGTCACAACCATTGGTATGCTGCCATGGGTAGGCACCAGGAAAGGAAAATTACAGAAAGGTAAGTATTCAATTTTCCGTTTTTGCCAGTAGGGATCAGTGCTGCTCATACAATTTATTGTTTAAAAGTATTACTGATTGAAAAAAACAAAAACAAAAACTCCATACAAAAAAAATAAAGTCCTGACACAGCATGACTGCATATACGTATGGGAAGGCTCCGCCTCCCTGCCCAATCAGAACCGGTTATATTATACAAGTAGGTCTCCTCCCTTACCTCAGTAGTCTCTGTTTTTTCCTCACTGCTAAAAGCGGTTATGCTACTGCTAGAAAGCAGGAATTTTTCTTTTCCCTCACCTTGCTGGACACTTCCGGCCAAGCTGCACAGGTTCAAGCCTCACCTGTGACGAAGCTCCCCGCTGTACAGGCAGACCTGAACGCCTATATGGGAGAGACCTAACCCCAGCAGGATCCAGGAAGATGGGGGTGAAGGCATCTGGTCACTAGGGATTGCTCATTTATCATGACTAGGGTTACCACCTCATCCCTTTAAAACTGAACACCTATTAATTACACAGGTTCTGAGGCAGATTAAGGCTTTAATTAAACTAAAGTGGTGCCTTATTTGAATTAAATTAGCCTCAGAACCTCTGTAATTAATAGGTGTTCAGTATTAAAGGGATGAGGTGGCAACCCTAATCATGACGCCATGGGTGGACATTCATTGGACTTTGGACATGAAGCATGCAGGTGGTAAGGCACCACATGGTGCATAATTCTATTCAGTTACTGCTGCAAGTATGTGGTTAAACTTGCATTACTTAAGGGCTGTGATTGTGTCTGCAATACTGCTATTGATGATAGCAGGTGTGCTGTGCTGGGCTAAAGCCTTCCTTTAACTGAACATGCTTGGCTTTACAGTCTTGATTTATTTTCTGCAGGTATGTTGTAAGTTTGCATTTCTGAAAAGCATATATCACACATGTGAATGTAACTGGATGTCCGCAGTGCCACTCTGTTTACTAATATTAAACACACTGAAGGAAGTGTTTGCAGTGTTGCTAAAGCTTGAACTGATAACAGGTGATACTGAGAGCCCTTTCATTTTAATGCAGGGCCTGGCCCTGCAGGATGGGCTCACTGTGTATTGATGATTGGTTGTGGTATGATCCTTGGTGGTACATGTGTCTAGGTAGGTTTAACCTGCTAGTTCTAATTGTCAGATGACTATTAACTTGCGCTTCTTGCCTGTGATTACATTAACTCCACATTAGGTAAGGCTGTGATGTTTATATCTATGCATTTACATGCTGACCTTGGTGCTAAAATGTCAAGATCTGTTTAGTCACATTCCTTAGTACTTACTTGTTAGCAATAGGTAATTTCTTGTGTTATTTAGGGTATCCCAGAGAGAGATATGGGGTTTGTAGTGGTTACTATTTATGGAAAATAACCCCAGGCATGGTTCCAGGCTTTCAGATCATCTGTGAACCAGTAGCAATCAGCCTTCCTAGAGACCAGCAACTTTAAATGAAGGTGAGGGCAGGTAGGTATATGCTATATCCTAAAAGAGTTTACATTATGGGCTTAATGAGTGTAAATCTCAAGCCCTCAACACCAACACCAGTCTACCTGCTTCTGCAACAAGGGACAGATCCTCTCTAGGCTAGCCCTGAAAAAAAAAACACACTATGGGCCAGATTCAGGTAGAGTTAGGCTGGCGGATCAATGGATCCGCCAGCCTAACTGTCACTTTAAGCCGGCGTTTTTGTTTTCTGTAACCAGAAAACAAACGCCGGGTTGGAGTTCCGATGCGATCGGCGTAATTGAATTTCGCCATCGCATCGTTACTTCAACTTAAAAATGGTGCCGGGGGCGTTCCCGCCGATTTACGCTCAAATATGTTAATGAGCGGAAATCGGCAATTCATGATCTTTTTCGGGCGCGACGCAGTGACTTTACGAAGTTTCCGGAAGCGATACGCGGCGTATAGATAAAGCAGCCCCCTAGTGGAATATCCTATGTTAGGTATAGGCGTCGTCATCGCGTCGGAAAAAAAACAAATCGCGTCGTTTGCGTAAAACATTCATGAATGGGGACGTGACGTCATTGACGTTCACTGACAGAACTTGGAGCATGCGCACTGGGATGCATTGACACTCGACGCATGCGCAGTACGTTCGCCGCGGGATCGCGCTTATTTTAAATAATACGCGCCCCGTACCCGCCCAATTTGAATTACGCCGGCTCATTTGCGATACGCTGCCGCAACTTTAGGAGCAAGTGCTTCATGAATAACAGCACTTGCTCCTAAAATTTCTGCAGCGTAACGTAAATGAGATGCGTTACTCCAGAGCAAAGATGCTCTGATCTACCTGAATCTGGCCCTATGCAGTTAACTGCCAGAAGGGGCAGATCAAGAAATCGCTACAGTAAATCATAGTGGTCTGGTGGTACCTGGTGTGTCGGCCAGAATGCAAAACAAGGTTGCAGGCCAAAGACAGTGACAAATGGGCAGAGACTTAGAAGGCCTACAGTTACTAATGGTTCCATACCAAGCCTAATCGAACAACCGTGTTTGTTTAACCACTTCCCGACGGCCGTACGACTATGTACGGCTGCAGGGTGGCTCTACTTCTCTGGGACACTGTCTTTTGACATCCGCCCCTTTCCTCGTTCCCCGCGCGCGCTCCCGAGCACGCATCAGGGAACTTCTGTGCTGGCCGTGTCCCTTGGACACAGCCAATCACAGATCGCGGTAAATAGCCGATCACAGTGGCTATTTACAGTGCGATCTGTGCGGCCAATGAGAGATGATCTCAAATGTAAACATATGAGATCATCTCTCATTGCCGGCTCACACAGAGACAGCGTCCTGTCAGGAGACTGATCTGTGTCCCTTGTACATAGGAACAGAGATCGATCACCTCCCCAGTCAGTCCCCCTCCCCCACAGTTAGAACACAATTCAGGGTACACATTTAACCCCTTCCTCACGCCCCTTCAATGCCAGTCACATTTATACAGTAATTAGTGCATATTTATAGCACTGATCGCAGTATAAATGTGAATGGCACCAAAAATGTGTCCGATGTGTCCGCCATAATGTCGCAGTCCTAATAAAAATCGCAGATTACCGCCATTACTAGTAAAAAATAAAAATAAAAAAAAATATTTCTGTCCCCTATTTTGTAGGCGCTATAACTTTTGCGCAAACCAGGCGCTTATTGCGTTTTTTTTTACCAAAAATATGTAGAATATGTATCGGCCTAGACTAAGAAAAAAAAAAGTTAAAAAAAAAAATTGGGCTATTTATTATAGCAACAAGTAAAAAATATTGTATTTTTTTTCAAAAATGTCGCTCTTTTTTGTTTATAGCGCAAAAAAAACACACAGAGGTGATCAAATACCACCAAAAGAAAGCTCTATGGGTGGGGAAAAAAAAGTCATCAATTTTGTTTGGGAGCCATGTCGCACGACTGTGCAATTGTCAGTTAAAGCGACGCAGTGCCGGAAGCTGAAATTTCACCTGGTCAGGAAGGGGGTATATGTGCCCAGTAAGCAAGTGGTTAAAGGCAACCTCTACCTCAGAGCTGGCTTCTGGAAAATTGCTCTGGCAAGTTGGAATATCAGAAGCAGAATACGGAGACTTTAACCCCATCCAAACTGACTGTGTGGAACTTAGGTACTAAGCTATTCAAGCAGAGTCATCTAAAGGGTACCTCTGCCTCAAAAGCAGCCGGCCAAACGGGCTTCATCAGATTAACCAAGGGTGCCATTCTTCCAACAGAAGAAACAATATCCTTGCAGAGACCCTGGGACAGCAAATAGAACTGGAGATGAACAAGGTTCATACTACTGTTAGGTAGTGTTGTTGTGACCTGCGATTGGGCAGGATGAAAGCAGAGCTTTGGTCAGTGATAAGCTCTCTATGATGGCAGATCCTAGATTGAAAATGGAATAGCCAATGATGCAGTTCAGTCACTGCGGATACAAGACTGTATGCTGTTTCTCCAGAAATCATTGTGGACAGTGAACCCTTATGGCCCCTCCCACAAGTAAACACATGCTGCTTTAAGTCAGAGTGGTGACTGTTCAAGTTGGATCTGGCGATGTCTAGAAAACACTCAGAGAGAGCAACAGTGTAAGTATCTCATTTGAACAAATGGCTCGTTCCCATTGGTTGCATCCCACGGTCGCAAGAGCGATAAAGTAGCCTGTAATAACCCATGTGGTCCGAGGGGGCCCAAGCAAGGTTGACAACTGTATTAACTGGTTTTGTAGTAAAGAGAGACTTACTTCCCGCACTAAAAACGATGACTCCACAGAGGAAAAAAGTCCCCTCTTGGGGAGGTAGCTAAGCTAACTAATCTTTCAGCATACCAGTCATCACAAGTTGTTACTCGTTGGGTATTCATGCCAATGAAGGACAAGGTGTCCAAAAGCCAGAGTTACAGCGGTCGCAGACTGAAGTCTTTCCGAAACACAACAAAGGGAGCCTCAACTATGTTGAAAAGACTCAGCAAAATGGGGAAGGCCTATCTTCGTTTGCAAAAAGGAATGCAAAACTAGTCAACTTCTGTCAGAGGTATCCCCCAGCATGTTAGGTTAGGGTTTTCTAGAACTTATGGCCAAGTAGCGTAAGATACAAAAGCTGTTGGATATCTAGGGACAGTCTAAAAAAAAAGACGGTCAAGGGTCGGCAACAAGTAAGGCTATCAAGATATTGGTCTGACAGTAACCTCGGTGGCTTCCCAGAGATGGAAGCAGATAAACTAAGGACAGCCAACTGGGTTGACAGATTAGCCAAACGGATATATTCAACAAACCTAAGAGTCTCCAGGATCCTTATCCCAATTCGCAGCCGTTCGGTGGTGATAACGATTATTGCCCTGTGGCTTGCAGGCAATGATGCACACGGGTACAGCCTCAGATCCGAGAACTTCCTATTCTCCTCCTTGAGATTCAACACCTCATACAGCGTGCCAACGGTATCTTCCAAATTCATACAAGTTATATCTAGATACAAGACACCAAGAAGTGGAGGTCTCACCGTTAGTGTTTGAAATACAATGGAGGTCAGAGCGCCTACTCCAGACTTCAAGTACATTAGCTTTGAGAAGAACCTACAGAATTTAAAGGATGGAATTCTCTGTTCCTTACTGTAACAAATGAATTGTATACAAGCAAGCCTAGAGACGACATTAAAGGATACTTGAAACTCAGTCATGTCTTCACTCTCTGGGATCCAGTAACGGTTGCATATCTCAGCAACCAAGTCCGAAAGACCTAGGCAGGTTATTCTTTCCCCCATGGGGTCATCCAATTAGTGTGAGACACATTATCTCACTCTCCATTTAGAGGGACAAGACATCCTAAATATGGCCAGGAACATGGGAATAAGTATTCCTTTTGGCAAATATAGTATGTAGAGTAAAGCTAGAAGAATCTCAAACATCCAAGTGTCATATAATAAACTACCTTGTTGCTGAAATGATCATGCAAAATGGCTCTAGTCTCTTCCTCAACACTATACAAAGGTTGGTATCCGGGCAACCTGAGTTAGAACATCATCGTCCTTTTGGCAGATCCAAACTAAAGTGTTTGAAGGTCCACAAACATTGAAAAGAGATTCAAGGTTGAAGAGAGACATAGAATTGGCCCTTCTTCTAGGAGAAAAACGATAAACCCATCAGGCATAACTGCATCGGAAAAGGACAATCTCGCTGTCCAACGAAGACAATCGCAGTTGTGGGGATAAAGTTAGTCAAAGCCTAGATGGATAGGACAAATCTATCAGATGAGGGCAGAGACAGCTCTTCCAAACTGGTGGCACATCCATTGACGGAACTCCAAAATAGTTCCTCCAGAGTTAATATGTAAACTACGACCTGGTCTACATTCAACACGTTGGGGGTCCATTCTGGTGGACCCAGAAGTCGTAACTACAATACATCTCAGTCGTTAGAGGGGATAGATCTAATCCTCTTAAACACTTGAGCAGTACCCACTCTTGTTGTCTGGTGATCTGGTACATCCAATATGTATATGCTGTCATGCTGTGTCAGGAAAAGGGAAAATGTTATACTTACCTAATGGTAATTTTCCTTTCCTGATGCAAGCATGACAGCATATAGGTCAGCATAAAGGAAAAGTGAAACAAATATAAGGGCCTTGAGCATTCAAGAAAGGCCTTCCACAGTGATACTAAAGTATGAAAATACTGCGGTAAGACCTACTTTTATAGTATAACCGGTCCTGATTGGGCAGGGAGACGGAGCCTTCCCATATGTATATGCTGGCATGCTTGCATCAGGAAAGGAAAGTTACCGTTAGGTAAGTATAACATTTTCCCTTATTTGACTTCTCCCTCTGAAATAACGCAATTATTTAAAAATATATATAATTTTTTATGTAAAAAAAAAAAGAGAGAAAAAAAAAAAATATATATATACTTAAATTTCTGAATACATTTAATGCATAAATGTAAAAATGACTAAGGGTGTATAAAAATAATAAAAAGACTGTGTTTCACTGTATTATCCAGGCTGCTCTACACCGACCATTCACAGGCGCGATCCCACTACTGATCAGCACGGGGGTTTTGACCTGCTCCGTTTCCGGCCTGGGCCGGTTCACCCCTCCTTAGTGCAACCTGGTGGCCCCTGGCTCCCCTAGGGCCACCATATTGATACCGAACTTAGCGTGGACACCCGATCGACATAGCACAGGGTAGACCAGAACTCCTGGACTCAAGCAATCTGACAGCCTCAGCCTCCCAGGCAGCTGGGATTACAGATGCACGCCACTGCAACCGGCAAAGGACAGTGCTTGCTGTGAGATACTAGAAGCTAAAAGCGACATGATGTCAAATGGCCACCTTCCTATATCAATTTTGCTCATTGCAAGCGTGTCATTAACATTACAATAAACATGTTATCAAAGTACAGCATGAATGAAAAAGTAGAAATTGTGTAAAGACATTGAGGATGGCAACCTGCAGGCTCAGAGCTCCGAGTAACGCGACCTCGTGTGGTGAACATGCAGCGTCGCATGTGAGCTGAAGATGCATTATCTAAGTTTTGCCAGTAGGGATCAGTGCTGCTCATACAATTTATTGTTTAAAAGTCCTATTAGGAACTGATTGAAATAAAAAAAAAAAAAAAAACTCCATCATGCCCTAGTCGGTTGGTATCCGGGCAAAATATTTGGCAGATCCAAACTAAAGTCCACAAACATTGAAAAGAGATTCAAGGTTGAAGAGAGACATAGAAATTGGCTCTTCTAGGAAAAAACGATAACCCATCAGCAAACTTCGGAAAAGGACAATTCGCTGTAACGAAACAATCGCAGTTGTGGGGATATTAGTCAAGCCTAGATGGATTTATGTGAGGGCAGAGACAGCTCTTCCAAACTGGTGGCAATCCAAAGAGAGAGAGAGAAAAAAAAAAAATAATAAAAATAAAAAAAATAATATATAAAAAAATAATAATAATAATAATAAAAAGCAAAAATATATATATATAAATATATATATAAAGTATAAAATACACATATTTTTGTGAATAGATTTAATGCATAAATGTAAAAATAAATAATATAATTTTTTATGTAAAAAAAAAAAGGAGAAAAAAAAAAAATATATATATACTTAAATTTCTGTATAAAAATAATAAAAAGACTGTGTTTCACTGTATTATCCAGGCTGCTCTACACCGACTATTCACAGGCGCGATCCCACTACTGATCAGCACGGGGGTTTTGACCTGCTCCGTTTCAAATGGCGGCCTGGGCCGGGTTACCCCTCCTTAGTGCAACATGCTGGTGGCCCCTGGCTCCCCTAGGGTAAGGTGACCAGATTTTTAAAAGGAAATCCGGGGACATATTTTTTCTTTACTAGTAGCAGGGCCGTTTGAAGACATTTGGGGGCCCCAAAAAAAAAAAAAAAAAGTGACTTTTCAATTTGAGAAACGGGGGGGGGGGGGAGGCGGCTTGCGGCTTACCTCTATCCTCCGCCTCACACGCACACGCCCGCATATGTTGGTGTCCGCACAGGGGCCCCAGCAGGGAGGGCCCTTGCCGCATCGCTGCGTCCTACTGCAATCCGGGGTAGGCTGTGTACCATAACCGCGCGGTACAGGAGATTCAGTTTGCCGTTCCCGGGCCCGGACTGAAAGGAAGTGAACACTCAGTGTGTGCACTTCCTGTCAGTCCGGCCGGTAACAGGAACCTGAATCTCCTGTACCGCGCGGTTATGGTACACGGCCGTCTGGACTGCAGGAGGACGCAGCGGTGCGGCAAGGGCCCTCCCTGCTGGGGCCCCAGGCAAATGCTTGCTTTGCCTGTCGGGTTCCAACGGGCCGGTGGCTGGCTTGGATTTGAGCCAAGGCAGAAGAACATGCGAGCGAAGCTGAATAAGCAAGTTCCCGAAAACTGAAGAAATATTCCCTCCGCTCCGACCAGCACACGATCATCAGAAATGGAAAAAATGCAACTCCCATATGCTAGTAGGAGAGGTGGAGCGGGGGTGTGTAATCCTAATTTAATTTAATTCTGCACTGACTGTCTTTGAAATTGCCCCTGCCCCCGATTAAATCCAATCAGGGGACAAAACCAGGGACAGACTTGGTCCGGGGACAGAGTCCTCAATCAGGGGACTGTCCCCTGAAACTGGGGATGTCTGGTCACCCTACCCTAGGGCCACCATATTGATACCGAACTTAGCGTGGACACCCGATCGACATAGCACAGGGTAGACCAGAACTCCTGGACTCAAGCAATCCGACAGCCTCAGCCTCCCAGGCAGCTGGGATTACAGATGCACGCCACTGCAACCGGCAAAGGACAGTGCTTGCTGTGAGATACTAGAAGCTAAAAGCGACATGATGTCAAATGGCCACCTTCCTATATCAATTTTGCTCATTGCAAGCGTGTCATTAACATTACAATAAACATGTTATCAAAGTACAGCATGAATGAAAAAGTAGAAATTGTGTAAAGATATTGAGGATGGCAACCTGCAGGCTCAGAGCTCCGAGTAACGCGACCTCGTGTGGTGAACATGCAGCGTCGCATGTGAGCTGAAGATGCATTATCTAAGTTTTGCCAGTAGGGATCAGTGCTGCTCATACAATTTATTGTTTAAAAGTATTACTGATTGAAATAAAAAAAATAAAAAAAAATCCATCCCCCGAAAAATATTTGACTTCTCCCTCTGAAATAACGCAATTATTTAAAAAAAATATATATTTTTCATGTATAAAAAAAGAGAGAGAGAGAGAAAAAAAATAATAATAATAATAATAATAAAAAAAAAAAAAAATATATATATATATATATATATATATATATATATATATATATATATATATAAAAATATATATATATACATATTTGTGTGAATAGATTTAATGCATAAATGTAAAAATAAATAAGGGTGTATAAAAATAATAAAAAGACTGTATTTCACTGTATTATCCAGGCTGCTCTACACCGACTATTCACAGGCGCGATCCCACTACTGATCAGCACGGGGGTTTTGACCTGCTCCGTTTCCGGCCTGGGCCGGTTCACCCCTCCTTAGTGCAACCTGGTGGCCCCTGGCTCCCCTAGGGCCACCATATTGATACCGAACTTAGCGTGGACACCCCATCGACATAGCACAGGGTAGACCAGAACTCCTGGACTCAAGCAATCCGACAGCCTCAGCCTCCCAGGCAGCTGGGATTACAGATGCACGCCACTGCAACCGGCAAAGGACAGTGCTTGCTGTGAGATACTAGAAGCTAAAAGCGACATGATGTCAAATGGCCACCTTCCTATATCAATTTTGCTCATTGCAAGCGTGTCATTAACATTACAATAAACATGTTATCAAAGTACAGCATGAATGAAAAAGTAGAAATTGTGTAAAGACATTGAGGATGGCAACCTGCAGGCTCAGAGCTCCGAGTAACGCGACCTCGTGTGGTGAACATGCAGCGTCGCATGTGAGCTGAAGATGCATTATCTAAGTTTTGCCAGTAGGGATCAGTGCTGCTCATACAATTTATTGTTTAAAAGTATTACTGATTGAAATAAAAAAAAAAAAAAAAACTCCATCCCCCGAAAAATATTTGACTTCTCCCTCTGAAATAACGCAATTATTTAAAAAAAATATATATTTTTTATGTATAAAAAAAGAGAGAGAGAGAGAAAAAAAAATAATAATAATAATAAAAAAAATAAATAAATAAATATATATATATATATATATATATATATATATAAATATATATATATACATATTTGTGTGAATAGATTTAATGCATAAATGTAAAAATAAATAAGGGTGTATAAAAATAATAAAAAGACTGTGTTTCACTGTATTATCCAGGCTGCTCTACACCGACTATTCACAGGCGCGATCCCACTACTGATCAGCACGGGGGTTTTGACCTGCTCCGTTTCCGGCCTGGGCCGGTTCACCCCTCCTTAGTGCAACCTGGTGGCCCCTGGCTCCCCTAGGGCCACCATATTGATACCGAACTTAGCGTGGACACCCGATCGACATAGCACAGGGTAGACCAGAACTCCTGGACTCAAGCAATCCGACAGCCTCAGCCTCCCAGGCAGCTGGGATTACAGATGCACGCCACTGCAACCGGCAAAGGACAGTGCTTGCTGTGAGATACTAGAAGCTAAAAGCGACATGATGTCAAATGGCCACCTTCCTATATCAATTTTGCTCATTGCAAGCGTGTCATTAACATTACAATAAACATGTTATCAAAGTACAGCATGAATGAAAAAGTAGAAATTGTGTAAAGACATTGAGGATGGCAACCTGCAGGCTCAGAGCTCCGAGTAACGCGACCTCGTGTGGTGAACATGCAGCGTCGCATGTGAGCTGAAGATGCATTATCTAAGTTTTGCCAGTAGGGATCAGTGCTGCTCATACAATTTATTGTTTAAAAGTATTACTGATTGAAATAAAAAAAAAAAAAAACTCCATCCCCCGAAAAATATTTGACTTCTCCCTCTGAAATAACGCAATTATTTTAAAAAATATATATTTTTTATGTATAAAAAAAGAGAGAGAGAGAGAAAAAAAAAAAATAATAAAAATAAAAAAATATATATAAAAAAATAATAATAATAATAATAAAAAAAAATATATATATATAAAATATATATATATATACACATATTTTTGTGAATAGATTTAATGCATAAATGTAAAAATAAATAAGGGTGTATAAAAATAATAAAAAGACTGTGTTTCACTGTATTATCCAGGCTGCTCTACACCGACTATTCACAGGCGCGATCCCACTACTGATCAGCACGGGGGTTTTGACCTGCTCCGTTTCCGGCCTGGGCCGGGTTACCCCTCCTTAGTGCAACCTGGTGGCCCCTGGCTCCCCTAGGGTAAGGTGACCAGATTTTTAAAAGGAAATCCGGGGACATATTTTTTCTTTACTAGTAGCAGGGCCGTTTGAAGACATTTGGGGGCCCCAAAAAAAAAAAAAAAAAGTGACTTTTCAATTTGAGAAACGGGGGGGGGGGGGAGGCGGCTTAGCGTAACACAGCAGGGAGGGCCCTTGCCGCATCGCTGCGTCCTACAATCCGGGGTAGGCACAGCGCGGTAGACCAGAACTCCTGGACTCAAGCAATCCGACAGGGCCCTCCCTGCTGGGGCCCCAGGCAAATGCTCTTTGCCTGTCGGGTTCCAGGGCCGGTGGCTGGCTTGGATTTGAGCCAAGGCAGAAGAACATGGGATTACAGAAAACTGCACGCCACTGCAACCGGCAAAATTTAATTTAATTCTGGACAGTGCTTGCTGTGGGGAGATACTGTCCCCTGAGAAGCTAAAAGCGACATGATGTCAAATGGCCACCTTCCTATATCAATTTTGCTCATTGCAAGCCACCTTCCTATATCAATTTTGTCATTGCAAGCGTGTCATTAACATTACAATAAACATGTTATCAAAGTACAGCATGAATGAAAAAGTAGAAATTGTGTAAAGACATTGAGGATGGCAACCTGCAGGCTCAGAGCTCCGAGTAACGCGACCTCGTGTGGTGAACATGCAGCGTCGCATGTGAGCTGAAGATGCATTATCTAAGTTTTGCCAGTAGGGATCAGTGCTGCTCATACAATTTATTGTTTAAAAGTATTACTGATTGAAATAAAAAAAATAAAAAAAAATCCATCCCCCGAAAAATATTTGACTTCTCCCTCTGAAATAACGCAATTATTTAAAAAAAAATATATTTTTTTTATGTATAAAAAAAGAGAGAGAGAGAGAAAAAAAAATAAATAATAATAATAATAAAAAAAAAAAAAATATATATATATATATATATATATATATATATATATATATATATATATAAAAAATATATATATATACATATTTGTGTGAATAGATTTAATGCATAAATGTAAAAATAAATAAGGGTGTATAAAAATAATAAAAAGACTGTGTTTCACTGTATTATCCAGGCTGCTCTACACCGACTATTCACAGGCGCGATCCCACTACTGATCAGCACGGGGGTTTTGACCTGCTCCGTTTCCGGCCTGGGCCGGTTCACCCCTCCTTAGTGCAACCTGGTGGCCCCTGGCTCCCCTAGGGCCACCATATTGATACCGAACTTAGCGTGGACACCCGATCGACATAGCACAGGGTAGACCAGAACTCCTGGACTCAAGCAATCCGACAGCCTCAGCCTCCCAGGCAGCTGGGATTACAGATGCACGCCACTGCAACCGGCAAAGGACAGTGCTTGCTGTGAGATACTAGAAGCTAAAAGCGACATGATGTCAAATGGCCACCTTCCTATATCAATTTTGCTCATTGCAAGCGTGTCATTAACATTACAATAAACATGTTATCAAAGTACAGCATGAATGAAAAAGTAGAAATTGTGTAAAGACATTGAGGATGGCAACCTGCAGGCTCAGAGCTCCGAGTAACGCGACCTCGTGTGGTGAACATGCAGCGTCGCATGTGAGCTGAAGATGCATTATCTAAGTTTTGCCAGTAGGGATCAGTGCTGCTCATACAATTTATTGTTTAAAAGTATTACTGATTGAAATAAAAAAAAAAAAAAAAAATCCATCCCCCGAAAAATATTTGACTTCTCCCTCTGAAATAACGCAATTATTTAAAAAAAATATATATTTTTTATGTATAAAAAAAGAGAGAGAGAGAGAGAAAAAAAATAATAATATAATAATAATAAAAAAAAAAAAAAAAATATATATATATATATATATATATATATATATAAATATATATATATACATATTTGTGTGAATAGATTTAATGCATAAATGTAAAAATAAATAAGGGTGTATAAAAATAATAAAAAGACTGTGTTTCACTGTATTATCCAGGCTGCTCTACACCGACTATTCACAGGCGCGATCCCACTACTGATCAGCACGGGGGTTTTGACCTGCTCCGTTTCCGGCCTGGGCCGGTTCACCCCTCCTTAGTGCAACCTGGTGGCCCCTGGCTCCCCTAGGGCCACCATATTGATACCGAACTTAGCGTGGACACCCGATCGACATAGCACAGGGTAGACCAGAACTCCTGGACTCAAGCAATCCGACAGCCTCAGCCTCCCAGGCAGCTGGGATTACAGATGCACGCCACTGCAACCGGCAAAGGACAGTGCTTGCTGTGAGATACTAGAAGCTAAAAGCGACATGATGTCAAATGGCCACCTTCCTATATCAATTTTGCTCATTGCAAGCGTGTCATTAACATTACAATAAACATGTTATCAAAGTACAGCATGAATGAAAAAGTAGAAATTGTGTAAAGACATTGAGGATGGCAACCTGCAGGCTCAGAGCTCCGAGTAACGCGACCTCGTGTGGTGAACATGCAGCGTCGCATGTGAGCTGAAGATGCATTATCTAAGTTTTGCCAGTAGGGATCAGTGCTGCTCATACAATTTATTGTTTAAAAGTATTACTGATTGAAATAAAAAAAAATAAAAAAAACTCCATCCCCCGAAAAATATTTGACTTCTCCCTCTGAAATAACGCAATTATTTAAAAAAAAAATATATTTTTTTTATGTATAAAAAAAGAGAGAGAGAGAGAGAAAAAAAAAAAATAATAATAATAAAAAAAAAATATATAATATATATATATATATATATATATATAAATATATATATATATATACATATTTGTGTGAATAGATTTAATGCATAAATGTAAAAATAAATAAGGGTGTATAAAAATAATAAAAAGACTGTGTTTCACTGTATTATCCAGGCTGCTCTACACCGACTATTCACAGGCGCGATCCCACTACTGATCAGCACGGGGGTTTTGACCTGCTCCGTTTCCGGCCTGGGCCGGTTCACCCCTCCTTAGTGCAACCTGGTGGCCCCTGGCTCCCCTAGGGCCACCATATTGATACCGAACTTAGCGTGGACACCCGATCGACATAGCACAGGGTAGACCAGAACTCCTGGACTCAAGCAATCCGACAGCCTCAGCCTCCCAGGCAGCTGGGATTACAGATGCACGCCACTGCAACCGGCAAAGGACAGTGCTTGCTGTGAGATACTAGAAGCTAAAAGCGACATGATGTCAAATGGCCACCTTCCTATATCAATTTTGCTCATTGCAAGCGTGTCATTAACATTACAATAAACATGTTATCAAAGTACAGCATGAATGAAAAAGTAGAAATTGTGTAAAGACATTGAGGATGGCAACCTGCAGGCTCAGAGCTCCGAGTAACGCGACCTCGTGTGGTGAACATGCAGCGTCGCATGTGAGCTGAAGATGCATTATCTAAGTTTTGCCAGTAGGGATCAGTGCTGCTCATACAATTTATTGTTTAAAAGTATTACTGATTGAAATAAAAAAAATAAAAAAAACTCCATCCCCCGAAAAATATTTGACTTCTCCCTCTGAAATAACGCAATTATTTAAAAAAAAAAATATTTTTTTTATGTATAAAAAAAGAGAGAGAGAGAGAAAAAAAAAATAATAATAATAATAAAAAAAAAAAAAATATATATATATATATATATATATAAATATATATATATATACATATTTGTGTGAATAGATTTAATGCATAAATGTAAAAATAAATAAGGGTGTATAAAAATAATAAAAAGACTGTGTTTCACTGTATTATCCAGGCTGCTCTACACCGACTATTCACAGGCGCGATCCCACTACTGATCAGCACGGGGGTTTTGACCTGCTCCGTTTCCGGCCTGGGCCGGTTCACCCCTCCTTAGTGCAACCTGGTGGCCCCTGGCTCCCCTAGGGCCACCATATTGATACCGAACTTAGCGTGGACACCCGATCGACATAGCACAGGGTAGACCAGAACTCCTGGACTCAAGCAATCCGACAGCCTCAGCCTCCCAGGCAGCTGGGATTACAGATGCACGCCACTGCAACCGGCAAAGGACAGTGCTTGCTGTGAGATACTAGAAGCTAAAAGCGACATGATGTCAAATGGCCACCTTCCTATATCAATTTTGCTCATTGCAAGCGTGTCATTAACATTACAATAAACATGTTATCAAAGTACAGCATGAATGAAAAAGTAGAAATTGTGTAAAGACATTGAGGATGGCAACCTGCAGGCTCAGAGCTCCGAGTAACGCGACCTCGTGTGGTGAACATGCAGCGTCGCATGTGAGCTGAAGATGCATTATCTAAGTTTTGCCAGTAGGGATCAGTGCTGCTCATACAATTTATTGTTTAAAAGTATTACTGATTGAAATAAAAAAAAAAAAAAAAAAACTCCATCCCCCGAAAAATATTTGACTTCTCCCTCTGAAATAACGCAATTATTTAAAAAAAATATATATTTTTTATGTATAAAAAAAGAGAGAGAGAGAGAAAAAAAAAATAATAATAATAATAAAAAAAAATATATATATATATATATATATATATATATATATATAAAATATATATATATACATATTTGTGTGAATAGATTTAATGCATAAATGTAAAAATAAATAAGGGTGTATAAAAATAATAAAAAGACTGTGTTTCACTGTATTATCCAGGCTGCTCTACACCGACTATTCACAGGCGCGATCCCACTACTGATCAGCACGGGGGTTTTGACCTGCTCCGTTTCCGGCCTGGGCCGGTTCACCCCTCCTTAGTGCAACCTGGTGGCCCCTGGCTCCCCTAGGGCCACCATATTGATACCGAACTTAGCGTGGACACCCGATCGACATAGCACAGGGTAGACCAGAACTCCTGGACTCAAGCAATCCGACAGCCTCAGCCTCCCAGGCAGCTGGGATTACAGATGCACGCCACTGCAACCGGCAAAGGACAGTGCTTGCTGTGAGATACTAGAAGCTAAAAGCGACATGATGTCAAATGGCCACCTTCCTATATCAATTTTGCTCATTGCAAGCGTGTCATTAACATTACAATAAACATGTTATCAAAGTACAGCATGAATGAAAAAGTAGAAATTGTGTAAAGACATTGAGGATGGCAACCTGCAGGCTCAGAGCTCCGAGTAACGCGACCTCGTGTGGTGAACATGCAGCGTCGCATGTGAGCTGAAGATGCATTATCTAAGTTTTGCCAGTAGGGATCAGTGCTGCTCATACAATTTATTGTTTAAAAGTATTACTGATTGAAATAAAAAAAAAAAAAAAAAAACTCCATCCCCCGAAAAATATTTGACTTCTCCCTCTGAAATAACGCAATTATTTAAAAAAAAAATATATTTTTTATGTATAAAAAAAGAGAGAGAGAGAGAAAAAAAAAAAAAATAATAATAATAAAAAAATAAAAAAATATAAATATATATATATATATATAAATATATATATATATATACATATTTGTGTGAATAGATTTAATGCATAAATGTAAAAATAAATAAGGGTGTATAAAAATAATAAAAAGACTGTGTTTCACTGTATTATCCAGGCTGCTCTACACCGACTATTCACAGGCGCGATCCCACTACTGATCAGCACGGGGGTTTTGACCTGCTCCGTTTCCGGCCTGGGCTGGTTCACCCCTCCTTAGTGCAACCTGGTGGCCCCTGGCTCCCCTAGGGCCACCATATTGATACCGAACTTAGCGTGGACACCCGATCGACATAGCACAGGGTAGACCAGAACTCCTGGACTCAAGCAATCCGACAGCCTCAGCCTCCCAGGCAGCTGGGATTACAGATGCACGCCACTGCAACCGGCAAAGGACAGTGCTTGCTGTGAGATACTAGAAGCTAAAAGCGACATGATGTCAAATGGCCACCTTCCTATATCAATTTTGCTCATTGCAAGCGTGTCATTAACATTACAATAAACATGTTATCAAAGTACAGCATGAATGAAAAAGTAGAAATTGTGTAAAGACATTGAGGATGGCAACCTGCAGGCTCAGAGCTCCGAGTAACGCGACCTCGTGTGGTGAACATGCAGCGTCGCATGTGAGCTGAAGATGCATTATCTAAGTTTTGCCAGTAGGGATCAGTGCTGCTCATACAATTTATTGTTTAAAAGTATTACTGATTGAAATAAAAAAAACTCCATCCCCCGAAAAATATTTGACTTCTCCCTCTGAAATAACGCAATTATTTAAAAAAAAAAATATTTTTTTTATGTATAAAAAAAGAGAGAGAGAGAGAAAAAAAAAATAATAATAATAAAAAATATATATATATACATATTTGTGTGAATAGATTTAATGCATAAATGTAAAAATAAATAAGGGTGTATAAAAATAATAAAAAGACTGTGTTTCACTGTATTATCCAGGCTGCTCTACACCGACTATTCACAGGCGCGATCCCACTACTGATCAGCACGGGGGTTTTGACCTGCTCCGTTTCCGGCCTGGGCCGGTTCACCCCTCCTTAGTGCAACCTGGTGGCCCCTGGCTCACCTAGGGCCACCATATTGATACCGAACTTAGCGTAAACACCCGATCGACATAGCACAGGGTAGACCAGAACTCCTGGACTCAAGCAATCCGACAGATTCAGTCTCCCAGGCAGCTGGGATTACAGATGCACGCCACTGCAACCGGCAAAGGACAGTGCTTGCTGTGAGATACTAGAAGCTAAAAGCGACATGATGTCAAATGGCCACCTTCCTATATCAATTTTGCTCATTGCAAGCGTGTCATTAACATTACAATAAACATGTTATCAAAGTACAGCATGAATGAAAAAGTAGAAATTGTGTAAAGACATTGAGGATGGCAACCTGCAGGCTCAGAGCTCCGAGTAACGCGACCTCGTGTGGTGAACATGCAGCGTCGCATGTGAGCTGAAGATGCATTATCTAAGTTTTGCCAGTAGGGATCAGTGCTGCTCATACAATTTATTGTTTAAAAGTATTACTGATTGAAATAAAAAAAAAAAAAAAAAAACTCCATCCCCCGAAAAATATTTGACTTCTCCCTCTGAAATAACGCAATTATTTAAAAAAAATATATATTTTTTATGTATAAAAAAAGAGAGAGAGAGAGAAAAAAAATAAATAATAATAATAAAAAAATAAATAAATAAATATATATATATATAAATATATATATATACATATTTGTGTGAATAGATTTAATGCATAAATGTAAAAATAAATAAGGGTGTATAAAAATAATAAAAAGACTGTGTTTCACTGTATTATCCAGGCTGCTCTACACCGACTATTCACAGGCGCGATCCCACTACTGATCAGCACGGGGGTTTTGACCTGCTCCGTTTCCGGCCTGGTTCACCCCTCCTTAGTGCAACCTGGTGGCCCCTGGCTCCCCTAGGGCCACCATATTGATACCGAACTTAGCGTGGACACCCGATCGACATAGCACAGGGTAGACCAGAACTCCTGGACTCAAGCAATCCGACAGCCTCAGCCTCCCAGGCAGCTGGGATTACAGATGCACGCCACTGCAACCGCAAAGGACAGTGCTTTGCTGTGAGATACTAGAAGCTAAAAAGCGACTGATGTCAAATGGCCACCTTCCTATATCAATTTTGCTCATTGCAAGCGTGTCATTAACATTACAATAAACATGTTATCAAAGTACAGCATGAATGAAAAAGTAGAAATTGTGTAAAGACATTGAGGATGGCAACCTGCAGGCTCAGAGCTCCGAGTAACGCGACCTCGTGTGGTGAACATGCAGCGTCGCATGTGAGCTGAAGATGCATTATCTAAGTTTTGCCAGTAGGGATCAGTGCTGCTCATACAATTTATTGTTTAAAAGTATTACTGATTGAAATAAAAAATAAATAAAAAACTCCATCCCCCGAAAAATATTTGACTTCTCCCTCTGAAATAACGCAATTATTTAAAAAAAAAATATATTTTTTATGTATAAAAAAAGAGAGAGAGAGAGAAAAAAAAAAAATAATAATAATAAAAAAATAAATAAATAAATAAATATATATATATATATATATAAATATATATATATACATATTTGTGTGAATAGATTTAATGCATACATGTAAAAATAAATAAGGGTGTATAAAAATAATAAAAAGACTGTGTTTCACTGTATTATCCAGGCTGCTCTACACCGACTATTCACAGGCACGATCCCACTACTGATCAGCACGGGGGTTTTGACCTGCTCCGTTTCCGGCCTGGGCTGGTTCACCCCTCCTTAGTGCAACCTGGTGGCCCCTGGCTCCCCTAGGGCCACCATATTGATACCGAACTTAGCGTGGACACTCGATCGACATAGCACAGGGTAGACCAGAACTCCTGGACTCAAGCAATCCGACAGATTCAGTCTCCCAGGCAGCTGGGATTACAGATGCACGCCACTGCAACCGGCAAAGGACAGTGCTTGCTGTGAGATACTAGAAGCTAAAAGCGACATGATGTCAAATGGCCACCTTCCTATATCAATTTTGCTCATTGCAAGCGTGTCATTAACATTACAATAAACATGTTATACAAGTACAGCATGAATGAAAAAGTAGAAATTGTGTAAAGACATTGAGGATGGCAACCTGCAGGCTCAGAGCTCCGAGTAACGCGACCTCGTGTGTGAACATGCAGCGTCGCATGTGAGCTGAAGATGCATTCTAAGTTTTGCCATAGGGGATCAGTGCTGCTCATACAATTTATTGTTTAAAAGTATTACTGATTGAAATAAAAAAAAAAAAAAAAACTCCATCCCCGAAAAATAATTTGACTTCTCCCGCTGAAATAACGCAATTATTTAAAAAAAAAATATATTTTTTTATGTATAAAAAAAGAGAGAGAGGAGAGGAAAAAAACAAAAAATAATAATAATGAAAAAAAAAATAAATAAATATATATATATATAAATAATATATTTACATATTTGTGTGAATAGATTAATGCCATAAATGTAAAATAAATAAGGGTGTATAAAAATAATAAAAAGACTGTGTTTTCACTGTATTATCCAGGCCTGCTCTACA